>OU744266.1:1255000-2505000 GCA_916610215.1 Omphaloscelis lunosa | reverse complement strand
AATGAACTCACTCTTCTACATGCGCAATAATGTTAATCACAA
Source organism: Omphaloscelis lunosa (assembly GCA_916610215.1). Lineage (NCBI taxonomy): Eukaryota > Metazoa > Arthropoda > Insecta > Lepidoptera > Noctuidae > Omphaloscelis > Omphaloscelis lunosa. The sequence continues at coordinate 2,504,958 of OU744266.1, read as the reverse complement.
ACGCTTACTTACTGACTGATGTTATGTAGCCAGGAAACACCAAAACAAATGTTACATAATAACAACTTAACTTGCGTCGGGCATCTGTCTGGCACAGAAATTGAAATGATCGTAACAATGTGAGATAAGCATGAGACAAACAATTTTAGAAGTTACGTCTATTAAACGTATCGTCGTAGTCTTATTTAACACTTTTTTATTGTTATTTTTATGTTTAAAGTAAATAGTATTTAAGTGAACTAGGTATAAAATAATGTATAAAAAAAATTTAGTCATTATTTCAAGACTTCTAATGTTAAATATTGTTAAGAATTTTATTGTCCTAAAATTTCCATTAAATGTGAGATTATGCCGCCTGTGATACAAGTTTATTCTAGTACAGGTATCTACCATTATAATAATACCTTTGTACATTATTTCTAAGATTTCATGTTAATATTTTACCAATTTTGAATATTGAATAAAGAATTATTTATTTTTATTAGGTAGGGAATGTTTCCTATAAGTTTTTTGTTCATTATACTTTACCGTTACCTCGGAATGTGGTCGTGGTTAAGTGATAACAGCTGCACGGGTCGATTAAAAGTTTCATTCATTTATTTTTAATCCAGTACAGGTTGCGCCATTAAAGATGAGACTTGACGCACCACGTGGTTTGACTTGCGCAGTAGACGATTTATGGGTCTCTTTAGCGGTATGAGGTCCCCGCTGGGGCGTCATCGGGGCGGGGGAAAGAGCGGTGGGAGGCGCGGTCAAGTCTCATCTTTAATGGCACGACATGTACCTAAGCTGAGAGATTATCGAATTTTCTTTATAAAAAGACTAATTATCTGCGCTGGAAATTAACCAGCATTATGACGTTATAATAAGCAACTAACGCTATTATGTTTAATATTGAATTATTAACGTTTACAATAATGTTTACGTTTGCATGTTTGAAATGTTCATGTAAACATTTTGACATACCTACCTAATTTGTGGAAGAATTCTATTCTGATTTCAGAGCGCAGTTATTTTTAGTAAATGTCTGAGATTATTTACAAACATGGTTCTTCGGTGTTGAAAGAAGTATTAGGTAGTAGACGTTGGCTTTGGCAGATTTTTCTAAAATAACTATTAGTAGATAGGTAGATCTTCAATGTTTAACGGCTACGGTGGCGTTGGTGCCAAAAATTGGAAACAATTTTTTTTTAACTGCCTCGTTGGTCTAGTGGTCGCAAGCGTACTGCTGAGTATGAAGGTCCTGGGTTCGATTCCCGGGTCGGACAAAGTGTTATTGGGTTTTTCCATCTGGAATTTTTCACTAGGAGCCCGGAGTCTGGATTTGTGCCCGAGTGATGGGAATAGGCTCGCCCTCTATTACATGGGACTTAAACGTAACTGGTGAAATGTGGGTGTACTATAGGTATTCTTCTGCCTAACCCTTCGGGGATTACAGGCGTGATGTTATGTATTTTTTTTCTTTTTATAATTACAACAATTACAACTATACCTAAATATCTCTTGGCAGAATACTACCTTTATAGTTTTATGGTGCGCATCTCAGCAGACGTGCTATTGATTGCGCAACCAACCAATACATTTACGGGCAGCGGTTTCGCTATCATGGTGTCCCGATATAATTTGGGTCTAACTTATGACTTCGCTCTCTCTCTCTTCTCTCTTCTTCGCTCTTCGCTTCTGTGACCATCGCTCTCACAGAAGTCAATTAACGTTAATGAATCACCAAATATAAGTAGACAGTTAATGTCAGTAAGTACATACATTCACGCAATACCAATACCAACACCAACGCAATACCAACTTCCAAAAATTTTAAATAATGCCAATCAAAATTCATAGGTTCTACAATAAAAATAAAAAAAACTTTCGTGCTCTCTACCTATTAGAACACAATAGTTTCACCCATTATTATAATCTCGAAGCTCAAACTAAGTTCCTATAATAACAATATTAAATGCGGTGCGTAGGAGTATTTCATACTACCCAAATTATCTTTATAACCACGAATTTCACTAATCACGATATTTCAAAACGCCACCCTTATATAATGTCAACCTCTAATTCTAGCATTGCGTGCTAGTAATTGTTAGGTAACTATTGTAATAAAATATGATTTAGTCGACATTTTCAAGGTCAAACTATGGTTTTTCTGCCCTTTAACCAAATTATTTGTGGTCAGCGCACCATTGTTTTAGTTTAATAAATCGATGCAGTCAACCTCAGGCTACTTCTTGCACAAGCTTGGTTAAGCGTGGGAGTTCTGGGAGACTGTCTTATGCTATTTTTCGACTGCCTCGTTGGTCTAGTGGTCGCAAGCGCTATTGCTGAGTATGAGGTCCTGGGTTCGATTCCCGGGTCGGGCAAAGTGTTATTGGGTTTTCCATCTGGAATTTCTCAGTAACAGCCCGGAGTCTGGATTTGTGCCCGGTTGATGGCAATAGGCTCGCCCCCTATTACATGGGACTTAAACATAACTGGCGAAATGTGGGTGTACTATAGGTACACCTCTGCCTAACCCTCCGGGGATTACAGGCGTGATGTTATGTGTATGTGTATTATTGGACATTCGGCGAATAGTTGTCTCTAAATAAAAAATAACTTTTAATGAACAGAAAAACTATAGACTTAAAAATAATTAAATTATTATTAACCTTTAAAAACAAAACACACTTAGTATTATTATCATTTATATAAAAAGTTTGCCAAAAATCAATCATGTTTAAATAAATAAATTAGGCTTTTAAATTAATAACTTAATATTTAAAGTCCAAAAGGGGCAGATTGTGATGCAGTAAAACTAGTATTTCTTCACGATTAAGATCAAGTCAGTAGCACTATTTTTCATAAATCACACTTGCCTCAGAAAATAAAAACTATATTATTATTTGAGAATAAATAAACTTTTTTTATATTACTTTTTTATGTCGAGTAATAATGGCGATTAATCGGTATTCGACTATTCTCTATAACAACTATTCGCGGCATTTCTAAATTTTAAATCGTTATTTTCGTCCGACACAGCAAAAGGTTGTCACGTTCTGTTTCGTAGACATAAAATGACAGACAATGACATCTGAATAGTATTGTCTCGACGAAAACTAGGCTGAAAATCAGCACTTTTCGAACGTCAAATTACATAAGAGAGTCCCCCAAAACGCCCACCCTTCACCACTTCGTAGTGCCTTTAGTTTCTGGCTAACAAAATTTTATATGGCTATCTGCTACGAAATAGTCTTGTATTTTATCATAAGGTTTGTTCAACCCTATAATTTTAGCATAATTTACTTTACTTTGGAGTTCTGATTAACAGGATTGCGAAACTTTGTTTTGGAACCTTCCAACTCTTATTTGTAACTTTCTTTTTTGAAATTGAATTATCTTCGTTGCTTATTTATTGCTGAATCAAGTGTTGACACAAGTTTACCATAGTATTTTGGTCCCTCTTATATTAATCAATATTAGGTAGCTATGTTGTACAAACAGACAATAAAAAATAAAAAAAATATACAGGGTAAATTTTTAACTCCTCGATTATTTTTTTCCGCAATTTCAGGTTTGGTCCCATAAAAAAAATTTGTTGATAATGATGAGTAAAGTCACTTGTCTATATTTGCGCACTGGTTTAAAAAAAAAAAACCCGGAAGAAAGACAATTCATTAGTAAAGTAGAGTCCGCGCCGCCACTCAAGTCCTTTTGACGCTTTGACGCGGGGCTAGTGTCTATATCATTGCATCAAATTGCATTCAAAAAATGTAGTTCCACATATTTCCGCCGGACTTCAGTAGTGGTGCGGACTCTGTAGAGGTCTACAAGGAGCTCTAGCACCTGAATGACATTGACAGAGGGGCGTTGTTGGTAAAAATTTGTGAAATTTATGTAAAAAGAACAAGATGGTTTTAGTTTCGATTTTGGTTGCACGCCAAAAGATCCTTGTACTGTAGTACGAATTTCAAGCATAAAAAGCGGAAGAAGAAGATCTATAAAAACAGATAAATATTGCTACTAATCACAATGAGAAGCGACACACAAATCGGTAAAAAAAAGTTAGAACACTAGACCAAAAAAATCAAGCCCAAAAATAATTTAGGTAGTAAAAGTAACCAAAACCCAGTCATTTTTTAAACCAGTCAAGCTTTGTCCATCCTTGTCAGCATGTTAGTTGAAATGTCGAATAAGTTTTAATGAATCAACTTTTACTTGAAGTATTGGCACAGTTCCATAGACAATTGTAACATTTTAATCGCTCTCGTAGTTAGTGGTTTTGTGTGCCTTTACGACACTACATCTGTATCTAAGTATTTATTCTCTACTAACTGCTGCCCGCATCTTCGCCCGCGGTGAGACTAATTCTTCTAACTGAAGTTACTCCTTATAATATCAGCTAGCTGCCAGTGAAAGTCCAGCCAAAATCAGTCCAGCCGTTTCGGAGATTAGTAGGAACAAACAAATGGACTATTTTTTTTTTTTTGTTATTAGTACCGTTTATACATTCATTATGCATTTAGTAAAAAGCTGTTTTTTACCATTACAAACAGACACTTCAAATGAATTTATTTTTATGTATAAAATAGATACATAACATGTAAAAAAACCCTGTCCGATCCATGAAGGTGTTATTAAATTTTCAAGAAAAAGAAAAAAAATTCGCCACATTTTTTCCGGTGGGGAATTTTACCGTGGTTATTACATTGGGCGCGGGCGGCCGTCATTTAGCGGGAGCCTACAAGTCATAATTTATGACCACTGTTGAAAATTTGGTACCTAATGTTATTGCAGTATTAGTCATTTTGGTAGTAAAAATATGAATTTTAAATAGCATTTTTTTTTTAAATTTCAATAATAATAAAATAAAATAAACTTTTAGGTAATTTTATTGCAGTAGGTACCTATTTGCCCTTTTAATTTAAAAAACCCTTTCCTTCGGACAGGGTTTTTTAAATTGTTAATAGGTACGTAGGAGTAGATCGTACACGAAGCAACCAATCACAAACTAGTTAATAACGTTATGCGTGTACGTCATTGATTTACTAGTGCTGTGTCATTCTGGCTACCTATACCTCATTTGGTGATTTGAGTTTCTCTTACGTTACTTTTGAGAAGCATCGTGGACGATCGTGCCCTAATGCTAAAAGTGCATTGTTGGATTTTCAACTCTCAGCGCTGAGCCTAGCGTTGAAAATCCAACAGTCACTTTTACTTAGGGATTCATTTAAGTGTCACTGAGTGAAGTTGAAAACGGGCATAAGAGTTCTAAATAACTAACTGAATTCTCAGCATGGTTGGGCATAGTTTAAGACAGTTTCGAAACTGCCAGGGTTTACAAACAGGTTGATTTTGCAAATCATCAAAGAAAACAGATTTGAGCGAGTTTTGGTCACCGAGTCAATCTACCAGTTGTTTGTCATTTGAAAACAGCAATACGTGCTGCAATCGTTACCACAACCACCACTACAGTATCTTAAAAAACCAGTCAAAAGCGAGTTGGACTCGCGCACCGAGGGTTCTGTACCATTTTAAATTTTCATCGGCGAGGCCTTAATTCGTCTGAGAATTTTAACACTGCACACTGCCGTGTAGAATATTGCAGTTTTAGGTCAGCGCCATCTCTTGACCGATAGTGGAACTAATGTAATTTAAATTGATGATTTCTGAAAAAGTGTGCTACTTAGAGACATCGTTTTATATTTCCTATATTTTTTACATAAACTTCTATCACATTAAATAATTTCAGATTTTTCTCTATGCAAACTTCGGAGATAACGGGGGCGGGAACGGTATTTTTTTAAACATTTTTCGTCAAAAGTAGAAAACGTAAAAAAAAAATGTTTGAGAATGTGCAAATAGCGCTCTTCGAATTTTTAAGATCCCTGTTCAGTACCTATTGCAAAAAAAGAAGAAAAAAAATTCTTTCTTAATTGCAAAATAGTTGGGCAAACGCCATCTAAAACTATTCAACATTTGAAGTTGATAGCATTAGTAGTTCTTGAGATATCCAGCTGTGACAAACAGACGGTCAGATCGCACCATAAGGGTTCCTTTTTACCATTTTGGTACGGAAACATAAAAATCAACACACACACAAGGGATATTTTAAGTAATACAGTGTTAACAGTTGCATATAGAAAAAAAAACGGACGTCAACAAAGGACAAAAAAGTCTTTTTTTTTGGTAGATACCTTTTTTTTTTTTTTTGAGGGTGGGAAATCATCAAATAACTTCTCCCGCTCTGGGCGGAGCGGGAGGGCGTGTCAGACTCTTACTGACTAAAACCCACCCGTGTTCCTTCGGTTGCCCTGTTGCCGGGGGCCACGATCTCCCTTTCGGTTTTCTTCGCAACCCCGGCAGGTTTGGTAGATACCTAGTTCTTCGTTTTGATTTTTTTTTTTTAATTTTCACTCTGTACTCACCCCACTAGAATTCACATACAGTACTTGCTGCGTAAACAACAGTGCCAGGAAGTATTATAACATCATCAAGATACACAAAGTGGATTGAATACGTATTATAGAAGCTAACTCAAAAACTAGCCAAGCAAACTAAATAAAATTTATATGGTAATATTAATAACCAAAATTTATTTGGTAGAGGAGAGGAGATTCCGCAGAGACAATTAGAAGCTGGCTATTATCATAATCTACCCACTTCAATATTTCATTTCTTAAGGAAAAACTGCGTAAAATTTTCCTTTGTTTTCTTTTCAGTAATCCACCATGACATATTCTGAAGTCATTTGGATAGAGATGAAAGCTTACCCTTATCAATCTTTCCGCTTCCTTGAAACGGTGTGGCATGAATTTTGGTGGACATTTTTGATCGCAAAATGCGTTTAAGAGCGAGAATTTTATTTCCTGCCATCAAGCAGCATTGCTGTGTTAAGGAATGATGGCAGTCAAATTATAAACACATGAGAAATTTCGGCAAACCTAAAATAGGACGCCCTCAGGCTAGGTGGAGCGACGATCTTCACAGGGTGGCTGGTAACAGCTGGATGAGGTTTGCCGAAATTCGAGTAGAATGGCGTGCAATTGGAGAGGCTTATGTCCAACAGTCGACTGCTGTAGGCTGATAATAATGATAATGGTGAGACAATTGAATTTTAATCTCTGGGTGACAGATGGTAGATGACTAAAGCTGGATTAGATCCAGCTTAAGTTCCTTTAATGTCTTGCAAAACGATACTTACGCCAGCAAGACGAGGTATTCCACTCAGAGCACTGATTTTCACAGCACTTGTCCGAACCGCACCTGAGCATTTCCACTAACCGCACTGAAACAAAAGTTTGACAAGTGCGGTTCGGTGGAACAGTTAAGGACTAAAAACGCGCAACTTGGAACAGACTTATGTCCAGCAGTGGACTAGGATAGGCAAAATTTATTGATTGAAGCCAGAGCCAGCTATCAGCTTGAAATAAGTCGAAATCCCATATCTGTTTGGGAAAAGATGACTGTTTTGAGATGTATATCAAAACCTTATTAAGATTTCTCTATAAAGATAAAATTGTATTAGAAATTTCCATATTTACTGTATCTATTATGTAGCTTGTCGTATCGTTTGTGGGAATTCCCCTGATTAATATTATTGTCTTGTTTATTTTAAGAAAGTATGTTCTTTCAACATAAAAAAAAAAGTTCTAAGTCTATTTTATTTTGGCAATGCTTCTAATTAGAATGAATTATAATATAAATACGAAATACTATACTCATATAATATTTATAAACAAAGTGAATAAACCACAGAAGAATAGACTTTATTACAAAGGCTTAGAGCAGAAATTACATCGTTTGGTTCCCATCAAACCTTATCTATTATCGTCTGTCTTCTCTGACATTTTTATCTTATTATCGAAAAATCTTCAGTCAGCATATTTTGTAGTACTTCATTGACTTGAAAATGCCCCACTTTCTAGAGAGATTTATCGTCATCGTGGAAAATGCAACTTATTGAAGACTTCATACTGAAATAATGTCATGTGTGTAAATTATTTAAAAGACTTCACTTTGTTACAATTCGGTTTAGCATCAACACACAACAAAACATAAAATTACGCTTGAAATCTCCAAAAGATTAGACAGAGGTGTACATATACGGTACACCCACATTTCACCAGTTAAGTTTAAGTTGTCATGTAATAAGAGCGCCAGGGGCGCCGAGTTGTTTAGGATCAACTCTTCAGAATATGTTCTCACACTCTGCGCCCGGCACCGGTGGCGGACGGTCGTGTTGCGCTGCGCTGCTGTGTACAAGAGTTCCCGATTTTCCGGCTCAAGCATTCCTTGGTGGTTCCCGAGTCGTCTCCGTAGTCACCCGACTACCATCACGTCTATTAATTGGGGTCTTTTTCAAGACACAATTAATATCGACTTTCTTTAAGATTGTCGTTCAAAACGTTCGTCGAGGCAATTTTGGCCCCTTCCGGGCAAAACCACAGTTTCGTGGTCCTCGGTGGATACCTTACGGTGCCAACGAAACCGAGGGGGTGTTGACCCAATCACACCCGCCGATCCCCTTCAGGGTTAGGCAGTTAATTGGCCGGGTCCCAGTGTTCGGCCTTGGGGGGTCTCCTAGTCGGCACTGGTGACAGTTTTGCCTCCACAGCGACTCACCTAGCGTGGTCGGGTACATCGATACCCTTCACACTAGACTGGATAGGACCCCGTTGCACAATAAGATAGGCAACGGGCAAAAACAAGCTTAGGGCTCACCCATAGGCACACATCCTCCCTGTCTACACCCGACAGGGAGGGATTACACATCCCCGGCATACCCACCGGGGAGTTAGGATTATTAGGAAGTTAGGAAAGATTTCCGCGTAAAGTCTCTCTCTCCCCCGTCAGTATGAAGGACCCGGTAAAGTGCCTAGCGCTCTTTATCAAGTTCTTCCAGGGTGTTCTCGAAGAAGAGCCCGCCCTGAAGACCAAGTATGGAGCTCGGTTCGCCAAGCTCCAAGCTGAGTCTGAGTCCCAGACATGTCCCTCTGACAATAGCATCGCTAACTTTAGCGATGCCCTAGAAACCCCCTCGGCTACAGAGCCATCCCGACCCCTTAGTCCGTCAGAGTCAATGGACACTGACGCTCCCATCAGCGCCGCTTCCTCAAAGCGGCCCACTACCCCGTACCCCTATGGTTCGGACGACGACGAAGCAGAGTCCGCCGCTTCTTCTTCTTCCTCATCCTCCTCCCAATCCGACGATGGCTTCACAACCGTCCAAGGAAAGGGTAAGAAGAGGAAGAACAAGAAGCAGAGCTCGACCCAAGCCAGCAAGGTCGTTGCGCTTGAGGACTTAGACTCTGCTCCCTCGTCACCCGCACCTGTGGTACCGTCTATTAAAATCACCCTCGCTACCCCCGCGACTTGCGCTATAGTAGCTTCCCCCTCCACCTCTCTTCCGATTACGTCATCCGCTAGCTGCGCCACAGTAGCTTCCCCCTCCACCGTTCGTCCGATTGCGTCATCCTCCGCGAAGGACACCCCCGCGCCTAACGCCAAAAAGTTCCCTCTCCCGCCACCCTTGTTCATTCAGGACAAGGCGAAGTGGACCGACATATCGAAATGGTGTGTCGACCACAAAATAAACTTCTCTAGCGCCCGAAATACCCAACAGGGTATCAAAGTCTCCGTCCCTACGTCACGCGACTATAGGGAACTAACCCGACTTCTGAGAATGAGAGGTGTGTCATACCACACCTACTCACTCCCAGAGGAAAAGCAGATCCGCGTAGTAATAAAACGTATCCCACGCGAAATCCCAGCATCCGAAATTCTTGATGACCTTCAGTCACAAAAAGTCCCCGTAGATGAGGTCCATCGCATGCACCGCTCTAGAGGCGGAGAGTCATACGACATGGTCCTTGTCATCTGCCCGCCCGTAGAGGGCCACCACCCGATCTTCCAAATTCGTTCCCTGTGCAAGCTCACAGGGTTCGAAATCGAAAAACCGCACAAAAGTGGCATTGTCGGTCAATGCCACCGCTGCCAGTTATATGGTCACTCGCAGAGGAACTGCCATGCCACAACTAGATGCGTCAAGTGCCTAGGTGAGCACGGCACTTCTGATTGCCCCCGTCCAAAGGATCGTTCCCTTTGTACCGACCTTCCCAGCTGCGTCCTATGCGGCAAACAAGGCCACCCGGCCAACTACCGCGGTTGCCCCAAAGCCCCTAAGGCCTCTTCTCCCAAACTGGCCAAGCGTTTCGACGCCCGCCAGCAAAGGGAAGCTCCCTCCTCTTATAGGATTCCCTCATCCCATTTGCCCCAACGACTAAGCCCTCAGAGGCCTAGTCCGTGGAGTTATCTCCATCACCAGCAGTCTTTCCCTGCCATGGTGCCCTCTCAATTCAGAAACTTCCCTACCCCTCCCCCCCGCTCCCCTCCCCCGCCTTATGGATCCCCGTATTCGCGCCGCCGCGCCACCCGCGCCCCCTGCGCCCTCTGCGCCCCCTGCGCCCTCTGCGCCTCCGGCGCCCGCCGCGCCCCCCGCGAAACCCACGTCCGCTCCTAAAGCTACGCGTCCCTCTCAATCCACTCCCGTGGCTAGCCCCAACGTCTCCGTTGACTCGTTCAACGTAATTACGTCAACCTTCTTGGCCTTCGTCTCCCCTCGCGCAAAGACAATGGCCAACGAAATCCTTGCGGCCCATGGCAATCTCCTCCAGATCCAGGCCATCTACAACGCGTATCCGGATATTACGCAAGCCCTAACCTCCCTCGCTACTAAACCCCATTATGGATAACACGGTCTTAGCTAGGTTCAAACCGCGATCCCTAATAATAGGTTATTTCAATGCAAACGGCATTAAAAATCAACGCGAAGAGATTGCGGCTTTCCTCCGCGATCATCAAATAGACGTTCTCTTAGTCCAAGAGACTTTTCTAAAACCTTGCAACCGCAACCCATCAATAGCTAACTACCGGATAGTTCGCAACGATAGGTCACGATGCCATAGAGGAGGTACCCTGATTTACTACAAAAAGCAGCTTCACTGCATCCCAATTGACCCTCCTCCCCTCTCACGATTAGAAGTTTCGGCCTGCCGCCTAGGCATGTCAGGCCACGAGCCGATCACTCTCGTGTCGGTCTATCTCCCCCCCGCTAATACTTCGGAGAATTTCAAACTCCTCTCTGACGACCTCTCGATTCTACTCACTATGAGTAACTCGCTCATTTTAGCGGGCGATTTCAATGCCAAACATCCCTCCTGGAATAGTTCGGTAACTACTACAAGAGGCCGACACTTGTTCGACCTCTCCCACTCTCTGACCTTTGACGTCATCGCTCCAATGACTCCCACCCACTTTCCGGTTAACGTAAATCATGCCCCTGATATCTTAGATGTGGCGCTCCTTAAGAACGTCAACCTAAGACTAGACTCCATAGAAACTATTAACGAGCTCGACTCTGATCACCGTCCGGTAGTCATGAGATTAGACCCCCGCATAGGTCTCCGCGACCCAAACTCTCCCCCTATCACTAAGAGGATCACGGACTGGAAGAAAGTAAGCACTCAGCTGAAATCCAACACGTCCCCTCAGCTAGACTCTATTCCCGACCTTTTCAACTCTATCGCAGACACGACGCACAGTGGAACGAATGTATGGGAGCGGTTGGACGTAGACATGTCCGAAAAAAAAGAGTAAAATTATGCCAAACTAATGATGCCATCTTATTCGATTACTTAATGCCTTCATAACTTGTGGTGATGAATTTCTTCATAACTCCCATATTTCGGGAGTAATTTGAGAAAATGTGAAATTTTACTATGAAAATGAGTGTATCGAGCTCTCTCCCTCCTGATTCCGGGCTTGTTTCAAGTAGCGGTCTCTAATATCATAATGCTAATACTAAGAGCTATATTTAATACTAAGACACATAGTGCGCCAAATGTGCACTTTCTGGGATAAAGAGTGATGTTTATTTTATAACACAATTTTTTAATTTTTTGTTTATTTTGTTGATTAAAACCGTTTTTCTAAAGGTTTACCTTATTACAATAACATTTCTGATCAGCCAATTAGAGAAGATATAAGCTAATTAGGATATATAATTAGGGACTTAAGGTTTACATATAAAACTGATGCACTAATGATTACTGATAAGAACATTGCTATTATTTAATTACTAAATGGCTCTTAATACACTAATTTAGCATGCATCATTTACTAATTATCACAATAACTAATTACCTTGCAATATTTAACAAAGGATACCTGGGATACCTGGATTTTATATAAATAGGTCACTATTAGTAACTTTAAAATCAGTGTTGATTTACACCTCGTTGTATCCAAGCTAATCTCGCAATGTATTTTCCAAATTTTAATACAAATCTTGATATTCACGTTGCTTTATGCGCACGCGCACATAAAGATTTACGCGACTTTAACTATTTGTTCAGTGTTTTAAAAGATAACAGTTGTGTTCAGTTATGTGAAAGTGCTGAAACAAGTTTAAAAGACTGGTGTCGTCGATTTTGCTACCGCATTTATGCAAAATGGACACAGTCTGGAAGAAGCACAGATAAGTTTCGGAAGAAACATGAGATTTGGCTACAGGCTGCAATTCAATGGCCGGAATTACAGAATGAAAATATGGAACCTTCTACAGAAAATATAAGTGACGTCATCGAGCCCATAATTTCTCCTGCTAAATCTGATGCTTCAACTTGTACACATCCTAGTCCTCGTAAATCTTTTGAGGACCTTAGTAACCGGCAAAAAAGAAGACGCACCACTGAAGATAGTCTTTCATGCAGCAGTAGCAGCGCTGAAATTATGTTTTCGGCCGAAAGGGCGCTTCAAAAGGCAGGACAAAGCGATACAGCTTATGTTATGAAATACTTGACGGAGAATCCAGAAGAGGCCTCAAAAATCAAAGCCTTCATTGAAGGTAAATCAATTCAGGTACGGGAAATATCCCCTTTGAAGGCATTGGCTCTTTATGTATCGATGAACTTATCGAAATGGCGCTATAACACTCTTCGGGATTTCAACACTCAAGAAGGAGCTCTTCAATACCCGAGTTACTACATGTTGGTTAAAGAAAAAATTAAGTGCTATCCGGCCAAAGAAGATCTCACAGTTACAGAGAGCTCTGCAAAAATCAAATTACAAGCCTTGATGGATTTAACCTCAAGAAGACTTATTAGGTCGTTAGAAACCCCTGTTGATCCCAATCAACAGCTCGTATTGACCAGCAAATGGGGTTTTGACGGATCATCTAGCCAAAGCATTTATCATCAAAGGACGAGTGAAGATGAGCAAATCGATCTTGCTAGTAATTTTATGATTAGTCTTGTACCACTGCGGCTCGTCTCAAAAGGTGTAACAATTTGGGAAAACGAGCGACCATCTTCCACTTCATTTTGCCGGCCAATATTGTTTAAGTTTATAAAGGAAACCAAAGAAAATGTGCAGAGAGAGATGGCTGAAATCGAAGCAGAGATTGAAGCCTTAACTCCATCCACCATCACTGATGGAATTAGTGTCAAACACCAACTGCTGTTGACAATGATTGATGGTAAAATTCATTCCATTATATCCAATACAGCAGCTTCAGTGTGTGACATATGCAAGGCTTGTCCTAAAGAAATGAATAATTTAGAGTTAATCAAAGATAAACACGCAAACGAGGACATGTATAAATATAGCTTAAGCACCCTTCACGCTTGGATTCGCTCAATGGAATGCTTATTACACATTTCCTACAAATTAGACATAAAATCATGGCAAGTAAGGGGTGATATAGCAAAAAGGCAAGTTGATGACAGGAAGAAAAGAGTTCAAGAGGCTGTAAGAAGAGAAACGGGCTTACTTCTCGATGTTGTGAAACAAGACAGTGGATCCACCAACAATGGCAACTCGGCAAGGAGATTTTTTGAAAACTACACTAAATCTGCTGAACTGACCGGAATAGATGCTATGCTTTTAAGAAAAATCTGTGTGATCTTGCAGTGTATTTCATCAGGAGAGAAGATCAACGTAACTAAATTCCGAGAGTTCTGCTTTGATACTGCTAAGCTTTACGTGGAGTTATACCCATGGTATTATATGCCTTCTTCACTTCATAAAATTTTAATGCATGGGCCAGACATAGTTCAGAACATGTCAATTGTGCCCATTGGTTTTCTATCCGAAGAGGCATCTGAGGCTAGAAATAAAGATTTTAGAAAATATAGAGAGGGGCATTCTCGAAAGCATAGCAGTATCTCATGCAATGAAGATATTATGCACAATCTTTTACTGTCTTCTGATCCACTTGTTACAAGTATCCGTCCAAAAGGAAATAAGTTTGTAAAAAAATCTTCTTTTAAGGAATTTTATGAGCTTACGGATTCTGAGAAAAGTGATATCGAATTTGTTAACATAAATGATTTAGCGGACATCGATTCTGAATTTGAATTAATTGATGATGATGATGATGACGAAGATAATTAAATGATGTTATTGTTTTAAAATGTGTAACTTAGTAAATTAGAGCTTACGTCTTAATTATTTATTGTACTTTTAATGAAACTAGGTAATTTATTATCAACTTACTTAAAAGTCATACTCTCATCAGTTCTTGTGAATATTTTTGTTAATATATATTTCTGTATATATATAATATATTTATAGACCTCTTAATAAGTCTGTCTGCGGTTTAAAGTAAATACAAATGGGGAAAAAACGTTTTTTTTTTTAAATTTTCATTTCCTTTTATCCCAGAAAGTGCACATTTGGCGCACTATGTGTCTTAGTATTAAATATAGCTCTTAGTAATAGCATTACGATATTAGAGACCGCTACTTGAAACAAGCCCGGAATCAGGAGGGAGAGAGCTCAATACACTCATTTTCATAGTAAAATTTCACATTTTCTCAAATTACTCCCGAAATATGGGAGTTATGAAGAAATTCATCACCACAATTTATGAAGGCATTAAGTAATCGAATAAGATGGCATCATTAGTTTGTCATAATTTTACTCTTATTTTTCGGACATGTCTACGTCCAACCGCTTCCATACATTCGTTCCACTGTGCGACGTCCGCGATCGACTCACTCACTAATCACGTACAAACCGTCCTGAACGAATGTTCAAGGGAGGTTCCAGTGACGGACGACCGTCACTGGAGCTTGCCGGACGATGTGCGTGCATTACTGACTGAGAAGAACGCGGCCGTCCGTGCCTACAGCAGCTTCCCCTGCCCCGCAAACAAAGCCCATATGCGCTATTTACAGAGATCTGTAAGGACACGCATACAGGAGCTGCGTGACGCGGGCTGGGACAAGATGCTCGGCGAACTAGAGCCCAACCATCTGGCATTTTGGGAACTTCAGAGGAAACTCAGATCCCCTCAATCTTCCTCCATGCCCCCCCTGACCCGTCCCGACAAGACCATAGCCTTTGAGGACGTTGAAAAGGCAGAATGCCTGGCCGACACCCTCGAGGCCCAATGCTCACCCAGCTCCCTGCCAGTAGACCAAGCTCACCTCCTAAAGGTCGACGCTGAAGTCGAACGTAGAGCCTCTCTCCCTCCCGTCGATGACCCTGATTGTCCACTGCCTCCCGTCGCTCCAGACGAAGTGCATGACATTATCAAAGGTCTTAAAGCTCGTAAAGCTCCCGGTTCAGATGGACTCACCAATAGGGTGATCCAATTATTCCCTGCCCACCTGATAATGCTCCTGACCACCATCTTCAATGGGGCCCTAAGCAACAACTTCTTTCCCCAGTCGTGGAAAGAAGCTACAGTCATAGGTATCAGAAAGCCCGGTAAACCCAGTACCGAGCCCTCTAGCTACCGTCCCATCAGTTTGCTCAAGGTTCTCGGAAAAATCTATGAGAGGCTTATTTATAAGCGTCTCAGAGACTTCGCTGAGACCAAGGGCCTCATCCCCAACGAACAGTTCGGCTTTCGAACTGAGCACTCTAGCGTGCATCAGGCCCACCGCATCATTGAGTTCATAAGCGATGGTTTCCAACGCGGCTCTCTGACGGGTGCAGTATTCTTCGATATTGCGAAAGCATTCGATAAAGTCTGGCACAACGGCTTATTATACAAGCTGTACCAACTCGGTGTGCCGGATCGTCTCGTACTCATCTTACGAGACTATCTATCGAACCGCGTATTCCACTATCGCATTGAAGGAGCACTTTCCTCTCCCCGCCCCATCCGTGCAGGAGTCCCTCAGGGCTCCGTGCTAGCTCCCCTCATGTTCACGCTATTTACTAGCGACATCCCAAACCCAGGTAGAAGGGCGCATTTCGCTCTGTTCGCAGACGATACGGCCATCTACTTTAGGTCTAGATACCCCGACAATATCGCCCACACTCTCCAAGGCGCAGTCAATCGACTCGCTGCCTGGTTTCGAAAGTGGCGCATAGAAGTCAATCCCGAAAAAAGCCAAGCGGTTCTCTTCTCGAAACCGCGCACAAGGCTTAGAGACCCCCTCCCCCGACCTCTCACTATGTTCGGTAAGCAGATCCCTTGGGAGAAGCGAGCCAAATACCTAGGTGTTTTCCTCGACCACCATCTCACTTTCGCTGAGCACATAAAGAAGGTTCGTTCGCGAGCCGCTTTCGCTCTCGGTAGGCTCCATTCCGTCCTAAACGCACGCAGCAAGATGTCACTTAAGTGCAAATTGCGAATCTACACAGCGTGTATTCGTCCCATCATGACCTATGCGGGTGCCGTCTTTGCTCATGCAAAACCCCATCATATCCATAGGTTGCAAACGCTCCAAAACCGATTCCTCCGTAGGGCCACAGGCTCCCCCTGGTATGTTAGGAACGAGAGTCTCCATCTCGACCTTAGAATTCCCACGATCCACCAATTTCTAAAACGCCTTGCAAAGCGTTACTTCGATTCCGCGGTCAAACATCGCAACCCTCTGGTTGTCGAGGCCGCCAGCTATGTCCCAAGTAGGATTAGCCGTACCCGCCGACCTAGGCACATTCTCACCGACCCTGATGACCCCATAACCCTCCTTCAGGAGAGCAATAGGGCTACTAGTACTCTACACAGATACAGACGCCTCCCGTCATTCCGACCTCGCCGTCGAGGTCCTTTGCGATCGCGTCCGCGCCCCCGAGTAAATGATACTCCTCCCCGACCCTTGCTCGATAACGAGGTGCCAGCAGTGGTTTCAGCTGTGCACGTAGCTTTAAATTCCCCGATTAATAATAATGATCAAAACTTTGATCCAGCCCGCCCCATCTTTGATGTCCTCCCTCCGGTGACGCCCTAAGCCGAGGCTCGTACCCCACAGGGGGTGCCCTTAGCGAGCGTCCACCTAGCTTTTTAGCTTAGTTTTGTATGCCCCTGGCTGGAGGCTTTGAGTGTAGCAGCTTAAGGCAACCACAGGATTGACCGGTTAAGTAGTCATGACCTCAGAGGTCAGCTACGAGATGCCCTACAGAAAAAAAAAAAAAAAAAAAAAAAAAAAAAAAAAAAAAAAAAAAAAAAAAAAAAAAAAAAAAAAGAATATGTTCTTTTTGTAATTATAATGTTATACTATTAAACGAGCAATATTTGTATGTATATATTATATTTGTTTGTATAAAGATTTCTACTCACGTTCTCGAAATCGGCTCTAATGATTTCGATGAAAGTTGCAATATAGGGGTTTACGAGGGCGAAAAATCGATCTAGCTAGGTCTCATATCCGGGAAAATTCGTTTTCTCCGTATTTTCAAATCATGATGGCAGCATGGAGTTAGTAAGTACGAGTATTTACTATCAAGGCAGTATGGAATTAGTAAGTACTATCCTATACTATTCAATGAGCATTCTCTATTTTCACCAGAGCAGAGCTCGGTCGCCCAGTTACTATTTCCAATATGAGTATTGTTTTGCAGTGCCTCCTACTTTACCAGAATACCCGCGAAATGTCGCGATTTGCTGTTACAATGCATTAGATTGCTTACTTAATTTAGTTTGTGAAAAGAAACACACAGATTTGAAAGAATATACCCCACTAGAAAAACTCCATTGCGTGCCCAATACGTAAATAAACTACGAGTATGTCATTTAAAATGTAAGACCGCATTGATGCGAAAAAGGTTTTTTTGGTATGGCACCATAATAAAATTCCTGATGACATAAAAAACATGACATCATATAAGTTTAAAAAAGCTCTTATCAAATGATTAATTGACAAATGTTATTATACTTGAACGAATTTTTGAACGGCTCATTGTTATAATGATGCATTTTTTTTACTTTTTGATAATACTATTTGTTGATTTTATTGATGTTTCTTTTTTTATCCTTTTCTTTTCATGTATTTAATTAATTTAAAATATTATTTTTTCTAATAACATAATCCAATGACACCTAATGGGTCACTTATAAATTTGTATGTCTTAATTATGACAAAACACAGCGCACCCCCTATTTATGTAAACACCTATGTTTCACAAATAAACTGATTGATTGATAGATTGAATATTTATGTCCACCAACATTGAGTTTATTGTTCTAGAACCACTAAAAATAAAATTAGGTCTTCAGTCAGGATTGGGTCATCTCATCTCGTTTTAATGAGACCCATGTGAGCAATGTTCTTTTATTTCAACGTTTTCATGACCTTTCGGTTTCAGAAAAGTCTATTTAGTTTAATGTGTTGTCATGTGCTTTGATTGGCTGCTGGTATTTCTGTCAAACCATCATAGCAAGGATTCTAAGGGATTTGAAAATACTTTTTCTTTGTTTTTCTTCTAAGTATATACAATTATTAAACACCAATGACCACCCTGAAGTAAAATATAGTGAGGGAACCGTAGTGGAATCTTCTTCTTTTCGTGTAGTCAGAGTTTCAAACGCCCATGGGCCATTGACTTGGCTTCACAAGCCGACGAGAAATATATCTCTCAGGCATGCTGGTTTCCTCACGATGCTTTCCTTCACTGTTTTTGAAGCAAGTGATAATTATACAATATGCACATGAATCTGAAAAGTCAGAGGTGCGTGCCTTGTGTTCGAACTCGAGGCCTATTTATGTCTTGGCCGTTCGACGGTAGTGGAACGACCAATCTCAACTACTTTATTTTTAATCTCTTTTTAATATGACGTGTATTTATTCCGATATCCTATTTACAGAATAAACAATTTCATTATTTTCATTTAAACAGAGTAAATATTTTTGAGAAGTACCTAATTAAAGATGCGTCAATTTTTTTTAAATCTACTACGAGGTAGCTTTTGGCCTGCATCTCACCTGAAGGTAAGTGATGATCGGGCTGAAGGTGGAAGCGAGCTACACCCGGAATCAAACCACAGAGGAACTGACTATCTTACCTCTAACTTCCGAAACACAACAATGCTGTCAACATTGTTATTATGGCGACAGTTAAGATGATGGTAGTTAGCCAGGCGGACTTAGAACAAGTCCTACCACCAAACGAAACATTGGATTACCTAAATATTGTATAAGTTAGAAAAATCTGCTTTTGACATCATTCTAGGTCAGACAAATAAACTAATTATTATCAGAAAATAAGTACATAATCCGCCAGCTTGATAATAATGTATGTTTTTGCAAAATAAAGGCTACAAAATACCAACCCGCACATTAAAAAAGAACCGTTTTTAATTAATCCTTTGTAGAAAGAACAGTCTGCAAAATAAAACCAAAAGTCCAATGTTAGTTACTATGTAAAAAGATTTTAGATCAAAAGCCAAATAGGAGCAAAAAGGAACTATTCTGTAGTCATCACCAAATTGAGAAAAGAGCAGTGGTGGCCCAGTGGTAACGGCCCCGACTTATGAGTCGTGGGTTCGAACCCAAGCAGGCAATTTACTGTGTATTAATAATTTCATCACCACTGCTCTCAAAACGGTGAAGGATAACATCCTGAGGAAACCGGCATACCGAAGACATGTAACATCCACCAACCCGCACTGGGCCCGCGTGGTAGATTACATCCCACTCCCTCTCGTAGAGAGGAGGCCTGTATCCCAGCAGTGGGAACATTATAGGCTGATTATACTACAAAATAAGAACATTTTTAGGAAGACTTAACAACTGGGTAGGACGAAAATAATATCAACAAGCTATAATGTACGTTCTCGATACAATTATCTCTACCTCTATTATGTGCATGCGTTTTGTTTACCCAAGGAGAAAACAGAGCGACATGTTGGTATGGAATGAACGCCAACGTGTTTCCCAATAAATATCCTATTGTGGCCCACAAGCGTTTAATCAAACGTACACAATTATGCATGCAGACGTATTTGCCTGTTTGCGTACTGAATTGGGACGGATAAATTTCCTACTTTTCACGACCGCATAATATCCATTGTATAACAAGCATGGCGCCTATCTAGGAACTTATCAAGGTAATAAAGAGATACAGTTACTATAAAGATAAATATTTTATTTCTATTTTATAACGCTGAGTTGGTATTGTTGTAAATATTACGCTGACTGTGGCTGGCTAAATATACAAGTATTGAGTCAATGTTAATTATTATGAATGAGTGCCGAAAATTTTTAATATTGTATTTGTGTAGGCTTGGCCCGCGTGTTAGATTACGGCCCACACCTTCTGACAGAGAGGAGACCTGTGTTCCGGCAACCTTATAAGCTGATTATGCTTCAGCTATGCTTAAGTGTAGATACCGAGTAGTCGTGTTCATAGTGAAAGAAAGAAAGAAGAAAAAAAAAAGCAAGACGGAGAGATTCGAAAGACCTCATCTGAAGAAGAACTATCACCAGCATCCTAATTACATAATACTCTTTCAATCTGAATCTGAGTGATTTTGAAGGATATTGCTACTCTATTGCTACAGTATTATCGAAAAATTTGTCTGCAAATAACGTAAATAACGCAATGAATGTTATTGAACTGTCAAAATGATAGCCATTGCTACTGTAAATGATACGCACTGACCCCGCAGAGGTCCTAGGTCTTAGCATAAACGTGCGAAGTAAACGTAATGAAAATTAGACCGATTTTTAAATAAAAAATACAACTTATCCTAAAGCATTTTGGTATAAAATGCGGGAAGCGCAATTAGTATGACGCATAGATATGGATAAGAGCAGTGGTGGCCCAGTGATAATGGCCGTGTTTTACGAGTTGTAAGATCGTGGGTTCGAGAACCTAAGCAGGCGTTTTAATTTGTGCAAATAATTTCACTACCTCAGCTCTCAATACGGTGAAGAAAAACATCATGAGGGAACTGGCATGTCCTAGAACCAAAAATTCGAAACATGTGACATCTATTAACCCGCCCTGGGTCCGCGTGGTAGATTACAGCCCAGTCCCTCTCGTAGAGAGGTCTGTGTTCCAGCAGTGAGAATATTATAGGCTGATTATGCTATAGATAAGGATAACGTCTTAAAATGAAACAAATATCATGTGCAAAACAAATATTTTCAATTTTAATATCGTTCTAATTTACCTTTATGTTTACGCCGCGCGTTTGTGCTGAGCTCCTGACCTATTTCTGCTGTTAATTGCTCCATGACTGATGAATTACCGGCTCATGAGACTTTGCCCTCATCTGTCATCATTTCAATTCGTGACCTTTGTGCAATTGATACCTGATTCATCGTATAATTGACAGAAAATTTACCGCATTGAGTTGATGATGTGATTGGCCGTCTAAATGATCATCTTAGGGGCAAAATCATATGGGCCTGTTAAGCATTGATCATAATTTAATAGTCTAATGGTTACTTAAGGTTGGCAAGCTTTTGCGAACTCGGGGGTCAGTAAAGTTTGCCAAAGTTCTACCTATGCAATTCTTCTTACATGGGCTTACCACAATGTTTAAGGAATGTGTTTTTACATGTTACACATTTATTAACAATGCTTCCGATTTTGTTAAAAATTTTGACAAGTTTTCTTGAGTGTAAACGATAAACCAAAATAGTAGTCACAAATTCATGTTTTAAATCTTCGTGTACACGCGGGTTTATGATCATGCCATGTTTAAAACATTTATTCTACAAAGTTTTGTTGAAAACGAGTATCACAACTTGTATGTGGATGTGAACGCGGGGTTAGAGATATTTTGAATATTTTTTCAGAGAAACACCACTTTACTAACATAATTCCAAAGTATGATCCTTCTACCTTCTGTTACTTTTTATCATGAAGACAGTTGGTACCAAAAGTGTCGCAGAAGTGGCAGTGACTGTCAGACCCAAATCAAGATACCCACAGTAATGTTATTAAAACTACAGTATGATGGAGGTCACAGGGATCGGGCAGAAGGTAGAATGTTGAAACGTATGTTAATTTTGAAAAGGTTAGTTCTTGCATGACTTGACTTAAATTCGTTTGTGTACAAAATTCAACCCCTATTTGAGCTGTTTTGGGGAGATCTAATATATTTTGAACACCACCTTTTTAGGGTTCCTAACCTCAAAAAGAATAAAAACGGAACACTAATAGGATCATCAGTCGTGTGTTTGCCTGTCTGTCCGTCTGTCACAGCCAATTTTCTCTGAATCGAATAGAAAGATTAAGTTAAAATTTGAAACACATATGTGTTTCTGCGACCCAAACACGGACATGTAACGTTAATACATGAATTTAGACTATGGGGGTCACTTTTGGGGAGCAAATAAGAAAATTAAAAAAAAAAACAGTTGCACTGTGGGAGTGCCGACAAAAGTGAAAACTAAATAAAATACTTCCAAAACCTTTAAAGTAAAAATACTTACATAGAACATTGATCCGTAACATATAAATAAAGAGCACAATCGCGTTTACAAAAATGAGGTGTCGGTAACGGTGTCGCGAGTTCAATTGTTTTTTCCCATCTCAAAAATGCCTAATGTGCCTAAAGAAGTTATCACTTCAAAAAGGTTTGCAAACTATACCGTGTGACATATCAAATGAAAGGGCTTGTTGCGAGAATCGCAAATTTTATAATTTTAAAATAAATAAATTTAAAGATATTTAAAAAAAAAAACATAAAAATGGAACATTCCCTTATCTCCGAAACCACTGAGCCTGAAATGAGCCTTTAGCCATAGATTACAAGAAAATCTATAAAAAGTCTATGGTCTTACAATAACATGGTAAATATCTCAATATTGTGCGAACAAACTTACATTTGCAGTTGAAATGTATGGGAGAACATGTTTTTCAACTACAATGCTAAGTTTGTATTCGGGATAAATTATTCATCCCACCATCTAACTACGCAACCCTTCATTGAGCGTGGTCCGATAGGCACTTGGCAGGTTTTTTTAATATATTTGTGTGGTAAATCAACGGCCCACTTCAATGGTAAACCTTTGGATAGCGGTGGCCACCACACAACGGCCGCAGTGACAGCCGTTACGAAAATTATGAAACCAGGGGTTGACTTTACGGTGTCACAACACGCTCTTTACGAAACACATCAACTTACTTTCATAATTAATGTATCAGTGACGTCATTCGACGGTAAATTTGCGGACACTATGTGGCTTCCATCGCTCTTCTGCGTAGCTTAAATCATCATCACCACCGCTTCTAGGTATTCGTTATATCAGAATAAACGAAGGGGCACAGCTGAAATATTTCTTATGCCTGTAGTGACACCGATCCCCATACCCTTAAAATCGGAGTACACAGCCACGTTGCTTGATAGGAATTCATAAGTTTAATTTTTCATTGAGACAGTATCCATCTGTAGACACTGATTTTTAATTATTTTTTTCGCAATATACAAGAAACGGCAATGGCGGAAAAATTCAAAATTAAAGTCATTTATTCAAACTAGGCTGAGAATCAGCACTTTTCGAACGTCAAAAGTTACATAAGTTAGTGCCCCAAAAACGCCCGATCTTCACCACTTCCTAGTGCTTTAGCTGGGAAGAAGAAGTGGCGCAAAAAACTCCCCAGCAGTACAGCTGTCTGTTCAGTTAGAAAAACTTGATTCTATACAATAGTAGGTACAAGAAACTCTTTTTTTGTCCAAGCTTCTCCCTCATACCTGAGAAAATTCGTTTTCTCCGTATTTTCACCTGAGCAGAGTTCGGTCGCCCAAAGTGTGAAACAAGTTAATAAATAATGACATGAGAATAATGACATTTAAATAATGACATGGCAGCATGAAATATCCTATATTATTAAATGAGCATTCTCTATTTTCATCAGAGCAGAGCTCGGTCGCCCAGGTACTTTAGTGTAGATGGATAAAATGTAATGTTTCCTTATTCAAGACAAAAATAGACAAAGAACATTACAAGATAATGATACAAAATGATTCAACCAATAAATTGTAAATAACAAGATTTGGAACGAAACATCCAATCATAATATTTAGACGTGTTATCTCATAAATTGGAAGATGTAGGGCAAGTGTTACGAAGATATTCTAGAATGAATAGTTCGTTAGAGATAACTGCGGTCATTTTAAGCCGATTCTTAGTAAACTGAGTACATACCTACATAATATAATGTGTATTCAAAAATTTTGTCTTCTAATCCACTGTCAATAACCGTTACATTTTTGATATTTGCTATCTACAGACGGATAGATACGCAAGGATTTTAGACTTTAAACCTGAGACAATTATTTTCTGTTCTGATGAAATCTGTAATACGTTGGTTTTTGTGGTGTAATTTGTTTGGTTTTCACTGACTTTTGCATGTATTAGTATATTTTATTGTATATTTTATTTAGTTATTTGTTTTTTTACTCCTCTATTGGGATTTTATTTTGTGTCCGTAGGTGTGTCCGTGGTATCACAGCGGGCCCTATCAGAATACCAGCGCTGCGGTATTTGTTTTTCAAATATCGTGGCATTATGCTGAGATAGGAGCCTTCTTGGACTCGCACAGATCTTCTTTTTTAAATTTTAAAAAAGAAGAACATACATAAAACGTACGTAGACATATAAATTATTACTAGCGGTCACGACAGACGTTGTCCTGTCCGAACAGCGCCACCACAATTGTATTTTCAAACCATCCAGGATTGGATGAAATTTTGAGTGTCTATTTGAGTAGGTAATCAAATATACTTATATATATTATATATTTCATCCAAATCGGTCGAGCCATTTAGGAGGAGTTAGGTGACAAACGTGAAGAATTATGTATATATAAAGAAGATGAGAAAATATTTTTTTTTAACTTTTAATAAACATGTTATGCTTAGGTATATGTGAAAGTCAAATAATTTATTTCAATTAGGCACATATAAGGCACTTTTGAACGTCAAAATTTACAAAAAAATATAAATGATTCTAGTCGCCCCTTCCAAAAGGTAGTTTTCGTATGGAAAAGAATGGGCAAAAAACTCCATGGATACTCTTTTAAATAAAAAATTGTTACAAAATATTAGTTACACCATTCATGTTGAAATTATACATGTGAGAACAATGTAGAAAGACGTGTACGTTAGAAGAATAAAACAAAAAACTATAAAAAAATAAAAATAAGCCATGGCAGCTAAGACATGACCAGTCCTAACTGACGGCGCCCGTTCACGAACATGATGCTTGGATTAGCACCATTCAGCTCAACCATTTTGAAGGGAATTAAATGATCCAACCCACGCGCCACCGTGTTACTATCCTTGTAAATATTTCGTTGGTGTGCCTTGCTTACTAAATAAATAAATTAGAGAAATATACTCTATTTCATTCTAATCGTAGGTAGCACGTTCTGAACAAAATGAGAATACCTACTACGGTCAGCACTATCAAATTCCCAGAGGATTCAGATAAATGGCACTTGTAACGTTTATCTTATCCAGTAGATAGATGGAGTGCGAAGTATTTACTACTTATATTTGAATAACAATGAATTTACTCGGAATTCTTAGTTGAGAGGTATGATTATTACCTTTGTGCTGTTATGTTTAAAGAATGGGTCTAAATCAAGGACATAAGTTTTTCGGTAGCTTTTGTCAATCTGATATTTTTTTTCTTTACCTTTCCATTTTATTCCACACTTTCCATTAGATTAGTCGTCATTCGGTAGTCAGCCCCTTTCTAACCATATCATCTTTCACACAGTCCATCCATCGTTTCTTTGGTCTTCCCCTACTCTTATAGCCACCCACATTCATATTCCACACTTTCCTCATTATATTTTTCTCATTTCTCCGCCTCACGTGACCATACCATGACATCCGATTTCCATACAAATTTTCAGTCACCGGTCTTATAATTTTAAAGACAGTGAGTGTCCTCGTTCCAAATCTACATTAAAATTATAACAAAGTGTGTATGTTTGGATGAACGTGGTAATCTCGTGAATTACTTATCCGATTTCGAAAATTCCTTCACTGGCAGAAAGCTACACCATTGCTGAGTGCCATAGGGTATGTTTTATAGTTTAGATAGTTAATAATAATGTTGGCTACAGATTGCAATCTTTAAACAGATTAATTAATCAATGCTGATTGCAATCACTTAATTAATTCTGTTTCACTCGGCAAACTGGGTTTTATCAACCATATAAAAATATGAAATTAATTATTTGACGTATTTCAATGATAACGTACGTGCAATCAATTATTTATTCATACCTACTTGTAAACTCCGAAAACACATTTATCATTATATTGGAAAAAAAGAAGGTTGCGACTCTAGCAGTGACTGAAAAAAAAAACCAATGACGCAAAAACGGGGACAACCGGTTTTGCGTCATTGTTTTTTTTTTTTTTTTAAATACAGAGAGAGAGAGCGTTTTTTGTTTTTTAGGCAAGTTTTACAAGACTACACAAACTTCTAAATAAATATTATTAATCATCACTAAAGAAAAGAAAGAAAGAAAGAAAAAACGTTTATTTGCAAAAAAAGTTTAAAATACAAAAGTGAGAATAGGTTGGTTGGAAGCATGCGTCACATACACGCAAATTGGCTATCGCTCAGCATTATGCTACGACCCTATGCAAGACAGAGCCCCGGCGCTGGTTTTCAGCGACAGCCGGAGCCGACGTAATGACGTCAACCGGTGCAGCCAACAAATATTAAAACGCTGTACTAGTACAGCGGACTTAAAGAAAAATAATTTATTAAAATTAATTTGTTATTCACTATATTAAATAGATGTAAAAAACATAAAAAGTAATAGACATACTTCATTCTAAGTTACGAGAATATCATCATCAAAAAGCAGCAAAGAAATATTGTGATATAAGAAATTACAAAATGGTCAACGATGTAATATGTTATTGTAATGCAAAGGTTATGGGTCAGTGTTTTTGTTTTATGCGTTTGTGAGTGAATGTGAAATGAAATGAGATGGACCCAATAAAAGAACCCTAAACCCTTTCGTATAATGTAACCCACTAACTGGGTTACTGATAAGTTAGTTAAGCAATCCCTGCATGTAAAATACTGATATTCAGATACATCCTGGTAGCTGACCCCAACTGTTGGGAAAAGGCTGAGCAGATGATGACATCAAACGTAAATTCACACCTCCTTTACATGCTGTTACGATTACTACTACGATCCTTACATAATCCTTTTGGTTCATTTACGTTCATATTTCATATATCTAGTCATACACGCACGCTGGATGTGAGGACTACGCACCTGACTTTTTTGAAGAATATCACCAATAAGGTCACAATTTTGTGGACCCTCTTCCGGCGTCTCCACTCACATTTGCCTTTAGTTGCCTTTTATTCATCCTCTCAACATGACCAAACAATATCAGCGTATTCTTTTCAATTTTTGCAGATGCTGAACCATCAGTTAACCATTTACAACTACTGCGACATTCCATTCTAATCTCAATCTATGTGATTTAAGAGTAGAATGGAATGTAGCTGGACAGTGTCAAAACGACTATTTGCATTGACACAGTGCCTAACTACCCAAACCGTAGGCGTAAGCAAATATACAAACTAACAAACAGTTTGGTCGGTCAAACGCATTTCCAACTAGTTTGACCATTAAGGAATTGAGTTGAGTTAGTACTCGTAGACTATATTTTATGTATAGTTTTAATATATTATGTAGGAATATGGAACGCTCTTTTTACCCGACTACGGCGGAAAAGAAGGGTTATGAATCGTATTGGCTATGTATATTTATGTACAGCCCAAACTACTAAACCGATTTCAATGAGATTGTTGAAACCAATTAGTTCTCAGATTATTCTTGTTGAACGATTTATACATGTATATCTAAAACTAACGACCAGCCCCTGTTTTGTATGGGTGCAATGTTTTGATGTCAAAACATCACAAATTTTTAAGTTAAAATATAAATTTATTTTACACATTATGAATCTCCGGAAAAAATAATCTCTAAACGATGTTGAAAAATTACATCAAAATCCATTGTTTGGTTTAGAAGAACTATGTGGTGACACAGAAAGACATGACAAATGGCTTTTTAAAATTAGTATCTGATATGTATCTATGTAAATCACACATTTTTTTTTTTTTTTTTTGGGTGGGAAATTATCAAATAACTTCTCCCGCTCTGGGCGGAGCGGGAGGGCGTGTCAGACTCTTACTGACTAAAACCCACCCGTGTTCCTTCGGTTGCCCTGTTGCCGGGGGCCACGATCTCCCTTTCGGTTTTCTTCGCACCCCCGGCAGACACATGAATATCTAACCGTCTTCTTATCCTCGTCTGTGAAATATGCATATTTTTCCCTATCACTTTCCATTTCACCGGCACGTTATCATTCAGTGCCATTTTCTTCATTATCACCCCAAGCAGAGCCCATCCATCTTTTCTTTGGTCTCCCTCTCCCCCTCCATCCATCGACATTTATAATCATCACTTTCTTAGTCACATGTGTTTATATCTGACAGTCGAATCTCGAAAACAAATTTTCATCTACTTTTCGTTCACTGAAAGAGCTGAAGCTTTGCACACCCGTATCGTATATAACAATCTAATTAGCTATGAAGAAGAGGATACAAAGATTTTCAAGAACGTAAAACATTTTCAATATTCACCTAAATGTTTTAAATTATCAATACACAGACATAATATTTGCTCATCCTATCCTATTCTACTTTTATATTTCTGTTTATTATATTTAATATTATAAATTTGAAAGTTTTTGAGGATGGTTGGATGGATATTTTTTACTCTTTCACGTAAAACTACTGAACGGATTTGCATGAAATTTGACACACACACGATATTCTTACGGGATCGAGACTTATCCGGGTAAAACCGCGGGGCGCTGCTAGCTTTTTATTATAAATGCAAAAGTGAGTTTGTTTGTTTGTTACATTTTCACGCTAAAACGGCTAAACGGGTCTGGATGAAATTTGCCAAATAGGTAGACCATGAACTGGGTTAGGATATAGGGTACTTTTTATACCGGTAGTAATCTCCTGTGGGATAATCTTCCACCTCCAAAAGCTAGTTTTTTATATTGACGATGATATTTGCTAATACAATAATAATTGCAAGCGCAGTGATATAGTCTTAGGTTTTAGGTTGAATTTTTTAGATGAAAAATAGTATTGGAATGTTTATTGGTAGTAGCACGAAGTTTAGAATTATGTCCTGCCTGTGAGAGGCACAACTTAATACATAGTTATAATCTTAATTGCGTGGCCAAAAAGACCTATTTAAGAACGAGAGTTTTACTGATGCACTCACATTATATACGGTAATAAATTGTATTCAAAGGAGCATTAAATTTATTTTCGGCCTCTTAAAGTTTGATATGCCCATCTACGTACATTCTAACGACTGCATATTTAAACAATAAGAATTACATGCTTTTGCATTTCTGTTTGACATACTTTGTGCTTGCACTCCCTTTATGGCCACGGAATCAAGAAAAAATGTAATAAAGACAAAGACTTATGGAATAAACATATTAAAAAAATATATATATCGAAGTGGTAGGAATAGACACTGAATTTTATGTAAAGATTTTAATTTCCAAGGTACCACAAAATTTTACGAAACGTTTTAACACCAATTTTAATTTTTTTCTGCAATAAAAGAAGCGAAATAAGTATTCAATTAAAAATATAGACATGAATGTAATATCTCTTCTATCTTGACATGAATATATTATATTTTTATTTTATTAATTCATTTTAATTCTGATTAAAAATTCTTAGTCTGTTCCGCGACATATTTTCGTGTCAGATATAATATTCAATAAATTTACTATTCACATTTATTTATCATTCATGCTGTTGTTGTGCCATTTGTATGCTAAACTCAGGCTACGTGCGTGAGCTATTAATATTGCGTGTGGGTGGGTGGTATTTCCTAGTAGTTCTATAGAAAAGGCCTGGAGCTTTTGTCCAAAAAACTATTTTGTGAAGACTACATATATAGCTCCACAATCAATATTAGGGGCAAAACTTCCAAGATATATTTTTGTGTTTTGATAATAAATAAAATAATTCCTCAGAACAGAATAGCTAAGATAATTAACAGGCCTAGACTCTAAACTGATGAAATTAGTGTTAAAGGCCCAAGAGCCTTTGTTCAGTAAGTCGTTATAAATATGATGACTTTTATTATATGTCTCTGCCTAAATATGTCTAATGCTGGATATAGGCCTCGCTCAAAAATCGTCACAACGCAATAGTTGGTCCAGCGGTGCTCGTATCCTACTTTAGCTTTTATTTCTATCGAGATATTTTTTGTAGAATAAAAATAATCTAATCCAAGAAAAAAAAACGAATTATCAAACATCCTAACAATCTAGATATTTACAGAATCATCATAGAGAAAGAAACTCCTTTTAATTACGACTGAAAACCGACAAAGGTTTTCTACATTAATTATTATTATTATTGAATACTCTCAGCATTTCGTGAAACAGAGGAATAAATCACATTTTAAAGATACGTAATTTTCGGTGCAGCAATCGGGCTTTTTATAAACTAATAAAATTTTAATACTCAAAGGAAATCAATGAACACTTTAAGGAAGACTTAACTAACGACGTATAATGTAAATTAGCCTCACAGCACATTTGTGTAATTGAAGTATTAAATAAATCAATAAAATTAATGCCCTAATAAAATCAACTAATATAAAACCATTTCAAAAACTCCTAAAAACTTGATAACAATTTCCATATTTAAATATCGTTCTATGAATTATCAAATTGGAGTTCCACAAATAATTACAAAAAAACTTCACCTAACAATAAAATTTAAAAAAGCTTTATCAATCAAATTAAAAAAGTCTACTTACTATGTCATCATAAAAAGGCATCAGGATAGTTAGTATGCGCTTGATATGGTAATAACATAACGTCCAGTTCACTTCTAATCCACCGCACAGAGGCTGCTCAGGCCCAAAAACATGTTTTTCACCTATTTTGACCAATTAACATGAAACCACAACCATTGAAAAAAACACTGCACTTAACTTTGAAACACACGCAAAAAACAACTTTCAAAACTAAAATAAAAATTCAAAAAGTAAATTATCAACTTTTTATTTCTTCGAATTTTTATTTTGATAGTCAAAATTCTCACGAATTTTATTAAAGTTTATTAAGTTAGCACTTTGAAATGACGAAGGAATTTCAAACTGAAAGTTTCGTAAGGTCGGCGCGCTGAATGAACGTGAGTCCTCTACGGTTACTGAAACGAAACTGAAGCGACGGAGCCAACCTGAAAATTATCTGTGACAGAGTAGAATACGTTTCCAATGTATAGAAATATTCCGACTGCGTGGAATGCTATCGTTTTTCTTTTTTTTTTGTTGTGATTGATAAACAATCCCCCTTTTTGTTTTTCAAAGATTTTCGTGATTGATACGGTGAAAAAGCTGATTGATTTTTTGTAAAATAAAATATTGTTTCGCTCATGGTTGGGTTGGCTGTTCAGTTGTTTTGAAATATTCGTGTAATTAATCTTGCTTGTCGTTTTGGGATATTCTGTTTTTATTTACTGAGATCCGTGTTTGTTTTCGTGGAATTTATTGGTATTATGTAAGTAGTACGTTTGTTTGTTTGTTTGTTGATCATGTGTTATTCTTTCAGAGTAAGAATATTTATTTGTATAGTTTGTTGTGTTAGATCATTATCTTAGCTTATCTATATTTAGTGGACTATCTTGACTTTTGACTTAGGTTTATCTGCCTTATCTAAAACTAATTTTATGTTCTCAGCAGAAGTTGACTAAGCATTGAAAGACAATGAATAAACTCTCTGTAATCTAGAACAAAGGTAATATTTTTTAGTTTTTATATCACGTGGCGGTAGATAATTTTCCCCATCTTTCACATCATTTTCGAATACTTCATAGTTATTAAACTAATGACTGGAATATACAAAAATAGCCACACACACACGATTTATACCCTACCGTCCACAATGGCCGAGTGTTTACTTCCTACTTTGTCGTGGTACCCGTACATAAATGAAGCAATGAATACCGTGCGCACTATATTGTGTGCTGAGCCATTACACCTGAGGGTTATTGCTTGTTGATTGTACCTTTTATGGCGTCATTAAAGATGGTCGTGTGAATTTCTGGGATGTAATGTAATCCAACGCAATCCCTGAGGGAGTCCTGTCCCTAATAACAGCCACACGGGTCGGTCGAAGGTTAAGCTAAACTTGCTGCGGTTGGTTCGTGGATGACCCGATCAGCCATTACATATCGAGGCCGGAACGTAAATCGGAAGGTACGTCCGGCTGTCATTCGTAGATCTTTGACAGCCATTACGGGCAGTAAATCATTAATCATTTATTTATTTACAAACATAGGTAAGAGATACATAGATATTTTTCCTTATAATAAAGTTCTCCATATTTTACCATTACAAGGGTATGCAAATAGTGTAATAAAATTTAAAACTATTAATAATGTCAACTAAATAATAATGTCAGTAAAAAGCCTAAAAGTTAGTAAAAGTTAACTGAAAAACCATAGAATCCCCAGCAGTTAAAATATGACTGATGGTAACGAAAGAGAAACGTACCCTCTCCGTCATATCTCTTAACGTAACGAAAGAGAAACGTATCCTCTCGACTTTCTACGATACATTATGATCCTCAATTGTTTTTCCAAGGGTAGGTAGGGATTATTGCTGTTTACCGAGAGTCGTTTATTGTTTATACAGATGCCAATATTTGACAGTGATAGTTTGCAGGCTGGGGTCATGAATTTATTTGGAATGTTGCAAAGCGTTTGTACGTTCGGAATGTAAGATATTTTATGTCTGGAAGCTTATGATCTTTGATTGACTGAAAAATAAACAAAACCTTAGTACTGAGTTGAGCAGTAATATAAGGGCCTTATCACATTGGTGATTTGCGAGCGCGTTATCAGCGAGGCGATGATTCAATGCGGTTGCTGTGTATGCGCAATGTGTTCGCCACGTTTGCGTAACGGGAGCGTTTGTGACGAGAATACAAGAGTGAGACAAGCAAACAAATAGTGTGAAAACGCGGCGTATAAGTCGCTTAGTCGCGGCTAGCTCGCTTCGCACTTGCGGAGAGCACGTTCACAAATCGCTTCGCAGAAAACACGCTGGCAAATCGTCAGTGTGATAACACTCTTACACTAAGTCAGAGATAACTTTATAGTTAGGTATTTCAAAACTAAGGACTTGTGCTGCCATCTATAATTGCTATGTGTAACTATGTTTTTTTCTAGTGTCATGGTTTGTTCAATGATTAAGAAGCTCAATTCGCTGTGCAATCACAAACAGTTTCATTTTAGGTAATGAGCC
The DNA here is from genome assembly GCA_916610215.1 of Omphaloscelis lunosa. Classification (NCBI taxonomy): domain Eukaryota; kingdom Metazoa; phylum Arthropoda; class Insecta; order Lepidoptera; family Noctuidae; genus Omphaloscelis; species Omphaloscelis lunosa. The sequence continues at coordinate 2,471,371 of OU744266.1, read as the reverse complement.
CAGTTCCGATTCCGAAATATAGTTTATCTCTATACAGGGTCAAATTTAAATAGCTAGCGAGACTCCGGAGAGGTGATAGGTATTGATCCCCATTGATGTAATCCCCCTAGGATTACATCGATGGCAACAATGCTTTGCTCAACGCTGGTCCAGGTCCACAAGGTCGCATAAACTAGTTGATTAGCATCGAAAATATTGTTAGAGCTGCTGAAGATTGCAAAAACTTGATTTGCTTTATATAAATTCAATCTCTTAGTATTGTATAATTGCATAGCATATGTGTGAGCACTGTGACCATTACCTTCTACGAAACGACCATTTACTGGGTACGTCTTTCATTGACTTGAATGTGCGCTGGTGGCTGAGAGTGTCATGCTCACTCAAATGTCTCGCTGGTAGTGGCTTATGTGTTGGATCATTAAGTTCTCTTCAAAATGGTTGAGCTAAATGGTGCTGATCCATGCATCGTTCGTGAACGGGTGCCGTCAGTAGGGACTGGTCATCTCTTAGCGGCCATGGCTTATTTTAATTTTTGAATTATTTTACTTTTTTAACCGACTTCAAAAAAAGGAGGAGGTTCTCAATGCGACTGTATTTTTTTTATGTTTGTTACCTCAGAACTTTCGACTGGGTGAACCGATTTTGATGATTCTTTTTTTTTATTTGAAAACTGGTACTTCTCGTGTAGGCCCATTTTAATTTGGTCTAGTTCTGATAATGGCATCCATGAGAAAACCATATAAGTCTTAAATTTGCATTAAGTATGTGCGCGACAAATGGACGAATAACTCAATATCGCGCCAACCGATTTCGATGATTCTTTTTTATAGTAGGTAAGTCATGCAATTTTTCTTGGAAAGACCACAAGTGGCCACCGGAATTACTCAATAATAAGTATTTCACGGATTGTGATTCGATTACTTTAATATGGCTGCCATGCAATTTATGCTCGTCACAATGCATATGGGAAGTGGAGCTGATGGTTAATTATCAGGAGAACTCCTCAACGATGAACGGCCCTGTATCGGGAAAATCAATATTTTGTAAAAGGTGATGAGCAGTTGAGATTAAGCTGTTGAAACTTAGGTAATTATTACAAACTACCCACTAAAAAGCGAGACAAAAAACAACCGACTCCCAAAAAAACACTACAAAGTGAAAAATAACTTAAATTTCGGAAGTCAGTGTCTTTGGTTTTAGTTACTTGCCACCGACTTCCGAAATTTAAGTTATTTTTCACTTTGTAGTGTTTTTTTGGGATTCAGTTGTTTTTTTTTTTTTATAAAAGTTTTTACTATTACGGACGCTTTTAACGTGCACGTCTTTCTACACTGTTCTCACATGTATAATTTCAACATAAATGACCAATATTTTATAACAACATTTTGATTTTAAAGGAGTATCCGTGGAGTTTCTTGCCCGATCTTCTTCATAGGAACCTACTATGCTTTGGCATTCCAAAGCATGGTAGGTTCCTCAGAAAAAAGAAGCTAGTTGCCCATTGGCAACTAGCTTCTTTTTCTGACTGACCGACCCCTTGAGAGTTCAAAAGTGCCTCTAATTGGTTTATTTGAAATAAAAGCTTTGGGTTGAGTTAAGTTGACCACAGAGTGTTTTGCTAACATTAGTCTAGACTGAAGAATATTTACAGTCAGTTTAACAAAAACATTATCGCATTGTTGTTATCATAACAACCGCCGTCACAAATTAAGCCTCTTTTTTTGCCACAATGCGTTTCATATTATATAAATACGCCTTCGAGGGTAGGCAGAAACTACAGAACGCCTTTTGCTATGATCGTTAAATATTCCTTTTGCTTCGTTTGCGTTTATACATCTGGTCATACACGCACGGTGGCGGTGAGTACTACACACCTGACCTTTCTGAAGATTATTACCAATTAAGGTCACTATAAAATGTTCTATCTCATAAAAAAAAATCTGTCAACTAATTTTGACACTTCTCTAGCTTCTGACTTAAACGAACCGTAGCTTGGACACTGGCTTAATCAAAAACGTTTTATAGGCAACTAGGCGTCGCGCGTCGCGATCTCCAGTACTAATCGCCTAGTGTGCGGTTGCTCTACAGTTTGATACCAGCTGTTCCTTATCACCGCACTTATGGAACCATAATATATCATAGAATTATAATATACCTAGCCACTTCTAGTGCCAAACTACATTTCTAAAAAAAATATTTGTCTAAAAGCAGCCGATGTTTTTAACATAGCACTCACTAGCTTAAGTATTGGAGTACTAAGAGTGGTCATTATTAGGAGCAGTCAAATATTTGGCTCCTCCTTGTGGTGCGATGTTTACTAGTTGCCAAGTTCTGACTGACGCCAATCGCTTAGTGTGCGGCTGTTCATAAATGCCAGCTGTTTCTTATCACCGCACTTATGGAACCAATAAATCATAGAATAACAACATACTTAGTAGATTGTAAACATGATCTTTTCATAATGCATGTTTGAAATAAATTGTACAGTAAACTGGGCACCAGTGGTAACACTTGCAATAAGAAAATTGTCGTTACTGCTACGACATAAAGGTGTAACAGTCAATGTCAATTAGTTACTTTCGGTTGACTGTACCAATATATCAAGACTGAATGAGTCTTGGCTAAATAAAGGTCTACGAATTTTGAGCGAGGTTGTCATCCGTTCGGAAAAGTTGATCAAAATATAAATAAAACTAGGTTAATAAGGGCAGATTTTTCAATAGTCCGACAAAAATATTAATTTTATTTTTCAGATGAGATTTTTATCTGAAAAATAAATTAATGGAATTTGACACTTTTTGTATACAAAAGCTATCTTTTTGGGTTCCGTACCCGAAGGATAAAACGGGACCCTATTACTAATACTTCGCTGTCAGTCCGTCTGCCTATCTGTCCGTCTGTCACCAGGCTGTATCTCATGAACCGTGATAGTTAGACAGTTGAAATATTCACAGATGATGTATTTCTGTTGCCGCTATAACAACAAATACTAAAAAAACAGAATAAAATAAATATTTAAGGGGCTCCCATACCACAAACGTGATTTTTTGCTCGTTTTTATAGACAATGGTACGGAACCCATCGTGCGCGAGTCCGACTCGCACTTGGCCGGTTTTTTTTTCTGCTTGAATTGGATTGTGGAGTTCAAATGGCTCTTCCAAGGAAATTATAATGTTAGTTTAACCGGTTGAATGCCGTAATTACAGAAACAATTAAAAAGCCATTGTGTCTCGCGTGGATCCACGTCTAAAACACACGAAAGGTTAACCGAATTTTGGTTTTAATGAAAGTCAATCCCATAATTGTTTTTTAAAAGACTAAGCAGAACTGTGGTAGTGATGAGGTTTATGTTCATTAAAGAAAGAACATGCATTATGAAGCGATTGTACGTTTGTATGGAATCAGAGAACAAAGTGAAAAATCCATCGTCGGGTTATTATACAAATAAAAAACCGACCAAATGCGTGTCAGACCACGCACAATGAAGGGTTCTGCAGTTGGGATGAATTTATCCCAAAAACAAACTTAACTTTGTAGCTGAAAAACATGTTCTCCCATACGGAATGTATGGGAAAACATGTTTTTGCAACTGCAAATATAAGTTGGGCTATTATTACTCGTTAACTTGTAGAGCCTACTTAGCTGTGATAATTTTCCTTTTAATTTTGTTATATAAACTACTGTCGTGAGTTCACACATTCAAAACCAACCATTTAGGTTGCAGGGGGGACACTTGACTCCTACCAAAAAGTAGCACTTTAAAGCTTAATATTGCGCAAACGGATCCCTGAATCCAAAAATGGTTTTAACACACTCACAATGTTTTTGAAGGACCTTTCCAACGATACATCACAACTTGGGATAGAAAAAAAAATCACAACTTTACGTGTAGAGACGATACCGTAAAATTTTTTTTTTTCGTCCTTTTAATTTGACTACTATGTCGGCGTGATTAATATGTATACCTATGGCAAATTACAGCTTTCTAGTACTAAGAGTCTCGGAGCTAGACCGCGGACAGACAGACAGACAAAAGGACATGGCGAAACAATAAGGGTTCCTTGTTTACTACGGAATCCTAAAAAGATTATTTTCACGTCTCCAATTATCTTTTTCTATAATATACAGATCATAGATAAATACATCTACAATACAACTATTACATCTTTCATCTCTTTCTTTCTCTCTTAATCTTTCTCTCATTTCTCTGCAAGATAATTGAATAGTTTTTTTTCCGGGAAATACATTCACCGAGCTTATACCTACCTAATATTATTTTAACCCTTTTCTTGGTCACTACGAAAGGGCTCGAGGTTAAATATAACAGCCGCAGGGGTTGACCGAAATTTAAGCTACGCTTGTCGCGGTCGGTTCATGGATGGGTTAACATCTATTACACATTGAGACCCCGCCGTATCTCGGAACGCACGTTAAGCCGATGGTCCCAGTTGTTATTTCTATAGAAGAGATCTTTGACATTCGTAACTGTAATAAGGAGGCCAGAAGTCTGACACAGAGTTATGACTGGCTGTCAGACTTCTGGGCTCCTTATTACCGGGATATGGAGGGATATGGTTTTACCCAGTAATTGGATTGTGGAGGTCAGATGGAAGTCGCTCCATGTAAAATACTGGCATTCAGCTGCATCCGGTTAGACTGTAAACCGACCCCAACATAGTTGGGAAAAGGCCAGTAAGATCGATTTTTTTGAAAATGTCTTGTGGTATATATTAAAGCATGCCACGGGTCACCGCGACACGATTTGTGGAGCGACGAACGGCAGTTGACGCGCGCGCGTGTCTCTTGATGAAAGTCGCTTTGCTAAAGGCCGTGAACGCTTCGGGCTAGACCCAAATGAACAAAAATATCCCTTTAAAATAGTACTTATAACCTTTCACACAAAAGTATTTATTTTATCTGTGTCACGTTATCAGTTTTACGATATTTACTAAAATAAGTAGATATAGAGATAAACTAGACTGTACCCTAGGTCAATGCCTCCAGCCTAGATTTCAGCCTGTAATATTTGTGAGTGCTCAAAATACGTAAAAATAAACTGCAAGTTGAATCGTTGAGAAAACCAGCAGAATTGTGAAAGGCGCGAATTGCCCTAATGAAAATTCAGGAAAATTGTTTATCTATTTAACTATGAGCTTAAATTGTCCATAATTACAGAGTGGCGACTTATTTGAAATACTTGCATTTTAAATGCAAATACAAAATGAAAAATACCTATTATATATTTTGTATTTAAATACCTTTAAAAAAAAGCATTTTGCATTTTATTTGAAATACTTTTCGAGATGTATTTTATATTTGTAAAATGCAAAATACTTTACTGCTAAGTTTTACCATTATTACCACTTAAATCATGTAAATGGGTTAGTGATTCGACAAATAGCCACTAGAGGCACTGCAAGTGCTGCAACCTTGCGATTCTGTGTGCATAGTGACAAAACAAAATGAACGTTATCTGTGGAAAATGACGCTACGCGCTACGCCCATCGAGATTGGTTTTACTTCGATTACCAGTTCTGATTTAAAGCCGTGAATAGTGTTTATTATCAAAAATAAAGTGTTGCATTTTTAACACAGATTTCATCTAAAACTATTTTATTTGAATAAAGTATTTTGAAAATATGTATTTTGCAATTAGTATTTAAAATACTAAAAGCAAAAGTATTTTGATATTTTTCATTTGAAATGGTAAATTAGAAAACTATTTGCATTTTGTATTTCAATACTTTTTAATATTATTTTATACATCTCTGTATAATTATATTGAAATCACAACTGTCATACTTTGATTTATGAAATGGTTATTACACCACAAATTGACGTATAGTGTGTATATTTGAAATACAATTAATTTGCCTGAATATACGAAAAGTATTTTCTTTTTTATTTGTTAAAAAAAAATGCTAGAGTATCCTGTAAAAGTGAACAGTTAATTAATAATAAGATAAAGGTAAAATAAAAAGTACAATTTACGACAAAACCTTAAATAATATAAAGCGTTTTAAATGAATAAACCCGACAGAAAGTCGGACACTGCAAGACACAAATAAAGTACAAAGTACAACTGCAGTGTTCATAATACCACATTATTATAATGTGAGCTTACTACCGACGCGACATAATAAGAAGAAAAAATTAAAATGGCGGAAAAGTGCATCAGCTGTTCTTAATTGAGGAAAAAAGGAATATTATATTGTAATGTTGGGGACACAGCTTTTAAAAGCGAAGTTAAAAGCGTCCCTTTTGTTTACTGTTATTATTATGATAAAAATACTTTATGCAGGGACAATTCGTATCTATCGTGGCCTTTGGAATAAAATATTTTTCGCAAAAGGCCCACATTCAAAGCGAAAACAATTTTTAAAGTCAATCACGAATTGTTATGAAAATACAAAGTTATTTTTACATCTTATATAATAATAAATTATTTTGTTGTGAATATTATCAGAAAACGTCTGATGACACTAGTGTACACTGTTATGTGTACACTAGTTATGTAAAGCTAGTTATTTGAAATGTTTCCTTTGATGAAATTTACACATTTTTTTTTATACACCACTGAGTTACACAGTAAGGTCAAACATCGCATCGTGAGGATATCTGTTCTTAAATCGGTTATTAATCATTAGCTTTTTCCCGCGGCTTCGCCCGCATAGAGTTCGGAAATTATCCCACGGAAACGTACTGCTGGGATAAAAAGGATCCTATATCTTAACTCAGATAATGATCTACCCAAGGCAAATTTTTGAGCCATTTTAGCGTGAAAGCGTAACAAACAAACAAACTCACTTTCGCATTTATAATATTTGCCTGGTATGCGATGGCAGTGATGACTGGACCCAGTGACTCGGAAAAACCAGTGGGTTCATGTCGACGAGATCAGCTGTAAGTCTGTAAGTAAATCAAGCGGAGAAGCCACTGGGCCCGAAAATAGACGGGTACGCCCAGAGCGGGAGAAGTTATTTGATAAGTTCCCACCTAATAAAAAAAAGGAATGCGTTAAAAAAAAAATGCACATCCGCGCAGAGCGGGAGAAGTTATTAAAAGAAAAAAGAAAAAAAAGGTTAGTCAACTGGACTGGCTTGAGGACGCGAAGTCAGCACTGGACTGGGTTGAAACTAGAGTCTACACGAGCCCAGTGGCAATTCAACGCTGGACTGACTTACTGTACTATACTTATTAGTTAGGATAACCAGAAGAAGGGAGCGTTGAGATTAATGCTTGATACTTTTCGGTATGAGGAGAGGCCTCTATTATTAGAAAATTGTAGTATTAGATTATTGACTGCCTCATTGGTCTAGTGATAGTTAGCGCTACTGCTGAGCACGAGGTCCTGGGTTCGAATCGCAGGTCGGGAAATGTGTATTTGGATTTTTCCATCAGGAATTTCTCAGTAACAGCCCGGAGTCTAGATTTGTGCACGACTGATGGTAATAAGCTCGCCCCTAATACATGGAACTTAAATATAACGGCAAAATGTGGGTGTACCTAAACTATCGAAAGAAAGAAAGAAAGAAAAAAAGGTTTATTTGACACCGAAACACATGCATACATAAAGACAAGAGTAATCAGCGGGTCTAAACCGGTCACATTAAACAATTCCTCTAAAAGTAATTCATTTTCTAAATTCCCAGCAATTCCTCTATGGTGACACATATTTTATCTGAATCATATTCAGTTCAATTCATATCAGAATCATATTTGGTGTAAAAATTGCCGCTTGAAAAAATGATGACCGTAGTTTTACCGGATAATTTTTCTTTACAGTTTTTATTAACCAAATGGGATTTTGAATTTTAATTTCTTCAGTTTAAATGTTATTTCATTATATTACAAAACTGCGTAATAAGAATTGAAGATAATATTATGAATTGTCAGTTTGTGACAGTTTGTGTGATTTATACTATTATCATGCGGCCGTTTTAAGCCCCCCGATTTAGGCAGAGGTAACCTGTAACCTAACCTAACTTGGTTAGGTTACAGGTTACCCCTGCTTAAACTCTTGGGGAAAACGGGCGTGATATTATGTTATGTTGTGTCTAAGTCACCATAATTATTAATTTCGTTAGTAAAATATTCTATTATTTCCGTTAGAATATAAACTATCGAAAAATTGTGAACTGCAACAAACCATTAATGCATTATTTTTCAATAGTTTATAATCTTGCGCTAATACTAAATAGCATTCGCCGCACGCGAACTGAGCAAGCGAAGCAAGCGGTGCTCCTGCAGCGGCCGGCGAGCTAACAGTAACAGTGTCACAGTTCTAACCTAACGAAACCCATTTCACCCAGTTCACAATTTTTCGACAGTTTTTAATCTAATGGAATAATACCAATAGATTATAAACTATCAATTTTCATAAACTTACGGTAAAGTACATAAGAATATTTGCTTTATATAACAACATCACGCCTGTATTCCCCGAAGGGTTAGGAAGAGGTGTATCTATAGTACACCCACATTTCGCCAATTATGTTTAAGTCCCACGTAACAGGCGGCGAGTCTTATGCCATCAACCGGGCACAAATCCAGACTCCGGGTAGCTACTGAGAAATTCCAGATGAAAAAACCCAATAACTATAACGATAATTTTGCCCGACCCGGGAATCGAACCCAGGACCTCATACTCAGCAGTAGCGCTTTGCGACCACTAGACCAATGAGGCAATCATATTTGCTTTAATAACAAATTAAATTTCCACGCTTAATTAAATGTCCTACTTCTACCAAAATATATTAAAAATAAATTATTTCACTCCACAAAATCTCAAATCTAAAATGGAATGTTTTGAATTCAAAATATATCAGGCTCTTTTAATATAAAATGAATGTTTGTAGCCCAACTTGAATAGTGGCTGTCTGGCTGGTAATCACAGCCGGGTTGAATGAAAATAAAAGAGCTCATGAGCTCTTTCATGCTTTCGGATGGTTTTAATTATGGAAAAGTAGAAAAAAGTTGGTAAAAAGTATTTGAACTTTCTTTCAAATGTTTGGGAAGGTAGTTTTGAATTGAAGCATTGAGTACAACAACGGCGTCATAAAAAAACTTACAGTAAACGTGGCTGATGACAGCTGATGACGATTGAAGCCGAATATACGCGATTCACCATCATTAACCGACTGGAGCCGAGTATAGCCGATCCATCGTCACCGAGACGGGTGACGGTTCAGTTTTGTTCACTATTTAAGAAAGAGAGCTCAGTGCGCTTAAAGAGTTTTCACTTTAAGGAAGTGAGTTTCAAGGTAATATAACGTTTTTTGAGTAGCCAAACAGGTTGAAAGCCCACATGAAGGAAAGTTAGCGTGTAACGCTGGAATGAGTTCCCTTGTCTTATATATTATGCAGTGATATATAAAAAAGCTGTGTATGAAAATGATCACGTCTTCTTTTCCACTGTTACTTCACCACTTTTCTTGTATTGTGCTAATTCATACTAATATTATAAGTGTGAAAGAAACTCTGTCTGTCTGTCAGTTACCTTTTTACACCTTAATGGCTGCACTAATTTGGAGGCACATGGATCTAGAGTCTAGATCCATGTCCCTAGTCTAGATCCATTATCTATGTCCAGAATCGTGTGAGCCGCTCAGGACATAGGCTACTTTTTATCCCGGTAGAACGTTCCCGTGTGTTAATTTTCGACTAAGACGCGCGATTAAAAGTTTGTCTTATATAAAACAATATGAACGATACCTACTGCCAAACTTGGACCTGATAGCCTGAATTTGAATACATAATTTTAGCAACGAGCAAAAGTGGTGAGCAATACTCGTTTGTTCTGGCCCTTTCCATTGGTCAGCATGGTATCGTTTCGGTACCGTTTCGGTACTGCTTATGTTTCCTCATTGGTCGGTAAGCACTCTGTACTAAAATGGTACCTCACGCACGCACTGCTTTCATTTAGAATTCTAAATTCAAATTAATTCTATTGGAACGAGAATTGTTTTATAGCAATCTGTCTAAGTTTCAGAATGTAATTGAACGATGGATTTTAGATACCGATAACACAATTTGCAGAAACCAGTAGCGTCACACGTGCCCAGGAAACCATAATTTGAGGAAATTAAAAATGAGGCAGAAATAAAACCCATAGCATCTCGTCGGAAAATCTTTTTTTATATGAACATTGATCAGTTGATCCGAACAAATCATTTTTCAGAAGGAAATGTGAGCATCATATGTGTTGAAACCATTTTGAACTTGTTGAAATTTTTTTGCGATCGGTGACAGAGCATTTTGTCTGAAAACTGTTGGATATAATGAAAAAGGTTGTCCAGATGCAGACAAAAATTATATCAGACAAATTTAGTGTCTCAACTTAGTAATCAGACAACTATTCTATAATCAGAAATGATTAACAAATCATGTTGCGGTGTCATTTGTATGAGTTTAGTACTCGCAACCATCAAACAATTTTTTTTTTTTTTTTATAAATTGGTCAAAAAGAAACTGGGATAGATATTGTTAAAAAAAAATGTTTTTAATAATTGTCGGACTCATCTTCGGTATACTGAGGCAAAGGAACATAACAAGCACCGCGCGTTTGTCGGCTGTCTCCGAAACGTTGTTTTGATTTCTTGAATTATAGGTGACAATTAAATAATCTCAAAACCGGGTTTAAGTAACCCCGATAAATAAACAAAGAGATTAAAAAAAAAAAGAACCAGTTTGCTATGAGACAAATTGTTTTTTTTTTTTTGGTATTTTTTAAAATACGCTCAGGCCATATTTGACATCAGACATATTGTGATAAAACCGTCTGCCTATTTAATGGGCTCTCATAAAATTGTGATGTCACATCATTTTACGACCAAAATCGTAGTTTTGATTAAATTGAAATTGTGATGTTTCTGATCGGTACTGCCGGGTGGGCTGTACCGATCAGAAACATCACAATTTCAATTTTCAAAGTCGGGTTCAGAATCATCAAAACTACGATTTTGGTCGTAAAACGATGTGACATAGTTTTGTTTCGTGGGCTCTCATACTATATAATTTCGCACTCGGTAAGGGACTCGGTAAGCTTTCGGTACCGATACAATAAAACGCGTGACGTCACGCGGTACCTAACGAAATGACTCCGCACCGCAGACGTACCGACCAGTGAGGAAAGGGCCTAAGAAGATGCTTTAACTCTGAATTATTTAATTTAAAACAAGTTAACTGCAGCTTAAATAGTAAATATCTCCACTACGAGAGCGTTGTTTTGAAGCTCTGTACAGTGAGCTTGAACTAAAAACTTTCTATCCTGAAAAGCTTCGGAGCTTATCCTAGATAAGCGCACTTTTACATAATGCTAGAGTGCTTTATTCATAGAATTAAATGTACCAGAATAAGGCGAGGACGAAAGAAAATCTAACGTGCTAATAATGGAAAATGTTACTGCAGACGTTGAAGTGTAGACAGTAACTCCCAATGGTCATACAAATTCATAGAATGTATCTGATATCCTAAATGTAGAACCATTGCATGGTACTAGAAACAATTACGAGTGAATGTGGGTGTCGATGTCAGTAGGGACGTCTATGTGGGTGCAACGACGACTAAGTCCACATAATATCCGTCCTCAGCACTTGAAAAATTATTTACTACCACACAATTCAAAACAGTAGTAGAAACATCTATGGTGTGTGCAGTTCCAAAAGTTTATCATGAAAATGTAAACAACATACGTATAACAACATAATAACTTAAGTATTTAAACTCACGCCTTTTTTTCATGGGCAGTGACAACAGAGCGTCACCTGCTAAGATCCTTACATAAACAAAAACAAATCGATCACAAAAAGGTACCCGTGAATACCAATTTGTAGTGACACTTACAAATTGAATAAATCAGTTCCGCCAAATGTGTTACTAATTCCCTACAGTGAGGGATTGAGACAGAATTTAATTTGAAAAGGATTTGTTTACAGTTTTATCAGATGCCTTTGGAACAGACTATACAGCCACCAAAAGTTCAGTAATAACATTTGAACTTAGAAAAGATCCTACTGCTCACGATGAAGGGCAGTCATTCAAATGGTTATGACAGATAAGTTGTTGACTGTACCTAGATCACACAAATAGTGCAATGCTAGCAAGAGCAATTCCCTGAATTTTCATAAAAGGGTGTCAATTAGAACCTTCTTGGAAGTCCTGTTAAAACAAAATGTTACTAAATAATATCTGAAATGTTGATTGACGAGGTCGAATTCGGTGAGGTCGGGTTATTCTAACAGTAAACTTAAAGGCAGAAGTTCAATTTCACGCTTTGTATTATGTAAAAGATCCCGTTGAAGTTGCAAGCTAGCGTAAAATGCTGCTGTAACTGCTGTAACTGCTGCTGGTTTGTCCGGTCATAATATAATTTAGGTGATTGAATTTAAATTACCAGCCACCAATAGAAGATAACTCAATATCACCTTGCATATTATAATGATAGCTAAGTAAGTAGGCATTAAAATGTTGAAAAAGATCTTAGATTTATGCGCCTAGCTTATCTAAATGTGTCTTTCTAAACCGTGTATTTGGGTGGAAAGTTTTCCTAAAAGAATTGAATGCGTTGCTATTATATTTATTTTTCTGAAGGAGATAACTATTTATCTAGTTGTCAACTAAGTGCTCCCGCGCACTAGGCAGCCAAATAGTAGTAATGTCAATTAATGCGATTTAGCATAACTTTCATTAGCATGTGAATTCTTGAGTCTTAGCATGCTAATTGCTATTGCTATGGTATTTGCTAATATGACGATATGAAGTATGTGAATTTTTTTATATGCAAATTAAAAAGCGCGTTCGCCTTATGACGTCTCCTAGCGTGCGTTTAGTTTACTCGCCAATAACGTTTTATTTGTGCTAGTACACTTGCATATTTAATGTGATTAAAATTGAACACATAATTAAATATATTAAAGTAAAGTATATAAAGTATGAAGCGATAAATTCACTTCGCACTTCACAGAATTTCGCAGTTACATTTCATTTGCTAAATTCTAAATGAGTATTTGCATGCTAACAATAAATGCGAATGCTAATTAATCCATCACTACCAAGTAGCAACAGTTAGGTTGCGGCAGTGGGATTATCGAAAAAAATCTTAGCTGTCTAATGCGCGGGCTCCAATTGGACATTATGTGTTGGATTGGCTGCCTAGTAAGATAGTCGATTTATGATGATAACATGAGATCTGATGATGTTATCATAATATTCTTAGTTTATCATTTTTGGTCGTTTTTTTACAGGATCCTACAGAATTGATTTTCTGCCAATTTCTGTATTGTTTCATAGCTATTATTAAATTCAATCGTATTATTAAATATCCAAGGTTCAAAATACTAAACAGTGACAAATGCTTAACTGTCAGATTTATCGTTAAATAGTATTGTATTATTAAATTAATGGAAAATTTCCTTTTGTAAGCGTTGACCTGGAATAGAGACTAAACAATTGACCTTATCTTCGATTTAACAAATTGTAGTTAGATGACAGTGATTGAGGAAACAAATTATTTGTAGTATCTCAATCAATCAACTCAGTCTATCGCAGTCCACTGCTGGGCATAGGCTTCCCACAGGCTGCGCCACAACACCCTGTCCTCCGCCTTCAGCATCCAGTCTGGCGCAGCCACCTTTTTAAGGTCGTCGCGTCGGTCCATCTAGCTGGGAGGCGTCCCACACTATGCTTGCCGATACGCGGTCTCAACTCCAGGACTCTGCTCCACCGGCCATCGGTCCTTTGATAAACATGGCCAGTCCACTGCCAATTCAGCTTGCTCACTTCGCAGGCTATGTCGGAAACCTCGGATCGTTTTGACTACAAAACGATCCGAGGTTTCCGACATAGACATAGGTAGATACTAATCTGGGTGGCTCACCGTCCGATAAGGACCAGGCCCGGGTCGACGGCGCGTTGTGTTCCACGCGCGCCTCAAAGAGATGTCAGCAGATTTGAAGGGGTCCACTAGGGCCGATGCCTGCCGGGGTTGCGAAGAAAACCGAAAGGGAGATCGTGGCCCCCGGCAACAGGGCAACCGAAGGAACACGGGTGGGTTTTAGTCAGTAAGAGTCTGACACGCCCTCCCGCTCCGCCCAGAGCGGGAGAAGTTATTTGATGGTTTCCCACCCTCAAAAAAAAAAAAGGTAGATACTAATCTACCTAAAGGTAATCTATTTAAATGATAGACACAAAGTAGCTGACATTTACGGGTAGATTATTTTTATGATGATAAATATGAATATTTAATAGTGTTTTGTAAATACTACCAAATATCAGCATTTCATATCTTATGATTATTTTATAGACATTTCCAAATTATTTTGTTTACTGTTTTCAAACGCGACAGATACCTATATAGGCGTGAGAGTTCATAGCATCATGCCTTGTTGCCCCGAAGGGTCAGGCAGAGTTGTACAGTACACCCACATTTCGGCGTTATATTTAAGTCCCATGTAATAGGGGGCGAGCCTATTGCCATCAACCAGGCACAAATCCAAATTCCAGGCTGCTACTGAGAAATTCCCGATAGAACAACCCGATAACGCTTTGCCCGACCTGGGAATCGAACTTAGGAGCTAAGGCTCTGCAGTAGCGCTTGTGACCACTAGACCAACGAAGCAGTCTGGGTTTAATTCCCGAAGAGTCCAGATTGATATTAGAAATTATATTAGAAAATTGTCTGTTCACAAAATTCTTTTATTGAAATATAGGTAAGTAGCATTTTTTTTTTAATCAAAGCTTTTCTCATTATTATGTATAAGGTAAGCAATTCTGTAAACAGGACGCTTAAGAGTGCATAATACTTTAGCTCAAATTCACTCCTTATCTCGCTCGCACACCATTGCTCGCGGGCTGAGTGAGAGCAAGACTAAGCGGCGAGGAGAAGGCTCCAAGGCGCCGAAAGTTTAAGTAATTTCTTTTTACGGTGAAAATACGTTAATAAAAAAAAACATACTATCTGCTTTATACTTAGTTCATATATTACGCAAAGTTTTTCATGATCTAATTTGAAGTGTTTTTTTTTTAATATTAGCGGTTTAGTTCGATTTGGAGATTAGCTTTGTATTTTTTCCATCGATTTTTTATATGGAATCGTGTTTTCGTCCCAATTCTCCGTTTTTTATTGCATTCCATAATGTTGCTAAAACAGTTAGTAGGCTTAAAATTATTGATACAATTATGGACCCTGTCGGGCACAGCATAGTAGGAGAGAGGAGAAAGAGCGCATATCTGAAGAACGTTTATATTATTTAAGTATGTCTTCTGGTAATTGTATTTTAACATTTTTACTACTTTTTCTTCTTCGTCTATTATTTAATTTATTTAAGTATTTTAATAATTATTATTTTAATGTAAATATACGTTATAAATAATACCTGCTTGAGTAAGTAGGTCTTTGTTATGGTACACCGATATAGTTGAAGTTAGTTATTACTGTTGTTCAGTATTTGTTTAAATTACACATAATATTTGTTTATTATATTGAATTTATTGCACGATTATGTATTTATTAATGATTAGAATTAATTATTAATTGAAAATAAGTTATAGCATTGTATTTAATATATTTATTATGAATTTAAAACATAGTACTTAACATTAATCCTCAACTTTACCTTATATTTATTCATTTAAAATTAATGCTGCAGTATTTTCGACATATTAGAGGATCATGCTAAGCAATTTAAGGTACTCGACGTCGAATTACTCAATATTTTTGCCAAAATATCACATTAGTCCCTGCTCATCCCATAAAGGAAATAGAGCGTGAAGATAAGAAGAAACACAAAGCCCAACGAAGGTGTCAAATTCAAGGAGCCATTATACTGACAATGGGATCCCATTGACATAAATATATTGACATGGTGTTTGAGGTCGGACCATTGAATTTGGATCGTTAGACTAATGAACTATGAGAATATATCACGATAATTTGGTAGGTCTAAGATTAAAACGGGTTTTTTATTGAGATTTAATCAGGTTCAGATATACAAGGTATAACTGACATAAATGGAAACTCGAAAGGGGTCATTGTACTTATAATTATGAACAACTGTTACTGTTTGACAAACACTGAAATCGTGAAAAATAAAGAAGAGAGAGAGTTAAGTAAACATGGAGCAGCAATTTTATTTTAGTTGTACAATGACTCCTTTAGAGGTTTCAGATACTTCTGGTACACCTTGTTATATTTCAGTAGACATCGCCTCTAGTAGAGGCTCTTTGCTCTTTGGGAAATCCTAATTCTAACTATAATATTATAAATGCGAAAGTGAGTTTGCTTGTTTGTGACGCTTTCACGCTAAAACAGCTAAACGGATTTGGATGGAATTTGGCACAGGGGTAGACCATGATGTAGGTTAGGTTATAGGATACTTTTTATCCCGATATTCCCACGGGATTAATAGTAAATCGGGTGAAACTGTGGGGCGCAGCTAGTTCTAGATATGTTTACGTTTTTTATGGTAAGTTTAGTATACGTTTCATTTCTACAACACATTTCTACAGCTTTGGCTAAAATATAAGTAGGCCCTGTCCCATTTTCTTTCATTCCTTTCATTCATGTGCATTTTTTTATCGCATTCCTTTTTTTTTATTAGGTGGGAACTTATCAAATAACTTCTCTGGGCGGAGCGGGAGGGCGTGTCAGACTCTTGCTGACTAAAACCCACCCGTGTTCTTTCGGTTGCCCAGTTGCCGGGGGCCACGATCTTCCTTTCGGTTTTCTTCGCACCCCCCCCAGGCATCGGCCCTAGCGGACCCCGTCAATTCTGCTGACATCTCTTTGAGGCGCGCGTGGAACACAACGCGCCGTCGACTCAGACTTGGTCTTTATCGGACGGCGAGCTACCTATTGCTTACCGTCCGCAAGCCCGCGCCTACGGTGGCCGGAAATCGGCCTGCGATTCCCGACGCCCAGGACTACCGATGCGATTTTAGATTATCGAGGCGCCTAGTTGTGTCCATATTTACTCGCGTGCGAAACAGTTTTATAATGAGTTTAAGGCGCCGTATATGAGTTTTATAACACAGCAATATTCTTGGAGGCCCAAATAATTTTTGTGGCATTTTTGCTCCAATTATTTACATTTAGCTCAGCTACTAACATTTTTAATGAACCACTTAAAACAGCCTTTAAAATTAAATACCGAAAACAAAACTTCTGCGACCACAATGAAATCTGGCACGTAAGCCACAAAGTTGGAAAGTTGCAGCGGCTGCCATTAAAATATTTCCCACTTAATATTTCAACAATGTTAAGCTTATAAATGCAATTAAATTCTTTCAACCGTCGTCTGTAATTTGAGGCGACGACGACGCTTGGAATATTTTAATCGGTTACTTTAATATTTTTAGTAAGAATTTTACGTCTACACATTATTAAATTTAATGTTCAAAGTAGGTACGTAACGACTATGTTTATTTTTATTGTATGCAAAGCATGTTTATCATGTACAAAAATCTAAATTTTTGGAAAGAAGTTCCTTATCGCACGTGATACTCTGCAATCTTGGTGAATGAAAGCTAGACCGAAAACGTGTAACATTTTGACCGTCACGATACTTCTGGTGTAATAATTCAAAGTTAGTCGGAAAGCTTTTTTAACACTTCCTGCTTTCTCAGACCACTCACATATACACCACACACTCATACCACACACATAGGACAATTACACATGACACATACATTTACCATATTCACACAAGGGAGAAGCTATACATTTTCTTTTTTAATTTATTTTGAATGTCATTTTAATTTTAATAACTTTATTTTCTTTTTGTAGTCAACTATAGCTTCTATAGCTTCTACATTGTGTACAATGTAACTCCTTACTAGTTTGTATAAATTGGAAAATGTATTAATAGAGAGAGTCCTAGCACCGATAATACAAGTTTAATCTTAGTTTCGGTGCCGGTGGATAGTCAGTGATTTATGTAATTTAAAAACAATATTATCCTATCCGATGTAAATTGCAAATTTGAAAATAAAGTTATTATTAATTTATTTTATATTTATTCACTATTGAGGGCCTAGACAAGTGGCAATCGCTTTCAAAGCGTTTCGTGTTTGTTCAATGACTTTCAACATATTGACATAAGATGTTAAACAAATTATTTCAATTCAAGTCAAAGCAGACTAGAATGGAAGCAATCTGTTTTCGCGGCTTCATTAACAGTCAACCAAGCAAGCAAAGCTCGTGATAATGTGCTCCAAGTAGTAGGGTTAGAGTCAGTTCTAAACATCAGGAAACCTATATCCGGGCTCTTAAAATGTATTACATAGCCGTACTCACCAAAATGAGTTCCTAGCGTATCATTAAAACTCCAAGGAAAGCTCTCAGAACTGGGAAAATCAGAGAGTTTGTAATTTTAAGGAAAACTATGGGAGGGTTCGCTTTCGGCGCTTGCGTCCCTTTACTTGTCACAGTGATGCCAAAGACACTTAAGAGGAAGCTCCATAAATTGTATATTAATTTGCATTAATATTCTGATAAAGTCACGCAAAACAAAATGGAACTATAGTATATGATTTATTGGATCTTTTTCTTTCCAAATATAAGAAAGTTACGTAATTGGAACATTTAGGCTTGATTCATTTCTTATTCGAAAATCATGTCTTTTTTAATTTCTCAGTAGCAGCCCGGAGTCTGGATTTGTGCCCGGTTGATGGCAATAGGCTCGCCCCCTATTACATGGGACTTAAAACATAACTGGCGAAATGTGGGTGAACCTGCTACAGGGACACCTCTGCCCAACCCTTCGGGGAAACAAGGCGTGATGTTATGTTATGTTATTTGAAACAAAAACAAGATTACTCGGCTTTTATGTTATTTAATCATTATTAACAGTAAGGAAATATAGTTTATTATCCAAACATAAGATATTTTTTCTCTAGATCAAAATTATTACTTTGGTTATAAACGAAATAAGAATTGACACTTATGACATTTAGTTCCATGCTCGAACACGACCAAAGAGCGCAAGCGATATTCAACTTTATTACTGATGTGTTAGCGTCTAGTACATAGTGAAGTGGTGGGGTGCTTGGAGTTTGCGCGGAAATTGTCTTTGGAGTGGCAACTGAAAGAACACGGCTGGGTTTTAGTCAGTAAGAGTCTGATTCGCCCTCCTTCTCCACCCAGAGCGGGAGAAGTTAGTATTTCATAATTTCCCACCCAAAAAAAAATAAAAAGGCACTATCAGAATACCAGCGCTGCGACACTTATTTTTAAATGTCGCAGCATTATGCTGAGATAGGAGCCTTTTGGCTTCGTACAGGATCTTTCGTTTTTTTATATTCTATTCTTTTGTTTTTATTATTGTGTATTTAGTTTACTCTGTGATCATCCTGTGCAAGTCACAGTTTCTTTTTTTCAAAGTAAATGAACAAACAGGTACCTCTATTTATAAAGCCTTTTAAGAAAAATAAACTTGAAGCTCTGGCCAAACTGAAGCACGATTGTGTCAACTAAGGCCGCGTCTGAACTGAAAGCGAATGTCGCGCGAGTACGCAATCTTCGTGCTTGTTTATAATTATGAATATTACATATTCGCGCGATCAATCAAGTACCTAGAGTGAGCTGTGGCGGCCCAGAAGGAACCGCCGCGACTTATTCCTACGACTCACGAGTTGTAGGTCGTAGGTTCGAACCCAGGCAGGCTCTTTACATTGTGTAAATTATAACTTTACCACTGCTCTCAAAACGGTGGACGAAAACACCTTGAGTAATCGGCATGTCCAAGAACAAAACATTCGAAGACATGAGACATCCACCAACCCGCATTAGGACCGCGTGGTGGACTCCCTCTTACAGAGAGGTCTGTCCCAGCAGTGGGAACATTATAGGCTGATTATGTAATCAAGGCTCGTCTGCACGTCATTATTCAAGTAGACTATCGCGTATTCAGGTGAAACTCGCTTTTAGCTTTAACTTGTGTGAAGGTGTTTCCAAATTATCAAAACTAATGAAGCACACTGTCACGTCCCGCGTCCCGCGCTGTGTACGCCTCAGTGTGGCCACAGCTTTAAACATATTCACCTGTCTTTCAAACCGTGTCCAACAAATTTATGCACACGGAATTTATGAAAAAACGAAAACGTATATTTGTATGGTTAATAGCATTCTCGGAAACGGGGGAATAACGAAGAAAAAACACGCGCGTTTGTTATTTTAAAACCAATTGAACCTCAAACTAATAATGGGTATAATTTGTTTAGTTCCATGGAAACATTCAAATCAAGGTTTCCATTTATCTCGAGTACTTGCTATGTTTTTCAGCTTATGTATGATTCATTGTTACCTACCGGATGAACTTATACATACTGTGGTTGTTTCGGTTATAAAAAAACAAGACCGGGGATGTCTCAGACTTGGCAAACTACAGACCCATCCCGCTGGCAACTGTGATATCAAAAGTACTGGGGAGTCTGCTTCACAAACACCTGGATAGGCACATAGAACTTCATGATGCTCGATTCGGATTTAGACCTAGACTTTCGACCGAGAGTGCAATCCTGTGCCTCAAGCAGACTGTACAGTATTATACAGCCAAAAAAAGGTCGGTCTATGCCTGTTACCTGGACTTGTCCACGACATTCGATTTGGTATCATATAATGTATTGTGGCAAAAGATGATAAATGAAATAGACGTGCCATGTTGTTGCAATGTTGAGATATTGGTATTCGAGTCAAAGGAATGTTCTGCGGTTGGCAGGCTCACACTCGGACGGGTATGGGTTGGAGCGCGGGGTGAGGCAGGGGGGGTTGACCTCTCCTCGTCTCTTTAACATATTTTATATATGAACGAGTTGATCGGCGAGCTCAGCAGAACAAGCATTGGGTGCCATATAGATGGACAGTGCGTCAATAATATCTGCTACGCGGACGACATGGTGCTGCTGAGCCCGTCGATCAGTGCCATGCGCAGATTGCTGGATATTTGTGAAAAATATGCACAAACCCATGGACTCAGATATATTGTGAAGAAGAGTGAAGTGATGTTGTTTAAGGCTGGTAATAAATCCCTCGCTAATGTGCCTCCCTTTTATATTTGCGGTACCAGCTTAATCAGAGACTAATTTTAAATATCTGGGTCCCTGGGTCTCGAAGGATCTGTGTGACAACATAGATTTGGAGAGGGAGCGCAGGGCGCTGTCTGTGCGCTGTAACATGCTGGCCCGCAGGTTTGCACGGTGTACCGAGCAGGTCAAAATGACGTTATGTAAGGCTTTCTGTCAATCTTTTTACACCTGTAGCCTGTGGACTAAGTACACGCAGCGTACATACAGTACTCTGCGAGTGCAGTACAATAACGCGTTCAGGGTACTGTTTGGGCTGCCGCGCCACTGCAGCGCTTCAGCTGTTTGCGGTTAAAAACGTGGATGGTTTTCGTGCCATCATGCGGAAGCGTTGTGCGTCTCTTATGAGGCGCATGCGGGCCAGCTCGAATAGCCTTCTGTGCGTGTTTGTGGGTCGCTGGGACTCGCCGGTGTGGCAGCATTGATACGGCTATACACTGCGGGTGGACGTGTCCATGGCTTGGCATAAACCGGTACTCCTGTGCGGTGCCACTTTGTGATTTTATTTTCGTTTTAATTTTTATTTCTTCCTGTCGCTTTGTTTTTATATATACTAAAAATAACTTTATAAGGTTTTTTGTGTTACTAACAGTATACGAGTATGAACTACGTCTAAAATAAATGTTTTGAATTTGAATTTGAAAGCGCCTGCCGGGGTTCGAATCTACGACCTACAACTCGAAAGTCGCGGTCGTTACCACTGAGTTACTTTTATTTGATTACTAGCTTTTGCCCGCGGCTTCGTCCGTGTAAAGGTTGGAAATTATCCCATAAGAACGTACTACCGAGATTCATAGTATCCTATGCCTTTTATCTAAATCTGTGAAGGGGATTGAAAGACGTCCTCTTCTTAATAAATGTATTACTTGTTTTTCAAATGCATTTACATAAATTTGAGAAACGGAGACGCGTCTTTTATGCGTGGAATAGTATGAGTCAGTGCATGGCTGTGTTGGACTGGCGATGGCGGCGCGGTCTCCGTCGCGCGTCGTTGTCGTCACGCGCACCGCACCCTTCCCTGACGTCGTAGTAGTGAGCCGCGCGTGCATCGCAGGCGGTACAGTACGGTTTTTTGATGCACACTATGGCGTCCACAATCTGTTCAGCCGTTACGGCATGAAACGGTAAAAGACAGACAGATAGGTAGATCTTTTTCTTCATCTTTTTTTTTCGTGTGGTTAATGAGTAACCTGGTGTCAGAGTTTTAAAGCCGTCTATGGCTGACTTGGCTTCACATACAGTCGAGAAACCTCTCGGGCATGCCGGTTGCCTCGCGATGTTTTCCGTCAAAATAATAGGTAGATAATAACTTCAAATAATCTTTTTTAGGATTTTATACCTTATAATGAAAAATTTAAACCCACATATGATGACTTCGATATCTGTCAAGACTCTTTTTCTCAGGAACGCGTGGAGGTAGAAAGTTGAAATATACATCAAAAACTTAAATCTAGCGGTCCCTTGTAATTGTAAAGGAAATCAAACTTCCAAGTCAACGTTCTATTAAAAGTTGTTTTTTTCAACTGAAAAGTTAAGTTTGCCCTTCAATCCGGAATTGGAAATTCGGGCAGCCGAGCGAGCACGCTTTGAGACGAGCCCTCAGGGCGTGAGTCCCTACTCACACTTGTCAGGTTTTTAAATTTACTACATCAATTTATTGTAATAACTTTTGACCGGGTGGGCCGAATTTAACGAAATAAAGACTTAATGTTACTTCAAGAAACGGACTATGACTGTATTTCCAATCCCTTAAATCTCTTGTAAATAAGTACACAAACACTGCAATATAACATGTTAATTTTAAAATCAGTAAAGTAAAGTAAAGTCAGGTAAAATAGGGGTATTTTACCTCCTTGAAGGATGATTTTACAAAAACGCTGAACCATATAATTCTATTTCTTACCAAAAGCATAAATTCTATTTTTTATATCCCTAACTTAAGAAATGCTGGGTTTCCCACACAAACTTTCATCCCCCATATCACCCTCTTTAAGATTATTTTTGAGGCAAAAAGTTGCCTCTGTCCTTGCCTAAGATTCCATTTATCTCCTTGCCAAATTTTATCGAAACCCGTTCAGTGGCTTAGGCGTGAAAAGGTAACATACAGACAGACAAACAGACATTCTCGTACTCAAACCTCAGTTGGCCCGATATAGCTTTTGACGCTAGTAATAAGAAATAGGATCGATTGACATTAAAAAAGTTTTTGTGAACATTGGCCATTTTCTTGCTGACTGTACAATGTTTTTCAAAATCTGCACTTCAAAATGTTTCAAAAGGTTAAAGACAGTCTTTAAAGACTGTTTTCTTGTAGCGACAATGGTTAAGGTACCTGTCCTTATTGCCCCATCTCAAAATCCACCCTGTATATGTTATAATTGACTGCTTAGCTCCATAAAGATATAGTGGATGATAATCTTTTAAAAGGTTTAATCCATAACTTTCCGCAATAGGTATTCTAACGTTTTGGCTAGTCTTTTGAACATAATTTTAATTTGAACATAATGCAAAATTTCTCCTCCCCCATAACAAATAGCGTGACAATCATTTTTGAAAAGTCTATTCTGACGTTTCCATTTCTTCCACAACGAACCCACAAGTTTTTTAAAAAATGTCTGTCTGTCAGTCTGTTTGTTCCGGCTAATATCCGAAACGGCTGGTCCAATTTTGACGGTACTTTCACTGGAAGATAGGCGACTGACGTTATAAGGAGAAACTTAGGCAACTTTTATTTCAGGTTAAAATGATCGGATATAAAAATGTGTCATTCGCACCCTGGGCAGACAACCTACCAACCTTGTTGCCTGGCAATCTGTTTAGCACGACATAAGCTCTTTCCTTTTTTTCACTTTGCTTGCAATTCGTAACAAAACGTGTTAGCTATACCATATTGATAGTAGTATTTATGTTGACCTAACTGCCCCAGAAAAAGAGTACTGCTTTTTAGGGTTCCATATATCCGAATTAAAAAAAACGGAACCCTCATAGGATCACTCGTGTGTCTGTCTTTCTGTCTGTCCAACTGTCACAGCCAATTCGCTCCGAATCTAATGGACCGATTAAATTGAAATTTCGTACACATTCAACTTCTGTGACAAACACGGACGTGTAACGTAAATTAATGAGTTTTGAATAAGGAGTTAACTTTCGAGAAACGGAATATAAGCAAATTAAAAAAGAAGTTTTGCACACTGTACCGTATGAATGATCAAATGAAAGGGCTTACTGCGAGGGTCTCAAGCATTTAAAAAAAATATTTTAAAATAAATAGTTTTCAAGTTATTTTAGAAAATAGACGAAAATTTATAGATTACAAGAAAACCTATTAGAACTTCTTAAAATAACATGTTAAATCTCTCAATATTGTGCGTACAAACTTACATTTTCAGTTAGAATGTATTGGAGAACATGTTTTTCAACTACAATGTTAAGTTTGTTCTTGGGATAAATTCATTGCAACTAAGGAAGCCTTTATTATGTGTGGTACGACAAGCACTTGGCCGGTTTTTATATGTCTCAAGCATTTGAATACAAAAGATGACTCTCCTGACCCAAATATCCCAATGAATCTTTATTAAAACTCTATGAAGGTGAAGCAGTCGTTACACTCTATGTATGTTTTTCTTCATTTCTGTAGTAAGACGATTTAATTGCTATCAAAAAGATCTGGGAACTATTTTTAAATATTTTTCTAAGCGTTTTTTACTTTTACTACGCTACGATATTGCTGTCTGTTTGTGAGTTGAACGATGAACTCGAAAATAAACTTTTCCAGATTCTGATTCAGATTAAAAATAACATTGCCTACGGTACAGGTGTGTCTTTCTTTCCTTTCAAAGAATCCATATTATATACCTACATATTATAGAATTAAAGTCGATTTTCATGACTGTATGACCGCGTTGTTCTTCTAAACTTTGCAACAGATTTGGATGCGGCTTTGTACAGTCATTTGGAGAATTTTATCCGGGAGGTTTATGTATATAATAGATCCATATTAAACTTACGAATCTACTTTAAAAAAACCGTAAATTAATTAATTCGGTGACGGCCAACGCACCGCCTAAAAAAACGGGCTAGAAACATGAAATTTCGCAAGAGTTTATACAACGACAGTAAGTATTAAGGAATGATTTTTCAAAATATGTTCCCTAAGTGAGTTAAATACGAGGAAGGGGGAAGGATGCAAGTTAGTATGGAACTTCGTCTTATTTGCCAGTAAAACCCATCGGGCAAACGGCTTGTATTATACAATATAGTGAACCTATGAAAATCAATTAATAATCGGCAATGCTGGATTTTACTCAGATTGAACAGATGTTATTTTTCCATTAACTACTGTAAATTAGAAAATTCTGAGAAGCAGCCTGGAATCTAGATTCGTTCTAGTTAATGGATTTAACCTCTGCCCTAATTCATAGGACGTAATAACAAACCTGGTTGTACCTACTATAATACCTACGTGTTCCCTTCGGATAAAAACAACCATGATGTTATATCCAAGGTCAATTAACAAGAAATCCAATAAATAATTCTTCAAATAGAAACCTTGAGACATACTCATAACACTTTACTATATTTCACTTGAAAAACCAAGATCAATGTTAGGCATCTTGTTCTCAAATTGTGAAGAACACTAAACAGACCCAATGTCCGTGTGTATACATAATTAAGCGTTTGATGTTACGGAGGTACGAAATTATGGATGTGGTATTAGATGGTTTCATTTATAAATATACTAGCCTTATATAATGCATTAGTTAGAAGTCAATTAGAATGTCACGCAGTCGTTTGGGCTCCACATGAATCTAAATATAGGCTCATGCTGGAGAGAGTAGAAAACAAGTTTGTGAGGTATTTGTACTTGCGCTTGTATTGTGTATACCCATTTTATTCGCTTATGTAGCCAAGTGTATTTATTTGGGGTATGGTTGGATATAACGAACTGAGGGTCAGTAGGGATCTGGCACTCATCTCGTACATATTCAAAGTACTTAGAGGAAAGGTACACACAGGTTTGTGTGTTCCGGACCAGTACGTGTGGAGACGACGTCAGCCCCGGCTGCTGGCGGAGCCGCGCGCTCGGACCAATCTTTTAAGGGAGGCGCCACTGACGCATGCACTCCACACTCTCAACCTCATAGCTAGTGACTCTGACCTATTCTGTTGTTCTCTGAGTGAGTTCACAAAGAATGAATTATTTGTAATAAGTTACAAAATTTAATTATAAGTAAGGATAAGATTAAGATAAGTACGCTATCGCAATAGTGACCGTCGGACTGCCAAGCCATAGGTCACGAGTTCAAACCCAAGAACCTCTGACTTTTCAGATCCATGTGCGTAGTGTATAATAATAACTATCATTTGCTTCAAAAACGGTGAAAGAAACTTTAGGAAAGCAAGGAAATAAAGTGAAAGAATAACGTGTTACTGAATTATTTTTTTTTTCTTGAAGACATACATACGGCGGGCGCAGCCGCCTCTATCCATAGACAATTTGGTAACTTAACCCTCCACTGACAACTAAGATAACCCTACAGAAAACATCGGAAACCGGCCTGCCTGAGATATATTTCTCGACGGCATGTCAAAGCAGGCATGCGAGTCAGGCGGCATAAAAAATTCGAAAACAAAAAAAAAAATACCTGTATACATGTATTCATGTATAATAATCAACATTTACTCTAATTTCCGTAGCTGCTTCGTTCCATGTCCTATATTTACGATAATCCTCACAGCTGTAACAACATGGCGGGTTGTAGAGCATGAGCGCTGATTAACTGATTTGTTAGTTAACTTGTTTGATGTGCGGGTTTTAACGTAAGCTGAATGTTAATAGATTTGCTGGGAAATTTTGAGTAAATTGAGTAGCTGTCATCATCATAACAGTGGGTACAGTTAGGGGAATTAATTGTTAAGCAAGTTGAAACCCTAAGTCAATTTGTCAACTATTAAAGAATTTATACAAAACTAACTGCACCTCGCGGTTTCACCCGCATAAGTTTCGATTCCGTGGGAATATCGGAATAAAAAGTACTCAGTATCCTAACTCAAGGCATGGTCAAAACATGTGCCAACTTTCATCAAAATCCGTTCAGCCGTTCTAGCGTGAAAGCGTAACAAACAAACATACAAAAAATCTCTTTATAATAAATATTAGTTAAGTTATATAGTATAGGTAGAATAGTACATTACTTCAGAGGGAAGAAAGTGACAGTTCCATACCGAGATTATGGCATTTGCGCCACGAGCTTGCGAGGGGCGCAAACCATTTGAGGTATGGAACTGTACTTTATCCTGAGGGATGTATAGTGCTTTTTATTACACCTACGAGGAAAATTATGGACATAAATGCATAGAAATGTTTATATTTAGTTAAAAGTACAATTATTAAAAGTGCAGCTATTATAAGATGTTACATTTTGTCCGGGTATCTTGATATTTTGAGACATGTTTACATCTTGAGTTAGTTGAAGGCTTGAAGAAGCCACTTCTTCCGTGATTCCGCGCGTTTTATATACAAAAATAATTTCGTTTTTAATTTTCTGTATGCACCAAGGAGGTTGGTAACTGGTAAAAAAAAAACTGTATGTGACCAGTAACAATTTACTTGAAATTTAATTAGTAGACAGTTAAAGTCTCTTGGCAGTATGACTGCTGACAAATTAAAAAAAAAGAAAAACCGGGTATCTAATGGAATTTCATACATACTTCCCACCCTTGGGTCGGAAGGATTTTCATACAAACTTCCATACCTTGGGATGAAAGGATTTGAAGGGCGGGATAAAGGCGTTTCTTCCCTCTAATTGGTATAATTAGTATGTATTTTCAGAGCAGGTGTGATAAAAAATAACCTTACAGTATATGAACACCAAATCGCTTATATGCTAAATGAAAGCAAAAGTTACATAAAAGAATAGGTTTGTAATCATTATTTTTAACTTAAAGATATCATAACATTTACAATTAAAAGCACTAAGAGTTTTCTTTAATAATGACAATTGTGATTCGAATATATGGACCATGTGGTTGGTAGTAAATTTGCTTTTTATCGTGACTTTACATATCAGTCCTCATATTTTTCCTGAGCAAAATCAAATGATCTTCAAGAAGTTCAACAAGTTTGCTGCCATTTAGATGATTCAAGTGCAGACCAATTCAAGTATTGCGTTATACGCGTTGCCCGCACAAATCTATTTAAATTATTGTTTAATAAGTTTAATTGCAATGTTTCTTACTTTTTCGTGTGGTTAGTGACTAACCTGGAGTCAGTGTTTTTATGACGCCCATGGGCCTCTCTCTGACTTGGCTTCACAATATCTCTCAGGCATTTTCCTCATGATGTTTTCCTTCACCGTTTTTGAAGCCAGTGATAATTATATAATACGCACATGAATCAGAAAAGTCAGAGGTCAGTGCTTTGGGTACAAACTCGAGACCTATGACGGTCAAGTCATAGGTAGGGAGTGACAGCCTAGTGGTGCAGTACTGTGTATTGTGCATTGGTAAACCGTTTAGAGTTTGCATATTGTGCGTCCAGATTCCTATCGACAAGGAAATCGTATGAGTAAAGTTCTAAGGGTTCATCTTTGTAATTACCATACCTAGCAAAATTCATCCCAACTACAAGAACCCTTCATTATTAGCCGGTTTTAAAGTATGGGTGATCTAAGCTAAGACCAAATGATGTCACTTCTGTAGACGCAGTGTCCACACACAATCTAAATTAACGATATACAAGGTGCCTAGCCTACTAAACTGCTGTATATTATGCAATCGGCTATAGTGAAAAGGTCAAGTGTCTGTAGTGGTTGTCCAGACGAGCACAGTCTTAGCACGATCCAATTCTTATAGGTTGTAAAATTTGATTGGTTTGTAGATAGACGGTCGTGGGAGAGAATGTGGTGTAAATGGGAATGTACCGATTGTTCTTGGGTATTATTGGTTATGGTTCGGTCAAAATATAATTGGGGTATACCTGATATTATATAGTTTTGGTCCAGTAGTTTCGGAGATAAGGGGGGAATGGTCAATTTTCATCGAATATCTTAGAGCATTTATTTTAAAATTATATAAAAAATATGTTTATGATCCTCGCAACAAGCTCTTTCATTTGATGTCACACAGTACTGTTAGCAAATATTATTTTTTTAATTTTCCTGTTTGCCCCCAAAAGTGACCCCTCTATTCAAAATTCATTTATTTACATTACACGTTCGTATTTGGGTCACAGAAATACATATTATTATGTGTACAAAATTTCAACTTTATTGGTCCATTAGATTCAGAGCAAATTGGCTGTGACAGACGGACAGTACACGAGTGATCCCATAATGGTTCCGTTTTTTTCCTTCTGAACCCTAAAAACACGTAATGTAATCTAAACTATAAAATTAAACCTTTTTTTAAAACTAATTGAAATTAAATCAATACAAACTAGAATTTGAATAATATTAATAGAAAATTATTAATATACATTTTAGCTCTAAAAATTCAAAATTTCGAAACAGTAAAAACGTTTTTTTTTCGGGGAATTTCCACCGCCCAAAGAAGTAATTAATTATTTCTGTGACAATGGGTCGACCAACGCGTGAAACGCTTATGTTTTTGGAGTTTTGGGGTCTCACCTTTATACAAACAGCAGGACTTTTCTTGTGGCCTTACCCTTTCTATCTTTAGCCTTTTCAATATATTTAATCTTTTAATCCCGATAAAATGCTCGCTAAGCCGAAAATACTCCCACATAAAGATATAGAATTTGTAAATAGTGGAGTGACGTGATACATTAGCAGTCCGGAGTCTGGATTTGTGCCCGGTTAATGGCAATACCCTTGTTACATGAGACTTAAACATAACTGGCGCAATGTAGGAGTACTAATTGGTTACCTCTGTCTGGAAAACAGACGTGGTGAAAAGTGTGTGTGATGTGACGTAATACAGTCGAAGCCTAGACTCTGGAACAGATCAGATTTGAACAGGCAAAATTTACTTTTCAATATAAATACCATTTCTTCGGAAGAAACGGAATCAAGTATTTCCAATCATTGTTTTCGGAAATTGAATGAACAAATTTTCGCAAACCTGGTTTTCATTTCTGTTAACGATTTCTGTGAAATAATTTATTTTCTAGCTTGAAATATTAAAACACTTTTCTTACGAATGACATTTACAAAATATTATTAAGTAAAGCGAATTACATAGTTCTTGAAAATTGTTTTTTATGCTATGATGTTCTTCTAATTAGTGAAAGGGTTGTGTGGAAAAACAAGTTTTTTTTTTTTTAATTTTCTTTATTTTATTATTTATTTAGACAGCAAAATACATAGACATACGAAATAATTATAATATTTTTGTTCTTTTTTTTTAGTTAAGTTGTTCTGAAAATTTTTGGTGCGGAGTTACTGTGTTCCAGTTTGAAGGCTATGAGAGACAGGTTAAAATTCAAGACACATTTCTGTGGATAAAAAAATCAACGTCACATTGTCTAGCCCGTCATTTTTAAACCTGACCAACGAAAAAAAAAACTAAGCTCGTCACAAAATTCCAACCTAAACACCATAAAACATAGAAACATTATACGCAGCCATAACTTTTAATTGGTTCTGAAAACCGCTCGGTATTCGCTGTGAAAATAAACATACCTACTATTAACTACGCATCGCGAGTAATACCATTAGTATACTCACGAGATTGACGTATGTCAGTTAGTAACGAATATAACTGAAAACGGATTGGAAAATAAATAAGTTTGACGTTGTTGAGAGAAAATAGGCTTAAAAGCTGAACGGATAAAGCTGGGCATACACGGGGCTAGGTCACGGTAGCCAGGCTCACGAGTACACATAAATAAAATCTTTAAAAAAAATCACTACAAAGTGAAAAATAACTTAATTTCGGAAGTCGGTGTTTTTGGTTTAGTATTTTCGTTTTTTGCCACCGACTTCCGAAATTAAAGTTATTTTTCACTTTGTAGTGTTTTGTTTTTAATCGGCGCGTTTGGCATTTTTGAGATGGGAAAAAACCATTGAACTCGTGACCTGTTACGGACACCTCAGAGTAAAAGACATCAACGCGATGCAAGTATTTTTACTTTAAAGGTTTTGGAAGTATTTTTTTTTTAGTTTTCACTTCTGTCGGCACGCCCGGAGTATCCCTGTTTTTTACTTTTTAGTTGTGGTACCACATAAATTCGAATACTGCTACCTGCTATGTAAATGACAGTGAGAGGAAGTTATTCTAACATTATCATAACTCAATAAACCGCCCCAGCAAAGTTAATCAATTTTAATGGGACCACCGCGCAGGTTTATTCTACCAAATGAATAGAAAATGTTCAAAATCGGTTCACAATTACCGAAATTATCGATGAAAAATTACCTAAATAAAAAACTTGCGTGAAGTCAATAGCGTAAATCCCTACATTAGGTGAATTGACATCTAACTACAACTAAGTTTTCACGGTGAGATTTTTGCAGAATAAACCGGCTGATATCAAGTGGTCCTAGATACGTAGCTGAAATGTCTTTTAAGACTGTTATTATACCAGTACCAGTTCCCTTTAAACCGGAACACAGCGACGCTGCTTGGCTACAAGATGAAGTATGGGTGTAGCACTTATCCGGGCGAGCTCCTTCTCAATGAGTTCTAAAATGAAAAGAAATGATCAACAATAAAAAAAAACCACTGGCACTCCGGGAGTGCCGACAGAAGTGAAAACTTGAACAATTACGTGTGTATTTTTTGAAACTTCAGGAAATATTTTATTGTGCAGGAAATACTTTTAAATAAAGTGTTTTTTTTGTTCATTACAGCGTTACTCGAAACCCAGCCAAAGTCTGCGTATTCCGGGTCGAAAAAACGCGCCAAATTGCCAAAAATATACCTTCCTGCTCTTACTTACAGTAGTGTAGGAAAAAATAAGGAAAGCAATATAACATCACATGTTAATCATTTGAAAACGATTAATGCCGGAATGATCGTTTTAAAAAGTCTTGGTAAATATGCTATTCAAAGATGGTGACGGACGAGTTTTGGACGTGGTTAACCTAGATCGCCTTGGTGGAAGAAAAATACTTATATAGAACATTGGTCCGTAACCTTAATATAAATAAAGAGCACAATCGCGTTTACAAAACCTTTAAAGTAAAAATACTTGCATAGAACATTGATCCGTAACGTAATATAAATAAAGAGCACAATGACATTTACAAAAAACGGGTGTTGTTACAGTGTCGCGAAATCAATAGTTTAGTCTCATCTTAAAAATGCCCAACTCGCCTAAAGAAGTTTTCACTTCAAAAACTGTACATCGATTTTTTCAAATATACTTTTACAGGAATTTTTTTGGTCGATATTAATTGAATGGTACCGGCATTTTCTAGCTGACTGATCTCTGAGAAGAAATGCAGAAATAAATTCAGACTTCAACTACTACTAGGTTAGAGTTGGAACTGTTAACTGCCCTGTTGGTTTCGTGGTTGCAAGCGTAACTGCTGAGCGTGGGGTTCAATTCTCAGGTTGGGAAAAGTGTTATTGGGTTTTTCATTAGCAATTTCTTAGAAACAGCCCGGAGCACGTTAAGCCGTTGGCCCTGCACCTGATCTCACTCCGGTTGAGTTGGATTGCCGTTCCATCGGACTATGAGAATGAGGGAAGAAAATTGGTTCTAGAGGATTATTACTCAATGGAAAGCACAAAAAATGCACTACACAGATTTCACCCTTAGAGGAAATGTAGTCACGTGGTCATTGGCGTTCATTTTATACAAATGTATTCCTCTTTTTCTTCCTGGATAATGAAACTAGAGTAAATATTTTTACGATAATAATGTACTAGCTGCGCCCCGTGGTTTTACCCACATAAGTCTCGATCCCATGGGAATATCGGGATAAAAAGTATTCTAAGTCCTAACCTTGGTTATGGTTTATCCATGTGCCAAATTTCATTCAAATATGTTTAGCCGTTTTAGCGTGAAAGCGTAACAAACAAATAAACCCACTTTAGCATTCATAATAATTATTTAGGATTATCTACCACTGCCTTGTCCATAATTATGATTTTTTGTTTTATGGCGTACATACATTTATTTTAGATTAAAATATTGACAAAGAAACCAAATAATACTGTGGTAGATTTAAAAAGTACCGTAAATAAAATCTTAAGTGTCATTACCCAGGGAGGCAACAGATGAATACATTTGTATGGAATAAACGCGTAACCACGTTTACTGTTAATAGCGTTGTCAACTTGTCAGATTGTTAATTCCCGAATCTGAGTGCAAAATAACTCAAAGACGTGTTCGTATTACATTTAATTACAATTTAAACTTTGAACGTGCATACCTATGTCCTTGTAAAAGATACATTGTAATAAGTTTTTACAGCATCGTATAATATTATTTTCGTGAAAAATTTAATACTTATGAGTTTTTGTGTGATTTGATCTTGAAAATGGTTGTATATATAAATAGCTGTTATTATCATCACTACCCTGAAAACGTGGCATTCCTAATTGCTATGTTTTTTCATAGAAATATTTTTGTTTGTCAGTCTACGAAGAATGTGGTTATTTTTGGCACGAAGATCTTTAACGCGGCTTGCAGTAGGAGTAAACTGGCAGAAACCGTCACGTAACGAAAAAGCGTTATGCCCGAAAAATACAATTTCAAGTATTAAAAGTTTTTGTTTTTTAATACAGAGCCATCTAGTATGTTTTTAGTTTGTTAAAAACTTGTTGCTAAATACTAGATGGCTCTTAAAACAAAAACATGAATTATTTGCACGTGGGTAAAAAAAAACACACACACACGAGAAACTTGAGACGTACTTACGTACTTAATACTATAATGTACGCCGAAAGGATCTTCGGTCCAACCGAGTGTTCTCCACGACACCTCCAGCCTTTTTTTTTTTTCAATTAGCCTTACAGGTGCTGTAACTAGTTGACACCAGAGATGATCCATGCGCAGCTAACTAACAAACTCATCATCATCATCATTATCTCATGGAGTGACTGCCTGTCTGACCTCCACATCCCAGTTACTAACAAACAAGCTACCTCATATAAATTTGACCAGCCTTTTCTAGTTATAACGTAACATCTGCTGAACCAGTAGGATCACTGTTGCCTTGAATAATTAAAAAATTAGCCAACTACTGGCAAACCATGCGTTGTTTAGGAAGGAAAAGCAAAAAATGGTAAAGAAAGAAAACACTTTTATTAGCGGTAAACATGCGCAATGAAAAATACACGAATACAAAAAGTTAAGGATAAGCAGTGAAGTTGGGTTATGGAAACAAGAAGACCTTTTTCTTTCTCCAATCCCACTTATGGTGACACTAACTGACTTCTAATGATTTTATACTGAAGATTACGTCTAAATGTCTAGTGTTAATGATTTGGAAAAAAACATGTGTTAAATAAAAGCATTTTCTGAATAACTTAATCTGTGAATATTTAAGATTGCTTATATTACATAGAGTAATTAATTTGTGAAATTATGTGTATCGCGGATAAAAAAACTGAGAATCACGCAAAAACTATCAATCGTATTTTTCTGAAACCTTCTCCATGTTAAAGATAATTTAATTATTATTTATTTTTTAGTATACGAGTTTCATTAAAATACCTTTTGATTTATGTATAATAAATTAATAATGCGTCTAATTTGAAGCAGCGCTCCTTCATGGGCGAGTCCTATTACTGGCTGGACGTACGACGCGTTGCGTGAGCTCAATACAGAATACGCAAACTAACTCAAGGCAATTTGATGCAGTCCGAGGCATTAACAATAAAGACCTCTTGCCATTATTCTTTTTATCCTCCTTTGCGTCGCGCAATCGGGTAAAAAGAACAAAGGCAGCAAAACTTTCTCATCATTATTTCACCAGTCCCTTTCAGATCAGAGGGCCTAAGTCTCAAAGGGACAAAGTGACATTATATCAACGATAACGAATATAGAAATGTCAAAAATGTATGAGACTGAAATAAGCATATTTAAAAGTCAATCCAAAATACGAAACGCTTTTCAAGCAATTGCCACTTATCTAGGACCCCTTAACAACATTGCTTTGTACTAAAGAATAAATTCGGTATGCCAGAACAAAACTTCTGCAAATGCAGTCTCATAGATACAATCATACTCACATCTACACTTTTGGCAAACCCTAGTCTCCATGATAATAGACTAAACAATAAAATGGGTTGAGCGGTGTAATAAAAACGATTGTAACACATAAACATGTTCAGAGCTAACGTTGAATCACTTGTGTTTATTGTTGTAGTCTTAGCTAAATTAGCTGCTGCAGATAGTGCCAACATTGTGGACCATTTGTATTGTGCATATTGAGACTTTGAAGAGCAATAAAGCCAGTTTACTAAATTATTGTTGCGAATTAGTAATGCATGATGAGGAAAAATCGTGACGAAACCGACATGACCTGACAACAGAAAAATCTAAAATAATGTTTAATCCACTAACCCGCTGTGGGCCCCCGTGTTCCACCACGGTAATGTGGTGTGTAATAATGATGTGGCGACATCTACATCGCCACATGCGAACTACGCATCAAATACCTGACGTCACATAAATCCTGCATCGCGCAATTAGAGTTTACCGCGCGATCGATATATTATGTACAAGATCCCAACTCCAACCGTGGGGCTTAATCCGATCCAGCCCGTCCCTTGCTGTCCTCCACCAGCAACGCCCTAAGCCGAGGTCCGTACCCCACAGGGGGTGCCCTTAGCGTGTAGTCGCTTAGTTTCTAAGTTTTATGCCCTGGCTGGAGGGCTTCAGTTATTGAGGCAGCCACAGGAAAGTCCGGTTAAGCAGGCGACAACCTCCTAGGTTGACCTGCAAGATGCCATTTATAAAAAAAAACCAACTGTGGGGCAGTTGTGCGCCAGACACGACACCCGTCTGGTCGGACGATCCTTCCTTTTCTATAGAGAATGAGTGAACTTTACACCCTGTTCTTTATGCCATTAAAATGGTATGTAATCCATTGCAAACCACGTTGCACTGAGAAGAGGGCTGTGTAACAACAGCAGTGGGGACATTATTGGCTGGTTATGCTATGCTACGCCTCGCTGGACTAGTCTACATAGGTCGCTAGCGCTACTGCTGAGCATAAGGTCCTGAGTTCAGTCCGGCAATGTGTTTATAGGTTTCCCATCAGGAATTTCTCAGTAGCAGCCCGGAGTCTGGATTTGTGTCCCGTTGATAGCTATAGGTTCGCCCCTATTCGGTATATGGGACTTATATACAGGGTTATTGGTTGTTCGTCGGCAATCCGTTAAGGGGATGTAAGAGAGGTCATTTGCAACCAAATTACCCCTATGCCACTGTCAACCATTTTAGAGTAATTTGACATTTTATATTTTAAAATGTATGAAGTAAAATATAAAATGTAAAATTACGCGAATATTGTTGACATTTGTACAGGAATCAGTCAGAAATCAATCGGCGTCATTTGGTTGTAAATGACGCCTCCTAGATCCCTTTAATGTATTGCCGACGTATAACTATTAATCCTGTATATCAGGGTTATTAGATATATATTTATTTATATAATCACTTACAACTATTTTTACAGGTACAAACCAATGCAACAGTGAAGCAAACTTAATAATAACAACTTATTTTCTAAAATTTATTACAAACAATGTTATCCTTGTGAATTCACTCCGTGTAAAAGCAAAAATGTCTAATTTATCTGCTACAAGGTTAAGGGTGCGAATCACCCGCTTCAGGGGCGCCTCATTTACCAGATTAGTGCGGCCATGAGAAACAGCCAGCAGCTGAGGCCGCTGTGTCCCCCACATATATCTGTCGGGCAAACTCAAACACACCATATTGCCTCTAATTAATTTAAATAAATATGTGACAAGTGCGAACTCGCGCCTAACTCCCAGTTCATTGTATCCAACCGTGCCTAATATAAACAAGGTTGGATACATAAGAGGGTAAAAAGGATATACTCCGTAAAGCCTCAAACATAAAAATCTAACAAATTTATTTTGTATTATTAGTTATATTTTACATTTTTATTTCATACATTTTGAAATATAAAATGTTAAATTACTTGAAAATAATTACGTATAATCATTAATCCTGTATATCAGGGTTATTGGGTACTTTTATATTTTTACTTCATACATAAAAAAAAGTCAAATTACTCGAAAATGGTTGACATTGGTATAGGGGTCATCAGGGGTAATTTGGTTGCAATGACTTCTTCTACATCCCCTAAACGGATTAGCGATGAATAACTAATAACCCTGTATAACTGGCAAAATGTGGGTGTACCATAGGTACACATTTATGTTACTAAATAAAGTTCTATATTTCAAGACTTAATAATAAATACATTTTAGGAGCTGACCTTTAATCAGTCGTGTTTACTGTCTCAGTCACATTTCGCCACATTTCTTATTGCCAAATTAATCAAAACAGTGAAATATTTGACATATATTTGCGACGTTGCCCTGCACTTTCAGAATAAACGCTCTTTAATCAAATTATTACAAAGTCTTGGTAACAGAGAGACTGATTACAGATGTACGATGAGTGATGTAATCAGTTACAGATGATCATATCTATATGTATAAAATCTATTGCCGTGCACAAGTCTCGCAAAAACTCGAAAATGGCTCGACCATATGAATATTTTTTTTGTGTTGTCCACCTCAAGACGGGTACAGGAAAAACACAAAGGGAGCAGCCGAAAACACGAAAAAATTACAATTTTGTCTCACGTGGTTTCGAAGTTCAGTGATAAATAAAAAATGATAAATGACGATTGTGAAACCTGCATTAGTCATTCATGTTCACCTGATAAAGACGAATCCATAAATGCAAAGAGCTGACGTTTAGACAATTCAGTGCAGATTGTGACAATGTTGTTTACGAAATTAATCGACGTATCCGTAATATTAAGTAGATGATAAAACTATCCGTGACGTTACGGAAAATGTTCTACATGTGATGAGTTAGGAATGAATGAGTGACAATGGGTGACTGACAAAACATGAATGATACAATATGAGTGAAGAACTAGGAGGAAGAAATAATGTATATATAAATTATGACATTCACGTATTTACGCTCAGCATCATCATAATCTAACTAAGGCTTTACAGCTACGGCCAAATATATTCGGCCTTAGCTTGGCCGAATATATTTCTCCATTGAGACCTATTTCCGACTTGTTCTATCCAACAGTTCTTAAATCTTGATCTGCGCCATTCAACCATCTGAGCTTGGGCCAGCCTCGACTTGTCAGAATATCCAGTTTATTATCAAGCAAACGTTTGATGCTCTGGTCTCGCCTTTTTTACGTCATATCCTTGCCATCGAAGTGAAGCTTATTTACTTTAGTCTTTTAAAATAGTTTACATTACCGCCAGATTAATTGCAGAAGAAAAATAATTAAATAATCATGTATCATTTGATTTATCTGCATATGCAGTATTAACACAACAGTTTATTGATATAAAACTTTTGCTATCTTCCAGCCATTTCCTTTGAATGCAGTAGCTATCTTGAGAATAATTAATATGAAACGTTGCCTTTCTTTCTTTACTGAAACTGCAATTTGCCGCATTCTTCTCGGAATACTTGCTCGTTCTGGAAAAGCGCAGACAGTATAAGTATTGTTTTTCTAGAAGACTATCTTCTGGTATAGTGATTTGAAATTGTAAGAAAATAAGACCGAATTTGATTTTGTATTAATTTGTATAGTAATTTAATTTAGTAGGTACCTAGTGTATATAGTTAAGTAGTCTTGTTAGTATTATAAAAGTAATGACTTAAATAGTAAAAGATCGAATTCCATTTACGAAGGACAGTGTTGTTGTTTGAATAAATGTAGAAGGTTTATTTGTGCAGGTGTTTTTCAAAATTTAAATAACTTGTAAGTTTTATTCACGCAAGGTATTAATAAAAAATAAATAAAAAAATAGGCAAATTATGCAAGGTATTAAACTGTTACAATTACCTATTCTATGGAAAAAAGTTTTGCATCCTTACACAGTCATTTTTACAAAGAAAATATTACTTGGCTGGACGCGAATATTTTGTTTTGAACGGTTTTGGACCATTTTTAAACTGTTCAAAACAAAATGTTTTCATCCAATCAAGTGGTATTTTCTTTTCCTTTGCTTCAGCTCAGAAACTGCAACATCTCGAAGACATAGATTTCAACAAAACAGAAAATCTTGACAGCGAAAATCTCACAAACTGTTTCCCAAGAAGTGAACATAATACTATATCATATATTAAGTAAGTAAAAACCAGTAAGTACTTAATATACTCCTAAAGTGATAACAGAAGCTGTGATTAAATGAGTTTACGACGCACTGACTTAGGCCTGTTTTATTGAATAGCAATGTAAACGGACACAGAAGGTTCAGTCCAAACAGTGCTCAGATATCACAATGATATAAGAAATGAGTATTTAGCAGGAAGTCTGAAAGGGACTCCGGTGACTAAACAGTTGTGTGGAAATCAGTTGCCATGAGCATGTGATGCGAAAAAAGGAAAATGTCAAGAGATTTTTGAGTATGAATGTGGGGGCTGTAAGAGTAGAGTGACCAAAAAACGATGGATGGACTGTGTGAAAGATGATATATATATCTAGAAAGGGAGTGACTTCTAAAATGACAACTAATGGAGAAGTATGGAAGAAGAAGGGCAAGAGATTGATGATCATGATATAGACGATGCTGTAACTAGTAACTAGGTTGTGGAGGTCAGACAGGCAGTCACTCTTTGTAAAATACTGGTATATAGCTGCGTCCTGTTAGACTGGAAGCTGATCCCAACATAGTTGGGAAAAGGCTAGGCTGATAATGATAATGAAGATGATGATGATGATCATGATGGACGCTTATGCAAATCAAAGTGGAGTAGGGACTGAAACATGACTGAAAATCAACTTCTCATTTTCATTCGATGCGTAAAAGCACTCCCTCCGTATCAAAACGTTCTAAAAGCAAATGGTCTTAAAAAACTATATTTTTTGCAAAAGTCGACTTGCTGTTAGTTTTTACGATGCTAGTTGGTAGCAGATTTGTGGAAGTCAAGTAGCGTGATTTAATTTCCTAATATGGTCAACCTCGTATTTGCTTTTCCCCAACTATGTTGGGGTAGGCTTCCAGTCTAATCGGATGCAGCTGAATACCAATACTTTACATGGAGCGACTGCCTATCTGACCTCCACGATCCATTAACAGAGTAATACGATACTCTTTGGTAAGACTGGTTGTTAGACTGTCGGGCTTGTGACGACCCGTACCGACTGTCAAAGATCCACAAATAACAGCCGGGACCAACGGCTTAACGTGCTTTCCGAGGCACGGAAGAGTCTCGGTATGTAAAGATGGTCATCCATCCACGGACCAACCCCGGTAAGCGTAGCTTTACTTAATGGATCGACCCGTGCGGTTGTTATTATTTAGTCATGAGCTCAATGTCACTTGCACATCATAAAACGAAAAGCTCAACCTTAGTGACGGTTCATACATACATACATACATAAACTCACGCCTTCTTCCCATGGGGGTAGGCAGAAACTACAGAACGCCACCTGCAACGATCCTTACATACTCCTTTTGCCTCGTTTACGTTCATACATCTGGTCATACACTCCCGCCGGTTGCGAGTACTACGCACTTGGCCTTTCTGAAGAACATCACCAATAAGGTCAGTATATGTCCTTCTAGGGCGTCCCCGACCGGCCTTTCCCTTCACATCAGCCTTGTTAATACGTTTTGTTAGTGACGTTTCAATTTACTGGGATATGAAGAGAGTAAAGCATTTACGGGATTGCCTATACCTACATTCAATGTTTATCGATCTCAGTTTCTTTAACATTACTTATACATAGAGATTCCAAGGTATGCATTGGGAATAAATGATAACTCCAGAATACTTCCTTTTTGCTCCTATTTGCTCATGGCTTTGATCTAAAAAAAAAAAACTTGGTAACTAACATTGGCCTTTTGGTTTTATTTTGCAGACTGTCCTCCCTACAAAAGTTTAATTAAAAACGCTTTTTTTTACAACTGGACCGCCAGCCTCCATTTTAGGCAAAATTAGATTTATTTTACGCTTGCTTTTCCTGCGGGTTTGTTTACACGGTATTCTCGAAATTTCTTCTTCTTGCAAGACGTAGGCGTAGTTTTAAAAAGTTTTGTTTTTAGAGAGAATTTAAGCAGAAAGAACCTTATAAGTTTTCGTACTACGGAGCGTAGAGAGAGAAATTGTTGTTTTTCATAACATCGCATATTTTACGTATTGATGTTCTGGAAGGATATCTTGAAAATATTACGTTGAAAACGAACTGTAATTTTTACTAGTATCATTTCTTGGAAGGTTTCTGGGTAAATACTTTGAGGTTAACTACAAAATAAGAATGAAAATTTACATAGTTACATAGATGGCAGCTAATAGAGATGTAGGTATGGAAGAAGAATTTCTGTTTCGAACCCAAGTAAATTGAGATGATGATGAGTTACAAGATATTATTAATCATTTTATTTCAGAATAAATTTACATTCCTTAAATTGTTAGCAAATAATACTTATTCAAACTCAAACTCAAAGCATTTATTTCAAATAAACCAATTACAGGCACTTTTGAATTGTCAAGGGGTCGGTCAGTCAGAAAGATGAAGCTAGTTGCCCATTCCAAAGCGTAGTAGGTACCTATGGAGAAGAACGGGCAAGAAACTCCATGGACACTCTTTAAAATCACAATATGGTTACAAAATATTGGTTACATCATTCATGTTAAAGTTATAAATGTGAGAACGATGCGGAATGATAAAAGCGTCCGTAATAAAATATAAAACATATAAAACAATTCAAAAATCAAATTAAAATAAGCCATAGCAGCTAGAAGATGACCAGTCCCTACTGACAGCGCCCGTTCACGAACATGACGCATGGATTAGCACCATTCAGCTCAACCTTATAACGCTAATAACTATGCTTATAAGCTTATAACTATGTTAGTAAAATTATTAATTATTTATTTATTATTATGACCTATTTGCAATTATCCTAATTGCGTAACACACTTTCAATCACAATCTGAATTATTTTGAAGGATATTGCTAATCTATTGTAATAAAATGTTCGAAAAATTTGTCCGGTCAGCAACGTAAATAACGCAATTAATGTTGATGAACTGTCAAAATGAAAAACATTGCTACTGTTAGTGTCTTACGCAATTAACCGGCAGATCTGTGGACGGTATTCCAGTGCCTCACAATTGGGCACTTAACCGTATTGTAGAACTAATTAGTAAACAGCTCGTTGGGGTCGAAATGGATAGTATTTGCTCAATGTAGCTTAGTTTAACGTACAGAATATGTAGTTAACGTCTATGTGATGTGAAATGTAGCACAAAACAACGTGCAGTGAACGGCCATGACAGTCCATCCCTGTGACAGGCCAACTTAACAGATACCTACTTGTGAGGATGTATGGATAGATGTTTGTTACTGTTTCACTACAAAAAAAAACTACTGAACAGATTTGGATGAAATTTGGCGCACAGATAGATTATAACCTGGATTAACACTGACTGATTAACTTTCGTCCTGGCTGGAGTCTTGGGCGCTGTTAGTAAACAATATTGTAATTTTTTTTTAATTTACCATATTACACCTTCACCCTTAATCTAGAACCCTTTTATATTTCTACATTCAATCATTGACTTTCCGACTTTTAAAACTTAACATAACTTATACAAACAAAATAAACTTAAGATGAGTTTTAAACCCACCCGTGTTCCTTCAATTATCTATGTGTTGCCAGGGGCCACGGTATCTAAAATGATGATGTGGATATATTTAGTAACCTTTTCCGCTTAGCTATTTCTAAAGAGTCTTGAAAAGACCCTGGAAGAAATCGACACGTGTTTCACCTCTCAACGAGGCATCCTCAGGATGACGATTAACTTGTCGTGAACTCGTACACGGCGTGTTGCCACACCAAGCACCGAGCGCAGACTGAGCTTAATCGCCCGTCCAACCCACTTATATACTGCTCGCCCCACCTCGGCTCGGAACGTGATCAGCGCGATAAGGGGCGAACAATCGCAGTAAAGGTGACCTTGGCATACTCGTATTTAATTCGTTCAACAGTGTAACGTTTCCTGTATTATTTTTGACGGTGCTTGGTGTGGCAACACGCCGTGTACGAGTTCACGACAAGTTAATCGTCATCCTGAGGATGCCTCGTTGAGAGGTGAAACACGTGTCGATTTCTTCCAGGGTCTTTTCAAGACTCTTTAGAAATAGCTAAGCGGAAAAGGTTACTAAATATATCCACATCATCATTTCATTATGGATTTCCGCAAGGTCACGCCTGAATCAATTAGCCACGGTATCTCTTTCGGACTTTCCCGCAACCCCGGCAGGCATCGGCCCTAGCGGATCTTGTAAGCTGTGCTGATATCTTTTTGAGGCGCGCATGGAACACAACGCGCCGTCGACCCGGGCCGGTCCTTATTAGACGGTGAGCTACCCATTGCTCACCGTCCGCAAGTCCGCGTCTACGGTGGCCGAGAATCGATCTAGGATTCCCAACGCCCAGGGCGTCTCCTGCAGCGGCTAGGAGCGTGAGGGTGAGAAATTTGCTTCTCCCTCACGCAATCCACCTCCTCCTTCGCGAGCATTACTGCTTCGCAGAAGGAGGTGACGGCTTCCCATGCCCTGATGGAAAACCCAATAACACTTTGCCCGACCTGGGAATCGAACCCAGGACCTCATGCTCAGCAGTAGCGCTTGCGACCACTAGACCAACGAGGCAGTCTAAATGATTGACTTTTAGAATTTAAAAACTTTCCATAACTAATACACTTAATGTAGGTATAACCTTTTTACACTCTGTATGTTCAGAACTGGAGTGAGCTGCCTCCGGTTAGACTGGAAACTGACCCCAACATAGTTAGGAAAGGGCTAGGCAGATTGATTGATGTTCAGCAATGGAATGCTATAGACTGGAAATTATGATGAAGGCGGGTCAGTAACTTACTCTGTATCGCCATTAAATTTTCTTTGCTGTTGTGAATGATAACGCGGCTATGTGTTACTGGGACAAAATTGTTAAAGTACCTTACTATAACAAACTTCAGACTGTAGGGTATTTTAAGTACCGCCTGGGGCGTGTATGAGGGAATACACGTCGTCAGGACGGTCGAGTATAGGGTTTTTAAAGATTTTAGTCATTAGTTCTTATTTTTGAGAAATGGCAACACTGTCCAACCGT
This sequence comes from Omphaloscelis lunosa, assembly GCA_916610215.1. NCBI lineage: Eukaryota > Metazoa > Arthropoda > Insecta > Lepidoptera > Noctuidae > Omphaloscelis > Omphaloscelis lunosa. Next base: position 2,427,013 of record OU744266.1, on the reverse strand, counting down.
CAATTGTGTAGAGGAAGGAGTAGCTTATAAACGCGGGCACTTGGCCGAGAGAGCTCCTTTCCGAACCAGATGATCCCATTACACTCCTCCAGGAGAAAAATAGGGTCACCAGTACAGTGCACAAACACAGACGCCTCCCGTCATTCCAACCTCGCCGCCGTAGTCATTTGCGATCGCGACCGTGTCCCCGAGTAAATGATACTCCTCCCCGACCCTTGTTCGAAAACGAGGTGCCAGCAGTTGTTGCAGCTGAGCATGTAGCTTTAAATACCCCACCTAATAATCATGATGTTAACCAAATTTTGATCCAACCTGTCCCCTCTTGCTGTCCTCCCCCCAACAACGCCCTAAAGCCGAGGTTCGTACCCCACAGGGGGTGCCCTTAGCGAGCGTTCGCCTATTTTTAATTTAGAATAGTTTACTTGCTCCTGGCTGGAGGCTCTAAGTGTAGCAGCTTAAGCCACCCACAGGAAAGTCCGGTTAAGCTAAGACCTTAGTGGTCAAAACTGCGAGTTGCCATAGTTAAAAAAAAAGCCGAGAGAGCTCAATCTGGTGTGAAGTAACTGTGGTCACAGTATCTATGAAGAAGTGAAGAGAAAAATAAATTATTAGTATCTACATTTAGTGAGTTTTATTACAAGACTGATCAATTTGCTTATGCACATGTTGCTGAAAACATTTTTATTTAATTTTGGTCCGAATATAAAAGTTTTATGCTCCTGTCTGCTGGTTCACGCCTCTTTATATAAGAGGGTTGGCAGCTATAAAATATCCATCTGGTCTTAGTAATTGAGTGAATGTTTGCGAAAGTATTAAGTTACTTTGTAAAAACATTAAGTGAAAATTTATGTTCTGTCTCCTGCCCACTGAGCAAGGTTTTATGTGGTCAATGTTTTTTTTTTTTTATAGAGCGTGAAGGTCGTTTTTAAAAGGTTTGAAACATAATGTTTAATATAATATCACGCTTGCATTCCTTGAAAGCTAAGGCAGTGTTAAGTACGCCTATATTTCGCCAGTTATTTGTGTTGTGAGATAGGTAGTGTGTATTTTTTTTTAATAACGTGGTTTATTTATATTTCTATATTATTTATGGACTTTTAAAATCGAATTTTAATGCGTATGCGTAGGACTACGAATTATATTTGGGCCATTAACCTGAACAGAGTCCTCGCATCAGCACTATTTGGGTGAGACAGAATTTTGTAAAATGTGTCAATTTAATAGTATCTCATGCACATCAGCAGTGAGGTCGCTGTCACTTAATAACTGACAGCGACCTCACTTCGTTCGTTGACATAATATGTCAACTGTCAGTTCACCACGAATGGCGGGAAACAGTTGAAAGTGAGGCGGTGCCTGCACGAGAGGCTCGGTGTGGTGAGCCAGTGTAGTGATATAATCAGCTTAAATATGGCATTAACAGGATTCTATAGAAAACTTCATTGTACACTGTGCTATTGTAGCATTCACAGATTACATAGTTTTTTTTTTTTAATTGCCGGTGTCGGCGTCTTCGTCTATTTACTTGGCTTAACGATGCCTAGAGTACCACAGATACTAAAGGCATAGACAAGTAACCGATGTTACGTCGGGTGCAGACACACGGGCTACAAATATTTTTTTTTTAAATGTATTTCACACATCTATTTTATTTTATTTTATTTAGTATTTATTTCTGTATCTATCTATCCGTGAAATTACTGCAGGCCCTATCAGAATACCAGCGCGACATTAATTTTTTAAATGTCGCAGCATATGCTGAGATAGGAGCCTTTTGTCCTCGTACAGGATTTTCTGCTTTTATTTTAATTTTACTTTTTTATAATTTATTTTTTGTTTAATTTGTTTGATTTTAATGTTTTAATGAGTGTGTTTTAGTTTAGTTTGTAATTTCCTGTGCGAGTCTCAATTTTTTTTTTTTTTTCTGTTGGGCATCTCGTAGCTGACCTCTGAGGTCATGACTACTTAACCGGTCAATCCTGTGGTTGCCTTAAGCTGCTACACTCAAAGCCTCCAGCCAAGGGCATACAAAACTAAGCTAAAAAGCTAGGTGAACGCTCGCTAAGGGTACCTGGGGTACGAACCTCGGCTTAGGGCGTCACCGGAGGGAGGACATCAAAGATGGGACGGGCTGGGCGAGTCTCAATAAATACTTTTTCTTTTTTCTTTCTTATAGTGCCTAAATCAATTTTGTTCAATCTCAAGAGTGAAAACAATTGTTAATTCCAGCCTAGTATTGTCCTACGGCAGGGCAAAGGCCTCTTCTTATACTGAGAAAGCCTGAGCATTGATCACCACGCTTTCTCAAGACGGCATATAATTAACAAGTGAAGGAAAACATGTGATCACAATTTTTTCCTCGACCGATGTCAGTATTGCCCAAGAAAAACGTACCAAGTACACACTGTCCTCCCATACCTAGTCATACTGTTATTTAAAAACATTGTAAAAGCCAATTATTTTTAAAAGAGTAACCGTGGAGTTTATTGCCGGCTCTTCTCCATAGGAAACGACCAATTGGAACCGTGCACCTAGCTTCTGACGTTTCATAAGTGCCCATGTAGGTCTATGTGAAATAAAAATATTTTGATTGATTGATTGATTGATATGAATTCAACAAGTCACATTGATTTTTGCCGTATTTGAACCCACAAACTTGTAAGAGAAACGAAGACTTAACCACTGGGCAACCTCGACTTTTTTACAAACATTAGTTTCTGTGGTCCTCTGAAAAGAAATTGTGTGACAAGCTTAGAGGTCACTTTTCTTTTAAAGTCCTGGGTTCCAGACATATAATTTATGGACCAATAAAAAGTGACACAGCGATGTAAAGTCTAGACAAGCTTCTTATAGAACGAGTTCGTGCCATGACACTTTAGAGAGATCAGTTTTGACAGATGGTAAAAGGCAGTAGTAATTTATGAGGTTATGAAAAAGAAAAGGACGATGCCAATGCATTATACCCGGCTACAAACTGTCAAATTCATGTACTGACCGTTCACTATAAATTGTCCCTTACCGTCATGTTACCACCATTGCTTGTCAAGCTTAGTTTCAATACCTATAGAGTTCAAAATGGCGACTGACAAAACAATACTATCGCGTCACGAGACAAGTTATAATGAACGCTTTGTAAACTCTAGTGGAGTTATTCCACTGCGCGCTAAGTTTTTATTACCTACCTATATTATTTCAAATATTATAATTACCAAAAGGGTTCCAAATCGCTCAAAAATAAAATAAGTAGAGTCAGCATAGAAGGCAAACCATAAATTGTTTTTTATATACAAATAGAAATATCGGTAGTATTTTTTGACCGTGGATTCATCTCGAGTGTCAAAAATTTTGAAATTGATATCTCACAAAGTGAAATTATTTCCAAATTTAATGATTACTTTGTTGATCAATGGTTAGACAATGGAAATATACCTACTTACAGAAATTTGGAATTGTTCGGAAGAAAGACACTGAACAAACAACTTAGTAGAATCATGGCATCGCAAGCTCAGTAACGAGTTACCAAAGAAACCGCGATTATTGGAGCTCTTATTTCAACTTAAAGAAAAAACTTTGTATCAGCAAAAGTATCTTCAATCAAACAACCGAAAGCAATCAGGAGAGACAGAATTAAAAAGTATACCTAATACTCAATTATCGCACAAGTAAATGCAATTTAAGTCAAACGATAAATGATATTTAAAAAAAATATATATATATTATGTTGTGTTATGATTTGTATCCTAGTTTTAAAAAAATCTTTCGTTGTGATTTTTTATTTGTTTATTTACTTTAATTATAAGAACAGCTTATTATTTTTTCGTAATATTTATTTAATACTTACGTTGGTATTTGTGTTGTAGTTTTAAGAAAACTTTCTAATCTGAAGCTGTGATTTTTTTCTTTGTTCTTTACTTTATTTTTTTGAATAACGTATTGTTAGATGTGACGTTGTGATTATGACTGAATTGATAAATGATTTTAAAAATATGTTGAAGCATTTACAATATGTGGTGATCCTAGATTTAAGAAAACTTTTCTAATCGAAACTGATTTTTTTTGTTGTTTTTACTTTGTTTTTAAGAAAAAAATATTATTAGTGTGACATTGTTGTGATTATGACTGAATAAACATACTAGATTTGCATGTTTTTCTTTTCTTATGATATTTAATTTAAAGCTTTATGCTAAATTTATATTTTTGCTAGCAAAATTTCTTGGAGCGCGGTGGAACTAAAACATTGAAATACATAAAACACATAACGTCACGCCTGTATTCCCCGAAGGGTTTGGCAGAGGTGTACCTATAGTACACCCACATTTCGCCAGTTATGTTTAAGTCCCATGTAATAGGGGGCGAGCCTATTGCCATCAACCGGGCACAAATCCAGACTCCGGACTGCTACTGAGAAATTCCAGATGGAAAAACCCAATAACACCTTGCCCGACCCGGGAATCGAACCCAGGACCTCATACTCATTAGTAGCGCTTTGCGACCACTAGACCAACGAGGCAGTCTAATATTTGCATTGAAATATTTTATTGAAAAAAATCTTGGAGTGCAGTGGGATGTATGGACATTAAAATTATGAGAACAATGGGTTATGGAGCGCAGTGGAACTACCCCTGTAAACTGCTGTGAATGACAGACTGAAATAACTGCAGTCAATTAAATTACAGTATGACAGTCTGTTAGCAAATTTTTGTGTTGTGTGTGTCAAACGCATGGTAGTGTGTCAATTTTGTACCCGACCGCAGGTGGTGACTGCTTCGGGAGTCGCAGACCGATTCCTGACCACCGAAGGCGTGGGCTTGAGGACGGTGAGCAATGGGTAGCTCGCCGTCCGATAAGGACCAGAGCCCGGGTCAATGGCGCGTTCTGTTCTACGCGCGCCTCAAAGAGATGTCAGCAGATTTGACGGGGTCCGATAGGGCCGATGCCTGCCGGGGTTGCGGTTATTGTCCGAAAGGGCTACCATGGCCCCTGACAGTATAGGCAACTGAAGGAACACGGGTGGGTTTTAGTCAGTAAGAGTCTGACACGCCCTCCCGCTCCGCCCAGGCGGTAGAAGCCTGTATTCCAGTCGGTAGATAGAAGATAGTAAAACGTGCTATCGCTCGAGCGTTGGCGGCACTACTAGAAACCAGTCGTGTCGCTGGGATATGTCGCCAGCAGTTTCCGCCTGCGGTCAGGTACGGAATCGTACCTTAATGTATATTATATAAAAATATTAGCTTTCTACACTCCTCAATAAATTATAAACTTTAATGGTGTCAAATTTCATACTTCTCCGTCCGCGTAATTTTCGTTAAAAGGGGTACCTACACAGTTTTTGCTTTACGTATTAATAATATTCATAGATTAGGCTGGATGGCATCACTGAGGCAAAGGATCGGGATCTCCGTTTTTTGTAATACCTAAAATACCTAAAATCTGTTTGACTTGAAGTGCCATGACTCATGAGCAAATTATAGATCGATCAATTTAAATAGTTGGCTCTTGCTGAAACCACCCAAAAAAGGCGTAGTCTGCGATATTATTATTATTATACTATATAAAGCTCGATTACCACTCACTCACTCACTGACTGACATAATTGTTCTCCCAGATGGTGAAGGGGGAGGTGGGTATATTTTTACAGATTCGTATAGAAGTAACTCTCACGAGTATGGGAAAAATCCCAAACCTCCCCTTTTCCACCCCACTCTCCCCCCTCCCTATCGTATCTCGGAAACTAAGAGTCCCGTGTTTTGTTGTTTTACGGATTCGTATAGAAGAGGCTCGGAAAAGTAAAACCCATCAACTTTCAAAGTTGCCCCCCTTGCCCCCCTTCTCCCCCCCTCTAGGTAGATCTCGGAAGTTAAGAGACTTGGAATATTTTTTTTTTCAGATTCATATCAAGGGGCCCAGAGCTGGTCAAAATCATTTTTCAAAACTCCCCCCTCTCCCCCCCTTCACCCCTCCCCCCATCGTATCTCGGAAATTAAGAAACCTGGGTTTTGTTTTTTTACGGATTCGAATAGAGGAGGCTCGGAAAAGTAAAAACCATTTTTCAAAATTCCCCCATTCTCTCCCCCTTCTCCCCCCTTTAGGCGGATCTCGGAAGTTAAGACTTGGAACATTATTATTATTATACTATATAAAGCTCGATTACCACTCACTCACTCACTCACTGACATAATTGTTCTCCCAGATGGTGAAGGGGGAGGTGGGTATATTTTTACAGATTCGTATAGAAGTAACTCTCACGAGTATGGGAAAGATCCCAAACCTCCCCTTTTCCACCCCACTCTCCCCCCTCCCTATCGTATCTCGGAAACTAAGAGTCCCGTGTTTTGTTGTTTTTCGGATTCGTATAGAGGAGGCTCGGAAAAGTAAAATCCATTTTTCAAAGTTGCCCCCCTTGTCCCCCTTCTCCGCCCCTCTAGGTAGATCTCGGAAGTTAAGAGACTTGGAACATTTTTTTTTTCAGATTTATATCAAGGGGCCCAGAGTTGGTCAAAATCATTTTTCAAAACTCCCCCTCTCCCCCCCTTCACCCCTCCTGGGTTTTGTTTTTTTACGGATTCGTATAGAGGAGGCTCGGAAAAGTAAAATCCATTTTTCAAAGTTGCCCCCCTTGCCCCCCTTCTCCCCCCCTCTAGGTAGATCTCGGAAGTTAAGAGACTTGGAACATTTTTTTTTTTCAGATTCATTATTATATTATACTATATAAAGCTCGATTACCACTGACTGACATAATTGTTCTCCCAGATGGTGAAGGGGGAGGTGGGTATATTTTTACAGATTCGTATAGAAGTAACTCTCACAAGTATGGAAAAAATCCCAAACCTCCCCTTTTCCACCCCACTCTCCCCCCTCCCTATCGTATCTCGGAAACTAAGAGTCCCGTGTTTTGTTTTTTTACGGATTCGTATAGAGGAGGCTCGGAAAAGTAAAATCCATTTTTCAAAGTTGCCCCTTTTGCCCCCCTTCTCCCACCCTCTAGGTAGATCTCGAAAGTTAAGAGACTTGAAACATTTTTTTTTTCAGATTCATATCAAGGGGCCCAGAGTTGGTCAAGATCATTTTTCAAAACTCCCCCTTCTCCCCCCCTTCACCCCTCCTGGGTTTTGTATTTTTACGGATTTGTATATAGGAGGCTCGGAAAAGTAAAAACCATTTTTCAAAATTCCCCCATTCTCTCCCCCTTCTCCCCCCTGTAGGCGGATCTAGGAAGTTAAGACTTGGAACATTTTCTTTTTCAGATTCATGTCCGTGGGCCCAGAGTAGGTCAAAATTAGTTTTTTCAAAACTCCCCCCTCTCCCCTCCTTCACCCCTCCCCCATCGTATCTTGGAAACTAGGTAGCGGTAAAGCGAAGCGTAGCGTAACGTAGGGATAAGGTCACGATAGCTTTCCGGTGGTAGGTAGGTCCTGAGTGGAGCGAACCTGCGAGAACTAGTGGAGCGAAGGGGGGAGGAATACTAACATGGCGGACAGCGTTTTTGTTTGGGGTGCGTTTAAGTCAATTATTCAGTTTAAAATTGACTGCCTAAACGTTAAACACCCCGTTTAAGCACACCGCGAGGTGAAAAATTAATCTGACTAAAATTGAATCTGCTCCGTTTACGGTCGTCCGCTGGTATAAGTTTTCGCTTGGGGTACGTTTAAGCCGGGGAAATTTTCGCCGGTTAAAAATTAAACTATGAATAATTAACGAACTTTTAAAATAAAGTTTTCCTGTTTTCTAGGTCTCAAAAAAATATGGTAATATTTTTTTTGAGATAATCGAGAAATTATTAATCATTTAAATATGACCTATTTAAAAAAAGAGTTGATTAACATATTTCCAACAATCAAACAATCGACCATAGAGTTCATCAATTTGAATTTTGAACTTGACATTGAATTTAAAAAAAAACTTGAAAAGAGCGCCAAAATGAAGCGTCCTGCTTCTGTCGTGAACTCGTGAATCGAGGTTTCTTGTTGCAAGTTGCAAGTTGATATTGATTGATAATTATTATCAAAATAATCAATTTCCAACATGAAACGAGCAAGTACTGAAGAGTTATCAACTGTTCCGCGTCGCGGAGGCACAGCTGTGGAGTATTCAGAATGTCTTATTTCTGGTGAGTTTCTGAATAGTTCTGTTAAGTGAATAACGTAACCTTATTAGCAGGCTTCCAAACCTAGTACTGGCGTCTCGGGAGCTTTGGACCATGGACGTTTGTGTTGCAGCGTTTAGCCTTACTTGCCCATGGACAAGATTTAGTGCATCTATTTTGCGTCGGTCTTTGAGGCGAACCGTACCTACATGTTTCTGCGCCGTACAGAAATATTGGAAAAACCAAACTTCTCGGCAGGCGGACTTTTGTGGCTTTGGTGATATTATGATTGGCCCAGACTCTTTTGAGCTTATCAACGGCAGATGTTGTGTTAGCACATCTCCTTAGAATCTCATCCTCACACCCCCCAGTGTGTGATTAATTGATTATGGAACCAAGGTACTTACTAACATATAAGATTGAACAATCTCACAGTTGCCAATCACATGAACAAGTTGGTTTAGTCAGGCTCGGTCCACGATAACAGACATAGAGACAGAGATAATGATCGTTAAATTAATTGGTTGCAACTAAAAAGCCGCTCACATATTTTAAAATCTAGCTTAAAAGTAAAGTATTAAACATGTAATGAAGGCAAAATGAAGGTCGTATACATGTACCTATGTATCTTTATTTGCATAAAATGTGAAGAAATAGGACATTACAGTTATTTCAGTGCAGAACACACAAGTAATGAATATTACATATCACAGTACCTACATCATAGCTATACTATCTATGTAAACATTTTAAACAAGACAATAAATAATACACACATCATTTAATTATAATACAAAAAAATACTAAAGTACACACATCTGTATCAATAAATACAATAATATACACAAATACTTTCTTCAAACAAGGCAAAATTATCAATTATTGAAATACTAACATGGAAATCAACGTTAAAATTAAATTTCACACTGCATTTTTAATATAGGAAGAATGAGATGAATAATGGTAACTATGTTAGTGTGTTACTAACATAGTTTTTTGTAAGTATATTGTTAATAACACTATCGAGTCTTGTTGCTTGAATTAAATGATTTAATAATAAATTTAATTTGGTTGAATTTGCCATTGGTACAAAAAAAATATAGGATTGGTTAACTACTTTCTTCGATATAACATTATAAATTGAATATTTTGGAATTATTTTACACACAAGCATTTCTTTTGTGTCACTTAAACTTGTAATAACTCTGCTGTGTATCCCTTACAACTATAGTACGGTAATATTAAATATTGGAACACTGCGATTACATACATTTATATTGAAAGAATCTTATCAATATTTCATACACTACACTATTTCACTCAGTTTGATTTTCTGCTTGTCCTGTCATTCTTTTACTGGTAGTCCCCAGCTCCGTGGAGGTCGGAGGTTCTTTTTAGTGTGAACAGCTCGCTACACACTACTTCCCAAAGCTTTGGTATGGTACGACACAAGGAATCCGCATGATTAAAATGAAAAATCCCTTGAATCTGCTTATTTCTGTATCCTGACGGAATACCAATGTTTCATGCAGCTCCTACAGCCATCTCTTCAAACACATTTTTGTCGAATTCCAGTATCATTTCGTAGATACTCAGACGTCTGTAAATCCGCCCCAAAGACGACAAACTGACCGTGAATGTAGAAGTATATCCAGTGGGGTAGCAGCTTCAGCCACAAAGCAGAGGTACTGTACTCTTAGCTATCAATAAAAAATGCTTGAGAAAATACCATTGTCCATTGCACAGAGTACATTTTTATACAGGTCCATTGTTAATAGAACAGAAACAAAATAAACAAAACGTCAAAACCAATGACTTGACAAGTTTGACACTAAACCAATGTTGCAAGGAGGCAAATTTTAATTTCCTTAAATATTTAATATTTTTTATTTTTTTTACACGTTTGTAGCCTTACTTAAGTACGAGTTTTCATGTAAAATAGTGCCTTCAAAATAAGGCTTTTATTATAGTCTATTTTTATTGAACCATGTTTTCTATTTTTCCCCATAATCAAGGAGATTTTATTTTCGTTTTTCGCTGCCGTACCGATTTACTTTTATTATCATTGGTACCGATATGTCAAGTTATCGTACATCTTGGCTCGCTAACTTGGATGTAGAGCCTTGCGTTTCTCACGAGCGTCGTTATTGCAACAGAATTTTTTCGTTATTAGGTATTATTACGATCGCAAGTTTGCGACAGCGTCATTACCTACTAATGTCGAGACTGCTGAAATAGTATTCAAGTATAAATTTATGATCTCATAGCTCCTTCATCAAATAATTCTATGCTATCACAAATTAATGTTTGATTAATTTAAGTAGGTAAGTACATATCAATTAATAAGTTATAGGTACTTAAAAGCAGTTTCATCATCAGCCAGCTAATATACTTAGGGATATTTTTTGTTGTTGTTTTGTTTTTAAATAATTTAGAAAATTGACATAATCAGGTACTGATCATTATAAATAATGCTTATAAGAGACACCATATTATTAGCCATGCAGACTTTTGAGCTCATTTTGCAGTCAGTTCAATGTCATCCTGTGCTACAATGTGAAATAGATATTTTTCGAATATTTAATGCATACATAATGTTTTTGGTTTTTTCCTTTGTTCTGCTCCTAAATGTACTGCACAAAAAATGAGTGGGAAATACATATATATATTTTTTTTATATATTATAAATTTTGTTTTGTGCCAGAAACCCTCGCGTTCTAAAATCCTACCAGTTTCTTCACAACCTGATCAATTGTTTAAGACAGTTTAGAGGTAAAACATACAAATATTATTAATTGTTAGGGTGCCGTACCTGAAGGGTAAAAACTACAGAATCTTGTTATGTACTAAGACTGCTGTTCGTCCGTCTGTCCATCTGTCTGTTAGCGGGCTGCAGCTCATGATCAAGAATGTGGATTTCGGTTGCCGCTATACATAATAAAAATAAGTTAAAAATTGGAAGCAGGTTCCCCAGTAAATAAAAATAAATATGTTGTTCTTTGCTTACTGTCGTCTCTGTCAGCGAGCTGTCTGTAACCCATTAATCCAATCAATGAGGACAAAAAAGACGCTTTGCCTTACAAAGGGTGGTGTAGATGATTTTTGTCATTACAAAATATTCTCCCTCTTGTAACATTATATCTACCTTGCACTTGACCTTGTATTTTTGTTAATATTTTAGGAACTACACACCAAGGGAGTAGCAATTATAAGGGTTATAACGCTCAATGCGTGGCAATGTCCGCTTGCGCGTCAGTATTGTCAGTTTGCAGACATCGGAATCTGACTTGTCATGATATCGATGTCATTCTCCAAAGTGGAGACACTTTATATATGTCGCTTAAACCAATTCTACCGAAGGGTGTCATATTTTTGAACCTCGAGGAATTGCCTACTGACATTGTCGTCGGAAACAATAGAGCTCAAATTGAAAATATGACCGCCAATTGGATTACAAATGGAGTATTTCCTCAAATTTCAGAAAATGAATACGGTATTTTAACTCTTGCAAACATAATTGAATCCAATGTTTTCGACGCAAACCACAATGATGAGACGGATAGCGTGGTATTTACCGGGCAAGACTATACAGTTTCTTTTTGGAGATTCGATAGTGCATTCTATTTATTTAACAGTCACGCAGTAGATGAATATAACAAATTAAATTCTACATGCGGATTAGCACGTTTGCTTAAATGTTATTCGATTCGCGAATTAGCCAGATTGCTGTTATTGCGAAATATAGGTGTAGGTCAGTATTCAATACACAGACTACGCGTTCTCAATTATCAAACAATTGAAAATTTAGTTGTAGGATCTGCATTGCCATTGCCAGCGTCTGTCGAGTCTATAATAGACTTCGAATGCCCGGCATCAACAGATCATAGTCAATTATCGGAATCACAATCTATATTGTTTGGTTTTCAAAAAACCCCTGAACCGGTAGTAGTTGACACCCATGTGGCGTCAACAAAGAGAGGTCGACCCAAAAAACAAAAACGTGGCAGGAAATGTAGCACAGTAAACGCCCATTTGGATGCGGTTAAAAAATATAATTAAAAAAAAACGCAAATTCATCGCGATGCCGTTAAAAAATATACAACTGAAAATCCACAAATAAATCGCGATGCTGTAAAAAAATATACCAAGGAAAATCCAGAAATTAATCGCGATGCTGTACACCGTTATACCAAGCAGAACCCTGAAATAAATCAAATAGCCACTGACAAATATAATAAAAACAGCCGTCGTATTGACATACCACTACGTCAATCTAAAAACCTAATAGCACAGAAGAGGGACGCTGAGTTAGACGTAATAAAATTATTTTCTTTAAAAAAAACGTCCTTGCTTTCTTCAGACTCTTTTAGGTGTCCATCTTGTAATGCGCGTCTGTTTGAAGAAGAAAAATCTCGAAAACAATGGTGTTGTGGGTCGGGCGCGTACAACATACAAAATTTAATTCCGTTAACCGAGGAGTTTTACTCTCACCCGTCTTTTCTGAGTAGACCGCGAGCTTACAATAATTTATTTGCCTTCAGTGCCTTGGGCGTTTCTCACGGGTACCAACAACCAACGGGAATATCTTTTCTTAAAATTCAAGGTCGAGTCTATCATAGTTTTTTGATTTAGCTTACACTGGTAGCGTAAATAATTTAGGACTATACATTAACGATACAAGCGAACGCGAGCAAATAGCCGCAAATATGAAACTTGATAGGCAGGTAATTAGTTGCATAACTAACTTTTTACATAACGTCAATCCGTTTATCCTGAGGGTAACCCGAACAAAGTAGATAATAACGGAAATAAATTAACTCAAGCGAAATACGTTCGCTGCTTGTTATTGTCGGAGCCACGATTTTCCGATATAGGCAGGCTATCGGAAGAATGGTTAGTTGACATGCATTGCCGAATCATAGAAGAACACCTACGTTTTATATCAAGTCTACAAAAACATAACTCGAGTAGTGCACTGAGGTCCGCTCCACTTCAAGAAGTTGAAATGAGCATTGAAGTCGCGCGTCAAATTCGTCAAGATGAAACCATTCAGGGAGAGGGATTCGTACCAGATCGCGTTTATTTGCCCAGCACTTTTACGGGGGGGCCGCGGTACATGAAAGGAAAATATAGTGATGGTATTGCAATAGTAAGCAGATTGGGGAACCCATCGGTTTTCTTGACGTTTACTTGTAATCCCAAGTGGCCAGAAATTCAACAATCCACTCAAAGCAGCTATGTAAATCCTTCTGTATGTGCTAGAGTTTTTAATTTAAAGCTAGCAGAATTATTAAGAGATATCCGAGGTGGTAATTGGATTGGCAAATGTATTTATATGATGCACGTAATAGAGTTTCAAAAGCGAGGTTTACCACACGCTCACATTTGTTTTAGGGTTGAAGGTGGCGGGCCTGTCCAAAATATAGATATTGATAAATTTGTTAGGGCAGACATTCCTGATGCATCAGAGGCAGAGGGAAGATTACGAAAAGCTGTTTTGAATCATATGATTCACGGTCCTTGCGGTCCCTCGCACAGAACTAATTTACCTTGTTGGGATAGTGAGAAAAGTAAATGTTCAAATTTTTTTCCAAAACGTGAGACAGCCACCACTTTTTCTGATGAAAAAGGATTTATTAACTTGTGTAGAGACAGTTAAAACGAAGCAACTATAAAATATCGCGGTAACGATGTAATTGTAAATGATACTTGGGTAGTTCCTTATAACGCAAGTCTTCTTTTAAAATACGATGCTCATATCAACTTGGAGGTCTCCTCGCAACGCACGGTCGTTAAGTATTTGTTTAATCCAGTTTATTTATTAATATTAAGAAAATATATTTTAACGTAATTAGGCTACTTTGATTTTAGAAAATTGTAGTATAATGGATTAATGTATGTAGGTACATAGATGTAGTTTAGGTGGATTAGGCCTTTTTATTAATATCAAGTAAATATATTTTAATGTGATTAGCTACTTTGATTTTAGGGAAGTGTAATATAATGTATGTAGGTACATAGATGTACTTTAGGTGGATTAGGCCTCTAATATCTTTAGTTTTTGATATACATACCTACTTAATATAGATGTAGTTTAGATATGATTTAGTGTTATGTAAATCGAGTAGTTTAGGTGGATTATGTTTATAATGGGGATACCTTGAAATAAAACGCATCAGGAACCAAATCTTCTGGTAGAGCGGAAATTACTATCTTGTGAGTGAATCGAACCAGGAAATAAAAAATCAATGCGACCTTGGTAATATTGCATACTCCCATACACATGCTAAATAAATAAATAAATGTTACCCTGGGGTAGAGTAGTTTTGAAAAGCATAAAAGTAGGAACTTATTTCATTATTTACTTACCCCCGAATACTGAATCGTCACTCAACATTTAAGGGCTGCTTAAAATTTGAGCAGTTAAACCTAAACTTTAAATTTTGTATAGCCAAACGTCACTTTTGAGTAACTGTTAAATTTAAGTGCTACTTAAATTTTGAGTGACGTTTCAGCATTCGGGGGATAGTCACTTACAAGGAATATTATTTTATAGTTTATTCGTACTGACTTTTATATAAATCAACTGTAGGAATAAAAAAAAACATTCAGTTGATTTACTTAAAAGTCCATACATAAATCCGTACAAAATATTTAAGAGATTTTATTACAAAATCCTAAGTGCTAAGGATTACTGTCCAATTCTCAAAATTTTACAAGGGTAAGAAATACTCCTCAAAAACACGACCCCGCGAACTGCTTGCAGCTCGCGCAACGCCCAAATACTAGTTTGCTATATAAGCTTAAAATTGGTACTAAAGGCTCAGATGTTATTGGTGAAAAAATTCGGAGTCAGAATGTGTTTGATCATCTGAATATGCAGGAAAAATTTGGCACTCATGTTAGATGGAATTTGTTCAAGTTATTGCCGTCAAATTCTGGATAAAAGGGGCAATGAAAGAAATAATTTTTATGGCGAATTTCAGTATTTACCTCCCCTCGAGGTTATGTTCGGAACAAACGCACCTATAATATTTTAATGTTGTGATGTTATGCAATTATAATATATTTTATAGTTTTTCTGCTGGAGCCTGCGTCACCATTCCTTCATAGGTTTTATGTGTTTTTGATACAAGAACAGAACAGAAACTGTTACAATTTGTTTTTCAATTCTTAATTTCAATATATCATGGTACAAACATAACGACTGCCTCGTTGGTCTAGTGTTCGCAAATCGCTGCTGCTGATCATGAAGTCCTGGGTTCGATTCCCGGGTCGGGCAACGTGTTATTGGGTTTTTCCATCTGGAATTTCTCAGTAGCAGCCCGAAGTCTGGATTTGTGCCCGGTTGATGGCAATAGACTCGCCCCCTATTACATGGGACTTAAACATAACTGGCGAAATGTGGGTGTACTATAGGTACACCTCTGCCTAACCCTTCGGGGAATACAGGCGTGATGTTATGTTATGTAAAAATAACGTAAAACCTATTTGTTTTGTTTCATATCTGCAAACAATGAGTGGTGTACGCATATTTTTATTTCTTATCTGAATGCGCTTGAAAATCGTAAAACTCGGGCATATTATCCATCCGGCATCCGGTTTTATCAGGCCGCTAAAGATTAATAATAATAGTAAAATGAAATGCAATAATGCAATAATCATAACGGATTGGAAGTGGAATCAATTTCACATTAGGTTCATTTTAGTTATTCATTTTAAAAAACTCCATCGAACTCTACCTAGTCTTTAATTATTTCCGACCTAGGTACAATAAACACAAGTTTACTTAGAAATTCGGCATAAGAAACTTATAAGATAAGTTTTAAAAAAACTTATCTTACATGACACATCCTGGGAAACAAGAGTTTCAGAATTCAGTAAAAAATCTGCTTAAACTTAATTTAAACGGCTCATTACGATTTTGTTGAAGTTGTAAGAACGACGTACATATTTAAATTGGTTGTAACGAGCTTAATTTTTTGTGAGATAGGTCAGGTGCGTACTACTCGCAACCGGCGTGCGTGTATGACCACGTGTATGAACGTAAACGAGGCAAAAGGAGTATGTAAGGATCGTAGCTGGTAGCGTTCTGTAGTTTCTGCCTACCCCCGTGGGAAAAAGGCGTCAGTTTATGTTTATGTATGTGTATACGGTTTGTAAACCATAGACCGTACCAGATACCGGCAGAATAACCGGACTGACGAATGTAAAAGCTTCCTAAAACCGCAAATGACACCATTACAGGACGTGAAGCCCGCACTACCTACGTGACGGATGCAAGCGTTCGCATTCAAAAACTACACATGCTCTGAATTTATGATTAGCACGTGTTTGAGCGAGATATGTATTTACTAGCTTATGCACGCGACTTCGTTCGCTTGAAAGTCGTAAGTCATCACAATATACTAGACAGACTGAGTCGCATCGCATCGCCCGACCGTGCTGTTACTTCGTTTTCGCTTAACGTTCTTTCTTGTTTTTTTTTTTATTTTTGCTCGGTTCCTAAAGGCCATAGCGTGATATAAATAGACTATAAACTTTCTCAAGAGTTGGGCTAGCAAATACAAAATGAATTTTTCATATCGGATTGGTAGTTCCAGAGATTAGTGTGTTCAAACAAATTCTTCAGCTTTATTATATTAAATACAGATAGATAGTGGAGCAAAGAATGGGGTTCATTTTTCAGTCAGAAATGCGCTGTCTTTAAATGAGAGTCCTATTTATTTACTTATTTAGTTATTAAAACTTTATGCACAAGTAAAAATACCGTACAAAGGCGGTCTTAATGCCTGAGGCATTTTCTACCAATCAACCTTAGGGTGATGCAGAGACTAAACATGGCAGGTGCAACATAAGGGATAGATAAGTCGAAAATAACTATAAAATACAAAAATACACATATACATACATACATATAAACAGAATAAATTTTGTCAGGAGAAATAACGATCGGAACTTGTGACATGCTCCCAAAATAGTTTTTCGGGGAAAGGTCTTAATTGAATGTAGCAGAAAATTCAGATTCCATTGTGTAAGTAAGGGATTTTGCGTGTTGTTCCCAGTAAAAGTTAAATCATATTTCCGTGAAAATGATAGAAGGCGAAACGCACGGGTTATGGGGTCCGAGAGCGTGTCCCCCGCTCTCGGACCCCATGACTCGAGCCTTTCATCTCTCTTATATTTTTAGAGAAATTTCTCTCCGACTGGACGACACTTCACGTAACCGGAGGACTGGCTCGTTCTTTGGCCAAGAAATTAGCATTGCCATTCAACGTGGTAATGCTGCCAGTCTTCTGGGCACGTTTCCAAATGGCAGTGATGCGGACGAGTACTTCGTGTGTTTTTATTTGTATAGTTAGTTATAATAGTCACTTAATTTAGTAGGGGAAGGTGTGGGGACACCGGATAGTTAAGATAAAGATACAATAAATAAATAACTTTGTTATTTAGTGAGATAATCAATATCAGAAATGCTTAAGTATACCTCAGGCATAACTTCGGCATGAAAATGTTTGAAATCAATATTAATAACTACAAAATAGAACAATTTTAATTGAAAATTGTAAATCCGAATTCACCCTATACCTATAGGTCAAACCGGATATGCATTTTATATTCAAGGGGTGAATATAGATACTAACAATAAAACAAAATATTCAAATTATTCGTATTTTTGCATACAAATAATTATAATTCTTGCTCTGCACAACCGATGCAACTTTTGTGAGCTCATTTAAGCAAAGTAGTACGTTGGTACCATTCATCTGTCAACTTAGTTGAACTGTACTTTTCGCCACAAACCAAACACTCCTCCACCAATCCTCATGTTTGTTTTCTTTATCCGTCTTTTTACGAGGCATGTTGATGCTCGCACTATGTATAAAGTAAAAAACTAAATTGTATTAAAAAGAGGAATAAACGCCAACAATACCTAACATATAAAAACAATCGGGGTGAAACCGGATAGTTGAAATCACCCCGTCCGCTTGTTCCCCACAGGTACCATGTTTGAAATTGTAATAACTAACAAGTTATGTTTACACTCATAAAAACCACAAATATCGATACCAAAAAAAAATATATATATAAAAAAGTTAAATATGTATTACTTAAAATAATTCAACTATATATGATAGCACATACCTAAACTTATGGATAAAACTTTAAAAAAATCTAAATATTAGATATCTTACCATTGTTTTTAATTTTCGTTTAGACGCACGCGCTGAGATGTTTCCGTCGCCGTCGCTCGTCGCCATTTGTAACCGAACTGAGTAAGCGTTCGCGTGTATTTCTCCACTAGTTAGAACGAGACAGCTGTATGCGGAGTAATGAAATAGCAACTATCTCGTTTCACCCCCTATCCGTTTTCCCCCCTCTTTCCCTACCTATTTTAAATAGTTAGTTGTGCTATATATTGTATACTAACTGACCCGGCAGACGTTGTCCTGTCCAAATTTTAATAATTCATACAGAATTCCTATACAAAATGCACTTTCAGTTTTCCCGAATTTTCCAATTTGCGCTGTCGTCCATAGAAGCAGAAATAGTAGCTGCCAGTGAGGCGTGCCGTGAAATTATTTGGCTAAAGAGATTGTTTCAAAATTTAAGTGATGAATTAGAAACACCAGTACTGCTCATTGATAAATGAGTTTGCAATAAAACTAGCTCATAATCTGCTTCACGAATATCATCGCAAGACAAAGCACATTCAGCTAAGATATTTCTATGCAAGGCAATGAGTGTCTGAAGGAGATATCCAAATTGTGCAAGTGCCTATGCAAGAACAATTGGCTGATATATTTACAAAGCCATTATTCAAGCCAAGACTGGTAATGCTTTGCGAAGACTTCGTTTTAAAAAAGAAGAGGGAATGTAAGGAAAGCACCACCAGGGTTATTTTTGAATTTGTTGGTTGCTAGGCGAAACTTGACTGTTATGTACCTTTGCTATTGCACGCAATATATTTTATAAAAACCAAATTCCACTGTTTTTACTTTAATAGATATTTCTCATGATCAAACTCAAGTTATTATAGTTTCCTTCTAATTTTATTTCTTCATTTAATTAACACCTTTCTCGTTTGAACACGTGCCAATCTGTAAAGGAAAACATTGTTTAGGTGAAGTTAGTTTCTTTAAGAATACGTTTTTTCAGGCATAATTTTGAGATTAAGCTATTTGTAGCTAAGTAGTAACAGCCGCACGCGTCGATCGATCAGGTTAAGCTATGCTTGCCGTAGTCGGTCCGTGGAGATCACTCCGTATCTCGGAAAGCACTTTACGCCATTAGTCCTGGCTATCATTCTTTGATCTTCGACAGTCGTTACGGGTAGTCAGAAGCCCGAAAGTCTGACAGAGTCCTACCAATTGGTATCGGATTAAGTTGTGTCTACCTGCGCGTGTTGTTTTAAAACATTACATAAAAATCCTTACACATAAACAATTGTTTTCATACACAAGTTCTCTCCTGCGTATTAAAATATTATTTTTAAAGTCTCTACTCCAATCCATTGCCATTTATCATAACTTGTTCACAACTATTCACAATAAAATATAACCTATGTTGAATGATAGTGACGTGTTCGCAGCGTTTGAAAATAAATCAAACCCTGTCCCTCTTCACCCGCGCGGGGAACGTTTTCATGCAGCTCAGAAAACAAAAATATCCTGTTTGCATACACAAATGACCCCAATTTGTTTGTGAAAAGGCTCGGCAGATTATGAATTTAAGACAGGCCTGTGACCAGCTGTGGACGACGGTAGGCTAGTAGGTAATAATGATGACGATGAGATGTGATGTTATGGAGTCCTGAATGATAGCTAGCTACCTATCGCGTTTTTGTCTCGGAGACTTACTTTAAAACCAACATGTATTTTTGTTGTGATGTATTGATTCAATGGTGATCTGTTGGAAATAAATATGCTGTTGAATATGTTAAAATAACTTATTTTTGTAATCGTAACTAGAGAACAACGTGCTCGTTCAAAATGGAAAAAACAACAACAAGAAAAAAACAGTGCCACTCCGGGAGTGCCGACAAAAGCGAAAACTTGAAAAAAAAAAAATCGGCACCGCGGTAATCAACGCGTTGATGTCTTTTTAATGGTCAAAACCTGGTGTCATCATAGTGTCACGAAATCAATGGTTTAGTCCCATCTCAAAAATGCTCAACGCGCCTAAAAAAGTTTTCACTTAAAAAAATACTGATTTACAACAGATCCACAGACGAACAAAGTGGCCAGCAAGATTAAACAATTTATGTGCTCAAGGAAGTTGTACTGAACATGAAACTCATTTCGAAAGCTTTATTTTATTACTCCCTTGTCACTATTAATAGGATTTTTTTTGGGTGGTAAATTAACAAATAACTTCTCCTGCTCTGGATGGGGTGGGAGGGCGTGTCAGACTCTCAACCGACGTACGCACGGACGTAATAAAATCGTGGCGGGATTTTATCGCGCACTGGATTTTCAACTCTGGGTGTTAAATTGAGCGTTGAAAATCCAACGCGCTGGGATGCACTCTCGTCCCAGAGATAAACACACTGTTGGATTTTCAACTCTCGGCGCTAAGAAGAGCGTTGAAAATTCAGTGTACAAAAAAATATCGCCACGATTTTATTACGTCCGTGCGAATGTTGGCTTACTGACTAAAACCCACCCGTGTTCCTTCAGTTGCCTGTATGTTGCCAGGGGCCACGGTAACCCGGACAAACCCGCAACTATTGTTCGACCTGTTCGACCAAAAGTAAGTAGCTGAACTCTTTTGTCTTTCAAATGTCCTACTGTGATAATAAATAAGATAATTGACTAATATAAGTGTGGATAAACTTCTTTCGATTGCTCACAATAAGAAAACAAATAACATAATGCCCTTTGTGCTATCTAATTTTCTTTGGCATACAGCCAGGCAGAAAGGTTGGCTGAAACACAGTCTTCCTTGAATAAAATTATAACTGTAAGGTACTTAATCATAATATTTTTCTGGCTCTATACCAGCACAGCATTCAGTTTTGTTGCAAATTGAGTTATCTTTTTTCGATTTTGCTATTGTTTGTATTTTACGGGCTGATTTTTCAATAGTCAAATAACATTTATCGAAAGAATAAATATGACAGTTTGACATATGTTTTCTTAGTAAAAGCTGTTAAACCGCTACATTTATTCCTCAGGTAAAACTTAGAGCAACTGAAGGAACACGGGTGAGTTTTAGTCCGTAAGAGTCTGACACGCCCTCCCGCTCCGCCTAGAGCGGGAGATAATTTCCCACCCAAAAAATAAAAGTAAAAGTTATTTGACTCTGGAAAAATTAGCCCTTATCGGAATAAACAGAATTGCTAACCTTGAGGATTTTAAAGGCTTAGAGGTGATTTTTTTATAGTCAGATAACTTTTATCTTACAAATAAATAAGACATGAATAAGACAGTTTGACATATTATTTTTATACAAAATCCGTCAACCCACAATATTTATTCCTCAGATAAATGTTATCTAGCTATTTAAAAATCAGCCCTTAAGCCCTTTAAATCAATCAAATTAAAAAGAAAAATCTAAAAACAAAACTTAACTTGCGACTAAAGTGCATGCTGCGCTGAAAAAGATTGGTTCAATTTTTCTCTAATTCCCACTTTGTTTTAAAGTCAAATGCATCAGTTGGCAAAACTTAGCGGAATCCCGTACGTCTTACTTAAACTTTTGTTTAAAGTTAGTTTTAAGTTGAAAAACAGCTCGTGCGACTAGCATTCAAGCTTGGGAAATATTTAATTGATCCTCTAAAGACTTATTGACCTTTTATAGATGAAGACTTTTTTTAAATTAATGAACCTCTTAAATCTTTTTGGGCTTCTAATGATACACACTTCTTTTAATAAATGAGCCTCTTTTTTAACTTCTTCCCTCTTTTCACAGTTGGTCGCAATAAGTAACCTAACCCGTTTGGTCGGGGTATCCTAGGTTAGTTTAGAACTGTGACCAACCACGCGCGAGCCGAATTGGTCACAGTATCTAAGTTAGGGAAACCCGATCAAATCCGCTACATCCAAGTTGGTCGCAGTTACGTTGGCTATTTAGTATTTTTGGGACCTCAAAATAGGAATTATTAGAGGATCATAAAACAGAGGGGCAATCAATAAATTAGTGTTAAAGAATATTTTTGGGAAAGCAAAATGATAATTATTTTAGGTTCGATTAAATACAGGCCTTCAGGCTTTGTAATGACTGACAAGGATACGGTTATGTATCTTTCTCTCTATACACTTATACAAATCCCTTTCATATCTACAGTCAATTTATATACATCCATTATATTATTATTATCATAGAAATTCCCTAGAACAAACTTTTTTATTAGAATTATTATATCAACGTGAATATTGGGAGTTCTCTAAATTATTAAATCCTAAAATTTCCTTACAATGATAAATATTTAATTTGACACGGGGTTTGGCAAAATTAAGCTTGCATCGTGTATGGTGCTTGTCAGTTCGAGAGTTTGTTGCGCCACTTTTTCTTCCCAGCTAATGCACTAGGAAGTGGTCAAGGGCGAGCGTTTATTTGAAAACGGTTTATTTGAAATAAATGCTTTGAGTTTGAGTTGAGTTTTGAGTTTGATCTGCTTTATGAAATTTTGACGTTCAAAGTTGCTGATTCTCAGCCTAGTTTCAATAAATGGCTTTTCATTTAATCGTAATGTCGTAAGATTTTTTTAAAGTAATGTTTCAAGAATACCTTTTGAAAACCACTTTTGTACTACCCCTAATTGGTAGTCCATAAATATTATTATTATATCAAACCGCAATAAAATACAATGAAAGCCAATTTAAGAAAAACATGGCCGCCCCAGGCCATAGCCTCGTTTAAACAAGTTCAAAGTATACAGAGATATAAATATTTTGAGATTTCTTTATCATGTATTTATATTATACTCAAAGCATTTTCAAATTAAACCATTTACAGACACTCTTGAATTGTCAAGGTATTGATCAATTAGTCAGAAATTGAAGCTAGTTGCCCATTACAAAACGTAGATTGCTATGGAGAAGAACGGGCAAGAAACTCCAAGGATACTTTTTAAATCAAGATAATTATTATAACATATCAAGATCTCGTTTCTACTGGTTTTGTAAGCCAGGCGGATTTACATCTACTGCACAATAACTACTTCTGAGCACGAATCATTCATTCATTTATTCTCTGTGGTAAATTTTGCCCAACCTTTATTAAATTACTGTTCACGCTCGCCGACTTTGCTATTTAACTAGGAAGGGGATGATGGAAAAGTCAAAAATGTATGGGACTGACATAAGTTACCGAAAAGCTTATCTCAATCCCGTTGAAAGTTGTTGTAGAAATGCGAAACGGTTTGAAATCGATTGCCACTCGTCTAGACCATCAGTTTATGGATATCTTAAAGAAGTTTAACATTAATACCATTACCAAAATGATATTCTAACGTCTCCACACTGTTACACGTACCTTCACAGCCAAGATAGGCTACATTGGTAACATATCACGCTACACCCTCACACTCACACGCAGTACACGCTCGTAATCCATAGCCATCAAAAACAGAAATAGTCACCGTAGTCGACATGGCGTGGGAATACAGACAGAAAAAAGAAAGAAAAATTGTTTATTCTGCATAAACAAAACGCACAAAGTAAAACACGTATACAGGGTTATTGGTAATATGTCGGTGATCCATTTGGGGACGTAGAAGAGGTCATTTTCAACCAAATGACCACTTATGACTCCTATGCAAATATAAACAATTTTCGAGTAATTTGATATTTTATATCATTCATTTTAAAATATAAAATGTCAAATTACTCGAAAATGGTTGACATTTGCATAGAGGTCATGACGGATCATTTGGTTGCAAATGACCTTTCCTACATTCCCATAATGGATTACCGACATATTACCAACAACCAGCTCGTGCGAAGCAAGGATGTGTCTCATTCATTAAACAGAAATTACATTGGCAGACGAATATGACAAACGTGACAATACAGTTATTTCAATAGTCATAAAAATAAACTGTAATGGTGCAGTCTAGACGAAAGTGGACAATAGTGTGGAATAATGACCCTATATTGCTTATAAAAGGACGATAAAAATGATTGAAGATTCAGCTTGTATTAGTGGTAACGAGCGGTTTGGTTCAGCAGTATGTTTAACGCTATTTAACCGATGAATTCCGACTATTCCGAATTGGTAACGATTCGCCGCCATTCTGTCAAACTCCACTGTTGCCAACTGGAGACAGTCGACTCACGCGCCTTTTGTCTCTATTTCCACTGTTAGATATAGGCTAATATCGTCTGTGGGCTTTTCCACTCTATGGCCTGGCGAATATTCTTGTCACTTAATCAACTAAATCATTCAAAACAAGATAGGCAACATAGAACATTAAAAAAAAAGTTGAAACTGACGTGGAGCGCGCGTCAATGACAAACCACGGGGCTTGACAGTTTCCAGAGCGGGAGAAGTTATTTGATAATTTCCCCACGCAAAAAAAAGGGGCTTGACATTTAAAACGTCTGGTTGTAGTTTGCATAAGGCGGGTTAAACATAACTGGCGAAATGTGGGTGTACTAATAGGTACACCTCTGCCTAACCCTTTGGGGAATACAGGCGTGATGTTATGTTAAGGTTGCGCTAGTCAACGGCTCGAACTCGTTGGTGGGCGTGGCTAAAATAAATGCTATTTCCCCTAATATCATATAAAAAAGGGTATGAGAAAGTTTTTGCCTGCAATAAAACATTATTTGTTTATTTTATTTTATGAAGTGAAATAAACGATGATTTATAACGAAAAGGACCGCATAAAATTTCCTGACTAAATCTCTGGGTGTACTTTTAGATATTATTAAAAGAACTACTGGATGTATTTATTCAAAATAATGAATTAATTTGTTATTTGAATTCTTATCTAAATTATCTATCTCTGTACGGTAACAATTTTGGCATTTTCATACTACGGGAGTTATTTATTTACGCCCAAAGATGCACAAACCGATATCTTTCCTTAAATTCTGTTTCCGTACAGGGCTAGATAATGATGAGACAAGTAGATATATATATATTTTAATGTACTCTTTCTAACAATGGAGTATACTGAAAGATCTTCGTTAGTATGGTAGAATGACTGACTAGCGTAAAGCGTAAGCTTGAACAGACAGAGTGATTCCTTATTTCGAGAGAGAAGTTGAAATGTGTCTGAGATTTTAGATTACGATTTTGGTATTAATATTAGAAATTGGAGAATAATATTGTTGCTAAGCTTTTAGCGGGAAAATCTATTTAGTTGAAAATCCTATTATCTGCTAGTAATGCTTATCAGATTAGCATAAATTGATAGAATGAATATCTAGATGGTCATGATTGCATCTTGCATAATAGAATAATCAGAATGTAACGTACTCACTGCTAGGACACAGGCCTCCTCTCTATGAGAGCAACTGGGCCGTAACGTACCATGCCTGCCCAGTCCAGGTTGGTGATAAGCTTTTAGTCTTTGTTACTTTCAAACATATTTCCACATATGATTGAGAGATATTTCTCGACGGCATGTGAAGCCAAGTCAGAGGCCCATGGGCGGCTTTAAAACTCTGACACCAGGTTAGTCACTAACCACACAAAAATAAGAAGAACATTTAGAGGACCATTCACTTCGGAGGTCCTTTAGTTCCTAAAGTGGCTTAATCATTTTTTTTTACTTGTCAAAAACATCACGACGAAAACAAGCCGATTTACACATTGCGATCACTGTAAGCCTCGCAATGGCTTATCGTAACGTTATCGAACTGCCCCGTGTAAATTCATTTTTATGTTTGCTTCCTGCTCCAATTTCAAGTAAATTTATATTTATTTGAAAAATTTGTCATAAATGGGAAAGTATTTTTATTTTCATAATCTTGGAGAATGGTGTGGCTTGGATGTTACTTTTGTCATTAGGATTGAATATGTTTTTGGGATATAAAAGTTCATATTAACCGACCACTAACCGACTTCAAAAGAAGACTTTTCAGCTTATTTGTACTCGTAGTGACTGTTATTCATATTACCTATATGAAGCCCAGAGTGGTCTCAATAGTCAAAAACCCGCGAAGAGCATGTCAGACCACGCACAATGAAGGGTTCCGTAGTTGGGATGAATTCATCCCAAGGACAAACTTAACATTGTTGTTGTAAAACATGTTCTCTCATACATTCCAAATGCAAAATAAAACTTTGTACGCACAATATTGGAAGATTTACCGTATTATTTTAAGACATAGACTTTTTATAGGTTTTCCTGTAATATATACATATACACAGAAATATTTTCTGAATTTATTTCAAAATTTTATGCTCATTCGTTTCGGAGATAAGGGGGAATGGTCAATTTTCTTAAATATCTTTAAAAGCAATTATTTTACAATTATTTTTAAATAACATCGAAATCCTCAAAACAAGCCCTTTCGTTTGATACTTATGTCACGCGGTATAGTTAGCAAAACTATTATTTTTTATTTTTCAATTTAACCCCGAAATGTGACTCCTATATTGAAAATTCATTTATTTTAGTTACGCGTCCATATTTGGATCACATAAATTCATATGTGTACTAAATTTCAACTGAATTGGACAGACAGACACTCGAGTGGTCCTATAAGGGTTCCGTTTTTTTCTTTTTGAGGTACGGAACCCTAAAAAATGGTCGCCCATCTAAAAATTTACCGTCGCAAGTGCGACTTAACCTTACAGATTGATCGAAGCATGCTTTACTGTTGTCGTTTAGCTATGCACAGTAGTGTGGACAATAATAGGTATTGTATCATTTGATTGATAAAACTTACTCTTCCAAGTATTACAATTCTCGTATTGCATATCACAGTAATTTCCAAAGTTTTTGAAGTCCCCATCATAGCTACGGGCACAGATTAGTTGTGTTCTGTAAAAATAAAACAGTAGATACTTAAGTGAATATCACCACTCTTAAAACGTTGAAGGAAAATATCGTGAGTAAAACGGCATGGCTAAAAATAAAAAATCGAAAATAATGTAAGGTAATATAAAGATAAGGTAATATAATAACATCTACCGACCCTCACTGGTTATGCGTGGTGGATTACGGCCCACTACCTCTCACAGAGAGGATGCCTATGTTCCTTTACGGAACGTCATAGGCAGATTATACAACGTCGCCCATGGGCATGTGCTTGCCCTTATTTTTCTGAATAATCATGAAAAATGATCGAAAAATAACTTTGAAAAATATTAAAGATAGACCTTTATCCTAAATCTTTAATATTTTACATGTTATTAATTTTTTTTTTATGTTTTCAGTAGCGTTTGCCATATCTCCGATGTTATTGGCAAGATTTTCATGAATATGCAAAAAAACACATGCCCATGGGCGGCATTATTTATATGTTATGTTTGCAATAAATATAAAAAAAAAAAATATTAAAGCAACGTACTTGTAAGCCCTCGGACATCGATCTATGAAGTTTTTGCATCCTGTCACGAAAAAGTCTGTAGCAAAGAACTGTGTATCTTCAGGATAATTGATGATTTTTTTCCTGTACTTAGCTTCAATGCCATGTAGTAGTATGGAAATACCGAAGAAAGAACCTGAGAAAAATGAAAATGTAAGGTGAGAAAAAAATTGACATCAAAAATGCAAAAAAAAACCTAAAATATTTTTTAAGGTTCAGTTACGCGAAAATGGACGGAGATGTGAGCTGTGCCTCGCAAGCTGGCAACGACGGCGTGCAGAGGACACAAATAGAGATGTGAGCGGCACTGTAACAGTTCCGATCTAGCTAGTACACATCTCCACTGTAGCCAGCACACATCTCCGCTCTAGCCAGCACACATCTTCGCTCCAGTCTAGCCAATACGCATCTCCGCACAACTTCAGTGGATACACCTTAGCTGAAAAACATCTCTTCTCGTCTCCACTTCGGACATCTCCGCATATCTCCGCTTTGATGGGTATCGTGTTACTGAGTAACTTGTTTGTAGAGATCAGGTAGGCAGTCGCTCTTTGTAAAATACTGGTATTTAACTGCATCCGGTTACCTCAACATAATAGGGAAAAAGGCTAGACGGATTTAATGACTTCGAGGTAGTTGTAGTTATATCCCAGCTCAGACTGATTTTAGTGCTTTACTGCGACACAAAATTTTACTTCTAATGTTATTTTTGACATAATTTACAAAGTTCGATAAAGGCCAACAAAAAAACAGTGGCACTTCGGGAGTGCCGACAGAAGTGAAATCTTGAAGAAAAAACGACACCGCAGTAATCAACGTGTAGATAGATGTCTTTTACACCAAGTATCGCGGTAATCAACGCGTTGATGTCGTTTTAATGGTCAAAAGCTGGTGTCATCACAGTGTCGCAAAATCAATGGTTTAGTCCCATCTCAAAAATTCCCAACGTGCCTAAAGAAGATTTCACTTAAAAAATGCGCTTACACAGAATACAAGTGACTTGCTTACAATACATTTTCACTTACCTACATATTTTTTATTAGGAACTATAAAAAATAACGGTATTGGCACGAAAACTTGATAGTTTTATACTGAGCCGAGAAAACGAAATTGTTTTCGTACATAATACTATCGAAAGTAGACAGAACTATTATTCATAAAGATATTCGTGTACAAGGATGTATTTTTATGTCTGTTTTTCTTTCAAAATAGAATGATGGATGGCTGGCTGGTTGGCTGACAGATTGTTGGTTGATCCTGAGTTCGATTCTCAAGTCGGGCAAATTGTTATTGGGTTTTTTCATCAGGAATTTCTCAATAGCAGCCCGGAGTCTGGATTTATGCCCGGTAGGACAAAAGACTTGACCTATTACACAGGACTTTAACAAAACTGATGAAATGTACGGATGGCGTACGCTTTCAGATGCCCATTAGATTCTGTTGGCACCCGTTTGGAACGAAACAAAAAATTACCCTCACTTAAAAAGTTCGAGCTAACATTATTATAAATGCGAACGTGACTTTCTGTCTTTATGTTTCCTTTTCAAAACTGGATGGGTTTCGATAAGATCTGGCACACCAAGATGATCTGGGTTAGGACACAGAATACATCTTATCCCAGTAGTACGTTCACGTGGGATCATTTCAGACCTCCACGAGGCCAAGGCCGCAAAGTTAAGAGCGTTTATTCTGAAAGTGGGCAACGTCGCAAATTATGTTTAAGTCCCACGTAATAGGGGGCGAGCCTATTGCCATCAACCGGGCAAAAATCCAGATTCCGGGCTGCTTCTGAGAAATTCCAGATGGAAAAACCCAATATCACTTTGCCCGACCCGGAAATTGAACCCAGGACCTCATACTCAGCAGCAGCGCTTTACTAGACCAATAAGGCAGGTAAATATTTGACAGTTATTTAGGACGTTGCCTACTTTTCGGATTATCCCTCTTATTAATGAGTTCATTTTCAAAAGTATTATGTTAATACATTACCCACCACCCAGCCAAACATTATTATGGTTTTAGTAGCACTGTAGTTTTAAAATAAGACTGTTCGAAGGGAAACATAAATTTCACTGAGCTTGTTTTAAACCGGTGTGGTAATTTTAGGGTTGTGGTGTAATGATTAGATGAGCGATAGATTTATGAAGCATTACAACAGATTTTTGACTTTTGCAACATCATCTTAGTTCTCGTGACGTTTAGCATAATACTACTCTTAATCTTCTTAGGATGACCCATGGGGTTACTTATGTATAAAACCGATATATTCTGTAATAAATCTCATCGTGAAAACTTATGTCTTGATCACACGTATCGAGTAGATCAGTGAGACAGCAAGACAATACTAGGCTGAAAGAGTTAGGTGAACGAGTAGGTATTTAATCGTTTTATTTAACTTGGCACCGAGTTAGTTGTACAATAAGAAAAATCGAGGGATCACGATAGCGTGCTGCGACCGATCGACGTGAGTGTGGCGAGTACGAGCCGAGTGCATGTTTATACCTGCCGAGTGGGTAAGCGAGCCAGTGCGGGGAAGCGCGGGGATGGGCACTCAGTCCTGTAAATAGAACAGTCGGCCGAACACTCGGTGATGTGTTTACACGTACCGGGCACTTGGCCGAGAGCACTGTCTTGCCCATATATTCGACACGTATGATCAAGGCATTATGCAAACTGTCATTCCACTTGATGTTAGCGATTCAC
Source organism: Omphaloscelis lunosa (assembly GCA_916610215.1). Taxonomy (NCBI): domain Eukaryota; kingdom Metazoa; phylum Arthropoda; class Insecta; order Lepidoptera; family Noctuidae; genus Omphaloscelis; species Omphaloscelis lunosa. The sequence continues at coordinate 2,396,737 of OU744266.1, read as the reverse complement.
ACTACTGATAGCTTAATTCAGTTAAGTTTTTACGATGAGATCTTTATAGAAATAGATCGGCTGATGATATGTAGTTATAGTCGGTTTCGACACGTGAAACATTACAAAAGAATATCATCATCATCTGCCTAGCCTTTTTCCAACTATGTTGGAGTCGGCTTCCAGTCTAACCGAATGCAGCTGAATACCAGTATTTTACATGGAGCGACTGCCTATCTGACCTCCACAACCTAGATATATATTTTTATATCTAACTATCGCTACGCTTAACAATGTGCCTCCCACCTAAGCCCCAAGCTATAAATTTTATTATTAAAATAAAATAAACCTGGTTCTAAATCAAATTCATCAGTTTATCGAAACAATATTTCATAATCTTACGAAAAATAACAAACCAGAATATACTTTAGGTACGTAAAAATCTATAATAAGCAAAGCCTATTCTCGTTGTAAGAATATGTTTCACTTAGTACCCACGTTTATCCGTTTTATCACAAATAAAATCTGAAAATAAAAAATGTTTGGAACTACGTATGAGAAAACTGTCTGGAAACTTTGCATATTAATAATAATACCAGCATATTAGCCGACGTGCGCGCAACGTACACGCAGCTACCTTGTGGTACGCCGCACGCAACGGGCGAGCGCTAGATAGCGCTCGGTCGACCACCACACTAATAGTCCTGTGGGAGAGGAAGCTAGACACCACCTTACCAACGCGACGGGCCGCGTCTGAGGTGGCCAGTTTGTAGATCAGACCCTCGTGCCTCACATGGTCAAAGACCTTCTCCATGGAATACTGCCAACGAGTATTCCTTCTTGCACGGACGTAATAAAGTCGCGGCGAGATTTTATCGCGCACTGGATTTTCAACTCTCGGTGTTAAGTCAAGTGTTGAGAAACCCACGCTTGCGCAAGATTGGTTGGCGATTACAGACTTAAAATAACTACTTATATTCTTTGTATAAATTATACTTAATTACTTTGAATATTTATATATCTAGATAGAGTGTCGCGCTGCAAAAGAACTAAAACAAACAAGCCAACTTTTTATGCTGGTGTGCGTGACAGTTACGTACACTAGCGCCACGTCATTGTATTGTACTTTTCTTGTGAGCCATGCATTTAGCGGCCAATAGTTGGACGCACTTTTTTTCGACGAGTTGACAGCTTTGACTCTCTATCCAGATAATTATATTTATAATTTTGCTCAATATCTTTTTAGTGCCACCCTCAATTCAGCTCACGACAGTTCTACTATTATAAAAACTTACCCTTATTTTATTGTTAGTAGTCACTTACTAATCTGTGAATATCTCCAACCAAATTCTAATAAACCTACAGCATTTATCAGAAAGGTCAAGGTCATATTTAAGGGTATAGACCATCAAACTGAACAAATTTCTCCGTAGGAACAACATAGTTATCACGAAAAAAATATCAACTGTCCCATACAAAACTTCAATACCTTCTCTACCTAAATATATTCAAAATCCCCTATAGAATAGTTGAGCTGGATGGCGCTGATCCACGCGTCATGTTCGTGAATGGGCGCCGTTAGTTGAGACTGGTCATCTCTTATCTAGCAGGACTTAATTTTTAATCTTATATATTTTGAATTGTTCTCACATACCTAAAAGCAACAAGCATAATGTACCCAAGATTTTATAGTATCTATATTTAAAAGAGTGTCCTTGGAGTTTCTTGCTCGTTCTTCTCCATAGAGATCTACATTTTGCAATGGGCGGCTAGCTTCAACTTTCGGGCCTTACTTGACCGACTCTTTGACAATTCAAAAGTGTCTGTAAATGGTTTAATTGAAATAAATGCTTTGAGTTTGAGTATGGGACGGCTGATGATTATTTGCTTAACTAAAAGCTTTACAAAGTCGAGTTATTTTTTGGATTTACAATACCCAAAAACACACTGTAGTTTTTCAAATCCACCATGATAATAAGGTTATAAACCAAAATGTCAACTGTGTACGTAGAAATGGAAACCCATGGTTTTCTAAACTCGTCCATTACTCACGTAAATAAGCGGTTATCAACGAAATTGCTGTATTTACGGATCTCAGGCAATACGTGATCTGCAATCGTTTGATGAAATCTAAGTCTTGGTTCGAGACGGTAGAAAGATATAAGAAAAGTAGGAGAAATTTTTAAGTTGTAGATAATGATGAATTGATTTTCTATATTGATCTTAGGTTGGTACCTACCTAAACTAGGGCAATATTGTCTTTTAAGTGGCCTGCGGTTTTGAGATTCAAACTTAATTCCGGATTTGGTTGCAGAGGAGAAATCTGTGGGTACCTATTGTATTGAATCATCGGATTGTGAATCTTCTGTAGTTGAATTAATGCTATAATATTGGCAATCACATTAAAACTAATGGTCATATGACTCACTGCTATCATCATCACTTCAGCCAGACGTCCACTGCTGGACATAGGCTTCCCCTAAGCACCGCTACTTCGATTGGTCCCCCTTGTGGGAGGTCTTTCGGTACGCGGTCACCACTCCAGAACCTTTTGGCTTCATCGACCATCTGTTGCGAGCAATGTGCTCTGCCCACTGCTACTTAAGTTAACTACTTACCGGTCTATGTCGATTACCTTGGTTCTCCTGTGAATCTCTTTATTTCTGATTCGATCACGAAGGGAAACTCTAACTATAGTCCTCTCCATTGCTTTTTGGGTGACTTTTAGCCTTCTATTACTATGATAAACATCGATTCTATTCTAAATGGACTAAAGTCTTACCAGTTTCTTAATATCTCTATCCAAGCGTTTAATTCTTAATTTGCCTATATTTTTGAACTTCAGACAACAGCAACCAACACATTAAAAAATAACGATTCCACAAGTGCATGCTCATCTAATATTATTTTTCCTCTGATTATTTATGTGCGTATATTTTACGGATATGTTTTATATCCTAGAAAAAAAAAATATCCTAGAATTTAGTAGTAGTATTAAAACCATTGTGGAAAGAATCTGGAAATTTGTAAATAAATATATTAAAAACTACAGCCCTTGTGGTCCCTCAGTTCTCACAGACCATCAGCCAAATCTCAGAAAATATCTTAAAAATGAAGGTTTTGTGAAAACAGACATTAAGTCGTGTATTTGTAAAGATTTTTACTAAAAAGCATTAAAGAGAAAAAAAAAACGGCTGAACTGTGGTCCCTCAGTCCACACAACAAAGATAAATACTTTAGTGAATATTACCGAATTAAATAAATGCACCCGTTCTTTTTCTACAAAACGATTTAGTAAAAGTTTAATGCGATTTGTAAAAAGGAAATGGAGCAGAAATATTGACGCAAATTGAAGATAGCGATTTTAGTAAAAAAATCTACTAAATAATTTTTTAGTACTTATTATATTTTATGTAATATGGCATAAGACGGAATGAAAACAAGATTTTATTGTTAAATTAATATTATAATACATGGCGTATGCGTGTATTGAATGAAAAAGCAGATAAAACTATCAGATCACTGATTATAATACTTTTATTATCCGACTCTCCCAGTAGGAGGGTAATGTTTATGAGAGAATGTATGTATATATGTCTTTTTTGCGATTCTCAGTCTGGTCCCTCAGTTTACACGCACATGATTATTTCCTTCACTCATTTTCAAAAACATTTGCCGATTTATACTGTAAAAATTTCACCGTGAAAAATCAGGTGAAGTGAGCTATTACAAGTTTCACGCCCGGACTCCATCAAAGCGGAGATGTCCAAAGTGGCGACGAGAAGAGACGTTTTAAAAATATAAATTGTAGGGTATCCACCGAAGCTGTGCGGAGATGTATACTTGCTAGACTAGAGCGGAGATGCGTGCCGGCTAGAACGTTGGATGTTGAGATGAACGCACATCTCTTCTCGTCTCCGATGCACGCCGCTAGCTTGCGAGGAAATTAAATGAAATAAAATTGTTTATTCTGTAAATAGGATATCGGAATCACTTTTACACGTCATATTAAAAAAATAAAAATAAGCTAGTTGAGTTCGGCGTTTCCTATCTGACTACTCTGAGAAGAAAGGCCGAAACAAACTCAGAGGTCACAGCCTCTTTTAAAGTCCAGACATAATCTTGGTCAGGCCATATGAGGACCATGTAGATTAGTGTCTGAAATGGTCTTTTGAGGAAAGAACCACACAGATTTGAGTGGACCTGTCCAGTCAGTGCAAGCATTTGTCAGTAATCGTGGAGCTCAACTCAGAACTTAAGGAGCTCAACTCGACGAACAATACCAAAGAAAGGACATTTGGGTAGGCCGCATAAACTACTCAAACTGCCAGACCATAATTAAAACTAACTGAAAAATGAAAATAATAATGATATCCACATAGTCCTCACATTCACAATAATTAATTAAAATAATATAATACTTTACAAAGTAATCATGTCATTTTGAATATAATTTTCAACAATGTCAATGTGTATATAAAACTGGTATATTTTCATGAGTTTACAAAATAATTAAAATGTTAAGTTTTATCACAAGGCTTAGCAGAGCGAGCAGTTCAATCCTACGCTTTTTTATCTTCTAAATAATCTGAAATTTTATAATACCCTTTTTTACAATAAATCTATTAATGGGTAAGTTTCGAAAGTCAATGGGAAGTTTGTTGTAAAAGCGTATACATTGACCCATGAACGAGTTGCTTACGTTGTGGAGACGTGTGCGATGTACAGCAAGATTGTATTTATTCCTGGTATTTAAACTATGAATATCGGACATTTTCTTAAAATTTGATATATTTTTGTGTACATACAATAGGTTTTCAAAAATATATTGTGAGGCTACAGTCAGAATATTTATTTCTTTGAATTTTTCTCTAAGGGAATCTCTTGGACCTAGGTTGTAAATGGCTCGAACAGCCCTTTTCTGTAGAACAAAGATGGTATCAATGTCCGCACAGGTTCCCCAGAGAAGAATCCCATATGACATAAGACTATGAAAATAACTAAAATAAACAATTCTGGTTGTATCCACATCAGTTATCAGTCTATTTTTTTTAAAAGCATAGGCGGCCGAACTTAGTCTTCCTGACAATTTTTCTATGTGTGGGCCCCATTATAATTTACTGTCTATAGTGATTCCAAGAAAAACTGTCGAATCAACAGGGTCCAAGTCTGTTCCATTAACTTGAACATTGGTAGATAGCTGCCTGACATTTGGCATTGAAAATTTAATGAGTTTAGTCTTTTTTTCGTTCAGTAGAAGATTATTTACATTAAAACAATGCACTACTTTAGAGAGTGCATCGTTAACTTGTTCAAAGTTGACTAACTGACGTTTGATTTTAAAAATGAGGGAAGTGTCATCTGCGAATAATACTATCTTGTGATTATCCCCTATGTGATAAGGTAAATCATTTACATAAATTAGAAATAAGAAAGGCCCAAGAATTGAACCCTGCGGAACGCCCATGCTGACCGCAGATCCTGCAGATTTCTTGCCATTAACATCGACCCTCTGGATTCTGTTGTTCAGATAAGAAGTCAGAAGGTCAAGAGCCTTGTCCCTTATACCATAGTGGTACAGTTTCCTGGTGAGTGTATCATGATGTACGCAATCGAAAGCCTTAGACAAGTCGCAGAAAATACCAAGAGCATCTTGCGACTCCTCCCAGGCCTCGAATATGCTCTTCAGTAATTCCACGCCCGCGTCTGTAGTTGAACGACCCTTTGTAAAACCAAACTGTTTCAGATGAAGTAGATTATATGCATTGAAATGTCCTAACATTTGTTTTAAAATTAATTTTTCAAAGATTTTGCTCAGAGTAGGTAATATTGAAATAGGGCGAAAATTTGTGGGATCAGTTGTGCTGCCAGATTTGAACAGTGGAATCACTTTGCTAAGTTTCATCAGATCAGGAAATACACCAGATGCAATACAAGAGTTAAAAACGACTGCTAAATAGGGTGAAGTAACATCAATTATTGAGGACACGGTATGTACTGATAATCCCCAAAGGTCAGCAGTTTTTTTTACATCAAGATTTTTAAAAGATTCTATAATGTCTTTAGCAGTAATGACTGTGAATTCAAAAAGTTTGTCACATTCTGGTACACATTCTTTAAGTATTGAGTAAGCAGAAGTAGAGTACGACGATGACAGAGTTTTGGTTGTTAAAATAGGAATATTAGTGAAGAAATTTTCAAACTCAGTTGCCACCTCCACGTCTGCCTTAATATCTACATCATTAATTTTTAGATGGAAGTCACGATTCCGTTCTTCCCGTTTCTGAATTAATAATATTCCAAGTTGTTTTAATTTTATTTCCAGAAGATTTTATTTTATTTTTAATGTATGGCTTTTGCTGAGGAACAGGGTCTTTTAAAAATTTTTGAATATTTCTTTACAAATTCTTTAAAAGTTTCATCATAGTTATATGATTTTTCATGATACAATTCAAACAACCTCTGCCTACTTTTGTAAATACCTGGTGTTGCCCAATCACTGAATATAATGCGGTCACAAACAGGCAATGTTTTTGAGGTGAAAACCTTCCTAAAGTCACTATTGATGAGGCTAAATAGTGAAGTGTAAGCTTGATCCGGGTCATTTTGATAAGGCAAACCGGGTAGTTTTTCCATTAAATTATTCTTAAATTGGCCTAAGTGACTTTTATTTACAGGAATAAAACTCACAAGTTTTCTTTGTGCTCTGACTGTTTTCTGCGGGAAAGTGACTAACTGGCCACAGTGATCAGAGTCTAGCTCATTTATAATTAAATGGCTAGAAGGTCTTAAGTTTGTAAAAATATTGTCAATACAGGTACCAATAGTGGCAGTTATTCTAGTCGCCTCAGAGAATATATTGTACAAATTACATGACTTTAATAAAGTTATAAATTTATTTACTACAGCAGATTTTTCCAGTATATTAATGTTGAAATCTCCACAGACTACAACTGTTTTATTACTGTTACAAGTCTTTAATAATACTTCTTCCATATATTTCTCAAAAATATCATATGAAGCACATGGGGGCCTGTACACGCTCATTACAATGAACTGCTTAAGCTCAATGCAAGCTATTTCATTAACTCGCTCAACAGAGAGGGTCACAATATCCTTACGTTCTTTAAACTTCATATTATTACGAACAATTATTAAAGAGCCACCACGTATCATATTAACTCTGCTGAATGAGCTGGCAACCTGGTGGTTGTTAAAGCTGAACATGAACTGGTGGACTTTCAACCAATGTTAAGTTACACATAGGATATCAATATAACTACAGTTCATGAACAGCTCCAATTCTAATTCCTTACCTATCACACCCTGTATATTTTGATGAAAAATTTTTAGAGTATTTTTATTATTACATTTATTAAGATTACTACAATTCGATGGGTGAGATATCAAAGAAGAACTTTTTGTAAAATTTTGATGATTTAAACCAGTATTTAAATTTTCTTCATTTATTAAGCAAGAGGTTTCGTCTATTGTCCTAATTTCTAATTTAAATGATAATTAATGTCATTACTTGCTGCCAAATTATTGGCAGAATTATTTAAAATTTCATTGCATTGCTCAAAAGAAGCAAGTTGTTTAGCCAAATTTTTGGCTGAAATAGAAAAAAAATATGATAGCGACACAGCTATCTGTCCTTTGCAATAGTTAGAAAGATAGGACATAACAATATTATATCTATCTCTTGTCAAATACAAATTATTACCAACATAATTGTTGGTAATAATTTGTATGATGGAACAGATTATTATTAAATGTCCAATTATACAATGTTATATTTAATTCAAATCTTAGGTTATTTTCTTCCTGTGGCAAACTGTTACTATATGGAAATGTAATCAACACAATTTTTCTTAAACTTAGATTACATAATGTTCTATAACATTGGAGCAATTCTCCTTTGTTCACATTTCCCTTATTACCCATAAAAAATAATAATGTAGTGCCTTGGTTAAAGTTACATTTAATAATTTCTTTCATAATGTCAAATAAAGAACAACCAGGCATACAGTAATTTATTATGGAGTGTCCTGGATATTCATCTGTCAACAAGTGGCCTAAGTCCTTTCCAATCTCATCACAAAATAATTCTACATCATTTTTTACAATTTGTTTAGTTCGTTTATTTGAACGATTGATAGGAGGAAATGTCAAATCAACACATGGCTGCGGGAAGGTTGTGTTGCATGTTGTCAATGAATGGTCCAGTGTAAGTACATTGGATGGTGTTTGACACTGCTCACAGTTGTTTGTTTGTGAGTTTACCAGCTCATTCATTGCCAACACATATTCCCTCATTAGATGTTCAGAGGTATTATATTTGTTAATCATTGAACTAAGTTTGTCCTGTAAATGGTTAAGTTCAGATTGCAAGTATTCTGTATCAATGTTGTATTTCCTAGTACTTTGTTCCAAATTAAAAGAATACATATCTAATTATTTCAGTAAATTTAGCCTTTCTCTATTAAATTTAACATTTTTAATAAAGAACTTTTGTCTTTTAACCATTTTTTGTGTTTTAACAATGTGTTTATTAATTTTAACATATTTTTAAAGTCTGTTTTTACTGGTGACTACCCTCACTGAATGACATGACTTTGAATCCTCATCACTTGTTAAATCTATAGTGTATGAGGGGTTTATGGCAGAAACCATTGATGGAGCAATATGCATCAACTCATTGAACAGACTTTGATTCAGCGAGGCGGTGATGTTATGGTTTGCAGTCTGAAGTTCTGTTATTTGACTTTGAGCCTCATGTAGCTGCTGTTTTAATAAATGTTTGTGACTAAGAGCTTGTTCATACTCTATGCTACACTGGCAACAAGTTGAAGTCTGTCCCGTTCTTCATGGCATCAGTGTATTGAGTATATATCTGAGCCATTTCAATTTTCAACTTCCTATTCTTTTCATGGGCGCCAAAGAGCACCCTTTCATTGTCGTCTATTTCCTTATTTAGTTGGTCACAGGACTCCTTTGAAGCCTTTAATTCGCTCAAAGCCTGATTGAGTTTGGACTCTTCGAGGCGAGCACGGGCGCTGCGAGTCATAATTATTATTATAACTTTAATAAGGAAGCGACAAGAAATTGAAAGAGAGAAGATAGTTGTGGCAGTAGTTTAGAAATAATTAGTTTAAGAAGGAAAAAATTAAATTTAGATGTAAGAAGTTCTGTCACCAAACCTAACTAAGGTTATGTTCACGTTTAAAGGTCATTGGCATCAATATGCAGCCTTATTAAAAGTTTACTATGTAATTGTTGGTGAAATTATATTACGTAAACAACAAATAGCAAGTAAAATATTAAGAATTGTTCCTGATATCAAGATGACAATGCAAAATTCACTTGTGCCGGTAACTGTCACCGATTCAGATTGAAATATTTACACTTATTTTGCACTTTTTATGTGAATCTAATAAAAAATACACACTACTATCCTATTTACTTAATTAGTAATTGGAAATAGGCCTTAAAAACAAATTAATTTAATAATTAAGATTAAAATTACAAGAACAAATTCAAATCAGCTGTTAGCTGTAGTGAGTATTCAAGGCACAGCTCATATCTCCGCTTTGTACCGTCACCCAGCCCAATCTCGGCAAGTCACAGCTCACAATCTCCGCTTCGATCGCGCCATACAAATAATATGATATATCTCCGCTCAGTCGTATTCAATGAAGCTGAGAGGAGACGAGATGTGTGAATAACAAAATTCTATTGGTTAGTTACAACTCTCCTCTCGTCTCGTCTCCGCTTTGGTGAACTCCGGGCCTTAATCCCTAGCATCAGGGAGCATCGCAACTCACTTCATGCTCCCTTCACCTGAATGTTCACGGTAATATTTTTACAAAATAAACCGGCTGTTATCATTTTCCTTCCCAAAACAAATCAAAGCTATCTCATTCGTCACAATAAAATGCAAATCCTTACCATTCTTCACAAAAATATGCTTATTTTAGTTATCATACAAATAGAATATTTTTCAAATAAATGTTCGTACTGTACCCGGAATAATATACGAATACTAAATCAATGTAAACGGGTCATAAATATGTATGATTTATGTTGTTTATCTGTTTTATAGGGTAAGGAGGCTTGGCAACCATATTAGTAACCAACGGAAAGACACCATGGTGGTGTAAAAGTTGAGGGATTGGCCTCTTTGCTTAGAGCTGGGGGTTCCATTTATTAAAAGTACAAGTAGGTACAGGTAATTTTCATTTTGCGTTTGTGTGTGTACAGAATTCTTTCATAAATAAATGTGGAACACACACATACATAAACCCACACCTTATTCCCATGGGAAAAAAAATTAAAATGATGAACAAAAAAAAAAAATTGACAGAAAACATGATCGTAGAAAAATCCTCGAGATTTAATTTTTATGAGATATGTCAAATTCCTAATGAGACGGAGCTTTTTATTTACCGCGGGCAATTAAACCACAACGATGTAGGTAACAACGTTTTTATGTTTACCTGCATTTTCATAAATTACTAAAACCAACAAAATACGGACAAAAAGAGAATCTTCTCAATATTTTGATTAAAAAGTGGTTAAAAACAAATTAACATGTTAAAAACACGCACATTAAGGGTTCCGTACCACCGTACACTATTTATACTACATTTATTTTTTAATACTCTTGTAAAAAAATAAAAAAAATGCCGAAAAATGCGTTTCTTGTATGGAGGGGTCCTTTAATTTTTTACTTCATTTTATTTTTATTAAGTATTTGTTGTTATAATAATTATAATCATTTTATTTTATTATTATATTATAGCGGCTATAGTAGCTAGTACATACTCTGTGAACATTTTAAGTGTCTACCTATTACGGTTCTAAATATACCGCTCTATGACAGACGCACGGACAGACAGCGGAGTCTTAGTAATAGAGTCCCGGCGGCACCCTTTGTGTGAAATTTCATCCTATCAAGATTAGGTCATCATGGCATAAATCAGCTATTTCTATGGCAAGGTCACGCAACAATGTCGGTCATTTTTAACGCACAGCTTTACATTAAAATTTAACTGTCGGTTATAAATGGTTAAACGGTTAATGTTCTAATCGCGTTTTGCATGCCATGCCATGACTGTTATCATGCCCTTTTGCACTTAGGAAGTGGATCTTTAATTTGGGTAAATTATAGTCTAAACTGCGTACTTGCGTATGACATAATTATTTTCAGCATCAGAGGGGAGGGGAGGTGAATAATAATAACCGCACGAGTCGATTGAAGGTCAAGCTACGCCTGCCTCGGACGGTTCGTGGATGGGTTATCATCTATTGTAAATCGAGACCTCTCAGTGCCTCGGAAAGCACATTGAGCCGTTTGGACACAGCTGTCATTTGTAGATCTTTGTCAGTCGTTACTCGTGGTCAGAAGCCCAAAAAGTCTGACAACCAGTCTAAGACTGCCTGTTTATTGGATCGGAGCGAGCCAGTGGAGCGGAGAAATGTGCCAATATTAACCAACAGAATCTAAGCTCCACTTCAGAGCTCCGCTTCTATTGGTTAATGTTGGCACATTTCTCCGCTCCCCTCCGCTGCCTCGCTGCGCTCCAGTGAACAGGCAGCATTACCAGGGGTATTCGTCTATGTAAAATACTGGTATTCAGCTGCATCCAGTTAGACTGGAAGCCAACCCCAACATAGGAAAAGGCTCGGCAGATTTATTGATACCGAATTATTTTTCAGTGTCCATCTACAAATTACGAAAATGATGTTAGTTAACAACCGCTTTTTACCCGACTGCGCGAAAATAAATTCAGGGTTATATTTTTCACCCGTATTTATGTATCTTTGTATATTATCTGGTATGGATTTATGCCCTGTTAATGGTAAAACGCCTGTCCTTTTTACGACGAAAATACTTGTAAAATGATGATGAATTAAATACTCGGTCTACACTTTCGAAGGTATACACTGTCGTGATGTTATATTTCATGAAGCTCCAGCATGTCCTAGAAAGTCAGCATCACTCATAATCCAGCTGTCTGTACATTATAAACCAAGGTATGGAACTATTCTGACGCTACTGCTAACGTTGACGTGAAAGAAGTAATATTTGTAAACAGCGCTGTCAGGTTTGAAAACATTGCTCAGCTATAAGTAATCAAAATTTTAATTAATGGCATCAATGTTGATGAATCTTTGTATGTGCAGATGTTGGAAAATGTTCATTCTTCATAATCACAATGAAAACAGTACGATTATACAGAGTGTACCTGGAAGTAAGGATCAAATCGAATAGGGACGTGGGCAAGGTCATTTCCAAACATTTTGACCCTGAGAATGTCGGTGCAAATTTTTACACTTCAAAAGTTATGATCAATTTTTGTTTTCCCAATAATTTCGGAGAGTCCTCAAAGAAAAAAATAAATAAAAGAAAGCTATCAGGGCTATCATTTTCTTTTTAGGAAGTTGAAGAGGAGTAGGCCTTTCCTGTGATAATACTTTTACGTAGTTAGAAAATATATGTTCAATAAGAAAAAAACATTTACTGCAAAGGCTTTGGTCTGGCAAAAAAGTTACACTGGCGAAAGTTTACCACGTGCTAGAAAAACTTACCCAAGTCATAGAGATTATTTGGAGGTATAATTCACTGGGATATTTTTATTAGTTTAAAAGTTAGAGAATTTTATTAACAAGGAGGTCGTACTTTTACAATTTTCTAAGTTGCAAATTTTTATACATACAACGTCCTGATTTTTTTTTTATTGATGGTCGTGATAGTTTTTTAAATGTTTTTTTTTCTTTGGACACTAAGCGAAGTGATTGAAACCTAAAAAAAAATTGGTCATAACTTTCGAATCGTAAAAAATTGTGCAGACATTCTTAGGGTTCAAAAATTCGGAAATGACCTTGCCCACGCCCCATTCGATTTGATTCATAATTCCAGGGACACCCTGTCTCAGTAAATACATAAGTTATTATGAAGTTATATATAAATGACATCACGCCTATTTTTCTCAAAGTGTTAGGCAGAGGTGTACCTATCTATAGTACACCCACATTTCGCCACTTAAGTATAGGTCCCATGTAATAGGGGGCGAGCCTATTGCCGTCAACCAGGCACAAATCCAGACTACGGGCTGCTACTGAGAAATTTCTAACGAAAAACCCAATAACTTTTTGCCGGACCTGGGAATCGAATCTTGGACCTCATGCTCAGCATTAGCGCTTGCAACCACTAGACCGATGACGCAGATTTTTAATTTCGTAATTATCATTAAAAGATAAATGCTTTACGGTGTGATAAATAGTATTTATGAGAAAGACAATACAACAATTAAGGTGCAATGCGAAGACTCGATAAGTATCATTATTTATAAGAAGTTTCATCTTTATAATAGTTTGACGAAGCTAAGTATTAAGTATTATGAGATTTACATCAAGTACTCAAATCTTTTTATTTACGTTTTTTAAGAAGAGAAAGTCATGTTATTATCTTAATGTTAGAAATGCCTAATATGAAAGTTAATCATATTTTATAAAAAATCTCGAGAATGCACAGTCTTGCACTTTTATAATTTCTAACGTGATGATATTATCGTGGATGTCCACGTCCACGTCAAAGCATCACGATAAGACAGGGAAGTAAAATGTATGGAAACTTAATATGGAGACGCTTTTAAATTTCCGTTCACGAAAACGTTATATCGTGCACGTATTCCATACAAATATGAACGTAAACGTGGGCGTTATAAAGGCGAACTTTAGGTATAAGGCTTTTGCAAGTATCGAAATAAGATATCAGCCTATAATGGTCCCACTGCGGCCTCCTCTCAAAGAGAGTTGGTTGGTAGATGTCACTTGTCTTCGATTTTTTTTTCTAGGAGATGCCGGTTTCCTCATGAAGTTTCCTTTTAGGTTTTGAGAGCACTGGGGATGAAAATATTTATACAAAGTAAACCGTCTGACCGGGTTCATAAGACTCGAACTAGCTCACATACACTACTCACTCGTATATACCTGATATCGGAATCTAAATTATTAACTAAAAGAAAAACAAGCTCTGTGTCATACATGACAGGGTTCTTTCATGGCATTTTTTTGAAGTAAAAACTTCTTGAGGTGCGTGGGGCATTTTTGAGATGGGATTAAACCATTGATTTCGCGACACCGTAATGATGCCTTATTTTTGTAAACGCGATTGTGCTCTTTATTTATATTTCGTTACGGATCAATGTTCTATGCAAGTATTTTTACTTTAAAGGTTTTGTAAACGCGATTGTGCTCTTTATTTGGATTAGATTACGGACTAATGTTCTATACAAGTATTTTTCTTCCACCAAGGCGATCTTGTTCAAGTTTTCACTTCTGTCGGCAGTCCCGGAGTGCCATTTTTTTTTCTAGTGTTTTAGATTTTTGGAAACTTTTTGTCATAAACCGTTCACTTCAAAACCAACTTAGAATGAATAATTCTGAAATAGACAGTTGAGTGTGTGGAGATGAAGTATAAATTGTCTGAGATTACGAATTCAAGTAGTTTTTTTTTAATTCTAGTACTAGTTTTGTTATTGTACCTACCTTGTTACGATTCTGTTATTAACAAGCTTTGTATGTTGTACGTATTCATAGATTTAGAAGAGGGAGGTCTTCTGGTACAAGTATATCCATAGTTATTAAAAGAAGACCTTTGCAAATTAATTGTTGAAACCTGTTGATTATGAAATAAACGTATTACTTATAGAACTTATTATTACTTAGCTATAATCCAGCTACCTTATGTTTACTGATTTCAAAATCTAGCGATACGGCAAGGACGAGGTAAATATAAATCATTTCAGCACGCCGTATCTACACAATTTATTGTTATGATATCCTGTAAAATATTACCTAGTTTTCTCACATGAAAAAGTCCAGTAATAAAAAAATAACAAAATACTCGTGAAACACGTATAGTGAATCATGACGTGTTGACACGATAATGCAATTGTTAGTGACGTGCTCAATTTAATATCCGAAAACTATACAGTAAAATATCCGAAAACGGTGCATAGAAAGTTGTTTAATATCCGGAGCTCGTAAATTTTGCAGAGGTTGAAAATTTAATAAAGAAATTGAATATTGAAATATTGAATTTGTATTTTGCTTTCATATGTGAACATTATTATGTAGGTTAGCACATATTGGTAACGAAGTAATCTTAAAATCAGACACGTTTTTGTGGGCAGCAGCTAGTCTAAACTTATTAGTTTAGACTAATAATAATAATAATAAACCCGCAGGGCAGCATGTGGCGAGCTGTTGGGCAGTAGCGACCCCACGGACCCTATCTCCCAGGAGAAGTCTTGTTCCTCATCTCTGGCTTGCCTTTATTGGCCGGCTGGAGTGAACACTGACGAGGAACGGAGCTCCCACCTCATTCTTGCCTTAATTGGCTGGCTTGAGTGGAGATTCGCAAGAGCAAACGTGCTCGGAAGAAGGAAGTATTCCAATAAGATGCTGGTAGGGATCTTGACCGTACTTCCGGGATTGTCCTGATAGCCGTGGAATACCTCTCCACTCCTCATAAGCACCTCAGGACATGTTGCCCCCTTGTCGCTTCGACACTTTGTGCTAGCGACCGTTTTTGGGGGCCCATTATTGAGTGTGCAAGTCACCCCCTGCCATTTTACCTGTGTATTTTATATAAAATATTGGTCAGGCAGGGGCCATAGTCTTTCCATAGCTCTAGATAACCAGTTCACTTAGCCACCCAAACCCATAAACTAATATCTTTGTTTCCATATCCTACAATAGTCTTGCACCAACCGGGGGTTGTCCTTAGGTGCACTTGCATAGCGCGAACGGGGATAATCGTCGGTTGGTGCCTCATTTCATTCAAAACGTATAACGGGCCTCTGCGAGTTGGCTTCGGCCCCTCGTACGCCTTCCAAAGGTCCGGGACCCCAGGGTCCCGAGATGTGTCAAAGATAATAATAATATTTTATGAAGAGAAATGATTTGATTTTTTATATGTTTGTAATGAATAAACTCAAAAAATCTGGACAGATTAAAAAAAAATCTTTCACCCGTTGAATTCTACATTATTACTGAGTAACATAGGCTATAATTATAAAGATATTACGCGGGCGAAAGTTAGTTTTATATAAAATTTTAGTTTCTCAAGATTGATCTACTGAACCATTTACATTAAACATTGAAAACCTCTCATAAAATCCGCAAAGTAGACACGGAAATTTTCTATTATTTTCAAGAACCAGTACTTTTGTGAGAGCAGAGCTAAGTAATGAGTCAGGACTTAAGCAATGTTAAATAGTTCTTTAACTCTTATTTCTGGTAGAATATCGCCTGCGACGACTTAGCATGTCTTTGTAATTATTTCCGTTCCCATTTCCTAGTTGACTTTTACAATGAGTTGGAAATAATATGTATCTTATGCTCTATTTTCACTTTCAGAATAATTATGACTACGTCTTAAGTAAATGTTTGAAATGTTTTATTAGATTTATAAGTGTATGTCATACTTAATGGATTACTATACAAGATTAGGCAAGTTATCTTATTTTTTTTTTACTTATTAAATAAAAATTTAGGCCCCTACTCAACGTGAAATGAAAAAAAAGTCGGGAGGTGTCGTGGGACCCTGCTTGGAACGAAGTTTCTTTCACTGTATATTATGTATTAATACAAAGCCATCTAATGGTCTCTGTATAAAAAAAAAAAAAACTTTTGACACTTGAAATTGATTATTTCGGGCATAACGCTCTTTCGTTTCGTGACGATTTCTACCAGTTTACGCCTACTGCAAGCCGCGTTAAAGAACTTCGTTCCAAGAACAAATATTATCATCACGGATCACCTGAAAACACATCCTGTCTGCAGTATTGAGCTGTGTTTCTATTTCAAAGTCAAAGTCAACGTCAAATAATTTATTTCAATTAGGCACATAAAAAGCACTTTTGAACGTCAAAATTTACAAAAAAAATTAATTGATTCTAGTCGCCCCTTTCAAAAAGGTAGTTTTAGTATGGATAAGAACGGCCAAGAAATTCAACCGTTAATTCTTTTAAAATGTTTTACAATATTTTGTATACATTAAATATATAGTTATATGTGAAGACGATGCACCTGGAATAAGATTACTATACCAGAATAGGTAAAAATAATTAAGAATGAAGCAATGACAGAAAAAAATTAAGTGATGGATACATGGTGTTCACATATTTTCAAACATTGTAAAAGTACCTATACGATATTCCTAAAAAAATTACAAGTAATTCTAATAAGTCAGTGTGTGAGTTCAAGTAATCACAGAATGTAAAATCAGTGTTATAATAATCTAAACTAATATTATAAAGAGGAAAGATTTGATTTGTTTGTTACGATTTAACTCAAAAACTACTCGACCGATCATAAAAAATATTTCACTATTAGAAAGCTACATTTTTACCGAGTAACATAAGCTATATTATATTTTCAAAAAATTAGAGATCTCTACCTAAGATGGAACAATGTAACTCAAGTTATCAAAATGTTGCCTACAAAAGTCATTATTTTGCGTGCGCTGCGAAAACTATTGACGATATATAAAATAGTATTCTATATATTAATAGTACTCATGATTGTTTACAAAAAGTACCCGATGGTATAATTATACCTAACTATTATAGTTAGGCCACAATAACAGTTTTTGTTTAAATTATTAAGTTCAAATACGGGTGGAAACGAATAGTGGTGATATTGTTATCATGATAATAATTCTTATCCATTTATATGGTTTAATAATTAAGGTTAATTAGGTTCGTGCAAATTGCACTTAAATTACTCGGATCAGACTTTTCTTTCAGAAGTTATGACGGGTATAAAAATTCCCTACGTAAGAAAAATGTCGCGGTTTGAACAAACTATTACTGTCCTACATTTAGTCTATTAACAAATACTAATTTACGTATTTACGTTAAATAATAGTATTTAAATTAATGATTAAATACATAATTTTTTATATTAAAAACGCTTAATTAAGTAAAATACAGTGGACGCAAAGTCTACCAAACGCCGACGTGCCGCGCCATATTGCCTGCCTGCAATGCTTCTCACGGAATTACACCCGTGCGAAGCCGGGGTGGATTGTAGGGACATAAAGAGAATAGCTTAATATGTAGCGATCAAATTACTACTCATTTCTACAGCCACAGTAAAGCTTAGAAATATAGAGTACTGTGAAATGTTCATCCAAATTTTCAATTTATACGTTTAAAAATTTTAATCATTAGTTTCGTATTTTTCTATGCTAATATTATAAAGAGGCAAGATTTGTATTTTTGTACGTTTGTAACGAATAAACTCAAAAACTACTGGACCGATTTCAAAACGTCTTTCACAAATGGTTTTTTTTTTTGCAAATTTATACATGATTTGATTTGATTTGATTTCAGCAAATAACATAAGCTATATTTTATTTCCGTATTCCCTCGGGAACGAGAATTACGCGGGTGAAATAAATTATATTTATATCATGCAAATTAGCCGAGCTATCACAATTTTCGCGAATGAAGTCGCAGGGGAAGTGCTACATTAATATTATAAATGTGAAAGTTTGCGTTTGGATGTTTGTTATTCAATCACGCAAAAACGGCTAGACGGATTTGGATGAAATTTGGCACACACACAGTCTATAACCAGGAAGTAGTTTCCCGTGGGATAATTTTCGACAACCACGCGGGCAAAGCCGCGTGCAAAAGCTAGTTTGATTTTGTTTAGACTCTTTGTCCTATGGAGCTAGACCAACATGTTTCAAGCATTCGTATCTTGGATATAATCCTCTAATTTGTAATATGCTTGTTTACAAAGAGTACTTTTAATATTAATTTGAAATTTTCTCTCAGTTAATTGTAATATGTCACAAGGTATTTTGTTGTAACATTTAACACAGTACAGATGTATGTACTTTAGATAATCTGAAAAATGTTTGATCTATTTTATCTTTATTTCTAGTATTAAAATTTGAAAATATCCGAAAGTATTCACATAAATCACAGCCCGTCACTAAACCGACAACCTCCTTCTGTTTACATGTACTCTAAAAACCTCTTTCCGTTTCAGTAAGCCCTCGTTCTCACGGGCGATTTTTGAACTTAGTGTTTTTTTTCACGCACTGGCTTTCCAACGCACTGCTTAGGGCCGAGAGTTGAAAATCCAACATTGTGTTTTTTGACATCCTGGGATGCACTCTGTTGGATTTTAAATGCTCAGCTCAGCACCGAGAGTTGGTAATCCACACTGGAAAAGTTTTTAAGTTTTATTCGAGATTTGAAAAAATTTGATCTAAAGAACTTATAAATACAAGAAATACATACCTCAAATGGATCTCCTTAGGGAACACAGGCACCAAAGCAGTATATACAGCGAGACACTCGACCAAGAGCGCCAGCGGGAGCGTATCAGCCCTCATGAATCTGACCAGCACATCAAACACCCCTTCACTCGGCCCCACTAAACTCTTCGGTATCTCCCGATCCTCCACCAACGCTGACAACACCCCCTTCAACACTTTGGTGCCCTGGTAGATCCTTTCCAACGTCGTATTAATATTATTCTGATGATGTTGCTTCCGATCTAATGCTTTCTCAATCTCACTATTGAAAACAGTCCAGTAGGAATATGGAGTTTTGAAATGAAACATTGTAGCTTCTTTTCAGTCCATTAGTGCGGCTTTGGTTATAATAAATCGTTGCGTTAAAAAAGCGCCCGTTTTTACTTGGGCTTACACACATTTTTCACTTACCCACATTACCGCATTATAATTTAGAGTACCATCTGAAACGTGAATTATATTTAGATTTTGTTTACCGTGTACCGCGTTGGGTTTACCTCTAAATTCAAGGTTAGTGTTGAAACTGATTTGCGAACAAGCGTGGAAAATGAGGGCATAATAGTGATGGTAGGTTCAAAGATTTATTTATTGTTGTTTTACTAAATAATCCTTTCTTAGTAAAGTGTGAATCAAAGATTGAATAGATTTATTTGATTTTGACGATACACAGAAGCTATTGGAATAGTGGATTTCGGATAACAGTTTTCAGTCGATTTCCAGGAAAAAGAACTAAGGTGGAACTGTCGTGAGAAAAACTAACAGGTAGACGTCTAAATTACTTTGTTTTTTTTTAAACGAAGTTCTTTAACGCGGCTTGCGGTAGGAGTAAACTGGTAGAAAATGTGAATTTGGTCAAAATGAAAATCAAAGATGGCGGCTGCAAACATTTTAAAAATTTTCGTTATTGGTGTTGTTTCCTTGATTTTCGAGGGTTCTTAAGCCGATAGTGAAGTCAAAATGAAAATCAAAGATGGCGGCTTCGAATATGTTAAAATTCGTTTTCACAGTTTCGAGGATGCTAAAGTCGATAGTGAAGTCAAAATGTAAATTCAGGTTGCAGTTTTGTCCGAAAGGGTTACCGTAGCCCCTGGCAATATAGGCAACTGAAGGAACACGGGTGGGTTTTAGCCAATAAGATTCTGATACGCCCTCCCGCTCCACCCAGAGCGGGAGAAGTTATTTGATAATTTGACCCTCCCAAAAAAAAAAAAAGATGGCGGCTGCAAAAAAAATGTTTTTGACTTAAAACATACGTGAGAAGGAACTTCGTTTCTGATGGTAGTCCCTAAATGCACACGTTTTTTATCAACATTGAAAATCTATAAAGAAAAACATCAGAATCATCTAGAACCAAAAATACTACTACTTCCTCTTACAGAGAGAAGGTCCGGTCTCCACCAGTGAGAACATTATAGATTGATTTTGTGATGTATATCCCTTAGTATTTTTTATAGCTACCAGGCAAACACCGAGGAATTTATTGGCTGGCAATATGGTTCCTGGTAATTTGATTCTCGGTAAAACTGCTTACGTCATAAGGAAAAATGTGCAATTGTACCTGTCGAAGTTATGTTTGTAATAAACCACATAATATATTATTTTTACTTTTACCTAATATTTTCCTCGAACCATGTAAGGTTGGTTTTCTTTCATATAATATTTCTGATCAAAAATATATCATTATTGTAATACTTTGTAATTAAGTAATTATGTCAGATCGTCATAGTACCAAACATGTAGGTACCAATTTAAAAGTGTCACAGACCAATGTTTTAAATTTAATTTTCCAAGTATCCTTGGATAATCAATTAACTATTGGCTAGGAAAATGATATAAACTACTGGATGAATAGTTCTCCAGATCGAATTTCGACCAAGGCGACTAATCTCAGCGGAGACTAGTCTTCGGCGCAAAAGATTATTATAGTGCAAAAGTGTGTGCGCAGACGTAGGTGCACTCTCTCTTCCCTCACTCTCATAGTCCGATGGATTAGCAATCCAACACGACCGGAAAGCTCAGGCGCAGGACCAACGGCAACGGCTTAACGTGCTTTCCGAAGCACGTTACTGTGACTCTGTTACTAAAAAATTCCTAATAGTACCCAATAATACTTTGTCCGGCCTAAGAATCGAACCGGACCCCACGCTCAGCAGTAGCACTTGCGACCACGAGACCAATTAGGTAAATATTTAGATTCTCGGATCAGGTAAAGTGTTGGGTTTCCCATCTGTTCTTTAATTTCTCAGTAGCAGCCCGGGGTCTGGATTTGTACCCGGTTGATGGCAATAGGCACGCCCCCTATTCTATGGAACTCAAACATAACTGGCGAAATGTGGGTGTACTTTATGTAAAACTCTGCCTAAGCCTTCGGGGATTACAGGCGTGATGATAAGTTATATTGTCAATAATAAAATAAAAAACTTTAAATCTTTAACCAAATGGACTGAAAATCTCCAACATTCAGGCTTCTTCTGAATGAGATTAAGTTACTATTGTTACGTGGTTATTAGTGGTACGAAGCGAGGGGAAATGGGAGGCCGTCACCTCCTTCTGCGAAGCGGTAATGCTTGTGAAGGAGAAGGCGGAACGCGTGAGGGAGAGGCAAATTTCGCGCCCTCACGTCCCTAACCGCCGCAGGAGAAGACGCCCTAGGCGTCGGGAATCGCAGGCCGATTTCCAGCCACCGTAGGCGCGGTCTTGCGGACGGTGAGCAATGGGTAGCTCACCGTCCGATAAGGACAAGGCCCGGGTTGACGGTGCGTTGTGTTCCACGCGCGCCTCAAAGAGATGTCAGCAGAATTGACGGGGTCCACTAGGACCGATGCCTGCCGGGGGTGCGAAGAAAACCGAAAGGGAGATCGTGGCCCCCGACAAAGGGCAAATGAAGGAACACGGGTGGGTTTTAGTCAGTAAGAGTCTGACACGCTGTTCCGCTCCGCCCAGAGCGGGAGAAGTTATTTGATAATTCCCCGCCAAAAAAAAGGTTATAATTGTTATTTATTCCTATTTTAATAAACTATTCAACGATTCATATTCGTGATTTGTTTTCCTATGTTTATTATTATATTGCTTAAATATTATATTTTCATCTCATTTCTCCATAGTCCAACTACCTCAACCCAATTTTTGCGACATCTTGGGACGACAACAAACTCATACATACTATTTACCATTTCCATCTAGACCCAATTCTATTCCAGTCCAAACCAATACCTATGTAAAATTTTAGCGACTACAAATTCTACCCAATCCACTTTATATGTGCCCTTTGTATAAGACTAATATTATGACGGTACCTTGCCAATTCATTTATGAAAATATTATGTACGTAAGGGAAAATCCACATCTGTTTAATAAAATAAGTGATCGACACAATTTTAATACTAGAAATAAAGATAAACTAGATCAACCATTTTTCAGATTATCTAAAGTACGTACATCTTTTAAAGAAAAAAATCAAACAGGTTGCTAATTTAATTGTAAAATTTATAATTTTGTGTTATATGACATTTATTTTACATTCTGTGATTACTTCCTCACACGCCGAATTTTAAAAAATTAGGATAATCGTCTACTTTTACAATGTTTGTAAATATGTGAGCACCATGTATCTATCACATAATTAAATTATCTGTCGTTGCTTCATTTTTTTTTTTTTTTTTGTCAGACTCTTACTGACTATACCTATTGTGGTATAGTAATTTTATTCTAGATGCATCGTCTTCACATATAATTATTTAACTAATGTACGTACAAATTATTGTAAAACATTTTAAAAGAGTAACGTAGAGTTTCTTGCCCATTCTTCTCCATACGAAAACTACCCTTTCGAAGGGGTGAGTAGAATCAAATACATATATTATTTTGTAAATTTTGACGTTTAAAAGTGCCATACATGATCCTATTTGAAATAAATGTTTTGACTTTGTATATCAATTTGGTATTGATATAACAACTTATACAGGGTAATTTTGACCATTTTGTAAAAAAAAAAATAACAATTTTACTTGACATGTATGGCTCAAAATGATCTTAATGTGTTTAATACCAGCCCCTTAAAGCTTTACACCCAGCTCTCAAACACAACTTATCACAACTTCTTCTTCGTCTGTCAACGATGACTTCTTGTGTGGATGAAGGTATCATGTTCAAAGTATGAGAAATGTCATAAGAATCGTTTTGAGCATGAATGTGGGTGACTCTAAGAGTAGAGACCAAAGAAACGATGGATGGACTGCGTGAAAGATGATATGGCTAGAAAGGGGGTGACTACCGAGATGACGACGAATAGGTAAGTGTGGGAGAAAAATATATGTTAGGCCGACCACAAATAAATTGGAATACGCGCAGGAGAATAATAATGATGATCTGAGAGTATAAATAAGTCATAAAACACAATGTGCAACGAAGCAGAACTGACCCTCTGATTCCTTTATAGACATTAAGTCATTGGTAGTTTACGTTCATAATAATTTCGATTTCTTGTATTATATTGGCATTCAAGCCTACCATTCTTACTATGCTTGTGATGTGAAGCTTATTTTCCCCCAACTTGTTCTATTCTTGAATGTGTTCTTTCTTTGCGTCATGTTTACCGCAAATAAACATATTTTCTTCCTTTTCTTTTACCACTTCCAATGAACACTTTAAGCACCAAATACTAACATTGACCCAGGCACTACCGGTTTTGATGGCAGAACCATTTTATTTTAGGTAAACATGACAAAAGCATCCAAAAACAGGAGCCACTTCTAAAAAGCGAGCTATCTGTATCTTTATTCATACTCTCTCACCCTGTCGCCTGGCAATGACCTCCGTACATTGACCCTTCAGTGCGTGGAACGTAGAAAATGCAAGTGTAACGTAATACGGGGAAAATCTTGGGATTAGGTTACGGTGAGGAAGTAAAAGTAGTTTTCAGTTTTATTCGGAATTTCGAATATCCGTGGTTGAGCTTGAACTGAATATTTTAGTTTGTAAACTAAGAAAACAGCTTAATGTAAGAAGTGAGTAATAGACTTTAAGTCTCAAGTAATATTAGTAATGATAAAAATGTCTCGTCTTCACTTATGGTGACTTTGAGCAAAATTCCGGAATTGTTGTTTATTTTATTAGCTTCAATATTAAGCATGCGTGGTCCAATTTTCGAGTTTGAGACGAGTGCCCCAGTTAATCCTTTGTTCTGCCAATTTATCCAACACAGTGAAGAAAACAAATAACTAGGTATGCACACTCAAAAAATAAGGAAAAATAATCTCTGACTGACAGAATTTGTTTTGTCCGGAAATTGATCCCTTTGTTCTTTCAAAATTGGCCCATTAGTCAAATTGAGTTAGTCGTCACAGCTTCCGTTAGGTCGTCAAAATAGCGTGAGGTAGAGGCAAATTTCGCGCGCTCACGCCCCTAACCGTCGCAGGAGATGCTCTAGGTGTCGGGAATCGCATACCGATTCCCAGCCACCGTAGGCGCGGGCTTGCGGACGGCGAGCAATGGGTAGCTCGCCGTCCGATTACAACCAGGCCCGGGTCGACGGCGCGTTGTGTTCCATGCGCACCTCAAAGAGATGTTAGCATAACTGAAGGGGTCCGCTAGGGCCGATGCCTGCCGGGGTTGCGGTTTTTTCCGAAGGGTTACCGTGGCCTCTGGCAACATACAGGCAACTGACGGACCATTAACATCAGCATAATTTAGTTTTCTGTCTTTAAAGAGTAAAATGAAAAAAACATACGTCCATAGATTTGACCTTTTTCATACTAATCTAACAAAAAATTATTTTAATTGGTAAAAGCGATATTTACATTGTTGCTTATCATGTGTTGTATTCCATTTCAATATTGCTAGGCCAAAATATCTCAAAAGCTTTTGAAAAATCGCAACATTAAAGAATTACTATGCGTTTTAAAACTTACAAAATTGTGTCTCACGTGCTTGTATGTATTTTTCTCATTCAGAGATGGAAACGAGCATTATTTATCACTACGCTTGTATACCTGTTGGAGCATAATCAGCCTATAATGTTCCCACTGCTGGGACACAGGCCTCCTCTCAATGAGAGGAAGTTAGCCGTAATCTACCACGCGGGCCCAGTGCGGGTTAGTAAATGTCAAATGTCTTCAAAGTTTTGGTTCTAGAACATGCTAGTTTCTTCGCGATGATTTCCGTCACCGTTTTGAGAGCAGAAGTAATTAAATAATTTACACAAAGTAAAGCGCCTGTCTGGGTTCGAAGCTACGACCTACAACTTTTAAGTCGCAGCCTTAAGGTGTTGGCGATATCAGCCTATCAGCAAAAAAAAAATAAGAATGTAAATAAGTGAACTTAAAAGCATCAGGTATTTGCCAAATCAAATCTTAAAGCGCATCTTTATGTTGACTTAATTAATTATTACTCCTACAACGCGTGTGACCGATGCTATTTACCATCGACAAAAGTTACGAACTTTCATCCGTACTTTCATCCCCTATTTAACCCCTTTAGGGGACGATATTTCTAAAACTCTTCCTTAGTGCTCACTTTCGTTACATTAAAAACTCTTGTTCAAAATTTCATGCTACTAACCCAGCGATTTAGACTGCGTAGAGTTGTATTTTTTCAACAAACCTATATAAAGAAACTCATCACTATTATGGCAAACCACAACCTTCATTCACTAAGCCTGAAATGCTCCATTTCACACCCCAAGAGCTCACTTTTACTATCAATCCAAGGGAAACCATCAATTTCAAACATTGCACAATATTCATAAAATCAAAAGAAAAGTGAGTGAAACCACGGGCCGTAGATCTGTAAGTTATACGGCAGGGGTAGCGAACCTTTTCACAAATATTAATGCGAGGAACAATAAAATGACAAACCTGCCAAGTGCCAGCCGAACTCGCGCACTGAGAGCTCTGTTCCACCAAATAATTAGTATACATAGTTAATATTATTTTTATTTTCGTGGAGGGTATAGTAACACGTAGGTACTTATTCTGTGATCATTTCAACTGGCTACCTCCTCATCGTCATTATCATCTTTCTGCCCTTGTCCCATGTTACTTGGGGTCGGTGCAACGCATTTTCAACTGGCGACCTGTTATAATTAGAAATAAACAGTCGTGTTTGTGACATAAATAAAAACTGTATAGAGAGTAAGCTTAGGATGTCATTGTCATATTTTGGGTATGAAACCCTAAAAACTGTCGGAAACGTTATTTCAATAGCAAAAAAAAACTAGGCAAAATATAAAATAGAACAATTAAATTATCAACACAAAACAAGGTATATAATTTCTAGAATTCCATAGAATTTCAAGCTTATGAAACATCATGTATCTATTGAGAGAAAATTAATAAGAAATTGTTGCGAGAATCCTGGTTCTCTTATTTTCAGTTTAAAGTTTATTTTATTTTAAATTTACGGAAAAAAGTAATCAAATCCAGGCAAAAAAGTGGGCTGTCATTGCACCTGATGCTAGGAATTGAAACCATTGACAGATCACTTCAAGCTAAAGTCACTTCACGTAAGTTTTCACGGTGAGATTTTTACAGAATAGATCGACAGGTCAAAGGTTTACAATCCCTGCTATTCGGTTTCAATTTACGCAGATCGTATTATACCTTCGATTCTAGATCATTTAAATAGCGAATCAGGAGCGCTCGGTTGACATTGATCTTGTGGTTTCCGTCGCACGCGCAACGCAAACTGACATCAATATTTATTTATTTACTTCATTTTTTTTTTGTTTTCAAAGTGAAGTGTTGTGTTTTTGTGGTGTTAACGTGATTTTTTTATATTAAAAGTAAGTAGTAATATTTTTTTCAAAGACTTTTCTCGTGTTTTTGCGTAATAAATAAAAATATAAAGCTGTTTACAGGGTGATAACAAACCTTTAGAATAATGTATTGGGTTCTTCGAATTATCCATTTTCTAAGCCCCTTTGATAATACATTTGCAAAGCTTCTTTTCAAAATTGAACAAAAAACATTAGTTTAACAGCTTTTCATCACACATGTGAAAAAGCAAAATCATACCTTTTAAACCCATTTCGTAATCAGTAATCTCTTAAAAGAAGATTTGGAAAATAATCCCTTTTTACATATCCATTGAATATCTGGAATCTAAGGGTATTACACACAGTAGAATTATTAAAGCCTTCGCGTTTCAAACTGTGTGTTTCATCTTAATATATTCGCAGTATTGCGGTATAAGCACAAATTCAATTTCAATTTGAGTATGACTTGAGATACTCCGTTTTGTTATTGTGTCAGGGCTGGTACGATAGACTCCGAACAACTTGGATAGAATATTTTGATATTGTCATATTATGACATTTTGTTGGAGTTGCAACGGATTTTTGCTATAAAAAAGTGTTATAATGATGCAAAAGTGACAAAAACATGTTAGTTACAAAGGTTTTGTTCACCCTACGTTTTAGTAGAGTAATTACAGTTACCCATTCTTTTCATTTTTCTAGGTAAAACATTTTAATTTTAATACAAAGAAATCTAAAAATTTACCAAGCACTGAAATGCCGAATATATTTTGCAAGTGGCAATACATTTTACTCCATGCCCATTCCATAATTAAATTACTTAATGATTCTTGTCAAAACCATAGAAAATGAAGGGTTTCCACTGACCGCCAGACTAAGTACACCATCAGCCTACAGCAGTCCACTACTAGACATGGGCTTCTCCGATTGCACGCCATTCAGCTCGATTCTCGAAAACTCATCCAGCTGCTACCAGCCACCCTGTGACCCCACCTAGCCTGAGGGCGTGCTATCTAACGTTGTACGCAGCCCTAAGTACGCTGCATAGGAATAAGATCACACAATTTCTGTGCACCCATTCCGAAATACATCACATTCAAACTTGAGGAGATCCGGCTTTTAACAGAACAACATCAGTGATATGTATGGTTTACATTATAAAAAGTAATATTCTGCAAAAATATTGATAAAAATTCATTCTGAAATAATACTGTTTTCATATACGGTTTGTTTTAGCATAACGTTTATTCTTTTGAAAATAAATTAATAACTAGCTTCTGTCCGCGACTTCCATTCGCGTGGAAGTAAATTGTACCATAAAACATACCTATATACCATTCGACCATAGTCTATCTTTCAATTAGTGAAACAATTTTTTTATCTGTTCAGTACTTCCAGAGATGACGTGTCACAAACAAACAAACCATTTTACCTCTTTAGTTTAGATAATATTTTGGTCCTACGAAACGAGTTTTTTGAAAGAACCAGATTAGATAGGCATTATAGTTACTCATTTTTTAGGGTTCCGTACCCGAAAGGTTCCGTCTGTCACCGGACTGTATCTCAGAAACCGTAATAAATAGACAGTTGCAATTTTCTCAAATTTTGTATTTCTATTGCCGCTATAACAAAATATAATGAAAATAAATAAGGTAAAAAATGTAAGGGCAACGCCATAAATAAAAAAATTCGGCGTTTTTGCTAAATATTTTACGGTGCTATGGAACCGTCCGAATGCGACTCTGACTCACACTTATCCGGTTTTTTTTCACTCTCTCGACTCATCCTTTATGCTGCGGGATTAACGCCATGTTTAGATCATGGAAAAAATCAGTATTCATAACCAAATTGTTTATCAAATTGACTATCAACTTAAACAACCACCTCTGTGGTCTAATAATAAGATCACCGAGGTGCTTGTCTCAGTCTCAGATCCAGAGGTCCAGGTTCGATTCCTATTGGGACAAATCTTCTGCTCAGTTTGGTTGGTGATAGGGCTTGTTCTAAGTCCGCCTGGCTAGCTACCACCATCTTATCTGAGTCTGTCGCCATAAGAACAAGTTAACAGCATTATTGTGTTTTGGCAGTTAGAGGTAAGATAGCCAGTTCCTCTGTGGTTGAGGATTCCGGGTGAAGCTCGCTTCCACCTTCGTCCTGATCATCACTTACCATCAGGTGAGATGAAGGCCAAGAGCTTCCCAGATGTCGATAAAAAAGAACTGTCCGTACTGTCGAAGAAACGTATATCTGTACACTGTAAGAAATATTCTTGCTTGCAGCGGTCGGCCGCTATTGTATCGTTTTCCTACGAAAAAAAAAGGGTCGTGTGCACGGGATTTTGTTTTCAAAATGCTTAGATATGCGTTAACCCGATGGTACATATTTAAATCGTAACTGTCACACTTTTATAGTTTTATGAAATGGGTACAATGCGGAAAATAGACAGAGGATGTCAATTTGCGTAACAATTGACTGTATCTAAAAAAATTTCATAGAATGACTCTAGGCAAATGACAGCCGGATTTCAATTAAGCTTATAGTTAGATTGATTATAGACAGACATCTGCACACACCATTGGTTCTAATAACAGGTAGGTGTTGGAACATGACCGATGGCTTGTTGACATGACAACACAGTTCTTATTTATTTTTGTTGATAGATCGGTGCGCGGGGGTGTAAGAATGATATATCTAATAATTTAAAAATTACGGAGTTTTCTCTTAAAAGAAAAGTTATTCAAAGAGGCAATATTTCTAGATACTCAGCCTTAAGTAATTAGCTTTTTGAAGGTATAAATAACAATTTGATCGATCGCTTAGAAGTGTAAAATTATTTACAGATCAAGTCACCTTCTTGGCTCGGAGAGCCTGGGAAACTGGCAAATTCGGTTGTCATTAAATATCTTTGGCACTCGTTATAATTAGTTAGAAGCCTGCAAGTTTGACTGTCTGTCCATCCTTAAAACTAACACTACCTAGTATCCAGGTCGCAGTCACCCCGAGTAGAAAACTTGTAATCCATGTTATTTGGTTCAACTAGATGCAACATTCAATAAAATAAAACATTTAGGAGAAAAACAAGTCGGTTGATTTTTTTGTAAAAAGTTTTTATTTTTCACTTTTTAGTTGTGGTATCTAGCCCACATAAATTCGATTTCCACTCGTTGCTATATAAAAAACTGTGACAGGAAGTTACTATAACATCATCCACAGAATAAGTGGGAAAAATACTGAAACTAACTCAAAAACCATCCTAGGAAAGTTATTATTATGTCTCATGGCGTTCTGCTGTGGTGATCGGCAGCTGACGTAGATTCAATTTTCAATTTACAAAAGAGGGCAATTCGCGCTATTTACAAAATAAGTCCTCGTGAGTCCCTTAGAAATAAATTCAAAGAAATTGATATACTAATTCAGCCGTCTCTTTATATCTTAGAAAGTATTTTTTTTTTGTTCGCAAAAACTTAGGACTTTTCAAAATAAGAAGCGATTTCCATAATATAAAAACACGTAGTAGATTTGAAATTGTGATACCCAAATTTAGCTTAACGAAAACTAGTAAGTCATTTCTTATAAACAGTATCCGCTTTTACAATAAGTCGGTTACAGAACTAAACGATGGAAAGTTCAAAACCCACATAAAACGTGTCCTTAACAAAAAAACATATTATAAGATTCAAAACTACGTTGAAGACAAGGAAGTTTGGCAATAAATCCTTCTGCCCATATGGCTTCCCTGGTACCTCATTAACGGTATAACAATGTAAATGTGTATTAACTGCTCCCAAATTACCATGATTATTTTTTTTTACTTTTTTCATACTTCCTGGACACAATTTTTTCATTATTTTACATTATATACCTACAATTTTCTATATTTTTTTATCAAATTAAATTTGTTATAGCTGTAGTGGCAATCATGTCATTTGGTTTAAATAGGTCCTTATTTTTATTATTTTGTTATTTTTTATTTAGTCTTTTCTTTGAGATTTTGTGAATGTGAAAACGTTGTAGGCTGTAGACTTGTGGACCACTTTCTATTTTACTAAGTACCTAGTACTTGTTGATAGGCCTACACTGTCCTCTCATACCTATTAACACTGTAATTTGAAAACATTGTAGAAACCATTTATTTTTAAAAGAGTAACCGTGGAGTTTCTTGCCGGCTCTTTTCCATAGAGGAAGCGACCAATTGGAACCATGCTCCTAGTAGCTTCTGACGTTTCATAAGTGCCCTCGTTTATGTGAAATGAAATATTTCGAATAAAAAAAATGGGACCACCGCGCAAGCTTTCTCAGCCAAAAAAAGTTTTAGAAGAGTGACTAGTAATATCGTCTTAATCTTTGAGTCTTCAAAAATAAATAGATCCACCGGATAACTCTGAAAAAAATGGGCCACAGTGTAAAGACGCATCACCATAGTGTAAAACCCTGATTACTATCGAGCCTGGAGAGCTCAGATATCAGCTCTCACAAAGGTTTGAATCTGCCTGTAACCTAAATACCATGTACCAAATTTGTACCTTTTTAAGAGAAATAAATTACTATTATTATTATTATCACCCACCATATAATTGCTAAATGCCTCGTTTCACTAGGTTAAAACTCCGCTCAGTTTCACGGTTGCTGCGGCCAATTCGCAATCTCTTTGTAATTATGAAAACTAGCACATTAGTTTGATAGGGAAACTAGATTGAGATAATCTGTCGAGTATAGTAATTATGTTTCTTAAAGGAAATGTAAATGTCTAATATGTTATTTCATCGAATTTTGACGCCTCATGGACAAGAAAATGAGTATGTATGGAAAGATGGGTACAATCAGGAGAATTCAGAGTAATAAAATGGTGGTAATGGCGGTAAGCTGAGACGGTTTATCATGAAGAAAGGACGAATGAAAGGCGACTAACAAAAGGTCACAAGGCAAGGTGGTTTACAAGGCAGCTCTTGTGGATGAAAAGGCTAGGAGGGGGGCGCCCTCTTCTTCTTTTCGTGTGGCTAGTAACTAACCTGGTATCAGAGTTTTAAAGCCGCCCATGGGCCTCTGTCTTGGTTACACATGAAGTCAAGAAATATTTCTCAGGATGGGAGGAGGCTTCCTCACGATATTTTCCTTCACCGTTTTCGAAGCGAGTCATAATTATACAATACGTACATGAATCCGAAAAGTCAGAGGTAAGTGCCTTGGGTTCGAACTCGAGATCTATGACTTGGCAGTCTGACGGTCACACCACTAGGCTATCAGTGCTCTCAAGAGGGGCGCCCTAGAAGGACAAAATTGCTTCTTGTGGAGGCCATTTCGATGTATCTCATTCATTATATGGATAATTAGGTCTCCGTTCGGATTTTGCAATACCAAAAGATAAACAACAAAAGAAACACAAAATACAAACATCACGCCTGTATTCCCCTAAGGGTTAGGCAGAGGTGTACCTAGTACACCCAGAT
Organism: Omphaloscelis lunosa; assembly: GCA_916610215.1. Classification (NCBI taxonomy): domain Eukaryota; kingdom Metazoa; phylum Arthropoda; class Insecta; order Lepidoptera; family Noctuidae; genus Omphaloscelis; species Omphaloscelis lunosa. Next base: position 2,364,213 of record OU744266.1, on the reverse strand, counting down.
TTCGCCAGTTATGTTTAAGACTCATGTAATAGGGGACGACCCCATTGCCACCTACCGGGCATAAATCCAGACTCCAGGCTGCTATTGAGAAATCCCAGCTGACATTTTGCCCGACCCGGGAATCAAACCCAGGACCTCATGCCTCAGTAGTAGCGCTAACGATCACTAGACCAACCAGGCGGACAAAAGCTACACTAATTCAGGACATTAGAGTTACGTGACAAAATATAATTTGTATTTAGTTCATGTCATCTCAGATAATGCTATTTCTAGACCACTAGCAAAACGTATGTAATTATAATTTCACCTCTTTCAAAGCGGCAGTTTCTTTTAAATTGCATGGCGAAGTCTGCGTGTTTGTAAAAAATAATTTCTATAATTTGCACTGCGGTTGAAAGTATGGGAGCATTTTAAGTACTTTCAAGAAAATTGTGGTATATTTATACTAAGTGCTTATTTACCTTGGTCACCAATAGTTGTTATAGGTCTAATTCGTGTTAGTTTTGATTATGATTGTCTACCCGCTCTAGATGGATCGATGACCTTAGAAAGATCGGACAAACTGGATATGGGAGGAAAAAAACAGTGTATTTTTTCAGGAGTGGACTGTGATAATCTGAGTTGATTAATGGATTGATCGTATTGTGAATATAAAAAAAAATATAAATAATTTTGTGACTTTCTTTAATGGTCAAATTTATAAATTAGTCTTAGATAACAATTATTATGGTATCGAAATACCCAAATATACCCTATATTTGGGCAAAACCTGCCGAAATTCATTCAAATGGCACAAATAATAATTAAAAGAGGACTGATATTATAAACGTTCTCATGTTTATAATAGTTGATAAATTAGTATACTAACTGCACCCCGCGGTTTCACCCGCATAAGTCTCGATCTCGTAAAAATATCGGGATAAAGAGTATCATATGTCCTAGGCAAAGTTATGGTCTACCAATGTGCCAAATTTCATCCAAATACGTTCAGCCGTATTAGCGTGAAAGCGTAACAAACAAACTCACTTTTGCATTTATAATTTATTACTTTGGATTTCTTTACAATTTTGTTCACACGGGTCATTCTATTTTTTCGTAAATTTCAAAGTCAAAGTCAAAGTCAAAACATTTATTTCAAATAGGCCCATGTATGGCACTTTTGAACGTCAAAATTTACAGAATAATATAATTGATTCTAGTCGCCCCTTCCAAAAGATAGTTTTCGTATGGAGAAGAATAGGCAAGAAACTCCACCGTTACTCTTTTAAAATGTTTTACAATAGTTTGTATTAGTACGTACATTAGTTAAATAATTATATGTGAAGACGATGCACCTAGAATAAAATTACTATACCACAATAGGTAAAAAGAATTAAAAATGAAGCAACGACAGATAATTTAATTATATGATAGATACATGGTGCTCACATATTTACAAACATAGTAAAAGTAGACGATTTTCCTAATGTTTTTAAAATTAATAAGTCGGTGTGTGAGGAAGTAATCACAGAATGTAAAATCAATGTCATATAATACAAAATTATAAATTTAACAATTAAATTAGCAACCTGTTTGATTTTGTCTTGATTCTAAATTGTCCTATTGAGCAGGACCAGCATGTTTCCAAGCACTCTTATCTTGGATATAATCCTCTAATTTGTAATATGCTTGTTTACAAAGTGTATATTTGTATAGACATTGTGACTAATCGCCTTGGATGAATCTGTAAACGTTTTATAATTGTGATTTAAATAAATATATAATAACACTGACTTATGGTAAAAATACAATTACATATGTAGTATTATTTTACGGCAAGTTTTTTATATGTAAGACTAATTTATAAACTCCATTACTAGAGATAAAAGCTGCATTGAAATCCACATCACATAATAATGAGCGAGTGTGGCAATCAATTCTCGTTTTCTGTGCACTAGTAAGATAAATAGTTGATTAATGCAATGTGGGATTTGCAATCTAAATGTGATTTGTTTTAGAAGTGCCATTAGTAAGGTTAGAATGATAAATACAAAAACTGAAACAGACTGTTATGGATGCAATTTGAAACATTATTAACAGCTATTATTTAGTATTATTACCTCAGTAATTAAGTTCTCAGTAACTGATTGTCTTGTTGGTCTAGTGGTCGCAAAGCGCTACTGCTGAGTATGAGGTCCTGGGTTCGATTCCCGGATCGGGCAAGGTGTTATTGGGTTTTTCCATCTGAAATTTGTCAGTAGCAGCCCGGAGTCTGGATTTATGCCCGGTTGATGGCAATAGGCTCGCCCCCTATTTCATGGGACTTAAACATAACTGGCGAAATTTGGGTATACTATAGGTACACCTCTGCCTAACCTTTCGGGGAATACAGGCGTGATGTTATGTTATGTTGATTAAGTCATTTTAAGTGAAAATTTCTCTAGGCGCGGTGGCGATTTTTGATAGGGGAAAATTTCACGGGTTCGCGTCACCGATAACGTCGAGTTAACAGTATAAATCTGTAATAGGTATGAGTGTAAGTGGAGTGATAGGCTAGTGCTGTGACCGTCAGACTGCCAAGTCAGAGCTCGAACGCGTGACCTCTGACTTTTCGGATTCATGTGCATATTGTATAATTATCACTTGCTTCAAAAACGGTTAAGGAAAGCATCGCGAGGAAACCGGCATGTCTGAGAAATGTTTTTCGACGGCTTGTGAAGCCAAGTCAGAGGCTCATGGGTAGCTTTATAACTCTAACACCAGATTAGTCACTAACCACATGAAAAGAAGAAGACTGCACAGATAGTGTGACAGTTGGAAAATAAATGTATAGTCTAGAGTGGGTAAAGTAAGAATTCTACGAGATTTTGAAAGTGATCAGGTCAGGAAAAGCAAAAAAATATATAAAAAAATACAGGCAATGTAGAACTGGTTTCTTTTCTGCCTGGAAATACCTTGGCTATCTGGCCCTATCAGAATACCAACGCTGCGGTATTTTTATATATCGCAGCATTTGATGAGATTTCTTGGCCTCGCAAAGGTCGTTATTATTTTTGTTGTTAGTTTGTTAGTTCAAAATGCTTCTTTCTTATGTTTTATTACTGTTTGTATTTCCTATGCGTGTGCTAAATAAAATATTTTCCTTTCTTTTCTTTCTTTTTTTTTTCTATTATTTTTATTGTTTTATTTATTTTGTAATCCCCAGCGCTGCGGTATTTATTTATTTTTAAATATCGCAGCATCATGTTGAGATAGGAGCCTTTTTGGCCCCGCACAGGTCGTAATTTTTTTTTTTTTGTTAGTCTAGAATGCTCCTTTTTTATTTTTGTTAATGTTTGTTCCTTTTTTATTATTTTTTGTATTTCCTATGCGTGTCCCAAATAAAATATTTTCTTTCTTTCTATGAAAAATGTTTACGAAAGCAAGCAAAGTGATGAAAAATTAGTATTATTCTCATGTGGTATCAAAAAAAAATCAAGTTAGCTCGATCTGTGAGTTTGACTGTATGAACATAGTCAGTTAGTACGCTGTATTTTTGTCAGGAAATAGACTCTTGAACCAAATTTGAACAGCTAAAATGAACACATACTTTTTCCTGTGGTAGGCTTTTATTCTGCGTATCAACCGTTTCCAATGGTACACATGGCTACACATCAAGCTATACATGTCCAGTATAAGCTGACCTCGCATTGTACGGAAATCCTATACAATGCGAGATCGGCACAAACTAGAAATGTAAAGCTTGATGTGTAGCGGTGTGTACCTAATTAAAACAAAATATTTAATGCTGCTTGGAAGGAAGATCTGAAACATTAAAGACTAGCTTCTGCCCGCGACTTTGTTCGCATGAAATTTCTTGTTGAAATATATCCTGACACTCGGTAATATCGTAACTTCCCGTTATTGAACCTGATCATATGTTAAATTGAATAATATTTGTGGTTCTTGAGGCCATACCAATTGTAAAAAAAATATTTGCTATGTTATTACAAGAAAAAAAGTTTATTTTTATTTTGTCGCTATGTTCTGCCCGCGATTTCGTTCGCGTGAAAGTCGTAACATTATAAATACTATACTAAAATAACAACCTTTTTTAAAAAAAGCTCCCTCGGCTCCCTACCTACAGCGTCGCATCGGTTCGCTTGCCAGCGCCTTTACTTCGATTTTGCTTAGCGTTCTTTCCGACTTTTTTACTTTTTGCTCGGCTCCTAAGGGTTGTAGCGTGATGTTAAATAATCTATAACATTCCTCAAGAATTGGGCTATCAAAGAAAACAATCTTTTTTTTTCAAATTCGACTGTCAGTTCCAGCACGCGTAGCATGACCACCGTAGAAATGGGTTTTGTCGACGGAAGAATAGACAAAATGACAGATAAACAATCACAATCTGTCATTTTGTCTATTCTTCCGTCGACAAAACCCATTTCTACGATGGTCATGCTACCCGTGCTGAGATTAGCGCGATCAAACAAAAAAACAGACTTTATTATATTAGAGATAGATAGATTTTGTTTACTTACACCTTAATTTAATTTTGTTTAAAATGAGCAATGTTCCCTAAACTTTACCACAAGGGCAATTTATATTAGGTTAATATATGTCATTATAAAACATATGTTTCATCTGAAAGTTGCTAATTAATCGCCGGTTGACCTCACATAACGAGAGTTTGCTAAATTGGTAGTCGAAAATGTGGAACTAGTTTTAATAAGTTTATGATTAGAAAATTTTGAAGAGTGGAATTAGAATAAATGGCAATTATAACAGGTGATTTTATTTTTAAAATTTTTATGTAAAGGTCAGTCACCTCAAAGTTTTCTGTGACGCTTGAACTTACACATAGGATTTTACGGTATGATTTTTAGATAAAAGGGAAAATTCAAAAGGTACCTTTTATTACAACGAAATGCTTTTTTTATATATATTTTGATAGTATTTAAAGTAACCATAATTAACGAATTAAATCGAAGTTTAAATTCAAGACCAAATTATTTATTATTCAGTTACTGTTCTGTTGAAAACGTTATGTTAATATCATCCTAATAGCTCACCAAATTATAGCAGAACCACGAAACTTTCAAAAGAAAAGTAAACTTCAGTTGTTTTAAACTTCGGAATTCATTACTGAAGTCTGAAGTCTAAACTTATGATCAATGAGAGTTTTCTGAAATGACGTTCAATAGGTGGCAGCACTGAGACGTCAGGTTAGGACACCTGTTAAAAGTGTCAAAACGCCTATATCTTCTTTAGTCGTGATCATAATTATATTTTATATTCATTGTGAAATTGGAAGACCTCTTGTCAAAGTGGCGCCAACTAGTGGCGTGAATTTTGATGAAAATCCTCAACTGAATTTTTGGTGAAATAATGATGTTTTCAATTAAATTAATATTAAGGTTTGTCAAAGACTAGATTTTCTTTGAGAAAACTATTTCTTTCTGTATTCTCGATTGTTCATTAATTTAATAAATTAGATACCTGATGATAGTTTAATCGAAAAAAGATTTTGAGAAGCATTTGTGAGCAATTAAAATTGAGTTAATTAAAATTAAAAAAACTCATTAGGTAGGTATACCTAATGAAATTTTTATACCAGGAGATATTATGTTAACAAGGCAATCTGTAATAACAGTTTACTTTCACGAATCACTAATATTATAAAGAGGAAAGAACAGGAGGGAACAGGTTACTAAATATATCCACATCATCATTTTTTTAAAAGGAAACATTGTTTTGTTTGTTTGTTTGTACCGAATAGGCTCCGATACTACTAGATCGATTTCAACCATTTTTAACACACTAAACTTTCAATTACAATCCGAGGGTCTTGAAGGAAATTCCATTTCCACTGGGTCAGAGGTTTGAAAAATTTGTCTGCTCAGCAACGTAAATAATGCAGTGAAAGAAAGAAAGAAAAGAAAGAAAGAAAAAGTATAACGTCAAAGTAGAACGTAGCTGAACTGTCGAAATGAAAGGTATTGCCATTCAATTACCATTTTATATGTTGTACGCAATTACCCACAGAACTATGCTTAAACCCGGGCAGAAGTGAAGGTATACGGGGGTGAACAATTGATCTAGCCAGGTCTCATATCTGGAAAAGTTCGTTTTCTCTATTTTCACAGCCTCGGGAATGTGATACAATGTTGGTATACCTGGACCATATGTTTATCGATTTTCACCCTAGCAGACCTCGGTCGGCCAGGTACTGTGTTACATCAATAATCATAAAATTAACGAAGTCTGTTCCTTACTAATTTTCCAAATGAAAACACAAACTAAACTTTGTAGAAAAGAACAGTGAACACACCATTAAATTCCGCTTATCGTTAAACTTTACAATGCCCAAAACTTTCAGTTTGTCTAATGGTCTATAAATAAGGAGAAACAGAAGCTGCCTTTGTCGACTTATAGGAAATATTGTTTCACACGAAACTGACGTAAAAGAATATGCCGTTGATAGTTTGTAATGAGGTAAATCGATAAATCCCATTATAAAATTTTGTTACTGTTTCGTGAAAGCCAATTTTTTTTAAAAGAGTAACCGTGGAATTTCTTGCCGGCTCTTCTCCATAGGATACGACCAATTGGAACCGTACACCGAACTTCTGACGTTTCGTAAGTGCCCTTGTAGGTTTATGTGAAATAAAATATTTTGATTTTTATTTCTTACAAGAAGTAATTTATCAAATTTTATAGTGTTTACTTGTCATAATAAAATTAGTTGATTGTTGTTCGTTGTTGTTGTAAACATTGCTATGTTGTATTTTTTCTCTCCTATTAAAATATTTATCCATTTTCATTAGAAAATTGAATTCGACTGGTAGTGGTGGTGGACTAGTAGTTGTGGTGGCCCAGTGGAATGGCCTCACTTACGCGTAGGTTTTGGGTCAGGCAAGGCACCATACTTACTGTAATTTATTTCATCGCCTCTGCTCTCTAAATGGTGAAGAAAAACATCTTCAGGAAACTGGCATGTCCTAGAACCAAGATATCGAAGAAATGGTATGCACCTACCCGCTCTGGGCCAGGGTGGTGGATTATGGCCCATTCCATCTCACAGAGAGGAGGTCGATGGCCCAGCAGTGGGAACATTACAGGCTGATCATGCTATTCTTATGCTGTAGAACCTATTTTAAAACCATTGTATTGAAATTTGTTTGTCATACTGGTGAACGTTGTACTATACTCTCTCTTTTTTCTTTAATCTACATCTCAAAAACAATATTAATGTATTTATTTTGAATGCATTTTCTATTTCTTTTCCCAGATACCACGATGATCTCACTCAAGCCAGCACTTCTTCTTCAAACTTTCCTTCTACTAGCCTCACTACACAAGATCAACACAATAGAAGACGGATACCTCCGTTACGTCAAAGATGGCTGCTTCCTCAGAGGAGAAGCATTATCCTGTGTTAAATACAAAGCAGTAAAAATAGCCAAAAAAGCTATTTTTGGAGACAGTTTAAACAAAAATGAGACTATCAAAGCTAACAACATTGTCAGCTTAGTACCTCTAGATGATGACACTATAGAAAGATTAGGAATTAAGGAGACTAAAGAAGCTAATGTATTACAAACAAATGAAGCACGGAGTTTCTTATCAGAATGGGCAGAACTAGCGAAGTACTTTATGAAGTTGGTACAAGAGTTCTTCAAGGTGAAAGGACTTAAAGTGAATTTACCTGAAGGCGCGAGAACTGTGGAAGAAGAAGATGATAACGGTAAGTTAGGATTTTTTTTTGTTTACGTAAATAACGGCTCTGATTTCTACAAAACTTGGTTTGTTATCCAAGTTTGTTAACTTTATGTTAATTTAAGAAGTCATGAACTCATGAAAACAGTTTCATCTTTGGTAATTTTAGAAGTTGTAGAAACATTTTAATCTTCTCTTGATAAATTAGAAACAAACAATTTGTTTTATTCGTGTTTATTGCAAATTCTTGTTGAATTTAAATCGCAAATTAAAGCTACAAAAGAATGCGTTCCATTTTCTCAGAAAAGTTGCTGTTACTTGTAAAGCTTTATTAACTCTAGCTTTGTTGTGAATGATAATAGCATAGTCTTCTAGCGACTAATCCCTGCTTCGCACGGTTTTTATGACGAGACAGAACATTCAAATTTCTTTATTTTATGTAATTTTTAATATGAATGTATTATATACATAAACCTTTCGGAATAAATTCTCTAAATGATGGTGAAGACCGAATCAAAAGCCGTTACGTAGTTTAGAAGCACAACGCGGTCACACAAACAGACACAAAAAGTGACTTTAATTTCTAATATGTAATTGATGCACATTTATCTATCAACAATCTTAAACCATACAAAATACTAAAGTAAAAAAAAAAAAACATAGACGTTTATGACATTAATGATAAAGGTAGAATTCCATAGTCGACCGCATGTGACACGATACCGCGACACGGTTTCTTGGTTTCTATGTATTTTCATGAAACCGACGTGTTGCTAATCTATAGCAACTAAATGAGTCCATCCATTTTACACATCAAAGGTTTTTTTATTACTGTCAAAAGATTTGATAGACAAACTAACAGTAACCTTCTTTGACCTGACCTAGTCATGCCCAATGACTTTAACAAAATGGCTGACTACGAAGAAAATTAGACCTCATTAATTTGTTTGAATGAGTAGGTAGAAAGTTGTCATGATTCGTGGTTCCATTGTGGAATAATTATTATAATTTTGATCATTTTCTTTGGTTCTGATTTTCACGATAACTGTTTGTTAACAGCAAGTTTTGACCTTGGAAATTAATGATATTTAAACAAAAATATTTTGTAACAATTCATTTCAATTCGATCCAAGAAATTAACGTTACGAGATTTTTGGTTATAAAGATAGATAATAATTTGAATTTTAAAGAACATATCCATGCATTATGCACTAAATTGAATACCTTCTCATATGCATTGTTTAAACTTAAGCAAATCGTCCGTACTTCTACAGTAATTACAGCCTACAACGGCTATGTTGCACCTACTCTAAAGTTTGGTGTTATTTTTTGGGGTAATTCTACTAACAAAGAAGCAGTATTTAAAGTCCAGAAGAAATGTATACGAGCCATAACTAGTATAAAAGTAACTGACAGCTGCAGACCTTCATTTTTAAAATTAAATATTCTCACGTTACCATGTTTATATATATTAGAGGTTATAATGTTTGTTAGAAAAATACAAACTACTTTAATAAGTTACAAAGCAAAAGATACAAATTACATATATGTTTACCGAGCAATAAAACAGCGTTATTAAATAAAAGTATATTATGTATGGCTCCGCGCATATCCATGTAACCATTTATTCAATTCACTTCAGGAGATAAGTGATTCAAATATATTTAAAAACAATATAAAAACACTATTACAAAAAAAAGCATATTACTCTGTCACTGAATGTTTACAGAACAAATATTGGTATGTATGGGGGATCATGTATTATTGAATTTCACCACTTGTGAAATAAGTATTTGTGTATTATGATTTGTGTATCAATGTGAATACAAGAAAGGGGTACCTTATTTTGTATGTATAATGTTACTCCATACGATATTTTAAATAATGTATTTTTATTGTTAAATTCTAGTTCATAGACCTGTATATTTATAAATGTGCATGCCTTATGGTAGGATATAGCTAATGGACACTATTGTGTGTATAATACCTCTTTTGTAAGTACTCATATTCGCAAATTAATAAATGATTGATTGTATGATTGAATTTATCTGTTTAAAGTGTCGATTAAAAGTGTCCATGGAGGTTCTTGCGCGTTCTATCCCTAAACTACTACGCTTTAGAATGGGAAACGCTTCATCTTTCCGAATGACAGACTCCTTTGATAATTCAAAAGTGTCTGTAAATAGTTTAATTAAATTAAATGCTTCGAGTTTGATTTTCCGATGTGGCATATTGGATATTTTGTTGGAATAGTTCTGTCACTACCCTTCATTGTAACTACATGGACTTTTGATCCGCCTATTGTCACAGTTTATAACATTTTATTTGCAGTTTCCAAAGTAAACGACGGTTATCTCCGATTTTTAAAATTCAGTTCATGATTTTCCATAATTTTAGATTGTTTTGTTTGGTCTACAGCAGTAATAACTGTCAAAGAATTCACCTGTCATAAGATTCAATTGCAAGAAATTTTACTAACTTGAGTCAGGCCGGTCGCACTTTGGATACATTTTCAGACAAATTTGACTCTTACGGATACGCACGATCCATCCCGACCCTCCGAGTAACGTGGTACCTCACACTCTAGGAGCAAGCTAGTCGTGCGTGTACGCGCGTGTAGTTCCGAAGTCCGAAATCAATCTCAACTTGTTCGGATTTTGTATGCGTTCTTACGATAAAAATACAATATGGATATATAGAAAATATTATAAATTTGAATATATTCTAAAGTTTCTTTATTCATGTGTAGATCCACCATATGATGGAATTCACCAAAATCAACTCTTTTAAATATGCTTCACGCACTACGGTTTTAAGACTGATTGTGATGCTCGCCGCATTCTTCAAATGATCGAATTAAACATATTCATTACAATGTCATCGCCGGTCACGGGTCACAGTCACTAATGGTATCTCAACGGTGAAAAACGCAACCAGTGTGTGCTCTTAATTCGTACGTCTAATAACGTATGCTTGTGGTTTGTGGCGGCATCTACATGCGAACAACGCATCTCACTGAGGTCACACACAATCCTGCATCACGCAAGCAAAGTTTACCGCGCAACGAGTATAATATACAACGTCCCGATTCTCCTTTTTCTATAGAGGATGAGTGAACTTTACATCCTGTTCCTCATACCTATGTACGTACGATATAAATTCGAATCGAGTGTACGGCCGGCACAAGCCTCATAAAGTGATCAAAATATACGATCCACAACCAATAAAAAAACTACTTTAACGTTATACATCAAATATTTAGCAAAGAGAACATTTCGGGAACAAAATTAATGCTGTTACAGACGGTTGCACAAACTAATGGAGTGAACCAATTTATAAGGGTTCTCAGCTATTTACCAACGGAACCCTTATAAAAAGTTAGCCTACGTGATCTGATGGCTTGCAGTTTGATGCTTGAACCACACGTTCGTAGGATACAGAAAATTCACTGAACATTTTAGTCTAAAGGTTTAAGAACTTCGATGAATGGTCACATCACACTTTTAAAAGAGTAACCGTGGAGTTTCTTGCCGGCTCTTCTCCATAGGAAACGACCAATTGGAACCGTGCACCTAGCTTCTGACGTTTCATAAGTGCCCATGTAGGTCTATGTGAAATAAAAATATTTTGAATTTGAATTGAATTTTGAATTCGAATTTGTATTCTTGAAGAGTTAGGCCGTTTCTTCATTGGTTGGTGTGGTATAATTTCAGTATAGTATGCTCGGTATACCGAAACGATACTACACTGCTTTTATTTTTCCTCATTAGTCAGTAAGCAGCAGTGCTGTATAGGTAGTATGCTCTGTATATCGAAACGATACTGACGTTATGTTTTCAGTCTAATTTTTGCAGTACCGCGTAATTCATTGAAATAAGCGGCGCACGGTAAGCTTTCCGTATATACCCAGGTACCGGGTATACCCAGCATGCTGTAAAACGTGTGACGTGAGCGGGTACAGCACTGGATGTTTCTAACGAGATGTGGTAAACTAAAACGATCCCGCCCTGCTCCCGATTGGCTCATACCATCAAATCAGAGATTGAATTGACTTTACCTTCTGAGACTTTTCTATACGTTTGACTCTTCGCATTCGTTGAAGGATAACCCCAATATTGAAAACCGAAATATATTGAGGACTAGCTTCCGCCCGTGAATTCGTTCGCGTGGAAGTCATAAGACTTCAGAATATACTAAAATGACAGCCACATTTTTTATAAAACTTCCCTGTATACTACTAATTTGTAGTTTTGGTCTCAGCAGCAAAAATATAAAAAAAGAGTCAGGACTGGTGACGCGGGAGCAAGCAACGTAACTACAGTAATCCGTGTGAGAAGCAAAATAAAAATAATCTATAAAAATTAAAATATTTATTTCACATAAACTTACATGGGCACTTATAAAACGTCAGAAGCTAGATGCACGGTTGCAATTGGTCGTTTCCTATGGAGAAGAGCCGGCAAGAAACTCCACGGTTAGTCTTTTAAAAAGCAGCTCGTATATTGAGAATATGATCGTTGGCTGGTCCTAAAATTAATGAAAATTATTGTAGCCTTTATGGCCACCTAGTCATTTACGTCATGTTAGCCGTTAAATCAGAATTTATTTTACCTTATAATGCAATGATGACTATAATATACCCAGATTAAGGTCCATAATTCCAATTTAACAGTTGATATTCCAATTATACATTTTGTTATTTGTCAAAAATAGTACTGTTTTGTTGCCTAATATAGTCTGAAAAGAATATTAAACGGTAATTATAAAATAGTTGATCAAAAATTATAATATATTTGACAAAAAAAAATTCGTCCGGACATAGGCTACTTTTTATCCTGAATATTTGTGAATAAATACAAAATACAATTTGAGGAAGTCTCGAGAAAAAACTAAAATTTTATAAACTGTAGTTAATTGATTCAGTCGTAGCCTTGCGGAAATCCATTATGAAATACAATAGAATTGGATATATTTAGTAACCTGTTCCGTTCAACTATTCCTATTTCTTTCAGGGTTATTTATGGCTCTTTAGGAATAGTTAAGCGGAACAGGTTACAGAATATGTCCACGTCCATTATATTTTATACATACATAAACTCACGCCTTCTTCCCATGGGGGTAGGCAGAAACTACAGAACGCCACCTGCTACGATCCTTACATACTCCTTTTGCCTCGTTTACGTTCATACATCTGGTCATACACGCACGCTGGTTGCGAGTACTACGCACTTGGCCTTTCTGAAGAACATCACCAATAAGGTCCTTCCTCCTTGTCCTTTTTCCTTGGTCCTTCTAGGGCGTCCCCGACCGGCCTTTCCTTTCACATCAGCCTTGTAAATACGTTTTGTTAGTCGTATTTCATTCATCCTCTCAACATGCCCAAACCATCTCAGCATACCCTTTTCAATTTTTGTCACAACATCTTCTTTTAAATCACACCGCTGTCTTATCACATTATTCCTCAGCCTATCATTCATAGACAAACCACACATGCTTCGCAAGGAACGTATATTTTATAAACCCTTAAAATATCGTTACAAAATAATATTCCTACCCTTTCTGCTACAAGGACAGCCTGAGTAATAAGATATCGGAAATTAAATTCCTTTTAAACTAAGTTACATAAAGTAATCCCTTTTCAGAGATTTCTAGTTAATAAGTCGTCGGTTGAAATGCCTTTACCGATAATACAGACAGAAGTTGTGTGTTTTTCGCTTTATTTTGTGGGAATTTTGGTTTAGTATGTGTGTCAGCATTTCTCATGAATTAGTTAATGATGTGGCTGACAGTTCAGCTGTTTTTTTATTTATGGTTTTCTGTCAAAGTCAAATAATTTATTTCAATAAGGCACATGAAAGGCACTTTTGAACGTTAAAATTTACAAAAAATAGAATTGATTATAGTCGCCCCTTCCAAAAGGTAGTTTTCGTATGGAGAAGAATGGGCAAGAAACTCCACCGTTACTCTTTTAACGTGTTTTACAATATTTTATGTACATTCAATATATAATTATATTCTGTAGAAAATCGATAAACATATCATCCAGGTATACCAACGTTGTATCACATTCCCGAGGCTGAGGAAATAGAGAAAACAAACTTTCCCTCATATGAGACCTAGCTAGATCGATTTTTCACCCCGTATATTGCAACTTTCATCGAAATCGTTAGAGCCGTTTTCGAGAACGTGATACAAATATATATAATACAAATATTGCTCATTTAATAGTGTTGTTCATGGGATTTTTGTAACATAACTGAATTTTATTTAAGTGTAAATAGAATATTATAAATGGGAAAGTAACTATCTCAGCCTGTCTGTGATCTTTACACACCCCAACGGCTAAACGGATTTGCACAGGGATAGACCATGACCTGTGTTAGGATATAGGTTACCTTTAATCCTGGTAGTACGTTCACATGGGATAATTTACAACCACCAGGGGCGAAGGTTTAGATAAAAGCTAGATAAACAATAAAGTTCTAAGTAGCTACTCAGAAATTGACCGCGGAAACCCTTGCTCGAGCCAGGCCGCGCCGCTGAGCCTGTAGCTTCAAATTCGTCTCTAATTAATCCTGATCCGATCCAACCACTGATAAAGATAACTTTTTTTTTGTAACAGTTATAAAGGCAAATTTGGTTTTCAAAATGGTAATTTTAGGGTTCCGTACCTTTTTTTTGGGTGGGAAATTATCAAATAACTTCTCCCGATCTGGGCCGAGCGGGAGGGCGTGTCAGACTCTTACTGACTCAAACCCACAAACAATGTTTTGGTCAAAGGATGTATAAGATGGGTTTGGTAAAATAAATTGTAATCTTTTTTGTACCTATACGGTGGATACAATGTTGTGAAACATAGGTTGTTGACAATAAAACGGTTGCTTGTCCGTGTATACATCTTTTTGATTAATTATTTCATTCTCAAAAGTGTATTGCTAAAAGTCCACTCCTTTGTTGAAAAGTTAATGTTTTATAACATAACTAATAACATGACGCCTATATTTCCCGAAGGGTTCGGCAGAGGTGTTTATTACCACATTTCGCCAGTTATGTTTAAGGCCCATGCAATAGAGGGCGAGCCTATTGCCATCAACTGAACTCGAATCCAGACTCCGGGCTAATAACGATAAATTTCAGATACATAGAAAAACCTAATAAAATTTTGCCCGACCTGGATATCAAACCCAGGACCTCATGGTCAGCAATAGCACTTGCAAAGACTATTTCTGATATCACTGGAACTTATACCCTTCAAAGTGAAACAGTTGTGTGGAGACAGAAATGGGTACATTACCACATTCAGTGCCGGGAGCCCTCCTGGAGGGCTTGTTTAAATCGCATATGAGGTGCCGGGAGCCCTCGCTGAGGGCTTACTTTAAATGTAGGTTTTTCTTAGCGAATTCGGCATTTTAAACTGTGAAAATAATATCAGTTGTATGTTTTAACAAGATTTTAAACAGTTAATTGATTCAGGCGGAAATACATTATAAAATACAATAGAAGTGGATATAACCTGTTCCGCTTAGCTATTTCTAAAGAGTCTTAAAAAAAACCCTTAAAGAAATCGACACGTGTTTCACCTCTCAACGAGGCATCCTCAAGATGACGATTGACTTCTCGCGAACTCGAACAAAAGAAAGAAAGAAAATATTTTATTTGGGACACGCACAGAAAATACAAAACATAATAAAAAAAAGGAACAAACATTAACAAAAATAAAAAAGGAGCATTCTAGACTAACAAAAAAATACGACCTGTGCGAGGCCAAAAAGGCTCCTATCTCAGCATGATGCTGCGATATTTAAAAATAACATGGCGTGTTGGTACACCAAGCGCTGAGCGCAGACAGAGTCAACTTGCAATATGTATCGTGGCATGGCGTATGAGCTCTATAAAAAATGGGTGGAGTCGAAAGTGTTAAGTTCTGAGTTGAGCTACACGATTACTGACAAATGCGTGCACTGACTGGACAAGTCCACTCAATCTATGGGGTTCATTTCTCAAAAGACTATTTCAGACACTAATCTACATGGTCTTCACAAGATTTGACCAAGATGTCTGGACTTTAAAAGGGACTGTGACCTTTGATTTAATTGTTTCAGCCTTTCTTCTCAGAATAGTCAGATTGGAACCGCCGAAACAATGTTTAAAAAAAAATTACGTGTTTGCACAAACCTTTTTACAGAAATAAAATCATTTATCATTTACATTGTCAGTTTTCTGCGAACTTACTTCACAAAGACTCTTTGGTACTAGCTTACTAGCTCTTGGAAGTTTTCAAACCCACGCTTATATGGCGCTGGCTGATAAAATGTAAATCAACATCCCTATGCTGTACCTAACATACTTTGCATTTTCCCGAAAGTTTGACAACCAGTGGTTATCATGTTACCAAATAACTGGGGTGTGGAGGTCAGATAGGCAGTCGCTCCATATAAAATACTGATTTCAGTTGCCGGTTAGACTTGAAGCCGACCCCAACATAGTTGTAAAGAGGCTAGGTAGATGATAATGATGATGGTGACTTTGCAACTGGCATCGCTTGAGTGACAATGTTCTTTTTACCAAGACGAGTAACCAAAAAAGATAATAATAGTAATCTTATAAAAAAATGTTTTGTGGGTAAATAACAAAGGTATAAATAGATTGAGGTGATAATTTACACACCAAAACCTTTCGTGCCTCGTAGAGCAGGTTAAGTGTCGGTCTTGGCTGTCATACGAATACTTTTGAAAGGCTTTACTTTACGCTTTTTTACTCATTTGCGATTACGAGTGACTTACATAGTATCCCCGTTTTAAAAATAACGTTAGTGTTTTCTTTATACTGGGAAAAGATGAGCAAATGTGAGTGGTGTTTGTTGAAAATAACTATGAGTTGATTGCACTAAAAAAGTTATTTAATGAAAGTTAAATACCTTGCTGAAGCATTTAGATGAGTAGGAGTCAAGATAGTGCGCACACTACCGAGAAAACATTTTAAAATCCAGACAAGTGCGAGTCGAACTCGTACACAAAGGGTTTCGTTCCACCGTTCAATATTTAGCAAAAAGCACTGAAAAAAACACTGGTGTCAGAGTTTTAAAACCGCCCATGGGCCTTTGACTTGGCTTTACATACCGTCGAGAAATATCTCTCAGGCATGCCGGTTTCCTCACGATATTTTCCTTCACCGTTTTTTAAAGAAGTGATAATTATACAATACGCACGTGAATCTGAAAAGTCAGAGATGCATGCCTTGGGTTCGAACTTGAGACCTATGACTTGGCAGTCCGACAGTCACACCACTAGGCTATCACTGACCACCACCGTGGTTAAGCCACGGTAAAATATCAAACATAAATATAATAAAATTAGAAACAATTTTTATTTATAAAACTCAACAATTTCTTACTTCGAACGATATAGGGTGAAAGCACAATTTGCGGTCACCCACAAAGACAAACAGAGCACAGCAACCACGCCGATAATGATGTTACTCACCCTTCTTGGCAGTGTGTAGATTTGGCGTAGGTACATTGTTTGTGTTTAGCCGATTGCGGCTGTTAAGGAGGGTAATGTTGTTTACATAAGAGGCTGTGTACGTAATTAGTTTGTTAATTTTGTTTATCTGTGGTTTGTAGACGATTTAGGGATGTTAGATTTTGTCTTCTAGCGTTGGATCATTAATTACTATTGCTTTGGAGTCAATGTGTTTTACTTTCAAATACCTTACATCACATAGGCAAAACTATATAAATTGCACACACCATTATCTTCGAAGATATTATGAACGTTTTTATTTTACCGGGATTATCAAAATGAAAGGCGTATTTATTTATATTACAATTTGCATAATTATTTCTAGAATTCATGCTGTTCATTTTACATTATGCCGCGCTCTGTCAGCTCTCCAAGCAGAGTCTCTATTCTTTTTATAATCTTCTATCTATGAAATTGTGTTTATCTCATTATAAAAGCCATCGACTTATAAATTATTCATGTAGGTCGGTTATCAAAAGCAACCGGACAAAGCCCCTATTAGTACCTCAGACATTCGTAGGAAATAAACGCTTCTTATTTACCTAAAAATAATGGTGCAATATGTCTTAGTAACTTGTAGTATATATTGCTTCGTTTATTTATGCAGTTTCGTTAGATCAATCTGCCTAGCCTTTTTCCAACTATGTTGGGGTCGGCTTCCAGTCTAACTGGATGCAGCTGAATACCAGTATTTTACATGGAATGCCTGCCTATCTGACCTTCTTAACCTAATAACTGGGTAATACGATACCCCTTGGTAAGACTGGTTGTCAACTTTTGGGCTTCTGACGACCCGCAATGACTGTCCACGAATCCACGAATGACAACCGGAACCAACGGCTTAATGTGATTTCCGAGGCACGGAGGAGTCTTGATATGTAAAGATGATCACCCATCCACGGACCAACTCCGGCAAGCGTAATTTAACCTGATGGATCGACCCGTACAGTTGTTATTACTACCACGAGTTCCTCTTTCAGATAGATCGAATTTCGAAATGTTGCCAAATAAATTAAAGTACGTGCCTATTTCTTGTAGATTACCTACGAAAACCAATTCGCCTGAAGTAAAATTAAATGAACGAAAAAATAATCGGAGGTATCGTGGAACACCCAGTCGGAACAAACTTCCTCTCGCTGTATATTATGTATCAATAAAGAGTATTGTCTTAAATTTTAGGAGAGAGAGATAGATGGTTCTGTATTAAAAAAAAAAAACAAAAACTTTTGACACTTGAAACAGACTTATTCGGGCATAACACTTTTAGCGTGACGATGTCTGCCAATTTAATCCTACCACAAGCCGCGTCAAAGAACTTCGTTCCAAAAATATGAGCAGCTAGTAAAATATGTGTTTTTTCTTTGATTCCCAGATGTTGAAAACAATGATGGTGCTAAAACTAATGCTAAAAGTATCCAGAAACGTGAAATCAGTTCTAAATCAGGTGTGTACTGACCATTCGTTAAAAAGCTAAAGTTAATTAAAAGTAAAGATGACCACTTAGATAATGTAAATGAAGTAACTAACATGAAACTTAAATCGACTAAAATGTCTCCATATTACAATCTTTTACTGGAACGATTTTTTATGAAAAATTGAAAATTTTACGAAGACTTGACTTCTCTTCTTTACTTAAAAAAATACAGTGTTTTTCCATAAAATTCATCGGTTGCAAAATTCTTTTAGCACCTAATGTTTAGTCTCTTCTAAACTGAAATTAAGTTTTAAACTAAAAATAATAAGTTTCTACAACTGTTGTTTTTATAACTAGTGAAATGTGGTATATATTAAAACCTACATGTTGAGTATCAAGCTCCAGGTGTGCTGCTGGTGGTCTTGACTCCGTAATAAAACTACTTGATTTCGACAAGTACTGTATTTCTTAAGTAGTTACTGATTACAATTTATTATGAGACGACCGATATGTGTGCGCACGGTCAAGGTGTCGGCGAGCGAGTCAAGTTCTACCACAAAACTTTGCGTAATTTACAATGCTTGCCAGCACCTCGGGCAAGTCCTTCAATGACATTCAGATGGTAGGTCCAACCGTACAGGAGGATCTGCTACCCAGTAGCACCCTACTTATGGAACAGTACTTGTCCAAATCGAAATCAAGTAGGTTTATTACGAAGTCAAGACCTGCTCCCCGCGCTAACACTACACCTCTGCCTGACTCTTCGAGAATTACAGGCGTGATGTTATGCTATATTAATAACTTTTCTCTTATTTAAAGCGCTTGCTTTTATAGCATTTTAACCGACTTCCAAAAATGAGGAGGTTATATATGTTCGTAGCGTATGTTTTGTTTTTTTTTTTTTTGTATTGCCGCCGATTTCTCCCTCAATTGTGCACCGATTTTGAAAATTCTTTTATTTTTTTAATGAATATGCTTTCAAGGTGGTCCCATATAAATTTTATTAACTTTACTTGAATAGTTTTTGAGTTAGCTTCAATAATACGTATTTTTTCCCACTTAGTATGTGGATGATATGATAAGTTCCTGTCACTGGTAGGTTGTGGTATTCAAATTTGTGTGGGGTAGGTAACACAACTAAAAAGTGAAAAATAAAAACTTTTTCCAAAAAAAGAAATAAGCGACTTCCAAAAAAAAAAACACCACAGTGAAAATAACTTTAATTTCGGAAGTCGGTGGCAAAAAACGAAAATTCAAAACCAAACACACCGACTTCCGAAATTAAAGTTATTTTTCACTTTGTAGTGTTTTTTTTTGGAAGTCGGTTGTTTTTTGTAACACAGCAATGATACATCAAGACGAAGATTTTTACCATTTGGCACATCATTCCTTTGTATCCTAGCCAAGTAAGTGTCAGCAATTTCTTAACTTTATTTCTGCGGGGAATACAAAATTGTTCATGTTTGTACTGCAAAACTTTTGGCAAGGAATATTGCTTAAGTAAAGTATTACTGTAGCATGTAAAATTTGGCTTTACAAGTGTTGTATAAATCGAACTGTTAAGCAGTAAAAGGTACATATTGTGAGTTGGAAATCGTGAAAACATTCATCAGTTCTTTACTTGCTGAAGTAAGTAAGCAAAATATGTTGAGCTATTTATATTAAAACCTTTTAATACCATATTTGATAAAACATTAAGATATTCCATTCTAATGTAAAAAAGACGCTTAACGAAGCCAAGAGTCACTTGTATTTCCCATTATTGTAATTAGGGTTCCGTACCAAAATGGTAAAAGGAACCCTTATGGTGCGACTAAATCTATCCGTCTGTCTGTCTGTCACAGCTGGATATCTCAAGAACTAGTAATGCGATCAACTTGAAATTTGGAATAGTTTTAAAGGACGTTTGCCCAACTATTTTGCAAATAAAGAAATCTTTTTTTTTCTGAAAACTTTAGGCGCATTGGACATTTTTGAGATGGGACTAGAACTATTGATTTCGCGACACCGTGATGACACCACCTTTTGACCATTAAAAAGACATCAACGCGTTGATTCCCGCGGTGCGTGGAGTAAAAGACATCAACGCGTTGATTACCGTGGTGCCGATTTTTTTTAAATGTTCACTTCTGTCGGCACTCCCGGAGTGCCACTGTTTTTATTTTTCCAACCTAGATTGAACGGGGTTCTTAAAAAATCGAAGTGGGCATGTGGGGTATCATATGAAAGAGCGCTATTTCCACATTCTCAAACATTTTTCAATATTTTTTAGGCCGTGTCGTTTTCGACTTTAGACAAAAAATGTAAAAAAAAATACCGTCTGAGAAGTTTATATAAAGATTACAGGAAAAAAAAACGATGTCTCTAAATAGCACACTTTTCACAAATAATCAACAAAAATTAAATTAGTTCCACTATCGGTCAAGAGCTGGCGCTGACCTAAAACTGCAACATTCTGCACCGCATTGTTAATATTCTCTGACAAATGTAGGCCTCGCCAATGAAAATTTAAAATGGTACGGAAACCTCGGTGCGCGAGTCCGACTCGCTCTTGATCGGTTTTTATTTCTTATATTAGGCCATAATTGCGAACCTTTTGGTTACGAAAATATAAAAGGCCAAAGTTCCAACTTTTATTAGCTTTTTTTACAAAAACAAGTTTTATATGTTTTAATTTAACTTTAAATACCAAGGGGTATTTAAAGTTAAATTAAAACCACAACTCCTGCACCGTTACATGCCCCATAAGCACGATTTTTTGCGTTACATCGAACGCTGCCGTAAAAATCAATTTTTCGAAAAAAAAAAAAAGTCGTTTCCTATTAATAATGTTTGCTTAGTGCTACTTAGTTTGATGTACAGGATGTGTAGATAACGGCTTATGTGATGGGTCTTGTTACACTCTGTATATGAGGTATCAGATAATAATAAATTAGAATCGAATGATTAGTAAATAAGCTGTAGTTTCGAAATCTTCAGGTCTCGAGTTATAAGGTTCCGTAGGTAACCGGGCACCATTATCGACTATCACCTGATGGTGGTCAAACGTGAAACTATCAATACAAGTTGCAATTGAAAATACACCCACTTTTGCTATGCTATGGGCCAAAACCGGAAATCGCAAATAAATTGTGCTGCTCCATGCATAAACACACACATGTACACATACACACATGCTTATGCTCATATATTTATGTTCACATAGGTAGCTGGACAAAATGTACGGAACGGCAGATTTATTTTCGCAGTCACGGTTGGTCCTATAGTAAAATTTGTTCATAATGATGAGTACAGTAATTTAAATTACACCTTCTATACAAAAATACACAAATTATTTTTGAAGAACAAGTTAGGTAAGAAATACCACAAGGTTCAGGTGAGATAATTGTCAAATCAAGCATCAATAATAACAATAAAAAAGTTGGTTTTCTCTAATAAATGAATCATCTTATCAACCCATAAAACTAATAGGTAGTTATCACTCCCATAACCAATAATTCATTTCCACAAACACAAATTGACCTATCAATGAAACTAGACCATAAAAAAGCGCAATTAACAGTCGTAAATAATGACCATATCATCGTAATTACCATAAATCGTCGGGGTCATAAGTATTGGGGTCAAAACGTGGGATTTGACCCGTTCTGACAGATGTTTTGGTCCGAACTAGATGACTGTGTAATTGAATAATTTCTACGATTTGGTTGGATTTGGGGCGTGAAGTTAAAGATTTACTTAAATGCTAAGCGATTTATAAAAGTAAAATGTTTGATTTTTATAAGTATTTCATTTGTGACGCACGATTGTGACTGTGACCATAATAAATTAGGAATCTTTATGGATCAATGTTACATATACACTGGTGAGAACGTAAAAGATAATGAAAGTGTCAGAAATTATCTCTTCGTAAAGAATATTATTTTCTACTATGCTTATTGATCAAGCCAATCAAGAGCTGCAACGATCTTTTCAGCCAGCACCTTTAATATGACTAGTGCATCAGGCTAGTCTTACACCTCGGTTCTATAGTTCTGTTGTCAATGATGTTACTATTGTAGTTTAGTTTGTCAAGACCCTCAGTAACGGATCTGACGAATTCAATATTATTGACGAGCTGAATAATTACTACAGCTCTACCTCTACCTCACATATCTAAGCCTGAAAAATCATTCAATGCAGTAGCTGTAGCCAAAATCGGCTAGAACGCATCATCGCCATCATCAATATCATCAACCGATTGATAAGCTTTCCACATCTACTATATCTAAAGATGGACAAAATACATATTAAGTCCGTATGAATGTAACTTACTGCTATAACGCTTTTGGCTAATTTGTGAAAGTACATTATAAGTAATATTTTTGGGCATGTGCGGTTAGTTAGTGCAGAATAAACAATTTTTCCTTCTTTCTTTCTTTTCTTTCTATCACCAATCGTGTCAAATGTTCTGATAATAATAATGTTCATCTGCAACTGCTCACGATCGATCTGTAGGTGACTAAATATTCTGTTTACTTAAATGAACACACTATTATTATCCTAATTTCCAGCCCGAGGCAAGAAGAAGAAGTTGGCAGTGATAGTGCCACTCCTGACGCTGTTTGCAGTACTCAAGTTAAAGCTGCTGCTAATTCCAATCCTGCTGTCAGTGCTGCTGATCAAGAAGGTGCTGCTAATCGCTGCCTTGCTGTTGCCGAGTGTGCTGAGCACTTTGAAGGCTTGCAAGGTATGAATATAAGTTGTTTTATTGATATAAGAAGGTGATTTTGCATTTAAAATATTAGCATAGATAGTTCGGATTTGAGTAGACCGAGTATTGAATAATTTGGAGATGTAGGAAAGTTTGAATGCAATATTAGAAAATATTATATATCTCAGGCAAAAATAATAGGATTTCTTATATCTTTTGATAAGTAAAATTGGAGTAGGTTCCATTTGTCTCCTGTTACTGGGTGGGTATATTGTAAAGTAGGTATGATTTTGTCATCTGATAAGGACGTGACCTTTGCTACCAGTAAAATAAAACCCGTTTTATCTTTACTTTGAATCTTCTAATGACTGTCCAGCCGATTGATTGATGGCCCACCTCATATAATTAAGTTACCTATTTCTTTTTGCTGTAGGATTTATTAATTAAAGGAGAAATAAATCCTCCTGACAGAGGTTTACGATTCATTTGCAGTGTTCCGGGCAAAATATCAATTAATTAAACCGTGTTCGTATACCTGACTTTTATATTTTAATCACAATGAAAGAAAATTAGATTGATTTTATTCGTTACTATGTTACTATTTCTTTTGATTGAATATAGGATATGACAAGGAATATCAATTCCTTTTTTCTGACTTTCATTAATGATTCGCGATTTTCATTTGTTTTCCTTCGGAAATCGATTGAAATGGATACAATTTAATGTTTTTATTTACAGTTTTTTAAATATTATGTCTCTCAGGCATTTTAATCAACAGGGAAAGAGAAGCCTTTGTTTACTCACATTTTTGGCAATAGCAACCGAACTAAAAATCCAATTCCTCAATAAATTAAAATTGTAATCTCACACAATAACGAAAAAATAAAACATTTTTATCACTTTTTTTAGACCGTACGAAAACGGAATACCTAAAGTCTAATTAAGAACTGGGTGCCAAAAGAAAACTGTCACAAAAAGTTATTGCATATTGAAGCAGTTTTTCACTAAAATCGTATTTTATCGAGCTTTTACAACATACCGTGACCACAAAATGGTCTGCGACCGCAAAATAGCGGGCGACATCACGTGCGTAGACAATTGTGGTCACTTCAGGCGAGATTGTACGCAATTATCTTTGGGTCACTTAAAAAATATGGGTTTTTAACCGACGAAATGAAGAATACTGAAGGAAAAACAACTTTTTTGTATGGTGCTAGTTTTTTGTCAATAGTGTAGCCATGGGTATAAAGAAGATTGAGTACAACTGGAAAGGAAATGGTTCCAGAACTCGTCACAATATTTATATAGGGTTGAAATGCCTGCGATTTCGTTTGTGTGTGTTCTCTAGCTCATCATTTTTTTTTATACAAATATTCAGGATGACAAGTAGCCTTAAATCCTTGTCGAGGAGCCAGGCTGATTATCAGCTGATGATGTTCCCACTGTTGGGAAACAGGCCTTCTTTCCGTGAGAAGTCGTAATCCAGGGTATCTATTCCATAACGATCGATTCAGTAATTTAGGCGTAAAAAGATAACAGATAGACAGACAAAGTCACTTTTGCATTTATAATTATTCTAGCTTTTGCCCGCGTAGATGTCGAAAAATATCCCACGGGAGCGTACTACCGACACCAGAATTAAATACCTAAAAGCCAAAAAAAAGGGCATTGAATCTGTGATATCTTTTAAACTATTAATTTAAATGAAATTATGTCAAGGCATATTTTAATTTAAATTAAATGCTCAGTTTAAGTAACATAGTGTTTTGGGTAAGGATTAATATAATACCGGTCAAAATAGCTTCGGAAATAAAAATTAAATTTTTATAAAATTCTGAAAGATAAAAATGGTTATTGTGGGTCATCCTTAGACGATAGACATATGCCATAGCGGACTTTTTCATTGAACTTTTTAAGATGAACAATACCGTAGAACGTAAATTTTATGTAACTTTTACCATTTCTGCGGCGCACGCCAATAAAGTTCCCAGTCAGCATGATTTTTTCCGACATCTTCAACAATAATCGTCAAATTTCAGCCAATTTACACAAAACCGTAATGAATTATACACTCAAACCTTCCGAATGAATCACTCCGTCCATTGGTGCAAACTGTTTGAAAATCTATTCAGTAGTTTTTGAGTTTATCGCGTTCAGACAGACAGACAGACAGAGACGCGGCGGGGGACTTTGTTTTTATAATATGTAAGGATGTACGGATGTAGTTAAAGGACGGGAGATCGTGGCCCCCGGCAACAGGACAACTGAAGGAACACGGGTGGGTTTTAGTCAGTAAGAGTCTGACACGCCCTCTCACTCCACCCAGAGCGGGAGAAGTTATTTGATAATTCCCCACCCAAAAAAAAGGCATGACAATAGGAAAATTAAACATAGTGAAGAAAAAAATAACCGGGCAAGTGCGTGTCGGACTACTCGCAATTAAAGTTTCCGTAGTTGGGATGAATTTATCCCAAGAACAAACTTAACATATTAGTTGAAAAACATGTTCTCTCATACATTCCAACTGCAAATGTAAGTTTGTACGCACAATAGTGAGATATTTACCATATTATTATAACATCATAAGAGGTTTTCTTGTAATATATGAGTAAATTCTCAGCATTTTTTTTTTTTAAATTTTAGAATCAGTAGTTTGGGAAATAGATGTTTCATCTATTTCCAAAGTATTCCTTTTAAAATTATAAAAAAAATATATATTATTTGACATCATCTCAACAACACTACAGTACAGTTTGAAAAACTTTTTTTAAATTTTCCATTTTCCCCCAAAAACTGTTAAAATTCATTTATTTACCTTACACGTAATTACAGAAATTCATATGTGTAGCAAATTTCAACTAAATTGGTTCAGTAGATTCGGAACAAATTGGCTGTGACAGATGGACAGACAATCACACCAGTGATCCTATAAGGGTATATAAGGGTTCCGTTACAAAATCGTGAGGAAACCGTCATGCCTGAGAGATATTTCTCGACGGCATGTGAAGCCGAGTCAGAGACGGCTTTAAAACTCTGACACCAGGTTAGTCACTAACTCCTCGCGCACATTTGGGAGTGGCGCGAGGAGGCGAAACGCCGGGGCTTAACTCCGCTGCCGCGAGAAATCGTGGCACAGCGGACAGAGCTCGGTGTAGGTCTGCCCAGCTTGGGCGGAGCATCGCCGTGTCCTCGTGGAGGCGATCGGCGGCGGTGATCTCTCGCGTCCGGCCCTGGTTCAGGCCATGGTACGGAGCGAGAGGAAGTGGGAGGCCGTCACCTCCTTTTGCGAAGCAGTAATGCTCGCGAAGGAGGAGGCGGAACGCGTGAGGGAGAGGCAAATTTCGCGCCCTCACGCCCCTAACCCCCGCAGGAGGAGACGCCCAGGGCGTCGGGAATCGCGGGGCGATTTCCGGCCACCGTAGGCGCGGGCTTGCGGGCGGTGAGCAATGGGTGGCTCACCGTCCGATAAGGACCAGGCCCGGGTCGACGGCGCGTTGTGTTCCACGCGCGCCTCAAAGAGATGTCAGCAGAATTGAAGGGGTCCACTAGGTCCGATGCCTGCCGGGGCTGCGAAGAAAACCGAAAGGGAGATCGTGGCCCCCGGCAACAGGGCAACCGAAGGAACACGGGTGGGTTTTAGTCAGTAAGAGTCTGACACGCCCTCCCGCTCCGCCCAGAGCGGGAGAAGTTATTTGATGATTTCCCACCCTCAAAAAAAAAAAAGGTTAGTCACTAACCATACGAAAAGAAGAAGATGAGGGTTCCGTTTTTCCTTTTGAGGTACGAAACTCAAAAAAATCATGAATTTGAAATGCGTGATTTTCACAGCAATGGCTATAAAACGAACACTTTTCAAGTAGTAGGATTATAAACGCGAAAGTTTGTGAGAAAAACGCAAAAACTACTGAACGGAAATTTGGGATATAAATAGTTCATAACCTGGATTAACACATAGGAGACTTTTTATCCCGATATTCCCACGGGATCGAGACTTAACCGCGGGGCGCTGCTAGTTTTTCTTACGTTGTTTTCAGCGTGAAAGCACCAACCAAAATTGGTTTATTCAAAAATCAATTAAATCGAAATGTGTTTGGTCCCGGGTCGGGCAAGGTGTTATTGGGTTTTTCCATCTGGAATTTCTCAGTAGCAGCCCGGAGTCTGGATTTGTGCCCGATTGATGGCAATAGGCTCGTCCCCTATTACATGGGACTTAAACATAAATGGCGAAATATGGGTGTACTAATAGGTACACCTCTGCCTAACCCTTCGGGGAATACAGGCGTGATGTTATGTTATGTTTTGTGTTTGGTTTTAAAAACGTTGATTCATTTATTGAGGTTCGTCGGTCCAAAGCAATTAACAATGGAACCCGTTATGAACGCGTATTGCAGTTTTAATCAGTCTTCATCGAAAGCAATTTTGTAATGCTCTTTCATTATGAATAATTTAATAATGCATTGGTTGAAATTAGTTTGGGATTCTAAGATAATATTATGATAGGTATGCTTTGTTATTAAATGTAAGAAATGTGTGAAAAATGTTAAGACTACAAGACTTGCTGATTATAGGATAGCTTTAAGGCGGCATCTTTCCGTAATAAACTGCTTTATGGGCGTGTATCACTGTAAGTCACCACATTAGACTATAATTACATACAAAAGAAAAACAAAAATCATTCCAACCATTTATATTTAGTAAAAAAATCAGCAGTTTATAAATATTGGTTATTATTAATCTACAATAAAAAATATCTCGACAACAGTCAAATTGATTGATTTGGCAAAGGCGCGTATATCTATGTATGTGGGTTTGTAATGTTATTTATTAAAAACGGCTGCTTATGTTAAAATTCGGTTAAAAACTGTTTTTTTTAAACTACAAGCTGGGTGGAGGACGGATTTATATAATTAAGGTATCGTTGGAAATTTATCATCTGACTGTACAAACATTTTTTTTATTGGTGACCGACTTATCAATGAAAAAAAATCGGATGCAGACACTGTGTTCGAATATATTGCGTCCGAGTCGTCAGCAAGTCGACTAGAAAGGGAAGTGTCGAAAGGGGTGACTGTCGAGATGACGACTAATAGTGGACTATGAAAGAAATCGACCACAAATAAATTGGAATAAGAGCAGGAGAATGATGACGATGATTGCTTTGTTTAGCTGTTTCAAAATGTGCCTTAAGTGATTGATAATTAGTTACATTATTCTATAGGATACTCATTACAATTTACTCAGGGTGTGACATGCTTTTTTGCCTTTATATTTTCCTATAGTAGCATGAATAGTTTCTTTCTTGTAAATGAAGTTCAAAAGTGCCTTATATGGGCCTATTTGAAATAAATTATTTGACTTTGATTTTCATTTTTATTAATTCTCTTCACTTTTAAATCTTCTTCCCAATTATTAAAAAAAAATAGGGAATATTCTTACCACCATATTTTAATAATAAAAAATTGCGTTCCAAGTAAGTATTCTATTGTTTTACAAAGGCTATTTAAAGACTAATCAATCACGGACAATCAAAAAATATTTTTTGTTTTTTACTGATATTACTTAAAACCTACGACTATTTGGCATTGTTATCCGATTGCTAAATCGTTATGACTGTTACAGGTTTAACTGCCTAATCATTGCCCAGTTATCGTCTTCCCAATCAATGTTTTTGTGCTCAATCTTCGGCAATCATTGCCTAATTATACTCTGCCCAATCATGCTCTTCCTTCCTACTTTTCTCTTTTTCTTCGGGTCTTCATATTATCTACTGTTGATAAGTTTCTATCTCCTACTTATTATTTTCCATGTATCTGCCGTTACTCATCGAGGATCTAAACGCAATCCCAGCTCTTTATCAGCCACTCGCCGCACAAACGCATCAAAATAAATAAATTTATCTGTATCCACTTGATACGAGCTTTTACAGATACCAATGTGCTTGGTACGAAATGTTAGTGAAATATCGCAAATGTCGAGGAGTTTGTTTGTTTACTCGATTTGGATTGGTAGGTGATGCACTATCTGTAAATGTCATAAATTACGTCTCGTTTAACCTTTCTCGTTTCTCGTTTTTCCTTCTAATGTGGTGAAACAAATAGATAAGGAAAATTATTATGATTAGGATATCCTTGTAGATAGATTGCTGGTTGCATTATGATTGTACTAGCTGCGCCCCACGGTTTCACCAGCACAAGTCTCGATTTCTTGATAATATCGGGATGAAAAGGATGTCCTAACCTAGGTCACGGTGTACCTATGAGCCAAATTGTATCCAAATCTATTCAGCCCTTTTTGCATAAAAGCGTAACAAACAAACAAGTAAACTCACAGTTAGGATGATTAGAAGTGATGAAATCTTTTTCATAATAGTAAAATTAAATTTATTAAAAAGCTTATCATTTATTCTTTCCAACTAGTGCGAGTCTATAATATTTTGTTCATGTATTTGACATTTTTGACAAGTTTTACAATATTTGTGTAAAACTTTAATAATTATAGTCTTTACCACTTGTTTTAGGTATAAACATGAAAATACAACATGTCATGTATTATTTATTTATTTAACCATTTCTGCACACACATATAAACAGACAAGAAGGAAGGAATAGAAAAATACGTACAAAGGCAATGCTTATTTCTAAAGAAATCTCTTCCAGCATATCTGCGACAGGAAAGTATATAAAATGAGATGTAGACAACGTGTGTAACCGTAGAAGAGAAAATAAAAACATAAATCAAAGAAGAAAAAATAAATAACAATTCACTATTTCAATATAAACATACAATATAAGAATATACTTATATACATACTTCTAAAATAAATATCACTACAATATATATAATTATAATGTGATTTAAAATAACTATGCATCTATGACGAAATGGAAAGATGGTGTATATTTGGCGCAGTCGTGGGGAACCCTTTCCTGCTAACTTTAACGCACTTCACACCTTTTCATTTGTTTTCTTTTCTTTTTATTCCTGTTTTACTTGTAGTTCAATATGTTGAGTTGTGTTTTTAGTCTGTGTTAAATAAATGTATTTTCTTTATTTCTATGTAATTCGGAGTAAGAGGGTCATCGGTAAAATCTGATTCAGTCCCGATAGTTTAATTAGTGGAACAAAATAAAATACCACTACACAAAGCAAAGCCACGTAACGACGTTAGGTGCAAATATAAGTTTATTTATAGAGCTCAGCACTTGTCAATTCAATGATAAGCAACTTATTTAATGTTTTACATATTTCCTAGTAGTTTTTATGCATTGTGCAACTTTGATTTGACATTATTATGACTCATCATACCATTCGCTACGCTGAGTACGTAAGTTTGAAAAATGTTCATCTTCATTTTCAAAAATAAAACAGTATTTTACATAGAACGACTGCCTATTTGACCTCCACAAACCAGTTACTGTGTAACACTAAACTCCTTGGTAAGACTGGGTGTCAGACTTTAAGCTTCGGACTACCCGTAACGACTGCCAAATGTGCGGAAATGATTATCGTACATAGATACACAGCATCTGGCATTTAGTTGGTCAGCTAAAGGAAAACAAACTATGTATGTACTAATTTGTAAGGATGGCGCTCCGTGGGTCCTTTTTTAATAAATCACTTTATTTTCTGGTACAAAACTGAATTTATTTAAACTTGTCCACCAAAATTTAAAATTGGATAGAATATGAAGTCAAAGTCAAATCATTTATTTCAAATAGGCCCATGTATGGCACTTTTGAACGTCAGAATTTACAAAATAATACAATTGATTCTAGTCGCCCCTTCCAAAAGGTAGTTTTCGTATGGAGAAGAATGGGCAAGAAACTCCACCGTTACTCTTTTAAAATGTTTTTCAATCATTTGTATAAGTACGTACATTGAAAATGAAGTGAAGCAACAACAGATAATTTAATTATGTGATAGATACATGGTGCTCGTGGTGAAAAAATAACGCCACGATAACGTCTATTATACGGTATAATTATGTGCAATCTTAAAATAAATCTTATAATTTTTTGACATCCTTTACTCAAACGTGACACGTGGTGACAAAGGTAATTACATTGCTTCGCTGAAATCTACATTTTACTTCAATGTTTTTTTTTATGTGGATGGCATTTTTGGCGTAACCCACGCACTGACACGTTTGGCATACAAAATAATATGGAGATAATAATATTGAAGTTTTAAAATCACACATCTCGTGGGAATAATTAGTGCGAAACGGGCATAGAAACATTTAAGGAATAATATTTAAAGTACGATTAAAAGCTTATTAGATAGCGTCACCGTACAGTGAAAGCCTCTTGATTACAGTAAACGTTATTTGAAAGGGGAAGATAAAAAACCGCCTGAAAAATGACCGTCATTGACGATTCCCGAGGTTCTCATTATCATCAACAGATGGCATTAGAAGCATCGTAGAGTTGTAGTCGTTTTATTCTAAACATGCATTGCAAAGTTTTCTATCCAACAAATAATTATAAAGAACGAGCAATGGAAAGAAGGCGTGTTTTTATGTATGAATGTTTGTAAAACAATTAATTTTTCTTTACGTGGTTTCCACTCCACGGCGACACAATATAAATATGGACAGTATTTAAACTAGGACTATTTGTTGAAATAATTACCAACGCTCCATTTTTAAAAATATCGCGGCTACCACTCGTCTCAATACGGCACCCGCAACTGACAGTACCGCGACAATAGCTTAGGGTCTCGTTAATGAGCGCGTCTGTGTAAGTGTGCCATTTCAAACGTTTACTACGTAGTTTCAGTACTGTCGATATTTATACTGTAACGGCGACGAAGGCTGAAGGCCTTCTCTTTTCATCCCTCTATCCTTGTATTGATCTGCCGCAATGTCATCAATCATTCATTGGGAACCACCCCGCAGTTCATTTGATAAAGTTGGACACTAATTTCTTTCCTATCTTTCCCGCAGCACCATCACCCGATTTCGCATTCGTACTTCGGCGCCAGTGACAGCAGCGACTACTCAGCAGCCGACTACAACAACAACTATGCCTACTCAGCCAGTGGGGGTTACGGCAAGGACTGGGCTTCTAACAGGGCTTATAACTTGATGAAGCACAGGCCTACTCCGTCACCGAGTTATATTACTGCACCGGGTGCTGTGGCATAGAGCGTAGCGGCCATTTTATTTTTTTAATTTATTTTAGGTTAATGTTTTTGTATGAGACTTGTAATTTAAATGGAGAATTAAGTAGAGAGTAAAAGTAATGACCTATGTTTACTGTGTAGTTTTATAACTGTTCTTCGCTTGACATTTTTGACAACTCGTCTCGAGCAAGCGTGGTGATCAATGCTCGTGCCGTCTCTGTATGAGAAGACCCGGAGTGAAAAATAATAAGCTGTTTTTTTTTTTTTCAAACTTTGATCTTCAGCAGCCCTCTTTGAAAAGCGTAGCCAAAATTATACGTTTTAATATTATATTTTACTCACTTATATTCGTATTAATGGTCAAGTTGTCCCAATTTAATAAATGTTGAATCTAAAATAACGTCTAAAATCATTGTATGGTTACATACATCGGAGGTTCGACTCAATCTTTTATTTTGTCTTTTAAAAGTATACACATTTCAAGTCGAGAATTCAATCGCTCATCCACTGCAATGTGCTTGAGTGAAATAACAAATAAAAAAAAGGTTATATTTATCACAGAAACAAGTGTATAGAAAAAAATACTTAACTCGAATAATAAAGAAAATTAAAACAAAAATATATCTTCACGAGCACACAACCGATATACCAAAGCGAAATACCGAAGCGGTAATTTTTATTGGTCACCCGCTATGTGGTCACTGCAATTCTCATGTCTATTTTCCACTTATAAAATCCACAAACGTAGTATTTAAATTCGGTTCAATGGATATCATTATCCACCAAGGATTATACGTGCCAACATTATTAATCCATGAGCAATAAATAAATTTATGATATGACACGACAGTATTCGAGTATGAAATAATATGATCTATTCTGTTAAAAATCTCACTGTGAAAGCTTAGATGAAGTCTTAGTGAGCTTGAAGTAATTAGAGCGAGCAATAGTGTCAATCTCAAGCATCAGGTGGAAATACAGCTCACTTCACCTAAGTTTTCACGAGGAGATTTTTACAGAATAAATCAGCTGTCGATGTTTATAATCCATTCCATTTGTATCCCTAATGTCCGGTTTCTGACAAAAAATCCCAGTGCAAAGTTAGTTTTTAAATGAATCAGAAATATATACTTATAATAAAACAGTAGAATCCGGTGTCTGTCTGTATGTCTGTTTGTATGTCTGTTTGGTTGTTCGCGCACATCCCCGGAAATACTGAACGGATTTTCATGTAGTTTACATAGGTAGACAGAGATTAATTTGGAATAGAATATAGGTTTTATTTTCATTAAAATCGGATGTTGCAAAAAAAAGTTATCGCCATACAACGCGGTATTCTTTCTGTTCACGACACGCTGTACATAATTTCTGAGAGTAACCAACAAAATGTACTAGGCCAACATGAATTCACGTTTAGTTTATTTTGAGTACATAAAAAATAATGCTATTCTTTCTTTCTAGAAATAAAAATCTAATGCCGCATGTATGAAAGATCATCAATAGAGAGTGGCTCGACCGATTTGGCAGATTTATTTGATATTGTCTAGACAAGGTTTGCATGAAAGAAAATTTTGGAAAATCCACCGGAAAAGTCGGAAATACACCCAGGTGATAACGGACACGAACAGCTAGTTAAATAATAATGATCACACATGGCACTATCTAAGATCCACAAGACATATACAGAACCCGGTCACCCATCCATAATAGGTGTCAGCTGGCTGCCACAACATTGCTTCGTAGCGTATATTTATTTTGTACAATACTGTGATTACGTGATTATATACCACGTTCACACGTGCGCGTTAACCCAGCATGCGGCCCAGTCACGTAATAATAGTACGTCTCTTTATATTTCGAAAATGTATTTTTGTTTATCAATAAAATTGTTCTTTTGTACATTTATAATGACAAGCTTCGACATCTAAATTTGTATAGAATTTTCCAAAAAAAAATGGAAATTGAAATTACATACCTACGAATTCATGTTTGTCGTAAAGTAGGTACTGTTAGGGAAATTAATTGTTTAGCAAATTGACTTACTCTGATTTTTAATTTGCTAGACTAAAATGTCATTTTTTGGTGACAACATAAAAATAACATAGTTAATAATTTAGTGACTGTCACCAAGGACCAGTATTCTCTGCGGGAGGACGTGTCGTGTTGTCTCTCTGATATTAATTATTTATTGTGCTATTTTTGAAAAGGTCGATCGCAGCTGTCATTTTTGTCTAGCAAATAAAAAACCAGAGTTTACGAACAAATTGTCCATGCGTACGTGACGTAGTGCGTCAATTTACTTAACTATTAATTCCCCTAACTGAATTAGGGACATATTTTAAAGTTAAGTCATTTAATATTTTAGCACTGTCTATTATTGCATTTATTTATTTCAGATCATAATGATTGTTATTAATTTAAGTTAGAATAATAATTTATTACAAAAAGTGTACAAAAGTTTTACTCAATAAATAATAATAATCCATAAAAATATGTATCTATTTAATTTCCTACTATGATAATCTATCCAAATGTGCCAGATTTCATTCAATCTAGTTTTTAAACTGAACTTAATCTTGCTTATTTGGGGTTAAAACACTAGGGCCTTGGGATCCGAGTGCTCATTATACATTTTAGTGTTGGCTTGTACATTGCAATTAACGGCCCGAGCCAAGGTGGGTCGAGCAGTATATAAGTGGGATTGACGGGCAATAAGGCTTGCGTTCAGCGGTCGGTGTGGCAACACGCCGTGTTCGAAGTCAATCGTCATCCTGAGGATGCCTCGTTAAGAGGTGAAACACGTGTTGATTTCTTTCAGGATCTTTTATGGCTCTTTAGAAATAGCTAAGCGGAAAAGTTACTAAATATGTCTATTGTATTTTATAATGGAATTCCGCAAGAATCAATTTACTATATTGTAATTAAGTATTATCTATAAAGATGAAATGTTGTTCTTAGAATACATGAGTCTCTCTGCGAGTGTTTTGCCCGCCAAGCGAGCAACGTTGAGCGAGTACTCTCTTCGGTAACTCTTATCGCTGAGAAAAATGAGTACTCGCCGGCTGATTGAACAGTCAGCGATCAACTATTAATATATCATATCTCATTTACTTAGACGGGACGACGTTGATAACTAGTTTCTTGCTCGTCGGTGCTGGGAGGCTACCTAAGATAAACATGCAGCTTGATAATCGTAGTTCTCAGAACAAACTAATAATACGAAAACTTTTCCTGTTATCCAGCTGTACAGGAAGCCTTGAGGGTTTGGCCCAAAACGTTTACCGAGCAGTAAAAAGTTTTATTACTTGTCGAACCCTTTGATCTTTGAAACTAATTTGATATGTTTCCTATCCATTTTATTGTTTGATTAAAGTGAAGTTGGTGGAAATACTGTACCCAATACTTTGATCAAATCCAAGAAGTTCTGAGTGGTTTTAAAAATTGTTATGTAAGTAGCCTTTGCTAGAATTGTCATGGTATAAGTGGTTGAGCAGCTTGTACCATCATGATTGTGCCGAAATATAGCTGTGTGTCATCGAGGTGGTACGACAGCAGCTCCCTCATTCTTCCCTTATGCTCCCTTTATTACTTTCTCTATGGGTTCCCCTGATATCATACATTATCAGAAGACAGTCGCCACGCCTCAGAATAATACCTGCTTTACTTTTTATTCTGAGCGCCACGCAACTATCAATGTGACCATAGATGTATTATTTAAACTAGAGTTCGCGCCACCACTGAAGTCCGGTGGGAAATTGAGGAACGACATTTTTGAAGTGAAAATTTCTTTAGGCGCGTTGGGCATTTTTGAGGTGGGACTAAACCATTGATTTCGCGACACTGTTACCGACACCAGCTTTAAAAAGACAGCAACGCGCGATACATTATTTCCTGCATAATGAAATTGTTTAAATTTTGACTTCTGTGAGCACTCCCGAGTGCCTTTAAAAAAAATGCAATATGATGTAATGACATGGGCACTAGCGCCGCATCAAAAGGACTTCAGTGGTGGCGCGGACTCTAATACATCTATGGATGCAACGCTCTGCTAGAGTGAAAGTACTCAGCCAGTGTCACTCATAGCCAACCTTTTCGATGGTTCCAAGTAACTTCGTTACAATACTAGACGGCGCCACTTCCTGCGCCGCATCGTCATTATAACAAAATAATTATCTATTGATCTCAATTTGCTCGTATAGGAACTGCAGATTTGTTATTTACGGTTATAATAAAAATCAACTGCATGTAATAGGTATTTCTACTCGTTATAGACCCTGGATAAAAAACCAGCGTCTAAATAATTTAGTTCCTACCATTTAGTTAATTAATGAATAAACGGAATTTTTCTGACTTCCATGTTATGCCCAAATCTTGTGATTCTTGCCAAGAATAAGAAGAGTTTACACTTTTAGTTACCCAATAACTTAATACATCAGTACCAGGAGCACATAAACGCACTGTATGCATCACGACTCCAGTTCAGTGTCATAAACATTTACTGCACATTCTCAACCTTTTTATTGACAACCAATAAACAAAATGAAGTGTCCTCAAGTTTAGCACCACTTGCTCTCTTTTATGAACACCTGATAGCTTTAGGATATATTCATCTAGGTATTATTGAAAGCGTTACCACGCTCTGCTTTGCCATTTTATAGGAATTTCTGCTACAAGTTCTGAATTACTTGACTGATACTTCTGGTAAATCTAGCCTTTTTGCAACTGTGTTGGGGTCGCCTTCCAGTCTAACAGGATATAGGTGAATACCAGTGTTTTACATAGAGCGACTACCTATCTGACCTCCATAATCCTATTACTGGTTAACATGATACCCTTTGGTAAGCCTGGTTATCAGACTTTTGGGCTTCTGCCTGCCCGTAACGACTGTCAAAAATTTACGAATGATAACCGGGACCAACAGCTTTAACACCATTTCCGACTTAAGTAGTCCCGACGAGTAACGGATGGTCATCCATCCACGACCCGACCGCGGCAAGTGTACCTTACCTTCTATCATTTAGCCCCCCTTCCCGGGCTACGAGTTAGTACACTGAATTGGGATGCTAAAAGAAAGTCAATAAAGAATCTATGCTCGTAACTAAACGTAAAAGTAAATAAATAAACAAACATTTTATACGAATGTCGTAGCTCCTACTTATAACCTGTCAGGAAGGTTCCCAGTAAACATTTGTCAAGACTCGCGCTCGGAGGAACGGAACAAACAAATTGTATCTTTGTCCGGATACAGACACGGCATCCTAGGAAAAAAGTACCAAATAGGAATCAGGGCTGCATGGAAACCTTGGCAGTCAGCCTTAAATGACAAATGTTGATAAATCCTACTAATGTTATAAACGAAAAAGTTTATGAGGATGAATGGATGTTTGTTACCCTTTCACACAAAAAATACTTAATGGTTTTGGATGAAATTTGGCCACAGGTAGTTTGTCACCTGGAGTGACACGTAAGATACTTTGTATCCCGATATTCCCACGGGATCGAGACTTATGTAGATGAAACCGCGGCGCGCTGCTAGTAAATTATTAATTCTGTTAGAAAAACTAACATTTTTAAGGATGTGCAAATTCACACAAATCAGCTCGGAAAAGGATCGTCACCATATCAACTCCAGCTATTCAATATTCTTTGTATGAAACTCTCAACGCCCACTTATCGGAATCGTAAACTGATCGCCCCGCCTCGGGACAAGCTCGCGAACCGTGGCGCGGTGCTGGTCAACTTGCAGTTTCCGTACTTACGGCTAATCGTACCCGAGCTTACGTCTCTTCGTCCACCCTTGCCCCTCCCACCCCTCCCGTGGCCAGCCTTCAGCAAACTACTGCCGCGGTGGAGGCGTTGGCGTTGGAGGGTAACTTACTTTGGTAAACTATAATTGGTTAACTAATCACAACATTGAGCTATTATATTATTGTGACCTATTTATCTTCATAGAGTCACCAGAGATTCTTGTTATAATGTATGGAAATACGTGCACGTTATCGTAAAGCGTTTTCAAATATTTTTCCATACCTTTTTACTTTCCTGTGTTATTGTGATACCGTGACATGAACGTCCACAATAATATCACCACGTTAGAAATTAAAAAGCGTGCATTAGGAGCTATATTTTTATAGAAATTTCTTTATCGTGACTGCTACGGAAAGGCTTTAAAATATTAATTATCGTCCTGAGAAATATCAAACACTAAAATTAATTCAAACTCTATAATAATTAAAGACTCAACATAAAACACTGAAGGATTTATTTCAGCAGCCACTTCCGTTTCAATTTGAGGCAATAAAAGTACAATAATTCATTTCCTCGACCTTTTTCAGCCCCTTCGGCCCGCGACTTTACTTCTTTTGGTATTGAAGAAAAACAGAATGCAGGCTGTAAAAGTTAATTTAAGAAAGTAATTCCCCTTAGTAGAAGGTTTGTCACAGAAATACTTTTGTTCAGTATTAGTGAAGAAATACAAAACGAAACACGTTATTTCTTCTTCAACGTGTTGAAAAACCGCTTAGTGTTGCAGTGACCCATGCGTGGGTGTTAGCTACTTACAACTATGCTTTCCATTACGCCATTTATGTTAAATATCCCAGGAAGTTTAACACTCTCCCTGCCATGGGAACCGCCGGCGACCCCCAAAAAATTTTGTTCAGCAGGGTAAAGCACATACGCAAGAGAAGTATCACATTTTCCATAACAGCACGCCAGTAGTTGTAAAACCTATTTGTATTCGGTCAGGGCGGATCCCACGGCGTCCCACAAGATTTTTTTTTAGGCCCGCCAGCGTATTCCACGGCCTCTTGAATAATTTTGACTTTTGACTCACGGCGTTCACAAGCAGACACTTTGGGACCCGCCGGCAGCCTCCATGGCCTGAACTTGAAAAGTTTTATATATATTGTCACCCGAGTTTTAACATAAATGGCGTAATGGAAAGCATAGATACATCTATGTTGCTTATACCGTTTGGGCCCCGTAGGCCACGCTTATTGGGGCGTCAAAGGCGTTGTTCAGATCGTCAAGGGTACAAGTGAACGGAAAATGTCCTATGTTATAGGGGATGAGCCTATTGCCATCCACCTGGCCAAACTAAAGACTGAGGGCTGCTATTGAAAACTTCATATTTGAATAAATTACACTTTGTCCGGCCTAGAAATCCAGAAAGACAAGCTTACAGTCGCAAATACAAGATTTACGGGGCGGTCTAGATAAAACTCTAAAACAACGTTCATGACTTAGCAGGAATCAAGATGGTATCACCTTTTGTCAACTACCTTAGTTCAGAAATACTTAAAATAAAAATACTAAGAAAAGAAAACTTTTGAGCGACTTACGTGGGAACGTAGAACCAAACAACAAAGTTCTTTAGAAACCTTCTTTAAATTTATTTCTGTAAAACCTTTATTTTCACATCACAGAGTTTAAATCCTGAAACGAAACTTAGAATTTTACTCCCAAAGTGCTAAAGAAAATAAAGTTTGTGGAAATAAAAATATAGTGATGTTTATCACCCTATAAGAACATCAACATGTGTCTCGAGTGACCACTCGGGAGTTTAGTGATGTGACACAAATTCCTGGGATGCGGGATTTCTGGGTATGCGAGAATTCATTTGTCAATGTAACACAGTAACGCTTGCATGAACGTAGAGGATGTTATGTAGTGAATTGTTGGAGAAAAGATAAATGGTTGTTCACGAAGATGACAAATACTGTATTCGGAATGTCGAAATTATTCTGTTACAAAAGGGTAATCTGGCTAGTGTAAAAGTAATTTTTGGTAACCAACACACATTGATCATGACGATGATTTTTATGCCTGCCCCTTTAAATAAAAAATTGGTTAATTCAATTTCACGGCTGCTTAACCCACAGCAAAACGTAATTAAAGTTACCAACTAGCAAAATTAAATAATTTTTGCATAAAATAAAACGTACCTAACAAAATTGGCAGCCCGCGCTAATTACTATGAGAACTGACCGACCGTGATAATGTAGTATGTTGTGTGGGTCAGTTGGTAATATTATTATTATGTGGATGCATGATTATATTATGACTAAATTATGTCACTAATAGGTTAAGTAAGTAACATATATTAAAATTTTGTTTGATTACATAACATAACATAACATCAAGCCTGTATCCCCCGAAGGGGCAGAGGAGACCTATAGTATGTACATCCACATTTCAGTTAGTAGATACATCAAGATACTGAGTATTTTGCTTGATATAAAAATGTATCCGATTCTGCTGTCTGCTTCTGTCGATTTTCCAGCATAAATAATCAGTGTACAAAAATCGTAGCACATGAGGTTCTGAGGTTTTTGTTACTAAGGCTGCCACAAATTACCTATTTGTTCTATAAGTATAGCAGCATTATACACAAAGCACTTACCGTTTCAAAAAATACTTAGTAGATCTTCTTTCATAATAATATATTAAAAATATTAAAATCGCTGTCAACCGTAATAAAAATCAGACTAGTGAATAATAAAATACATCTTATTTTTGAAGTTTGAAAATTCCAGATTTCTCACAAAAACCGGGACAAAAGATAAACAGGACAACACTATTTCAGTACTTCTGTTATTTACGACTTTACTCAAGCGACCCGTGACTTTTATAAGTTTTATACGATCTACAACGTGATTGTGCTTTAAGGAAACTCAAATTTTATATTTCGGAGCCTTTCATACTACGGTTGTAATAAAATATTAAAAGAAATGGCTTTATAGTCTGAGATACATAAAAAATTATGGTTATGAACTTTAAGAGAGACCTTAGTAAAGCGCCTGTAGCTTTAAAATAGTAATTCATTCAACATTTTGCTCACTTTATTTTATCAGGCGGTTGCATCACTTTATACTTCTCCTTTCATCTTTTTCCTATGTACTTCATCTTCATCATTTCAGCCGAAAGACGTCCACTGCTAGATATAAATCTCCCCCAAGCATCGCCACTTCGACCGATTCCGTGCTTCTCGCATCCAGCGGATTCTTGCGACCTTGACCAAGTCATCGGTCCACCTCGTGGGATATCTTCC
Source organism: Omphaloscelis lunosa (assembly GCA_916610215.1). Lineage (NCBI taxonomy): Eukaryota > Metazoa > Arthropoda > Insecta > Lepidoptera > Noctuidae > Omphaloscelis > Omphaloscelis lunosa. The sequence goes on along the minus strand of OU744266.1, from coordinate 2,322,733 downwards.
AACGCTACATCTTCCGGTACGCGGTCACCATTCCAGAACCTTTCGGCCCCGTCGGCCATCTGTTCTGCGAGCAATGTACCCTGCCTACTGCCACTTAAGTTTAGCAATTCTTCGGGCTATGTCGGTCTTTGTACTTTGCTTTGTTTCAATAGTTTATTGAAGTAATCTATAACTTCTATAAATAATAAAAGCAAATAATTATTTATAAGCTCTCAATCTCAAATGTGTTAAGCAGAGATTGTCATCTCGATTTCCCATTCACATTTCTCAGCATAGAAATTATTCTATCCTTTGACCTGTTCTTATAAAAGTCCAACATAGTAGATTGCAACTGTATTATGTCCCATGAAGTCAATTACGCTTCAACATTGTTCGTACAGCATACAAAATCACAATGCGCCCGAGTTCCGCCTAGAGTCTAGATGGAATCCTTTATGTCTCGAGATTCTAGAGACATAAACGATATGACTTTGAGACTGTAATTGCAAATTCCTTAAAATTTAATTTGTGTTTGAAAGGGGAACGCTTTGTTACATACAGGGTTTTATCATAGTGAGCACTTCTTTGCGCAACCCATTGTTATGTAGATTGTAGTATCCATTATTTGGATACTACAATCTACAAATAAATGGTGTATTGGAGTGGTCCAATATACTACTTATTTTTTAATGGTTTGCTATAATTTTGATGTTTATATGTTTTGTATTGTTCAATGTTACCTTTGGACATTGACTCAGCACTCGGTCCGGCTCACGCGCAGCCCAGTTAAAATTATGATTCCGTTGTATCTCAGACGCATAGAACACAAAGAATTTATATAATAGTGTGTGTTAAGAAATTATAGTATATAAGCTGTAACATATTGTTAATAAATCAGATTTGAATTTTATATTCTTGTCTCATTACCCCTCACTGTGGCCAAGACACCTTTAGCCATCTCTCATCAGTCTCCTTCCCGAACCTGGAAATCCTGTCTACCATCCGTCTGTAACCTTAGGTCGCATGGTACAGACATCCTGAACTTATTTATATATTTGTAGGAGTTGGGCTTGACCAGAGAAACAATTTTCTTCGTTTTCTTCGTTTATTTAGGCTCATTAAACACAAAATCTTAATAATTATATTCTTGATCTTCGTTACGACTTATTTGTCTTTTACCTCATTCTCATTCTCTCCTTCATACACTCCCACCACTCATTCACTCATCTTACGTTCCATTCCACCAATGAATTTAATGTTTCGTTACACGGTTAACTTTAATTAATCTATTTTCTAAGAAAATAGGCCCACAGCTCGGCCATTCTGCCCTATAGTCTGACCTCAGACTATGCTACATTAAACTAAACTACTTTGTTTCTGCTTATAATAATTTAACTACTGAGAACTCTCTTACACAACAATTACTGTTTAGATTCTAAGTTTACAACAAAACATTATGTGGAAATTGGTAATAATAATACAACTTAGTTTATGAAAAGAAACAAAATAAACTTATTCTCCTAAATTTAATGATGAATTTTATTAAACTCCTATCTTCTATTATCCTTACCACCTTACATAATTCATCATCTTACCTTGAACTTAATTAATTAATTATACAGCACTACTTAGAAACTTATGAATTTAAGCTTATAATAACATGCACTTTTAAAGGAAAATTAATAAGTACTGCTACTTTGTTATGCAACATCACAATTTGTTACATCTCATTATGGGAAAATATTATCTTGTTTAGACAACAGATTTTATGTTAACATTTGTTTGTGTGACATTAGTCATTGATACAGAACTACAATAAAATTAAGTTTATTACTACAACAATGATGAGTTACTTCATCTAAGTAACTGATTAATCTTACGCATCTTAACTTAAATTTTTATAGTGACTCCAAGTTAGATAAGTACATACCTGATATAGCAACAAAATTTAGTTTAATCAAGACATACTGACACATCAAAGATAAGTTATACCACATCGTTAAGAAAAGATTTGGTGAAGGTTATGCCACCTAATATTCCTAGCAACCACCTATCACATTCTTTTAGACAAAAAAGGATGAGTAAGAGATAAACTAGTTTGACAGTGATTGCAGTACAAACTCATGGCCACAATTTCATACAGTCTGCACCCGTTGAAGTCTTAACAGGTCCTTCTGCTTTGAGGTCTACCTTATGCACATGATACCTTCCTTTACCTACTTTCTTGACAACTTTATACGGCCCTAAAAATTTTGGTTTTAATTTCATTACGCTTCCAAATTGTGTTCTGCGAATGGCAACTATGTCACCTTCTTTATATTCTTGTTCTTCTTTCCTCCTTTTATTAAATGACTTGATATTTTCCTCTTGTACTTTTAGAATCTGTGCTTTAGCTTCCTGTCTTAAGTTATGTCGTTTTTCAATAAAATCTTGCCTACATTCTTCTTCTATTAATTCCAAAATCAGAATATCTTCTTTCTGCTTCATTTTTGTTCCAATAAACAAATAAAAAGGTGAGGTATTTATTGATCTCTGATAAGTACTATTGATAGCCCTTTGAACATGACTAACATACTTATACCAATGAGTTGGTTCCTGTATACACATCTTAGTCAACACAGAGATAATTACCCTATGGACGCGCTCAACCTGTCCGTTGCCTCTTGGAATGCCTGTAGTGACTGTGTGATGCTGAATACCTTCTTGGTTACAGTAATCTTGAAATTCCTTTCCTGTAAAGGCGGTCCCTTTATCAGTGATAATTCTTGACGGATTTCCATAATCTTTTTGATGAATTTTTAATTTGTCTACTGTCTCTTTAGCTGTTAAACTCTTTGTAGGATATATCCAAACAAATTTAGTATAAGCATCAATGACAGTCAAAATGTAGTTATATAATTTCTTCGTAACATCCAATGGACCAAGATGATCACAGTGCAGCGTTTCCAATGGAAGTTCTCCTTTTTCTATAGGGTTGAGAAAACCTTCCTGTTTTCCCTCCTTCTTACAGGCCAAAATACATGGAACACATCCCAATATTATTTTATCTACCTTCTTACTTAAATCTTTTATGTAATAATCTTTTTCTATCATATCAATGGTCTTCTTCTTGCCAAAATGTCCTACTTCATGAGCTCTTCTTATAATTTCCGTGTCCATAACTTCTGGTATAACTAATTTCTTCTCTACTCCTTTGTAAATTAAATAATTTTCAATGAAAAAATCTTTGTATTCTTTCTCCTTCAAAATATCTCTTATTAAATTCAAATTTTCGTCTTCCTTCTGAGCTTTACATATTCTTGCGTGCAATTCTGATTGAATAAGGTAAACATATGGGTTTCTGCTTAGTGCATCTGCATGTGACATCTCCTTTCCTGACCGATGGACTATTTCATAATCAAAATCTTGAAGGAACAAGACCCATCTAGCCACCTTGGTAGATACTTCATTCTTATATAGTGTCTTCTGAAATGCTGAACAGTCAGTCACAATTTTAAAGTGAATCCCAAATAGATACTTTCTAAACTTCTTAACGCCTTCAACCACTGCTAAGGCTTCCAGCTCATAGCTGTGATAATTTTGTTCAGTAACACTGGTCTTCTTACTCATGTAATGAATAGGGTGTAATTTTCCATCTTGACTATCTTTCTGCATAAGAATTGCTCCAAATCCATACTTTGACGCATCTGTATGCACTTCGGTATCCAAACCAACTTCGAATATTTTCAACACAGGTTCACTACAAAGTTTAGTTTTCAATATTTCAAATGCTCTCCTCTCTTCTTCTCCAAAGTAAAATGCCTTATCTTTCTTTATTAATTCAGTTAGTGGTCTAGCTATTATTGCATAACTTTCAATATACTTGCGAAAGTATGATGTTAACCCCACAAAACTATGAACCTGCTTGGTTGACTTTGGTTCTGGAAAATGAGCAATGGCATCAGTCTTACCAGGTGATGGCTTGACAGTACCATTTTCAATGACATGACCTAAATATTCTATTTTTCTTTGTAATATCTGACACTTTTGCCAATTAATTTCTAACCCGTATTCAGAAGCAACATTTAAAACTAGACTGAGATGATCCAGAGCCTCTTTTTCGTCTTTAGCGAGGACTACAATATCATCTATGAAAATTAGAACTATTCCCTGAGAAACGAAATCTCTAAACATAATATTAATGAATCTACTGAAGTATTTTGGACAAATAGACAGACCAAAAGGTGCCCGTAAAAACTCATATTGCCCTTCCGGACTGCTAGTCACAAATGAAGTGTACTTCACCGAGTCCTCATCCACAGGCAAATGAAAAAAACCATTTTTCAAATCTAGTGTACTAAAAACTTTTGATTTACTCAATTTATCAATATGGTCCTCTATGACTGGCAAGGGAAACTCATCTTTAACCATCTTTTGATTTACTTTTCTGAAATCTACGCACACTCTAAAGCTACCATCTTTCTTCTTGACTAATACTAATGGGCTTGCATACTCCGAATAGCTAGGTCTTATTATTCCCTTCTCTAACCACTCCTCAACCTGTTGCTTAACTATTTCTTCTTCTTTAATAGCTAATCTTCTTGGACGTTGAGCAACTGGGGTATCGTCTTTCATAATGATCTTTAATTTGATAGGTGCCTCCTTAATCTTTGATGGCCTATAGTTGTCAATGAGTTCTTGAACCGCAGGGATCTGAGAAATAGGCTCCTCAGTTTCAATAGGTAAACTTAACAAACACAGACTGTAATCATCTTGTGGCATAAGCTTGACTGCACCCCTGTCTAATAAGATAGTCGCATTTACCAAGAAAGATTGACCCAATATGACCTGATAGGGAACAATATAAAAATAAGTTTCAAAACTTTTATTATCAACTTCTAATAATGTTGTGAACTTACCCAGAGTACACACCTTCGCCGATCCTAGTCCTGTTAGTATAACTTTATCTTTGACGTATGCGACGTCGTTTAACTCGAAAAACAATTCAGACGTTATTAAATTAAAGTCACAGCCTGTATCTATCAACGTATCAACAGTAATACCGCAGATTTTAACACTTTTCACAGACTTGTTCGACTTGTTGTTGTTTACGTTCAAAACGTCAAAGTGATTTTGACAGCTACGGCTTCTTTGACAAGTACCAACAGATGACATACCAACGTCACAAGTGTCTCTGCTTGATTCATTCGGTCCGTCGTCGTTAATCTCCTTCACTCGTTCGGTGTTGTCACTGCTACGAACATTATCGGTCACATACATTGAATGTCCGGTTCCGCTTGCGTTTATTCCATTCGATCTTGATGCGATATGAACGATTGGAACAACATGGCCGCTGCAATCTTTACTTAGGTGACCGAACTTATTGCATCGAAAACATTTCACGCCATTCGGACACTGACTGGCCACATGACCCTTATCGCCACACTTAAAACACACACGACCGGATGGTGATGACCGCTTTTCGCTTGATGTTTTCTGCTTACTGTCCCCGCTTTGTTTACTCGCACTGGTCGTACTATGCTTGCTTTCGTTGCCTCTTTTCATCTTTGACTTCATTGCCTCGTAAATAGAAAGTTTTTCTTTAAGTACGCTGTACGATGTGATTCCGTATAATATCGCTTTATTGCTTTCGTAATCAGATATGCCGTCTATTATGTATTGTATAGCAATATAATCGGGAAATTTTGCCCTTTTACCCAACTCTTTCATAATGAGCATGTACTGATACACAGTTTCGTCTTTCCTTTTCTTGCGGCTTGCCATGAATTCATGCATTTCTTTTGAATTTAGTGCGTCTGGAAACTCTTTGAAAACTGCTGTCTTCAAATCATCGAATGACTTAAACGTTTTTTCAGATTTTAGCCACAATTCCGCTGTACCCACGAGCGACCGTCGAGCGATGATAAGCTTCTGCTGGTTTGTCCAACTAAATATTTCAGCATTATCCTCGATGTCGGCAGCCCATTGTGACGAAGAATAGGTTTTGTCCTCGCCACTAAATTTGCTTATGCCGTACGTGGCGTACGCATCCAGCGACATCATGGCCGACGCCCCCGCCGCCGCGGCCGAACCGGTAGCTATTCCGATGTCGACACCCCTCATCTCCTTGTTCACAGGCATCTTCTTGTTGAAATCTTCGTTTGTAGCAGCCACCTCGCCGCTTATTACACAGCTACTTCGTCGTTCGTCTTTCTACTTTTTCCTGTGTCGCGTACCGCGTGGCACCCGCGCCAGCGATCTGTTGCAGACCAATGTTTCCAGTCAATCCCGGACGAGCCCCCAATTGTAGGAGTTGGGCTTGACCAGAGAAACAATTTTCTTCGTTTTCTTCGTTTATTTAGGCTCATTAAACACAAAATCTTAATAATTATATTCTTAATCTTCGTTACGACTTATTTGTCTTTTACCTCATTCTCATTCTCTCCTTCATACACTCCCACCACTCATTCACTCATCTTACGTTCCATTCCACCAATGAATTTAATGTTTCGTTACACGGTTAACTTTAATTAATCTATTTTCTAAGAAAATAGGCCCACATATTTATCTATCGTGCTAGGTATATGATAGATTAGGACTGTAGGGCTTATAGGGCTTAGAGTCGTAGGGACTGTTAGGCTTGTTGGCCTTAGCATCTCCCTTAACTTATAATATATTTTCATGTATTGTCACACACTTAATAGTATTGCGGCCTTACGTGACGTTTGTTAAGGGTGGCTGTACAGTATTTTTTGTACGCTAATTGATAGGGCCGTGCTTTCCGATAATGTAGATACATGTGAGATCTATACCATTTATTATTTATATTAGATTACATTTACTATGACAAAGACTTAGGTTAGTGCTGTGTAAGTGTTTAGTTGGTAAGCCTTTATATAAATAAAAGGAAGAGATCCATGTTTTTTGAAATAATTACTCATGTAACGAAGGATTTATCAATTTACCGTTTTTTCACTCCAAAAACTTATCTTCTTCTCAAACCAGATTACAATAAAAATAACTCACGCCGTGTTTAAAAACTTGCTTATCATCAAGATGACAGCGTGGCTGTCTGCTCAGGGTGTACGGGACATTTATTTAAGTATCTCCCGCTTTCCTATAGGCTATGTTCATGCTTTTTATACTTTGAATAATCTATATTTATAATAGAAATTGAAGTCACTTTTCGAGTCTGTCTGTGTAACCGCAACGTTTTGATGCGGTTTTCAAAATCATTTTGAGAATTTATTAATATTCATTTAAGTTTATAATTAAAGAAGTCTCGATGTTTTGTCCAGTCAAAACTGTGCGAAGCAGGAGTGGGTTGCCCGTTTGAATTAAAATGAACATACTACAAAAATCCAAACTCTCCTTTTAATAAAAAAAGTTTCCCAACAAGTGCACCCGTATGTCAGCTACCACTGCTACTAGGTAAAAGCTTTCAATGCGTACATTGTTCAGCTTCTATTGTCACCGAGCTCACAACAGTAATAGCCTTCTGTTGCGTGTTCCCTTGTTTCAGCGGCCATTAAACGTACACACTGATTTCTGATGGGGCTACGTATTTTCATTGTAGGACGTAAATGTTGCAATTCCGGCAATATGTGGCAATCCCAAATCCTACCTACCTCTAACTGTAGAAGATTTTCTACGCTGATATAAAATTCTGAGCCTCAACCAGTTAAAAACGTCAGTCTGTAGAAACGTCCTTTAAAAGCTCAATCTCCTTAATATTTTTATCATAAAACATTTTGCAATTTACATGTCTTAAATTAAATTCCACAATTAATATTTTTGCAATAGTTTCCGATTTTAACCTGTTTATTTGTTTCGTTCATTGCTGGCGTATTAAAGAAAATAAAAAGTCTTATTAAAGCCGGACGAGCCGGACGCAGTCAAATTGGCCCGGACACGAGGTCAAAAAGCCTAACACTATGCGGCTTTATCCGGACGGATGGCAACTCTAGAGCATACACACGTAATGACCGAAATATAGTTTTGTTTTTATTCACACAAATTGATTCTTAGTAAAAACCTGATAAGTGAGCACTTATTTATCGTTTTTGATCAATTACATAACAATTTTTTGCCGGTGTCGGCGTCTGCGTCTCTTTACTTGTCTCAACGATGCCTAGAGTACCACAGACACTAAAGGTATAGACAAGTAACTGATGTTACGTCAGGTGCAGACACGCGGACTACTTCTATTTAATTTTTGAAGTATTTCACACATTTATTTTATATTTTATTTAATATTTATTTCTGTATCTATCTATCCGTGGCATCACTGCGGGCCCTATCAGAATACCAGCGCTGCGACATTTTTTTTTAAATGTCGCAGCGTATGCTGAGATAGGAGCCTTTTGGCCTCGTACAGGACTTTCTGTTTTTTTATATTTGTTTTTTAATTTTTTATTAATGTTTTAATTAGTGTGTTTTAGTTTAATTTGTGATGTCCTGTGCGAGTCCCAATTAATACTTTTTCTTTCTTTCTTTCTTTACATAATTATATTGAACGGCTAACACTCAATTAAAATAACGACACGTTCCAAGTCAATTATCAAAGAAACTCTAATACCGACTGCATTCAATCTTACGGCTTATTGGTGATTCGCCGGAATTTACTCGCAGGCGAATCGACACTTTTAATTAATATTATTTTTTCTTGAGGAAATTCGCACGAAGTTAATTTATTTGTAGGCGAATCGATTTCTGGAGTTTTTGTCTTAAAACTAAAATAAATGGAATGCCTTGTTGGTCTAGTGGTCTCCAAGGGTTCACACCACTTTTTTAGACATTTTGACGGCGTTGTAACTGGTATTATTATTCAGGCCCAGTTGACTCGGGCTGAGCTGTCACTGACCCAATATGAACTCGACCTTTCTTTTGCCACACATAAATCTGGGGTAGGATTTATTTTGTTTTCTAGGATCTTCTTCTCTTGTATGTGACCTATGTTGGTTACATACACGGTGGCAGGGACATTGACAATTTTTTCCTTACATACCATATGGTATGTATACCATATGCTTTTTAAGAAAATAAGTGATAGACATAATTTTAATAGTAGAAATAAAGATTAACTAGATCAACCATTTTTCAGATTATCTAAAGTACATACATCTTTTATGGAGTACTGTGTTAAATGTTACAACAAAATACCTTGTGACATATTGCAATTAAATGAAAGAAAATTTAAAACTGATATTAAAAGTACACTTTGTAAACAAGCATATTACAAATTAGAGGATTTATCCAATATAAGAGTGCTTGGAAACATTCTGGTCCTACTCCATAGGACAATTGAGGATCTAGACAAAATCAAACTGGTTGCTAATTTAATTGTAAAATTTATTATTTTTTGTTATCTGACATTGATTCTACATTCTGTGATTACTTCCTCACACACTGACTTATAAATTATAAAATTTTAGGAAAATCGTCTACTTTTACAATGTTTATAAATATATGTGCACCATGTATCTATTACATAATAATTAAATTATCTGTCGCTGCTTCATTATTAATTATTTTTACCTATTGTAGTATAGTAATTTGTATTCTAGGTGCATCGTCGTCACTTATAATTATTTAACTAATTTACGTACCTATACAAACTATTATAAAACATTTTATTAGAGTAATGGTGGAGTTTCTTGCCCATTCTTCTCCATACGAAAACTACCTTTTGGATGGGGCGACAGAATCAATTCTATTATTTTGTAAATTTTGACGTTCAAAAGTGCCATAGATGGGCCTATTTGAAATAAATGATTTGACTTTGACTTTGACGCGAAACCTGTTACCTACCATGGATTCAGTACATGATTCTGAAAAAAAAAATCAGCTGTCGAAATACATTTAGACCGCGTAGGCGCACTTTTCTATGAAACAGCAGATGTTTTAACCGACGAAAAATTTCAACGCAGGTGTTTCAGAATCTTGTACAGTAAATATAAATAAATAAAAATAGTAACAGTTTTCGAGTCGATGTCTCTGCCACCCTGTATATTGCTACTAACTTGCGCTGGACATCGTAAACCTGCGTCACTTTTGAGGGGTCACTACAGTTCAAATCAATTGAACCTTGTCAAAGTTGTTTTTATTTTCTCAATTTCATCAATGTGTTGGCCAAGATCCAATCCTTTTACGCAGCGGCAATCAAATTGTTATGTCTGAGCTATTCACTTAAATTAAGCTATAAAAATCTGTGTTTATTTGGGCATTAAAATAAATAAAGTAGTAAAGTAAATTGAATATTTATGAATAATAACATAATAACATCACGCTTTGTAATGCCCGAAGAGTTAGGCAGAGGTTGCCTGAAGTACACCGACATTACGCCAGTTATATTTAAGTCCCATGTAATATGGGGCGAGCTTATTACCATCTTCTTCTTCTTTCCATGTGGTTATTGATTAACCTTGTGTCAGAGTTATAAAGCCGCCCATGAGCCTCTGACAAGACTTCACATGCCGTCGAGAAATATCTCTCAGGCATGCCGGTTTCTTCACGATGTTTTCCTTCACCATTTTTGAAGCCAGTGGTCATTATACAATACCCACATGAATTCGAAAAGTCAGAGGTGCGTGCCTTGGGTTCAAAACTCGAGACCTACGACTTGGCAGTCTACCGGTCACACCAGTAGGCTATCACTGCTCTTATTGCCATCAATGGGCACAAAAGTCAGACTCCGGGCTGGTACAGATATTTCTAATGGAAAAAACCTATGCCCGACTTGGGAATGGAACTCAAGACTCAAGACCTGAGCCCAGCAGTATCGCTTGCAACCACTAGACAAAAGAGGCAATATATAATATCCCAATATACCCCTTTCTTTTCAAGATCTTCATCAAATCCATTGGAATCCAAATATGTTCAATCAATCTGCCTAGCCTTTTCCCAACTATATTGGGATCTGCTTCCATTCTAACCGGATACAGCTGAATACCAGTTTTTTACATGGAGATCTTTGACAGTCGTTACGGGTCGTCAGAAGCCCGAAAGTCTAATAACCAGTCTTACCAAGGGGTATCGTGTTACCCAGTTACTGGTTTGTGGTTGTAGAAGTCTGATTTCCATGAGAATGACAGCCGGGACCAACGGCGTAACGTACTTTTCGAGGCATGGAGGAGTCTCGGTATGTAAAGATCCACAGACAAACCCCAAATCCAATTGGAATCCAATTATGATATCCATAAATAAACATTGGATGGTTGAAAAAGAATGAGAGTCCTCTAGCGACGGTATGAATAATTAACGCTACATTACATCGGGGAAAATCGTGTGAAAAACTGACCAAGAACGACTTGATGGTGGACGGGTTCCGTCACTATTCTCTTTAGTTATTTTTGCTAGAAATCTGGGCACTTTTTTGGAGTTCCTAGGAGCATTTATTCTACTTTAAAGCTGTACCTGCATGGAGGTAAAAGATTTTCCTGTTTGGCTAAGATATTAATATAAAGATAAATGATAAAGTAGAAAATATTTTAAGGCTATTTTCAGGGAAGTTAGATGTACTTATTTCTTCGATCAGATCAAGCATTCATGACAAGATTTACTCCCTGAATGCTAGCGGCTTACTATAGTTAATTCAAGCTTTCTTAACAATGGTCAGAGGCGTCTCAGATTCAATTAAAACCGTCAGCACCGGCTCTGTGGTCTAGTGGTTTGACCACCTGTCTCAGACCCAGAGGTCCCGGGTTCAATTCTCAGTGAAAGAAAAATATTCTGCTCAGTTTGGTTGGTGGTAGGGCTTATTCTAAGTCCGCTTAGCTAGCTACCACCATATTATCTAAGTCTGTCGCCATAACAAAAATGTTAATAGGCTTTGTTGTGCAGTAACGAGGTAAGATAGCTAGTTTCTCTGTGGTTGAGGATTCCGGGTGAAGCTCGCTTCCACCTTCGGCCTGATCATCACTTACCATCAGGTGAGATTCAGGTCAAAATGTTCCCCGTCGAGTTTAAAAAAAAACAAAGGTTTTGAAGACAAAAATTACATTATGATGAACCAACGTAGTAAATCCATGAATCTACAATTAAAAACACCGAAAAGTCATGTAAATTAAGTAACCGATACTATAAATATATCCACTAGATGTATAAATCTTTTTATTATCTCGCGATATTGAGAAGTCTTATACACCTAGTAGAAACAAGCTGACTACTTAAATAAAGATTAATATATTCAGGTCAAAAGGTCACTGCAAAGACAGGACAGAATATTAAAAAGAAAATACCTAAGATAACAGCTGGAGATTTCTTTCATAAAAAGTTATTAAACTGAAATTCGAAAGGTCGTCGACTCGGAGTAAACCTACAGGCGCCCTCAAGGGATTATTGTATTGTCATACTCAAGTTTCAGTGTAATCCTCAACTGAAAATTATCAGTGCCTTTACTTTTATAGGTAATCTGACCTAGACCTCTAATTGAATATTTTTGAGATTATTAGATGGAAGAGAATATTTTGGAGTATTCTGGAATTATTTTCTTTAAGCATTTAAATGCTGAAGAGCTTAAAAAAAATCATTAATATTTTAGGGCAAAACGTTCATTATTCAAAAGAGTGCCGTTTTTCTTGGGCGGGAAATTATCAAATAACTTTTTCCACCCTGGGTGGAGCGGAAAGGGCGTGTCAGTTGCTTACTGACAAAAAGCCACCCGTGTTCCTTCAGTTGTCTGTATGTTGCCAGGGGCCACGGTAACCCTTTCGGACAAACCCGCAACCCCGGCAAGCATTGGCCCTATTGGACCCCTTCAATTGTGCTGACATCTCTTTGAGGCGCGCGTGGAACACAACGCGTTGTCAATCCGGGCCTGGTCCTTATCGGTTGGCGAGCTACCCATTTGATTGCTCACCGTCGGCAAGCCCGCGTCTACGGTGGCCGGGAATCGGCCTGTGATTCCCGACGCCCGGGCGTCTCCTACGGCAGTTAGGGGCGTGAGAGTGCGAAATTTGCCTCTCCCTCAAATGACCGATATGATGATTTGCCTCTCCCTCCCCGTTATCCAAAAGAGTGCCTTGAGATAGAACCATCATTAACAACCTTTTTCTACATACTGTTAGGAATTAGGCCTCATCCCTTTTTGCCATGCTTCCTCAGTAACAGTTTGTCCTAGTCTCAGTCAGTCATTTGCTTGTGAGCCCTTTCACCTTCCATCTACTACTATTAGGGCTCTCTCTACCCACTGCCACCACAACTTATGCGCCTACTTTTATTTCAGGGCCACAGACAGGGTCTTAGTTTACAGTCTCGTATAATTATTTTCACATTGGCACCATTCTTCTTGAAAAGAAAAAAATACCAATGCCGCCTGATTGCGTAAAAAAGGTATTAATAATTCTCCACACAAAGTCTACCATAAGGAACTCCACTGAAACTACGTAATATCTCTTCTCGAATGCTGCTAATCTTAAACCAGTAAACAAACCCAATCACAACTAAGAAGGAACTCTAAAAAAAATACTTTCGAGCTGCAATGATCTTGTAAATGACTCGCGTGGAAAGTACGTCACGACAGTCGAACACGCGACCGAATACCAGTATCGTGATTATCAATCTATTATGTATACGGAATATACATGAGCGATGGAAAATTCTTGGAAGATGCCATTTTTAGTTGGGTTTGCAGATTTCCAATTTGGAAGTCTATTGTGGGTCTAAATAGCGACGTTCATGTTGGCTTGGATGTAAATTGAATGATAAAAATATAAAAGGGAAACAATTTTAATCGGGCTATTATACCGACAGCAAAAATGTCAAAATAATGTGAAACAAGATGATTTTAACGCTACAATAGCTGAACAGGGCGACATTTTATTAACCTAGCTTAGTCGGTTTCTGGTCTAACAGGATTGCAAATACTTATAAAATGTAGGAGATGACACAGAGTCTTCAACTTAGTCTCTGTTTGATGGACGTAGGTATGCACTACCGTTTACCTCTGACAGCCACCAAAAGACAACCGAAATAAAGTTCCCTGTTTTTTGCAAAATCATAATTACATACAAAATCACATAAGTGATAATAATTGTGTATTGATACTGTAATGTTGCATGTTTTTACTTACGGTTTGGTTGTTAAAATGTTGGTCTTTTATCATACGTTCTCTCTAGATAAATGCATGACCATTGCCGGTGTGTTAAATATTCCTGAGGCTCTGTATTTCATTGATTAATATTTTCTGTAGATTTTCTTGTTGTGACACTTACCTATGTCAAATGTTAAACTGTCAGTTTCTTTTTATTTTTCTGTTTGGCTTAGTCTATGATGTTACTTTTTGGTTTATATAGTTTCAATTATTTTTATTGATATCGCTAAAACATTGTATTAATTATAATTTATTTTTATATTATGATTGTACAAAATAACTACAAATTAACTATTGTTCTAAATTTCATTTATGAAATTTACGCACTCCAAGGAGGTCCGATTATATTTGAAGAAACCACTGTTTAAAAATGGAAAAGAATATTGACTTTGGAAACGAGCTGAAGGGTATAAAAGCAGAGGCCGTCAGAAGCAACGGGCGATTCTATCTCGGATTCTATCTATCTCCGATTCTATCTCCGACTTTATAATAATAAAAGGGTCTGTCTCTCTTACAGTCCATCTTGGCCTACCCTGGCCATTCCGAGGCTCACCCACTCCCTCCCGGAGCCAACTCTTCCTTCCCTCGGAGTCATCGACCCGCCGAGGCCATCACCAGCCGTCAATCACTCCCTGCTGGAGCCTCCAACTCACGAAGACTACCTCCCGCTGCAGGCCTCCTCTGAGGCCTAACCTCCTAAGCGTGCAGTGCCGATCAGTAGTGTTAAACTGTGTTTTTGTACTCCCCTTGTATTTTTAATTATATTATAATATTCAATTATATTGTTATATTTTCCCTTACATTTTCCCCCTCTGGGAAAATGTAACGTTACAATTTGGCGCCCATTCAGCTTACCCACCCCCTCTTCCCTCTTTAAATTCTAAAACTAACCCCCCCCCTCTTCCCTCTCTAAATTCTAAAACTAACCCACCCCCTCTTCCCTCTCTAAATTCTAAAACTAAACTTTCACAAGTTTTTCAATTATATTTTGGCGAACCTTTATTCATCACCTCATCCATTACAACCTTTACTCAACACTTCTTATACTGAACATACTCGTAATACTACACCCCCACATACACTACGATTACCACTGTAATCGTCATCCATTCTTCGCTTGTACGTGTTAAAACCATCGTTCGTTCGTTGGTCATTTGCAAGTTGGGGTTTGGCTTACTATACGACGTTCTATAGGAGAGTATCCTATAGACGTTACCACCTACTCTTTACTCTTTTCTTTACCTCACTACACTGCATCCCACACACTTGCACACCACTGCGGTTACCATACATTGGTAATCGTACCCAGTTTTCGCTTGTGTGTGTTAACTTGTCACTAGCAAGTTGGGAACTGGGACACTCCACGACGCCTGCAGGACAATATCCTGTGGACGTTTGTACAATACTGAACATTAATTTACTTTAATCATTACTCCATTTAGTTTGATTTGTTACCACGACTAAATTACTTAAAAACTTATTCCTAGACTAATATTTTTAAATCTTAAACAATGGATAATAGACCAATAAGATACACGTACTTCAACAAACTTGAGCTTGAATACGAAGTTTCTATCAGAGCTGAAAGACCTGCTGAAACTTTGACAAATCGGAGATAATTCTATATATATATCGGAGACAAAAATAAATTGTTACAGTTTATACAATATTATTTATTATTTAGTTTATAATATTGTTTTAGTTTTTATTTTACTAAAGTTTTACAGTTTACACTGATTATGCTGCACTAAAATGGTTCCAAAATCTATCTAATCCTTCTGGGAGATTAGCACGTTGGACTCTTCGTCTATCATGCTTTGATTTTGATCTGAAACATAAGAAAGGAAAGGGTAATTTCGTTCATGGGACATTCCGTTACAAAAGATTCAATTAGCACTAAATAGCTCTGTAAATGCTACCACAGGGTTCTTCTCCTTGATGTCTTTAAGAACTTTCATTTTTATTCATTTTCATAAGTCTGTAAATAATTCATAGGGATAAACTTTTGGCATTGTTAATTATATTTAGTTTTTATGGAGCGGTGCATAACTCATTAAATAAGCCATTATGTCGAGCGGTACTTAACTCGTTAAATAAGCCTTAGTGTATCTATATCTTTATCTTATTTTTAAATACTTACTTGAACTTAAACTTAGATTTAATTTACTTGTACTTGAACTTGAAACTCGCAAGGTTTTTCGTAAGCACTAATGCTTTAAAACC
Source organism: Omphaloscelis lunosa (assembly GCA_916610215.1). Lineage (NCBI taxonomy): Eukaryota > Metazoa > Arthropoda > Insecta > Lepidoptera > Noctuidae > Omphaloscelis > Omphaloscelis lunosa. Next base: position 2,306,460 of record OU744266.1, on the reverse strand, counting down.
TTGACTATTCTTCTGAAACAGGAAAGTTTTGTAAATATTAATTAAGTTTTTTGTTGGGTTTTAAAAAAGGTGCGGGTTACGACACCTAATTAAAATAAATAAGCCTTCGTAACTTTAAAAAATAATTCCTTGTGGAGTATGCGTCATAGAATGTGAACCATATCCCCTAAGAATGCTGGTGATGTATGATTGAGGGAGCACGAAAGGCGAGTTGTTGAAAGGTGTATGAAAGAGGGAAATGTAATGTTGCATGTTTTTACTTACGGTTTGGTTGTTAAAATGTTGGTCTTTTATCATACGTTCTCTCTAGATAAATGCATGACCATTGCCGGTGTGTTAAATATTCCTGAGGCTCTGTATTTCATTGATTAATATTTTCTGTAGATTTTCTTGTTGTGACACTTACCTATGTCAAATGTTAAACTGTCAGTTTCTTTTTATTTTTCTGTTTGGCTTAGTCTATGATGTAACTTTTTGGTTTATATAGTTTCAATTATTTTTATTGATATCGCTAAAACATTGTATTAATTATAATTTATTTTTATATTATGATTGTACAAAATAACTACAAATTAACTATTGTTCTAAATTTCATTTATGAAATTTACGCACTCCAAGGAGGTCCGATTATATTTGAAGAAACCACTGTTTAAAAATGGAAAAGAATATTGACTTTGGAAACGAGCTGAAGGGTATAAAAGCAGAGGCCGTCAGAAGCAACGGGCGATTCTATCTCGGATTCTATCTATCTCCGATTCTATCTCCGACTTTATAATAATAAAAGGGTCTGTCTCTCTTACAGTCCATCTTGGCCTACCCTGGCCATTCCGGGGCTCACCCACTCCCTGCCGGAGCCAACTCTTCCTTCCCTCGGAGTCATCGACCCGCCGAGGCCATCACCAGCCGTCAATCACTCCCTGCTGGAGCCTCCAACTCACGAAGACTACCTCCCGCTGCAGGCCTCCTCTGAGGCCTAACCTCCTAAGCGTGCAGTGCCGATCAGTAGTGTTAAACTGTGTTTTTGTACTCCCCTTGTATTTTTAATTATATTATAATATTCAATTATATTGTTATATTTTCCCTTACATTTTCCCCCTCTGGGAAAATGTAACGTTACAATACAAAAAAAAAACAGTCAAAATAACTGTTAAAGGACTGTTATATGCAATAGCGCACTGTTTTCGTAGGGAAGAACTATTGCAATTATTGCAGGTCGAAGTTTTAATTTATCCAATTAATAAATTACTACTTCCGTAAGTTTAGTGTTTATCCTAAATGTTGGTAACGTTGCAAATAACTGTCAAATATTTACCTGTTTTGATTAATTTGTTAATATTACTGTATGGAAATACGAAATGTGGCTAACTAGCGAACTAAAATATTGATTATGAAATGCAATAATTAATATCGTAACATCAACCGATTTAGTTTTAGATGTAAAATAAGGATTTGGAAACTTTCCAAATTACTTTTTTACACCTAAAATGATTACAACATCAAATTCGGTGTTATAACTGTAATTCATTATTAATATTCTAGTTCGCTAGTTAGCCACATTTCATATTTCCATACAGTAATATTGCCAAAGTAATCAAAACAGCGAAATATTTGACATCGATTTGTGACGTTGCCAACTTTCAGAATAAAACGCTCTTAACAAGAAATAAAGCAGATTTTGAATATAATTTGAGCTTTAAAATATTATTATCGAGATTTAATAAGATCATCAATTAAGCAAACATGGAGAACGATTAATTTTAATTAATGAACGAAATTTCAGCAAACAACGAAAGAACCAAACATTTACTCTGCATATATTTATTTGCATTGTTTTAAATCGCTTTGTATTATTAATTTAAAGTTCGAGATAATTGATTCATATATGTTTCAGAAATGGAATACGTATTCACCAATTATATCTTATATTTTACTTTCTGCTTTGCTTTTTGTGATTTATTGTGGCTTAAAACATTTTTTTTTAATGAGAAGACACCAGAGTAAACTGATTTTTATTTGATTTACACGGCTTAAGATACCAATTACATAAATCAAAGTATGTATATTAAGTACATAACATAACACAGAAACGAATAACAACAACTAAATACTATTATTCTCACAAAAATGTAGGCAAATGACCATTAAATTGGCGAATTTATTATCGAATAGATCGCAGTCCGGGTTGGCTTCGAGGGGCTTATCTATGTATATACGAGTAGTGTGGTCAACACGCGCGGTAACGCAGGTGGCGGAGATGCAAGTTTTTTTTTTTTTGTTATCCGTAAGTTATATTCGTTATTATTATTAAAAGTTTTTTTTTTTGTTTAGCATGCATTCAATAAATTAAGATTTCAAGAAACTGACACTTTCTTGGCTTTCCATATATATTTTTCATTTATCATAAATTAATATTATTCTTTGTATAAAATAATAAACAAATAATCTTCGATCTTCACAGTTAATGAACTTTATGTGTCATAAAAGAAAATTAAACCATTAATCCATCATATTGCAGTTTTGTGTGATTAACTTTCATAACTGGTAACATGCATAGAATAGCTTTTTAATGAAATCTGACAATTTGTAGATCATGCCCATACCCGGCTTTTCAAAGGGTAAACTATACAAAATAACTAATATGTAATTTTGTTTTAAGGGATTTTTCTAAAAATGAAACCTAACTAGATCGATTTATCGCCCCCGAAACTCCCTGCATACTAAATTTCATGAAAATCGTTGGAGCCGTTCCCGAGATTCAGATTATATACATACATATAGTATACAAGAATTGCTCGTTTAAAGGTATTAGATATAACTAATTGCGTACTTCATCCTCGCTTTACACGTCTTATTACAATAATTAATTATTAGAAGAAAAACTCTCTTTGATTTGTTATTTTCTTAAGAAATAACATGAGTTTAACAGTCTTTTGCAAATACATTTGTGATGATAAGTTTTTCAGAAACCGGCTGTAATTAACACTTTGAAGGACAGTACACGAGACACAATAGAAGTTTTATTGTTATGACGCCTATGGGCGTATAGTGTCCTTCAAAGTATTAAGTCAGACGTTGCTCTACGTGTTAGTCTAGTGAATTCAAAATTGTCCAACTTTCGACAAACGAAAAAGTGTCAATATTTTAATAATTTTACCGTCCATTAAATTAGACACTAAAGGTACCATCACCCAAATTGATTGTTAAGTAAAGATATTAAACTAAGTCTTCGTTACAAAATTCACAAAGGGATGACTGATGAACTGAAAATTTGCAACTAATGCTACAATAATAGGGGAAGGAAGACTGGCACATTATTTTGTCATCCATCAGAGATAATTAACATATTAAATTAATTCCGAATAAGATAGATATTTTATGAAATAGGTCAAGGATTTTAGAATCTTGAAATAAATGATTATTGAAAGCAGCAAAGCTTTCATCCTCTTGAAATGGATTGCTTTATTTCTCCCTTTTTTCTATCGAGGACCACTACAGAAGTTAAAATTACCTGTTCAAATATTTTAAGGTTCCTGGTGCCATTAATGCTATTAACTTTGTTGATTGGCTAATATTTGTACCAACAGATAAAATAATAAATTGAGTTAACAAGAACAACGCTGTTTTTCTAGCTGTTTTTTTATTAGAATACTAGTGTTACCCGCGACTTCATCTGCTATCCAGGATGGAAAGTATTGTATGTCCTAACCGAGGTCAAGGTCTACCCAGGTGTCAAATTTCATCCAAATTCGTTTAGCCATTTTAGCGTGAAAGCGTAACAAACAAACAAACTAATGCACTTTCGCATTTATTTAGCTTTTGCCGGCGAATTCGTCCGCGAGCCTAAAACCTTTCTCAAGAATTGGGCTATCCAATGCAAAAAGAAGATTATCCCTACAAACAAACTTATAAACAAACAAATTTTGCCTCTTTATAACATTAGTGTAGATATAGTTAGGATTAGGATTATTGAATCAATAACTACTTAACAAAAACAATACCACACGGCACATTGGCATTCCATCGAATGACTAAATATTTTCTTCAAAAAAGTTGACAACATTAACGTCTGCCTGCAGTTTACACGCCAGCGGTAGCCAACCTTCGGCAACAAAAACAAATAATTTAAATAATTATTATCATTGTCACGCAATGCATATAAAAAAGGTCCGTCTTATGACGTTTGCAATTAAACAGCAATTTACTGTGAATTGTCACGCTTTAAACGATCTTCACTATATTGGTAAGTGGTTAAGTAATATTTCATTTTGAGCGTTTGTTGAAAAAAATGCTTGATTGCTTTAACGTGCGTTGGTTGCAATTAATTAGAAAATGGTTTAGAAGTGATATTTTTCACACATTTTTGAGATTGATCGAATCATACGAAATTTTATAAAAACGCTCGTTTGCTAAGTAAAAATTGTCTTGTGCAATTTTGAAATTAAAATTTTTCGCTTAGTTTTGACATTATTTAAAAGCTTAAATCCTTCTGACGTCAACTTTTACATAAAATCCGCTTTCATACTTGAAGTCAAAATATTTCTAATCCAGCTTAGAATTTTTCCAAATACCATCCATCACGACAATTGCTGGCGGAATTCCAGAAAACTACGAAGTTTTCGGTAACTTTGTATGTGGGAACCAATAAAATGTTATACCATGTTATACTAAAACTTGTATCCGGGCAAAACTTTACTAAATACATTTTCCAATACTAGCATTATATTGTAGAGAGTAAAGTATGAGTTGGAGATAAAAGTTTTTATTAGTATGTAAGTGTTCTTCGTGGTATTTCTCGAGCCATTTGAAAATCCAGCTTTGATTTTCACTCAGATACCACTTTTGTGGTAGTAATTTTGAGCGTATCGGTGTTCATGTGAACCTAGCGACCTCCTTAATAAATTAAAATTTTGATATTGTACAGTGCCATAGAAGACGAAGGAATTTGTTGGTTTAATTTATTTTATTCCATTAGTTACTTCCACATGCATTATATAATCAGCCTATAATGTTCCCACTGCTGAGACTCATGCCTTTTCTCTGAAAATGGGGCACACTTTATTACATTTACTTCCAAATATGAATTATTAATAGTCTCATAACATTTCAGTAGCAAATTTTTGAAAATGGTTAAAATAACTTATAACATTATACAAATGTTGACGTTCGCTGCATCTATTCACACAAATCACAGAAAAGTAATGATAGCCTAGTGGTATAACCGTCAGACTGCCAAGTCATAGGTCTCGAGTTCGAACCCAAGGCACGTAGGTACCTCTGACTTTTCGGATGCATGTGCATATTGTATAATTTATCACTTGCTTAAAAAACAGTGAAGAAAACATCGTGAGGAAACCGGCATGCCTGAGAGATATTTCTCGACGACATGTGAAGCCAAGTCAGAGGCCCATGGGGGACTTTAAAACACTGACAACCAGGTGAGTCACTAACCAGAAGAAAACAAGATAACAGACATGAGAGTAAAACTTTTGCTTTTGTCCATTCAGTATGTTAGAACATAAATAGTACATAAATAAAATCACGCCTTCTTCCCATGGAGGTAGACAGAAACTACAGAACGCCAATTGATACGATACTATGATTAGGACATCAGTTCCTGATATTTTACTTTTAAATCATTTTGGGAAGTAAAATTATCTAATACATATTATCGTTCGCTATGAAAAAAAAAAACAGTGACGCTCCGGGAGTGCCGACAGAAGTGAAAACTTGAAATAAAATCGGCACCGCGGTTATCAACGCGATGATGTCTTTTTATTGGTCAAAAGGTGGTGTCATCACGGTGTCGCGAAATCAATGGTTTAGTCCCATCTCAAAAATGCCCAACGCGCCTAAAGAAGTTTTCACTTCAAAAAACATCAACGCCCAAGTTTGTCCCTAATAAACCCATTACTCAGAAACTGACGGAAAAAAACGGAATTAATTCCAATCAGAATTTTCTGTTAACCAGAAAATTATTACTCATAAATTACCACAGCAGGTTTTAATTTCGGAATTTTTGTGTAAATAATACAACAATATTAACTGTGCAGTATACACTTGTAGCTTCTTCTCACTAAGTAGTCGGTAATATGAAGTATAATGTGAAATGGGTTGCAAGAATTTGGAAAACGGGAAATAATATTACTATTATTTATTTATTTAAATTCAAAGTTAAATAATTTATTTCAATTAGCCAAATAAAAGGCACTTTGGAACGTCAAAATATAAAAAATAATAAGATTCTAGTCGTCTCTTCCAAAAGGTAGTTTTCATATTGAATGGACAAGAAACTCCACCGTAACGCTTTTAAAATGTTTTACAATATTTTATATACATAATTATAATTTTATGTAAAGACGATGCACCTGGAGTAAGATTATTATACCACAATAGGTAAAGGAATTAAAAATGAAGCAATGACAGATAAATTCATTATGTGATAGATACATGGTGCTATACATACATACATACATATGTATACAAAATATTTAAAAAAATACAACTAATACTAATAAGTCAGTAATCACAGAAAGTAAAATCAATGTTTAAAATATAATAAATTATACAATTAAATTAACAACCAGTTTGATTTTGTCTAGACTCTAAATTGTCTTATGGAGCAGGACCAGCAAGTTTCCAAGCATTATTATCTTGGGTATAATCTTCTAATTTGTAATAATAGTTCAAATTCAAATAATGTAATTCAGGAATACACCCATATGAAATTCACAACAGATTATAAATTCAATTAATTAACTATAATATGTCTGTTTACAAAATGTACTTATAAAATGAGTTTTAAATTTTATCTCATTTAATTGTTATAAAATTTTAATAAGGTATTTTGTTGTAACATTTAGTACAGTACCCCACTAAACATATAATTATTTAAAAAGATTTTACGGTAGTCTTGTACTTGATTGCATGTCTTTTTTACTGAGCTTACCTTCGGGTTGGGATACGCATGTCAAGCCAGTCTTCGTATATTTTCTTCAATATAAAATGTTGACAGTATTTTTACATTTGACGTCTGTCAACTAAAAAGCATTTTTGTTTGAACATTTCTTCAAATCTGAATTAAATAATTTTTACGTTTAATTTAATCAAACATTCCTTTTTAAAGACAAAGCAACTAGATAAATCTCTCCAAATCTTCCTGCACTGATAACGTTATCCGTATAACTCAGCTGACTTTTACAAAATGGCGCCGGATAAGAAACAGCTGATGCATTCTGTTACGCCGCGCCAATACGTGGAATACATACCTTTAGCCACGCATGCGTTAAGTCCTGTCCTGCGGTTTTGCCTCGATACAGATATTTTTTACATCTTGCTTTATTTGTCTTCGGAAAATATTAAAGAATGTTTTTTTTATTTTTTATTTACTTTTAATTAAGTTTAGGAAAACTTTATTTCACGTGTATTGTCACTAGTATTACAAGAGATCAACAAGGAATAAAAAAACCTTCTTAAAACATCTTCAAAAATTCGCTAAAAATATCACAAATAAATTAACCAAAATGTATCTACTAAAATGTTTATCGTTCGAAAAGTGTTGATCAATATTTTGGTTTTCATTTTACAAAAAATTACAAAATACCAAAATTGTATTTTAAAAAAACCAATGTTCTGCGATCGCACTATCGCGTGCTTTAATACTAATATTATTTACTAGCTTCTGTTCGCTACTTTGTCCGCCTATAGCCCTATAGCCTATAATAACCTTCCCTAAGAATTGGGCTATCCAATGTAAAAATATTTTTTCAAATCCGACTGATAGTTCCGGAGATTACCCTACATACAAACTTACTAACAAACAAATATTACCACTGTATAATATTATAATATTAAATAAATTAATATTATATTATAGTAAATATTATTTTACTAATAGTATAAATAGGCACATAAATCCACCACAATAATATTATAGTGGTCTTATTGGTAATGTTCTTCAGAAAGGTCAGGTGCTGAATGAACATAAACGAGGCAAAAGGAGTATGAAAGGATCGTAGCAGATGGCGTTCTGTAGTTTCTGCCTACCCCCGTGGGAAGAAGACGTCAGTTTATGTATATAAATCCAACACTTAGTTGCCTATCGATAACCTAGTTTAGCATTAATTATCACCAAAATGTCCTACATTCAATGTATGATTAGTTTCACCACAATCAGCTCCCGACGAATTCCTATGACAGAAAACCAATTACCGACGGCCTTCTCCATTTGAAGGGATTCTAATATATCAGTCTTCTAGATTACTTGTCAAATTGGGTAATGGAGGCATTTCATTACTGGTAAATAGGTCATATTCTGAAAAAGTTTTTTCCTGTTAGATAGAGTTGGGTTTGTGCCTCATGTTTATTCAGTGTTATTTAATGATGTGATTGATAACGCTTCACACATATAAAAAAAAATCAAGAACCCTGACTGCAAACACAAAAAACAAGGTTCAATTGATAATAGGTACTTGTTTTTCTCATTTCAGTTATGACATGTGTTATTGCAGTCATATCTTTGTTTCTTTTTGTAAATAAAAGCTTAATGAGTCAATTTCAAACACAAATAAACTAAAAGCTTGAAATAAAGCAAAGTATTAAAAAAAAAAAAAAACCTAATGCAAAATCACATAACTGAAAGAGAAATACTAGCATAAATACAAAATAAAATCATTTACCCCTGACGTTAGTGAACTATTTTGACGTTCAAAAGTATTTGAAATAAATGATTTGACTTTGACTATCACTAAGAGCTTCCACCCTCATAAAATTGATTGAAAAATGGGTTTTTAATTGAATTTCCTTATAAAGGAGGAATCTCCTTCGAGGCTTAGATGAGCACGTGGGATAGTACGTAAACACTATTAAGAAAAATGATTGAGGATGAGAACAGTACCCTAATTGCGTAACTTATTTTCGTAAACGATTATGACAAATTTGTTTCATTTTGACAGTTCAACAACAATCATTGCGTTATTTACGTTGTTGAGCAGATTTTTTTTTCCAACTTATGAAGCAATGGATTAGCAATCTGTTTCAAATCGAAACAGATTGTAATTGATCGTGTATTACGCAATTAAGGTACTGGTTTAGAACTAATTTAAATGTCGATGGTCGCTCAGTCAATGACAAATAATTTATTTTAAGTACCTAGACATAAAAGGCACTTTTCAACGTCAAAATTTACAACAAAATAGAATTTGTTCTAGTCGCCCTTTCCAAAAGGTAGTTTTCGTATGGAGAAAAATGGGCAAGAAACTCCACCGTTACTTTAAAAAAAAATATAGGCTACATATATATGACGTAAGTATTATATAGACGTAATATAATTATTTTTAATTATAATTAATAATTATTTCATCATTTTAATATTTTGTACTGGACACCAAACTTTACATATATTAGCTAAATTTTTTCTTTAAAATGAGCTATTTAAAAAAAGTTACTGTAGACACGAGGAAAGGAAAAACCGGCGAAGTACGAGTCGGACTCGCACTCGAAGGGTTCCGTACCACCGTATTAGCAAAAACCGCCGAAAAAAAAACGGGTTCCGTTTGGCACCCTTCAAGTACGGAACCCTAAAACTGGCAAATGAGGAAGTACTATCAGAGCGCTTAGACAAATGATAACTTTCTTTAAATTTTAAGGAAAATTTGAAATATTCGTGAGTGACTAGAAATTTTTGAAAGATATGTATAAATATTTTCCATTTAGTAGTTATTATTAATTGAGACTTAGGTTCGCAATATGTGTTAACAGATTAGTATTAGTGGTATAGAACTGTGTCTCATTGAAGTAACAACGTATTATTAATTCAAAACCCATTGACAAACACCCAGACACAAGTGCACAATGTCTTCCTACTGCAGCCAAGCCCCACTGCAGCGAATCAGTGAAGCGTCTTCATATATAAAACTATTCCATCGTACTTTCAAGCATTTGGTATACACGCGTGTGCCAATTGAATCATCGACTGAGTTTGTGTTAGTGAAGTGAAAAGACAATTATATCGATAAAAATGAAGAGCGCGTATCTATTAGCGGTCCTGATTTTCGGTATCGTGAGAGCGAGTGAAATCGATAAAGAGGTGAGGAAATATTGTTTTTTTATTTGTTATAGTGTGTGTGGCGTATCGCTGTTTTATCGATAATTTTGTGATTAATACCAACACTATATTTTTTTTTATCATCGGATTTTTATTTTTAGATCAAATTAAATATAGTTTTTAATCAACTCTAATTACAATTAATAAAATTTTAAATTAACTTTAATTAGAATTAAAACAATAACGAATGAAATAAATATCGTATTCAACGTTCATTGAACAAAATTGTGAGTAGACTTTTCTGAAATCAATTCATGTCTAAATTAATTACGACTCGACTGGAAGTAATCACTGCCTACGTTTTTCTTTGATCAGATTTTCCAAATTATAAGAAGTTGTAACTAAATAAACCAATTAATTAAAATGACTATTAAAACTGATTCCCATTTTTACAAAGAAAATTAAACGAATTAAAATTGTACTAATTAATCAATCAATGATTTGTAAAATGGCAAAAAATTTCGTTTTATTATCAGTAAAAATGTTGGTATCAGTTACTTTTCAATTAAATCACATCACTTTGTTTAACATTGTTTCACCGATTTTATCACCGATCTTTTTATCGACATACAACAGTTACTGAAAAGGATCACAACACAATTAGATGCAAAGGCATTGAAAAAGTAGGATGTTTAAAAATGCTTCTGCAGACTGCACTAGGTAATATGTTCTATTGCCCGGAATCTGAGGCATCCTTTTGTGAGTCCATAGTAATATTGGTTCGGTATCTTGACACACTGCACATCTGAACGCTTAGTTACGTGCGGGTTACAATAAGATGGGGGTCTATTTTTAAGTAGCACCACCAACAACTGATTTTATTATACAGGATTTGTACTAGCCTCGTGTAGCCTCGTGTCGGCAAAGCTAGTTTTCAATCGGATCATTTTACTCTACGGCCTAAGTCATAGTAATAAAAAAATTAATCATTAAATTAAATCATCATAATAAAATTTCCTAGAATCCTGTCAACAGCTCTAGCCAGGATAAGAAGCCAGGATATTATTTATTTGCTATCCTAGCTTAAAAAACTAGCCTCGTGTAACCCTTTTTTTTTGGGTGGGAATTTATCAAATAACTTCTCCCGCTCTGGGCAGAGCGGGAGGGCGTGTCAGACTCTTACTGACTAAAACCCATCCGTGTTCCTTCGGTTGCCCTGTTGCCGGGGGCCACGATCTCCCTTTCGGTTTTCTTCGCAACCCCAGCAGGTATAGGCCCTAACGGACCCCGTCTATTCTGCTGACATCTCTATGAGGCGCGCGTGGAACACAACACGCCGTCGACCCGGGCCTGGTCCTATCGGACGGTGAGCTAAGCCTCATGTAACCCTGACATTAGGACTTTATCAGACACGATATACTTTATTAGCATCAGTGATCATCTGCATCAATGCTGCATCGCGTTCGACTCTTTGCGTTCGGGTACTTAGAGCTCGGTCTTAAAATTACCTTTTGTCAATCTCTTTTTGCTAGTTGCTGTATCGAGCTACCGAAAATCATTGGTAGAGAGAGAGCTTCCCATAAATAACTATTTATGTATACAACTTTCTCGAATCGTAGCAGTTGAAAGAAAAAGAAAACATTTATTTGGCTTCATTTCCTGAAATATGCACCGTGTAGATAGCAATATCTTTACTAAAAATCGATTGCCATGCGTCAGTCTCGCTAAAACTCGAAAATGGCTCAACTGATTTGAATATATTTTATTTTGTTTTGTTTGCCTCATTACTGGCGTGGTTTGCAAAAAAAGAACATTAGGAAAAACCCAAAGGAACAGCCGAAATAATTTAAAATTACATTTTGACAGGACTACGTCTGACGGCTCAGCTGGTCTTTGACACTCAAAAATGGCTCGACCGATTTGAATAAAACGTTTTTTTTGTTTTTTTTGTGCTCAAACGGGGCGGTTTAGGAAAAAAAAATAGGAAAACCCCAAAGGAACAGCCGAAAAATCGAAAATTCGAAATTTTGTTCACGAGGAAGTACGAAGTTCGCTGGGTCATCTAGGAAAACGGTTGCGCCAAAAAGATTCATTTGGAGGTAATGCCAGACAGATGCTTTCAGACGCTGGTTTCTTATGAACCTTTAGAAACGATTGTAAACTAGTTAAACCTTACTAAAAGGGATGATGCCTGGATCAAAAAAAAAATCTGTCATTCAGATAATATAAAAAATACACGTTTTTTTTTTCTTCATATTAATAAAAAAATACTTGGATAAAACGCATTAAGGTAAAAGCACCTATTACGGAGGTATTTCGCATCATTTGAAAGTAAGAAACAAAAATAAGCATTTGTAGGTATTTCTAAAGGTGGAAAAAAATTCTATCGTTAAAAGTGGAATTTATATTTTGTATTGCTGTTGAGACTATGTTTCTGTTGATGATATTTCTTATTTTAAAGAAATATTTAAATAGTCTGGTCGATTTTCCCTAATACGGAGGTACAATTTTGGTCTGATCCTATTACTGTGGTAGACGGCTCCTAATACGGAGGGTCAGAAATTATATTCATTAAAGTTCCGTACAAATAATATTTATTAAATAATATTAATGTGTTAGTAACGTAATTCGTAAGTTTTTCATTTATTGACCATTGATTTTATTACATTGCGTAATCAAATTAATGGTGAATGAATTATTTTTAGAATTACTTTAATCACATTTATATTATTTAATAAATATTATTTGTACGAAACTTCAATAAAATTTAAAAAAAACTTTACGTTGTGAAAAACAAAAAGTAAAATTAAAAAAATGAGCGAAAGAAGTCGGTCTGTATAGAAAATCTTTCCGTACAGACCGAAATCGCTTCGCTCATTTTTTCTGTATTGTATTATTAAATTAATTCACATGAGAATCCCCTATGAGAGAATCCCCTAGGATTCTCTCATGTTAAAATAAAATAATCTTTATTTCCAACGGATTCCGAAGGAATTTAAGAATAAATAAGGAGGTATGTTCACTGGTTTTATAGAATTAAAATACAAGTATTATGGAATCAACTAGTTATATTATTTAAAAAATAATGACAACTAATAACAATAAAATCTAAACAAAATCTTTCAAAAATCAACAGTTCGTTGAGGAACAAAAGGTTATAAAATTAAAAACGTATTGAAAGTTTTAGATTTAAAATTATGTTCTATAACATCATTTTAAAAACAGAAATAAAAATTATGTAGATTGCATAAATTTAAATAAAACAATTACATAAATTTAAAAGTTTTCATCGCTTTTGATTTTATCAAAAAAAAACATGCATGTCAAATAAGAATCCACAAAAAAAGATACAAAACTTTTACGGAACCCTAAAAACTTGTAATTTTATGTTGTATGAATAGAGCCGTAATAGGAGATCTTAGAACCCTACACGGAGTTACCTGGAAATAATTACCGCCGTAATAGGAAAACTACTCATGTTTTCGATAATCCTAATTCTGACCCATAAATATTTCGATAAACAAAAGAGTAAAAATGCCTAATCAAACATTAACAGTTTTTTGGCTCAGATTTGTAAAACTCAAGTCAAAATTTATACAAAATAAATGTTTTGTGATAAATTAAAATACACCTTGCCATTTTTGCCTCTTCTAAGAAACTAACATTTTGTACTCGACAGTTTTCATATTTAACTAGATTTCTAATTAAGAACACATACCACAGAATATGGTTTCTAAGTTATGTGATTAATAATTATTTCAACTAAACTTGAAACTAATTCAATAAGTTAATCAATTGAAAGTTATAAACAATTAAACATGTCCAGTACTTTTCCTATTTCGGAGTCATACCACCGTATTAGGATTAATCTACAAAATTTGTATCGTATTACGGCGGTATTTTATTTTTTATTTTTTTGGTAAAAAATGACTTACAAATATAAAATAAGCTATTTAAATAGTGAGTGTAATAATAAGAAAATGCTATAAATAACAAATGAACAAACTCGAACGGCATCTTAATACGAAAAACTTAGTTTCTAAATATTTGTGTACTTACTTTTGTTGTTCCGCGTTTGTATGGAAACATCTCTCACGTCGATGACGTTACCCAGACTGATTGATCTTGTTGTATTGTCTATGTGCTATACTTGCAAACGTCAGTTAAGTCATAAAGTAATAGATTTAGAATAAATAGTTTCGGTTTTGGTGTACCTACACTGAATAAAACGGGAATAAAACGCGAAAATAGAAATACCACCGTAATAGGAAGCGATTTTGACTACCGCCGTATGAGGAGCGTTTACTTTAAAGTTGGTGAGTGGGGGTCACTACATCACAAGTAAGTATAAAATCTACATACTCGTGACGTCTTGGCAAATTTTAACTGTATCGCCGTAATCCTTTGATAAAGGAAAAAAAAAATACGTCTCCAATATTTTCAATAATCTACAAGACGGACAAAAATATATTTTCAGTCATCATCCCTATTATCATTTATTATGCTTGTCACAAATAGTTTCGATTTGATGCTAAACTGCTATCAAACGTCAGATTATCATCGAAGACTCCAAATCTCCTAAAAGCTGTTTATAGATACCGGATTATACCTAATAAGTACCTACATCCTTCAATTTTATCTTCATTCACACACGTAATCCCTACGCTGGTAACGGAAAAAAGGTTTTTTATAACTTAAGCGGGGATAATATTCAATTATTGGAAGATTATCGGAAAATATGTGCTTTTGTTCGAGTTTAGGATGGTATAATCACCTCTTTATGTGAAGTCGGTTCTTATTGAATAGTTTTTTATCCGTGAACATCAAAGAATGTTATGTACAGTATGTCCGTTTCATATTAAAATCGTGCTAGGAATTATTCATGTTCATTGTGTTTTGAACGTTGAAAAAATCGCTTTAATTTTTTTCATTTATGGGTGATAATTTATAGCAGAAAGAAGCTTGTGGCTAAGTAATAACAGCCGCATGGATCAATCCATCAGGTTAAGCTACCCTTTTCGGCGTTGGTCCGTGGATGGGTGACCATCTTTACATATATTTCACGTTACGTCGTTGGTTCCGGCTGTCATTCGTGAATCTTTGACAGTCGTTACGGGTCGGCAGAAGCCCGAAAGTTTGACAACCAGTCTTACCAAGAAATTGTATTACTAATTAACTAGGTTGTGGAGGTCAGATAGGCAGTCGCTCAATATAAAATACTGGTATTCAGCTGCATCCAGCTAGACTGGAAGGTGTCCCTTACATAGTTGGGAAAAGGCTAGCCAGATTGATTGGGTGATAATTTATGATAATACAAAAATAATTATTTATACTTTTTAGGGGTCCGTACCCGAAGGGTGCCAAACAGAACAGAACCCTATTACCAAGCCTCCGTTGTCTGTCCGTCCGTCCGTCTATCTCTCAACGGGCTATATCTTATGAACCGTAATAGGTAGACAGTTGAAATTTTCACAGATTGTAATGAAATGAAATGAAATGAAATGAAATTGTTTATTCTGTAAATAGGATATCGGAATCACTTTTACACGTCATATTAAAAAAATAAAAATAAGCTTGCTGAGTTCGGCGTTTCCTATCTGACTACTGTGAGAAGAAAGGCCGAAACAAACTCAGAGGTCACAGTCTCTTTTAAAGTCCAGACATAATCTTAGTCAGGCGTGTGTATTTGGCCCCATACAAGAAACGTATTTTTTTGACTAAAGTAAAAAACTTAGTGATAAAAATATTACACGGTGCTTCCGTTTGCGAGTCCCACTCGTATTTAGCCAATGTTTTATTTGATTTGATTTTATTGTGTTTGGGTGGCTTACAGCTATCAATACAGAAGTAATAGTAAGGTAATTGACGACAAGACATTCACCAATTGGGGCTCCACAATAAAAAAGAAACAAATAAAAAAACTTGCAAACAAAAAAAAATCCCTAAAAGTTTCGATAATACTTTAAAATTTTCTACAGAATCCAAACTAAACCAATATATCCCATACTATTTAATATAGAGCAATACAGGAGTTTACGGGGCGAAAAATCGATCTAGCTAGGTCTCATATCAGGGAAAATTCGTTTAGTCCGTATTTTCACCCGAGCAGAGCTTTGTCGCCCGAAGTTTAGAACAAGACGGCTACCTCAGAATCATAGATAGGTAATAAACTTCTTAGAATAATGACATGGCAGCATGGAATTAGTATATACACTATTAAATAAACATTCTCTATTTTCACCAGAGCAAAGCTCGGTCACCCAGGTACTCATCATTAAAAGACAACAATCTCATTAAGACAAAGCGTGGAAAGCTAAATAGCCAACTAATTATCACATTGAAACGAACGCCTACATATCACGATTATCGGTATTTCACTGAAAGCGGTTCTCTGCTACACTTGAGCGCGTGCACGCATCGCGACAGCTAATGAATTTTCTTTGAATTGTTATGGTGCATTGTGTTCAGACGTACGGGTGTTTAAGTTGAACAACATTTAAAGTAATCAGTAAAAAAGAAACAAAAAACAAAATTATAGTAAAAGTTATGTTTATTTACATTAGTACAAATAATCTTCATCTGCCTAGCCTTTTACCAACTATGTTGGTGTTCTAACAAAATTCCTGTATTTAACATGGAGTGACTGCCTATCTGACCTCCGCTATGTAGTTACTGGGTAAAACGATGCAGTGACACAGTCCCATGTAAAAAACTTGCTATTCAACTGCATGGTTAGACTGGAAGCCGACCTTAATTTAATTGGGAAAATACTAAGCATATCATTGTGAGTGTCATTCTGGTGTCACTCTTAAGGTGAGGAAAACTCCCATCCATAAACCACTTTTACTAATTAATTTAAAAAAAAAACCGGTCAAGTGCGTGTCGTCGGTACCACGTACAATGAAGGGTTCCATAGTTGGGATGAATAAACTAAGAATAAACTTATCATTGAAGTTGTCCTTTTATACACCGATATATATAAATATGTCACGATCAATTCTCCAACTGCAAATGTAAGTTTGTAATAGCAAAAAAGAAAAATTGTGTGAAGAAACTTCCAATTGACGATTTTCGGACTTTTTCCTTTAAATGTGCTGTGACCTTGATTTCTGTCAAATTTCATGATTCTAGGTCGACGGAAAGTACCCTGCAGGTTTTGATTTATTTGCGAGTATCAAAATATGGCGCAAAAGGCTGTATTTTTTTATTGTGTTGACTTAGAAGGTTGAATTTTTTGGAGCTCCAGGGCACCATAGACCTACATATTTGGTATTAATTTCAACTTGAAACCTCCACGAATTTGTGAGAAAAAGGATCTTGACAGACTTACGGACGGACAATGAAGTGATCCTCTATGGGTTCCGTTTTTCCTTTTGAGGTACGGATACCTAAAATAATGTAACAAACGTACATAGACCGAGTTTCTGTTGTAATACCTTTAAGAATTAATACCTCGTTGGTCTAGTGGTCGCAAGCGCTACTGTTGAGCATGAGGTCCTGGGTTCGATTCTCGGGTCGGAAAATGTGTTATTGGGATTTCCATCTCTCAATCGCAGACCGGAGTCAAGATTTGTGCTCGGTTGATAGCAATAGGCTTGGCTTGGGACTTAACCATCTGGGGAAATGTCTATAGGTGCACCTCTGCGTAACCCTTCGGAAAATACTGGCGTGATGTTATGTTTTTACTTTTAACATTATTTACATCCCAGCCATTGCAACTTCAATAAACGTCGACAAATGTTAACAAAACGTCGTCATGAAACTGAAAACATAGTATCATAGACTTAGTAAAGCTTTCAAGGTATTTACAAATACGATCATTATACCAAAGCGTAAAATGTATCGCGAAAAATATATTCCTTTGACTAAGGAAAGTGAAAACATTTTGCAAATATTTGTCGATGAAGCGATATTTAATATGGCTCCTCATTAAAAAGCCATACTTCATCGCGGATATTTGCAGACGCTAATAATTAGCTTCGTGCACGCGACTTCGTTCGCATGGAAGTAGTAAGACTCCACAATATCTATTCATCATCATCATCATCATTTCAGCCGAAAGACGTCCACTGCTGCATATAGGCTTCCCCCAATCACCGCCACTTCAACCCGTTCTGTGCTTCCCGCAACCAGCGGATTCCTGCGGCCTTCACAAGTTCATCGGTCCATCTTGTGGGAGGCCTTCCCGACGCTACGTCTTCCGATACGCGATCGCCACTCTAGAACCTTTCGGCCCAAACCGCCATCTGTTCTAGTACAAATAATTAATAAAGCATTTGAGCCACGCGGGATGCTACGGTCAGTGCCCTGCATCTTGAAGACGGGTTGGGTTATACAGAGCACTCACTGTACCTCGTTGACATAGGCATGCACACTTGCATAGTACGGCTCTTCTCTGTAAAACTCGGTTCCCGTTGGGCGGCCGAGTTCGGCCCCCAACCCACTGAGTTGCATCGCGTCGCCCGCCAGCGCTATTACTTCGTGTTCACCTAGCGTTCTTTTGACTTTTTAATCGACTCCCAAAAAGGAGGAGGTTATTATATTGGTAGCGTATGTTTTGTTTTTTTTAAATATATTTCCACCGATTTCTCCGTCAATTATGGAACGATTTTGAAAATTCCTTTTTTGTTTGAATAGGTATGCTGTCAACGTGGTCCCATATAAATTTTATTAATTTTGCTTGAATAGTTTTTGAGTTGGCTTGAATAATACGTTTTTTTTTCCCACTTAGTATGTGGATGATATGACAAGTTCATGTCACTTTTATTTACATAGCAGGCTGCTAAAAAGTGAAAAATAAAAACTTTTTTCAAAAAAAAATCATCCGTCTTCCAAAAAAACACTACAACCATATATTTTTAATTTCGGAAGTCGGTGGCAAAAAACGAGAATTCAAAACTAAAGACTTCCGTCGGTCGTTCCGTGCTTTGTAGTGTTTTTTTTTTATTTTTCTTCTTGCTCGGTTCCTAAGGGTCGTGGCGTGGAATTATAGCCTCTTTTGTGGAAAATAATAAAAATGTATAGTTATTGTCATACCTACCTAATATGTGGTACCTAATATGTTGGTGGAACCTAATGTGAGCAAGTCCGACGCACCCTTGGCCGATTTCATATTCCTAAGTTTTTTATTATAATAACATCAGTCAACTGCAACAGCCGTGTGTATCATAACGGACACATCCAACCGAACGCAAGCTAGCAATGCGTATCTTAATTAAATATCACAGTTAACTCCAATTAATAAATTAATAATGTATCACATCTCTAGCCATTGCAGTCATTCGTAGATCTTTGACAGTCGTTACGGGTAGTTTGAAGCCGAAAGACTGGCAACCAGTCTTACCAAGGGGTATCGTGTAACTGGGCTGAGGAGGTCATGAAGTGAAAGCAGAGTCAAAATACTGGTCTTCAGCTGCATCTGGTTAGACTGGGAGCCGACTCCAACATAGAAAGGAAAAGGCTAGGCAGATGATAACCTCTTGCCATCGCAATTGACAGTCCCTTTTAGCTATCGGGAACAAAAACCATTGCTAGATTGTTAAATAGTACATCTAAATAGGTATTTAGTATTTTAAATCTAGTATTTTATGAAGAAGCTCCTAAATGACAACGATGAATAAAAACAATCTTCAGAGTAGAGTATGTGACTTCTAATTACTAAGTAGTATGTGACGACGAATATTTGTGGGATTATACTTCTACTGCAGACGTGAGGTATTGTGTGAGTAATAAACTAATGACTGACCAAATAACTCTTACGGTAACATAAGGGTTGCTCGCAGGTTTATCTAAACTATTAATATAAATAAAGAATTAAGATTTGATTTTTGTATATTTACAGGTTTGTTTTGTAATGGATAAACTCGAAACTACTGGACCGATTTAAAAAAATCTTTCACCAGTAGAATGGTATATTATCACCGAATAACATAGGTTATAATTTATAAAATAATTACGCGAGCGAAGCCGCTGGCGGAAGCTACTATAATAATATATTTTGCATATAATTATGTTAATTACAACGCATTCTTGGAAACTTGAGTCATTATCATTCTCCTGCCCATTCAATTTAATTAATTAAATTTGATTTAATAATAATAATTTAATTTGATAATAATAAATCAATTTAATAATATAAATTTAATTTAATAAAAATAATTTAATTTAATAATAATAATTTAACTATTTTTTTTCAATTTATTTGTGATCGGCACAAAATGTCTTTTTTCTGCCCATACTTGTTTATTAGTCGTCATCTCGGTAGTTACCCCCTTTCTAGGCATATCATCTTTCGCACAGTCCATCCATCGTTTGTTTGATTTTCCCCTACTCGTATAACCATCCACATGGTTTTCCATATTCATACACCATCCACATTAATACTCAAAACATTCCTGACGAGATTTCCCTCATTCCTCCGCATCGCATTCTCATAACATGACAACCTATTTCCTAACATTTTCTTGAGAATTTAAGTATTTGCTAAAAATGTAAGGGGCCGTTTGCACGACGTGGGCTGTTAGTGAATGAGTTTGTCGAAGGGAGTACCACCACCATAATTACTACTGTCTTTGCTGTTTCGGTTCGAATGGTGTGGTTGCTGGTGTAAATAGACGCGTGATTATTATTCGGTTCTTTTCTATGGGATTGCAACATACTTGCGATGTATTTGGTATTGGCATTGTCAAAAGGTAGTCACTTGTTGGTAGTGGGCCGCTTGCTTATATGCTTACCCAATAACATAAAAACGTTATTGAACAACTGTTATTTCTTGCTTTTTGGTGTTTTTTTTTTTTAAGCCAAAACTACTTTAGGCGCGTTGGGCATTTTTGAGATGGGACTAAACCATTGATTTCGCGACACTGTGACGATACCAGCTTTTGACAATTAAAAAAAAATAATAATAATATAATAATAATAATAACGTTTATTGTGTCCAAAAATTATACATAAACAATTTTGGGTTTGGAGTCTTCATTTAAGCAATGCCTGTATTAGAGGGCTCCGCTCCTTCACAACAGTAAGTACTTACTTAAAACACAATAAAAAACAGTACAAAAAAATAAAAAATACAGTAAAAAGACAAATTATAATTATGTGAACTTGTGTGAGCGTGTGCATGAGTGTGTATGTGCTGTTGAGTGTGCATGAGTGTTTTTGGCTGTGTGATTGTATGAGTATGTGTGTGTGGACGTATGTGTAGGATGCATCGGCGTACGACAGGACTTTGGCATTAGGAATTTTCATGTTACACAGGTCGTTTATGTATATCAAGAAGAGCGTTGGACCTAATACACTACCTTGGGGGACGCCGTATGATACATCTGTGACATCACTTATATGTTGCCCCACTTTGACACTCTGCTTCCTGTTTGAAAGATAATTCCTAAACAGATCAAGTGCGATATCTCTAATACCTATTTTTTCCAGCTTGTTTACAAGAATAGGCGTAGAGACGGTATCGAATGCTTTTTTAAGGTCTAAAAAGACAGTTAGGCACTTATCTCCATTGTCAAGATGATTTGCCACTGAAGAAGTTAGTGATATGACGGCGTCCTCAGTGGAAATACCTTGCCGAAAACCAAACTGTGAGTCGGAGATGATATTGAATTTGATTAAGTAATTAGGAAGCCTAACATTTATTAATTTTTCAATAATTTTGGATATACTAGTAAGAACAGAAATTGGTCTATATAAAATACATCAACACGTTGACTATCGCGGTGCGTAGAGTAAAAGACATCAACGCGTTGATTACCGCGGTGCCAATATTTTTTCAAGTTTTCACTTCTGTCGGCACTCCCGGAGTGCCACTGTTTTGTTTTTGCTTGTTTGTTTGTGGTTGTGATGATAGAAAACAATTTAAAACATAAAATAACATCACAACTTGTTTCCCCGAAGAGTTAGGCAGAGGTGTACCTATAAATAAGTACACCTTTCCTTTTCGCCAGTTGTGTTTAAGTCCCATGTAATAGGGGCGAGCCTATTGCCAACACCCGGACATAACTCCAGACTCAGGGCTGCTACTGAAAAAATCCAAATAGAAATACCCAATACACTTTTGTCTGACCTGGGAATCGAATTCAGGACCCCATCCTCAGCAGTAGCGTTTAAGACCACTAGACCAACGAGACAAATTATAATTCGAAACATGACGTAAAATATCCTAAACGACTGTTTCCTGGACAACAGATCTGTCGTCATTATACAATGGGAACCATGCCTAACATTCAAGGATCTAGGAAGTGAATTAGTTTCATTCTGGTAATTATTACGAGACGCCATCGTTCTAAGTAGGCACTTCAACCTCTTGCTGGGATAAAATAAAATTATATCATAAAGGCTCTTGATTTAATCATCTGCAGCTTTGAAGGGGTGATTTTCCTCGTCATACTGAACATATTTTTTTTTTCTATGAAAATAATATTCGGTTCGTGAAAAAAAAAACAACTTTACAAAAGAAGACAGAACGGTCATGTTGTAACCATGAAAAGTTTTTGAAGTGAAAACTTCTTTAGGCGCGTTGGGCATTTTTGGGATGGGACTAAATCATTGATTTCGCGACACCATGACGACACCTCATTTTTGTAAATGCGATTGTGCTCTTTATTTATATTGTGTTACGGATCAATGGTCTATGCAAGTATTTCCATTAAAGGTTTTGTAAACGAGATTGTGTTCTTTATTTATATTACGTTACGGATCAATGTTCTATGCAAATATTTTTACTATAATGGTTTTGTAAACGCGATTATGCTCTTTATTTAGATCAGGTTACAGACGAATGTTCTATACAAGTATTTTTCTCCCACCAAGGCGATCTTGTTCAAGTTTTCACTTCTGTCAGCACTCCCGGAGTGCCACCACTTTTTTTTTCAACAACTGTATAATTAAATACCTTTCTAGAGGTAGGATGACCAGTACACGTAGACAACCATAGAAACAGGTTTGCTACGGGTTTTTTCGACGGAAGAATAGACAAAATGACAGATTGTGTTTGTTTATCTGTCATTTTGTCTATTCTTCTGTCGACAAAACCCGTTTCTATTGTGGTCATGCTAACCGTGCAGAGTTAAAGTTCACTCATCCACTATAAAGGGAGGATACTCAGACCAGACAGGTGTTGTGTCTGGTAGGCAACGTCCCGACTATTGATGGAGAGACGTTGTATATATCTGGTGCAACTTCACAAAAAAGATGTACGTACAGTTCATTAAGGGTTGAGTACAATGATGCTTACTGAGCCCTTATGAAACTGCCAAGATACTGCAGTGCTTCGTGCATGTTTGCCGAAGCGAGGGTCCCGGACTTTTACGCCATCATAAGGTCGAGGGTCGCATCTTTTTGGCGAAGTTTGAAACGCTCCAGTAACAGCATTTTGAGGGCTGTCTCGTGCAACCTGGCGAGTCCCATATTTGTGCACCGAATTTCTGTTCACCTAAACGACGATAAAAAACGACGAAATGATGACTGATAATTTTTGAATAATTTTTAATGTTTATTTTTTTACTATTTATTTATATGTGTTAGTTGCGCGGTAAACCTGCTTGCGAGATGCAGGACTTTTTTCATGACTTCAGTGTGATGCGTAGTTCGCATGTAGCGATGTAGATTCTGTCTATCTCTATGTATCCTTTTCATGTTTTTCTTGTTTCAGTAGTTTTCGGCAGAAATTGAAAATGCAGGGCAGGCGTTGTTTGCCTGTGATTTCGGGATCCGTTATAGACGAGAAAAAAAAAACGATTAAATTAAAGTCGTTTTTGTGTCTGTATATGTGACCATTGGATTTTGATGAAGTTTTCACCATAATTTAGATTAATTATTCCTGAAGGTTTATGTGCATTTATAGATATTCCTATTAAACTTAAGTGCCTATGTTAAATAAATCTAGATAATTTGTCAAGTCGTAAAAACTATAGCAGAAGCGAGGGTGGGTTGCTAGTAAATAAACCTCATTGACATTGAAACAAATCGACTGAAATCAGGCTTTGTCGGTAGTATTGTCCCGAATGAACCTTTGAGTATTAAACCCTAGAAAATATGTATGTACAGTATTTTATTTCTATTTTCTTAATGTTCCTCGGGTATCATCGGATTTCCGAATTAAAACGAGTGCTAATTTCCATGTCCATCAATTATTAGATTTATCGTGTATAATAATTTGAGTTCAGAACTAAGTATCTACTTTATTGTTGTTTTGTTTTTCCGTATGAAATATATAGAGCTGTAAAACTATTTTCCTATCTGTCATGCCTGCGACTTTAGCGGCCTTCCTCCCATATTTTAAATAAATTACATTAAGTTAAAAGAGTATGAACAACTCTATATACTTCCAAGTCGATTGAGATTGTCCGGTCTGCACCAAGTGCAAAGGGCAACTGATAGAAATCCGACAGCTGACGAAACACGGGGTTTGCCAAGGGACATTAAGAACATAGTTTGTCTGTAAAAGAGATAATTATGACATTCCATATTTCAGCCATAACTACTGAATTACAGGATATAAATTGTATTACACGTCAATTTCAGTATGTAATACAAATTAATGTTGATTACACATTGCTCTTAATGTAATGACATGTTAAGGACTTAGTGACACTTTATGGACACTTAAAGTACTTAGTGTTATTATATAAGTGGCACTAGCATTACTAATGGCACAAACAATTATTGTAATTACTTAGGGAATTTGTTTATCGCGTTTTTGTACCTAATTTATGAGTAAGGAGTGTTGGCACTGCTGTAAACTGCATTAGTGGATTACTATTAAAAGTCACTCCGGAAGATACCGTAAAATGATGTTTTATTCATTTAGAAATAATGGCAACCTGAAAGTATGTGTAACTGAAGGGCCTGGACAGGAAACAAGGGCAACTTAACTTTTATTATTGTAAGAGAATATTGATCAAAAGTGACCAAACAGTTCAAGTATAAAAATGAATTCTTATTCTAAGATGAAATTGCACCAAGCATAAAAATCGAATTTGTTTGTTCCATAATATTTTCTCGACAACTTATCAGAAATATGTGAGGTACTTGTTCTTGCACTTGTATGGTGTATACCCATTTTATCCGCTTATGTACCCAACCCTATTTATTTTGGGTATGGTTGGGTATAATGAACTGAGGGTCAGGAGGGATCTCACATTCATCACATACATATTCAAAGTACTTAGAGGAAAGGAATATAATGCGGACATTTTAAGGCACATAGGTTTGTGTGTTCCGGATCGGTACATGTGGCGACGACGTCAGCCCCGGCTGCTGGCGGAGCCGCGCGCTCGGACCAATCTTGAAACTGAGGCGCCACTGACGCGTGCACTCCGCACTCTCAACTTCATAGCTAATGACTCGGACCTATTCTGATGTCTGAGTGAGTTCACAAAGAATGCATTATTTGTAATAATTTACAAAATTTTATTATAATTATAAGTTAATAATAAGTGAGGATAAGATTAAGATAAGTGCGTTATCGCAATAGGTTACCCTGTAATGATAGATGTAAGTTGGAAATAAATGTTTCAAGTGCTTTTTTGTCACATTCTTTATATTTTCTTATCAAATTCAGCTTCCATTCTTATTCAAACCGTCAACCAACTCTCTGAATCGTAAAATTATAATAATCTGCTGACTCCCAAAGTACCGTAGTAATTACATCTCTACACTACTTCATCAAGTATAAAGGAAATAGGGAGGATAAGAGACCTCCATCCTTCCCTAATCCCCGTTGATTTTGTAGATGAATGCCTTAAGTGGATGTGTAGACATTTCCATTGGTGGTAATTAGTGGCATGAATAATGTTTGTCTGTCTAGAGTCTTTTGTTTTTGTAATGGTGTCTCTTGCTTTGGTTGGTTAGCTATGGTGGAGTAGACACAGTAATGGTTAGAATAAAACTGGTCAAGTGCGTGTCGGAGCGAGCACAATGAAGGGTTCCGTAGTTGGAATGAATTTATTCCAAAATCAACTTAACAAATAGTAGTTGACAAGTATGTTCTCCCATACATCGTTACACGTCACGGTCAATTCTCCAATTACAAAATGTAAGTTTTTAATCGCAAAAAATAATTATTTTGTGTGACAAAACTTAACTATTTTCGTTTATTATAATTAACGATTTTCGGACATTTTGCTTTATATGTGCTGTGAGAACTTGCTTCCTATCAAATTTCATGATTCTATGTCCTTCTAGGATTTTCAGGAGATTTTTTCCTTTTGAGATACGGAACCCTAAAAAAAACCTTAAACTAAACCGAGACCGACTGACCGACCAAAAATCAATCGATCAATCAACGCAGCCCACTGCTGGACATAGGCCCGTCCCCGTCCTCCGCTTTCCGCATCCAGTCTGCCCCAGCCACTTTCTTAAGGTCGTCGGTCCATCTAGCTGAGGGGCACCCCACGATACGCTTGCCGAAACACGCTGTCCATTCCAGAACTCGTCTGCTCCATCAACCATTGATCCTTCGACAAACATGGCCAGCCCACTGCCACTTCAGTTTGCTTACTCAATACTCAATACTCAATATGTTTATTGCATTCCACAATGTGAACTTAGGTGGTAGGTACATAAGGATATACATTAGTTTTGGAGCATTGTGGGCCCTGTCGGGCATAACAACATAAAAATTAAGAGGAGGGCTATTATAGATATTTGTTTACAGTTTTGTTTTAATATTAATTCTTTCGTTTTGTGTGGGTAAGTAGGCTTATAACTAATTGAATACATACAATTTTTACTACTCATATTGGATTTATACATTAAAATTTATTTAAATTATACATAAATTATTATTGCGTTTTTTTTTGGTGTTATTGTTTATTTATTAAATTTATCATTTAAATATTCATGCACATTATAATAACATTTACAGATTAGAAATTGTTTTAATTTGTTTATAAAGATATTAAATTTTTGTTCATTTTTCATTTCATCTGGTAATTTATTATATATTTTAACTGACATTAGAAAGAAAGAAAGAAAAATTGTTTATTCTGCACAAACTAAACAAATTTACATCATTACTAAAATGCTTGTGGAGTGTATTTTCAGCTTAGAACCTGGTAGGTTTAGTCTATTTTTGTGTCGTAGTGTGTAGCGAGTCTGTATGTTTTCGCGTGTAGTGAAGAGGTTTTGATTATTTCTAACCAATTTGCACATTTCTAAGATATATATACAAGGTAGGGTTAGAAGTTTAGGTTCTTGGAAATACTCTGCAAGCTATGTCGGTAACTTCGGTTCTTTTCCGGAAAATTCCATTTTTTAATTTTATCCTTCAAACTCCGAGCATAGCCCGCTTCTTAGAGCGCTGAGCGACCTTGATTTTGTGGACCAACCCGACTGTCAGTATCCACGTTATACTCTATTATATTATTGTCTTAAGAGCAAGCTAAGACTGTGTAAGATTGTGAGCTTTACGAACCACAATCAATAGCAAAATAAGCTTGCCTTCTGTAAAAAAATATAATTAACTTATCACAATATTTTTCTAAGAACAAATGTGAGATTTTCCGAAAACTAATTATTATGTACAACATTATGTGTAACATTAAACTGTTCCTTTTCAATAAAATATAAAAACCAGCCAAATGTGATTCGGACTCGTACACAAAGGATTTTCCTACCATCGTTTTATGTGTCTACCTATTACGGTTCAAGAGATACAGCGATTGTTAAGATCGAGCAAAACGCCGGAAAAATTACGTTCCTTGTATGGGGCATTAGAAATACGCATTCAATGAATTGCAACTGTCTACCTATTACGGTTCATGAGATACAGCCTGCTGACAGTCAGACGGATGGACGGCGGAGGTTTAGTCTTCGTTGAATGGTCTTGATGACACCCTTTAAATGGAAATATTAACCCGTTCTTAACCAAGTTCGAAGCTGATGGATTAGTAATAATATTATCTTATTATTAGTATTAATGAGCTTCCTTTGTGGGGGCGAAACAAGTAACAAGAAGCTTTGGTAGACAGTAATTATTAATGTTATAATTAACTAGTTAATTATAGATTGTGTTGGTATTCAATTTCATTTTTTCATTATGTTAATAAAGGTTAGGGAATTACGGTTCAATAATCTGTTTACACTTGAAATAGTGCCTTATTATAAATTTACCAAAGCAATTTGTGAATAATAAATTGTTTAGGATTATTGGGATATTTTTTAATGATTTAACAAAGAGAAGTAGAAGCTTCTGTGCTGTGCAAGCTATTGATATTTGCGGATAACCGAAAAATACATTTAAAAAATGTTTTTTTTTTTAACTTCCGGTGGAAACAAAGGGGTGTTATAAGTTTCACGTGTGTATCCGTGTATCACGTGTAACGTGTAACGTGTGTATCCGTGGCATCATAGCTCCCAAATGGATGGACCGATTTAGTTTTTTTTTTTTGTTTCATTTGAAAGGTGACTTGATCGAGAGTGTTCTTCATATGATTCAAGACAATCAATTCAGCCGATTATCAGCTCTTTTCTAATTGATAAATGGATCACCTTCCACAGGTCTGATCTAGGCGAAATTTGGTATTCTGTTACTTCAATGATATTAGAATAACATAGAAACCTTGAACCGATGCTGCAGCATTACCTAGAATTTGCAGGATCCCCAAATCTCTCACCATCTTACAGCAGAGGTTTCGTGTTAGGGCTCATTGGAATGGTCTGAATGAATAGGTTATAGATAGATGGTTATCAGTGTCTGATGATGGAGTAACCAGACGAAATGAGGGTAAATTAGTAATTAACTTTACTGTGGGAAAAATACGTACAGCTGCGCAGATTTAAGCGAATCACGTGTCGATCGTAGCGTATCTACTAGTAATAAGTATATAAAGTTTAAAAAACATGAAA
This sequence comes from Omphaloscelis lunosa, assembly GCA_916610215.1. Lineage (NCBI taxonomy): Eukaryota > Metazoa > Arthropoda > Insecta > Lepidoptera > Noctuidae > Omphaloscelis > Omphaloscelis lunosa. The sequence goes on along the minus strand of OU744266.1, from coordinate 2,277,563 downwards.
TAAAAAAAAAAACAAAAAAAAAACAGTGGCACTCCGGGAGTGCCGACAGAAATGAAAACTTGAAAAAAAATCGGCACCGCGGTAATCAAGATCAAGATGTAAAAAAAACTGCTGACCTTTGGGGATTATCAGTACATACCGTGTCCTCAATAATTGATGTAATTTCACCCTTTTTAGCAGTCGTTTTTGACTCTTGTATTACATCTGGTGTATTTCCTGATCTGATGAAACTTAGCAAAGTGATTCCACTGTTCAAATCTGGCAGCACAACTGATCCTACAAACTTTCGCCCTATTTCAATATTACCTACTTTGAGCAAAATCTTTGAAAAATTAATTTTGAAACAAATGTTAGGACATTTCAATGCATATAATCTACTTCATCTGAAGCAGTTTGGTTTTACAAAGGGTCGTTCAACTACAGACGCGGGCGTGGAATTACTGAAGAGCATATTCGAGGCCTGGGAGGAGTCGCAAGATGCTCTTGGCATTTTCTGCGACTTGTCTAAGGCTTTCGATTGCGTACATCATGATACACTCACCAGGAAACTGTACCACTATGGTATGAGAGACAAGGCTCTTGACCTTCTGACTTCTTATCTGAACAACAGAATCCAGAGGGTCGATGTTAATGGCAAGAAATCTGCAGGATCTGCGGTCACCATGGGCGTTCCGCAGGGTTCAATTCTTGGGCCTTTCTTATTTCTAATTTATGTAAATGATTTACCTTATCACATAAGGGATAATCACAAGATAGTATTATTCGCAGATGACACTTCGCTCATTTTTAAAATCAAACGTCCGTTAGTCAACTTTGAACAAGTTAACGATGCACTCTCTAAAGTAGTGCATTGGTTTAATGTAAATAATCTTCTACTGAACGAAAAAAAGACTAAACTCATCAAATTTTCAATGCCAAATGTCAGGCAGCTATCTAACAATGATCAAGTAAATGGAACAGAGTTGGACCCTGTTGAGTCGACAGTTTTTCTTGGAATCACTATTGGCAGTAAATTACAATGGGGCCCACACATAGAAAAATTGTCAGGAAGACTAAGTCCGGCCGTTTATGCTGTTAAAAAAATTAGACAGATAACTGATGTGGATACAGCCAGAATTGTTTATTTTAGTTATTTTCATAGTCTTATGTCATATGGGATTCTTCTCTGGGGAACCTGTGCGGACATTGATACTATCTTTGTTCTACAGAAAAGGGCTGTTCGAGCCATATACAACCTAGGTCCAAGAGATTCCCTTAGAGAAAAATTCAAAGAAATAAATATTCTGACTGTAGCCTCACAATATATTTATGTACACAAAAACATATCAAATTTTAAGAAAATGTCCGATATTCATAGTTTAAATACCAGGAATAAACACAATCTTGCTGTACATCGCACACGTCTCCACAAAGTAGGCAACTCGTTCATGGGTCAATGTATACGTTTTTACAACAAACTTCCCATTGACATTCGAAATTTACCCATTAATAGATTTAAAATCTGTATTAAAACCAAACTTTGTAAAAAAGGGTATTATAAAATTTCAGATTATTTAGAAGATAAAAAGGATGGGATTGAACTGCTCGCTCTGCTAAGCCTTGAGATAAAACTTAACATTTTAATTATTTTGTAAAATCATGAAAATATACCAGTTTTATATACACATTGACATTGTGGAAAATTATATTCAAAATGACATGATTACTTTGTAAAGTATTATATTATTTTAATTAATTATTGTGAATGTGAGGACTATGTGGATATCATTATTATTTTCATTTTTCAGTTAGTTTTAATTATGGTCTGGCAGTTTGAGTAGTTTATGCGGCCGACCCAAATGTCCTTTCTTTGATATTGTTCGTCGAGTTGAGCTCCTTAAGTTCTGAGTTGAGCTCCACGATTACTGACAAATGCTAGCACTGACTGGACAGGTTCACTCAAATCTGTGTGGTTCTTTCCTCAAAAGACCATTTCAGACACTAATCTACATGGTCCTCATATGGCCTGACCAAGATTATGTCTGGACTTTAAAAGAGACTGTGACCTCTGAGTTTGTTTCGGCCTTTCTTCTCAGAGTAGTCAGATAGGAAACGCCGAACTCAACTAGCTTATTTTTTTTTTTTTAATATGACGTGTAAAAGTGATTCCGATATCCTATTTACAGAATAAACAATTTCATTTCATTTCATTACATTTCAACGCGTTGATGTCTTTTTAACCGTCTTACGAATTTACTGTTTTCACTTCAAAAAAATAAAAAACTCCCGATACAAAAAAATCCTTTAAAAGTATTTCTTTTATGTAAGTTTAAATAAGTTTTAGGTAACATTTCAAAACAAGCGTCATCGCGTCGGGGGACGGCAAATAAAAATATATTTTCTACCAGAGCATGCCGTCCCCCGACATTTAACACATTAAAAAATACATTTTGTGTTATTACTTTTTAAAGGACTTTGTTTGTGTCGGAGATTTTTCGTTTGATATTTTCGGCAGGTGAGTACGTTGTATATTCAATTCAAATTTATTTATTTTAACTAATATAGGTAGGTACAGTTCTTAACCATACAAGTAACAAAACGAAATAGTAGCTAACAAAAGACTTGACAGATTTAACAGCGGGTCTCAAACTAGGCACAGCCTGTATCATGGTAACCCAAAGTCTAATAACTTAATAATTTAAAATGTGTTTTGCTAGCGCAATATTAAAAATTATTCGTTCATTAAATAAATTAACAAAACTTACAAAAATGTGAGCACAAAGAAGCAAATAGATTACACATAAAAACAGTAAAGGTGTGTGAGTGTGTTTTGCTGGAAACTGACTTCCAAAATGACGACATTAAAAGTACTATTCTGTAGCCGACTGCAGGCGGCAACTGCAAGCGAAATATCGTCGCGACACGACTGGTTTCAATTAATTTCTTTGAAATACCTTCCGTAGCGAATTGTACCTGTTTTACCGGTAGGTTATAATGGCGCGAACTTGTTAGTAACGCTTCTGTTTCACTCAATCCTGACAATAATTCATTTATTAGGATACTGCCTATAAGATGTAGGACGATTTCTTATCTGATACCTCACAGTTATAGTGGAACTTCAGTACCTACTTTCATTCAAGCCTCTGGCAATCTAACCCTACAACAAAGACTTTTATCTTCTTTTACGATACTTCGAGGCACTCAAACTCAAAGCATTTATTTCAATTAAACCATTTACAGGCACTTTTGAATTTTCAAAGAGTCTGTCAGTTAGAAAGTTGAAGCTAATTGCCCATTCCAAAACGGAGATCTCTATGGAGAAGAACGGGCAAGAAACTCCAAGGACAGTGTTTTAAATATAGATATTACAAAATCCTGGGTACATCATTCTTGTTGCTTCTATATGTGAGAACAATGTACAAAAAATAATCAAAAGCAATTGAAAGTATAAGATTAAAAATAAGCCCTGGCAGATAAGAGATGACCTGTTTCAACTGACGGCGCCCGTTCCGAACATGACGCGTAGATTAGCACCATCCAGCTCAACCATTTTGTTGGGAACCGAATGATCCAACACACTCGAACATTACAATACCTTATTTTGCTATGTAAATCCGAAAATTAGTTTAGACTTTAAGGTATTTTAATTCGTTAAAGATTGTAGAAAGAAACGCCTGCAAGGTACAGTCATGTACGTGTTAACACTTTGACTTTGAACTGTTCTGGCGTTGTCTGCAGTTTCAGTAGAATCATAGGCTAGCATCCTACTACGGAACACATGATCAATCACAAACTGTTTCATTTTGTCAGTTCAACAATATTCATTGCGTTATTTACGTTGTTGAGCAGACAATTTTTTCGAACATATGATGCAATGGATTAGCAATATCTTTCAACATGATTTTGATTGTGGTTGATTGTGTGTTACTCAATTAGTGTGCTGCATATACTTATTTTGTTACCACTTACATACTGTGCCATACTCTAAGTAAGATCAAAATGTTTAGTGAAAACGAAAATGCTCTTTCAAATAAATCCCCTGAGGTTATACGTTACTATGTTATGCTGGGAATAAAGCGTTAATGTTTTAATAAGGGTTGGTTCCTACCACAAGCAATAACTGGTAATTTATCACTTACCACAACACTATTAATACAATATTTACGCTCACTGAATAAATCCGCTTTTGACCTGCAGGATAGTGGCGTAACAATGGCAACTCATTTCATTTTGACAGTTCAACAATATTTATTGTGATGTTTGCGTTGTTACGCAGACGAATTTTTCAAACTTATGAAACAATGGATTAGGAATTTAATAATCCTTCAGATTAAGACTGAAACACGTTTGGGTTGCTGGTTTCTCAAATAGTGTTTACATAAAAATTAATAGTATATAGTATACAAATTTATGTAGAGTAGGTACCACAGCTAAATAAAAAAGAAAATGAAAAACTTTTTAACAAACAAAAAGACCGACTTCAGAAAAAACACTACAAAGTGAAAAAAAACTTTTATTTTGAAAATCGGAGGCATAAAACTAAAATACAGACAAAAGACAAAGTCAAAGACAGTAGTAAAAATAGTGTGTTTTTTCTGGAAGTCGTTTTCTTTTTTGTATTTTTTATTTTTAGTTACTTCATTTGAATTAGGTGCTGTTGCCATCACAAGATGCAAATAAACAGTTTTTTTTTTTTTATCATCGACTGTGTTTCTGACAAATAAGTCTTTGACATTGACTTTACATAAATGTCAGAAACAGGGTTGAATAGACTGGCAATATTCTAATAGTCTCTAGATCTATGTGAGTGGCTGAGAATCAACAGGGTAATTGCGTAATACACTTCTACAGGTAATGCAAATCAACAACATTCATGCGTATTTCATACACAATTTTGAAGTAATGAATTAAGAATTTATTTCAAAATCCTTTGCATTGTGATTAAAAGTGTACAAAAAGACCGGTCCGAATCTGAAAAATGTCGGTCCGACGTAGCCATAGTACTATTTGTATGAAGGGTTGTGCACTAGATCCGATCTTTGTCCGTCCGAATTTGGAACGTTCCGCATTCGGAATGAATTCGGATCTTGAATTCGGATTCTGATCGGGGTGTAGATTCATAGACATAGCGACTAGTCTGACAATTATAGGAAGATGACTGCAAATTGTCCGTGGTCAATTTTTATAACCCGTTATGCAAATATGGAACTTTCTAAAGTCTACCATCTGCGGTAGTAGTAAAACTAAAGCACTAAGGTATGTTAATTTAATCAAGGAACGTCTGAAATCTAGCACCTAAGGCGTGCTTAGGTTTACCTGAAGTTTATAACTAGTCTCTAAGTTTAGACAAAGATAAACTTCCTAACTTGGTTTAGTTAGGTCACCTACTGTAAGTTCTTGATAGTCCGCATTCATTGTCTGGTTGTGGTATTTCAAATGAGTTTACTCTCTCCTATTTCTGCCACTAAGCAACGATGCTGTGTTTTAGTTTAAAAGGGTATGGGTGCCGGTGAATTTTCTGCACGTAGCTTCAAATTTCCCGATTAATAATCATGATCAAAACTTTGATCCAGCCCGTCCCATCCTTGATGTCCTCCCTCCGGTGACGCCCGAAGCTCGTACCCCACAGGGGGTGCCCTTAGCGAGCGTTCACCTAGCTTATTAGCTTAGTTTGTATGCCCCTGGCTGGAGGCTTTGAGTGTAGCAGCTTAAGGCAACCACAGGATTGACCGGTTAAATAGTCATGACCTCAGAGGTCAGCTATGAGATGTCCTATCGAAAAAAAAAAGTGAATTTTCAAATAACTTCTCTCGCTCTGGGCGGAGCGTGACGGCGTGACTAACTAAAATCCACCCATGTTCCTTCAGTTGCTTGTGTGTTGTCAGGGGCCACACACAGATAACTGATTACTGCCATCTGAGCCTAAGCCTTTCAGCTTTGTGTCTGAGGTAGCAGTGCACCTGCGATGCAGAAGTCTAGCTTGGCAGATGTCCAGTGGCAGTGGTTTGACCGATACTGCTGTACCGTGCATTAGGAATGTGTAAAGCGAGACGGGGGAGCAATGCAGGTCGCTCATTTGTCAACGCTCAGAGTGGCGTCCCGCCACTCATTCGTTAACGCTACCAAAGGGCCTTTCAAACAAAAAAGAATTTTCTAAATCAGTCCAGCCGTCTTCGAGTAACCGGGGAACATACATAAAAATAAAATAAAAAAGATTTTGACGAACTGAGAACATCCTCCTGTTTTTGAATTCGGTTAAAAATAGGATTGAATAACGAGACAAGGACTGATGTAGGTACTGAAGTAATTTGAAATATAAAGTTAGGATATTTTTTAGTCAAAATTGTTGTGCCCTATTCCTACAAACCAACAAAAAAAAAATATCTTACGGGAGAAGTAAAAAGACATTAACAGTTAAAAGCTGTGAACTAGCACGTGCCTACGTATTTGAAACTTTATCGTGCAGCTGAAGTCTCGTCTATACTTTTATGAAAGTTTCAGTAGAACTATAGTTTTACGACTTTTAAATCCCACTGCATCTTCTCACCTGTTTTGTATGTGACTAAAGCAATAAGTATAATTAGTTTAGTCAGTGTGAAGTAAGGAACATAAATTGTTTATCAAATTTACAAAAACTAAAACCCAACTACGACCAAAACGCTAATTGAATGGGTATAAACAAGACATCACAGACAGACAAATTGAAAATCCGGAGTCACACGTCGTGTTAAGGCATAAATCGAACAAATTACGTGAGACTTCAGTTTTTTTTATTTGTTTGCCCGTGATGTCTTTATACCTTTTTAGTTGGCGTTTTTGTCGTAGTTGGAATGTTTTTTTATAACTTTTATTTTTATTTAAATTATTTTGGGGTTATAATATGTATATTTTTGAAATATAGTGCTAATTAAGCCCATTCATTTAATACCCAACACGGAATCATTAATTTTTTTTTTTTAATTCATGACTATGTCCTCTAGAGGGCGTCATATTTAAATGTGACGTCACATAGCTTATAACTAGCAGACGATCAAGAAGCTTCCAACAATATCTCATTTGTTAAATTATGGTAAGTAGTTTAGAAGTTATGAGGGAACAAATTAACATACATACGTACCGGTCAATACGGTGTAAGAGTTTTTAAACTCAATATTCTGTTAAAGTAATGCCAGTTAAAATTAAAACAAAAGCGTACAGTTTCATCCACACTGCTCACCCCTCCAACTGTCGTGGCTAAACAACGTTATAATTACGTTTTCACTTGTCACTATAATAATTAACGACTCCAGTCGATACTTAAGTTTCATTAACATTGTTGAGTGGGATAAAAGTTAGAAGCGACGAGCGATTCCTAAAACGAGTTCTTTTTTCAAATTCTAATTTGAAGTATTAAAATATGAGAAAAAAATTAAAAACATGCCCGATATTTGTCAAGAACAGCCTAATTTCATCGTGCTCAGAACGTCAAATGACAAAAATAAGCTGTTGGTTTTGACCAAAACAACAGTAACATGTCATTTGTTACAGCATTTACTTACCAGAAACTCAAAATGCTTAAGAAAAATTGGGGGTTTCTAAAATGATAAATGATTTTATTTCTGTAAGAAGGTTTGTACAAACACTTTTACACGTCAATCATATTTTTAATTAAAAACTGGATGAGGTTGGCCTTAAAAAGCAAAAGCAATTGAGAAGCTACTTACTAAAGATTAAAGTGTCATACATTGGATTGGAGTTCATATCTTTTTTATGTATTACTAGCTGCACCCGATGGTTTCACCCACTTAAGTCTCGATCCCATGGAAATATCGATATGATAAGTATCCTATCTGTTAATCCAGGTTATAAACTATCTGTGCGTCAAATATCATCCAAATCTGTTCTGTAGGCTTTGCGTGAAAGACTAACAAACATCCATCCATCTTCATAAACTTTCGCATTTAGATAGATAGATTGAAAGAATATTCTTTATTATTATATTCTTCTTCATTTATACACATACATACATAAACTCACGCCTTCATCCCATGGGGGTAGGCAGAAACTACAGAACACCACCTGCTACGATCCTTACATACTCCTTTTGCGTCGTTTACGTTCATACATCTGGTCATACACGCCCACCGGTTGCAAGTACTACGCACCTTGCCTTTCTGAAGAACATCACCAATAAGGTCAGTATATGTCCTTCTAGGGCTTCTAGGGGGTTCTTCTTTATTTATAAAATAATAAATAAAAAATAATAAAAAATAGTAGGATAGGAAATCAAGACCAGCAACAAAGATACTACTATTATTAATTTGTTCCTACATCGTGTATTTTGATAAAGGTTTACATCCAATATTGGACTACGACGGGCTAAACTGATTTATTTAACATTACTTAAGACGCCTGTATTCCCTGAAGGTTAAGGCAGAGGTGTACCTCTAGTTCATTTTGCCAGTTATGTTTAAGTTTCATGTATAGGTGGCGACCGTATTGCCATCAACCGGGCACAAATCCAGACTCCGGCCTGCTACTGAGAAATTCCAGAAAAACCCTTTTTATTGATTTATTTATACAGCCAAATCTCATTCAATAACTGTTATATGATTAATTGATGGATTTACTTACCTATATATCATTAATCAATTACTCTCACGAATTATCACATTATAAACACAATAAACTTGCAAAAACTTCACCACCCAACAGGTTTTGCATGCACAAGCTCTATTAATCAGTATCTCCTATAATTAGTACACAATCACTCTCTTTATGAAAGTGTCCGCTTTCTCCTATGACTTGGGCGTTGTCACTTAATATGAGGTATCAATTGTCTGGAAAGTAGGTCAGTGGTACGTGAGGCGTGTGAATTGTATCGTCAGTATTAAGGGGGTGTATGCGTGGATTGATTGATTCGAGATTTAGATTTATAAATATATTAACTTATTATATATATTAACTAATTATAACGCATACAACTAGGTTAAACCGACGGGGCCCAAATGACGTGCAAAACTTCTTTTAGTTAAAACTTATTTTTGGTTTATCGAAAAAAATCTAAGAATAACATATGTTGAGGTACCAATAAGATACTAAATTTTAACGAAAAGTTAAACTCATTATAATACGTTGGTGTTATAACTAGTTCTTCTGGTACCAAATAGTACGAAGTAGGGTATAAAATTTGGTATTGCTCAATCTTCCAAAATGTCTCTTGATCCACTCATCTTGACGCACACGATGTCAACGTATTCGGTAAAAAAAAAATGTTGATTGATTTAAATGTGATATTATAATTTTCTTCGATTTTTAATGATAGCTATTTTTAATTTATATTTACTTCATTTATTTTGAATCATGCTACTACTCATATTTTATTAAATTGTTGTGCAAGACCTTCTAAAGACCTTAGAAATTCGATTTTCATTGACTATTTCATCATAATAGCAGGTATTTGTTTTAATGTATCATAGTAGGTACTACCATATTCTTAATTGTATCAGAGAGTAAATAATTAACAAGTTCTCATTCATTAATCAGCTCTGACATTTTGGATAGTGTTAAACGACTTTACAAAGTAATTTATTTAATTTCAACCTGAATTCTCTGAAATTATGAAAAGAGATATTATGCAAAACATTGCACTCCTACCATTTAATTAGTAAAATTTGAATTACAAGGGTCCATAAAAAACAGGCGAAGGGCATAATTCTGGACGGGACCGTAATTTTCTTGATATAATGAAGCATTGGACTAAGGACACGCCTATTTCACGTTACTGTAGAGTTTAAGGATTGGATAGTAGCAAGTTAAGCCTACGTTCAAAGATATTGTAAATAAAAAAACTGTTTTTTAACCTCAAAAAAAGATTACCAAACCGGCAGGTGATAGGTACCTATTTTATATAAATTTATTTTGAAACTTGGTGGGTCTTGTCCTAATAAAACGGTAATTATAGGTACTCAGCGTTTGCAGTCCTATCAGTTATTTTACCACTAATTTTGCATCACAGTGATCTTTATTGTCATGGCAAAAAGGTTGCTGTCAGATGTAAAATGAATATGTATTAGTTGTGGAGTACTGTTATGGAAATATTGTTTAAAACTCTCTCTTTTAAAATACTTTTTATATCTTTAAAAAGGTTGATTTCCATCTTGGAATTGATTCTTTCCTATAAATTTGCTTTAACAACACATTTCTTTCAAATAATTCTAACTAACAATACGAGCGTTGATTGTATTAACAAATTAACTGTAAATATCACATCAAGCAATATGTGTACCTGATCAAAGCAGACACTTATTATTAAATGGGAATTTATATTGTTTTAAAAGCCACTCAGACTGCGACAGCACCCCACGCTCCCCTCTTGCGAAGGGAGTGAACGATCATCGAGGGCTGGTGGTAGGTCTACCACCGCCCGCCTCACGCTCAGGGCACCGCGCCACATCTCATCAACGTGACTTGTGAGGACTCACATAGTGTGAAAGTCTCGAGAAGAGCTTACTATAGAAATGATCCTATGAAGTAAGGTCTTGATTTAAAATACAAAAACCGATCCACGTCATTCGTTCACGGAGATTCTTAACACCGCGATTCAGAAAAACGCGTCATCAGCACAGCGACATCTAGTGATTCTTTTTCCGACTAAAATTATTATAATATTGATCATTGATTAATATATTATTATAGGTTGAAATCGCTACTAATAACACAACAAATTTGAAACATCTGTCTGTCTGGGCATAATAACTATATAAAAATCGTTTAACAGCGACGGCTTTATTATTTTATAGATTTATGTACTTAGTTTGTTTTTTTCTGAATGTCAAACAACACTAGAGTAGTGATACAATTATAAGCAATCTTATTCATATTGATAAGCAATCAATTGAAATTAACAATGAATAACACTAAATGGCCCTGGAAACATTTTGAGTTGACCTATATTATACCTCTTAAAACTTGACATCAGTAGCGACATCTATTGACATATTTCAGAACGTTTAGTTCCTATAGATCCCGTTTTAATCATGGCGACCATGACAGCTTTGTGATTGCGCGTACGTCATGTTTGTAAAGCGATAGTTCATAATTTGAGCCCTTTTGATTCTTAACGTTAACTTAATGTTTAAATAATAACACCCATGGTCAGAATGTGATCGAAATAGATAATTGTGGAAGCGGATTAGATCAAGACAAAATTAAATGAAAAATAAAAAAAAAAGTAAAAACGACGCGCTATTGGTATAGTGATTTTGTCATTGAATGGTTTTAATGTTAATAGTACCAAAGAAACGATAGACGTATGCAAGATCATACGGTTAGAAATCAATCGGCTGTCAATCATAATGAGGTGACAGCTGAGGGATATGAATAGAAGCACAAATAAACAGGGATTATGTCAGGATGACAGTAATGGTGACCCAAAACGCTTGTTTCTTTTTGTGAATTGGGGTTAAACAATAAAAAAGCTATATCTGTTCTAAACATTAAGCCGAATTTACATGAGAAAACTAGTTGCGAAAACTTAGTTATTCATTGATAATTTGAACAGTAAATTGTATATCTAATTAAACGTGAAACTATCAATGAACTAGCAGCGCCCCGCAGTTTCACCTGCATAAGTCTCGATCCCCTGCGAATATCGGGATAAAAAGTATCCTTGTGTTAATCCAGGTTATACCTACTATGCTTTGGAATGGGCAACTAGCTTCGTATTTCTGACTGACCGATTCATTCAGTTCAAAAGTGCCTGTAAATGGTTTAATTTAAATACATGCTTTGAGTTTGAGTTTGTTAAACTATTTGTATCTTGTGTTTGTGTTTTTGCGTGAAAGAGTAAAGCCGGGTCTCCTGTGCCTGTTTTTTTTCGAAACCTTACACAAAAACATCGCAACAAAGAGGCGTGGACATGCACTTTTATTTTGTGGAAGGTTTGTATGAAAAGAAATGTTTATGTGTTGGGTTTTGTGTAATGTTTCGAAAAAACACGCACAGGAGACCCGGCTTTGCAAACATCCGTCGATCCATCCTCACAAACTTTCGCGTTTATAATATTAGTAGGATAACTAAGTTTATGCAACTATAACTATAATAGACAGCGATTTGCTTCTTAATTATTCCACCGATACCATTCAGTTTTATTGTATTTCGCTATAAACGTAACATTGATCATCTCACTACGTAGGGACTTATTGTAGTAATTTTTTGTAAGAACATTGTAATACATTTCTGAGGAAAGAAAAGTGTATCTTGTGTATATGGGAAGCGGAATTTGAAAGTGTTATTTATCGTTTTGTCTCTCGTAATAGTGATCTCACTACCTATTTTATTTACAACAGCTTTTACACCTTTGTTTTGCAAATAAAGTCAAAGTCAAATACTTTATTTCAATTAGGCACATAAAAGACACTTTTGAACGTCAAAATTGACAAAAAATGGAATTGATTCTAGTCGCCCCTTTCAAAAGATAGTTTCCGTATGGATCCCATAGATATACCTACGGGATCCATACGAAAACTATCTTTTATCGGAATAAAAAGTATTCTAAGTTCAAACCCAGGTCATGGTTTACCAACGCGCCAAATTTTATCCAAATCCGTTCAGCCGTATTAGTGTGAAAGCGTAACAAACTTACAACAAATCAAGTTATCGCATTTATAATATTTATGATAATCCTTCTTAATTCCATTTTCACGAAAATAGTCGAAATATTAACATTAATTTATTTTATTCTCTTTTCCTTTTAAAATCAAAATAGGGAAGAAGGAGAAAAATATATTATTGATAGAGAGAACCAATAGATTAATGTGTTTGTCAAAGACCCTTATGTAGGTTCCACACGATTTATCACCGTAGACCACCACAACACAAGAAAGTAGACCTAGTAAGCTCACTCATAAAAGTAGTGTACACAACTAAAGAAATGTTAGGTTTAAAGATATTTTATTCTCAAAAAAGACGCAAAGTCACTTACATGAGAACTTAATAAATTAATAAATTATAAATGTAAAGTTCGTCGCAGACGTCACGGTAGCAATTACCACCAGCGCTGGGGCTCTGTCTTGCATAGGGTTGTTGCATAATACTGAGCGGTAGCCGGTTTGCGTGGATGTGACGTATGCTTCCCCAACCTTTTCTCATTTATGTATTTTAAACTTTTTTTTTGCGTCATGTTTACCACAAATAAACGTTTTTTCTTTCTTTCTTTCTTTCTAATTATGTATGATAAAGGTACCCATCCAATGCATTCAGCTCTTAGGAAGGGTATTATTTGTGATTAAATATTCAGCTAATATTCAGCTGTTTTGAATGCATTGAATGAGTGTAATTTTTTTATACATGAGGGTATTTTGTTGTATAATTGTGTTCATTCAAATGTTATGGTTTTACAGTGTGTAGAATTGAAACTCTCTTAACATACATACTCTCTTCTAAAAACAGATTACTAAGTTTTCTAGCTAGGAGAGCAGCGATGCACCCAACAATTCATTGTACAGTGGGCTGCATCAATTGGGTACCCCAGTTGTATGATTTTAAAATTTTAATACAACTGGGGTACCCAATTGACGCAGCCCACCGTACCCTACACCATGTAATTAATAATGCATACTTTGTTAGTCCCTCATGTAATACAAAACCTCTATGTACTAAATAAATTATATTAAATATATACTAAATGTGTAAAATCGTTTTCGAGTGACAACTAACTAATCAGCAACACATTTTGTCAAGTATTGGATCATTGTTAGGTTTTGTGGCAATGGTTTTTGTTACTGGCAATTCCCTTCATAATAATAATATTATCTACAAGATTTTTTCAAACTCGTAACCGTCGTCACAAAAGGTTTTCTACCACTCAACCTTGTGATCCTTCTGTATTTGCTTTACACATTGTGAACCAAAGCTGTGAAGGAAAACATCGTGATAAACCAAGCTGCCAAAAATAAGAAAATGGAATGATAAATCAGAACCCAACAAACAGAAATAAATGATCATTGGAATGATGGGCTACTTTATCGTACACTATAGGTTACGATGGCAGGTGGAAAGAGTAAGCCAATGTTCGCATGGACGTAATAAAATCGCGGCGATTTTTTTTCGTCCACTGGATTTTCAACGTTCTGCTCAGCGCCGAGAGTTGAAAATCTAAGTGTCTTTTTTCGACATGCTGGGACGAGAGTGCGTCCCAGCACGTTGAATTTTCAACGCTCGGCTTAACACCGAGAGTTGAAAATCCAATGCGTGATAAAATCCCGCCGCGATTTTATTGTGTTTGTGCGAACGTCGGCTAACACCCCGGATTTTGAATTTGTGCCCGGTTTACTCATCAAAAGGCAAAAGGCTCGCCCCTATATCAAAGGACTTGTAAAACTGTGTAAATAAATTTTCTCCCGACCGAATTTCGGAAACGGTGGCCAATCTCAATGGTAGCTTAGCCAAGTACACAGGAGTTATTATAGTGCACAAGTCTGTGCGCAAACACAGATGCACTTTCTGTTCCTTTACTCTCATAGTCCGATGTAACGGCATTCCGACACGGCCGAGGAGAGAACAGGCGCAGGACCAACAGGTATCCGAGATACGGAGGCTTCACACCACCAACCTCCAAACTCCAGGCTGCTACCGAGAAATTCCTAATGGGAAAACCCAATAACACTGCCCGACCCGGGAATTGGAGCGGGGACGCGCTTGCGACCACGAGATCAACCCTTGTAAAACTGTGTAAATGTAGCAGTACTTATACACTTCTTTTAACCCCTTGGGAGATTATAGACGATTTTTTTTATGTTATAGGTATTATGGAACTTGTTAAAGCAACGCTTTGAACTCCTGACTTTCAAGATTTGGCCTATTTCATCAGTATTGCCCTAGAAACTGGAATCTCTGGTTAGCGAAAGGAGGTGGATCCTCAATAATTTTGCAAATGAATGATTCGTCTTATTTTTTTCTCTTTCCAGACAAAATCCCCAGAAGAAACGCTGAAGCGAGGGCTGACCAATAAATGTGTGCAGCGGGAGACGTCCTCATGCATAGCCATCGAGTTGGTGGGCTATGTTGACAGGATGCTCAGGACAGCATCCTTCCAGCTCGGCGAAGATGTCATGATTGTTGATGAGAGGTAAGCTGTCACCAGAAAAATCACTAGTTTAGGCTGTTAATTACTTAAAACGGTTTGATAATGTCCCGAATATATTTTTACAGTTTCATAATTGATCGTTTCTTATCACTAGTCAAGAATATTACGACAGCTGATCATTAGTATTTCGTTTTCTTAGTCGAAAATTAATAAAATAATAGTCTGTCGCAATTCTAATCATTTACTTAATAAATTCAAATCATTTACTAAACGCAAGTTGTGCCAGAAGGCTTTTTATGCCGTTATATGTATATATATATTTTTTTTTTTTTTCTCAGTTACTTTTAATGATAATCTGGCAGCTGTGAGTACTTTATGCGACCTACCCAAATGTCCTTTCTTTGGTATTGTTCGTCGAATCATTGAGCTCCTTTTAAGTTCTGAGTTGAGCTACACGATTACTGACAAATGCGTGCATGGAATGGACAGGTCCACTCGCATCTGTATGGTTCTTTCCTCAAAAGACCATTTCAGACACAAATCTACATGGTCCTCAAATGAAATGCTCTGACCAAGATTATTTACACACATTGACATTAATGAATTTTATATACTTTTAAAGTATTATATTATTTAAATTATTGTGAATGTGAAGACTATGTGGGTCATTCCTTTTTCTTTTTGTTTTTAATTTTTCTCACTTAGCTCTAATTATAGTCTGACAGTTTGAGTAATTTATGCGGCCTACCCAAATGTCCTTTCTTTGGTATTGTTCGTCGAATCGTTGACCTCCTTAATACTGAGTTGAGCTGCACGATAACTGACAAATGCGTGCACTGACTGGACAAGCCCTCTCAATCTGTGTGATGCTTTCCTCAAAAGACCACTTCAGACACCAATCTACATGGTCTTCACATGATCTGACCAAGATTATGTCTGGACTTTAAAAGAGACTGTGACCTCTGAGTTTGTTTCGGCCTTTCTTCTCAGAGTAGTCAGATAGGAAACGCCGACCTCATCTAGTTTTAAAATATGATTGACGTGTAAAAGTGTTTGTACAAACCTATTTACAGAAATAAAATCATTTATCATTTATCATAATCGAGACATTGCCTCTTTCAAGTAACCAAACCACCTGGTTTACCATCTCCGTACTTAGTCTGTTCCTACTACTTCTTTAGTTTTTTGTCTATCAATCCCAATATTATTACCGTGGCAGCATCAACAACGCCACATCCTAACTTCACATCACACCGACGTCACTAAAATCCCGCATCGCGCAAGCAAATTTCGATGCGCGACTAGCATATAAAAAACGTCCCGTTACCATCCAGCCAGGACGGTCCGATCCAGCCTGTCCCTTACTTCCCTCCCCCAGCGACACCCTAAGCCGAGGTCTGTACCCCACAGCGGGTGCCCGTAGCGTGTAGTCACTTAGTTTATAAGTTTTACGCCCTGGCTGGAGATCTTAATTTATTAAGGCATCCACAGGATAGTCCGCTTAAGCACCCGACAACATCCTAAGTTGACCTGCAAGATGCCATTCCCAAAAAAAAAAAACAATATCAACCGTCCATACAAGACGACTGTTTTTTTTTTGAACCATTCAACCAGGAAACTCTATGAATGAATAAGGAAAAAAGTTCCAAATCTCATAAATTAAAAGGGTAGTTGGACATAAATAAGGAATTAGCACGAAACGTCTACAATCCCAAAACTTGGGGTACTTCCCGAAAGAATTCAAAAGTACACAACCCGTCATTAATGAAAAACTTTTAAATCTTAAACTCCGTCAAATTGTTCCGGGATTCACGGATTTTTTTTTCAAACATTTTTATCAAGAAATATTTGTTTTCGGATCTAATGTTTCTTAGTGTACAGAATTCGTTACTGGTATTTAATCTTTTATATTGTTTACTGTAAAAGTTCGTTTACATTGGTACTATTTCTGGTACTAGGCTGATATACTATTTCGTCTTGATAAGTGATGTTAAGTGGTCCCTATACGCTGTATATGGACATGACACGTTCAAAGCTTCAACAAGGCTTTGTTTCAATAGGGTGCTAAAGAAATCCATCATATGCTTGTCATTTTACTGGGAAGCAGAGGCGTTGCTGTGTTCCTAGGTATTAAAAGGTTTCGTGGTAGAGGAACTCTCCCGAACAAACGATTTCATATCGGTTCTTGTGTTCTAAGAATAGGTTGACTGTCTGATGTAGTACCTCTTGTATTACATCAGTATTAAGCGATACTTCAATATCCTCAGTGGACGCATAAATCTGGTAATCTGGTAAGGTCGTCTTATTGCCTCATCAGCTTATTCTAACATCCCAAACTATATTTTCCAGTCATGGCGCTGCAGCAGAAATCCCAGTCAAATCAGAAACCTTAGCGAGAGCCGGTACGTCACTCGAAGACCAGGCTCAGCAGTTAATCATGGACAAGCTGTGGCACTTTGTCAGCTCCAGATCCTTGAGGTACAGGCTGCTCAATGATGCGGACCTGGTCATCTCTGGCAAACAGGAGAAGGATGGAACCCTTGGTGTTGGTAAGTACTGCGTTTGAAAATTGAAAAAAACCGGTCAAGTGCATGCCAGACCACGCAAAATGAAGGCTTGCGTAGTTCGGATGAATTTATCCCAAGAACAAACTTAAAATTGTAGTTGAAATACATGTTTTCCCATACATTCCAACTGCAAATTAATAAGTTTGTACGAACAATACTCAGAGATTTACCATGTTATTTTAAGACCATTGACTTCTTATTGGTCGTCCTGTATTCTATAAGTATACAAATATTTTAAGTATTTAAAAAAAAATCGGCTCATTAATTTAGAAGAGGAATGGAGGGAATGGTCAATTTTCATATATTTTCTTAACTTTAAATATATTTAAGTTGGTTTTTTTTTTTCATTAATCCCTCACAGTAAGCCTTTTTCATTTGATTATGTCACACGGTACAAATTGTAAAACTTTTATTTTAAATGTTCTTATTTACCTCCCAAAAGTGACCCCCAATTTCAAAATTCATTTATTTACGTTACACGTTCGTGTTTAGGTCACAGATGTGTACCAAATTTCAACTTAATCGGTCCATTAGATTCGGAGCAAATTGACTGAGACAGACAGTCAGACACACAAGTGATCCTATAAGGGTTCCGTTTTTTCCTTCTGAGGTACGGAACCCTAAAAAGACCTTTGCCCTGCAATAAAATGCTGCAGGCTAAGTAAATAGTAAAATTTCATGCTGTTTACTGTAGTTTCCAAAAGCTACGCTTACTAAGTCACGTTATCAAATTTATAAGACTACTTGTATATCTATACATTCAAATCAGTCCAGAAAATGCTCTAAAACTACTATATACTTATTTTTCATGGCAATTATAATTTAAGCAATATAAGCCTGAGCAGCTTAGTGCATAGGAAGATACAAAGTCTCTTTGTTATGCCTAAGTTACCAAAATAATGCTGATCCAACTATACCCAAATTATTTTCCCTAATGAATCCCTAGGCATGTGCTCCAGTAATCGACTTAGATCGAATCGATTATTACACCTGCACGCGTAGCATGACAAACATAGAAACGGGTTTTGTCGACGGCAGAATAGACAAAATGACAAGTTGTGATTGTTTATCTATCATTTTGTCTATTCTTCCGTCGATAAAACCCGTTTCTGTTGTGATCATGCTAAGCGGGCTGACCAAGCTTTATGCGTACAAACTTACATTTGCAGTTGGAATTTATGAGAGAACATGTATTTCAACTACACTGTTAAGTTTGTATTTGAAATAAATTCATCCCAACTACGGAACCCTTCATTGTGCGTAGTCCGACACGCACTTGGCCGGTTTTTAAATCTATTACCACCATGTCTTTTAAGCTTTTTTAATAAATCATTTGAAAGAGCCTCATGTCACCCATTGTTAGCAATAAGAACTAATATTTTATGAAAGTCTGAGGTCCGTCGTTCAGAACGCTACTCAAAAGTAGCCATTACAAACTCAAATTACGACTGATTAGCCAGAGCACACGGCACTAGTATTACAATGGCGTTCCGTATAGAACGCAAAGAATCAGAAAAACGAAGTGTTTGTCAGCTCCGATGCATGACTGGAGTTTAATCCTTAATACGATTGACTTTGAATATGCAATAAGCAAAGAAAGTAAATAGATGCATCTCTTAAAAAAAACAGAAGCCCTAACCCCCCCTGTATACATGTATACACATACCTACATGATTTCAAAGTGAAAGATGCATAGAAAAACGTAACGCTTTTATTTTCACTACGCATAAAACTTTAACACCGGGGACCTTATATG
Organism: Omphaloscelis lunosa; assembly: GCA_916610215.1. NCBI lineage: Eukaryota > Metazoa > Arthropoda > Insecta > Lepidoptera > Noctuidae > Omphaloscelis > Omphaloscelis lunosa. The sequence goes on along the minus strand of OU744266.1, from coordinate 2,258,194 downwards.
AAAAAACTTTTTACAAGAAAAAACACCGGTTTCGAAAAAAAACACTACAAAACAAAAAAAAAACTTTAATTTCGGAAGTCTGTGTCTTTGGTTTTGAATTTTCGTTTTTTGCCACCGACTTCCGAAATTAAAGTTATTTACGCTATGAACGTGTAACCTCCTCCTTTTTGGAAGTCGGTTAAAAATAGTTTTTTAAACAGTAAACTCCAACTAGTTAATAACACGTATGTCGCTTCGTATACGGACCACCATTGGATTCTACATAGCTCGCTAAAACAGGTTTTTGCTGGGACAGTTTTTGTTGTTTCGTATGTTTTTTGTTATTGTATTATGTTTGATTACGTGCTTATTTATTTATTTAGTTTTATTTTTTTATTATACAAATTATGTATTAGGTATGTTGAAACTGTTTGTACTCCCCGTCACTTGTTCTTATGGGTTCATTAGAAAACCAGCGTCAGACAGCATGTGTCTGGCATTAAAGCTGAAATGAACCTTTTTGTCGCAGCCGTGAGGCACACACTGTTCTTTTTAAACATTATTATTTATTTTATCTTTGTTATTTGTGTTTCACGAACTGTGTCCAAATAAATGTTTTTCTTTCTTTCTTTCTTTCTCTCTCATTGCAGCAGCACATAGCAGCTTATTACCAGTGCAGTGACATTCTGGCTACTCATTTTAAGCACGTTATTCAACTGTTTTTTCTTCTGAATTCCAGGTGTATCAATGAAGCCACCAAAAGTATATGAGAGCGGCAGAGGCCGTCAGAAGCCATTTGGGCCCGTTCTGGCCCTAGCTGCGTTGAAGTTCGGCCTTTTCGGGGCCCTGACCTTCAAAGTCCTGGCGCTTATGGTCGGGAAGGCCCTCCTGATCTCCAAGATAGCCTTGTTATTGTCAACGATCATCGGACTGAAGAAGCTGTTCTCTTCTCAGGTGAACGACTGATCATATAGCATGTTGCATGATTAAATTTTTCGAACGTTTTTCTTTTGTTTTTCTTGACTTCGTTGACTGTCTTAATTTTTCCGACTTCTTTGACTGGGGACATTTTTTCACTGAGATTTTGGATTGGTTCTCTAAGCCAAACGCGCCAATGTAGCGCGCGAAATTCAAATCAGTTTTTTTTTTTTGTAATTTGCAGGTCAGTATTCGGTAGTATGTTGATTAAATATAATTTGCGACCGTTATAAAATCTTCAGTCAAGTAAGAACATTTGGATTTCGCGGGCTACTTTCTCGTATTCCCATAGTGAGAATTTCACTATGTGTTCACTGCATGTGCATTTTTGCACGTATTGGTAACATTAAAATTGCATGAATCACAATGAGGTTAGAAAAATCTGCTTCATTACTTTATTCTTGTTTGTATTTTTACAAGGTCGAGTTTATTGGTGTTAATTTAAATAATCGACTAATTTTTTTTTTCAATGAGAAACATTATACATTCGTTTAAGTCTGGCGAAATTTTTTTTTTATAGTTTGAGAGAAAGCAAGCTTGCTCTTTGCAAAAGTTATTGGAAAGCAAAAATAGAGCAAAGAATAGAAGTCTCGTGCAATTCCAGTGGTTTTCCTATTTTATCCCATCGTGATTTAATAGAAAAACTAACTCTCTAGGAAATACAATCATATTGCATTCATTGTTTTCATCTACAGAAATTGACTGCTGCTCTCGATCGATTTATTTTTCATATTCTGGGAAGAATCCTTAGCAAAGTAACGTTGGGAAACTGACAAGAGAATTTCAAATAGACTTCGCTAGTGATTAGTTTTCAGTTAGGTACTGTTTTTACCATATAACACGGAGATGCTGCAAGAGACGGCATTGGCTAACATTTTTCATACAAGCCAAGCACGTGCAAGTTCACGAGACGTATGAAAACTGACGGCTTTGAAGGGGATCCGTAACAAATGTTAAGCGTTCAAAGCAATTTCTGCACCACGATTTTGATGAGTATCACAGATTAATACAGAATTTTCGACCATCCTCGATGATTTCCCACCCTCAAAAAAAAAAAAGGCTTCGGCCCTAGTGGACCCTTTCAATTCTGCTGACATCTCTTTGAGGCGCGCGTGGAACACAACGCGCCGTCGACCCGGGCCAGATGGTTCACTCCTCAAAATCATTAAAAAAAAAAAACGACTCTTGCTATGACATAATAAAGTACAATTCAGGGCGCATAGCGTTAATTAACTACAGTTATATTCACCTAGAAGTTCCCTCTCATTCTATCGCGTAACTCTTAGATCTTCTGACTACGTTACACTCACTCAATTGGCTTAACAAGTCGAGCCCGCCGCGTACTTATAGCTTCTTACCTCAATTGAGTGAACTATCTGTATTCATCTGTGTTAGTACAGCCATCTCTAGATGCTGAAGACGTGGGCGCGGCGATTCCGTGCTCTGTAGTTTTTTACCAATGCAATGGTTGCAAGAAAGGCGGCAGCTGATTTACCAAGTGAGCTCATTGGTTTTAGATGCAAATATACCTTATCTTTAACTAAATGAACACAAGGTTTAAAAAAAATCACGAAAGAATATCATGTCACAGAAGTTTGTGTTAGGTTAGGTTAGAGCACTGTGTAAATCAGGCTTTAAAGCTAACTAAGAGCTATCTTAGTTAGCTTTAAAGCCTGATTTACATAGTGCGGTTTTATTGCGTGTAGCATACCATCATCATCATCATTTGATGCCGAAAGACGTCCACTGCTGGACATAGGGCTCCCCCAAGCACCGCTACTTCGACTTGATCTATGTTTCCCGTACCCAGCGGATTCCTGCGGCCTTCACTAGTTCATCGGTCCACCTTCTGGAAAACCTTCCACTGCTACGCCTTCCAGTACCCGGTCACCACTGTAAAACCGATGGCAAACCATAAGTTGAAGAAACAATAAAAATCATACTAAACAAATCATATTTTGTAGCTTCAATGTTATTGTATGCCACAGGCAAGAATCTTGCATCGTGTAAATGGGACTTCATAGTATAAAACGTAGTAATTTGCCATATGTTACGGAAATTACATGACCGCACGTTTAAAAAAATGTTGCCATTTTAATTTCTCGTAAAAAGGGGTAACTTGATGTATTTTTAAATATTGGACAGATTATACTAAGCTGCGTAAATGCAATTTAACAGCAGTCAGGAAAATTTTATTTACAAATTAAAACATCGTCGGTTTTTATTTTTTGCTTAAAATACGACGTAACTGACGTACGTGACTTTTGATAAGCAAAAGTGTAGGTAGAAACAACAACAGATCATCATAATTATCACTATTTTGGGCTGTATGAGATGAGAATGATCTACGAATCTGAAGAGCAATATTCGGGTGTTTAAAAACGCTCAAAATATAGTGCCAATCTGCGACAATGCGACAAAAATTGTCAAAATAATTGTAGGTAAATTATATTGAGACTTAGATTAGAACGACGGCACTATTGGCGCAATGGTTCCCGCACGGAACAAATATTTGTATGACCTACAAGTAGTTGTTCCGGGTCTGGCTGTTTGTGTATGTGAGTTTAAATGTTTGTAAACGCACCCACAATATAGGAGAAATTCTTGGTGTTGGGCAACGTTTTTATAAAGTAAATAAACTAAAGTAGTAATAATGCGAAAAATTTTAAAATAAATTTATAGGAAAATTCTTAATTCTGTAAATCTGTCTACTTATTTTTGTATTTGCCATAGACTGTCTGTGTAAAAGATAGTTACAAAATATTGCCATTAGAAAAGGTCCGAGCAAAATAGCCTTTGGAATCCAATCATAGTTTTAACAAAACTGGCAATTCGGATAGATAGCTTCTCTTGAACATTAGGAGTAGTTTCACGTCAAAACTGTAACTTTCGACAGTGATACTTAATTTTATTAGTTTTTTATTGTTTATTTTTTGTTTTCTGGAAATATCGCCCCGCCATTATTTTCTCAATACGGCAAAAAGTCTGCATTCCCCGCCTGAAAAAATGCCCGTAACAATAAAATAGGAATTTAAATTGAATTCTAAGAAAATCGAGACTTCGCGTTATTTTAAAATGGCGTCGAACGAAAATATTTAGCAGCTTGTAACTGGAACTGCAATGTCAAATACTGATTATAAAATATTTTCACAGGATGGATTGATAGTTACATCATTTCTATTTGCTTAATGTGTCTCGGCAAACTTCGTGTTTTATCAGTCGTCGGATTTCTATCAGTTGCCCTTTGCTATTGGTGCAGACCGGACGCTCTATATACTTCCAAGTCGATTGTGACTTGGAAGTATATAGAGTGGTTAATACTCTTTTAACTTAATGTAATTTATTTTAAGAAATGGGAGGAAAGCTGCTAAAGTTGCAGGCATGACAGATAGGAAAATAGTTTTACAGCTCTGTATAGTTCACACAGAAATCAATACAAAACAACAAAGAAGTACTTACGTTCTAAATTCAAATTATTCACGATAAATCGAATAATTAATGAGCATGAAAATTAGCATTCGTTTGTATTCGAAATACTGTATATACCTAGCTGTACAATAATATTTTTGCAAGTAGCCAAACGGGTACTAATGCCAACATTTTGTTTTTTCAATACAATTTTACAAAGTAATTCCGCAATTATTACCAACAATGCCACCCCGTTAACGTCATTCGCGCTTGAATAACGTTGACGGGGTGGCATTGTTGGCAATCCATTTTTAGGAGCATAGGTTTTTGAAGTGAAACATTGATTTCGCGACACTGTGACGAAATTTACCGACACTGTGGAGTAAAAGACATCAACGCGTTGATTACCACGGTGCGTGGAGTAAAAGCCATCAACGCATTGATTTCCGCGGTGCCAATTTTTTTTTTCAAGTTTTCTCTTCTTTCGGCACTCACGGAGTGGCACTGTTTATTTAGTTTTCTTTGATTTTTTGTTTGCATCCCACCTATGCAAACAAAAAATCAATGTTAATGTGATTTACAGCTAAAAGTCAGAAAGATTGGATAATTATTCAGCCAGAGAATAAAAGAAGCTACAAAATATCTCTTTGTCGATTTTATTAACTTACACTTGCGAAGAAAAGTGTCTGTTCAAGCTCCTGCAACTTTACTCATAAAATTAGTTTGGAAAATAAAATAATAAATTCGTAATTTTTATAACTATTAAAATGAGAATACATAATCCGTTAAAAATACTCAACTTATAGCATTATTTTTCTTCTATTATAATTTAAATTTGCAGGTTTAAATCCATTCATAAGTTTATATCGGCAGAGAAAAAAAAATACCAACATATTCTAACTTTACTTCTAAACAAAAAGGGGCTATCGTTTAAGTAAGTTTACCTTTTTTACACAGAAGTAGATGTTTTAGAAGACTCCACAATGTTTTAACCTAAACGATCCATGAACAAAACTCTTTTTAGCAAAAGAAAGTAAATACTTTAGAAAAGGGTACGGAATATTTATCACGTAACGGTAGACCTTTTTGAAGTTTTATTAACATAAGTAAAGCCTAAAAGCCCTATTCATTTCACTAATATTTTAGCCTGAGTATAAGGGAAGGAATAAATCTGAAGTGTACGAGAAGATGGAGGTTTCACGGGCAGCTGGCCTTTTGATAAATTAAATTGGTGTTGGAATTTGCCTACTTTTTTGAGATTTTAAAATCGTGAATTTCAGTAGTTCTCAAATAATATTGATAGATTGTTTATTTGTTGCACACAAAAGATAGCAACATTCAAAAATACGATTAGTAACTAAAAACATTAATATAGCTACAAGGTGTCAATATACAAAAAAAAAAGAAGTAAACAAGACACTGACACTATTGGCTATGACACACTTTTCACTTGTCTCACGGTGTCGTTGGTTTTGAATTTTTCCGAAATTAAAGTTATTTTTCTTTTTTAGTGTTATTTTTTTTACGAAATGAGAAAAAATATGTATTATTGAATAACTCACAAACTATCCAAGCAAAGTTAATAAAATTTATAAGGGTGGTCACATATTTTTTTTTTTAACTTTGCCTCAATAGCATACCTTTCAAACAAAAAAGCCTCCTATGTACATATACAGTGTGAGTTTTTATAATGTGAAGTGAGAGAATCTGTGCTTATCGATTAACGACGGAAATTATGTTTAATTATTTTTTTTTTATATTGTTTGGCGTGTGTGAGAAATTTTACGATTATTGTAAAAAATATGAAAAAAAAATCAGATTTTTGTTAAAAAATCGTTTGTTTATTTTAAATTGAGGGTATTTTTTTTCGACAATTTTACATTTATAGGGACGCCTAATTACTTCCGATCATTATGGAGTTTTTTTTTTTATCGCGATAGATCATTTAGTTTAAAAGTTACACCGTTTTGTTAATTTTTTTTTTTAAATCCGTAAAAAATATAAAAAAATATTTAGTCTTTTTGAATATTGTTTTCCGTCGATAAAATTAAGAATAGATTCCCTAATTTCGATATGTATACATTACAAAGACTCACACCGTATATAAAGGTCTCCCAATAGAACAAAACAACAAATAAAATAAATATTTATTCAAAACCTGGATTGAAGCTTTTTAATGAGTATTTTTTGGGATAAAAACTTTTTTCCCAGTATTATTAATTTGTTTGAACTTAGTTTTGTTTGTGAAGTCAATTTCTGGGATAATTTGAAAAAAAAATTCTTCCCTCGGGCAAACCTTTTGCCTACATACATTAAATGAGTAGAGTTATTTACAAATAATAAGTAATTTAATACTTTGTTAGGAGTCCCGGGGAGTAATTCCCCACATTAGTAGGTACCTAAATTAAAAGTTCGTTTGTTTTGAATATTTTATTTTTAAAGGACAGTAACCCATTTTAATTATAATTCTTGACCTTTTTTTTTTGGGTGGGAAATTATCAAATAACTTCTCCCGCTCTGGGTGGAGCGAGAGGGTGTGTCAGACTCTTACAGACTAAAACCCACCCGGGTTCCTTCAGGTGCCCTGTTGCCGGGGGCCAAGATCTCCCTTTCAGTTTACCAGTCAATTAGAAGTTTATTTAAGTCTTTTTGCAATGCAGCTTGGTTTTTCTGATCTGTTCTGCAATTCATGATGCTAGCAAATGCAAGAAATGGAAGTATCTTTTAAAATTATAGTAACTTTGCTAAGACACAAAATTACTTACATGATACCTATACATAAGTGAGTTGAGAAAACCCGCCTTGCCTTGCCTTGAATGTTGTACTTTGTGATTTTTAATACCTTTCAGAACAAACTAGACGTTTACTGACCTCTATCCACTGCTTTACAAAGAAATCCGAACCATAAACATTTTTTTTTTAAGAATACATTATTTATTTGTAATAAGTTATAAAATTAAATTAGAATTTATAAGTTAAAATTAAGTTGTAGCATAAGATTAGGTAAGTACGCTCTCGCAATAGGCTACCGTGTAATTATAATTATGTAAGTAGGAAATAAATAAAGTAATAAATTTACATGAAATTTAGCTACGAAAATAATCTTGCTATAACACCCTTTTGCTCAAGCATTTTCATAACAACACATACTCATTTGCAATTTTCTTGGCATTTCATTAAGATCGTTCAACGAAGCCATCCGTCTTGTTGCACGTGATTGTGAAACATAATGGATTATTTTCAGGGGTTTTTAATCAAAATCCTGTTTGAAATGCGTTATTAAATATCATACGTTATGTTTTCTTACATATTTGGATGATTTTAGTTATCTATAGCTTTTATATTAAGTGTATTGCGACACAGTTTGTCTTTCATTTTAATAAGCAGAGCATTACGAAGTCATAAGTTAAAGTTTTTCTTATTAAATTAGCGTTTAACAAACGATATTGATGTACTTATATTTTTTTTATGAATTCTCAGTTTTTGTTAATCAATTTGTCCCTTTACAAAAACGTATCTCGATTCTGGCCAATTTGAGAAAACGGATAAAACATAAAAAACCACGCGACTTAATACAATAATGAGAATATAATTATTACGTTTAAAGCATAGAATGTGTTTAGAGCATGATTTAGGGCCGCAAAGCAATTAACTGATTATTTTTGAAGGTTTTATTATTATTTTTAAAACCCAAATGTTTGGGATAAGCTTCTAGATATGTTTTGTGTTGGAAACTTTTCGTATAATATTATATTAATTTAAAATTAGATTCATTAGGTTTCATTCTTCAAAGGTATTTATTATGGTAATTAAGAGATACAATATAACAAAACAAAAGTGTACATAGAATATAAAAAATACTGCGACACTACACTACAAATTGAAAAGGGTATGCTGTGATGGTTTGGGCATGTTGAGAGGATTAATGAAAGGTGACTAACAAAATGTATTTACAAGGCAGATGTGAAGGGAAAGGCCGGTCGGGGACGCCCTAGAAGGACATATACTGACCTTATTGGTGATGTTCTTCAGAAAGGCCAGGTGCGTAGTACTCGCAACCGGCGTGCGTGTGTGACCAGATGTATGAACGTAAACGAGGCAAAAGGAGTAGGTATGTAAGAATCGTAGCAGGTGGCGTTCTGTAGTTTCTGCCTACCCCGATGAGAAGAAGGCGTGCGTTTATGTATGTGTGTACTACACTACTTTATGGCTACTTAAATCATGTTCTTTCTTCTTTTGAAAATAAAAAAAACTGAAATAGCATGTATTCTTGTAATTAAGTCCTACTTTGGTTTTTACCTCAATTTCTTCGGTTTTTATCCCGTAATTATGCATGCAAGTTCAAACCTGCAATGACCTTGGGTAAAACATTTTGAGATACGTTTTTGTTACCCTAAATAATGTTGAAGGTAATTTTGATAAGTTATTGTTTTACCCAATGATATTATAAATATAAAGGTGTAGATAAGTTACCTAAACAACATTCGATATTCAAAAACGGAACACTAACCCACACATAAACAACGTAAATTATAAAAATGGTAGCGTACTACTGAAGCGCCATTAACCCAATCCAGCCTGTCCCGTGCTATCCTCCCCCAGTGACGCCCTAAGCCGAGGTCCGTACCCCACAGGTTAGCGTATAGTCGCTTAGTTACTAATTTTCTGCCCTGGCTGGAGGTCTAATTTATTGAGGCAGCCACAGGAAAGTCCGGTTAAGCAGGCGACAACCTCCTATTAAAAATTTATATTAAAAAATAAAAACTGTCGCGCCAAACAACAAACACATACGCACATACATACGTTTTGTTTATGTGTGCATTCATCGTTTAACACTAAGTAACACTCAGATGTATATTTAGATAAGTTTCAGTTTTATGCATAGTAAAGATACGTCAACCACCATTCTAGAAATAAAGTGTCATTAAGATACGTGTCTTTGTAACTAAATAGAATGTTGAGATAGATGTATACTAAGCCCAAAATTGATCTAAATCGAGATACGTTTTTGTGTTACTAAAAGGACGAATTTACCCTCCACTTATTTTAAATTAACTTTTGCCTGTGGCGTCCCCCTCGTGCGTGTCGGAAATTATCCCACTGGAACGTACTATTGGAATAAAAAGTATTCTATGCGTTAAGCCAGAGTATAAACTATAGGTGTGCTAAATTTTATCCAAATCCATTTAGCCGTTTTTACGTGATTGCGTAACAAACATCCAACCATCCATACATACAAAGTTTTACATATTTTTTTTAGGATAACACAACCTTTTTGTAAATAGCTACAATTTGCATGTGTTATTTTAATAAATAGTTTCACTTTATTTAAGGCACAATTTGTATGTTATAAACACATGGCACTTTTAAATTAAATAGGAATTTATTTGCTTTTCTTTAGTAGTCTAGACTATTAATTTATTGTATTTAGAATTTTGGTAGTAACTGATATTTTAGTATGCATGTCGTTATTTTTTTTCGCTTATCAGTGGTAATATTAGTAATTCATTGTATTTGAATTTTCAAAGAAAATCCTACTTTCTTTTACATTTATTTTATTTATTTCTTGTGTATAATCATTAATCAGTTTGTTGTAACTGGACCTCACATAAATTCGCCCGTGGATGGTCTCATCCAGCGCAAACTGGCGCGATATCGCGGGCGCTACAGGCAGCGCGATCCTGGTAGCGCTCGCGATATCGCGCTGGTCTGCATGAGCCTTTATTATTATTTGGTAATGTATATTGGTATATTATTATATTAATGGTTATATAAGCTGTTTCTAAATTCGTGTTTTGTGTAATGGAACAAGTTGTGTGGGATTCTGTGTTCCAATAATAATTTTTGAAACCAGTAGGTACATACATTTTGTAACAGCCTGTATATTTCCCTTTTTAAATTAATTATCCTTTTAATATTATTGACAAATGTTTTCTAACAAGTCCCAAAATAAATGATTTTGTAAATATATTAATAACTAATAATTTCAATGTACCCTTTCTTTTCAGTCAATCGATTCAAGACAATCGTTTGGAACTGAGTAAACCAATATTTTAATGAAAGTACATAATATACTTAAATTAAAAGGAATTAAAGTACGAATACTTTTCAGGCTATTGGCAAAAAGGATTAAATCAATTGGATCAATGACACTGAATAGAGTTAACGGCGATACTTACCTCAACAAATAACCATGAAATGAGGCTTATTACACAATCTAATTGCTAGGAAAGATAAAAGATTGAAAAAGATGACTTCAAAAATACAGGACAAAAAATGAAGAGTACAACAAAAAATCATCCAAAGACTTGTGTGTGTGACTGTACAGTATAAAATGTGTACGAAAAATATTACTCACTTTGGTTCCGTAACAGTCGGGTAAATACACCAGAGATAAAAAAAAAGTCCGTTTATGAAGTCGTTTGTAACATCTTTAGCAAACGGCAATGTTTTTAGTTGTTGTTGTAATTATTAAGGTTTTGGTACGCGAGTCAAAATAAAAGGTACCTACCAAAATGTGACCAAAACTATGGGAATGATACTAACCCACCAAAAAGCAAAGATAAGCATCGGAAAAGTGTAATAGGTTTTGTTTATGTAAAAGTTGACAAAAAGTACCAAAGAAAATAAAAACAAATAATCATGACTTGTCAAAAAAGTAAAAAAAAATTAAGCGCAAAACAAGCCGTACACAATGGGTTAAATATTTCCGTCTGCTTATTTTAACCGATAAAATACAGCTCGTTTTTTTTGTCAACTTTTATTACATAATTTTTCAATTAATTAAGTGTACACGTATTATTAATGTAAATAAAACTATTTATTTATTTATAACATGTTAACTAGATGTACTTACTAACTTGTACAATGATGCTAATTTCGCATTTAAATAACTAAGCATTTGCCTTAATTTAAATATTAATTTATTAAAATTGCATTAATTGTACTAATTATTTATTGTGGAATAAACGTAATGAATACTAACACTTTTGTTTTTATGTGTACCTAACCATATGGCCCTTTGTACACGGCACGGTTTCTTTACGGTACGGCGGCGTATCGCGCCGTAAAAAAAACGTGTCTGTCAACAAGTTTCCATAGTTATCCATACAGACGACCGTGCCAACACACGGCGAATAAACCGTAGTGTTTCACAGCAAGAAAAACGTGTGTGTACTAAGGGCCTGATGTTGTATTGGTGCTCTTGAAATTAACACGGGGCAAATCATAAAGGTACCTTAAGGACATCGCCTATTACAACAGCAACGCTCCAGCGCAGTAACGCCCCGGTACCACCTCGAAAAATCTAGTCGCCAATGCACCGTAAGCAAGGCGACCGCTAGTTGCCAACGCGCCGTCAGCAAGGCGACCGCTTGCTGCCGGAACGCCACCGACCGGTGAGGTGATAGCATATTGTTCATGCGCCGCTTACTATTTAGTAGCGTTCCCTTTCCAGCGGCGAGGCGTCACCGCTCGGAGGCGTTTCATCCCTCGGGAGCGGGCTCCTCGCTTGAAGCGTGCTGTCGGTCGGCGCGACGTGTGACAGCTAGCGGGCCGCTCACAGCCCGCAAGCCGTTCACTATTCTGTATAGCCATTGTAAAACTTGACTTTAATGCAATTGATTTAAAATCCAAACTTGAATGACAAGTTATTTGTCGTATCCGAGCGGTGCTGCTATAATGAGTGATGTCCTTTAGGCATCTGTCCCACCGCCAACGAGCAATAAAGCGACAAGCTATCAACGTTTTTCCCACTCAAAAAACGTACCTACAAAAGATTGTAGGTTCCGTGTAAGTAAAAAAGATATATATAAATAAATAAAAATATATGATAGTTGATCGCTGACTGTTCACACCGTCGCCAGCGAGTACTCGTTTGTCGCAGCGACAAGAGCTATCAAAGAGAGTACTCGCTTAGCGACACTCGCTTGCAGGCAGAACACTCGCTGAGATACTCTCGCTTGGTACATTTGCATACCAGCGAGGAACTGTTTGTCGCTCTGCTCTCCGTTCGATGTTACTCGATGCTCGCTGATCGCCGGTGCGGTGGTATGATAAGTGCCATAGAATTAATTATTAATTCCCTTGTAATTTACATTATAATAATTACTAATAACTCTTAATTATAATAACACCCAGAGACTCGTTAAATTCAAACTCCATGATAATTATCAAGTTATTCTCTTCCATAAATAAAGGTGTAATAAAAGACACGCAGGTGAATGTGACTTAAAAGTCTTGTAGTTTTTAAGATAAATAGCCAGAGACACAATTGAAAAGTCTCATGATGTGCCTATTATAAATAATATGTACACCCCGATGACCTTGTGAAGGTCGCAGAAATCCACTGGATGTGTGAAGCACAGAACCGGGAGGATAACGTACACAGCAATTCCTTAGCAGAAATAGATTTGGCATTTATGAGAACTCGTGCTATGAGTACTTAGCAATTTTAAGGCTATTGTTATTCTTCAGATGCATTACCTCCACAAAATAATTATAGGCGATACTGAAATGTGTTGTTACCTAATTGACTTACCAATTTTGACAACAATTCTAAGTTAATTGAAATTTACAAACTACTAAGGTAAACCCACAATCCTGAACATTACCCGTCACATAAGGCAGGAACTGAAAATGGCCAGTAAACGGACAATTTAAGTTGGTTGTAAATTTTCCTAACAATTAATATCCCTGACTTTGCCTTTAAAGTTTTCTCATAGAACTGTATACAGCAGTAATGTGATAGCCAAGTGGTGTGACCGTCGGACTGCCAAGTCATAAATAAAACTAACCCAAGGACCTCTGACTTTTCGGATTCATGTGCGTATTGTATAGTTATCACTTGCGTCAAAAACAGTGAAGGAAGACATCGTGAGGAAACGGCATGACTGAGAGATATTTCTCGACGGCATATGAAGCCAAGTCAGAGGAAAATTGTGACACCAGGTTAGCCCCATTAACCACACGAAAAAGAAAGATAGAACAGTATCAAAACAATTGCTATTATGGAACTATTTTTAGAAATATCCATTCAAACATCTATGTGGCCTCTGGTTTTAGGTTCAATGTAAAAGGGTCTTTTTAGAGAAGGTAAATGGTAAACAATATACTTTACAATGTCTAGACGAAATTCCTATGGCTTCTACTACGGTTCAATTACTCCCAGATTGTAAAATAAAACTTTGAAAACAATTTGAGTTTAGAAGTACTTATTTTACGTAAGACTAGACAGTTTTTTATTCAACTATAATCAATAATAAATTGAAAATAAAGTACGAATATCACTATCACTATTTATTATTATAAAAAAATATTTTGTCGTAGTTGGGTTTTAGTTTAATAACTTTTATTTTTATTTAAATTATTTTGGGGTTATAATATATTAGCTTTTGCCCGCGGCTTCGCATGCGTGGAAGTCGGAAAATACCCCACGGGAACGTACTATCGATACCGGGATAAGATACCTAAAAGCCGCGGAAAAGGTCATTGACTCCCACCGCTGCGCCCGCGTTACGGTCAACCATAATTATTTTGTTACGCGTAATTTTGAATCTGTGATATCTTTTAAACTATCTCCTCATAAATTTTATGTAAGTTTTACGATTTCCGCGGTGTTAATATCCTAAATAAAGTTCCTAGTCGGCATGATTTTTTCTGACATCTTCAACAATAAACGTCAAATTTCAGCCAATTTACACAAAACCATAATGAAAAATCAAACCATAATTATACACTAAAATCATCCGCATGAATCACTTCGTCCATTGGTGAAAACTGTTTGAAAATCCGTTCAGTAGTTTTTGAGTTTATCGTACGTTCTCGGGTTCTCGTTACGTGATATTTTCCAACATCCACGTGGGCGAAGCCGCGGACAAAAGCTAGTTGAAAATAAAGTACTAAAATATATCTATGTAAAATCCAGAGTCTGGAAAGGCTGAAATTTCCGAATAACTGTTGTTTACCCAACAAAAACAATATTAAACAAACAACAGACACTGGTCTAGTTTTAATTTAATTTTATAAACATCTTGTAATTTTACAAGCAACACGCGTAACCCTACTAGAAGGCTATCCTCAATACCAACTAATATGATTAGCAAACTGTAGGATATTTCAGCTTATGTACTTGTGTAAGGACAAAAATGTATTATGTCCTCATTGCGTCCTTTACGCTTCATAATTAATAACCGGCTAGTTTCTGGTTAGAACCAAGAAAATAACAACGAGAAAAGAATTCTAACTTAGAGCACGGACTATCATTTTATATGTCGGACCACGTACCATCTTCAAGTACAAATGTTAGTGCATTAGGTATTGCATTTAGACCATACAATCCTAAATCAGTAAAATAATGGTCATCTAGATTATTTTTCTATTTTTCGTACCGACGGTAAAATAATAATTAAAATAATCAGCCTGTATTGTCCTACTCTTTCACTCAACTTTTTCCACCAACTCGATCCCGAGCCAATATGACCGATCCCTCCTACAAGCGTCAGGTTCGTCCAGCCATCTACGCCAGGGTCTTCCGCGATAACGTTGGACGTTCAACAGTCTTAGCCCACAATGCATCTAACATGCAGCAAACGTGTCCGTCCCAGTCCCATTTGAGCTTGGCTTCTTTTTGGGTGTCATCCACGATTTGTGTCCTAGAGTGCAGTATCATTTTCCGTATCCGGTCGGTAAATAGAACCGACAGTACATCTATATTATGCTGTTTGGACTTAGAAGGTGGCCACGTTTCTTGCGGTGTCAGAGGCGGATTCCATTGTCCAGATGGTCAAGGGTGCAGGTGAGCGGAGATTTGGGGCTCTCCAGCAAATTTGACAAAATCTTATCAGAGTACCACACTCCCACTAGGTGTTGCAAATATGAGCATCGCCGTGTCCTCGTGGAGGCGATCGGCGGCGGTGATCTCTCGCGTCCGGCCCTGGTTCAGGCCATGGTATGGAGCGAGAGGAACTGGGAGGCCGTCACCTCCTTCTGCGAAGTGGTAATGCTCGCGAAGGAGGAGGCGGAACGCGTGAGGGAGAGGCAAATTTCGCACCCTCACGCCCCTAACTGCCGCAGGAGGAGACGCCCAGGGCCTCGGGCATCGCAAGCCGATTTCCGGCCACCGTAGGCGCGGGCTTGCGGACGGTGAGCAATGGGTAGCTCACCGTCCGATAAGGACCAGGCCCGGGTCGACGGCGCGTTCCACGCGCGCCTCAAAGAGATGTCAGCAGAATTGACGGGGTCCGCTAGGGCCGATGCCTGCCGGGGTTGCGAAGAAAAACGAAAGGGAGATCGTGGCCCCCGGCAACAGGGCAACCGAAGGAACACGGGTGGGTTTTAGTCAGTAAGAGTCTGACACGCCCTCCCGCTCCGCCCAGAGCGGGAGAAGTTATTTGATGACTTCCCACCTAAAAAAAAAAAGGTGTTTCAAATATTGATAATCGATAACCCCATTTCCCCAGATTATGACTGCAGTGGCTACTTGGGAACGCAATGAAATCAATGTCATTTTTGATAGAATCTTCATTGATTTCCACACAAGAAAAAGAGTATTTCGCTACAGTTCCAATGTATTGTACCACAGATAATATAATAGTAATTGTACCAAATACAAAAATCGTCTATTTTAAAGCTGTAGAGCCTAATGATATTAAACAAGCCAACCCAAGCACCTATAACTGAGATCAAATGTTGACAACATTGATGTCAAATACATACTTAGCAGGAATCCTTTAGGTTCGAATTCTATTGTTTTAGAATAAGGGTCGCCCATTGTCCTGTGTCAGGTCATTTATATCGACGATAGGGGATCACGGGAATACTCAATTAAAACAAGATATATGTTTAGCATAATAGCAGAGATTGTTTGAGCTCCGTGCCTTTTGGTCCCGGCTGTTATTCGTAGATCTTTGATATTCGTTACGGGTAATCAGAAGGCCAAAATTCTGAGAACCAGTCTTACCAAGGGATATCGTGTTACCTAATAACTGAGTTGTGGAGTTCAGATAAGCAGTCGCTCCTTGTAAAATACAGGTATTCAACTGTATCCAGTTAGACTGGAAGCCAACTTCAGTATAGTTGGGAAAAGGCTAGGTAGATTGATTTGAGATTTATCTGAGCTAGGGTGTCTAAATTAAGGGAAAAGTTTGTGAAGGTAATTGGAAAAAAGGTATTAAGAGCCCATACTACCTCAGCTCATATTAACTTTTTATCTCGCTCGCACCATACTGCTCGACTGAGTGAGAGCGAGACTGAGTGGAGTGCTGGCGGCTCCAAGGCGCCAATAGTTTAGGTAATTGTTTTTTTTAAATAATACAATATTAATAAACAATTCTCACTTTATTAATGCGTAGATGTAGGTATTTTAAATGTTATACACTTAAACAATTATTGAGCAAATAAATCAAACTATTAGCTTAACTTTCAGCAAACTTTATAGTAAAACAAAACCTTGCGAAATAATTAGTTAAATCAAACGGTTCATTTAACTAATTATTTCGTACCCTTGATTTACTTTACTAAAAGGTTTTGTTTATACAAGTAAATAATAATAATCTGTTCCAAATAAATGAGCTAAAAATGAGTGTTCCGTCGTACGGTCCAACCGAAAACAGACCCAGCACACCGAGCGAGCCGGTCTCTTCCCCTCCTTCATGTTAAATATTTGTACTTGGGAGGATATGCGTTGCAATTGTTTCTATCAGGTGCTTATCCACAGCTCGGCAGGTGTGCATAGTGAGTTACAATTTCAATTATTATTTACATCATTTTATATATTTGTTCCTTATATTATCAATACACATTATACATCTATTACAACATACCCTAATAATATCCAAAAAGACAATGAGCAGAAGTGGTCCAAATTTCCACCACTATTGAGGGCTATGTAAGCTTAAAGTTGACTAAATACCATACAATTTTGATTACTAGGTGAAAAAAATATATTCACTCAGAAAAAAGTTATGACTGTTTTAAAAATACGTATTTTTAGTTATTTAACCGTTATTTTTTTTCGCACATAGCCACATTTCAAGCAGTAAAAACATGGTAGCAATGATGACGCATTCCCCCTGTTCTGTAATGCGCTCAAATCGTCTGCAAAGTATACAATGATAACCTTAGCGCACCTACCCATATGAAAATGTAATCGGAACGGTTCGCAATCGTGCTAAAAGTATTTTTTAATATTTTTGCATTTCGGAACCCAGGGATTGCTAGCGTCGACTCGTAGATGGAGATAGCATTAGTTTTGTCCCTTTCGCACTTAGGAAGCAATACGGTATACGCTGCGCCGACGACGTTGAAAGAAAACTGGTTTTTACCTAACTACCTGACCCAATCAACACATGTGTCCCACGCAGTCGTTCGTTTGCTTGCTTTCGGTGCGTACTGTGCATTTTCTGGTTATATTTTCCCTGCGACTTTTGCGTACTTGATTTCTTCTGATTCTCTACTTTCGACCACGGCTATAACTCATCGGACTTTTTGTTATTGCTTTGTGTATCTGTGACAATGGAAGCGGAAAGAAGAAACTGCATATGTTGCAATTATTCATTGTTTCAAAGAAGAAACTATCAGTTGCTTCAACCGTATCTGGATAATCATCCAGGAACTGTAGAGCATATTCAAGGACTTTTAACACCTCGACAGGTTAGTACATGCATATGTGTATTTTATTTCAAATGCCGTGCCTCGACTCCATTTGAGATTGTCGGAAGGCGTGAACAATAAGATTACTTGTAACGAAAGATCCCTAGAAAAACCTTTTTGAAGCGAAATATTTTGGACGTTTTCAGTCTTGATCCATTTTTGTTACTATTGTTTGTCAATTAATCAATATTTTAGTACCTATCGGTAGTAACGCCATGTTTTAATCATCATTACCGTTTTTTGTTTTGAATACATAAGAACATAACATAGATAATATATCCAGACGTGGGATGGCGTGAACAAAAAGATTACTTGTAACACTTTTGTTAAGTTAGTTAATCAATATTTTACTATCGGTAGTAACGTCATGTTTTAATCATTCGTACCGTTTCTTGTTTTGTTTTGAATACATACTTATATAGATAATATACCCAGACGCACAGAATCAACACTAGCTTATTGCTGGAGAGCCTGTATGCGGAAGGAATCGAACCTAGGACCTCTCTTAGCGAGTAGACATGTTAGCTAACACAGCAGTTAGACAGAACGTCATGAATAAAGGTGTTGTATTTGTTGCAGTTAATACTGGATGGCGAGCAATATATCTGCCGCAATTGTTGGTTGCGGGTAAGGTATGCAGTTGACCGCAGTCAAAACCAAGCTGACGAGTCGCCTCCTCGTGTCGGAAGACCATCTGGAGGAATCTTCGAAACCAATGAATTCAAAAGAGCACCAAATACATCTAACACATGCATTTATCATGAATGTGGCAATGCAAATAGATGCCGTATTCCGGCGCCTATCAAACTAGAACTGTTGGTACACTCGAATTTATACATACCTCCAAACGCAAGAGTATGTCAACAACATTTGGATGAAAATCAATGGGGTCACTTAATTGATGCTCCAAACTTATCCCACGATTTTACCGGAGAAATGTTCGTAGACATTACGAAAATCTTACAAACAGCCGTTCTTAATAGTTCCAACACAATGGACTTTGAAAATATACAAACTATGGATCCAAAAATATTGCATCATCGTGTGGGCATCACTCATAACGCATTTGAGCAAGTGATACGAGAAACCCCTTCATTGCAGCAAGAAGTAACTGACCCCAATACTGCAATTGCTATTTTTTTGATGAAGCTTCGGACGGGTGAGTCGAACGAAAGACTCAGCGTACTTTTCAGAATGAGTCGCCGTACGCTCGAAAGGAAAATGAATACTGTGCCCAAATGTTTGGTACAAGATTTCGTACCAAGGCACCTGGGCCTGGATCATATTTCAAGAAATGAAGTAGTTGCGAAAAATCTGACTGTGCCAAATGGTCTTTTTGGAAACCCAGATGCACCCTTACAAGAAAGGAAAGCTATTCTGGTGATAGATGGAACCTACGTCTATACTCAGAAGTCTTCCAACTTCCTTTTCCAGCGGAAAACATACAGTTTGCACAAATACACGAACCTGTTAAAACCATTTCTCATTGTATGTTGTGATGGCTACATATTAGATGTTACTGGGCCTCACGCAGCAACAACATCGGATGCCGTTATAATGAAAGGTCTTATTAACGAAAGAGAAGACAATCCATTCCATTACTTTTTTGAAGCAAACGATGTTTTTATCTGCGACCGCGGCTTTAGAGACGTTATTGGTGACATGGAATCGTGTGGTTATGTGGCACGTATGCCAATTAGCAAAAGGCATGGCGAAGACCAGTTAACCACGTTAGAAGCCAATAAA
The DNA here is from genome assembly GCA_916610215.1 of Omphaloscelis lunosa. Taxonomy (NCBI): domain Eukaryota; kingdom Metazoa; phylum Arthropoda; class Insecta; order Lepidoptera; family Noctuidae; genus Omphaloscelis; species Omphaloscelis lunosa. The sequence continues at coordinate 2,238,433 of OU744266.1, read as the reverse complement.
AATAGGGAAGTGACGATGTGCCGCTGGGTCGTCGAGGTCGTAAACGGACGTTTTAAGCGCGATTTTCGCCTATTCAGGCAAGAATTTTTTAATCGTGCTATGAGCCACATGATGGATGATTTCCGGGTGGCTGCTGCGCTTATTACGCTTTTCATCTTTTAATCGAAGATAACGCGCATGCGGAAGAATATTTAAGAATCATTAGAGAGAGATTGCATGTACCAAATCAATTGGGAGCATATGTTACAAATAGAAATATAAATAGAAGGCGGGCAAGTTTTCGAAATATTGAAGCCGACGCCATAGGAGCAGATGAATTTCCTGTTCTGACTCAAGAAGACCTGACATTGTTTGCACTTGGTTCATATCACATAAAACTTGCGCGTAGCTACTATAGCGAACACGTACGCAATGGCGTGTATCAGATTGAAGTAGCAAGAGATGGAGCATTTAGTGAAATAGTTGATTCTGGCATTGAACCTGAAAACGCTATGTTGCTACGCGCAAGAATACAATCCCGACACGCACGTGCAAGACAATACTACACGTATGTAATGATCCATAATCGAGAAACCAATTCGAACTACTAATGTTCTTGTCTTTCTGGAATGCGAACTGTGGGTTGCTGTGCCCACGTCATGGTAATTATTTGGTATTTTGGATGGGCGAGACACCTACCCACAATTCTACTTTCAGCTGCGAATCTGGACAATGTTATTTTGGATGAAGATATATGAGATGTATTCTTTTAAGGACAGACTCCACACTGTGAGACAGGAATAAATAAAACTTGTGTGAAATACTTTTGTGTTTACATTCTTCCCAGTATTACAAATATTTTAAAATAAATATAAGCATTGTAAAGATTTTTGATTTTTTTGACGTAGCGAGGTACCTACCGCGACCGCCATATTGTTTATATTTTGGCTCATATAGCTTATATCAACCAGAATAACGTATGAATTACAACGAAATGTCATACACCTAAATCAATCGAGTAGTTTAAAAGATATAGTGAAATAATGAAGCGTAAAAAGGTTTTTAAATTGCAAGTTTTCATGGGGTCATAACTTTTTACTGAGTAAATATTTTTGGTTGCGGTCTTCTTATAATGATTCAGAACGCAGTGTTCCATCATATGTCATAGTTCTTATTGATGGTGGAAATTTGGACCAAGCTCCATATATTTTTGCCCATTCTTCTTTATGTACAATCAATTTATTTACTACGATTCTAATCTACGCTAATTACAATTACAGTATAATATCACTACATCATTTAAGCTCATTGCTGCCCACTATTGAACATAGTTACTACCTCCACATAAACATATACTTGCTCATAATCTACATAAATATACAGATACACAAGATATACACACAATACACAGAAGACAAATGACTCCTAGTAGTATTAAGTTTGATCTACTGAATGCGGGCTCTCTAGGAACTAGTCAGGATTTTTGATAGCCATGGGCACCCATGCTGTGGATATCATGGCTATCAACGAAACTTGGTTGCATAAGGGTGAGGAGGACCGCGCGCCTAATGTGCCTGTGTACGTCTGTACGTGGTGGGCGCGGCGGAGGGGTTGCATTCTACATAAAAAATGGAGTAACTGCGCGGATAAGAGCTCATCCTGATCATCCTAATGTTGGATAGCGCTAGTAAACCCTTAAAAAAAAAATCATTGTCATGTTGATGTCACGGCTAGTTTGTAGTTCCGGTCGCCAATAACGAATGGCCCTTGCCCCACGAAGTTGGCGCTCGCCCAACACATAGTCGCTGTTTTATACTTAGTTCATTTATTATCAGTGATCGGAGTAGGTAGATTAATTTGGGGTCAATGAACTGGCACGTATATATTAGTATGGATATGCCTCCGGGATTCCGGGATTGGGAAATTAATAATATATTTTTAAGGAATTTCAAATGTTGTAATGTGTAGAATAAAGAATACATCAATATGCATTGTTTACCCTTTTGCTGTTATTGCATTGAATGCGAAAAAATATTAAGAAGTATAAAAATATATTTTTATTTATTTATTCAAGAATAGTAACAATTACAAGCAGCAGATAATATACTTACAAGAAATAACTACAAAATTTGTCATATTATGTAAGTTTCGAATGGACGCACAACAGTAAGATTCACTTTATTACTTGATAAATAAAATAAAAATAAAAACAATTTTAAATGTTTAGCCATTCTATAAACTAATGTAGTAGTTTAAAAATACTTAGGTACTTTTACAATATTTGATTTGAATCAAATCGGGATTGATCCCGTAAGTACTAAAATGAAATCCCGGAAAAAAGGCTTATATATGTTATGATTTCTATGACTATTTATGATGCGAGTACGTAAAATCAATCTACCTACCCCTACACTGGTTATTATGCAAAGTTTCAAGATCTAATTTGAAGTATTTTCTTAACACCAGCGGTTTCTTATTTGGTTTGGAGGTAACTTTGGTTTTTTTTTTTATCGAGAAAATTTTATATAATCGTGTAATTGTTAAACACAGTACAGTGCGTGCCACTAAAGATGAGACTTGACACACCACGTGGTTTGACTTGCGCAGTAGACGATTTATGGGTCTCTTTAGCGGTATGAAGTCCGCTCTGGGGCGTCATCGGGGCGGCGGAAGGAGCGGCGGGAGGCGCGGTCAAGTCTCATCTTTCGTGGCGCGTATTGTACTTAACCTTAATTCTCAACTTTAACATATATTTATTTCAAAATCAATGCTGCAGCAGTTTAGATATAACGGAGGATCATGCTGAAGAATTTTAGGTAATATAGAGGCCTTTAAAGTTTATTGCAAAAGTCAAACTCAAACTCAAAGCATTTATTTCACTTAAACCATTCACACGCACTTTTGAATTGTCAAGGAGTCGCTTGGTCAGTCAGAAATATGAAATTAGTTGCCCATTCCAAAGCGTAGGTAGTCGATGAATGTTTTAGATTTTTCTATATTTTGAAAGTAGCTCAAATGAACTCATGCTTAGTATTGATTTATTTGCCTTTACTGTTTCTGTCCTGTGATAATTTCGAAGGGTGTAATTTTTGTATTAAAGTCAAAATATCAGTAACATGAAATGGCAATATCTTGGTAAAGAATAAAACAGCATTATACATTTGTGGTGACTTGACCAATATTCTTCAGATCCCTTAGAGTCCAGATTTCCTGCAACACGTTTTGCATAATTTTGTTGCGCCTTCGAAGATATTACAATATATCGACGTCACCGATTCAATTCCTTTGTTGGTCTGACTAAATATTAGTTAGAAATCTGGTGCCATACTAAAATAGAGAATGAAAATTTTCGAGGCACTGATATCGCAACACTTTCTATTAGGTCTGAATTTACTTACACACAGTGACCCAACATGATTATGATGTATTATTGTTCTTTCTCTCTTTTGTGTGGCAAGTCTACTGTTCCACACAATATGCGACATGCAACTGCGACAGCCCGTCAACTAGACGCAACGACAGGCTGCGGCTGACAATTTTCATACATTTTTTTCTGTACACTTGGCGTAGACGTTTGCGCGGCCTTTAATGGGACAAAAACAGGCTGATCTTCTTTTGTTTAAATTTATCACAATGTTGCTTCAAACAAATGAATTGTATAAAATTCACACCTCACTACTTTTAACTAAAATAGGCTGGAAGAATGCTTGTGAAAGCGTTTGGGTGAGGTAAAGGCGCTTAAGAATTTAAAACTTTATCATGATACATTTTACTCACCTCAAAAAAAAAACCGCCTATTTAAGATAATAATCTTTGACCATATTAATAATCTACAAGGTTTTATGTAGCAAGTGGCACTCTGTAGTTTCTGTCTGCAACGTACCCTCATTGGAAAGCGGCGTGAGTTTATGTAGGGTAAAGTTACGTAAGTTACCCCTGAGGGAAAACTGCAGTAGTTTTTAGGGTCACTTAAACGAATAAAAACAAAATCAACTCCATCTTTATTTATATCGCTATCCACAGCATTCATAAAACACATCATGGTTAGTGTTTTACAAAAAAAAATGGCAGTAGCAATCCGGGAGTGCCGACAGAAGTGAAAACTTGAACTATTACGTGTGAATTTTTGGAATAGTCAGGAAATATTTTAACCTTTAAAGCAAAAATGAGGTGTCGTCACAGTGTCGCGAAATCGGTTTAGTCCCATCTCAAAAATGCCCAACTCGTCTAAAGAAGTTTTCACTTAAAAAGGTTTCCTCGGAACACAAATCGGACTCAGAATATAGTGTCAAAGACAACACATACGTCAAAAGAATATTAAAACACGACATCATTAATCAAATTATAAACTACAAACAATTAACAAATTCCATTTTGATTATTTCTCTTCTTCCAAGGTCTAGCGGGCTACTTGTTCTAATTAACCAACGGGACTAAATAGCACATTATTTAAATAATTATATATCAGTTTTTAGGGTTTCGTACTCACTTTTCGAGAGCAAATTGAAAATTAAAAAAAAATGTTTTGCAAACTACTGTATGACATATCAAATGAAAGGACTTGTTGCGATGATCTCAAATATTTTTTCAAAATAATTTAAAAATGAATACTTTTAAAGTTATTTAAGAAAATTGATGAAAATTGACCACCCTTATTTCCGAAACAACTAAGCCTAAAATTTTGAAAAAAACATATAAATAATAGTTCTATACTTATTACAGGAAACCTATAAGAAGTGTATGGTCTTAAAATAACATGGTAAATCATTCAATATTGTGCATGCAAACTTTTATTTGCAGCTGGAATGTATGGGAGAACATGTTTTTCAACTACAATGTTAACTTTCCTTGGGATAAATTCATCCCAATTACGGAACCCTTCGTGTCCGTTTGTGCGTGGTCCGACACGCTCTTGGCCGGTTTTTTATAAAAATGAGAGCAGATTTTGCTGTAGTCCGATTTAAGAACAACGAAAATATATTATACGTGCAATAACAGTGCAGTTTCGAATAATATTGACACGATATATTTATCTATTTCTTTCAATTCATGATAACAAGGACAATATAGAGCGAGGAGGTTTGATTGAAAATAAATTCAATTTCGTTCCACAACGGTTCAATGTGTCAAAACGATTTACTGGATTCTTGATGAAATGTGGGAGCAGTGAGCGAAGAAAGGCTCATTTTGACGGCGATTTTGATATGGATAGAACACACTAATTTGATGTTACGTGAGGTCTATTTGATTGACAGGCGGAAAATAGGATTCATGGATTGTTCTGACTTGAGGGATTTTGCTTTATTTGTAAAATTTAATATGACTATCTTTCATTAAGCGTGTCACGATCACGAAATAACACTCAGAAAATATACAATGCCGCCCATAGGATGTGACCACACGTATTTTTCTCAATATTCATGAAAAAATATCGAAATATAACTTTAAAAAGAAAAAAAAAAGAAAATTAAAGATAGACCCCGTCTTCGTCTTTCTTTTTCATAGTCCCCCTACGATTTTATGGACTAACACTTATGTTTTTTTAAAATAAGAGCATCTGAAATGCTGTTCGCCCTGTGTGCAAGAGATTCAATATGAACACGTGTTACAAAGATAGTTTTACGTTCAGCGCCTACCATTTTAATTACAGTCCGGTCGGTCCAGTCGGTCGAGAGAATGCATTCCTGACAACAAACTATAGTAGTATTAAGCATCAAATTCACAAAAAATATATTTGTTAGTATGAAATTGACAGGTGTCAAGAACGAATTCCCTCAAAAGCCGGACTGTACCTCCGCAACTGTTGAAGCTGCCGAAAAACTTTGTTGTTAAAAATCTTCAATACCTATAGAATCGTGCACTAATCTAAACATACATAAACTCATGCCTTCTTCCCATAGGGGTAGGCAGAAACTACAGAACGCCACCTGCTACGATCCTTACATACTCCTTTTGCTTCGGTTAAGTTCGGCTTTCGGCTACAGTTGACCTAATTACTAAAATAAAAGATAATATAGACAAAAAACAATTGGTTCTAGGTGTTTTTATTGACTTAAAAAAAGCATTTGATACTGTTGGCCATTTTATCCTTTTGAAAAAGCTAGAAACCATAGGAATCACTTCTACAGCCTACAAAATGTTTGAGTCTTACCTTACTAATCGGCAGCAGATCGTCAAACTTGATAAATTTGCAAGTGCCCCGGCCAATATACAGTGCGGAGTACCTCAGGGATCGGTCCTGGGTCCGTTGCTTTTCCTCATATATATTAACGACATTAGTAGCGCTGGACTGACTGGTCACATATCACTGACATTATCTCAGAAGCACAGAAAGATCTTAATGTTTTGAATGTATGGCTTAGTCAAAACCTTCTGACTGTGTTACTAAAACTGCTTACATAATTTTCGCAGCAAAGAATAAAAAAATACCATCATTTCCAAATCTTACAATAAGTAACCAACCGTTACGGAAATCAACACATGAAAAGTATTTGGGCCTAATTGTGGACAGTAAGTTGACATTCAGAGCGCATATTGACTACGTAAGATCTCGAATACTTCCACTAACCGGAGCCATACGTAACATTGCAAAATGTGTACCCTAAAAGCTAAGACATACTATTTACAACACGCTGGTAAAGCCACATCTGGAATATTTGATCCAGGTATGGGGACAAGCTGCAAAAACAAATCAACAACACCTACAAAGAACACAAAATAAAATCATCAAAGTCCTCTTCAACTATGACTACTATACTTCTACAGAATTACTCTACAAAAAAACAAAACTATTTAACCTACAACAATTGTATACATACCATACATGTATGACTATCCGAAAGATCCTTAAGACCAACATACATACAAACATTTCATTTACACAAAAGACTCATAGATATAATACCCGTAATCAAGATGACCTCGAAGTACCAAGAGTGAGAACCTTGTACGGCAGGAAAACTATACAGTATGTGGGGGTCCGGCTATACAATACAATACCTAAAAAAATCAGAGAGTGTACAAGCATACCAACATTCAAAGCAGGCCTAAGAAATTATTTATTGGACACATTTATAGCTTAGCTTGAACTGTTTTGTATTTTATTTAGAATGAAGTACATACTTGCTATCTACACATATTATTATTAAAGTTAGTTTCCGTGTTTACCTTACCTTATTTATGTCCACGATGGTCTTCTAAACTACACAACAGATTTTGATGAGGTTTCTTACCATCGTTTGGCAATCTATTTCGGAAGGTTTATGTGTAAAATACGTTAATAATAAAGTTACGTAGGTATAACTAAGAAATCTCGATGTTTTTATCAAGTTGTAAAACTACACAACTATTATATATTTTATAAATAAAAATTTGATGTTCAGTTACTTGGATGGTTTGTAATTTGTTCTTTGAGAAAAAATAAATGTCTTTAAACCGAAGTTCTTACATCTGGTCATACACGCAAGCCGGTTGCGAGTACTACGCACCTCACATTTCTGAAGAACATCACTAATAAGATCACTAGTACCTGGGCGACCGAGCTCTGCTCTGGTGAAAATAAATAATGCTCATTTAATAGTATAGGAAAGTTTATACTAATTCCATCTATAGTACATGCTAATTCCATGCTGCCATGATAGTAAACACTTACTAATTCCATGCTGCCATGATAGTAATCACTTACTAATTCCATGCTGCCATGATAGTAGGTACTTACTAATTCCATGCTGCCATGATAGTAGGTACTTACTTATTCCATGCTGCCATGTCATTATTCTAAGGCAGACATCTTGTTCTAAACTTTGGGCGACGAAGCTCTGCTCGGGTGAAAATACAGATCCAGAAAACTAATTTTCCCAGGTTTAAGATCTAGCTAGATAGATTTTTCACTCCCGTAAACCCCGATATTGCAACTTTCATCTAAATCTTTAGAGTCGTTTTCGAGAAAGTGATCACAAATATATTTAGATTACAAATATTGCTCATTTTATAGTATAGGATAATAAAATAATGTCCTCATAGGGCGTGCGGGTTCCAGCGTTTCCACTCACTTCTGGAGGTCTATAACCACAAAGCACGAAACCCGTAAATTCTGCCGTAGTTACGAGTGTGTCCTACTGATATCACCTACGGACATAAGATTAGTTTGGTTCCCAAACTAAGAATGAATGAGAACAGGATTTGACAGTTGCCCTTACGTCCGATGTATTTTTGCGCGTCCAAAAAAGTTAATTAATCGTAAGTAAGGTTCACTTCGAAGTATCAAACTACTTTTTGTTGGGCCGTATCTTCGTTGACGAACTTAGAGAGTAGGCCTCCTGCCTTGTAAATACCTTTTGTTAGTTGCATAGGTATTAGCTAATAATTAAGGTATAGTAGGCGCTCGGTAATCCAGCACTCATTTTTTTTCGTCAATGCTGATTTTCGGAAACGCCAGATTATTAGATTTCATAAGTAATGTCAGTTAGCTAGTAAGAAATAATTTTAACACAGATTTGCAAAGTAAAAAAATCTTTATTAGTTTACATAATAATACCTACTCGTAGCATCGGACCGGACTGCAGCACGAAAACGACTCATGCGCGCGCTTTATAGCTCTGGCACTTTTGTATCAAACGATTACAGAGAAGGAGAGGGATTTCTATGGTAGGAGGGCTAAGTTAAGAAACGCTGGACTATCGAACGGTTCGGATTAGTGAGTACCAGATTACCAAGCGCCTACTGTATCTACTGAATATTAACCTAGCTATGGTAATTCAGGAGCTTCTAAAGAAAATTACATTATAACACTAATCAGGTTGGTCTTCTCTGTAAGTATAATACTTAATCTTACCTACATCTTTTGCAGTTCTCGAAATGCTCCTTATTGGAACTCTGAATTGAAAATAGTTTTAATAATAAATAACAATATTTTTTTAAACATGTTAGAATTTATTCATTATCTTCCTGCCCTTGTCCCATGTTACTTGTAGCCGACTACAAGTAACATGGGACAAGGGCAAGCAATACGTTTTCTACTTTCATTCTCCCTTGTCAACCGACACGCTATCGTTCACATTGTTACCATTATTATTTTCTAGTTTCACATAAACGCGTGTACGCACGAACGAACAAAACATGGTGAACCTGAACATCTAACATGGAACATTTGGATCGTACGTGTGACCGTAAATATGCAAAACGAACACGAACCCCATAAGAACACAGTTCGCGCTCAACCTTCAACGCTTCCTTTAGTAGCCATGGATTCGAAATTGGATCGCCACAAAAAAAAATTGACGAACACACGTTTGATGTTCGTTAGTAGTACGCGCATGCGAACCAAGTGTTTGATGTTCGTGTACACCATATTCTTATTCGTTCGTGCATACACGGCTTAATATATGTCTGTAACTGTTGGTGATCTTCACTTTATGCGGTGGTCCCCAAACTGGGCGGCGCCTGTATTTGGGGACTTGTTTTTATAATTTGCTACTTTTTACAGAAGAACAACGTGACTTACGAAGTATTTACGGATCCGAGTCTATACTATGACTGGAGCAACTGGAAAAGAAACATCGTCAAAAACTTGAGACTGCCAGATAGTCTCCTTGGAGCTTAAAAATAAAATTAAAATGTTATTTTTAAACTTTTATCAATGCTTAATGATGAAAGTTAGTTCAAAGTTATCAACTTATTTATTTTCCTGATTTTTGACATGGCTGTATATTCATACCACCATGTCAAAAAAAAAAAAAACTATTTTGTCCGTCAGTCAGATAATAAAAAAATATTTGACACGTATTTTTTGCTTTATCATATTAATATAAAATGACTTAGATAAAACGTATTAAAGATAGGATATGGGGAGTGGGGGTCGCTACGCCACAATTAAGTATAAAATCTATATACTCGTGACGTCATAGCACATTTTAACTCAATGTATTGCCGTAATCTTTTCATTGCGGAAAAAAAGAAAAAATGCGTGTCTAATATTTGTTAATAATCTAAATGATGGACAGAAAAAAATAGTAAGCCAAAGTAAGGATATTTATTGATAGCAATGCATAAATAAAGAGTACAAAATCAGCCATCAGTTTTCTTCCTTTCTTTGTAAGACTAGTTCACAAAATAAATTTAAGTTTCCCTGCTAATCGTAAAAAAGAAGTCCATTGTAACGACAGTAAAATAATTGCCATGAATTTCAAATGTTGTTTTCTTTAAATACCTCCACAATAGCTAGTCAATCAATAACGATTTTACCCAGACAAGCGTTATTCTTTGTGTAAATTATTTCATCATCGCTGCTCTCAAAACGTTGAAGGAAAACATCGTGAGGAAATTGGCATGTCCTAGAACCAAAAATTCGAAAATATGACAAGTGACCTCTACCAGCACGGCCCAGTGCCAAGTGCGGGTTGGTAGATGAGTTGGTTTGGTTGGTGATTACGGCTCACTCGCTCTTACAGGGAGGAGACCAGTATCCCAACAGTGGGAATACTATAATGTGATTTTACTACCGACTGAACCATTTACTTCTTCTTCATCGTGTCGCTGGCACGACTATAGTGACTAAAGTATATTTTCGTTGGCCCAAAACTTCGCAACTTTCACAGCATCGTCGATGGCAGGGCAGAGGTCAGTATAGCTGCTGGGCATCCGGCTGATGCCCATTGCAAAATACGGCAGGATACTCTCCCTCCACCTGGTCAATATCTACCAACAAGCAAGCGTCTTCCTGCAGGGTCCAACCTTCCATGGCCTATTTGGAAGTCTCTAAACTGCCTTCAAATCCAAGTGGGAAGGTGCAAACATTTACTTAGACTACTCAACAGACTTCCTATTTATAACCATATCCGAATTACAAACCTAAGTTCATCAGATACAAGTAAATATGTAGTACACAGCTACTGCCTCGAAGGTCTAGTGGTCGCAAGCGCTACTGCTGAGTATGAGGTCCTGGGTTCGATTCCCGGGTCGGGCCAAATGTTATTGGGTTTTTAGAGTCCCGTAGTCAACAAGGAAAACTTATAGCTTCGCCATGTCCGTCTGTCCGTCTGGCCGTCTGTCCGCGGCTTTGCTCAGAGAATCTTAGTACAAGAAAGATGTAATTTGCCATAGGTATACAATAATAATCACGTAATCATGCCAGCAAAGTGGTAAAATAAAAAAAATATAATAATTTTTTAGGTTTCCTCCCCTACACGTAAAGTGGGGATGTTTTTTTTTTTCTTGTTTATGCCATGGTGTGCGGTATCCTTGGAAAGGTCGTTCAAAAATACTTTTAGTGTGTGAAAGCCATTGTTGGATTAAGTTATCCATTTGCGAGTCAAGTTTCCCTCACCTGCCAGCTAAATAATTGTTTTTGGATATGTGTAAAAATTCACGGCACTAGCATATATAACGAAGTTAAAGGGAAAACTATCACAGCTAAAAAGGCTCTACAAGTTAACTAGTAATAATGGATCAACTTACTTTTACAGTTGGAATGTTTGGGAGAAAATGTTTTTCAACTACCAGGTTAAATTTTTTCTTGGGATAAATTCATCTTAACTACGGAACCATTCATTTTGCGTGGTTCAACCGGCCGGTTTTCAATTGCTTAGTAGTCTGATTTGTGCCCGATTGATGGCAATATCCCCCTATTACATGGGACTTAAACATAACTGGTTAAATATGGGTGTACTATCCGCTAGGGCCGATGCCTGCCGGGGTTGCGGGAAAATTCGAAAGGGATACTGTGGCCCCTGGCAAAATACAGGCAACTTAAGGAACAGGGGTGGGTTTTAGTTGCTCCGCTTAGAACATTTGATAATTTCCCACCATTTAAAAAAAAATTGAGATTAGAGCCACAGAACGTAATTAGACTGAAGCAATTAATACTCGTAGAAACATTGAATGTTTAATAATTTTAATCTCTCAACTCTTCAATATTATTTTCATGTAAAATGCAGGTCAGCTACAATTACAGGGTACATATATCCCTCTCCATATGAGCTTGCAATAAATTATGCCTTTTTTTGGAGTCCTAATAGGTCTTAGATTATAGAACTTCTTTTGAACGATGTTTATTGGGCTTATACCAATTCGATCTTTTAAGTCATAATTTTGTGTACCAAAACTGATTTAGCTTCTTCAGCGAAAAAAAAATTCGTATGTGAGTCTGAAGTCTGAGATCGCCAACATACCGTAAGTGTAAGCGTGGTAATCATTATTGATTTTTTTTTTTCGATATGGGGAAAGATCTTCGCCGAATATATTACAATTACAGTAGTATGTTAGTAAGTTCATCAACAACTTTCAATCTTATCTTGATTGGCTAAGAACTGACGAACGGCCTTCCGTTTATCCCAACATAAGTATTCTTTGAGTAGTTTCACACTCAAACGCGGTTGATAATAATAGGTTTCAAAACTTGTCACTCCCTGGAGATGAAACTCCGCGTTCTTCACAAGAAACTTCCCATGTAACTTCTGTGGGATTTTTTTTATCGTGTTTCCCGTCGTTTCCAGCTGCTGTATGTAGGTAAACTAACTCCGATGGTTTCTTAAATTGATTTAATAATGTGACTTAGGAAGAATCTACGCTTGATTACTTCGATTTCTTGTTGTTGTTATGAGTTCATTGCATGTGTGTTTTCATTCCATTTAAATAAATTTGCTGGACTTATGCCTCTCACAATTTCTTTTCACTATAGGTTACTCAAAATTTGTAATATTTTTATACGTTATTTGTGTAAAAGGGTTATCTTTAATTTTCTATAAATCTAAAGGATAAAACCAAATCAAACAATCAATGACTTCGTTAACATTATTTTATTTAACTAAGTGCTGAATAAATAAGTCTTAACAACTTAAATTAAAATAAATTACAATACAAATAATTAAAATAAAGTCGACGGGCTCGCGCATTTAAAAAAAATAAGTATTCAGTCTTAAGGGTGGGGAGTTGCAATGTCTTAAGATCTGGACGGGATAGTGACCAAATGGAAGCAAAAAGAGAATTTCAAGGTCCACGGTATTAAGACACTGCTGTTGTTTTTAAGCTAAATGCCAGACTGCCACGTTTATCACAAAAATCGGATCAAGCCACGTGACAGACTGGCATTTAGCTTGGCGTTATGCTAGGCATTACATTATCGCCACTAAACTTGATCCATGGGTGTCCAATTTTGTTTACGGGGACGGCGGCATAGTGATGGGGGGACCATACATCTGTGGCATTACGTACATGGGCATAGTCATGGTCTGGGCTGGATTCAATGGCGGTGTCGGAATGCCGAATAGGATTCTGAAGTAGCGCGCGACTGTCCATAAAACATTGGACGTCTCCGGTAGCCTATAACATAATGATCATGATTATATAATATTACAGTACAGTGCAAATATCAATTCAAATTCTGCTGTTATTGTTGAATTTGGGTGCTCAGTTTCTGAAGTTATGGTAGAAGAAATACAGTGTAGTCAAAGATAAATAAAACAGTATTAATAACTCCCTAAAAAAATTCAGTAACTGAGCATAACTAAGAAATTAACTCGATAATATCAATCTTTTAAAGATAAATGTTTCTATAATTAATAAGATTGACTCCGTAAGGCATGCAGAAATAAGGAAATATATTAGGAAACTCATCGAGTTAAATTCCGTTTTTGTTTAATATACGATTTTCATTGATATTTACAAAAAAAACCATCTTAAAATCTATATATCAGTGGGACATTACTATAGTACATATCCTGTAATAAATACCTTCACCAACAAAAATAGTATTCATATTACAATAAATGCTTCTACAAATGCAAATAACATTACTATTCAAAATTCTATATAATTTCAAATTACAGGTTTTATTTGCTCAATAGTTAATTGAGTTGTATCTTTAGTTGTATTTTTTTCCATTATATTTTCTGTTGTTTTTCCAACAGTACGTGTACAGTTAGATACAACATTGGCTTTATCCATTTTCTTTTTATACTTTCTCCTCTTTCGTCTTCTCTTTTGAACATCGTCTTTAAAAAAATGATTTTCTAAAGCTTCGTTAACATTAAGGAGACCGTCAAAGACATCCAGGGTCATCATAACCATATTATACGCTGCTGTATAATAACCTGGTTCTTGCGATTTCAATGTTTGTTTTAAAACTGATTTAGCATACTCATTAGATTTTTGGATTAACTGCCCTACTGGATCCGTTGCGAAAAATAATTGAAGGAAATCAAAAAATCCTCTACCTACACTGTGTGATTCACTTTCAAATTCTTTTGCACTGGCATTACGGTAGTCTGGACTGAAATTTAAACTCCTTTTTGACCTAACACGACGTTTCTTTGTATGTTTTCTACGAAATCTTCTCCTGCGTGGACTTTTAGTTACATTTTCTGGGAAGGTATTAGTATTATTTAAAACGACTATAGGTTTCCAGTCAGATTCACTTAGAACTGTGGTGCTAATTACTTCTGATGCTTCTTTCCTGTACGGCATGAGTCTACTGTTGTTGGGTTTATAAAAAGTATTGGGATTAACAAAATATTTGACCCTAGGATAAAAATAAGTGTTTGGATAATTATATTTATACTTTTTAGTTCTGACATACTCGTACAAATCTTTATTTTGTTTCAGCCTATCTAAACTGATTTTTAAATCCGCGTATTTCTTGGGCTTATTCCTATTCTTTTTATGATTCATTTTCCTCTGAGCAATATTCCTAGGTTGCGGGATTAGTATCTGTCTAGTTTTTTTTACAATCTCCAACTCATCCAGATCATCATCGACAGTTTTAACGCTGTTCGCTTTGGGAACATCGGAATTGAGACCTCGGAAGGTGGCGGGTATGGCTCCATAGAAAACGTTCGCTATCGGGTCTATAATGGATTTGACGCCGTCGACGATTGGTTCGAGAAATTTGAGCAGTTTCGACTTACCATCCCATCTTTCAGCCGCTCTCGTTGAGTTTACGAGTAATGTGGGCGCCTGTTGCGACTGCTGAGCTGTCGCGTCGCTTTGGTGTATGATCTCATTGGTCTGCCCGTGGGCACCCATCGCGGTGGGGCTATACATCTCCGGGGACGCGAATTGTGGGCTCACTCCGCTAACGGAGTATGCGTGCGAGGAGGCGCTCGGAAAATCGATCGGATATTGCGAGTAAAGATACGGGTGGTTTTGTAAACCGACGCTGGAATAAACAATTTCATATTGTTATCGATGGTTGACTCGCCTTATTCGATATTCATTTTATGATCTTCAGATGTATTGTCTAAGTCATATAGTCTTTGCTCACGCATGTCTGTCTTCTTATCATTTTATGGAGTTTAAAAGTACTACTTAAACGTCAGATATTTTAAGTTACATTCACTGACACCCGTTTAGATCTACGTACACATCATACTTAAGTAAATTGCTTGCTTTTAGTCTTATATTATCTAATTTTATATTCCTCACTACATCAAAATGTTAGTTTACATTAGGGCCTGGGCTGTCAAGAATTTAAAAGTCTTCAACAAAATAAATTATGGACTTAGTAATGAGAGTTTGAGCTTGAAGTTTTCTGACATAAAATTACCTACTTAGTGTTCTTGTATTACAATGTAAAAAGGCAAGGTAAGACTGATTTCTCATTGGAATTGCTAAAGAGTGATTCAATATTTTCTCCGTAATTTTATTAACATTTTTATATTTAGGTATTAAACTAAACTTTAAGGTTTACGTTATTTTTTTTTTTACTTAATTTACCCTTGTTTTCATATTCATTTACCAAACTAAATATAACATTTTCCGTAGGTTAATCATTTTTATTTTATTTTTATTGTTTTTAGTCAATCAAATCGAAATATTAAAACGCATGTCAGTTATTGCAACTCAAGTCGTTAATATCAGTAAAACATAGTCATTCATATTCCAGCAACGGTTTTGTCAATTTCATACCTATAAAAGTGATATTAAAAGCCTTTAAATGTTAAAAATTTAGTTACAAAACTACCAAATACCGATCTGTCATTAATGTCCGTTTTCACCTTCACTAAGTGACACTTAAATGAATCCCTAGATAAAAGTGCACTGTTGGATTTTCAACGCTAGACTCAGCACTAACAGTTGAAAATCCACCAATGTACATTTATTTAGGGATGAATTTAAGTGTCACTTAGCTATCGGTGAAAATGGGCATAAATCTATGTATTCAAGAGGTTGTACACGTGTATGTATCTATTAGTAAGTAAATGTCATAACTATCTTCATCTAAATTATTTCTCCGATCTTTGACATTGTCAGAATAGTCAGTGTGATTCCGTCAAGTCTGTGCATTTTTCACTACAGTGCTCAATTTGCATAGAAATGGTTCATTTACATTATACTGTTCTACTGCAGAAATTGCACTCGGAAGGAAATCATGTTTGTGGAAAACATTGCATTACATATTCACTTTTTTAAGCGAAATTATCCGTTACGAATGTATGAAGAGCTTATTTCAGAAAAATGCCTTTCGAGAAATATAAATAAACCATTGATACAAAATATAATATCCTTGAAGTAAGTTCTGCCACAATTCAGTATATACAAATGTATAACAAACGTTACATATTTCATGAAACCTCGAGTTTGCAAAGGACATAAAAACAATTCAGTTGAAATCGTTTTATAAGATCAATGAACAGACGAGCCACTTTTGTTGCTTGAGCTGGCGACTAAAGTAAATGTTTGATGAGGCAGGAATTCAGTACTGTAAAGGTTGTCTACAAAAGGGAACCTTAAATTATGTAGGATGGCAGACGAAACTATTCTGATTGCATTTAATCACTGAAGCTCACACTCTACTGCCACTTCTTCCCAGCTAAAGCACTACCAATTGGTGAAGCGCGGGCATTTTAAGGGAGTCTTTTATGTGATTTTGAAGTTTTAAAAGTACTGATTCTCAGCCTACTTTGAATAAATAACTTTTTATTTGCGAGAGAATGTGATGAGACCATTGTACGTAACTTAAGACCATATTATATTATAATGTACCATATGTCGACAAATATGTAAATGATTATGATTATGATGACGGTGGGCAACTATTACTCGCTCGTCTGTTCATATCTAAGACCAAACACTGAATCGAAACTTGAATGGACTGCTCTTGTATCAGTTCTATCTTTAATACAATACAGACAATACTCGATTTTTGAGATGCTTCTTATAGCTTATTGATGACTTGTAATTATTACAAATAAATGCTTTCCACCCAGTGTAGTAAATACAACATTTTGTATGAAATAGAATCAATGGGAAAAATCTGAGAGCCGTAGGGGGAAGAATATTCATCAGCTAAATACAATGTGTAATTAAATTAATGCACATTATGGAAGTAGTTTGTTCAGAATCGTTTAATGAACAGATTTTTGTCATTCATATAGGTAATTTTAGGGTTGGATGGAGGTGGCCCTGGAAATGGATGGGATGTGGGGGAGGCCTTTGCTCAGCAGTGGGACAGTGTAAAAAAATAGCAAATTTTTATCCCATAAATAATTTAAACTGCGTAAATAATTTTAGTCATCATTATAGTCTAAATTGGGGTGTTTGTTGGTGTGCGTTAATTCCGGGACATGTTGGATATAATTTCCAATATTTACTTTTTTTTTAACTAGCGCATCTCGCTGTTTTGACCACTAAGGTCATGGCTGCTTTCTGTCGGTGCCTTAAGCTTCTAAACTTAAAGCCTCCAGCTAGGAGCAAAAACTATTCTAAATTAAATTAAGGCGAGCGCTCGCTCAGGGCACCCCCTGTGGGGTACGAACCTCGGCTTAGGGCGTTGCTGGAGGGAGGACAGCAAGAAGGGACAGGCTGGATCAAACTTAGGTTTTCATCATGATTATTATGCGGGATATTGAAGTTACGTGCTCAGCTACGACAACTGCTGGCACCTCGTTTTCGAGCAAGGGTCAGGGGAGAGTATAATTTACATGAGGGGCGGTCGCGATCGCGAAGGACCTCAGCGGCGAGGTCGGAATGACGGGAGGCGTCTGTATTTGTGTATGTACTGGTAGCCCTATTCTTTTCCTGGAGGAGTGTTATGGGGTTATCTGGGTCGGAGAGAACATGCCTCGAACGGCGGATCTTACTAATTCTTCAATATTTACTATATTACATATTAATTATAGCTGATGTTAATGGTGGAGTAAATTTTGTAAGAAACGCCAAATAAGTGAAGGATTTTTTTAGTCTTTATTCATTAGTCGATGTGTAAGTTTGTCCTTAAAGCAACTTTACTTTAATACATTCAGCCATTTGGATCAGGAATCTTGATCAGATAGATTCTTTCATTTGTATAAAAATAATAATAAAATATATTTTCTTTCAGAAATTATAATCACATGCCCCTTAACTGTAAAAAATATACTTTAGTAACAAAATTGACAACTTTGTCATCCTTACAAATTATAAAACAACGTCCCCCGTCGCGTCTGTCTGTCTGAACGCGATAAACTCAATAACTACTGAAAGGATTTTCAAACAGTTTTCACCAATAAACGGAGTGATTCATGCGGAAGGTTTAAGTGTATAATTCATTAAAGTTTTGTGTAAATTGGCTGTAATTTGACGATTATTGTTGAAGATGTCAGAAAAAATCATGCCTACTGGGAGCTTTATTGGCGTGCGCCCCGGAAATCGTGAAGGTCACATACAATTTATGTTCTACAGTATTTTTTACCATAAAAAGTTCAACAAAAAAGTCCGGGATGGCATATATCTATCTTCTAAGGATGACCCACAATAACCATTTTTATCTATCAGAATTGGATAAAAAATCGTTGTTATTTCCGAAGCTATTTTGACCCGATTTATATTAATTCTTATCCAATAAACTAGCTTACTCAAATTGAGCATTTAATTTAGATTAAAATATGGCTTGACATCATTTTATTTAAATAAATATTTTAAAATATATCACAGATTCAAAATAACGCGTGACAAAATAATTTTGGTGGACCATAACATAACGCGGGCGCAGCGATAGGAGTCAATGACCTTTTCCTCGGCTTGTAGGTATGTAATCCCGGTATCGGTAGTACGTTCCCTTGGGATATTTTCAAACATCCACGTGGGTGAAGCCTAGTGATAAATAATTATGTTCCTGAAATATAACTAAAAGTGTGCGTATATAATTAATAGATTGTTGTCTAACCAAATATTCTACAACCACCTTAATTCAGTCGTCACGGTAGAGGTAACATCTTACACTGTAGTAAAAACAACTATTTCATCTCGTGTATCATAAACAACGTGGCTTGCTACAACGGAACTTTCTTCAAGTAATATTTCATCATGTGCACGTCAGTCAACAGTCATTCCAGTCATGCTTAGCAGATCGTATTAACATCATTTAACACTAATAAATATTAAAATTTTCAACACGAATAACATACATTAGAATTAAAATATTTTTCAAGATTACAGAAGAAATATTGGACTTGGAAATGATTCAGATAGAATGGAATCCACAAGTAAAATATTTCAGTAAATATTTCAAGAAAATATTTTCATTTCAATAAAAATATTGGAGAGCCTTGAAATCAATTCTTGTTAGATTCTTGTTTGGCAATTAATTAAAATTTAATTTAATATTAGGAAGCCAGTATTATTTGCGGTATTAAAACCCTGGCAAATAATATGGAAAGTTGAGACGATAAAAAGGAAAAATAAAAAGAAGATTGGAAAATGAAGGTAGAAGAAATGTTGATGATGTTCAGTTATGGGTTATTATAGGCAAAGTAAAGATACTTGGGTCTCAATTAAATTAAACGAATGTAAAGAAGATATTTTCAGATATGAACAAAAACTGCTTGTGACCTAAATTCTATAAGTTTCTAAACTAAAAAAGAAAGAAAGACAGACACTACTGTTGAGTGTCAATACTTGACTTCTTTAAGGACGAAGTTGGAGGAGGAAGCTAGTTGTATTTTATAGAGGCGTCACTTATAATAATATTAAATACAATCAATTTACTATTATCAAGGAAATAGTGTTTTATTCGATTACGTCCACTGACGTCATCGTCATCTACTT
The DNA here is from genome assembly GCA_916610215.1 of Omphaloscelis lunosa. Taxonomy (NCBI): domain Eukaryota; kingdom Metazoa; phylum Arthropoda; class Insecta; order Lepidoptera; family Noctuidae; genus Omphaloscelis; species Omphaloscelis lunosa. The sequence continues at coordinate 2,218,435 of OU744266.1, read as the reverse complement.
CAAACAAAATCCCTTTCTCCTTTTTCCCTCCTTTAACTTTGCCGTAGTCGGATAATAAATCGAAACTAAAAACCTTGATTTAATTTTTTGTCCCTTTACATGTCCTTATTGGGTATAACTTGACGGACCATGAAAAAGGTATCCAGTGACAGTTTCCATTAAATCCATAGGTGTGTGGAGTAATTCCAAACAAAATTCATAAATTGGGATGGAGGAGGAAATTGGAAATTGCGTCATTTTCTAAAAATTTCTTGTTAGAAAGAAAGCAAACAATCTTGTTACAAAGCATACATGAATGTAGCTTTGTACAGAGGTTTCTCTTTGATTAATAATAATTATTTATTAAAAAAAAAAACACTGATAAGATTGTTACAGAAATTAGATTTACAACATATAGAAGTAGCATCTTAAACAACACAGATGCTGTAACTAAAACCTGAAATAATAATTTAACATTGTTTAGTGTAGCCCTGAACTCGGCGTATCTTTTAGTGCATAATAAGTTAGCTGTAAGTAGCACATATATAGATAGAACATACATTTTTAAGAAATAATAACTCATACCTACTTGAACATGGTTCACGTAATGCTGTAAATGTAATTAGTACGTGTGTGAACTAGGGTATCGACATATCCAATAGTTAAGGAAAAGTTTCCAATTTTCAATTACTTATTTCAAAACATTAACATTAAAACATCTTGCCTTCTTCCAAGACTTAAAGTTTTAAACAAACGAACTGACCAACACACATGGTTTCATTTTTTGGGTTTCTAACCAAGGAACCATTTTTCGGAACCACCTATAGATAAAAATAATTGTAACTCTTTTTTGTGAACACCATATAAATTACAGATATAAATGTAGAATGTTTACATAGGGTGAAAAATACAATAGACGGCGACAAGTTCGCGACAAGTCAATCGTCATCCTGATGATGCCTCGTTGAGAGGTGTAACACGTGTCGATTGCTTTCAGGGTTTTTATGGCTCTTTAGAAATAGGTAAGCGGAAAAGTTACAAAATATATCCACGTCTATTGTATTTTATAATGGATTTCTGCAAGGTCACGCCTGAATCAATTAACTACATAGGGTGACACAATGGGAGGTTTTGTCGCCAAAAGCGATATTTTTAAGACAACTTTAGGATTGGATTAAAGGGAGAAGAAGAAACAGTACTATAATCCTTAAAAGATTATAGTAAAAGAGGAAAACAAACAAATTTACTCGAACAAGAATTAATTCAAAAATTGCTCAAGATTCATATGCCAAGCAACTTCTCAGGTAACAATTAATATTATTATATTCTCTTTGCAAGTGGTTTATTCCCACTTATTTTCGGTACTTATAGAATTAGCCGACGTTCACACGGACGTAAAAAAATTGCAGCGGGATTTTTTCGTACATTGGATTTTCAAAGCTCTGATTAGCACCGAGAGTTGAAAATCCAACGGTGTGTTTTTTCGACGCGCTGGGATGCACTCCGTTGAATTCTCAACGCTCGGCTTAACACTGAGAGTTGAAAATCTAGTGCGCTATAAAATCCCGCCGCGATTTAATTACGTCTGCGCGAACGTCGACTTATAGAACTAAACGCAGAAACTCAAGACATCCACGTGCTAACTACTTTTGCCTTAACCATAAGTTTAAAACTGGAAAGTATTAATTCCACTGTTCAGTTCTGAAACTTTTACTAGTTAAAATCATAAGAATTTAACCGGTAAATTTTAAGAAGCATAAGAATGGGTTTTATTTTGCTTATGACCCAATTGAAACAATAATACGTTGTTTAAAAAAAAATAAAAAGCAAAAATCCAGTACGATACCTAGTTTAAAAGATCATCTTTCAAATGTTTTCATTTCAACCCTTGAGTCCAAATAATTTGAAATCACCATCCATATTTACACTTGGCATACAAAATCTCCAAAATAAAAAACACAAAGTAACAAAAAGTACCAAAAATCCCTTTACTCACCCACTTCCATAAGTCTCATACAGTTTCTTGACAGCCATGCCAACTGTCACTAAAAGTGCCACTTTGCTCGCAAAGAATGCTTTCAGTGTAAGCGCAGTTACTATTGCCATGGCAAACATTGCCATACCTGCCGACTTCATGCCGAAAAGCAGGGGGATTATCACTTGCATCACCTTCTTCTTTTGTCTTCTGCCTGGAATTTGAGAAGAGAGATATTGAGCAAGGTTGACTGCTTTAAGACACTCTGACTGCTTAGTTTGTTTCGCCAACGAGGTTCTTTAACTCGGCTTGTAAACTTTCAGAAATCGTCAAAAAAGTATTAACACTTGTGACCATCTTCTTCTAATTCAAAGAGAAAGAGAGAGAGAGAACGAGGGCAGAAAATAGTGAAGTGATTACAGTGTCATGGGATAAAATTGTACATATTGGCCCGAGTACACTGCATACACTGCCCGAGAGAGAGCGAGAAAGTGTGAATTTGGTCAAAATGAAAATCCAAGATGGGGGCTCAGAAAATTTTAAAATTTTTCATCATGAGTATGAGTATGAGTATGTACGTTGTCATGGTTTTCAAGGGTGCAAAAGCTGATAGTGAGGTCAAAATGAAAATCCAAAAATTTTATTTTGTTTTAAATCATACGTGAGAAAGAACTTCGTTCCCGTAAGCACACTTTTTTTTTACCATGACATTTAACCCTTCGTATGGCCGGAAAGTGGATCCACGCGAGACACAATGGCTTTTTAATTGTTTCTGTAATTACGGCATTCAACCGGTTAAAAGTGATTCCGATATTCTAGTTACAGAATAAACAATTAATTTCATATTCATAGAGGGTATTATAGATAGGCACACGATTCTCGATGCAAATAGGGTTAAATGAAAATATAAGGACCTTGATTATTTGATTTAAAACCGAATAAAACTAGCTGTGTATAAAACTTTGCCGGAAAACATACCTATAGACAAAATAAAATAAAACAATAACGTAAATCGGACAAGTGATTCTCCAATTCTTCAGTTATAAACACATTAACGGATAGAGAGACTGTTTTTATTTTTCAATCCTGAACATTTTAACTCTGCCTTATGTATTTATACTTAAAATATGCAAATTCGTTCATAAACACCAATACTTTTACACTAAACGAGAAGACATACATACAAAATACACACTCCGATACAAAACACGACTAAGCTTACCAAAAAACACATTTAACAAGTTCCCGCCTAAAAATACATTTAACAAGTCCTCTGGTTGTGTCAAAAAACTATTTTTAAGCTAAAACTAATCTAATATATATATATATACACATATATATATTATTTATATATATTTTTTTTTTTCATATATTTGATTATAAGTTAAACGATAAGCCCTCATCTCTACCTACTTACTATCTTTCTTCTGCTGTGCCCGACAAGGTCCACGATTGTTTTTTATTGAGCAAATGTTTACCATCTAAGCAATCTAAGCATACATTGTGGAATGCAATAAAGTATTGAGTATAATAATCTAAACTAATATTATAAAGAGAAAACAAATGATTTTTTGTATGTTTATTTGTAATGAATAAACTCTAAAACTACTGGACTGATTTTCAATATTCTTTGACCAATAGAATGCTATATTATCACTGAGTAACATAGGCTATATTTTTGATATCACGCGAGTGAAGTCGCTGCCGAAAGCTGGTAATCAATAATTTGGATTATAGGTGTAACTGAACTTAAGATGCCCCAGTGACCAAAGGGTCTGGGTCTGTTTCATTTAATTTTAACAGGGCCATTGTGCCTCTAAACCCCATTCTACGTACCATAGAAAGGGTACCAATAGGGTACACTAACACTAACCCCGTATCTTTTTTTTCTGTAATGAGCAGGCACAAAATAATTGAATATTCTATGAAACTGTATCAATAATAGATGAACACAAATACATTTTTGGGTTAAAGGCAGAAAGATGATAATGCACAGAGTAAAGTTATATAAAAATCTGTGCTATACAGCATGTATCAGAAAGATGTAGTCATATTAAAAGGTAACAAATTTCTCCATGGGACCATCATAATAATCGCGAAAAATTATCGACTGTCCCCCTTACAAAACTTCAATAGGAACCAAATGTATAGGACGGCAAAAAGGATAACTATTATTTCATACTTTTCTATATACAAATATAAACACAGAAGCATAGCTTAAATAACAAGAGACAATTTGATAAAACCTTTGGCAAATTGTTTTACATAATTTCTGTACGAAGTGAGTTATCTCACGTTGTAATATTGTATGAGATAACGCTGTATGAAACTTGAATATTCTTCTCAGAAACTTCTTTAGTTATGTTAAAATGTTTAAGTGATATTATTAGCATGGTCGCTAGTCGTACTAGTTTCTGTATTTAATTTTAGAAGACCTCGTACATTACCTTAGTTAGTAACCTGCTTTAACTGACCCCTCGTCCCCTCTTCGTCTTTGTAAGAGGGATCAGGTAGAAGTAAGGCACTGCGCGTTGAACGTTAAAAATCACAGAATCTTTGCAAGCTCTTAAGGTGTTTCCTGCCTGTATCATTTACAAATAAATTCTATAATAATTTTAGTAAATATGACTCTCAATATATATAATTGCCTAAAAATAATTTAAAATATATGTCATTAAGGTGACGGGATTTTTTTTCTCGAAACGCACTTTGCGTTATCGCTTTTCGGCTTACGAGGAGATTAGCTTGCATGCGTCCATACCGGCTCGTTAATGGATATTATTTTACTTTGAAATAAGTTTAGAACTAACACAATTGAGATTTCTACTCACTAAGAAAAATTGGGCATTGCAAAAATGCAAAATAAATTCTCATAGAAAATGATTCCTACGCATAAACAATGGACATCTTCACAATCTAAGGGTACCCTTGCCGATGTGATGTCTACTTTTAGAACATACTCAACCATCTTTCTATATTAAAGTGGTTCGTTACACCATAGGCAAAATTGTGTCAAGTTTCTACGACATTTATAGTAATGTTATAATACCTCACGTAACTCTAGCGTGTAATAATTATTTTCACTAATTTAATTAATATGGGCATTTCAAGAGGTGGTGATTCCCAGAGATATTAATTTTCCTGTAAGTGGGTCTTACAGAGCAGTTTGCCTCTTGAATAAAGCTAGGATAATCCCTCTTGCTAGAGTATCACATTTATAGTTTAGGCTAAATTAGCTGATGCCTGAAACTTCGGTTGGGTGTATTCTTTTTTCTTTTTTTTTGATTTTTTATCCGAAATTTGCCAAACGGAATGCTATTACTAAGCCTCCGCTGTTCGTCCGTCCATCTGTTGGTCTGTCTGTCAGCGGGCTGTACCCCATGAACCGTAATAGGTAAACAGTTGACATTTTATATCTATTGTCGCTATAACAACAAATAATAAAAATAAATAAAAGTAAAAAATTTAAGGGGGTCCCCATACAAGAAACGTGTTATTTTTACTAAAGTAAAATATGTAGTGATAAATATTGTACAGTTGAACCCTTCGTGTGCGAGTCCGACTCGCACTTGGCCAATTTTTAATACAAATCTCCAGGATCTTCTTCTCCTTTTCGTGTGGTTAGTGAGTAACTTGGTGTCAGAGTGTTTTAAGCCCGCCCATGAGCCACTGATTTTGCTTCACATGCCGTCGAAAAATATATCTCTCAGGCATGCTGATTTCCTCACAATGTTTTACTTCACCGTTTTTTAAGCAAGTGATAATTATATTATACGCACATGAATCCGAAAAGTCAGAGGTGCGGGTTGGGTTCAAACTTGAGACCTATGACTTGGCAGTCTAACGGTCAAACCACTAGGGTATCACTTCAGATGAAAAATAGCCTATGCCCCCGGTCCCAGGCTACCTAATGTCTAATGTATCTAGCTAATGTCATAACGACTGATTCAGTGATTCAGGCGCATTTATAATATTAGTATGGATTCATCTCCGGGTTTCCTAGCCCTAAGAATTACACTTTTACTGAACCCTAAAGGTACATGATGTTCTTTTTTCCAAAAACATTATTCCCACTACAAAAGTTTTTCAAACATTTTCACCTAACACACATTAATCAAAACACGTAAATCCATTACACAAAATTCCATTTTATTTTCCTACTTTTAAAGTTGAAAATCAAATCACGTAATTCGTCCAACATTGATTTATAATGTCGTTAGTGCTGCTCGGATTGCGATCAGTGTCAAATCGATTCACGTCCGGTTATAAAGAAAGTTGAATCCGTATCGATTCGGAGAACAATCGAGGAATTTTCTATATCTCGAGTAATAACTGATGTGAGAAATAAACGCTGTTAAGAAGATGATATTTAACACGGATTATGATAGTTACAGACGCAGTCAGAAAAGTATATAAGTGTTAATATTATAAAATTACTTCTCACAGCGTACCGTCAACTAGATTTTTAATACAATATTTTATATTTTATTCTGTTTAAGTTTCGCATTTATCTAAATTGTCGATATGATTAACGTCCTGTTCATTCAATATATTTAGGTATTTTATTAAAATTAACTACTTCAATAAAACCATTACTGTCATGATTTATTTAGGAATTTGTTTACCTATCTTTTATCTTCATATTTTTTATTGTTTTAAAAGATGAACAATTTTGGAAGTGAAAACTTCTTTAGGCGCGTTGAGCATTTTTGAGATAGGACTAAAGCATTGATTTCGCGACACTGTGACGACACTAGCTTTTGACCATTAAAAAAACATCAACGCGCGATACATTATTTCCTGTACAGTAAAACTGTTTAAGTTTTCACTTCTGTCGGCACTCCCGGAGTGCCACTGTTTTTTAAAGAGATTCCATAGAGTTTCTTGCTCGTTTTTCTCCATAGAATTCTACGTTTTGGAACGGGAAATTAGCTTCAACTTTCTGAATAACTGACCAACTCTTTGCCAATTCAAAAGTGCCTGTAAACGGTTTAATTGAAATATTGCTTTGATTTTGAGAAGACTCGTCATAACACCAGATCCAATTTTTAACCCACTTATAATATAAACGAATATAAAATAATATCTCACTTTTTCCATTAAGATTTTCAAAATTGACGGCCGTTACCTACTTCAGACCTATCATAAAGACAAATAGGCACTCGGTAATGAAACACCATTCGGTATTTATGACAGCAACAAATATTTATACGTTTACGATCAGCTATCGAATCGTAAAACAATGAAATATCGACGTTTGTTTACTAAAAACTGAATATTTATTAGCTGTCGATTTTATTGGTACAGCCTGTATAACTAAATAAATAATTTGAAGTGATAAAAGTGTTTCCACTTTAATGGTTTCTATTTTATAAGGGGTGACTGCTTGAATTGCTTTGCTTTTTATGGTGAAATGTGAGTGCAAAATAATGTAGACCTACTTACTGGTCTACATTATTTAATTGAGTAACTTATTTTCGTAAAAAATTATGCCTAATTTGATTCATTTTGACAGTTCAACAACATTCATTGCGTTACTTACGTTGTTGAGCAGATTTTTATTCCAACTTATGAAGCAATGGATTAGCAATCTGTTTCAAAACGAAACAGATTGTGATTGTGTTGTATTACGCAATTAGGGTACATTTGAAGCGAGAAGAAGAAAATAATAATAGGGCTTAGTGACATAATAATTATCTCATCTTCTAATTTTATCTTACATAGTATAAAACAAAATCAGTTTTTGTGTCTGTCTGTATGACCTCGTTGTTCTCCTAAATTACGCAAAGGATTTTGATGCAGTTTTCACGATTATTTTGAGAATTTTTTTGGAAGGTATAAGTGTGTGTGGGCAATGGAGAGGGCTATGCTTGGAGTTTCCCTGCGTAGTTGAATCAGTAATGAAGAGATCCACAGGAGAACCAAGGTAACCGACATAGCCCGAAGAATTGCCAACCTTAAGTGGCAATGGGCAGCATGGCACATTGCTCGCAGAACGGATGGCCGATGGGGCCGAAAGATTCTGGAGTGGCGACCGCGTACCGGAAGACGTAGCGTTGGAAGGCCTCCCACAAGATGGACCGATGACCTTGTGAAGGCCGCAAGAATCCGCTTGATGCAGGAAGCACAGAATCGGTCGAAGTGGCCGTGCTTGGGGGAGGACTATGTCCAGCACTGGACGTCTTTCGGGTGAAATGATGATGGTAATGAACTGTATAATACATTCATTTAAACATACATGTAATAAAGTAATCATGAGGTTTTGTTAGATCATAAAATCTTGCGAAGCTGGGACGGATTGCAAGTCAAGATTTTTTTTTTTGGAAATGGCTTCTCGCACGTCAACCTAGGAGGTTGTCGGCTAGCCAGGGCATAAAACTTATAAGCTAAGCGACTTCACGCTAAGGGCACCCCCTGTGGGGTAGGACCTCAGCTTAGGGCGTCGCTGGGGGAGGAGAGCAAAGGATAGGCTAGATCGGATTAAGCTAGTTAGTTATAAATTGAGATATTACTTAGTTAGGTTTAGTGTAAATTGGCATAAGTAAGACTTCCATTGTCAAAATTATAACTGAAATCTAGCATACAAATCAAACAGAACTATCTCGAACTTATTCAGGTAGGTACACAGTATAAAAATTTATGACCAACCCCAATCAGACTGAACGCAAATAGAAATGTAACAAAATACATTTTACCTTGCAATATTTATTTACGACGTTTTAAAATTTTCGAGTATTCGAGAGCAAAATACGAAAGGCGAAAATTGTTATGCCTTTTGATCTCAGACCAAGTTTTCAGGCATCCTGAATTTGACAGCTATATACCTACATGAATAGGAGTTATACAGTTTCTGTCACGCCAAGGAATAAATAAATTCTGGGGTATGTAAGATTTATCGTTTAACAATCAAAGAATATAAAGGAATCGTTGTACCATAATATAACATGTTATTTATGATGTTGTAAATTCTATATTTTCGTCCCGAAAAACAAGTACGATTTTCATGCTGAGTTAGACGTGAGGAATAACGTGAAATTGAATGAAAAGGCATGAAAAATTTCTCTGTTTTATTTTGTGAGGACCTATTTATGATTTAGTATTTGATAAGTCTCGTAAAAGTTGAATGTTCAAAATTATTATCAGCGAAAACGAGTCTGTCTGTGTTATTACGTTTGTTCCATTATTACAACTACTATGTGCCAATCATTGACGTTGAAGATTTTCAGTAAAGTTGGAAATAATAGGATGGTAGCAAGGCAACTCGTCGTCCAGATCATATCTTCTCTAAAGTCGGCAATATTTCATTTATCTTCTGGCCAAGTTAGCGAACAGTCGGTCTATCGGCTGGAAAATTCGCAGAAAAAAAAATCGGCTGGAATCGCAATGTCATTTTAAGGCAGGCAAAAATGGTTATTGCAATGATAGTAGACCGTCTGTTGATAGGTCATAGCACATATCAACTCGGAAAGGGATTGTCACCGTATCGCCGCGGTTCGTGAGCTTGTCCCGAGGCGAGGCGATTACGTTACGATTCCGATAAGTGTGTATTGCAGTAGGGAGTTTCATGCAAAGAATACTGAATGGCTCGAGTTGATACGGTGACGATCCCTCTCCGAGTTGATATGTGTCCTAAGTTAAATATTTTTTCTGTAAACGTCACGTTTGGTGCAAATAAATGAATTTATTTCTATTTTTCTTAGAAACGAGTAAATCAAATCCACTACTTAACCAAAAAGCCACAAAAAACCTACACTGAGAAAAAATAAAACTTTCCCGAAAAAAGAACTCGAAAAGAAATAAATTAACAGTCGAATCATAAATTAAGATCAAGTTTTGGTTCATTTGAAAATTCTCGAGTGAAAATATGAGCCTTACACGTCCACAGACCGTTCCTGAGTTATTTATACTTTTCGCTGCACAATGTTGAAAGCTTTTTTTAATTTTTGATTCTTTTTTGCTGGCTTTGCTTTTATCCAAGGATGTTTTGTGAAGTACTGCCTCGTTGGTCTGGTGGTCACAAGCGCTACTGCTGAGCACGAGGTCCTGGGTTCGATTCCCAGGTCGGGCATAGAGTTATTGGGTTTTTCCATGAAGAAGTTCTCAGTAGCAGCCCGGAGACTGGATTTGTGAATTAAACATAACTAGAAAAATATGAGTGTACTTTAGGTACACCTCTGCCTAACCCTTCGAGGAAACAAGGCTTGATGTTACGTACTTTTATCCAAGCCTGTTTTGTGAAGTAGGTAAGTTTTTTCCAAGTCACTAGAACTATACTAGGCATTCCTTGGCATACCGTCAACTTAACTAAACTAAAACTAACTTTTTTATGTATTTAAAACTTTTTTTTTTGCGTCATGTTTACCGCAAATAAACGTTTTTCTTTCTTCTTTCTTTCTTTCTCTAACTTCACCTGGCGCCCTAAGTTTGCCTATGATGAAAAGGCTGTAATACTTTTTTAATTTTACTTGTACGGCAATCGACACTTAAAGCTCTCTATGATTACTCAAAGTTTCGATTGCCATACAAGTAAAATTAAAAAGACATTACAGCTTTTTCATCATAGGCAAATTTAGGACGCCAGGCGAAGTTAGGGCAGTTTACCGGTACCAAAATGGGAGTTCCGAGGAAAACAAAAGACGTTCCTATATTCTTAAACCTATCGAACATAACATAACATCACGCCTGTATACCCCAGAGGGTTAGGCAGAGGTGTACCTATAGTACACCCACATTTCGTCAGTAATGTTTAATCCCATGTAATCTGGGGCAAGCCTATTGCCATCAACCGGGCACATATCCAGACTTCGTGGTGCTACTGAGAACTGATAGTAGCTATAGTTATTTTGTATGATAACTATTTAGTTGGATATTGAAATATTTATTTCGATTTAATACTGATGGAAGTTTATGACAGGGAAGGGGAGAATCTTCTTGAGTTGAAATCACAATTTATCATGAGTATTTCATTGATTATTAGCGCGAAACCAAGACAATGTAATGCTGGCTGATGACCATTGACACAATTCATCACATTGAATTTTGAATCTGAATTGTCTATGGACACCTTCGGATTCTCGGTGATATTCTTCAGAAAGGTCAGATGGTACTTGCAGCCGGCGTGCGTGTATGACCAGATGTATGAACGTCAACGATGCAAAAAGAGCATGTATGGATCTTAGCAGATGGCGTTCTGTAGTTTCTGCCCAGCCCCATGAGCAGAAGGCGTGAATTTATATAAGTGTGGTATGTATGACAAGTACCGTCTGTTTTATTTTAGTAACAAATGAATGTCATAATTTTTAAACAGATTGAAATGTCTTTAAATGATTTAATTAAACTAACAGATTTATTCATGCAACAGCAAATAGCGAGGTATAATTAATTTTCTAATCATAATTCACTTAACGTTTCCTGATGTTTGACGGTGTTGACATATTTAGCCCAATAGACCAAATAACTCGTTGATCAATAAAAGGCTTGCTACACAACTGCCAACCGCCTCCCGATAGAGGTGACCTTGGTGGTTTAAAACCATGTAGATGGTGGTTTGCGACCAAATTTCAAACAGCTCTGCCTGTCGCCAACCAAGGTCACCTCTGTCGGGGACGCGGTTGGCAGCCATGTAGCAAGCAATTACATACACTTTTAGCATTACAATTATTTATTGCCTAATCTGACAGCTCGATAATCGATCATATAGCCAAACAAAGTTCCTGTAACTATTTCCTTGCGTGTCTAAAAACACGGAATAAGTAAACATCTGACTTTCTTTCGCCGATCACCAATTAATTTAATGTAAATTTACGACAAAATCAGCGTATGTGCACATGCAACCTTCTTGCTCGAATGAACGCATAAACGGACATTTGAATATGGAACAGTTCAATTTGTTAATACTGAATGGAAATCAGAAAAAAGTGGAGGAAAGTCTGTCCTAGTCATCCGAAACGGACCGTCGAAGATAAATATTGAAATATCGTGTGACATACAATAAAAGTACGTAAAATCGTTTGAGAGAAAAGTAAAATGCTCTAATTAAAATAACTGCACGCCTCTTCTTTACACGCCATATTAGAAACTTATTCAATGAAAACTTGGCCATATATGAAGATTCCTTTGCTCGTTTTTTTTTTTACATTTCTGCTCGCTGATTGGTCGATTAATGACAGCTGTGTGTCATTCCTTTTATAAAATGGGCAGTTATTTTTAAGTTGATGTATTGTAAGTGGCGTTGTGTATAAATGGAATGTATGAAAGTGCTTTATACTTTGATTGGACAATTATTGTAATTTAATCGATGATTTGATTGGCTGAGAGACTTCATTTTATTGATGCTAATCGATCACTTTCATTGTAAGGAAATGGTTCACAAAGTTTACAAAGACTACGGCACATTGCTTAGATACATTTATGTATGGAATTGAAAGGCATCATGCTGAGATAGGAGCCTTTTGGCCTCGTACAGGGCTTTCTGCTTTTATTTTAATTTTACTTTGTTTCTTATTGTTTTTTATTTATGTTTTTATGAGTGTGTTTGAGTGTAATAGAAGTATGGAAGAAAGAGACATGTTTATGTCTGTTTCTTCCATACTTCTATTAGTCATGATCTCGTTAGTCACCCCCTTTCAAACCAAATCATCTAGCCATTATGATTTTTATAATACTTACGTCAAAATAAAACTGCAACTGTAACAGAACAAGCTCGGAAAGAAACCCTAACGTACGCCTAAATTGTTCGTCTTTTCATAATACTTCAAAATCTAGCACCGTCGGTATAAAATTAATTGTAAATTATGGAAGAGACGTGTCTGCTGAAAATGTAATTACTCTTTTAGCTATGCTACGTTCTATCTAGTATATAAATTAAATTGTACGTTACATTGTGTGCGCCGGCGACGTTCACCTGCAAGTTTTAGTGCACAAGTTGCGTTTTAGTGAAGGCCGACGCAGATTTGGGCGGGACACACCGCATTTCAAAAATCTTTCTACATTACTTTCTTACATTTAACACTAGCTAACCTGACAGACGTTGTGCTGTCCAAATTTCAATAATTCATACAAAATCCCCATAGAAAATGCATCAATTTTCTAGTCAACTATTTAATAATTTCTGTCTGCTAGACCCTGATCTGGTGATCTGGTGTATTGCGGACATTTTAAAATATTAAAAAGCCAAATCGGTCCAGCCGTTTTCATTTTACGCGCTTACCAATGAACATCATTTCAATTTTGTTATATAGATTTAAACCACGAACCGTACTATAATCGTTTTTTTTTAATGACATCTTGCTGGTCAACCTAGGAGGTGGTCGGCTACTTAACCGGACTATCCTGTGGATGTCTTAATAAATTAAAGCTTTCAGCCAGGGCATAAAACTTAAAAACTAAGCGATTACACGCTAAGGCGATGCGATGCGTCTAGCGGTGGACCTCCGCTAGACGCATCGCTAGGGGATAGCGGACAGGTTAGATACGATCAAATACTACAGGCGAGCGCACCGTACTTTTTTGTATTGAAATTCGATTCACTGCAGCTCGACGCGGCTGTAATGTACGTTTAGCTTCAGCATGATACAAATATAACAAGTTGAGTTCCTTTAAATTTTTCCACAGATTGAGTCGGTTGTATCCGTAAACTAGAACAATTTAAACTTTAAGTGAACATAATGAATTTTTACCTTATAACATGAAATAGTCTTAAAGCATTGATCATTCTTATATAGAATAGCCAGTGGAGCATAAAACTATATTTATTGCTACAATTTCGAAATAAAATTTTCGCAAAGATTTTCCGAATCTTTTTCTTGTAAAACGTGAGAAGTGTATAAAAGATGTCTTGATATCTTTTTCTTTTACGACATAAACTACCTTGATTTGTCCTTTTTTTGTGCTAAGATGGTTATGTTTTTTATCTCGTTTGAATTTGGCAGGGTTTCTGCTTTCGGTAAGCTTTCATGAATTTTCCAATTCATGTATTTTATTGTTGTTCATTTTTGAAAAGAAAAATGTATTCGACTTCTTTTGTAAAGAATAAGGCGGGGTTTTGAAGGAAATAAAGGCTAATGCCTGACTTTTGGAGCAGGTTGACTATGAACCCGAATATCTACCTGAATATTTCCCATTACATTTTCAAATAATTCAGTGAAAAAAGAAAACATTTCAGAATATACCTTTCCGAGAAATAAAGTAGTATTTCATACCTTAATTATTTGCGGTTGAATTTGTATTTTCTCAAATTTCTTATTTGACATTGATACGGTAACAAGAAGCTTCACACCTGCAGTTTATCGATGCCCTAAAAGCGTTACTTTGTTTGAAATCAAGATTCGAGTAGGAATTAGTAACTATACAGTTCGTTTTAAACTGAGAATCAAGCCATGAATGAATAGGTCACCATTCACCGTCGCTGACCATAATGTCATATAGAATCAGGCGGCCAATTCCCGTATTTTTTAAAAAGGTTCGCATTTTAATTTTTCAGTCTCAAACTGTCAACAAAAATCTGAAAAAAATGTTTAATAACCTCCACCTTTTTGAAAAACAGTTAAAAATCAAGATGGCGGTGTAATCTACCTACCTATATTATTGACAAGTTTTTGACATTTATTTTCACTGAGATTCTATTACAAAAATTTGAATTTGAACGTTTTTAAACAGGAAAATTGGCCTTCAGGTGACATACTGGTCAAATGAGAATCTGATAAAAAAAATCGCTGTCATAAAAAAAAATTTAAACAGCAAAAAAAAAAAACACTTACGTATACCCAACTTGTTGGCTTTTTTATCATCTTCCTTCTCCTCTTCGTTTTTGCTGCTTGATTTTTTCGCATTTGGGTCCGAAACATCTGGAATAAACATTGCTGTAAGTTAGAACATTCTTTTTTTGTATGACAATTTAGGTTTTTCATTCCATCTATTCGAAAAGGACGACTTGGCTCGCCTTTAAGTGCACCCAAAGGTGGTGTTTTCTATAAATAACTTTTAGCGGGCAGTAATGAGTTTTTAATCCTCTTTATAAGTGCGCCGCAATTATCTTTGCCGCGCACTTTTTGTATTTGGAACATCTTAGTGTTCAGCGCCAAAGAAATCGAACGAAAATATTGTTTTAATACAGACTGGCTGGTACGACGGCCCATAGTCGCAAATTAAAATCGCGCGAACTACAGCCCGCGTTTTCGTAAATTTTCACGGATTGTTAGAAATTCATGGTTTTGTTTTGAAAAATGAATTCTTCAAGTGACAGTGAAAGTATAGAATTAACTCCTGAAAGTATTAGAACTGACGCAAGAAATGAGATGGATAATATATTACCTGCAAAATCGCGGGAGAAATATGAAAGCCTATGACAATTTTATTGAATTGAGAAATGAAGGAGGCGCCAAGAGTTTTTCAGAATCTGTGTTTTTGTCCTACTTCCAGTACTTAGCCAAAACTAAACAACCTTCCACTCTTTGGAGTACCTACTCAATACTAAAATCAGTCAGTTCTAATAACGACGTAAAACTGGACACATATTCGAAATGAATAGTGTATCTGAAGAGGATGTCTAATGGATTTAAACCTAAAAAATCCAAAGTGTTCTCAGTCAAAAACGTAGAGACTTTCCTTAATGAGGCACTCGACAAAGTCTTTCTTGCCGTAAAAGTAAGTGACTATGTATATGGTGGATTAGTAAAGTATAACCATAGTGTTTTAAAATGCGCATTTTATTGTAACCTGTACTTCGATAGATACCTGTCTTATTCACATTCGGTTTTGTGCTTTAATTTTCTGAGTACATGGAGCTTGTCGTGGCAATGAACTTTTAAATATAACTGTTGATGATGTCGAAAATCACTCGGATGATTTACTGTTAGTAAAGCTGACGACACAAAAACAAAAATTGACCGATCCTTCGTAATCCGAGGAGAATACAAAACTATTGTACAGAAATACCTGGACCTGCGTCCTGCTGATATGAAGACCAATCGGTTTTTCATCCGCTATCAAAATGGCAAGTGCTTCAAACAAATTATGGGAAAAAATAACATTTCTAATATGCCACAAGAAATCGCTACTTATTTGAAGTTACCAGATATCAAACTGTATACAGGACATTGTTTTCGTCGTACTTCTGCTACCTTTTTGGTAGATTCTGGAGCGGACTTGACTGTTCTCAAGCGACATGGAGGATGGAAGTCGAGTGCTGTAGCAGAGGGGTATATAGAAGATTCCATTGAGAACAAGACGAAAACATGTGAACGCATCGTGGAAAACATTAAATTGCAATCTTCAGTTAATCCATCCATGCCACTGTCGCCGCGCCCATCTACATCCAAACAACGAGATTCATTGTCACATTTTCCTTAAAATGAGCCAGATTTGGACATTATTTCAAACACGCAGAATATAAAATCTACAACAAACTCTATTCCTAATAAAACTGTAACAATATTTTTTTATAATTGCGAAAATGTCTCAAATGTAAATATAAGTTTTAGTTGTTTTGTTATTAGATACTATTTAATTTCAATTTAATTGTTACTCTATGTTTTATTACATAATAATATTACAATAAAATATGAGGTACCTTTTATTTTCTCATAGAGGGTGATGAAAAGTAGAATGCGGGCGCAAAATATATTTTTGGCCCGGGCGACGTACTTTGAATCCCTCGCTACGTTCAGGATTCTACAAAAAAATCCGTCGCTACGCTCGGTATTCTACTCTTAAATCCCTCACTTCGCTCTGGATTCAAAAAGCGCTCTCGCCCTAAAAATATAATTTTGCTCCCTTATGATACAATATACTATTTCTTCATGTTAAAATAAAAATTGAGTAAATCTTCTTCTTCTTTTTGTTTGGTTAGTGACTAGCCTGGTGCCAGAGTTTTAAAGCCGCTCATGGGCCTTGACTTTGCTTCACATACCGTCGAGATAAATAAAATAAAAAAATAACAAATAATGATTGAGTAAATATGAACTATCTTCAAAAGTTGATATATGAATTCAAATATATCAGTTTTTTATTTCTATAATTTTCCCCTACATTTTGAATCATTCATTTCGTGTTTGACGTCAGTAAAAGTGTAATGGAGTGTAATAATGTGAAGAAATTTTGCTTTTAATTTCCACCATGGTTTAACATAAATCTTAATCATTTGACAAAATTAAAAACTGTCTTTTGAATCAAAAAGTCAGTAACTCAACTATAATTCATTATGATCAACCTATAATGTTCCCACTGCTAGAACACAAGCCTCCTTTCAGTCAGAAAGAGTGAGCTGTAATGTACGGTACGGGTTGGTAGATGTCACGTCTTCGAATATTTGGTCCTAGGACATGCCGATTTCCTTACAATGTTTTCCTTCAAACGTTTTGAGAGCAATGGTGATGAAATAATTTACACAAAGTGAAGCGCCTGTCTTGGTTCGAACTAATGGGTGGGAACGATCTACAACTCGTCAGTCACGGCCTAAATAATTATAATTAATGTGGTAATTATCACTCTCGTCATCATCATCTTTCTGCTCTTGTCCGATTAAGATCGGACAAGAGCAGAAAGATGAAAGTAAAAAGTAAGCTTTGAGTCGGCGCAAAACGTTTTCTTCTGCCATTAACTCCTATCAACCATCACGCTATCATTCACTCCCTAGTCTTTCATATCATTTCTCATACAATCCATCCATCTTTTCTATGGCCTTCCTCTCCCTCTCCATCCATCAACATTTATATTCATCACTAGTAATTTTTCTTATGGAGTCATTTGATTGCAAATGACCTCTCCTTCATCCCCTTAATGGAATAAAGATTATTTTTTTTAATCACCGAAACACGAGCTTACAAAACGATAATTAACTCGAGTAACAGAAGAATAAAACACAATAGATCTAAATAATCACGAGCACAAAACAGAAATAGTCGGCAGCTGCTGGCATGTCATGACCTTCATGATATACGTATAGATCTTACAAAAGCCACCAAAATACGGCTTGTTCAAGCACTGGTCTTCCCTACGTTAGGAACTTACGCTGCTGATACGTTGACGCTGCGTGTCATCGAGAAGAAGAAAATAGACGTTCTAGAAATGTGGTGCTGGAGAAGAATACTCGGGGTATCGTGGATTTTGAGACGATCACCAAGAACTTGGCATCAAAAAGCATCTATCTGTTCTAGTCCAAACGCGCATCCTGAAATATTGCGGTCACTTCTCGAGGCGTGAGGGTGATTCTATAAAGCGTCTTGTCGTACAGGGTAGAGTGGAGGGTACTAGACCACGCGAACGCTCACCCATGAGATGGACTGACCATATTAGATTCGCAATGGGCGATACCTTCTATGATTATCATCTGCCTAGCCTTTTCCCAACTTTGTTTTGGGTTGGCTTCCAGTCTAACCGGACGCTGCTTAATAACAGTATTTTACATGGAGCGACTGCCTATCTGACTTCCACAACCCAGTAACACGATATCGCTTGGTAAGTCTGGTTGTCAGACTTTCGGGCTTTTGACGGCCCGTAACTGTCAAAAATATACAACTCTCCGAGGCACGGGTGATCCCCTATATGAGCAGACTAAAGAAAACAAAAATCGGAATAGATGGCGAAAAATCGTGAGTCATCAGTCCCTAGACAAGAAATTACATGAAGACCACAACGGCTACGAAGAAGAAAAATACAGATATAGATTTTAATCACAAAACAATTATTTTTATCTCTCCAAGGAATGTCACAGGACAGTGACAAATTGTTCTACCTACAAAAATCACGTTGTTTACAAAGAATGCTTATTTAGTGAACTGTCATAATGATAAATGTGACCTTCTGGAAGGACAAATAATAATTGTTACATGCAATGTTAATATAAAACAGTAAATTGTAATAAATAAGGTTTTTTTACATCTTGTAGAGTAATGCTGATATAACATGTTTTTTTGTAGGTTCAGCAACTTTTTTCCTGTCTGTAATGTAAAAGTATAATTTTCTTCACCCTTCAGAGAATTTCATCCTGTACATATTATAATATTTGAGGCCACAAAGCATAAAATAAATCATGTCAAAAACATAATTTGAAAATGAATAAATTATGTTCAAATACCTAGTCATTAATTTCTTAAAAGGAAATTGCGTAGGAAACAACGTTTGAACCGCAACTTTGAAAGTAACATTTTCATATATTAACCTCTTTTACGGTGTTACACATGGAATAAAGAATCGAAGGAGATGTTCCACCTGGTTGAATTTACCTAAAATGCGATCTCGATTACCCAATATGTTGCTATTCTTGCTTAATAAGGAAATGAGTTATGAATTAATCTATACAAATAAATTAAAATTGAAGTCTGTTTGTAATGTCAAAATAACAGTTTTTTACTAAATGTATTATGAAAGTATTTACAGTACTTATAAAAAAAAAAACTTTTTTTTTAATTTTTGATTTGTCTGTTTATTCCGGCCAATATCTGAAATGGCTGCACCGATTTTGACGGGACTTTCACTGGTAGATAGCTGATGTAAGGAGTAACTGAGGCTTTGGCTTAAATTTTACAAAAAAAGAATAAGGGCCTACGCGGACAAAGCCGCGGGAAGCAGCTAGTTATTATTAAATAATAAAGTAATAAATACGTACCTACTGTTATAATAATAGTAGACAGCTTTTTTTTTTACTAGCATTGTTTAAGGAAATCCGAATTCATATGGGGAAATGTCTAAGGAGCCATTAGGTTTTTTCTTTATCATACAATTTTTTTTTGGCATATTTAATATTTCGATCAAATATGGCCAGATGTCTAAAAATTAAGGAAAATTGATAAAAATAAATTATGATGGTTGACTCAGTTTTAGAAAAAAAAAATGGTATGTATTATATTTCTATACTGCCCCAGTAAAAAACTAGTACTCTGTATATTTCAGTTAAGAATAAACTAAAGTATTTGATGGCTAAATATGAGCTCCCAACCTTTACATCGGAAAGTCAGATTATACAAAATGATGGTTTCTGTCGCATTTTAAGGGCATGCGACGCGGAGGAATGAGGAAAATATCGTGACGAGTTTTGAGTCGAGGAAGACCAAAGAAACGATGGATGGAATGCGTAAAAGATGATATGAGTTAGAAACGGGTTTACTACCGGTTTGGTAAATTACAGATCCTGTATGTCCTGTCTTATAAGTATACAATAATTATGTCAACATGCAGTATAAAAAATTCTTAGGCACCACTTATGCACCTAAAGAAGTTTTCACTTCATAAATTTGGCAATTTATATTTGAATAGTGGGAGTTCCTTCGTGCTTATAATGTATATAGGTATCCATTAAAAATTTTAGATTAAAAAAAAACTTTTGCCCAGAAGAGCAGTTCTATGTGTTATGCTAGATATATTCAGTATTTATCTTTTTGAAGTAAATACTTCTTTAAGGGCATTGGGCATTTTTGAGATGGGACTAAACCATTGATTTCGCGACACTTTGACGACACCAGCTTTTGACCATTAAAAAGACATCAACGCGTTGGTTACCGCGGATTTTTTTCAAGTTTTCACTTCTGTCGGCACTCCCAGAGTTCCCCTGGGTTTTTTTTCTTTATGACCAATAGAGATGGCATAATTTCTATGTTGCGCCGATCCTAAATAAATTTTATTGGGATAATGGCAGGAGAACAATGATGTTTATATAAAAGCCATTTGAAGTTTTACAGTAGAAAATTTTGAATTAATTATATTATTTCGACTCGTACAAGAAACTCTAGTTATGTATTTTAGTACAACAAGTACACACGTAAATAAATCAAAATTATCTCGGAACTTGGAAACAATGTTTAGGAATATTAATAGAGAACAATTCGATACAACATTTGACCTTTCGGTAGACAATAATCAATTTTGTTACAAATTAATAACGAGTTTAATTTAGTTTGACAGTCGAACTGGAATTAATTAAAATACCAGAATCCATTTTATGTTTAGATGTTTTCATTGAAATTGTATTTTTGATTGAGTATTACCTTCAAAAAAATATTAGAATAAAAGAGGCTGTTTTGTTTGTCTTCTAGATACAAGCGCTACTGCTAAACATGAGATTCTGAGTTGGATTCACAGGTCGGGAAAAGTTTTTTTTTTTGAGTTTTTCCTTCAAAAATTTCTCGGTAGTACCCCGGAGTCTCTATTTGTGCCCAGTTGATGGCAATAGACCCCCCATTACATGGGACTTAAACGTAACTGGCGAAATGTGGGCTGATGTAACGTTGTACGCTCAAGAAACTACGGAATTACGCACCTTGACTTCGGTATCTCAATCACATCACACCTTACATCCTTACATATTATAAAACAAAGTTCCCTGCCGCGTCTGTCTGTCGGTCTGGACGCGATAAAATCAAAAAGTACCGAACGGATTTTCATACGTTTACACCAACGGACGGAGTAAGTAATTCATGAGGAAGATTTAAGTTTAAAATTCACTTATAGGTTTTGTGTAAATTAACTGAAATATGATGACGATTGTTGAACATGTCGGAACAAATTATGCCGACTGGGAGCTATACTGGCGTGTTCCACGTAGAGCAATAGAGTTATACGAAAACAATGTATTACGGAATTAATAGGTACATTGTAGTTACCTGAGTTAGTACATTGTAGGTACATTGGACTTATCGTAGGTAAGGCAAGTAGGGTAGGTATGGTAGGTAGGGCAGGTAAGGTAAGTAGGGTAGGGTCCAGCCGTTCTCGAGTTATAAGTGTTCGAACAAACCCGACTTTGTTTTATAATATATTATATTAAGATTAAGATTATTAAAATGTACATGTTTCCAAACGATGGAAGGAATTTCCGATGCTAACCCACTAACCAACAGTGATAACATGCATAGATTGAAACGGTCAATCAAACCATAGACATTACATTAAGCCCCTACAAAAATAAAACCCATTAATCTTAATGAATAGTGATGAAGATTTTGATAATTATCACTTGCATCAAAAACGGTGAAGGAAAACTACGTGAGGAAACCGGCATGCCTTTTTTTTTGGATGGGAAATTATCAAATAACTTCTCCCGCTCTGGGCGGAGCGGGAGGGCGTGTCAGACTCTTATTGACTAAAACGCACCCGTGTTCTTTCAGTTGCCCTGTTGCCGGGGGCCACGATCACCCTTTCGGACTTCTTCGCAAAATGCCTAAGAAATATTTCTCTACGGTATGTGAAGCCAAGTCAGAGGCTCATGAGCGGCTTTAAAACTCTAACACCGGGCTAGTCTCTAACCACACAAAAGAAGAAGATCTTATTAGTTATCATAACAGAACATCTTATAGCATAACACATACATTATAAGCCACTGGAGAAAAGAGCAAATGCAGAAAAATATCCTCAGGGACCAATTTCCCAACAACAAGAATAGGAGTGTTCCCAATGAATGAAGCGGAATTACAATTGACAATACAAAAGGGAATTGTAGATATAAATAAACTGTGTTGGACCACGGATACCTGGAACCATTTCAGTATTGTAAAGAAGGTGTTCCATTGCTAGATTGCTTTACGGATAACCCGATTCAAGCTCTGGGGCCTATTTAATATAACTGACAATGCGACATTATTTAAGATAGTTAATTTACATTATTTGTCAAAAAATTATAAAATTGACACATTTTTGATTGCACGACTGTCCGTCAATTGTTTTACCCCGTGGCCACAAGCTACACGCTCAAGCGATACTCGTCTTACGACAACGACGACGTGAAAAAAACAAATGCAAGAAGTTGTTTAGAGCCAGCCGCGAGTCACCACGACGGTACTTGCGGAGCGACGGACGGAAACACATGGTGAAGCGTGGGCGTGTCGCTTAATGAAAGTCGTATCGCTCGAGGCCATGAACGCAACCTAATTAGGAAGTCGCATGAGCATCCGCGCCAGTTTGAACACCTCTTTACAAGTTTGTTAACACAATCAGCGCAAGTGAATTTCGTCCCGCATCCCGCTCGGGATTCGCTTCAGTTTGGCCAGATCATAAAGCCATGATTTTGTTGATTACAAAACAAAAAAAAGTGATATTGAAAAGTCAATCTCAACTCCAATGACACCAATTTAACAGTGAAAACAATTTGACAGTGATAGCGTTTTTAATTCGTAGTAGTACGGACGGTTGTTGTAATTTGAAGACATGGCGTTAAGGTTAAACTAGTCGCGGATCGAACTCACTGGTGACCATGGCCAAAAAGTACGCTGTCTCACCTGGTATCGTGTCCGACAAAGATAGTATCAGTGATGAGCAGTTAGACGCTGGTCGTTCGGAACTATTTTAGTAAAACGGGCGCGTAAAAAATTACTAAATGCCTTTTGGTAAATGAATAAACTGCTACATAAAATCAATTACTAATAAAGCATATTGAACTCTTCGACAATTGAGCTTTGTCAGTGCCGATTTTGTTTTGGAGATTTTACACTTCTTTTATTACTTATTTAGGCCCAAGGTTGCGTTAAAATTAGCAAGAAAAAGGAATTTTTAACTTTTTTATGGCTAATTTATTTTACTATTTTGTTTCCGCACAGACAAAATTAATAATGAGAAAAAACGATAGGTATAATCTTTAAATTTGGATGTACAATGGTGAACAGTGAAGTAAAACCCTCCCGAAACAGTGTTGGCCTCTTCCTGAACTTTATTTTTCAGTTTTTTATGTTTTACAACGTTAGCAATAGTTATCATTTTAAATTTTTACTTTTTCAGATTGCCAGCTTTGATTACCCATATTCATTTATTTTTTTCGCTTTCAAAATAACTATAAATTTTGCTCATTTCAATTGCTATCATATGATAGTATGATATAGCACTCAATCAAACTGCTTAGCCTATTCCCAACTATGTTTAGGTTGGTTTCACAAAATATGTATATCAGAAAACACTCTCAAATTAGGTTTCTAATAATTAAATCTACAGTCACGGAAGTAGTTGTTCAGCAGTGAATTTGTAAAGATTTCCTGAAGAGAGATCAAACTTTGTGAGAGGGCTAAATTTGTCACAGCCGTTTTCGGAATCCACAAGAATATATGTCAGTGAGAACGTATAGCACCAGATTTAATTAATCCACCATTTGTAACCTGTACTAACCAGTGGTTAGTTAAAAGCCTTAACGCATTTTATAAGTACACCCATTGTTTAATTTCACCTTCAAGTCGAACTCTCAACGTCCTTTTCAAATCGGCTTGTGCAAATATTACATAAACACGACTTGCCCCGAGAGCAAAGTTATACATATTGTATAAGAATCTGGATTAACAGCCCTACACTCCACTTAAGATATATCCACAGTGTTCCCTGAGGATGTCTTAAAAAATGTCTGCCATCTATTAGCCTGGAATAGCACTAAATTCGAGTCTGTAGGCAACCGATATTTAAATATTCAGAAAATGTGCGGTAGATGGGAAATTCCATGTGGGATGGCCTATTTAGGTAATTTACTTTTATTTTTGACAAGAAAAATAAAATATATCTATTAGTGGAGGCAATAAGTAGGTACTTTTTAGGATGCAACATGTTTTTTTAGTAAAACTACAGCTTTAGGCGAGCCATGGAAAGGCTATGTTTGGAGACTTTGTCAGGGATTTTACAACAAAAACAGATAGAGAAGCAGACAAGCACCCGCACCTAACCTTTCTAAAGAACATCACCAATAAGGTCACTGTATGTCAAGGTCGATGTCAGTATGATCGGCGTGTGTGTGTGGTGTGTGTGTGTGTCGAACTGTCGATATAATAGTCTATGGATGAATAAAGCTGAAATGGCAATGACAATTTTAGCTTTAGAATTGATGACCGACGGGGTAGACGTTCTTGAGTGAAGACTGCGGATGAGCAAATGAAGGATGGACGCTCTCAAACTACGTGGAGCAAACATCTTCCAAGAGTTGCTGGTTACAGCGGGATGATGCTGGCCAAATATCTAGGACAATTGCTCGGAATTGGAGAGGCATATCTCTGGCAGTGGATAGC
This sequence comes from Omphaloscelis lunosa, assembly GCA_916610215.1. Classification (NCBI taxonomy): domain Eukaryota; kingdom Metazoa; phylum Arthropoda; class Insecta; order Lepidoptera; family Noctuidae; genus Omphaloscelis; species Omphaloscelis lunosa. The sequence goes on along the minus strand of OU744266.1, from coordinate 2,193,520 downwards.
TTTATACGTCCATGATGATGTATTTTAATGACAAGTCTAAATAAGTTGGAATATATAAATGATTAAGTAGGATATCGTAATGTACAGAGTTAAATCAAATTAGCTGGCGAAACTTCACTGACGTGATGACTATATAATCATATCATCACATCTATATCATCGACATCTAAACATGATAAAAACGTAGATGTATTATTTAAAACATTATTAAAATTACATTATTTAAATAAAGGAATAAAACAAAAAATAAATATGACTTTCTAAACCCATACTTCAAGTAACCACAGAGAAAATCATAATTATTATTCCATTTTTAGGGCTCCGTACCAAAATGATAAAAAGGAACCCTTATGGTGTGACTCTGTCTGTCGCTCTGTCGGGCCCAGCTGGATATCTCAAGAACTACTAATGCTATCAACTTGAAATTTGGAATAGTTTTAGATGACGTTTGTCCAACTATTTTGCAATTAAGAAAGACATAAATACATTATTTTTTTGCAACAGGGACTGAACGGGGGTCTTAAAAATTCGAAGTGGGACTATTAGGACATATGGGGTATCATATGAAAGAGCGCTATTTGCACACTCTCAAACATTTCTTTTTAAGCCGCATCGTTTTCGACTTTTGACGTAAAATGTTTAAAAAAAATACCCCTTTACCTCCGAAGTTTACATAGAGAAAAATCTGAAATTATTCTATGTGATAGAAGTTTATGTAAAGATTGCAGGATAAATAAAACGATGTCTCTAAATAGCACACTTTTTCAGAAATCATCAACTTAAATTACATTAGTTCCACTATCGGTCAAAAGATGGCACTGACCTAAAACTGCAATATTCTATACGGCAGTGTGCAGTGTCAAAATTCTTGGACGAATAAAGGCCTTGCCGATGAAAATTTAAAATGGCCGGTTTTTTGTTCAATCGTTTTTAGATCTCCCACCACGTCTTTCAGGTTTCAACTGTTAATTTAATTTGTTTGATTTGATTTGATAATGTAGATAAAATCGTAGAAATCGCTTAGATACATAATCATGGTATGTAATGACGTGCGACATAAGAATTAATAAAATTCATTTAATAAAAATCAAACTGTATACCACGTAATTAAACTTGTAATTACAGTACAGACGTCAAATATGAGAGAAGCTCGTGGCTCAGCAATAACACCCGCACGGGTCGATCGATCAGGTTAAGCTACGCTTACCGCGGTCGTTCCGCGAATGGGTGATCCCTTCTGTGCCTCGGAAAGCACGTTAAGTCGCTGGCCCTGGCTGTCATTCGTGGATTGCTGACAGCCGTTATGGGTCGTCAGAAGCCCGAATGTCTGACAACCAGTCTTACCAAGGGGTATTGTGTTACCCAGTAATTGGGTGGTGGAGGCCAGGTAGGTAGTTGCTCCATGTAAAATACTGGTATTAATCTGCATCCGGTAAGACTGGAAACCGACCCCAATACAGTTGGGAAAATGCTAGGCAGACTTAAGGTTTCCCTGTCCCTCATTAACTACGAAGATTTACATACCAGTCAATAATCATAACTCTTTTACGTAGTAAGTTACTTCTTCTAAATATTTAGATACCAAATGGTTCAATAATTTTGCGACCAAATCAAAGGTTAATTAGAAAAGAAAGAAAAATTGTTTATTCTGCACAAACTAAACAATCATTACAAAAAACCGGGAGTGCCGACAGAAGTGAAAACTTGAACAATTTTATTGTGCAGGAAATAATGTATCGCGCTTTGATGGCTTTTTTAATGGTCAAAAGCTGGTATCGTCACAGTGTCGCGAAATCAATGGTTTAGTCCCATCTCAAAAACCAACGTGCCTAAAGAAGTTTTCACATAAAAAAAAAAAAAAAACTATTCGCAATCGTAAAAAATATGTGTGTACTAATAAATCCAAAATTAGAGTACCTTGGTCAAATAAGTAATGTCCATTTGTTGACTATTTTGTTGGTTTTCAGTTTGTGTTTGTCGCAGCATCTACAGGGCCTTTACGCAGAACTTTCAAAGAAATTTAGGCGTCAACGCTTCTACGCAATTTATGTGGCGTCTACATTGTGTCTGCAAGGTCTCTACTCAGCCATTAGCTGCGTCAACGCCTACACTGGATAAACACTAAAATATACTAAATTACTTTACTGACTGCCACTTACAAATTGTTTACTAAGGTAAGTTTCTGAACACCAGTTCAGCTAATGACATTTCAAATTACACCAGGGAGTGTCAGCCATATTGGATTATATTTAATGTAGCACCAGTTGCTAAGTGCTTTACGATGCTCTTCGGAATAATGTGAAACTAACGAGGTGCCATTTGGTCAAATCTATGGAGTAGTTAGGGTTGATATAGTGCAGTCTGGGCCAGGCGTAGCAAACTATAACAGTTTTCTGAAATGACGTTCACTAGATGGCAGCAGTGAGACGTCAGCTCCGGGCACCAGTCGAAAGTGTCAAAGTGCCTATATTTTCTTTAGACGTGACTAAATGATAAACGATTGAATGGAAATAATTTTGAACATCATCTTATTTTACATTAATTGTTGAAATGGAAGACCTCTTATCAAAGTGGCGCCAACTGGTGGCGGAATTTTTATAAAAACCTTCATTTGTTTTTGTTGCGAGGGTTTGCATGACATTGACATTATAAACAACCTTTTACGCTTTCCATTGTAAAGTTACGGTTTCCTAGACGAGCGGTGGCCATACATAACGGCCGCAGTGACGGCTGTCATGAAAATGATGGCAGCGGCAAAGATTTATATCGTTAGATTCGCCTTACCGCGTCAAAACATAGTCGAGTTTCTGTTTCGTTGACACCTCCGACACACAATGACGCAGTGACTTGACATGATTGTCATGGAACTGCTTGTAAGTTATGTGTGAGCTCACTTTTCTCAGTATGGACATTTGTTCGCGTGAGTAAGTGCGGTAAGGAGAAATCTAGCGATTTAAATCTTCGGGCAGCGAATTCGAATTGCGGAATTAAACGAAGATAATCTTTAAAAATGTCGTGATAGCTTAGTGGGTAAGGCCTTGCATCTCATGAGGTTGTGGGCTTAAATCCGGGCAAGTAAGAATGTGACTTTTTCAGTTCATATAATGTATTTTTTTAATTTATCTTGAACATGACAGACACTGGTGAAGGAAAAAAATCGTGAGGAAATCTGGACATTATCGATAATTAAATAATAAAATAGTAACGATGGTTTTTCCGTTGCTCTGTTTGTTTGGATGTATGTTCCGGATTAGCGTAAAAATGGCTGAACAGATTTGGATGGCGCACAGATAGTTTATAACCTGGATTATCATATACGGTACTTTTAATCCCGGTAGAATATTCCCGTTGGATATTTTCCAACATCCACACGGTTGAAGTCGCGGGCAATTGGATAGTTAATATAAGTTTGAAATCGCCAACCCGTCTTGAGCAAGCGTGGTGATCAATGCTCGTGCCTTCTCTGTATGAGAAGAGGCCGTTGCCCTGCAGTGGGGTCATAATAGGCTGATATTATTAATCCTTAAAATAAAAGACGACATTTTCCTTTCATGAATTTTAACTGCAAAAGTTTAGTTAGTTGTATAAATAATTAATTTTACATAAAAGGTACTAGGAGTAATGAAATAATGAATTTTTGATTTGTTCCTTTCAAGTTAGTGGTTGAAAAGGTTTCAGGAGTTCCAGGAGGCTTTAGTGTTCCTTTGTACATACTTGGTTGATATTTTAGTGTACCTTATAATAATTAGTTAGACAAAGGGAAAACCCTGTAAATTGAAAATTGTAACCGAACAATTTCCTGGCAAGCCTAATTGGTTAATAACGGTTTTATACACATAATTTTGTGCTAATTATCACTGTATATTATTTGCGACTACGTAGGTACGTTTATTGTCGCAGCTTAGCATCAATTTTTTTTTTTTTTTGGGTGAAAAATTATCAAATAACTTCTCCCGCTCTGGGTGGAGCAGGAGGGCGTGTCAGACTCTTACTGACGAATACCTACCCGTGTTCCTTCAGTTGCCTGTATGTTGCCAGGGGCCGTGTTAACCCTTTTGGACAAACCCGAAACCCCGGCAGACATCGGCCCTAGCAGACCCTTTCAGTTGTGCAGACATCTCTTTAAGGCGCGCGTGAAACACAATACACCGTTGACCCGAACCTAGTTCTTATCGGACGGCGAGCTACCCATTTCTCACCTTCTGCAAGCCCGCGCCTACGGTGGCCGGGAATCGGCCTGCGACTCCCGAAGCCCAGGGCGTCTCCTCCTGCGGCGGTTAGGGGCGTGAGGGCGCAAAATTTGCCTCTCCCTCACGCGTTCCGCCTTCTCCTTTGCGAGCATTACCGCTTCGCAGAAGGAGGTGACGACCTCCCATGCCCTTTCGCTCCGTACCATGGCTTGGACAAAACGGCCGGACGCGAGAGATCATCGCCACCGATCGCCTCCACGAGGACACGGCGATGCTCGACCCAAATCAAAGCTTGGCATCTAGTATCCAAGTATAGAATAGTGCTAAATCCGAACTGTGTGTAACAGAACAGGGAATCTTATCGGGAATTTTATCAAAAGTTCCTTCTTCTCTGGCTATCAATTACCTAAACGTTAAAGTCACTTAGACCCTAAGTCTAATGGTTTCTATGTATTTCTATGAAATACCTTCCGTAGCTCGACACGTCGATTTCATAGAAATCAGTAGTGTCACTGGCTGCAGTCGCAACGGACTTGCATCTTAATTTAAGCAACTCTACTCTGCTTCGCACGGTTTTGACGACTTGACAAAACATCAAGATTTCTCTGTTATCAGTAAGTTAAATATTAATGTTTTATATACATAATCCCTTTGGAATAAATTCTCTAAATGATGGTGAAAACCACATCAAAATGTGTTGCGTAGTTTAGACGAACAATACGATCACACAGACACGAAAATTGACTTTAATTTATATTATTTTATGTAAAGATACGTATTTTATTGTAGTCCACTGCTGGATAATAGGCTTCTTGCAAGTTACGGGACAGTTATTGAATCTCCATCTCATCGCATGCGGTCTGTCCCACCTGATTTCTAAGAATGTCGTTCCAGCTAATTTGTGTTGCTTCGGATTGAAAAATATTCCTAGAGTCTTCTAGAGTATTCAATTTCTAGAAAATTGTGGAACTACATTTTTAAAATGCAATTTGATGCAATGACAAATAGACACTAGCGTGCGTCAAAAGGATTTCAGTGGTGGCGCGGACTTTACAGTCGTTTTACAGTTACTAAACTCTGATTTCGCTTCATTGTCAAAATCACTATGATTTTTGTCGTTGCTGATATAATGGTTGTTGTAGGGTTACTGCCATTGACGTCTGTCAAAATCATAAATACAAAATATAAATAAATCTATCTTTAATTCTGTAGCAATAAGGCTGCTATTGGGTTGCTGCTGCTAGTTTAAAATAACTGTGAAAGAACTGTATCTATCTATAATAAAAATAATTGCCATGCGTTAGTCTCGCAAAAACTCGAAAATGGCTTGACCAATCAGTTTTCTTTTAAATTTTGTTCGCAAAAATAAAATTAGGAAAAACCCAAAGGAACAGCCTAAAAATCGAAAAAAATCGGACAGTATTATCGTCGATCTCACCTGATACGAAGTTCACCGGGTCATCTAGTAGGTAATATTATTGTATTCGCCGCAATTCTGCACTAACCTTTACAAGCCTAATAACACGACACTGCTGTACTGTACGGGCCCTTTTCTGATCGGACAGGGTTTTTTTAACAAATTGTATGTTGTTCGCGCGGTAAACTCTAATTGCGTGATGCAGGATTTGTGCGTCAGGTCTTTGATGCGTAGTTTGCATGTGGCGATGTAGATGGCGCCACACATCCATGTAATTGTGTTCTCCTTTGTTGGAGATCTTATTAATTGAACTTCATATTAGTTACTTAGTATAGCTACAATAGTTCCAAAACATTATCATAAATTCATAAGCGTGAGATTGACGCAATCCTCAAGATTAAATGGTTTCTGCATAAATAGTATGGATTATGACGAGCTGCCTTATTTGAGATTATAAGATTTTGAAACTGCAAGATTGGGTTTATTTGTTAAGGACATGTCCTCAACGCTGACCGAGTGGCCCTTGAGTTTAGAAGCATAACATCACCCCTGTATTCTCTGTACGGTTAGGCAGAGGCGTACTTATGGTACATCCACAGTTCGCCAGTTATGTTTAAGTCATCAGGCACATATCCAGACTCCGAGCTGCTACTAAAAAAAATCCAGATATAAAACCCAAAAATACTTTTCCCGACCCAGGACTCGTACTCATACTCTACCACTCACATCTGTATGGTTCTTTCCTCAAAAGACCATTTCAGACACAAATCTACATGGTCCTCAAATGAAATGCTCTGACCAAGATTATTTCCTGGTTTTTATATACACATTGACATTAATGAATTTTATATACTTTTAAAGTATTATATTATTTAAATTATTGTGAATGTGAAGACTATGTGGGTCATTCTTTTTTCTTTTTGTTTTTAATTTTTTCTCACTTAGTTCTAATTATAGTCTGACAGTTTTGAGTAATTTATGCGGCCTACCCAAATGTCCTTTCTTTGGTATTGTTCGTCGAATCGTTGAGCTCCTTAATTCTGAGTTGAGCTGCACGATAACTGACAAATGCGTGCACTGACTGGACAGGCCCTCTCAATCTGTGTGATGCTTTCCTCAAAAGACCACTCCAGACACCAATCTACATGGTCTTCACATGATCTGACCAAGATTATGTCTGGACTTTAAAAGAGACTGTGACCTCTGAGTTTGTTTCGGCCTTTCTTCTCAGAGTAGTCAGATAGGAAACGCCGACCTCATCTAGTTTTTAAAATATGATTGACGTGTAAAAGTGTTTGTAAAAACCTATTTACAGAAATAATATCATTTATCAGGACCTTATGCTCAGTACTCAGCAGAAGCGTGGTGAGACTTCACAAAAATATCACGAAATATATCACGAAATCTTACCCTATCCAGTGTTAGTTTTCCTGATATTTATGTTTTTGAATTATTTCAGTCATGTGCCAATGACAGTCAGTCAATCACAGTGTGGGACAATGGACAACAATTCAGTATTGGATTCAGCAATCACGGCAATGTGTTACCAATCGGTAACACACCACTCACACACACACACCCTTGAGTGCACAAGAATAATGCATAGAGGGATAAACGTTGGTTGGTGCCTCATTAAATTTAAAATTGTCCAAGAGGCATCTGCGAGTTGGCTTCGGCTCCTCGTGCGACTTCCAAAGGACCGGGCCCCTGCATTGACCCGAGATATGTAGAACGGTACCTCTACATATTATATTATAATCTTTTGAATATTATGAGTTGTTTAAAGGATCGCTAAAATAGTCAATAGTTAAGTCCCAATAGAATTGACATAGTCAAAGAATACTAAGTCATAAACGTGAGTGAAGCCGCGGACACAGCTACTAAATAAGGAGATTCTTTTCAAAACTTGACTATTCCAATTTCGACAGAACACCTTTTTTTTGTTGGTAATATTGAAATTTACATACAGCGAATACAAAAGTTTGTCAAAACGTTATTTAGAAAGCAGACAAAATAAAAATAAAAAAAACATGATTTCATCAAAGTCGTTTATTTAATGCTCGAAATTCATTCTTCAAAAAACTATGATGAAACTACATGAAAAGAATCTTCTCAAAATGTACAACTAAACGTTTTCTACATTATCGAAACTTTTCAGATTATTACCATCCATTCATAAAATAAACGTTCCTTACAAAGTTCCTGCACTATTATCATTTTCATAATCAAAGTAAACTTGCTATGAATATGCTAATGGAAAAACTGGTTATGTACCGTCAATACGTGGCACGGACAAAAGAATCTACATTTTTGTGTAGAATAGGGATATTGAAAGTGGGCGCACAGACACTGAAAAATAACAATCGAGGACATATTGGACATCATCATTCTTTAATGCCTTTATAAAAACTTACACGCTCATAAAGATGCCTCGTTGGTCTAGTGGTCACAAATGCTACTGCTGAGTATGAGGTCCAGGTTTTTCTGTCTGGAATTTCTCAGTACAGCCCACTCACACCTACAGAGAGGAGGCTTGTGTCCCAGCAGTGGGAATATTATAGGCTGATTACGCTTATATAACTATGTAAAATACTGTGCAATAGGGTTTTTCCATCAGGAACTTCCCAGTAGCAGTACGGAGTTTGGAATTGTGCCCGGTTGATGGCAATAGGCTCGCCCCCTATTACTTGGGACTTAAACATAACTGCCGAAATGTGGGTGTCCTATGCCTAACCCTTCGAGGATTACAGGCGTGATGTTATGTTATGAAGGTAATAGATTTGTATTTGAATTTATTTGGAGTCGACGAAACATTCTCTATTATTCGTAATCTCAGTAACCAACCTTTCTTGTCATCTTTTACACAGTAGGAGTTGTTGTAAATTCTATGTAGGATATTAGGTAGATGCCACGAATAGACATTTTGCCGAATATACGGCTATCGGTCAAAGCGCAGAATATTCGGCTGTTGCATATTCTCTAATACCGATCCTAGGCTACTGTCATTTATATACTATCAGCTCACTTGGATGTCTGTAGTCAACAAAGGCCTGAAACAAGCCTAAGTGAATGACTCAATGACCCAGAAGCGAAACATCTGGTGAAAAACGACGAGGAGAACCGACCCCAAATGAAATGAGATAAGGCTAGGCAAAGAGAGAGAGCTTACTTGTGAAGTCATCTGTCGACGGCGTTCTATCAGACATTGCTTCAAATCATCAATTCAAACTTATCCATCCCCACCAATATCCATACTTTTAAACTTATATTATAAATTCAAAAAAACTCTGTCTTTGCACATATTAATGGCTTAACGGATTTGAATGGGCATAGGATACTTTTAATCTCAGTATTGTGTTCCCATGGGATAATTTCCGATCACCATGCGGGCGAAGCCATGGGCAAAAGTAAGTTACCTATTATCAATTATACGTCTGCTCCAACTGTTATCAGTTTTATGATTAATTTGAGCAGCATATTGCCACTTCACCTTTTCTATCTGCCTATTGTTGGATTTACTCACTACAGGTTATTTTCAGTAAAAATCTAGACCACCAATACAATATTTCTATATTATTTAAATTAATTATAAAAGCGAAAGAAAAACAACCTCTAAGTATTCAACAAACGCTGAAGCAGTTCAAAATATTAAACAAAAAAATACATGGATTAGTAAATGTTATGAATTATTCATTGAACATCTAACGAGTACCGTGAAAGAAAATTTTCAAGCTAAATTCTTGTTAAGAAAAACGGAACACGATTTTGTAGTAACGAGATAATTACCGTGCATCATGACAAGGAAGGAAACTTAGACTTTGTTCACATGCTCTTTTATGGATACGATTAACAGATTTTATTTAACTCGTAAAATAATTGTCTGCTGATAGTACTTATCGTCAGCATTGATCATTTCTCATTAACAGTGCTGACCAATATAATAAAAAAGGTTATTAAGGAGCTATTATAGTCATTTAAATGACGATACAAAAACAGTAGAAACAAAACAATTGAAAAAATCGTTTCGTTGTAACAAGTAATTAAAATATACTACATTATGAAGATTAAAGAGAATAGTAGTACGTCTTGAAGACAATAATGATAAGGCTAACAGAACTGTTAAAACTAAAGGCAGACAAGAAAGACGAAGAAAACGGTACCAATACGAGTGTAACCTCTTCCCTTTTACTTTCTCTTGATACAGTAATTATAGAAACAACAGCACATGACATTATGAATCACAAAACCTAATTATAAATTAAAACTTAAATTAACGGTAGCAAACACAATTCTAACAGAATTGCATTTTGTACACATTGCCTTAAATGGTAACGGTCTGATGCATCAAAGCGTGCTTACAAATGTGAATTAGCACACTATATACGTTAATCTGATTGCACTTGATAATTTATTGGCTGTTTCCAACTTTCTTTTTGATATCAAATACGATTATTATGTTGCTACTGAAGTAATTAAGGTATGGGACGTTATTGAAGATTTGTTATAGATAAATATGCGGAATTTGATATGGTTAACATAGAATAGAAACGGAATCGATTCTAAAAGTTAGTAAGGGTTTAGGCATTTCACTATTGACTATAAGAATAAAATTTGACCAAAGATACGCAAAAAAAAAAAAGAAAAGTATTTTTTGTATAAAATAATTAAAAAAAAGAAAGAACTGAATAAATAATTTTAAAACTGTGAGCACTTTGCATTATTTTAATAAAGAATTCTGCGAATGTGGCTTCTTAATCATGTTTATAATTAAAACGGTAATTATAAAGCTAAGGTTAATTAAGTTTTTAAAAGTACTTTGCTTCACGTAATAACATTAAATTAGAAGCTTTTTTATTTCGTCGAGATTAAAATACAAAATCTGTATCGTTTTAATGTATAAATCTATGCGAATTTTTAATTATATTTGAAACTAGCTCTTTATTTTTCTTTATTATAGCTTTTTTAAATTTTAATATTTTATAACGTGGTCATAGAATCTAACACTTACCTTTAGCAGTTCTTCCGTCATAAATCTCCAAATCCAAGGCGTCGTTTCCGTCCGCCTGCGAGACTCTGAAGGTGTAGTCACGCCAATCGAAGCTGAACGCGTTACTGTCCAGGAAGTTTGTCAGCCACCAGTCTTTCGACCTCGCCTGCCTCGTCTTCAACGGTTCTATCGTAAGCACATTGAACACCTTCACAGATTTCTGCTGCTTCAAACTCCTCAGAATCTCTTTCGCCATATGATCGATACACGTAGCATTATCACTACAGTTCAGTTCAACAATCGCCCTAACATCCCCCATCAGCATAAAAGCGACCAAAAGGGCAAGGGGATTCATTTTCACCTATGTCTTTTTCACAAACACTGTGTCACAGGTCTTCACCAATCCATTTGTGGGTCACGCCTTCCCGAACCATCTACATCGATGGCTACTTGGTTAATGAGTCCCTCTATGCCTGCCTGATCATTTTTATCTGGCGTCACGCTGCACTGACCACCGCGGACGGCGTGTGCAATATTTTTTTCATTGAGTTCTTCACTTGCATGTATAAGCTACACCACTTTTCTTTCCACCGTACACATTTTTATTCAAGAATTTTCCGTGATCCGCACATTTAAGGTGCTTTATCGCGAATTATTGATGTGTGACATAAAAAATGTTTTCTTTTCGACATCGCTAATATATAGTGAATCAATATTTTACTTTCATAAGTACGGTCAGCAAATTCATTTGGGCTTAATCTTTTATACAATGTCATTCAACTTAGTTTGACATAAGCTTTGACAGGATGTTAATTTTAAGGTGATAAACTTGAGCATTCACTTTAAACAGAATGTCGAGCATTCGCCGTTTTTAAATTTGTCGAACTGAACAACGAACAGAGCCAAGCATAGAGCCAAACATCGCTAAGAACGAGCCAAAAACGCTCCCGTTATTATTATTTTTTTGTAATGTAACATTCGCTAGAATGCTCATTACAAGTGAATGCCCAAGTTTATCAGCACCTTTAAACAAAGAGTAGGTTCTGAGTAATGTGATTGCACCTTTTTAATTTCGGAGAACCTAAAATGGTCCTGAAATAAAACAAAATAAATAGATTTACCTGTTGCCTTCCAAGAAAGGATACGAAAAAGCCTTTCCGATTTTTGTTTTGTTAAAATAATATCAAAATGGACGGGAGTTACGAGGGTTAGATGGAAAGCTTTAAAAGGTTCTATAACAAAATATTAATGGAACGTTTTTATTCACTCAAAATGCGATAAGTAGGTATGTCAAAGTAAAATTAGAGCTTTTCATTTGAGAGCCCTTTCAAAGCAAAGTATCCATTATTTTTGTTCACCTTTGGGACTTTGTTGGAAAAACTTACTAATTTTGTGAGCTTGTTTAGGCATACAATCAGTAAAAAATCTTTTAGTTTTGATTATATTTCGGGTACTTAGAATATTTAAAATTAAATGTTTAAGAGTTTCTTAAGGATTCTTCATTGAATTTATTATTTCTTATAAAGCAGTCAGTGTCTTCAAAAGAAGAGATACCTGGTTTTTAGACTACCTACCTCCAATGGGTGCTTTCGTATTTTTCTTGTTTTATTTTATTTTATTTATTTAAGGGCAATAACCAGGTATGACATAAAATTGTATGGTAAAATTATTGGACTTGTTAACAATATTGCAGCACACTACATTATCCGCATATAAACCTACATGTAAATAAAAAACTTATTATTATATTTAAACCCTCAGAGGCACTCTCAAGATGGCTAAAACCAAAATGTAAAGTAGGCAATTTATTAAAAAAATAAATGAAAAATAATATTTTTGACCACTTCTCAAACCAACATCAAAATATATATAACGTAGGATTATATTCACATTTTTTTAAACTGATTGTAAGTACCGTTTACTATAAGTACAACTCTGCCTATCCGTTCAAAGAATACAGGCGTGATGTTATGTATTTTCGCTTCATTCGATTCAAATTCAAAAAACCCTCGTGACACAAAATTCACTTCAAAATCACAATTCCAACATGACTAGTGTACCGACATCTGGCGCGAGTTGGAAACTCTAAAGTTTTAGTAATTACGCATATAATTACCAAGGCGTGACGTTAGTTGGTTAAATGTTACCAGTTAAAGTTCTGTTTTAAATTGATTCTGCGATGGCTGAATTATAGAAGAATAGACTAACTGAAGTTTAAAATGTTTGTCTCTTTTAGTTTGAGAGTGGTATTTCGAATCTCTAGGTGCGTTTCTTCTTGAACGTCGTCTCCTTTCAGTAGTCAATTTTGTGGTTGCAAACGTTACCGATCACCGTTAAGTTAACAGGGCTTTGGCTTCATTTATTTTATTGCTTACTTTAAGTTTTTGTTTTTTCGCATAAATAATTTTTCTTTATTTATTTTCATAGCTTCTAAAAACCAATAATCAAGTTACGACGATAATCAAAATGATATCAAAGACGAATTAAATACAAAACCAAAAGGGTCATCCAAGTAATAAAATGATTAAGGCAATTAAAGACGAGAACAAGTGGGAATAAAGTCAACCTTCAACAAAAATATAGCTCTCCAAAGCAAGCGTAACTAGTGACTGGAATAAAAATACGTATATATATCCTCTCCGCTCGCAAATGAAAATGTGTTTTCTGACCACGAACGAAGCCAACTTCTTGAACTGGCAACGAACAATGAAAATGTAAAGCAGCCGTAGAAAAGACGACAATATTATATTCCGAAAAAAAAAAAACAACTGACTTTCAAATAAAAAACACTACAAAGTGAAAAATACCCTTAATTTCGGAAATCGGTGGCAAAAAAGAAACTTCAAAACTAATGACACAGACTTCCGAAATTACAGTTATATGTATTTCACTTGTCGGTTGAAGTCGGTTGTTTTTTTTTTTTGTAAAAAGTTTTTATTTTTTTGTTGTGGTACCTACCCCACACGAATGCGAATGCCACTCCCTACTATGTAAATAACAGTGACAGGAACTTATCATATCATCCACATACTAAGTAGGAAAAAATACGAAATATTGAAGCTAACTCAAAAATCATCCAAGCAAAGTTAATAAAATTTATATGGAACCACCTATACCCTTACCCATACCCCTTCAAACCCAAAACAAAAATTGAAATCGGTCCACAATTAATGGAGAAATCGGAGGAGGTTTAGCAGTCAGAACGTTTGAATACAAAGTATTTCATGAGAGTCAAAATATCAGACGTAGAATTTGGAATCATTGAATAATTTAACCGTCCATTGAGCAAAACGCCCATGGAAAGAGGTTTTCGTCGCCTTATGAAAGCAAAAAGATTTCCGATGGATTTCCTGTAATGTTAGAAAATCTTAAGTGCCTGTAATTATATCGCCTAATAGTCTTCTAACCATATCGTAGTCAGACTGCAGGGTGCCATTATACTTTGGAGGCAGTAAACCCGGAGGAACACTTTTAATCAATGTGCCTGGCCTGCCTCAAGTATGTTGGGGTCGATTTTCAGTCTAACCGGATGCAGCTGAATACCAGTATTTTAAGTGGTGTGACTGCCTATCTGACCCCCACAATCCAGTTACTGGGTAACATGATACCCTTTGGTAAGACATTTGGGTTTCTGTCTACTCGTAACGACTGTCAAAGATGTACGAATGACAGCCGGGACCAACGGCTTAACGTGCTTTTCGAGGTACAGAAGGGTCTTGATATGGAATGGATGGCCACCTATCCACGAACCGACTGCAGCAAGCGTAGGTTAACCATCGAGCCCCTTTCGAAGAAACTATTTCATCTATAGGTTCATTGTAACAGCTGGCAGCATATTCGACTTTTTCATTCGTCTTTCGTTTTTTTAAATCAATTTGTATTTCCATAAAGTTTTCTTGCTCCCTTCTATCAACTCTTATAGCAAACACATGACGTACTAAATGCATATCTACTTGATTTGCTATTGGTACTTACAAATGAAACTTGTTTTGTTTAATCGCCTGCGTATTGCACGCGATCATTGCTCCAGTCACAAAAAACAATATATCATATTTTGTGTCCGGAACCACGCATTGCTGTCTTTTTTCGGCAGTCCTAGTCAGTTCTCTGTTAGTTGTAATCGTAAATTCATTATGTTAGTCACGAAAAAAAACCGTGGCACTCTGGGAGTGCCGACAGAACTTGAAAAAAAATCTGCACCGCGGTAATCAACGCGTTGATGTCTTTTTAGTGGTCAAAATCTGGTGTCATCACGGTGTCGCCAAATCAATGGTTTAGTCCTATCTCAAAAATGCCCAACGTACCTAAAAATGTTTCACTTCAAATACATTATTGACAATTTAAAATGACTATACGTATTTACTATGTTGCCTTCTCCGGCCAATCTCCTATAAAAGCCTATAAGACTACACACAAGGAAGAGTAGAAAGATGTGGGGGAGAACTTTGTCCAGCATTGGGACTATACAGATACCTATGTTGAGAGTGAGAGAGAGGGGACTCTTAGATTAAAACTTTCCTTTATTGCTCTTCTTTTGAACCCGCGTTTGCTCCTTTCATCACGCGTAGCATGACTACTTCTGTATCTACAAAGAACAGACAAAATATCTCTCTATCCATACAAAGTGACATGGTTTTCATCATTTTTGCCATCGCGCCATAAAATTCTTTCTAGAATCTGTAATTTTGTCTTTCATTTCTTCCATTTCTACAGTACGGTTGTATTGTTAGATGGGCTGGCAGTGAGTGGTTGTTGTACAACACAAAATTCTTAAAACACCTACAGTGTTATCAATCTTGTGTTCACCAATTTAGTTATCCCTTCAATCCATCAAATCAGGATTTTCCTCGTCAACGACGGAAATTCTTTAAAGTTGCTATGTTGCATCATCTTTTATATGTATGTCAGTGGCTACAAATTTATCGCTGTCTCCTTAATAATAAAATGAAAATAACAGCAAGATAATATATCGAACGTTTAAGAACTTCAAGTTTTTATTATACTTCATGTTTCTTTTTCAATGATCATCATTGATAACCGCTATTAATGTTCAATAATGAATGATGGTGTTGTCGTAGTAAATTACTGGTTGACTAGTTGACATCTTGAAATATTATAAACAATATCATGGAAGTATCAGACTTATTAATCTATTGGCAGTATCTTTTGAGTTATAAATAACTAGTGATACAATTGTGACAGTTAATTGATTCAGGCGTGACCTTGCGGAAATCCATTATAAAACAAAATAGACGTAGATATTTTTAGTAACCTAATCAGCTTAACTATTCCTAAAGAGTCACAATAACAACCACAGGGATAGGATTCACGACAAGTCAATCGTCATCCTGAGGATGCCTCGTTGAGAGGTGGAACACGTGCCGATTTCTTACATTTATGACTTTATGATTCATATTTTATAATTGAACGATTCGCTATCTATAAAAATCTTCGAACCGAAGAAAAGAGGAAGACCAAACAAACGATGTATGAATTATGAGAGCGATGTCAGAAAACAGGTGAAGACTAAGGTGACCGCTGATAGGCATGTATGAAAGAGAAAGATATGTTGCGTCAACCCCCAGAAAATTAGAATAAGGGCCGGACGATTATGAATTGGCCAACAACAGCTGTTATAAGCAAGTTACAGGAACAGAAAATAAGATAATTTTAAAACAGTAAATAAAGCTACGGTGTTGTAGAAGCTGTGGCCGCTACAAAACGGCCGCAATGACGGCTGTCTTTAAAATTATGGTGTAGGGTTCGATTTTAGGGTCCAACAAGGAAGGATCCTTCCTTCATTGAAAATAACACATTTTCAATTACGTACTAATTTGCGTTGCCTTCGATAGCAAATACCTGACGAAAGAATGGAAGTGGACTATTTAATTTAAACTGACAAAATTTTCGGCAATTGGATTTCTGAACAGCCTTTAGAGAACTCTTTTGATAACATTGACTCATCTTAGAGTCCGCACGGAAGCGTACGGAATGGTTGTGAATAAATATGTAGTTCGGTCCGTGGATGGGTGATCATCCATACCTACATAACGAGATGGCTTTACGTGCTTTTCGAGGCACGGAAGGGCGTGCCTTGGAAAGCAAGTAAAGCCATTGGTCCCGGTTGTCATGTTCCTGGGTTTTTTACAGTCCACTACACCAACGAGGCAGTTACATATTTACATTCTTATACGTATATTAATTAATTATAAGTAAAATACAAAGCAGTGGTGGCCCAGTGGTAATGGCCGCAACTTACGAGTTGTAGGTCGTGGGTTCGAACTCAAGCACTTATTTTGTGTAAATTATTTCATCACCACTGTTCTCAAAAAATTGAAAGAAAACAGCGAGGAAACCCGTATGTCCTAGAACCAGTAATTCGAAGACATGTGAGCCCGCGTGGTGGATTATGGCACACTCCCACTTACAGAGAGGAGGCTTGTGTCCCAGCAGTGGGAACATTATAGGCTGATTACGCTTACATAATTATGTAAAATACTGTTTTTCCATCAGGAACTGCCCAATAGCAGCCCGGAGTCTGGAATTGTGTCGGGTTGATGGCAATAAGCTCGCCTCCTGTTACATGGGACTCAAACATAACTGGGTGAAATGTGGATGTGCTGTAGGTACACCTTGGTCTAACCCTTCAGGGAATACCGACGTGAAGCTATGTCTACATAACATAAATTCAAAACTAACACTAATAACATAACTTAATATGTTACTTTTCAGAGTCTTCTGTCAGTCATTCTACACGTGCAGTCCGTGCATCAATTTTAAGCGGCGGGCTTACAATGCCCTGCGTGTTCAGTATAATGACGCTCTGAGGGCAGTGTTGAAGAAACCCAGGTACTGCAGTGCTTCCGAAATGTTTGCGGGAGCTTCCATCGATGATTTAAAGAACCGCGTCGATGATGAGCAGGGTCCGTGGTAGCACCAACACTGTCCTCAGAACGTTAGTGTGCAAAATAAACGGTCCGTTTACTGTGAACTGGGCGAGTGTTCACTTACTCAGTAATAGGAAATAGACTGTAATATATATTTTATCTTGATTTTGTACTAACAAATTACTAACACCCTGTTTTATTTTTATTTGTTCTATAACAACCCTACTTATTATTTGTTAAAAATGTATGGACGTATGTCTGAAATAAAGATATATTATTATTGTATTATTATTATAACTAATAACAAACTATAACTTTAATATTTTTCATAAAATTTCCAGTACTCTAGTACTGGAAATTTTATGAATATATAATCAATATAATAATAATAATTATATGTTTATTGTTATGATTGTTTTATGTATTAACTTATGTAAAATTAAAATTCAGTTAGACTAAAGTAAATAAAAGTAGATAGTAGTAGTAGACAGTTTGAGATAAACGCTCATAAGCCGATTTCAGACGTGGAGCTTATCAAACATGAACCTCATTCATCTCTTATTTTTATCCACGTTCACACGACACTGACAAGATTATTAGAATGAATGTTTATCTGCTCCGTTAATTTCATTTTTCGATCGTCAATGTCAGGAATTAGAAAAACAAAAGGAAAACAGCTTTGTGTCACCACATTTTTGCTGGAAGGAAACACGAAATCATTAATACAATGACGTCACTTAGGCCCTTTCCGCATTGGTCGGTACGGTATTGTTTCGGCACCGTTTCTGTAAAATTTCAGTACTGCTTATGTTTTCTCATTGGTCGGTAAGCACTCTGTACCGAAATGGTACCGCACGCGCGCACTGCATTCATTTAGAATTCCAAATTCAAATTAATTCTATTGGGAAGAGAGCCCATAACCCAAATTTTTACCTTATCGCATTTTTAAATATGTCATAAAAAAAGAAATACCAAACTGTTTTATAGATATACGATAGATTTTAGATACCGAAAATACAATTTTCAGAAACCCGTAACGTCACACGTACCCAAGAGACCATAATTTGAGAAAATTAAAAATGAGACAAAAATAAAACCCATAGCAACACGTCTCAAAATCTTGTTTTTATGTGAACATTGGTCAGTTGATAAATTATTTTTTAGAAGACAATGTGTTATGTTATGTTACAAAAACATCATATGTGTTAAAACCATTTTGAACTTGTCCAAAAATTTTAGCGATCGGTAACATAGCATTCTGTCTGAAAACTGTTGAACAAAAGGAAACTGGGATAACGTTTGAAAAATACTGTTTATTGAAAAAATGTAATTGTTTTTAATCATTGTCGGACTCATCTTCGGTGTCCTGAGGCGTAGGAGCGTAACAAGTATCGCGCATTTGTCGGGCGGCTCCGAAACGTTGTTTTGGTTTTTGGAATTATAAGTGACATTAAAAAATTTAAAACAGGTTTTAAGTAACCCCAATAAATAAACAAGAGATCTAAAAAAAAATGAACTAGGTTGCTATAAGACAGGTCTGTTTATTTTTTTGACATCAAACATATTGTGATGAAACCGTCTGCCAATTTTTGACATAACAATAATGGGCTCCCATAAAACTGTGATATTTCTGACCTGTACTGTCCACCCAGTTAGGTTCAGAATCATTAAAACTAACAATTTTATTCGGTTTTGGCCGTAAAACGATGTGACATGGTTTGGTTGTGGGCTCTCGTGCTATATAATTTACTAATAGCTTTTGCGAGTGGCTTCGCCCGCGTGTATGTCGAAAATTATCCCACGGGAACGTACTATCAGGATAAAAAGTATCCTATGTATCCTGTATCCTCCCTGTATTCTGTGTATCCTGTTTGTGTGTCTATGTGTGTGTGTTGTGTTGTCCTGTGTGTCCAGGTCATGGTCAACCTATGTGCCAAATTTCATTCAAATCCGTTCAGTTGTTATAGCGTGAAAGACGAACAAACAAACAAACATACAAACTCACTTTCGAATTTATAATTAAAATGATGCAGTAAAATGCGTGACATTACGCGGTACCGAAACGATCCCGCACCGCAGACGTACCGATGAGTGAAGAAAGGGCCTTAATTTGACAAAGTCGGAAAAAATCAAACGACATTATTTCGTTCTGCATTATTCGTATTCTTGGCCTAATAAATGATTTAAGGTGTGAATTCACTGGGAATTAGGAAGTAGAAATGTATAAAGAATAGAAATAACATCAAGGCACGCATGAACAGAGTCGGCGCATAATGATTAATTTCCTATTCACTAAGATTATATAGTGTAGAGTGGTAATGTTCTAGTTAAGTACTGTGCGTACACCGACAACTTACTTTTTACGTGCAATCAGATTCTATATTATAAAAGCACTTTATTCTAATTATTCACTATCACCTGTAAATTAGTTCGGAAATTCAGCCTCAGTATTTGCTCGCTGACAAATCCTTTCACTACGACTCTGACGCAAATAGAAAATTTACTGAAATTTACATCACCCATAAGTAAAACTTTACCAAGTTTCCTTTATTTTTTGCGATTTTGTTCATTTAGTTAATTGATTCAGGCGTGACCTTGCGGAAATCCATTATAAAATGATGATGTGGATATATTTAGTAACCTGTTCCGCTTAGCTATTTCTAAAGAGTCTTAAAAAGACCCTGGAAGAAATCGACACGTGTTTCACCTCTCAACGAGGCATCCTCAGGATGACGATTGACTTGTCGCGAACTCGAACATTTGTAAAGTTATTATAGTGTTTGTTTTCTTGTGGACTAAAACTTGGTAACGTTATCACGAGGAAATTATCTGCTACTTACAGTCCTGCCAAGAATTTCCATCTTGAAATCATTTTAAACGACCAATCTGACTTTTACCATGGCTCTTTCACTGTCTTCTTATTCTGCTCTGCTTCACACAAACATAGTGTCGCCTCTATATTCACACTACTCTGTGTTGGTAACGGTCGACATGTGGCACGGGCCTCACGCTTGTAATTGCGCCGCCTGACCGAACGTTTCCGTTATCATCAGGAAACTATCCACTATTTACATTCTAAGTTTTATCGTTGCTTGAATTTTTGTTGCTAAAATAAAGCATTAAATGTTATAACATAAGATTATAATTTTATAATCCTTATATCACTTTTTTAACGTTAAGAATAAATTTATTATAAATTCGCGCAATGTCAAGCACAAGTCACTTTATTGAACTGTAATTTTCATTTTATTGACCTGTTAGGTCAGCATATAATTTTCTAGTCGTAAACTCGAAAATTAATGAGTATAACTTTAGTTTTCTCAACTGTCAAAGTCATAGGTTCTTAGTATTGAATTCAACCGCCTGGTTACGTCCTCAATGCTCCGATGCCTTTCAATACGGTCTGCGCAACTGGTGTCGTCTCCACAGTTCTGTCATATTATTCGTTACGTTGTTAATGTTAACTTATATACACTGTAATATTTTGACGTCGACAGGCGCACAGTTAGAAAAATCGGGTTGTAAGTACTTACATGAACTGTGAGAGAAAATAAAATCATAAAACGCAAAAACGAAACTGGGGTATGCTCAAAATAACCCTAATTTTAAATCTTGAGTCAACTACCTACGATGCTTCCACGTTTGTAAAAGTGGTGGCCGCTTATTCTTTAACATCTTGGGAGTCTTCACTTACTGCACCAACTACTAATTTACTAAAACGTTTTTAATTAAATGAAACCTACAATCTCCATGCTTCAAAGAAAATCACATCGTAACATCGCATAGATAAAACTTCTAGCTAGCTACCTAGCGTGAAACAATAAGGTGTATCGAATCGTTCAGAAACGCGATGTCGTGGTGAGCCTTTTTCCTTCCTGCTTCACATTGTGTTTCTAAACTATCTACATAATTTATTACTGCATTTATCTTTGTACCTACTTACGACAATGCACCTTCTAAAATTTGAAGGAAATATACTTTGGGTATGAGAAAATCCGTGAGTAAATTAAAGGTATACTTGTAATGTTGACAGGTAATAAATTATTAAAATACAAGATTTCCTTGACAAGTAATGTCACTGCGTCGTTACACTAAGAAATGTGGTAAGAATTTTAAGAATTACTTTTAAAGTAAGCTACGTAACAATCAGAAGAGTTTCAGTCAGAAGGGTTTTTTTTTTGGAGGGAAATATGGTCTGTTCTAAAAGTGTCTGAAAAAAATGTAAGCAAATGAATCGGAGATAACGTACCTGTGGATGCCAATTTATGGTGCCACCTACAAATTGAGTGTTTTGATATGATTATTTAAATACATAAATCCAAAATTCTAATTTTAAATCAACCAAAAGATATTTTTCATTTGACAATTATGGCTAATTTTATAATTTCAAGTGTCGTCGATGATTTTTCAATATGATTTAATAATATTATTCAAACAACAATTGTTAGAAAAAGGAGTGAGATATTAAGTTGAAACCTTCTAAATAAAGATGAATATGTTACCAATTCATATAAGAGAAAAAATTGCGTAAGAATAATTCTTACGCAATTTTTTCTTACAAACCCTGTTATGATTAAATTATTTAATCATAACAGGGTTTGTTTTCACTTTCAGCAGACACTTTACAGACAGAAGGAACAAATCCTCTAACCCGCGGACACAGCAGCAATCCTTAAAATAAAACAATAAAAGCTGGTCGCAAATTACTTGTTTTCCTCAACCCTAATTACGTAACTTATTTTCGTAAACTATTATGACTAATTTATTTCAATTTGACAGTTCAACAATATTCGTTGCGTTATTTACCTTGCTGAGCAGATTTTTGAAGTGAAAACTTCTTCAGGTGCGTTGGGAATTTTTGAGATGGGACTAAACCATTGATTTCGCGACACCATGATGACGCCACCTTTTGGCCATCAAAAAGACATCAATGCATTGATTACCGCGGTGCGTGGAGTAAAAGACATCAACGCGTTGACTACTAATTACTACAGTGTCGATATTTTTTTTAAGTTTTCACTTCTGTCGGCACTCCCGGAGTGCCACTGTTTTTTTTTCCCAACTTGTGAAGCAATGGATTAGCAATCTGTTTTAAATCGACAAAGATTGTGATTGATCGTGTATTACGTAATTTGGGTATTGATCATTACTTTAACTTAATATATAGTCAGGGAAAATAAAAAAATAAAACACCCTTAGTTCGTCAATTTGCCATGTTATAGCCATATCGTACAACTTTTAAAGAATGAAAGTTGTGATTTGAATACACGTACGTACGATTTAAGCTGGTTGTCAATACTTAGGAATTCATTTGAATGAATTTAGTTACTTTTGTTGCAAGGCTGATGGTTTGAGTTTGAACTCACTCTCACTCACACATAATTACATTTGGACAACAACATCTACACTACGCAAATAATTTTAATATTGGTGTCATGGTGTCGCTGAAAACACCACATCGAATTTCAATGCGTCAGTGTGATACAAAACGTAACAATATCAAAATTTATTGCAACATTTTTTGCGTAGTGTCGTAATACATTTCAATCAATCTGCCAAGCCTTTTCCCAACTATGTTGGGGTCGACTTTTACATGGAGCAACTGCTTATCTGACTTACACAACCCAGTTACCGGGTAACATGATGCACCTTGGTTAGACTGGTTGTAAAACCTGGCCTTCTGACTACCCATTACGACTGTCAAAGATTTATAAATGACAGCCGGGCCAAAGGCTAAAGGTGCTTTCCGAGGCACGGAAGAGTCTTTATGGAATGAATGGTCATCCATCAACAATTTGACCGTGACATGCGCAGTTTAGCTATCAATCGACCCGTGCCGCTGTTATCATTTAACCACGAGCGTAATACATTTATGTAACAAAAATATACAAAAATAAATTAAAACGTTATTCAAAATAAATTCAATTAATATCGTTGGAGTTTTTTGTCAGTTACCTAATATAAGCAATAATAGACAGACGTATAAAAAGAAGGCTTTCACTTAGAGCTCCCGCAGACATTTATACAATATCAAGACTGATACAATTGTAAGTTGGTCAATAGTAACTTACTAAGAAAAACCGCAGATTTACAGTATAATAAGTTGGTAGTGATATAATAAATCGCAGGGTATACCAATTTATTATATCACTACCAACTACAAGAGTCTGACACGCCCTCCCGCTCCGCCCAGAGCGGGAGAAGTTATTTGATGATTTCCCACCCTCAAAAAAAAAAAAAAAAAAAGGGTATACCAATAGGTATACTGACATATGCTAGCCCGCAAACGTTGTACAACTAAATCTGTATCTTAGTAAGTTACTATAGTTGGCCAACTTACCATTGTATGTCTGCGGGAGCTCTGATGGTGACCGCAGATTTACTTGCATTACTCACATTATAAGTTGGCCGACCAAATCACAGAGTATACCAATGGTATAGTGACATTATATGCTAGCCTGCACATCTTGTCCAACTAAATCTGTATCTTAGTAAATGAATATAAATAAATGAATGAAATATTTATTTGTTAAACACAGGTACATGCATTTGGTCTTTAGTAAAAATTCAGTTGACTATATAATAGTTGGCCAACTTACAATTATTGTATGTCTGCAAGAGCTCTTAATGTATTTTAGAGCGACTGGCTTTATAGTCTGAAAGTATCTGGCTGAAAATAAACTGGTTTTAAATGTTATACAAAATAAATAAAATATAATAAGGGAGTTTATTTAGAAAAGTTGCTTAAATTAAATGACTTAGATATTTTTTAAGCAATGTTAATAAATAAATCACCTTTGTTTTGTCTTCTGGGGTGTACATTTTCAAAACGCCACGTATAAAAAAAAATTACGTTCTTTAAACTTCATTGTACACCACAAAAGTACGTTACAAAATAAAAATAAACTACAAAACAGACAATGGGCGACCTTATCGCAAAAAATATGACCCCTGTGCCAAATACATGGTTGTTTTTGGATACGTGAAAAAATTCACGGCAGTAAATAATAAAACGAAATTAAAAGGAAATCTATCACAGCTAAGTAAGCTTAGTCTACCAACTTACATTTACAGTCAGAATATATGGAATTACAATGTTAAGTTTATTCTTAGGATAAATTCATCCCAACTACGGAATCCTTCATTGAGCGTTAATTATGTAATAAATTAACGATCCCTTTCTTCTCTGACCCATAATTATCGATACATCAAGCGCAATGAAAAAACACAACAAATAATATATGTTCTACAAACATCCAAACCCAGATCTTTGATATTTAATGCAGAAATGTAATTAAGAGTAATATTATAACAGTACAACTGAAGAAAAACGTCGCCCGAACTACAATAGAAAACTTGACAGAGACAGCAACACAAAACACATGCGTTAGACTGAGATAGATAGATTTTGTCAGTGTTGCGCTTAACAGTGAAAGTGCAATCAACTTAAGCGCATGTAGAAAGCCTAAAATAGTTTAATTTTCTTCTTTTTTTCTTTTTTGGCAGCACAATAGTAACAATGATTGTGTTTTTTAGTTTATTTATCGAAAACGAAAGTTATTATCGATCGGTTACGTTGGCTGAGACAGTTTTGAATAATATTGTGGCGTGAGTCACAAGTTATTTAAAAACTATTAGACGGTTATTGTGACGGACGTGCAGTTATGCTTAGGCCCCATGTAATAGGGGGCCAGCCTATTGCCATCAACCGGGCATAAATTTTGGCTCCGGGCTGCTACTGAGAAATTCTAGATGGAAAAATCCAGTATCACTTTGCCCGATCCAGGAATCCAGAACCCAGGACCTCATACACAGCAGTAACGCTTGCGACCACTAGACCAACGAGGCAGACAAGACAAAATGTCAATCTGCCTAGCCTTTTCCCAACTATTTTGCGGTCGGCTTCCAGTCTAACCGGATGCAGCTTATAATTATCGATTATAATTATCTTCAAAGTTGGTGACGACCTTACTTACGACTACCATTACGATTCGATTTCCTTTTACATATGTTGTAGGTATTTACGACAGCTTGCAGGCAGCTTGCTTGGCAGGATGTCACACACTGTCAAGAGTAGAAGTCCGATGGATAAATTGTGTGAAATATAATTTGGTTAAAAAGGGGGTGACTTCTGAGATGGTTATAGAGATGCATGGTAGAAGAATATACTGCACCTACCCTATATAAATTTGGAGTACCTGGGCGACCGAGATCTGCTCTGGTGACAATAGAGAATGCTCATTTAATAATATAGGATAGTACCCACTAATTCTATACTGCTATGATAGTAGGTATTTACTTACTCCATGCTGCCATGGCATTATTCATTATCTTGTTCTAAACTTTGGGCGACAGAGCTCTGCTCGGGTGAAAATACGGAGAAAACTAATTTTCCCAGTTATGAGACCTAGCTAGATCGATTTTTCGCGCCCGTAAACCCCTATATTGCAACTTTCTATAATGCAACTTTTTTTTAAGGACTTCTTATTCTTATTTTTCCTTCCTGCCGCATTTCTGTGGCAAATAAACAATTTTCTATTTATTTTCTTTCTTACAAGCCCTGTGCCCGATGGGATCTCACATCGCCAAAAATTACAAACTTCCATACAACTTTAAAATTTTAACCGCTTAGAGCGGGAGAAGTTATTTGATAATTTCCGACCCAAAAAAGGGTATGATTTTTTTAAAATCGTTACGTCGTGCTGACCTTCGTTATTTATGCAACGCTTGAGGAAAGTTTCATGCGTCTAAACCCAGTTGTTTAGTTTGTGTGTAATTTAATAGCTATATAATAAACCCTTATTTCGCAACAGGTGAAGTAAGGTTGCTAAGCAAAATTCCCGATGATTAAAGCCTGAACAATGGTCTAAATGAAAAGCCGCCTGCATAAATAATGTAGTTATTTTAGCCAAAGTAATAATTAAAGGGCTGACCCTAAATCATCGCCCGGAGGCTAGTTTGTAATTAAACTGTACAACAAATTGATGAGTTTATTATTTATTTACTTAATGTTAAATATGGACTGTGTTATTGGACTTTTAGAAATACAGACATGCGTATTAATTTGATATTTCATGCGCCACTTGTTCTAAGAAGACTTTTTTTAGGAACACTGACTGAAGAACACGACCTACCCACTACACAAGAGCTAGCAAAATCCATTACTCATTCATACTCAAAAAGTAATAATTAGCCAGTACGGGAAATAAATTTGTTTGTCAAGGGACGGATGGCCAGTGGAGCAGACGACTTCTGGAGTGGAGTCCGCGTATCGACAAAAGTGTGGGACGCTCCCGCTAAAATAATGGACCAACGACCATAAATAGATGGTTAGGACAGACTGGATGCGGATGGTGGAGGACAGGGTGTTGTGGCGTAGCCTGGGAGAGGGCTATGTCCAGCACTGGACTCGATAGGATGATTTAATTAACGGGAAACAAGGTCCAAGCAACCAGAGAGAAACCTCCCAAAAATGCATGTCTTGTACACAGACTTTTTGCCTGCATGCAAACCTTATCAATCAATCTGCCTAGCTTTTTCCCTATGTTGGGGTCGGCTTCCAGTCTAACCGGATGCAGCTGAATACCAGTATTGTTCATGGAGCGGCTGCTTAGCTGACCTCCACAACCCAGTAATACGATACGTTTGGAAATACTGGTTATCAGACTTTCGGGCTTCTGACGACCCGTAACGACTGTCAAAGATACACGAATGACAGCCGGGACCAACGGTTTAACCTACTTTCCGAGGCACGGAGGAGTCTCGGTATGTAAAGATAGTCACCCATCCACGGACCAACCCCGGCAAGCGTAGCTTAACCTGATGGATCGACCCGGGCGGCTGTTACTACTTAACCACGAGCTCCTCCTCCTGCATGCAAACTTTATGTATAAGAATTTATTTAGTCCTTGACCCAATGCCTAACACGAACCTATTCAGCACTAGGGTGGAGCGTCAATTTTTTTTAAATTCTTTTTTCATTATTGAATAGCATTAGAACGTTGTATTGCACTCTCAATTACATAAGAAAAATAGTCAAAAAATATAGGAACCTATTTTTAGCCCTCTACTGACGCTTGAAGATTATGAAAAATCAATAGATTGAGCTATATATAAAATATCGTATAATAAAAAATAAACTTTTTTTGTTTTTATTGTTATTGTAACTCATAATACCCTTAATAAAAAAAGGTCAATGTACTGATAAACTGAACACAAAGTTATGTTAATACGACAGTTAATTGATTTACGCGTGGCATTTTGGAAATCCATTATAAAATACAATAGACATGGATATATTTAGTAACCTGTTCCGCTTAGCTATTTTTAAAGAGCCATAAAAAACTCAGAGTGTTTCTGCGTTCAGAGGTCGGTTTGGCAACAGGCCGTGTGTCGCAACAAGTCAATCGTCATCCTGTGGATGCCTCGTTGAGAGCTGAAACATGTGTCGATTTTTTTCAGGGTTTTTTATCTTTGACGGGGTCCGCTAGGGCCAATGCCTGCCGGAGTAGCGAAGAAAACCGAAAGGGAAATCGTGGCCCCAGGCAACAGGGCACCTGAAGGTACACGGGTGGGTTTTAGTCAGTAAGAGTCTGACACACCCTCTCGCTCCACCCAGAGCAAGAGAAGTTATTTGATAATTTCCCACCCAAAAAAAAAAGGGATTTTATGTCTCCTTAGAAATAGCTAAGCGGAACAGTTTACTAAATATATCCACGTCTATTGTATTTTAGTTAATATGACGTCAAAGTTAAGAAAATAAACAAAAATCGCGGGTATATTTGTGTTAGTCGTTTACATTTGATGTATTATTTTAATTCTTACCTTCGCATTTCGTTTATATTAACTAAGCTTATGACTGTAACTTGTAAGATCAAGTACATTTTCAGTGACTTTAAAATCATATCGAAAAAATGTCGAAAAGGCTTACGCGAAACAAAACAGATTGCCCCATTTTAGAATCACCTTATTTGATTTATAAATCAATACTTCCAACAACAGCCGAAACGTTAAAGAATATTATTTTTGTTAAAAGTTAAGAAAAAATGGTAAACAGCCTTCTCTGAATTAATCAATGTAGTAGCAATTGATTTTATAGAAGCTGATCTCCCTGTCACCGAGTTTTCTACAATCCCGTCAAAACATGCCTGTTTTACTGAAGGAAATTGAAAATACTCTGAGTACAGATTAAATAAATTTATACCAAATGTGTGAAGCAAGAAGTAGCGAATCATGTTCTTAAGATTTGTCTGACAGAAATCCAGGTAAAATGGCTCATTCAAAATGCTTAACAACGGCTAACAGAATAATGAAACTAGTTATATGTAACCACACCCAATCCTTCAACTCAATTAATTAAAGCCACAGACTATACTGTAAAAGTTTAAACTCCTGAGTGGTTTTATGTAAAGAAAGAGAGTTAATTTAAACAAGGCCCAATACATGTCTACAAATTAATTGAATTCTCTCGATGTTTGAGCACTTACGTTAAAAAGATTATTTAAGTAATCCAGTTATACAAAGACTCTTCTTTTGCACATCCTGAAAATCGATTATTAGCAATGCTATACGAAAATATCCAAAACTTTGAGGTCAGTTAATATACTGATTTGATAATATGGATGAGTCACAAATTATGTCTCCTCCAATGCCAAAGGATATCAGTGTCGACAAATTAGAAGACCTGGTTGCATCATACTCTCACATTACGATGGATTTGCTGGATTATCCTTTTTACACACAAGCAGTAGAGCGATGCATTTCGTCTGTAGTCGACGCCAGGCTTGATACAAAACACATTGAGTACTCCCAAAAATAAAATACGTAACAAATATTACAGGTTTACACAGACTGAGAGCTTAGACACAGTATAAATAAATAACAGTGTTCAATCTCGGCAGTGACATTGAAATAATCATCTACGGCCGCTCGGTAGATAAACCTTGTGCGTAACTGCTGCGCACTCGATACTGTTGCGTACTGATGAGATTCGAAGAGCGTCGTTTCAGCCATTTTTTACGAAGATATAATACTGTTACTTAAACTGTGGCTTAGGCAAACACGATACATCAGTATAAACAAAGGTTCTTGTTTGAGAATAAACAACTTGATATCTACGGGAATTTTAGGACAGGTGACGAATAATATTTTATTGTTTTGTCTTATTTTATGTTTATTTAATCAGATACCTGAACAAATATTTTGCAAAAATATTGCTTACTTACTGAAGGGACAGAAAAAAACTGCTTGACTTTAGTAATTAATATTACTTGTTAAAATTGACTATGACTTTGACTTGACTAATTCTTCCAAACATTGCCTCATCATTCATTGTCATTTCAGCCGAAAGACGTCCACTGCTGGACATAAACCTGCCCCAAGCAACGCCACTTTAACCAGTTCTGTGCTTCTCGCATCCAGCGGATTCCTACGGCCTTCACAAGGTTATCGGTCATCGCTCAAAATTTCCCTACATTGCTCTTTACACTAATTCACCCCCTAAAACCATTAAGGTTGTGTTGGAATTTCATAGGTATTCAGGTAGAACGAGGGTTAGAGTCAGGTAGTATCAGGTTATACCCAGTAACTAGGTTGTGGAGGTTAAATAGGCAGTTGTTTCGTGTATAATACCAGTACTAAGCTGCACCTGGTTAGACTGGCAGCCGACCCAACATAGTTGGGAAGAGGATAGGCAGATAATGAGGTATTTAACCTCAGCCAGATTCAGTTGCACTTGATTTACTCAAGTTAAGAAGTTTTCTCCATACAGCCTGTTCCACTGCCAGCGATAAACGAGCAGCGAGTATAGCTAGCAACTAAAAACGAGTTGGCGAGCAACGTGCAGTGAGTGCGAGACGGTGGCAAGCGTCCCTCGCTGGTATGCATATGTATCAAGCGTGAGTCTCTCAGCGAGTGATCTGCCCGTCAAGCGAGCGTCGCTGGGTGAGTACTCTCTTTGAAAGCTCTTGTCGCTACAACAAACGAGTACTTGCCGGCATGCGGTATGAACAGTCAGCAACCAACTATTAATATAATATTATGTATGTTCCATCGGGGTAACGCATATCTAACCAATTTGAAAACAAAATCCCGGCACACGACCCTTTTTTTTCGTAGGTAAGCGTTACTACAGCGGCCGAGCGCTGCAAGCAAGAATATTCCTTACAGTGTACAGATATAAGTTTCTTCGAGAGTACCTATTTATCTCTATTATTTACACGGCACTTAGTATTAAACATTTCTAGAGCAAGAAAATCGTTGATAGCTAGTCGCTTCCTCGTCGACGGTGGGACCTGTCCCACCGTCGACGAGGAAGCGACTAGCTTACGACTATCTTAAATATACAATGAAAAATCCGTATCTTAATTTTTCTTTGCCCTATAATGATTGCCCTTGATCAATAACATTTCTTCGTATTCCTTTTTTAATGACCGACACTCTCACTGCATCCAAAAATAGAAGAAAATGGAAGTCGCCGAAGAAAATGTAATGTTATTTCACTGTCTTTAACATAGATGTATAGAGCCTAGATGTGGCATGGGAAAATGTTATGATTCTAGAATAAATGCCAGTAACTACGCTTTATACGTTAATTTATAAAAATGGAATAATAATATATTGTTTATTTCAGACTTCACACACAATCCATATAGTGTTAGTAACAATGACTTAAAAACTATGTTAATAAACTTTTACAAACTAAAACAACTAAAACTGACGTAGCTCAACACACGCTGGCACGTCCCTCCGTACCCAATGCGTGTACTGAGGCACGTGCATTTTATCAAATAATGTTTTTAAGGTACTGTTAGAGCTTCCGCGCAACCTACCCATTATTGACGCTGTTCTCTTCCTCATAATACCATAAAAATCGTCAACAAGGGCTTCCGCGTGCCATACATGGTCCTATTTAAAATAAATGATTTGACTTTGATTCTAGGATCGGATTATAACAAAAAAAACTGGCCTATCGGCATTATTGTTTCAATTTATTATTATGAGTACGGTCTAGGCTCAATGCATAGACTGCCATACCTAGCATCTCTATAGCTTTTCTTCAAGTATAAACTATTGTTTTATTTTTATTCGACAGCATTCAATGTCTCACTTTTTATAACAGAGTTATTCTAAAATAAAATAAACTCTTATTTTTAAGTTGTACAATTTTTAATTATGCCCGATAAGATTAATAATAAAAACGGCAGCATTAACTTATTTTAAGATTTAAAAAAAATACAAATATTTTAAAACAAATCTTGACTAACTCAATCACTCTAATATCTTAAACTCGTTAGTCATGGTCTGCTAATTCTCAACAAAACTTGTTTTAACAAAGAAGATATTTGTATAATTCTCTAAATACTTAATCATTTTAAACAACACTGTGATATGTATTATCTGCCTTCTACACAATACCATTATAATAACAATAACAATACAAAAGTTCCAAGTTTAATCTGAAATAAAATCAAGTTGTCACTTGAAAAGTGTCAAGTGCCAAGTAATTTAACACTACGGGAGACATTATAATAACTATAATTTTATAAACAAACAGAGTGTGTAACTTTATGTGAACTAGTAAAATATACTGACATTACTTGAGTTTTTTTTTTACAGGTACCCTCAAAAATAGAAAATATCACCTATCACAAGATGACTGACGGGACCTAAATAATGATTATAGCCATATAATAGCAAAATAAAAAAAACTTCCATCTTTCAAAGTTACCGAGTAATTTTCACATAAATAGAAAAAATAAAAAGCGACCACACATAACTACAATTACCAGCACACATACCGTACTCACCACACAAAACAAACAGACAAACAAAACCAAAACTTTCTTACAACAAATTGCAGAATCGCCACAGTTTTTTACCACTCACAGAGATAGCTTCAAAGAAATCGTTCGGTCTTTCTTCTTATTTTTTTTGACCAAGTATATAAGCCTCTCAGACTCCCTTTCTTGCTTATTGCGCGAATCACCATCAGCGAAAATGTATCGAGAGGTGTCGGTTTTAGTAACCCTATTTGGAGTTACCATCGCTTCATTACTAGACGGTGATATCGACCTGTTAGATGGAGTGCGGTTAGCAAGAATACCAGTGACTAATTCTTTGGAAGATGAAGGGAGATCCTTTGGAGAGAATTCTCCTTTATTTCGGATGGCGAAGTTCCTGCAAGGACATGAACTGCATGTGAAGTTACCGAATTTGATCGAAAAGGATCGCGTGACGCAGTTTCTGGCTGACTCGCTGAAGGTCGTCGATGATAGTTATAAGGAGAATTCTGGTAAGTTCCGTGTTTTGTTGCAAGTAAATTTTTGTGGTGAAAATAGCAATCATTTGGAAATTGTCGTTCGATCATTTGGTCATGCTGCGTTAAAAATAAAGTGACAAATCTTATCGAAAAGTGTCACCGATATAACGTAACAAACTTTCTTTGTGATATTACGTATGTATCTAGTTTTACTACCCGCGTTTTCAAACAAAACTTCGAATTGATATGAGATTGAAGGTTTCTTGATTAGATCCTAATAAAAAGATGAGATCTTAAATGAGCTTCCATTTATTAAGAGCAACTCCGGGCGACCTCAAGATTGGCAAAAACTATAAATTTTTATTTATCATTTAACAGTAAACATTGATTTCTTCCAACATAAGATTTATTTTAAAGTAAATCACCACCATGCCTGCTGAAGCAGCACTTTATTTTCAGTTCACAGAGACCCATATTCGGGACCAAAATAAAACCTGCGTCCATTTTTCTTCATGATAATTATCTATCTTCCCTAAACATAGAACTTCAAACAACAACTCGTCACTTAAAATGCCAGCAAAGTATTAGCTGATCCAATTTCTGGTGGAACGCAATTTCCGCTTTCCATCAACGTTCACTCAGGCGGGCTGACACTAAAGTGATTGTACTTTTATAATCGATAGATTGCGGCAGGGAAATATTGTTTTTTTCTTTATCCGGTACTAAAACTGGCCGATTGATGGGACATGCGGCAACTGGCACGTGGCATTCTCTGCCTGGTAAAGAAAGTGGAGCATATTGCGAATGGACATGTTCTACGTGCGTTGTACTAAAAGATTAGATAGATATTGTTATTATGCCATTGATGATAGGAGCAATTGGAGATGACGATATTATCCAACAGTTCAGTTCCAAAAAATATTACTTTAGCTTGTCCGTATCAGCATGAACCATGAGCTTCGCCAGTTAGCAAGCGCGCGAGTTGTAGTGAGTCTGGCTTCCCAGGTTCCACTAGACATATACTTCTAACTACGAACAAACTCTCATTCCTCACTTCATTTGCACATCACATAAACAAACACAGAGTCTCAACGACCACCACATTAAATGAAAGTGAAAATTCAGTCAAGATCGGTCCAGCCATTTCGGAGATTAGCCGGAACAAACAGACAGACAAAAATTAAAAAAAGAAATGTTATAAGTATCTACTGTATAAACATTTAGTAAAAAGCTATTATTTTGAAATTACATACTGATACTTCAATTTTATTTATTGGTTTGTAGTTTGTATAGATAATATGTGTCTCTCTCATAATATATATCTGCAGATATAGGATAACAGAAACTTGGCAAGCTAAACTTTGGGGCTTCAAGTATGAAGGTTGATATAAGATACGATATAGATAATATTATGTAAACTTGTAAATACAAAATCTGCCATATGTAGGTAGTGAAATTCAGACAATTTTAATGTTATAAATTAATTAACCTGGTTAATATTTATGTATATATGTATATAGATATGTGTATAGATTAGAAAAAGTTATAGCTGGGTTCATGTTAGTGGTGCTGAACAATAATAAGTGATGACTAAGCAAGTGTTCTTGAATTAGAATAAAAAAAAACTGAAAATGTTTAGCTAGTGGGCAGCTGAATGCACCTACACACATCAAAAGTGTCTAGGGATCAAGCATTTTTATGCGGATTTCTTGAGATTGAGATGTGGCTTTGTAATAAATTTATGATTATATAAATTTATATGGATCCTTTTTGGTGCATTTCATAATTTGAAACAGGAACTGTTAATAAAATTCGAGTAAAAGATGAAAATCAGCTGTCAATATTTTCCCTATAAAAACATACAACGCATTGAAGACATTATTAGTGCTACTGTTTCCCTACTACTGATTAAAACCAACGTTATTATGGAGCGGCGACGTCATTTAAGCAGGGAAGAAATGCTCAGAGCCGTGGGAATGATAGAAGCTGGTTCCCGGCAACGTACTGTGGCTTTAGCTCTGAATACAAGTCAGAGTGTTATCAGTCGACTTTGGACACGTTACCGAAGCACTGGTACCGTGGCTGAGCGCCATGGAGGACGGTATCGCTGCACCACACGGAGACAAGACCGATACATTCAAATCTTAACTCGAAGAGCTCCAACAATAACCGCCATGATGTTAGCCGTGAGGCTTCATCACTCTTCAGGGAACTTAATTAGCGACCAAACAGTCAGAAACCGCTTGCATGAAGTGAACCTTCATTCCCGAAGACCGCTACGGGTACCACCTATAGCAATGCACAATCGTAGGATTCGATATCAATGGGCTCTTGAACACAGAAATTGGGCAGAAGAACAATGGCGTTTCGTGTGCTTTTCTGATGAGTCTCGTTTTGGTATGAGACCGGATACAAGACGTATACGACACTGGAGAACCCCTGGACGCCAACAGCGATTAAAATCCTGCCAGGAAGTCCATCCTTATAGTGGTGGAACCATCATGGTATGGGCGGGTATTTGGATCGGCGGAAGAACTGAGTTGATTTGGATCAGAGGCAACCTCAACGCTCAAATTTATGCTGAGACGATTGTATCTGACGTCATCGTTCCTCTACAAGTGCAAATCGGTCCCTTATTTCAGTTAATGCATGATAATGCACGACCGCACACCGCAAGAGTTGTAAGACAGACTCTCGCCGCAGCTAACATCAATGTCCTGCTCTGGCCTGCTCAGTCGCCAGACTTGAACCCGATTGAGCATGCATGGGATATGCTACAGAGAAGAGCTCTGCCGAATATGGAGGGTATCCAGTCGCAAGAAGACCTTTTTTTGTTGTTGCAACGAACATGGGCGGCCATTCCACAGCGTGATTTGGATGAACTCATTTTGAGTATGCCAAACCGATGTTCTTGTGTTGTTAGTGTTCGCGGTAGAAACACGGATTATTAATTGTTTAAGTTACCCAATAAAATTTTAAAGAAAACTGTTATTTCAGTCTTTTTTTCGAACTTTAATGTTAGTGGTTCAAATGTCAAAAATCCCTTTATTAGGAAAATGGCAAATTTCTTTATTAATGCAAAGGTGACTTGGTTTATCGTTACTGTGACAAACGAAAACACTTTATTTGATGAATCCTTAAAGAAAATTTTAATTAATATCAATCAGGAGAAAAGTTATTGCAAAAATATATGTTGATCCCTAGACACTTTTGATGTGTGTATTTATAGAAGACGATAAAATATTATTCTATTACACCAATCTATTAGACAATTTTACTATTGTGATTAAAAATATCATAATAAATAATCGATTTTTTACTCAACTACGGCAAAGCCAAAAGGAAGGGTTATGATTTTAGCGGTCTATTTAGTATGTATGTTTATGTATGTTACGTGTGTTCCACTATAGCGCCTAATATACTGAACCGATTTTGGTGAATGAGGTATCAATAGATTTGTAATAATAGCCCGGGTGATGTTATCCTCTATAAATTCTCCCTAAATTTTACATGGTGGACTTTACACGTAAATTTCTAACTTCGAAAAAAACTAAGTTCAGATAATCATGTTTGGTATCAAAAGAAAGGTACACACATGGTCTTGGTCTTGAGCACATTACAAATAATGTATATGTCATGGCTAAAACCCGAAGTGCAACTACACCTAGTTTTAGCCGGCTACAACTAGGTGCGGCCGGTAGCAGTTAGTTAAATTTAGTTGTAGCAAATGAAAATGGCTGAGAGGTGGGTTAGGTTAGGATAGAACTGTGACCGCATAACACACCGTACAAGCCGAGCGAGTGACGTGAGCGGTGCCGCGGCAACGGCCGGCGAGTGCCAGGGTCCATTTAGGCAAGTTTAACCAACTGCTACCGGCCGCACCTAGTTGTAGCCGGGTAAAACTAGGTGTAGCCGCACTTCGGGTTTTAGCTGTAACATACATATATAACACTAGCTGCGCCCCGCGGTTTCACCCGCATAAGTCTCGGTCCCGAAGGAATATCGGGATAAAGAGTATCCTATGTGCTAAACCAAATTATAAACTATTTGTGTGCCAAATTTCATCCAAATCTGTTCATTAGTTTTTGCGTGAAAGAGTTACAAACATCCATCCATCCTCAGAAACTTTTGCGTTTATAATATTAGTAGTATAGGATATTGTAATATAATCTTGTTTCGTACTTTTTAGATCACTTTTATTTTTCCGTAGTCGGGTTATTAGTTTTTCAAAATATTATACTAAGTAGAGTAGTTAGTGTGTTAATAAATAAGGTGAATCATCTAGTTTGACCTGGTTTATGCATGTGCCAGTTTGTGTTTATTAATATATAGTACTTGGGCGACTGAGCTCTGCTCGGGTGGAACTAGAGAAAACAAATTTACCTAGATATGAGACCTAATTAGATCGTTTTTTCGCCCCCGTAAACATCTATATTGCAACTTTCATCGAAATCGTTAGAGCCGTTTTCGAGAACGTGATTACAAATATTTCGTATACAGGGTTATTGGTTACATGTTGGCAATCCGTTAAGGGGATGTAGGAGAGGTCATTTGCAACCAAATTACCCCTGATGACCTCTATGCCAATTCCAACCATTTTCGAGTATTTTTTTATGTATGAAGTAAAAATATAAAATGTACCCAATAACCCTGTACGGGTTAATGGTTGTACGTAACCATTTTGAAGTAATTTAACATTTTAGATTTTAAAACGTATGAATTAAAAATTTAAAATGTAACCAATAACCCTAATATACAGGGCACGCCTTTTGACTCCTATGCAAATGTCAACAATTTTCGAGTCAATTGACATTTTTTTTTTCATACATTTTAAAATATAAAATCACTCGAAAATGGTTACGTACAACCACTAACCCATACAGGGTTGACATTGGCAATGGGGTCATCAGAGGTAATTTGGTTACAATGACCTCTCCTATATCCCCTTAATGGATTGCCGACCAATAACCCTGTATATACAAATAATTTAATAATTAATAGTACTAATTTAATAGTATAAATAAAAGTGCCAAGCAGTGAAAATCGAACATTTCCTTACACATTTAATTTCCGCGTAGTGTAAAGTGATAACGAGCATTAATGGTCAAATAAAAAATCATGTTATTGTAACAGAATTTCCGAAACCAATGATGTAGAATGTCGCTTTTCTTTCCCGCAGTGACTGGAAGAGGCAAGGGCGGCGGCGGCGGCGGAGGCGTGGCGCTGATTGGTCTCATGTTTGCCAAGGCACTTGGAGCCATTGGTATCGGTGGTCTGGGTCTTCTGACTATGAAGGTAAGATTATAGTAGGTATTTAACTCCTTGTGAGAGATTGTCGTGATAACCTGGAAATTTTGCTTATACGGCTTCAAAAAAAGACGGCAGAGTAGGCGCAGTAGCTATGCGATTGGATTTATGTTGCATGTCGTGGGTTAGATTCCATCACGGAGCATTATATTTGTATGTCCTACAGATCATTTTTAGGGTTCCGTACCCGAAAGGTGCCAAACGGAACCCTACTACTAACTTTCTAGTATGTCTGTTATCTTTGTGATAATTATTTATCAGCAGCAGCAGTTGTATATTTTTCGTAGCAGTGATAGCCTAGTGGTGTGACCGTCGGACTGCCAAGTCAAAAGTCTCGAGTTCGAACCCAAGGCACGCTCCTCTGACTTTTCGGATTTTTATGCGTTTTGTATAATTATCACTTGCTTCAAAAACGGTGAAAGAAAACATCGTGAGGAAACTAGCATGCCTAAGAGATATTTCTCGACGGCATGTGAAGCCAAGTCAGAGGCCTATGAGCGGCTATAAAACTCTGACACCAGGTTAGTCACTAACCCGAAAAGAAGAAGATTTATTACTAGCTGTACTCCGCGGATTCACCCGCAATAAGTCTCGATCCCGTGGGAATATCGGAAAAACAGGTATGCTGTGTCCTTTTTCAGGTCATAGTCAAATCCGTTCAGCTGATTTAGCGTGAAAACGTAACACACAAACTAACTTTGGCATTAATTTTATAATATTAGGTAAGATATGCTGTGTAGGAGGATGGAGTATTTGTCCTTTAGTGCTTTTAGCATTACAGATCAATTACTAATTAGGGGAAAAGTATAATTAGAGAGCGAATTAAAAACCAAGCGTAACACTCGTATTGAGGTAGCTTTGCTAAAAAAAAAAATAGTGGGAGTGCCGACAGAAGTGAAAACTTGAAAAAAAAGCGACACTAGTAATTAACGCGTTAATGTCTTTTACTCCATGCACCGCGGTAATCAACGCGTTGATGCATTTTTAATGGTCAAAAGCTAGTGTCATCACAGTGTCGCGAAATCAATGGTTTAATCCTATCTCAAAAATGCCCAACGCGCCTAAAGAAGTTTTCACTTAAAAAAACATCGATATTCATTGCATTGCAGCTGGTCTAGTTAGTAAACAGACGAATTTTTCAAACAGTGAATTTTTTGTATTGCCGAAATGAAAGCGTTTGCTTACACGAGTGTGTTACGAAATTAAACGAAAAAAACGATGCGAAAACTTTCGCACAACCGCGCGGTAACTTTCGGGTCACATTAACGCGCCTTCAGGGGGATTTGGAAATACCAATGCAGTTGTGATTATTTTAAATTTAGACAGAGATAGCTTTTTGATGTTACATCTTTCCTCTCGCTTTCCTGCAATCTAAATCTAAATCTAAAAAAATCTAATCAAATCAGTGGGAGTAATTTCGTGAAAAGGGACAGAAGTGTGTTACAGGAAGCCGGGGAAGCGCGCGGTAATTGATTTGATCAATGAGCGCGCGTGGTACTAGAGTTGGCCGTCAGAAACGACCTTGACGAGGCCCTTTAATGTTGCTTATTACCAAGGTGACATATCGGATGTTACACATCAAATGCGACTATTGTAAGGCCAGCTCGTTTTTTTTTTTTTTTGTTTTATCGTGCTAGTCTGAAATTTTAAACACGCGAATATTTTTACCTGACATCTTTTTTTAGTTTCAATAATGACAGAGGACAGAAAATTTTGCCCCCGTATCTAAAACCAGAAAATATTATTTTCATATGAACAGTTCTTACTTACTAATGAGCTCACAGCACTAATAGATCACAAGATACAAGTACAAGAATAGATATACAATAGAATACAACAGAGGCCAAGCTTCATACACTCCCGCTGCAAGGTACACATACAATTATACCTCGAAATAAAGAAATGATTCCATCAAAAACATCAAAGATGGTACGGTGATGGTCTCCCACACTGGGTGGAGCAGGAGGGCGTGTCAGACTCTTACTGACTAACTAAAACCCATATGCCTGAGGGATATTTCTCGGCGGCCTGTGAAGCCAAGTTAGCCCATGGGCGGTTTTAAAACTCTGACACCAGGTTAGTCACTAACAACACGAAAAGAAGTTTCAAACGTTTTTTTTAAATACGAGTTTATTAGTATTCTGGTCTGTCAGGCGTGAACTGACTTGGACGCATCTGTGAGACTGACGCACATATAGCCACATCTTGTAGAAATGTAACATTCTACCCAGAGTATGAAGCTTAGTCTCTGTCGCCTACCTCCTCCTAGACCACCAAGCACGTATAGTATCTAGCACACGGACCGTCGGTTTTCTTCGTCACGCCGCGCGGACTGGCCCGCTTGTCCGTAGTAATTACACACTTTTCCCAATTAAAATCACTGTGCAATCATTGTATTTTATTACACTTACAAACACACGACATTTCCATGAACATCTTTGAGTGGAAGTGTTGTGTTGAAGAGACTAAAAACATGATTGCAAATTATAACAGTTAGAATGTAGGTATTAAATATCTTTTCTTTATCCTTTGTCTACACATATTCTAAATTAAAGTCGCCTTTTGTGTCCGTTTGTATGGCCACGTTTTTATTCTAAACTACACAACGGATTTTGATGCGGATTTACAAATCATTTAGAGAATTTATTCCAGAACATAAACCTTCCATCCGTAAAACCCATTAATATTAAACTAACACAATTATGGTAAAGAAATGAAGAGCTCGCGGCGAAGTATTCACAGCCGCACGGGTCGATCCATCAAGTTAAGTTACGCTCCGAGACTCCTCCGTGCCTCGGAAAGCACGTTAAGCCGTTGGTCCCGGCTGTCTTGCGTGAATCTTTGATAGCCGTTACAGGTCATCAGAAGACCAAAAGTCTGACAACCAGTCATACCAAGAGGTATCGTGTTATCCAGTTACTGGGTTGTGGAGTTCAGATAGGCAGTCACTCCATGTAAAATACTGGTATTCAGCTGCATCCGGTTAGACTGGAAGCCGACCCAAACATAGTTGGAAAAAGGCTGTAGATTGAATTATGGTAAAGAAATTCCGATGTTTTGTGGAGTCGTGGAAATCGTGCGAAGTAGGGTCGCTAGTTCATATTATATTTTCGGTTTGCATAAGCCAAGTTACAGTTTCTTAGTAAAATTGTATTTCATCAATCTCTTAATGATTTTATTTATATAGAACACCAATACCTGCAACAAAAGCTTACAATAGTATTTTAAAAGTATTACTGCCAATGATCACACAAATTAAAGATGTACTATCGAAGAAACGCATATTACAGATATGCGTTTCTTCGATAGTACATCTTTTCACTGTAAGGACTATTCTTGCTTGCAGCGCTCGGCCGCTATATTATCGCTTACTTACGAAAAAAAGGTTTTTTTTTTTTCAAAATGGTTAGCTATGCATTACCACGGTGTAACATTTCATGGCCAGATCTTAGAATTGACAATTTCATGAAATGGCCAGCTTCAAATGGCCATATCGTTCAAACGTCAATGTTTAATGATATGTCAGTCGACGTTTGGCCTGTATGTAGGGTTTTAAACTAAACCATGGATATGGTTTAAGGTGGAGTAAAAACAGCCAAGTAACTGCGATAAACTTGGAAGTAGCGCTCGCTATGCTCGCGCGCTGTTGGTCATAGTTCTAACCTTACCCATTTGGTCGGGCAGCCACATAAACGGCGTAAGTTTTTAATTTTTTTGAACTTATTTTAAATACTATGTTGCATTTCACGTCGTGGCAGCGGCCGGCGGCCTGTTTGGCCACATCATGAACTAATCGTGCGTTTAACTGGTCATATCTTCTAACGTTGAGTATTCAATGATCTGGCCTGGCCACATCATGATGTGACCAGCGGTCGATGTTCATTTCATGAAATGATCAATTCTAAGATCTGGCCACGACATACATACCATTCAAAGAGAAAATACAGTGCTTAGAATGAGTGACCATTTGATTTAATTAAACCAATTTTAAACAGAACAATGTGCCATTGAATTGGACTTAAGCCAGAACACGTTTCAGAAAATGCAATACGTCCGATTCTTGACGTCATAATTACCTCGTCCTTATCCGTCGTTCCATCAACTTTCTGAAGATTGCTTTTGCGTACAGTCAGACAAATTGGTTAAGGCGAAGTCGGTAGGGTTTCCGCAAAATTTATTTTTTCTTGTTTTCTGCAATTTGCAGGTCAGTAACAAGTATGTGTTTATAGGATTATAATCATTTTCTAAATTCAAATTGAATATAAATATCACTATTGAATGACTATTTTATGAAATCATGACATTTGAAGCCAATTCTAATTTAGAGAGTTGTTTATTTAGAATCATCAATAGATAATTATATATTTATTGTTAAGCGAAGTGACACCCTTTTTTTTTTTTTTGAGCGTGGGAAATCATTAAATAACTTCTCCCGCTCTGGGCGGAGCGGGAGGGCGTGTCAGACTCTTACTGACTAAAACCCACCCGTGCTCCTTCGGTTGCCCTGTTGCCGGGGGCCATGATCTCCCTTTCGGTTTTCTTCGCAACCCCGGGAAGTGACACCCTACGTCAATTTTCGTGTTAAAGCCATTTCATACAACTGTCAAGAATGACAGTTGTGATATGAGTATACGGACAATTTAAGTTGGCAGTCAATTTGTGTCCGTGGCTTAGGCCCCCAGTGGCAGAGGCACCTGTGGCCGACGCCTCCGATTCGATTAATTTAATTCAAGCTATTTTTTTATTTACAATTAATTTCCGTGACTTATTACTCAGATAACGTATCTAGTAAAGTAATTAGAGTCTCGTTACTACTCTTCGCCTTCGTATCCGCCTTCGTCTTTCAATTTCGTGAAAAACATTTGAGGTAACCTCTGAATTAATAGTTCGCACTGCTGTTTTTCTGAAACAATATAATTTCTGGAACTCTAATCTTTATTTGTAACATAACATAACATAACATCACGCCAGTTATGTTTACATCCCATGTAATACGGGGCGAGCCTATTGCCATTAACCGGGCACAAATCCAAACTCTTTGCTGTTACCGAGAAATTTCAGATGGAAAACCCAATATTACTTTTTTCGACCCGGGAATGGCACCTCATACTCAGCAGTAGCGCTTACGACCAACGAGGCAGTCCAAATTTGTTACATACTTAATTCAAAAAGTCGGCAAGCTGTTACTATGCGACTTAACTATGGAACAGGCCTGTAACTGGTTTATAAGTGTACTATAAAAGGGAGAATATTGTAGTAATTATCATTACAATAGTGTAGCTCCTTTACAATTTAATTAAGTTTGGCTTAGAAATTCAGTGTACA
This sequence comes from Omphaloscelis lunosa, assembly GCA_916610215.1. Taxonomy (NCBI): domain Eukaryota; kingdom Metazoa; phylum Arthropoda; class Insecta; order Lepidoptera; family Noctuidae; genus Omphaloscelis; species Omphaloscelis lunosa. Next base: position 2,150,148 of record OU744266.1, on the reverse strand, counting down.
CACTGTTTTGGTTGTTAGTTATACGGGACAAGGAGTTTAATGGTCATTCTTCTGCCTCGCACAGACATTATGCGAAAGTTATCCTTTTTTTTGGAATATGGCACGCTATACGATAATAGTTGTCGAAGTATACAGGGTGGCGATTTAGTCACATGCATCCGTCAAGGGGGTGATTTTAACCGTCATACTTAACAACTTTCGCTATGAAACTCATATATTTACGAGACGGAAAAATAAGTGGTAGCACTCCGGGAGTGCCGGCAGAAGTGAAAACGTGAACAAGATGGAAAACAAAATACTTGCTAAAAATACATTGGTCCATAACCTTATTCAAATAAATAGTACAATTGCGTTTACAAAAAAAAAAAAAAAAAAACCGAAACCTTTAAAGGAAAAAAACTTGCATAGAACATTGATCCGTAACGTAATATAAATATAGAGCACATAGGCGTTTACAAAATGAGGTGTCGTCACGGTGTCGCGAAATCAATGCTTTAGTCCCATCTCAAAAATGCCCAACGCGCCTTATGAAGTTTTCACTTAAAAAAAAAACTTTTCGTGCATGCATCGTCATAGTCTGTCTACGTTCGAACAGAAATTGTTTTTTTTTCTTGAAACGGATATAAGTGTCATAGCGAAAGTTGTATGATATGGCAGGTAGAATCACTCCCTTGACGAAAGTAGGTGACAACCCCTATTTATATAAGGTGTTATATAAATAGGGGTTGAAACATACACCTTAAATAGCTAGGCTACCCACTTTGTACCGAGAGTGTTAACCTTGTGTGCACCGGATTACCAGCAACATCATCATTGCTATTTAGAAATTCATAGGTCAGACCTAGCTCTACCTGCTCTGATTGTTAATCACAGCATACTATAGTGACACTCCTAACCATTTTAGGCATTATCCTGAAACAAACAAACCTTCTAGCAGTTGTAAAATAACACTTTTTTTTCCATCCCCAGGCTCTAGCTGCATCAGCCCTCGCCCTAATGCTGGCAGCCATCGTCGGAGTCAAGAAGCTGACCTCCCACGAAGGAGGAGAAGACCATCAGGTCATTTACGCAGGTCATCACGGCCATCACAGACGAAGGAGGGATATCAGTGACGTCACACCCCTCCCTTATAGGGGGTGGAGACAGTACGAGGGTAGTTCGTAGGGTAGATAAGTTATTAATTTGTGGGTGTATAATTTATTGAAATTATTTATTAAATTATTGTTTATTATTTGTTGGTGTTTCATTTTTTTTATTGTTTTTTGTTGTACTGTGTGGATCTGGTAAATGGATTAAGTTTATTAGCTGATGAAATTACTTATGTAAATCTTCTTGTTACAAATAATAAGTTCAACACCCAGCCGGCCTATTCTTTGAATATCTCACCGTGAATATTTAGGTGAAGAGAATTTGTTCTTTGAGCTGTCCTTCAACCTAATGCTAGAGATTTAGAAATGTATGATTATTATGAACTGTGTTGAGCAATAAACATTTTAATTTTAATTTTACACTATTGACATTTCACTTCAAGCGAGATTTTTACAGATAGACCGCCTGCAGAACTAACAAAATATGAAATTTGACTGGTAGTTCCAGAGATTAGCGCGGAACCAAATAAACAAACAAAATTTAGATCGTTTAGTCCATGTTCAACCACCACGATCTTTACCCTCGACCATGTTGAACCCCTAAATGTAGGCTTTTATTTTTTAATGTCTTTAATCAAAGTTCAACCCTCTATATAGATTAGCTGCTATTGTGACGTTTAGGGACAAATAAAACAACATATTGGTGAATTTTCTTCACTATTTATGTAAACAAACAAAAAAGACAGTTTTATTTACAAAACTGAAGGATTGCCTTCATTTCCACCGCATCTCACACCATAAGACGCCTTACATTCAAGTCACGAACTTACCTTTACCATGGAATGTAGTCACGATTGCTAACATCCATTGTATATAAATTGGCGCAACGCGATGTTTGTGCTGAGGTTCACAAGTGGAGTAATGTTTTAATTTGTTAGGCCCCGTTAACAATGATCAGTGCGATATTTTACGGTAAAAAGTTAGGATCACACATCTACATCTCATTGTTCGAACTGAACAACAAATGCAGTATGAAACTGCCATGCGATTCTTAAATTGTACAGTAAAATATCGTACTGATCATCGTCGTGTGAATGGGCCGTAGGATTGGATTTGGGTGATGAAGAAAGCAGAAAAAGGAAAAGTCTGACATAATTTAAGAAATTATAATTATTTGGCCACCTTTTATATATATAACACAAAGTTGTGCAATAAGTGCGGTTAGAAAATGATAAAATTAGGTAGTAGGTAATTAGGGAACTCAAAAAGTGAAACTGCGAGCTAGAGACTAAAGTCGACGTTTGTATCGTCTGTCAAAAACATACCTACTGGTTTTTACTATTAGTGTATTACTATCATAATAAAAAAATGTCTAGAATCAGTTGAGTCAGAAACCGAATTAAGCCCTGTGCAGACTGGCGCGATGAGACGCACGGCGCAACGCAACACCGGTAATTTTTCTACCGTGAAATTTTGTAAGAGTCGCGTCGCGCGAGTCTGCACGAGGCTATAAGAACCAGAAAAAAAAAAGAATTAATGACTATCTAGTTTCTCTCTAAAGAATTTTATAACAAACCACACAAAAAAGTTAAAGTAAGTAAATAAACAAAAAAAGACTAAAAAAATCTACTTTTCTCTTGAACGGCTGATGAACCTACACTTTCACCTACTTTGAACGATTTTATTTTATCTTTAAGAGCCTTTCACCAGAAAATTGGTGCAAAATGAACAAGACTGACTTATGTCAATGGAGTTGTGACATTTTGGGAACATAACAATTGATGTAATGCTTTTGTGATGATACATGTTGTTGTTGCTCGCCAATTTATAGCGGTTCCTCGCACTACCATTTTTTCCTATCGTCGTGTACAAATACTTAGGTTTATTTGTTGTTTATTTGTTTGTTACGCTTTCACGCTAAAACGGCTGAACGGACTTGGATGAAATTTGGCACCTCGGTAGACTATGACCTGGGTTAGGTTAGTAAAGTATCGTATGTCCTAACATAGGCTACTTTTATCTCGGTATGTTCCCGTAGGCTAATTTCCGACCCCCACGCGGGCAAAGTCGCAAGTAATAAATAAATAATAAATAGTTTGAAGTTTAAAGATTTGGGTTTGAGATATGGACCGGACCGCATCATGGAGTGAGTGAAGGCCTCTTCTAGGATTTTCCATTTAGTTCGGTCTTTTCCTATTTCCATCCATCCTTTGGCTGTTATTTGCGTGATATCATCAATCCATCGTTCGTTAGGTTTTCCAAATGTTCTCTTTCCTTCTGGTCCTTTCCATTTTGTGGTTATGGTCCATCTATTGTCTGTTAGACGGGCAACATAACGAAACCATAGCCACTTCATTTTTAGTGCATTTTTTAACGCATCATAATAATTTCGCTTCTAGTTTTATGGACTTTTCTTACTTTTAAAATACTCCTTATAATTCCACTTTGACAGGTTTTCAGCATAAAGAAGTTTGGGAACGGTGGGCCCAAATGTAATAAGCTGAGATATGATCTAAAAAATTAGTCATATTTTTTATCCTGAAATATCAAAAATCAGCTCAATTCTCCAACTGGAAGCGGAGAAATATGATAAAGATAGTTTTCGTGAGATTATCGATTAATGTAATCGATTACACAACTAAAAAGAAAACCTACCTACTAGGTAGCACTAGGTAATATAATTAACTCAAAGTAATTAATATACTTTTATACAATATAGTGCAATTAATTTAAATAAAAAATCATTAATTACTGAAAAACCAAAATACTGATTATTAATTTCATATCGATTAAAATCAATCTTATATTTTTAGTCTGTGACTTGCCCTGCATATTCTGTACTGGCATGAGCTAACTGAAATTGACACTAGACGTTAGTGGTGGGTCGTTGTCGAATTTTTGACAGACTAAACTGTTTTCCCGATGACGAAAACGGTTGCAGAAAACGGTGAAAGGACGAAATTTATCCAATTATAGAATTGCGTTTTCTTCGAGCGCAGTTTCTTACAACTACAACGATTTGAAATGGTTTTTTCCCATCATGAGCATTGACAACAGGTAGTACATTATTGACTGTATTTCAATAGCAAAGAGTTCACTTTTTATTGGAAGGACTGTTTTACGAGTGTGATAGATAGTTCAATCATTATACCCGACTTTATTTTCTTAGATGTAAAATAAAAAAATGCACCAAGTAATTCGAAGGTGGTTTGTGCAATGAAGACTGTTAAAGTTGAACCCAGGACGTAAAAGAATCATTCTGTAAAAAAATGGCCTCGTTACTAAAGGGACAAAATGGACAATTTTAAAATTCTACTAATATTTAACGACATTAAATGGACGTGACGAACTCCTAGCTTTCCTAACAATAATGAGGTCAAAACCAATATTCTTTCTTTTAGAGGGAATCATTATTTTATTACATACGCAGATTTATAAAGTATAATTCGTAAATGAAAGAATGTTTTAAGAACTTCCCAGTATCACGGTATAGCTGTGACTATAGTGGACTTCTTTTCTGACTACCTGTAGTTTGTACGCCTTTCGTCACCGATTACCGAGTCACGGTTGCCCGATGGGTAAAAAGAAATGGCTAATCTACAATAATAATATTACGATGAAAATAAAATAACTCGTTTTGTTAGTTTTCTATAATTTAAAGCAAATAAAACAGAAGTGACTAAAGTGGAATGTTCACCGTGGTGCTAATTTGATTATCATTATTCCAAGAATTTTATTGTAATACAATAAGATTTCTTTGTAAAATTAATGTTATAAATTAAAACAAAACAATATTCTTTAAAACCTTACAAAAAACGCGGAGGTGTGTCTTATAAAACAATGCACGTTGGTTAGTTAAAGTTAGCGACAGGAGGTGTGACACGCTAAAATTGCCTGTTTTGCTTATAAACCTATTAAACTTGCAGTCAAATTAATGCTTTGCTGTAGTCGACAAATCCGATATGACTAGTCTTTCAAATTCTTACCGTCTTATTACAAAAAACTAGGTAGGTAGGTATATCATATAAACCACTGGAGTTAGAGAAGATAGCTTCAAATTATTATTTTTATGGAAGATTTAGCCACTCAGAAAGGTTACAAGCGGAATTATCAATTTTTATAGCAGTATTTAGCACAGATCCATATCCACAGCTAAATAAAATTCAAAACTACTTCAAAAACCGGGCTCAAAAAATGTAAATGCCATCTAGTAGCGTTTGAACGAACCTACTAAAAGAACAGAACTGTACCTTTATGTGAAGTGTACTTTCTCTCACTATTCTCGTATTCAGTTGCAGTTTACATTTCCCAGATAGCGCTGTTACAGTTTTCCTACAAACTTTCACTACAATCTTTATTTTATATGCTGCCATCTAGACATGGTCGAGGAAACTATCAACTCTGTCACAGTACCTTTCTCTTCATGTACATTCTAAATCATCTGATAGGTGGCAGTGATATTTTTAGTACCTTCTCGTCTAACCCCTCGTCCTATTTCAAAACCATCATCGCGCGAATACACGATCATTCGAACTTTTTGTTCGGTGAAGCTATACTCGTGGTTGCGCCGACAGAGGGCGCTTTCCGGTTTTCCAAACAATAATTGACATATGCGCGCGAACGATCGCGTATTGGTGCGACGATTGATTCGCGGCTTAATAGGTACCTATAACACACGAGGCAATAAAAAATAATACCAAAAATACAATCGACTTCCAAAATGCAAAGTGAAAAATAACTTTAATTTCGGAAGTCGGTGTCTTTGGATCAATCAGTATTTGTTTTTTGCCACCAACTTCCGAAATTAAAAAAAAAACTTTGTAGTTTGGAAGTCGGTTGTATTTTTGGTATTGTTTTTTTTTTTTCTTTTTAGTGTGTTGGTTTGTAATTCCTCAGTTCCACTTTAGCAAATGGTGCTTTTTGAGAGCAAATGCAAGAGTTACTATTAAAAATACTGAAATCGCTTTAGGTGTGCCTATAATATTTGAAGAGTTCCCTTGATTTCTTCATTATCAGATCGTGACCAAATCACAATGGGACCAACTTGGAAGTATACCTTTTCAAACAAAAAAATATAATATTTTCAAATCGGTTCAGCCGTCTTCGAGTAATCGGGGGACACACATTTTTTTTTTAGTCCCTTGAACTGAGGACCTCCTCCTTTTTTTTGAAGTCGGTTAAAAAGAGATGAAGGCGATGCTAAATGCTTCGATCTAATCTGACCTTTCTGAAGTTTTTGACCAATAACAGACATTGTAGACTGGCATCATGATAGACTGTTGTGTTGAAGGCACATCTGAGCATGGCAGTTGAGAGTATGTCATGCTCACTAAAATGACTCACTGATGGTGGCGAGTGTGTTGGATCATTCGGTTCCCTACAAAATGGTTGAGCTGGATGGTGCTGATCCACGCATCATGTTCGTGAACGGGCGCCGTCAGTTGAAACTGGTCATCTCTTATCTGCCAGGGCTTATTTTTAATCTTATATTTTCAATTGCTTTTGATTGTTTTTTTTTTTTTTTTGTACATTGTTCTCACATATAGAAGCAACAAGAATGATGTACCCAGGATTTTGAAATATCTATATTTAAGAGAGTGTCCTTGGAGTTTCTTGCCCGTTCTTCTCCATAGAGATCTACGTTTTGGAACGGGCAATTAGCTTCAACTTTCTGACTGACACTCTTTAACAATTCAAAAGTGTCTGTAAATGGTGTAATTGAAATAAATGCTTTGAGTTGAGTTTGAGTTTGACCTTTTTAGGGGTCCTTACCAAACCGAACCCTATTAATATAACTCCGTCCGTCCGTTCATCTGACTATCTGTCAGCGGCCTGTATCTCATGAACCGTAATAGGTAGAAAGTTGAAATTTTCACAGATTATGTTATTATGATTTCTATTGTCGCTATAACAAACAATAATAAATATAAAAATTAAGTTAAAAATTAAGGGGGCCTAATGGTTCGGTATTTTTTGCTTAATATTGTACGGTGGCCCTTCGTGTGCGAGTTTGACTCGCACTTGGCCGGTTTTTTAATTTCATGACAACATTCATAGTTCTTTAATATTATCTGGAAGATTTTAGTCCATTTGTGCTAAAGGCTCGTGCGCGATATCGCGGGCGCGACATACAGCGCGACCCTTGTTGCGCCCGCGATATCGCGCTGGTCTGCACGAGCCTTAACACTTTCCCGAACTGCGAAAGCCTGCATTTTGCTTTGCTTGATCTTATAATTTAACCCTTGATTTGACATGTTATAACTATTTATTTTTCATCATAGGAACAACTACTTAATAATTTTAAAAAGCTGTAAAAAAAAAACAAATAAGTAAGTTGTTGGCAACAACTTACTTCTTTGGTTTTTCTAAAACCAACTTGTTAAAAGAATTCGTACATGTACCGCACGCTTACAGCCCCGCATGATATCAAAAGTGAAGTTTACATTCATTCCATATACTGTGTATGGCGTAAAGCAGGATACTGATGTGATACATTTTATACGATATATCGATAGACATTTTTTGTTGGGTGGGAAATTATCAAATAACTTCTCCCGCTCTGGGCGGAGCGGGAGGGCGTGTCAGACTCTTACCGATTAAAACCCACCCGCGTTCCTTCAGTTGCCGCCTGTATATTGCCAGGGGCCACGGTATTCCTTTCGGACTTTCCCGCGACCCTGACAGGCATCGGCCCTAAAGGACCCCGTCAATTCTGATCTCTTTGAGGTGCGCGTCGAACACGACGCGCCGCCCGCGCCTACGGTGGCCGGGAATCAGCCTGTGATTCTCGACGCCCGGGCCTCTCTTGCGGCGGCTAGGGGCATCAGAGCGCCAAATTTGCCTCTCCTTCACGCATTCCGCCCCCTCCTTCGCGAGCATTACTGCTCCGCAAAAGGAGGTGACGGCCTCCCAATGCCCTCTTGCTCCATACCATGGCCTGGACCAGGGCCAGTCACGAGAGATCACCGCCGCTGATCGCCTCCATGAAGACACGGTGGTGCTCCGCTCAAGCCGAGCAGACTTCCACCGTATGTTCCACCGTGTTCTCCGGGCAATCCACACAATGGTGACGACCGGGCGTTTCCTCCCGCCTTATCCGGAACAGGAACCTCCCGAAACAATCGTGTCCAGTGAGGACCTGCGTCAGGTGGAAGGTTATATCGATATAACTTGTTCGACCTTCAAACTACCTACTATAGGCAGAAACTATAGTCTGCCGCCTTCAACGCTCCTTACATACTCTTTTTGCTTCGTTTGTTTTAACTTCTTATTAATTTTTCATTTGGTTTGTGACTAACCTGGCGTCAGAGTTTTTATTATATCGCCCATTGACCTCTGACTTAGCTTCATATCATTGAGAAGTATGTATTTCTCAGGCATGCTGGTTTCCTCACGATGTTTTCCTTCACCGTTTTTGAAGCAAGTGATAATTATACAATACGCACATAAATCCGAAAAATCAGATGTGCGTGCTTTGGGTTCAAATTTAAGACCTCTGACTTGACAGTCTAACGGTCACACCAATAGGCTATCACTACTCTCATCTTACTAACATGACTGATATAATAAACCTAAGCTATGTCTGAAACTATTTAGGCCGATTAGTTCATCCTCATGAAGTAATTTACCTGTCAACCGAAAGATAGGGAAGTAACTATGATAAGTCTTGTTTCGATACTCCAAAAGTTTCTCGCAGAACATCACTAGACAATACAGGAAATAGGCATAGCTACAATATGCAAAACTATGTCACAAGGTGACATATAAGATCCGAAGGCGTTGTTAACAAAAAATGTACATCATCTACATATGTATGTGCATACCGATATGAATTTCACTTGTCAATGTGTTTTGTAGTTCTTTACTGATTAGATTCCAACAACAAAATGGTCTCTTTCTACTTAACAAACGCAGAAAGTTCAGTATAAGCTCACAAATATGAGTTTAGTTTTAAACGATACTATATTATAATCCTCAAAAAATATAAATGGATGAAAAAACATGAAATTATCATGACACCCTGGGTGTCTTCAGTTCAATTAGGTTTTTTGAGTTTTTCACACTATCAATATTTCAGCGCACAACAGAGCGTTATGTCATAAAATCATTTAGTAATAATGACAAACGAATGATAACAGCGAAATATTTGAAAGCTATTTGCAACGTTGCCAACTATTGGGTTGCATTCTCTTAATCCAACATTTGACCGGATTAAGTCTCGCTTTTCCTCAATAAAGTAGGTCTAGATATTACCCATACGAGGCGAACTAAGATTTCCCGACGACCGGACATCCTGAGGTGGGTAAAGGAAGCGGCCATTATGAGAGAAGCGGCGCACGCGGCTGCGGGCGATCGGGACTGGTGGGTACTGGCGGAGAGAAAATATACTCAAATTGTAAGGAAAATTTAAATAGCGCAGGATCGGTTATATTATCTTTTCATGAGGGAGGCAGCGTGATGATGATAAAAGAAAGACAAATAAATGCGAGGAAGACTACGTTTTATGAGAATATTATTTTTGATTTCGATGCAAGAGAACTTCTTGCCTTTAAGATAATATGAGGTTTTATAAAAGACTAAACTAGAAGTGAAGAAATAGAACCAGGGAAAGTGTTTGCCAATGGTAACAGCACTATAACAGTACAAGATTTGCTTTTTTCTGGATATGTAAGACTTATAAGACTTCATATCTATGTGACCTAGAGGACATCTTTAAGTTGCTGTCTATTCAGTAATAACTTAACTCTTGGTGGATTATCGCTCGATCAAAAAAAAAAAACACTATTGTACAGGAAATAATGTATCGCGCGTTTATGTCTTTTTAATGGCCAAATGCTGGTGTAACAATGACACGAAATCAATTGTTTAGTCCCATCTCAAAAATGCCCAACGCGCCTAAAGAAGTTTTCACTTCATAAATGGCTTCATAAGTACCATGAGAAAAATATTTTCTTGAGTCTAGTTTTCTGTATTTCGCACTCATTATGACTGTACCAAGCTAGTATAATCACTGGTCTTGTTATGTTAGAAACCCAGCTCTGTAAACTTAGTCTGAGATATCACACTTCTAGTGGTGGCTATAGCTACTACATAGTAGTCATGAACTTTACTGGAATGTCGCTTTCCTAGCCTGTAAGCTTTGTAACTTTGTTAAAAGGTGAGCCTCCATGAATCAAGGAAGTGATTTTAATGACAGATTAAAATGTCTATTACAATTATTCTCACTCCAGCAGGTCCAAGCACCGCCACTTCGACCGTTTCTGTGCTTCCCGTATCCTGCGGATTCCTGCGGCCTTCACAAGGTTATCGGTCCATCTTGTGGGAGGCCTTCCAACGTTTTCTGGTACGCGACTACAGAATCTTTCGGCCCCATCGGCCATCTGTTCTGTAAGCAATGTGTCCTGCCCATTGCCATTTAAGTTTGGCAATTTTTCGGGCGTTGTGGTTACCTTGGTTCTCCTGCGGATCTCTTCATTTCTGATTCGATCACGTAGGGAAACTCCAAGCATGGTCCTCTCCATTGCCCTTTGGGTGACTTTTATGAGCATTATGAGCGACCACGTTTTATTGCCATAAGTCACTAGGTTATTTTAATCACAAACTTAATAATATTTCGGCTAGTTAGAGGTACAATACAAAATACAAATTCTAAATGGTTTATTGGCAAAAAAGAAAAGGTGAGCTTACTGTCTGATTATCATCAGACAGCAAGCTTACATTTTTTAAATTGTATGTACATTACAATGTTTTGTTTGACCGTTGACCCCTAAACTAAGCGGGGCTTATTTTCAGGTAAATAAAAATACTTTAACAGAAGTTGTAGTATTATTTTTCTTATGTCACTAAACAAAATAGAAAACTAATTATGAACGTAATCTTTATTGTGACCCTTTCACTGCACAGCGTACGCGTAATAATCGCGGATAAATTTGAATAACACTTTCCAAAAATCCGAAAACCGAAAGACATGATTGTATTTAAATTATTATTCTACAATCGTTTTCTATCCAAAATAGGTACCGTTTAGTTCGAACTATTGAATGTAAATTGGCTTATCCTAGGACAGCATACCATCACATCTGAATATATTATCATATAGAGATTTGAGGTTTGGTTGACCGAATAAAAGTGCTTGGACTTGAACTGCCAAATTCAGTTTTACCGACAAAGTTTCTAGAAAACCTATGTTATCATATTATTATAGTTATTTTTATGAAATCTGTTGAGTGAAAAACTACCTACATATTTAATTTTAGAAAGAAAGAAAAACTTTATTTTGACACAGTACCGTAGAAAAGGAACACATTTGAACAATTTCAAAACTTGCTCACTTCTTTCTTTCTCATTTTCATGTTGACACTTTAATCCAAAGTTTTTAATTTTCAAAAAAGTTTTTTTCACTTTTTTCGAAAATCTCCAATTTCAATAAAATATCACCTCTTCGATAATAGACTAAAGCCTATTCAATTCTCACAGAATAGTTTCACTCATCTGTTTACAAATATTAACGTTTTTGAACATTAAACCATGCGTATGTGCATGGTTTAATGTTGTCAATTTATGTCATTCAATTTATTTGCATATAAAATTATAAGCGTAACAAGAATGCGTAACATAAATTGTTACATAATGTGGTAACACTTTTAATTCACTTTACACAGTCCCAAATTTTTCAATTACTTCAAAAAGATAAAAAAAAATGAAATCAAACCGACATCTAACACTCATCATGGCATCCCATTTGATGCACCATCATACACACGATATAAATGTGTGGGCAATTTACTTGGAAAGTGCGGCGCAGAGCGATTTACCTCGAAACATAGAAACCGGACACTGAGCGTGCTCGCGGATATTTATACGAGTTTATGTACGCAAGCATTTGTAGTGTTAAACGTTTGAATTTGAGAATGGAACATGGTGTATGAGAGTTTGAACTATCTTTTTTTGGGTTCCATGCACGCAAACGTATGATAAAGTTTTTTCGGGGGGCGTTGTTTTGATTTTAAATGTCCTTTTGAATAAATAACGTTTGATATTGTCTTTTCATAATTTCTATCAATCAATCTGCATATTCACTTCGATATAATCATCTCTCTTTTCTCGAACTTGCGGAAAATCTTCTAAAATATATTATTAGTAATAAATGGTTTAACAAATCAAGTATCTTGACTTGGCTCGCGAGGTTGTCGACATGTGGGATGTGGATTCAGCAATCATTGTGCCGATAGTCGTGACAGTCAATGGTTTAATCGCCAAGACCCTCGACCAACACCTAACGAGGCTGTCGTTGGACAGCTGGATCAAGGGCTTGATTCAGAAAGTGGTACTCCTGGACACAGCTCGCATTGTCAGAAGGTTTCTCGCTCCGGAGCCCTGACTCCCGATAGCTTGGACCCTGTTCCCGATACCGATGGGCTACTATTTTTTATATTTTTAAATGTTTTTATATTTCATATGTTCTAATATTTAAAAATATAATTAATAATTATTTAAATTAAATAAAGGAATAATGGTTTAAAAGATGATTCCTACATTCTAATTATGTACATTCTACTCAATCACCTTTTCACGTGAATTGAAATTACAACCACAAAATCCAGAGCTGCATACCCATCCCAGAAAACAGATAACCTTCAAGAAACAAACGAGCAACGGAAGTGCAATAAACAAATACTTTCAAAAACAAGTGAATGGAGCGTAAATACATTCTGTTCGGAGACAATCGTGATGACCATATCAAGTAGATGTCGGTAATTTGACATAGATTTTATTCTTGCACGGTAACATTGACAACATGTGAAAGAATGCAGGTCAAGTTCGAAGCAAAAGTAAGCAATGTGCTGCAGGTTGAAGTTAACTGCCCTATTTTGTTCAGTTTGTAGGTTCGCTTTCACTGCATGCAATTGCATAGATTAAAATAGCCTTTACGAGAGGTGATAATTGAATGTACGGTGCACCTCGAGCAGTCAGCTCTACTGTCACCTTACTTACTAAGAATTATCATTGGAGAATGTTAAAATATTACACAATTGATAAATATTAAATATTACACAAATGTTAAAATATTATACAATTCTTAGCACGGTATCAGGAAGATTATAAAGAAACAAAGGAAAAAAAAACTATTTAATGTGTGACGCATGTCGGACTATAAGTCCACAGCACATCTGACATGCATCCACAGAGTGCATCCCGTTGAACGCTAGGTGAAACCGTGGCAAACCAAGGCGAATGATGGGACGCCATCTACCAAAAGGACTGACCCATGTTAGCAGAGAACGGTATAATGGTTGTGTGGGCAAGGGAAAAACAGGCTTTTGACCTATGGTGGGAAAAAAGAGACTAAATAATAGAGATATGAAAGAATTAAAAAAGATTATAAACACAGAATTTCACTGTAAGGGTCTGAAAGATCATAGAATTCGACACCTCCATGCAATAACATCGTAACTCACTTTTTTCCAAAAATTGAGTTACAACGGCATTGTTATGTAAAAAAAAAATGCATTTTTTCTGTACTATCATTGTAATTCTATTCCCCTTCGTTTCTAAAATAAACCAACGTCAAAGTATTGTAACTAATCCAAAAAATATTTTTTGTCAACAATATAATTTCAACTTTATTTACAATTTATAGAAAATATTATGAGTAGCTTGTTTATCAAGTGCAACAAAACTGTAACATTAGATACAATCTATGTACATGATAAAATTACGGTTTATGATCATAAAATGTACTGTTACTGCATTGTAAGTTGAGTTACAATGATGTTGCACGGATCTTTACGTTAGTTTTTAGTGCATTACGACAAGTTAAGACGAGTTGCGATGTTCTATTTAGTAGTTTACTCCCGCTCATAGAACTTCGGTGTTGTTACGTTGCTTGGTAAATAGAAGTGAGAAGGTGTACAAAGTGACTATTGCGGTGTTTATGGTGTAAAACCATAATAAAATGAAGCGTAACCAAAATATCTTAAATTTGGCATTATCATTAAGTGGAATTTCAACTGGTAAGTTGTATTTGAATTATAAATTCTCAGTGTTAGCATAATAATACCTATTTAAGTTTTGGCATGCGCATCGGAGTTCTTCAGTCAGTTCAAAATTAAAGATATCCTGAATTCAACTTGTACCAAATAACTGAATACAGAGTTTTACTTTGATTTTTGTTATTGCTTTTAACAAAAACTACTTTTTATTATTATTTATCTTATTTATTTTTTATTGTTTTTTAATATAAATAAATAATCGCATCAGTTTGACTGAGGCTTTACGTTCCGACACGATGAGGTATTCGAATAACTTGGTAGCTCGAATAGCTTGGTATTTTATTATAGCACCAAACTATTCGAGCTGGTGCTATTCAGATAGGTGCTGGTGCTATTTAAGTTGAAATGTTGAATGAACTTTATTATAATCTGTACTTATTTTAAATTTTAGATCAAGAGGAAGCTTCGACTTCGTCCAAGGCGGATGATCATGCTACCCAGAAAATTTCTCCACCAAATGATGACAGCCATTTTCTCGAACATGGTGACGATTTACTTTCATTCAAAAAAAAAAATACGGAACAATGCTCAGGTACGCTATTATAAAGACTTGTCCACCTCATCCAGTATAAAAGAACCATTTTCTCCTGATGTTTCTGAGTATATCCCTTCCGAACACAATGTTTCAATACATAGTTCTCAACATTCCATAGAATGTAATACGCCTTTACAAGAGATACCAACATCTACAAACTTTATATCTGAAAATATAACAGCTCCTGAAGTGACACCAAGGACAGTGAAAAAGACTGTTCCGAAGAAAACTAACCCAGGTAGAAAACGAGACCATAATCCAAAAAACTGGAAACGCAACATCACGAAACAAAAGAAAAATTCTGGCGAAGAATACATAAACAGAAGCGGAATCTTAGTACCAAAGAAAAGTATGAGGAGTGGTTGTAATAATACCTGTATTAGAAAGTGCAAAGAAAAAGTAATGGAAACGACAAGAAGTGCAATTTTTAAAGATTTTTGGGGTTTGGCCGATCACTCAAGACAAGCAGACTTTATTTGTAGATTTGTAGAACGACTTCCACGAAAACAAATAACAGCATCAGTTATTGGACAGTCACGGCGCCACTGGTCCTTTCAGTATTATTTATTTGAAGATGGTAACAGAAAAAGGGTCTGCAAAAAAATGTTTCTTGATACCCTGTGTATTAGTGATATGTGGCTACAAACAATTTACAAGAAAATAGACAAAGACGGAACCGGACTGATGACAGGAGACTTGAGGGGGCGACATAGTAATCGGTAAAATGTGATACCAAATGAAGTTAAAGAATCTGTTAGGGCTCATATTTCATTAATTCCTACAGTGGATTCACATTATGTAAGAAAAAGAACCTCAAAGCTCTACTTTGAGGAAACTTTAACATACCCTGCATTGTACAGGCTTTACGTCGATTGGATGAAAGAAAATCGTCCGTTGGAACAAGTGGCAAATTCTAGGCAATATAAGGACATATTTTATACTGAATACAATATTGAATTCCACAAACCTAAGAAGGACCTTTGTATTCTTTGCGACCGCTATAAGAGAGGGACTGAGAACGAAAAAGAAGACATGAAGCTAGAGTATTCCTTGCATATTGCGAACAAAACAGTGGTAAGAGAGTTGAAAGACACTTGTAAGTCTCAGTCAAAACAATCGGATTTAATTGTTACAGCCTCATATGACTTACAGAAAGTATTGACTACACCCCAATCTGAAGTTTCGCTCTTTTACTACAAAAGGAAGTTTGCGGTATATAATTTTACTATATATGATATAGGAAAGGCCAAAGGATACTCGTACGTCTGGAATGAGACAATTGGCAAGAAAGGATCCTCAGAAATTAGTAGCGCTGTGTTTCTTTTTATCAAAAAGAAATACGAAGAAGGATTCCGTATATTTAATTTCTTTTCCGATTGCTGTGGCGGACAAAACCGCAATCGAATAATAATAGCTATGTACTCGCATGCATGTAAACTATTTGGAATAACAATTACACATAACTATTTTGAAGTAGGACACTCACAATCTGAAGGGGATGCTATGCACGCGTTGATAGAGCGCCGGAAGAAAAATCAGATTATTTTTGTACCAGAACAATGGATCACCCTGATCAGATGTGCTAAAACTACGGGGACTCCTTATGACGTTACTGAATTAGATCAAAACCTGATTCTTGATTATAAATGTCTTTTAAAGAAAAAACTAAACTGGGACTGGAATAGTTCTGGAAAAAAGATGACATGGACTAAAATACAACACATTAAAATAGAAAAGGAAAACCCTGATTTAATTTATTTTCAATACGATTTTCTCAGTGATCAGCACTTATCTATTAACCTTGCTATGAAACCTACTTCACGAATCACACGAACGAAAAGAGCACAAGGGACTGTTCAGTGTGAACAGTTGAACGAAGGACAAAGTATTCCTTTATTGTATAATAAAGTGCTCCCAATATCAACAGCAAAGTATAAGGACCTTGTAAGCTTGTGTCAATATAAGGCAATACCAGATATTTATCATAGTTTTTATTTAAATCTTCCACATTCCACTCAGCTAGCTACAGACAATGACAGTGATGAAGAAAATTAATATTTTTAATAAGTTTTTTTTAATATGTTTAAAAAATTGTTACTTACGTTTAAAAGATACTTACTTAGTGTCTTAATTTTATGTTGAATAATATAAGAAGGTATTCAGTTAAGTTCTGCTATTTTGTCATTTCTGATTCTGATTTTGTGATCTCATTAAATAATATTTAAGTGCTACAAACTGTTTCTTTTATCTTTCAAATTAATAAGACAACATAATAACAAACACAAAAATACGTATAATAATAATACATTATCGCATTATGAGATGTGTATTTACAGCTTTGTTTTGGATTGCATGAATTAACTTAATTTTTACTATATAAAAACATTTTATGTAACTTAACACCTTGGAGTTACAATTATCTGACCACAAAAATAAATTAAACTACAAAAAAACTAAATTGTAACTCAGACATACAATGTTTGTCCTCGTAACTTATATGTCATTTCACTGTTTTGTTTTTCACGTAAGTCATGAAAACCCATGAAAACAATTTTTCTTTTACAACTTAACCATACCTATTTATAGTCCGCCTAAACTATATTAAATAGAGCCAGCTTCAAAAATTGTACGGGGTGTTTTGAGTTTGCTAAAATTTTTCAAACTTTAAAATCGCGCTCCTATAAAATCACAAAAAGTGAGTTACGATGTTATTGCATGGAGGTGTCGAATTATATGCAACTATAACTTAGTAGCAGCCCGGAATCTGGATTTGTGCCCCGTGCACGGTTGCTGGTAATAGACTCGCCCCTATTACATGCGAGAAGTTGCAGGCGTGATCTTATGTAATGTATTACGAATTTATTCACACAAGATTCGACGAAACCCCGCAACACTATGTCTAGCTACTACATGCTAACCTTCATTGACAGATGACACGACACAAGTTCAAGAGAACCCGATGCCATCGTTCTCACTCAAATGAACTATAACATAGCGTCTATTGTTTTACTTTTTATCTGTCCTAATTATTGACAGTCCGGTTCCCGTGACACGGTCTGGGTTTAATTGAGTGTGAGAAATTATGCACGTGAGGTGGTATATCATTTCATAAATGTTCCATGGCTAGTTCCATGGTTAGCCAAGGAAATAGCCATGGAACCTTTAAACATTACAGTGTCAGCTTTTCTTTCTTTTTGTTGCTTAAAAAACGTATGCCTATTTATTTCTTTCAGTAGAACTCAACACGATCGTTTATCTACCATTGTTTAGCTTTCGATCACTAATAGTCTTAATTTTAAGTAGGTCAGCATTTTTGAAGAAGATCGTGGTAAAAGACAAAAAAAGGACTAAGATGTTGGTTAGATTTAATATGCTGGCCCGCAAGTTTGCTAGGTGTAAATTACGCTGTTTAAGGCATACTGCCAGAAGTTTTACACTTTCAGCCTGCGGGTCAGGTATACGTAGAGACTAGGGAAACCGTGGCTCCCAGCAACATGGCAACTGAAGGAATACGGGTGGGTTTTAGTAAGAGTCTGACACGCCCTCATACTCGCTCCGGCCAGAGCGGGAGAAGTTATTTAATACTTTCACGTCCAAAAAAAAAAGTATACATAGAGAGCCTACAATGCCCTCCATGTTCAGTACATAATGCTTTTCAGGTGTTGCCCCACCAACACCCGAAAAGCGTCTGTTCAGCGGTTCTGTAGTTCGTCGGGCATGTTTGCCGAGGCAGGCATATAGGTAGTTTTGAGGCTATCATGCGCAAAAGAATGGCATCACTAAATGCGTAAGGTACGTGGAAATTCCAATAGCATCCTGAAGGCTATTTTGGAGAGGCCAGACTACCCTTTTCTGATACACTGGTCCCGTAGAAATAGCTGCGGGCCTGGTGCTGAGGAAAGATTTTTGAATTGATATTGATCTAGAAGATAAGATATGGTCATGTTTTAATTTAATGCTAATTTAATTTTGACATAATTTTGATTTTATTTTAATTTTATTTTGATTAAATTAAATTTAACGTTAATTTAATTCTGATTAGTTGTTGATATTAAATCAACAACTAATCAGAATTAAATTGTTCTATTTCTAATTTATTAAAATTTTTGATTGAATTCTTATTTAATTTTGATCTTAATTTTAATAAAATTTTTGCTTTTGACTAAAATATTGTTTATTTTTTATTTTAATGTTACTAACATATTTTTCTAAGTTCAAATACTAATATAATATGGATGTTTTCCGAAATAAATTATTTGATTTGATAATTTGATTAAGTACGAAACGAAAGAAATTAGTTTACTAAACAAAGCTAAGGTTATGCAATAAGTTACCGTTAGGTTGTATGTGGTTAGAGATTGTATTCTTGGCCTTGGTTGGCATCCGTTACAAAGCCAGCATTTTATCTTGTTTTTTTAAGCTTTTCCTTAAGCTTCACGTAAACTTTACTTTTGATGAAAATTAAAAAGCTGTTCAATGTACCAATTAGTGTGATTAAACAATAATACTAGGTAGGCATCTATTTTAATATATTTTTTCGAAAATAATTTATTTATTTGATAACTCCTAACTATCTTGCTGGATGCGGATGCCTCTTCTTATCTGCCATCGGTGTCGATACAATACCAATGCATAACTCATTATTAACTTTATTTTTGCAATTTTTCTTTTATTTTTTCTTTTTATTATTATTTTTATTCTCTTTTCTTGTTTTATTTATTTTGAGATCATAATAATATATTCACAGATAAACTACGGTTTCCGAAGATATGCATCTATTATAAAATTTTATATCTTCGTCTTTGATTGTTAGTTAATTTTGATCAACCAATTAAGTATTCTTACAATCACCATTTGATGGCAAAACTAATAATAGACTTCAGTCTTACTTTTAAAGCAGTGGTAGCCCAGTGGTAACGACTGCGCCCAACGATTTGTAGGTCGCAGGTTCGAACCTGACAGGCGCTTTACTTTGTATAAATTATTTCATCAACACTGGTCTCAAAACGGTGAAGGAAAATATCGTGAGAAAACTGGCATGTCCGAGAACCAAAAACTTCGAAGACATGTTACGTCTACCAACCCGCACTGGGCCGACCTGTTGGCTTACGGTCCACGTGGTTGCTTACGGCCCACCCCCTCTCACAAAGAGGAGGCCTGTGTCCCAGCAGTGGAAATATTATAGCTTGATTATGTATGCTTACTATTAATACTCACTATTTTACTATAAATTCCCAAGTTTTTCCCTGCCCCATCGATAGTAATTCAATACTTTCATTTATACTTTTGCGGGTTCCATTTCTAGCGATCACTTTCAAACAAGATAAATCAATTAAAAAGTGAATTATATGAAGTATAATGAGCAAGAAGATGACATTACAATAGGTAACACTTTCATTTGTAGATACTGTTCGGATGACGTATAGATGAAAAGTTTTGAGTCATGACTGTGTTTGCTATTTGTCATGTCGTTTTCTCAATGTTTTGTGTAGTTATGGTGGTATGGTTTATGCAGCTTCATACGCACCTGTTTTTATTATAAACTTGGAATATAGACTGTAAATTGTAATCATTAACATAACATAACATCACGCTTGTATTCCTCGAAGGGAAAAACAGAGGTGCATCTATTAGTACACCCACATTTCGGAGTCTGGATTAGTGTCCGGTTGATGGCAATAGGCTCGCCCCCTATTACATGGGACTTAAACATAACTGTAATCATTATCTTTAAGGAATAAATGTATTTACTAGACACGATACTACATAAACACTAATTGACAGACAGCGCACAGCCTAAACCACTGAACCTTGCTTCAAGGTTGAGATTTTTCACAAGAGTTCCTTTTATATAACGCGGGTGAACACTTAAGCAAGATTTATGTAATTTATTTAAAAAATGGGATATTAACAGTTTCGAATATAAAAAAAACTTTTAATAATATAACTTTAATTTTGGAAGTCGGTGGCAGGAAATGAAAATTCAATAACCAAAGACACCAACTTCCGAAATTAAATTTATTTTTCACTTTGTAGTGCTTTTTTTTTGTTTTTGATATCGGTTGTTTTTTTTTCTGTACAAAATTTTATTTTTCACTTTTTAGTTGTGGTACCTACCTCATACAAATGCGAATACCAATACCTGCTATATAAATAACAGTGACATAAATTTATCATATCATCCACATACTAAGTGGAAAAAAATACGTATTATTGAAGTTAACTCAAAAACTACCCAAGCGAAGTTAATAAAATTTATATGAGACCGCATCTGAAATATGACCTGCCAAACAAAAAAAGAATCATCAAAATCAATTCATAATTGGCGGAGTAATCGCGTAACAAACATATTAAAAAAAAAAACATACAGTCGAATTGAGAACCTCCTCCTTTTGGAAGTCAGTTAAAAACATACCTCATTTATATTTACATATGCAATATAAAAATACTATAAAGCCTATGTTATTCCCACAATTAAGACGACTCTAACGACTCCTCATACGTTAAAATCCATCAAGCCGTTTAGGCTACAGAACGTACCAAAGAAATAGACGTACATACGTACATACTCTCGAAAATCATTACCCTCTTTTTGGGTCAGCCGGGTAAAAAATGTCTCCAAATAAAAACTTGTTCTCTTTGCAGTGATGAGGCGTAATTATAATTAATACTCGTTTCATCTCGGTAAGAATAGGATAGCTTAGCTAACAGGTTGATTCTATTTTGCAATGCATGCTTCGTCATTGCTCTAGTCACGCGCATGTCAAGTTTAAAGTTCACTTTTCAGTGCCAAAGGCGTGGAAAGTGTTCTTAGATAAGTAAAGATTATTAAGATGTATTAGATATTAATAAATTGCCTTATTTATTAATATTAACACACTCCTCTTCTATATGGAAATCAATTGTCAGAGAAACCTCATAAGGAATGAAAATAGAGTGTGAACAAACTGCAAAAATGTCCTATTGAAAAACCGACCAAGTGCTTGTTGGACTACGACGAAGGGTAGTTGGAAAACATGTTCTCCCATTCATTCCAACAGCAAATGTAAGTTTGTACGCACAATATTGCGAGATTTACCATGTTATTTTAAGACCATAGACTTCTTCTAGGTTTTCCTGTAATTTATGAGTAAGGAGCCATACTATGTATTTTTTTCAAAATTTTTAGGTCCAGTAGTTTCGGCGATAAGGAGGGAATGGTCAATTTTCTTCGAATTTCTTAAATCATTTATTTAAAAATTATATAAAAATATATATTTAAGATCCTCGCAACAAGCCCTTTTATTTGATATGTCACACGGTACTGTTTGCAAAACTTTAATTTTTTCTTTTGCCCCCCAAAAGTTCCCCTATATTCAAAATTTATTTATTTACGTTACACGTTCGTGTTTGAGTCACAGAAATACATATGTGTACCGAATTTCAACTTAACCGGTCCATTAAAGTCGGAGCTAACTGGTTGTGATTGCCGGACAGACAGACAGACACACAGTGATCCTATAAGGGTTCCGTTTTTTTTCCTTTTGAGGTACGGAACCCTAAAAATAAATTCATCATTTGCGTCTCAAAAACAAAAACAAAACAGTACAATGACTTGTAAACACACCGAAAAACTTCGCTTCCACGGCAAATTGCTACGATATCACGAAATTTCATCCATGCATTACAATAAGAGATGAGTTTCAACTTGTTGCGTGTGAATTTGTTTGTAAAAATATAACTTTCTAGTTTGTAATGTCACGTAATCTGCTTGATCGACGGGCCGTGAGGCAGTGAGAGCGGGGAGCGGAGTTCAACCAAGGTACTGAGCTAGTCCACAATTATAGGGGCATAAAGCTGAGGCTAGGAAGCTTGTCATCATCCTCTTGCCCTAATCCCAATTTATTTGAGGTCGGCGTAAAATTTCTTGGGTGTAATGCAGAATGCTGCGATTGTGTTCTTTATTTATATTACGTTACGGATCATTGTTCTATGAAAGTATTTTCTTGTTCAAGTTTTCATTTTTGTCGGCACTCCTGGAGTGCCACTGATTTTTTTTTTAAATAGTTTAGGGTGTAAATTATTTCATCGCCACTCTCAAAACGGTGAAGGAAAACATCGTGAGAAAACCGGCATGTTCTAGAATCAAAAGTTCGAAGACATGTGAAATCTTCCAAACCGGACAGGGCCCGCGTGATGGATTACAGTGCACACTTAGAGGAGGCCTGTGTTCCAGCAGTGGAAACATTATATGCTGATTATGCCGATTGATATGATGATTAACCTCTGCAGAACTCTTAAACATAGGAATACAGGCCTGATGTTTCATCTCAGTTTGTAATGTCACATAATCTGCTTGATCGATGGGGCCTGTCAAGAGCGGAGAGCGCAGTTCAATCGAGATAAAAGGGTTCGTCCACGATAAAGTAATAAAGGCTATGATGCTGGCAGTGATACCCTTTAGCACAAGATGACAATGATGACAATGATGACTTACATATCATAAAACAAAGTTCCCCACCGCGTCTGATTGTCTATCGGTCTGTCTATCTGAACGCCAAAAAACGAAAGAAATCTCGCGAATAAGCGAAAAACTACCGATCGGATTTTCAAACGGTTTTCCCCAATGGACGGAGTAATTCAGGCGGAAGGTTTTAGTGTATAATTCATTAAGGTTTTGTATAAATTGGCTGAAATTTGACGATTATTGTTCAAGATGTCGGAAAAAATCATGCCGACTGGGAGCTTTATTAGCGTGCGCCGTGGAAATCGTAAAAGTTACATAAAATGTATGCTCTACAATATTGTTTATCTTAAAAAGTTCAACAAAAAAAGTCCGCGATGGCATCTTCTAAGGATGACCCCACAATAACCATTTTTATCTTTCAGAATTTGATAAAAATTCCATTGTTACTTTCGAAGCTATTTTGACCAGTGTTATATTAATTTAAATGAATGGTTTAAAATATATCTAAGATTAAAAATTACGCGTAACAAAATAATTTTGGTTGACGGCAACTCGGGCGCAGCGTTAGGAGTCAATGACTTTTTCCTTGGCTATTATGTATGTAGTCCCGGTATGGGTAGTACGTTCCCTGTTGGAAATTCCGTGGACTACTCAATAAAATAACATATTAGACTCCAAAATATATTGTGCATCACTACAGGCAAAACGATCAGCAGTACAAGCACGTTTATGAAAGTGACATCTGTCTAGAAAACTTATTCTATATCAGCAGACTTTATACTGGGACACATATACGAACTCCATGATGTGTATTAGGCACATACCAACATCATTGTTGTAATTATTTCCAACACTGGCCCTTGAACCAATATAAACTCATGTAAATCACATTACACACGTTGAACACTATAAATAATCTAAGCATAGATACATCCGCTGTCTAAAAAATAATAAAACATTACAACAGCAAAAGACATAGCAGAAGTATAAATTTATCAAAGTATCCGTCACATATAAACAGTAAATATTCAAAACTATGTGATACGGATCTAAAACAAATTATACTTCTGCAAGTACCTATACCTTACTTACTGCTTAGAACCATTATGTCATTTATTTAACGATATAAATAAACGACATATAAACTTATCGTGTTTTTCCTTTGCCAACGGTTTCGTTAAAACGTCGGCCACCATTTCATCAGTAGATTGGTATTTTATAACGACTGTACCTTCCTCAACGATTTCCCTGATGAAATGATGTCTTACGTCAATGTGTTTCGTTCTGGCGTGGTACATAGAATTAGTGCACAACTTCAGTGCAGACTGATTATCATTAAACAATGTAATCCTATACTGTACCCCGTAAATTTCGAACAGAAACTTGCGTAGAAAAAGAGCCTCTTTACAAGCATCTGACAGACACATATATTCGGCCTCTGTGCTTGAAAGAGCCACGGTTTTTTGTTTTTTACTCTCCCAAGAGATGGTAGAATTTCCCACTTTGAACACATAGCCGGTATAAGATCGGCGATCGACCTCATTTGACGCAAAATCAGCGTCAGCATATGCAATAATATCCAACCCTGACTTCTGAAAAGTTAAATAATGATCAGGCGTACCTTTCAGATAGCGAAGAACACGTTTTGCCGCCTTCCAGTGAGTCTCATCGTACGCGTCGTTGAACTGGCTGAGCGAGCTTACAGCGTGCGCAATATCCGGCCGGGTACATACCGCTATGTACATCAGACATCCTATCAGGCCTCTGTAGTCGTGCGTACAATCCTTTTTTGTAGATTTCACGAGCTTCAGACCTGCCTCCATAGGTGTTTGTGCAGGTTTGCAATCTGACATATGAAATCGTTCTAGCACCTTCTTAATATAGCTTGACTGGTCTAGAGTTATTTCCTTGTTCTGTCTGCAAAGCCTCATTCCAAGAATGTTATGTGCTGGCCCTAAATCTTTGATTTCGAAGGCCTTCTTCAATTCTTCTTTGATTCCTGCCGTATCTCGGCAACCAGCTGAAGAAAATAGCATTATGTCATCAACATAGAGCGCAATTATAATCATAGATTTCCCACTCGACTTGACATAAACACAAGGTTCGGAAGATAAACGTTTGAATTTCATTTTGCTCGTCAAAACGCTATTTATTTTCTCATACCAAGACTTCGAAGCTTGCTTCAGTCCGTATATGGCCTTATTCAACTTGTAAACTTTATCTTCTTGGCCTTTAATCTTGTAGCCCTCTGGCTGTTCCATAAAAACGGTTTCTTTTAAGTCTCCATTTAAAAACGCCGTTTTTACATCCAGATGCTCGATATTCATGTTATGTTCTGTTGCCAAAGCTAGCAACGTACGTATAGTAGAATATCGTACTACAGGGGAGAACGTTTCTTCGTAATCAATACCGTATTTCTGGGTATAACCTTTTGCAACTAGGCGCGCTTTGTACCTCAATATTTCCCCGTCAAGGCCAAGCTTTCTTTTAAAGATCCACTTGCATTTGACAGGCCGTTGCTTCGTATCGCGGTTAGTCAGAGTCCAACACTTATTATCGATGAAGGATTTATACTCTTCCGCCATCGCGGCTTTCCACTTACTCGCTTCTGGGCCATTCAGTGCCTCGCGTACTGTCTGAGGGTCCCCCGTGTCACTGCATACAGTGCGTGCTACACTAGCTGACTCAAACTCACTAGTTTCGTCCGTAGAGTTCTCGTAGTCTTCCAGTGTGGAATCTCCTGGGAGGTACGTCTCATCCGCAGGATCATCTGGGCTCTCACTACTGCTCTCAGAATCATCTATCACAATGGTCCTGTTATCTTGACAGTTTTCGTTAGATATTTCTGCGGGTTCTTGGGGTAAATCGGGCAAGGCGGGTTGCACTGGAATATTATCGGCGACAGTTACATTGTTTGGAAACAAACCAATCTGAGTGTAACGTGAACTGTCATTCATATCTGATGAAGTGTCATTCCAAAAATCATGTTCTAGAAAACTGACATTTCTTGCTTTAATGATATTCTTCGGGCTCGCCGGATCTATCAATCTGTAACCCTTTGACTCGTCACAGTATCCGACAAAAATATATTTCTTACTTTTGGGATCCAATTTGTCCCGTTTGTGCTGTAGGGCATAAGCTTGACATCCAAAAATGCGTAGGTAACTCAGATTCTCCTTTTTACTTGTCCATTTTTCTTCCGGTGTACTCCCCATCACAGCCTTAGTTGGAGAGCGATTCTTCAGGTAGACGGCGGTGTTGACCGCTTCTGCCCAGAATTGGGTAATTCTCACCAAATCATGAAATTCGGCCATTGCAAACTGGCAAATAATAATTGAATTAATTTGTAATTATTTTTTGTGGATTTCGTAGTACTGGTGTACTAAGATTGTAATTATATAGTGGTCCCCAGAATAAACGTTTTTTATGAGAATTATGCGGATATTAAAAAAATAAAAAGTGAGGGAATGACGACTAAATGGGGGAATGGACCTTATTAACTTAATTACGCTTATTTTTATATTATCTTTTATTTAGAAATCAAATATTATTTTCTTACATTAGTAGGTAATACTTAAATGAAAAACAAATTATCTTTGCTTACTTAAAAAGTAATTTGCATTCCACTAACTTAATATATATCTTCTAAAATAAAATAAACTATCAAACCTATTTGACAAATAACAAAACAAATAACCTTTTGAACAAAATAAACGTAACATAACTGAAAATCTACTGACATAAAGTTCTCTTGTTACCTATTCAGTCTCAAAGTTACCAATACATTCTTAACTCAACTAGTCTATTTCCTTTATGGAATAACATCCCCTTTTGATTAATGTTGGGGCCTTAATCTTCTGCACAAATATCTTTCCAGGCATACAACTGTTCGTCCTTGATTATAGGCCATCTCCAAGATTTGGTTCCGTTTTTCATACACTTCACAAAAGCACCTTCTTAAAGTTTTTCGTCCCATTTGATAAGAACATGATCACCTATCTTATAAGTGGATTTTTGTTCAGTACAAATATCATCATTTTATTTTGATGAATGCCTTACTTTCGGACTTTAATCTGGACATTTTTGCATAAAGTATTCCTCTACGTCTTCTTAGTTGCTGCCTTCTCCAAGTAGCTACTAGATCTCTAAACTCATTGATTACTCGGTACTGGGCTAGGAGGAGGTGTCTCGTCTAAAATTCTCTCCAATTCTGACGTACTTTCGCTGTTTTTTCTCTATATGTTTAGCTATTTTTCTTCCAGTTTTTTTCTTTTTTGCAGTCTTTCTTTAGAACTCGTAGGATAAATAGGTTTTACTTGGCCTTTTTCTTTTTTTTCAGATGTTTCAGTCAAAAAACTTACAAGATCGGATTTCATTTTCTCTCTTCGTTACCTATCATATTCTTTCTTTTTTTAATTTCGCTTCTTCTTCGCTTAACTTCTTTTTTCTTGGCATTATTTGACTCTACAATAAGACGGAAGTGGTAATTCAAGAGTTAAGAAAACAGTTACCTATTAAAAAGTAAGCTGACCTCAATCAAAAATCATTCCCTCACAAATCATCATTCCCTCACTACAAATTAATATGAGGGAATGACGGTGAGGAAATGACGAAACAAAGCATATCTAAAAAAAACTCGCGACATAACCTTACTTTAAAAAAGATTTATTGTACAAGTTACATCACTCCCAAAGGTCCACTTCA
The DNA here is from genome assembly GCA_916610215.1 of Omphaloscelis lunosa. Lineage (NCBI taxonomy): Eukaryota > Metazoa > Arthropoda > Insecta > Lepidoptera > Noctuidae > Omphaloscelis > Omphaloscelis lunosa. Next base: position 2,122,323 of record OU744266.1, on the reverse strand, counting down.
CTGTGTATTTAATAACTATTAAAGTATTTACCTCTTGTTTTTGCAGGATGTGATGGAATGACTGTCAAAAATGTAATCTTATAAAAATAGTAATTCAACCATTTTTCATTGCAAACTCCAAGACACTCCCGTAAAATTCGCCATATTTATGAATTGTCAGTACTGCCAACTATCAAAAACTAATCGCAGCGGTCATGTTTGATTAAAAATGCGTTCATGGTTTGATTGTCAGTAAAATGTGAGGGAATGATTTAATTTTATGAGACACGTGATATATATATATATTTGAAATTGGTTCTTTACTTTATAATCCAAAATAGTTTTTTTTTCATTAATGTATTTTATTTTGAATTGATCGGAAAAACTTGCAAGGCTTTTATTAGGTTTTTTGTATGTTTAATAATGTAAAGTTATTTCAATTTGGAGCTTGGGACATAGTGAGGGAATGATTTTAGGAGCATTTTATAGTAAGTTTTATTTTTTATTTATACGTATAGTTCCAAAACGATGCGTGTAACTTTTAGCCACATTAGTATAGATTGCAAGGGAATTTTGATTACCGGTAAATGTTTGTTATATTTTTGTTAAAACTTAAAGGACAAGAATTTCGGATTTTCGTGAGAATTACCCAATTGCTTTTTCAAGCCTGCTTCCTGGAGCATGCACCTGGCTTTCTCTGTAACGCTTCTGATCGCGCGTTCCGCGACTCCGTTCTGAGCCGATGACCTTGGAACCGTGGTCTGATGTCGAATCCCATGCTTCTTCAGGAACTTCTGAAATTTAGAATTGACATATTCACCACCATTGTCACTACGAAGAACTTTTATTTTCTTATTGGTTTGGTTTTCTACGAGAGCTTTAAATTCTTTAAACAACTCGAAAACCTCATCTTTCCTCCTAAGAAAATAAACAAATGTTTTTCGTGACAGGTCGTCAATGAACAACAGAAAATATTTTTTTCCACCTAGAGACGGGCACGGCAGTGGTCCCATGACGTCACTGTGAACTATTCCAAGGATTTCCTTGGCCCTAGTCTCAGATTTCTTTGGAAATGGCAACATAGTCTGTTTAACTAACATGCAAGAAACACACGACTGAAAGTTCTTGTTGTCATAAGAAATACCTTTGACCATACCTTTTCGCAGTAACTCCATGCTTCGGGTGTTCAGATGTGATAGACGACGGTGCCAAATTTGTTGCGTTGACTGGCTTCCAGTAGCAGGGTACTGCGGCGTTTGCTCCACGCTGACGGCAACAGGACGACTGTCATCCTTCAGTTGACATGCCGGCACCGCTTTGCTGTCACCTGTACCTACAGATAAAGACGAACACATGGCCTGCGAGGATAGCTCGCTACACGAAACAGAAACAGTTTCAATGGCATCAAGTTCATAAATACCATCTCTCAGAGTAGCTGTAGCCAAAACCTGCCCGTTGTCATAGACTGTACACACGCCAGAACGAAACACAATTTCGTAACCTTTCTTATCCATCGCACTAACAGATAATAAATTAGCAGATAACTTAGGGACTAAGTACACATTACTTATCGATCTCACACTGTTGTCCTTTAACACAGCTTGCGCAGTTCCTTTTCCAGCTGTTTGCAATGCTTCACCATTGGCAATTAAGACCTTCTTTGGCTTTCCAGTTGTAAAATCTGATAAAAACCTGCGATCATTGCAAAAATGTTGCGCCGCACCGCTGTCGACGTACCAAACGTCTCGCTTGACGCCTGCGGCCAACGCTGTGAGATGCGCCTGGCCTTTCCGGCCACTCTTCTTGCCGTCAGAGTTGTCAGGACAATCCTTCTTGATATGCCCACTCTTTTTGCATCTGAAGCACTTAATTCGTTTGGGTGCTTTCCGGGCTGCTAAAGCCGTAGCATCTTCGCCTTTCTCATCGCGTCTTGCATTTTCCAGAAGCAAGTTCGCTTTGACATTTTCGCTTGACAGTGACGTGTTCGAATTTTCTAGAGCCATAATCAACGGGTCGTAATCGCTTGTCAAACCACTGAGTAAAATCACGGCCACGAAGTCATCTTCCAAAGCCGCTCCGATGTCGCTCAGTTGTTGCGATGTATCCATAACCTTATTAACGTATGCCTCCATACTCGCACATTCGCTTAATTTGGTGGCGAACAATGTGCGAAGCAATCCGAGCCGTCGTGACAAGCCTCGGTCTTCGTATGCCTTCTGAAGGTTGCTCCATGCTTCGCGAGCCGTCTTGGCATTTCTAATTTGTGGAAATACACAAGGCTTCACGTTTAAAGCGATTTTTGCGAGCGCTTTCTGCTGTTTCTTGGCATCTTCGTTTTTATTTTCAGTTGTGCCCACACAATCCCAAAGATCGTCATGAATGAGCACCATCCGCATCATGAATTTCCAGGATGGATAATCTTGGATCCCGGATAATTTTTCAATAGAAACATTCTGAATGGCCGTTGCCATCTTTTGTTTCCTAGCGAATAAATTTTGAAAATAATTTTACGAAAACACACGCACACACTTGGAAAACGGTTATTAGAGTAGCGAATAACCACGCTCTGCTACCATGTTGGAAATTCCGTGGACTACTCAATAAAATAACATATTAGACTCCAAAATATATTGTGCATCACTAAAAGTGTACATCATGTACAGGCAAAACGATCAGCAGTACAAGCACGTTTATGAAAGTGACATCTGTCTAGAAAACTTATTCTATATCAGCAGAGTTTATACTGGGACACATATACGAACTCCATGATGTGTATTAGGCACATACCAACATCATTGTTGTAATTATTTCCATTGGGATATTTTCCGACATCCACGCGGGCGAAGCTTTGATCAAAAGCGTAATTAATAAGTGTAATGTAAATATGTAAACCTTCATGAATACATTTTCTAATGATGGTGAAAACCGCGTCAAAATCCGTTGCGTTGTTTAGAAGAACAACGCGGTCACACAGACAAACACGAAAAGCGACTTTAATTTATAATAACGGACCTGACAGACGTAGTCCTGCCCGGACAGCGCCACCTACCGGGTCCAGTTGTGAATCTAAACCATCCACTCAAATACACGCAATTTTTTTTATCAAAATCGGTCCAGCCGTTTAGGAGAAGTTCAGTACACACACGTACAGAAGAATTATAAGATATATAAAGATTGATGTATGTATAGGAAGAAGTCTCTTGTCAATAGGAATCCTACTAAGGTACCTTTTTTGTGTGGGAAATTATCAAATACCTTCTCGCGCTTCTGGGCGGTGACTCCGTGTGTGGTCAATGTGACGTAATCGTTCACGAGATCAAACTGATTAAAACCCACCCGTGTTCCTTCGGTTGCCTTGTTGCCGGGGGCTGCGATCTCCCTTTCGGTTTTCTTCGCGACCCCGACAGGCATAACAACTACTTTGCATCAATGTAACTCAAACAATACACAGAACTGACACATTAACACAATCCGGTCCCTACTTGTGTATTATTTAACCTGTGCGTGCTTTCACCCACTCTCGCTGCTTTGCTCCGCTGACCGCCACTTGTTATAATGTGTGGAAATGAGGCGAGGGTTAGATATCTGTGGTACGCTTGTACCTAGTTGTGATGCTGATGAGAAGTAATTGATGCACAGGATTTTCACATATCAAAATTTATTAATCCTGACAACTGCTTTTTATTTATTTTTTTGTTGTTGTTTATTTATTATTATTTTTTGTTTAACTTTCTTTACTTTTCGTAATTGCTTCATTACCCTAAGGTTGCATGTCACTGGCACGTCATACAACGATAAAGTTTATTAGTATATGTGACAGTTAGATATTTTAAATCTTAGTGATGTTTCAATTAAGTGGGAATTGTTGTCAGAAGTGATAAAACAAAAAACCTTTAATTTAAAACCTTTTATCAGTAACAGTAAAGAACACAAAATTTGATTCTTATTTTTCATCCAATATGTAAAAAAAAACCTGTCCAATACGAAAGGGCACATAGGTACTGCAATAACATTGCCAAAAAGATTTTTTATGATTGAAAATACAAAAGTAATTGCAATTTAAAATTCACATTTTTAGTACCAAACTTACCCCAAATCCATTAAAAATTAGCAAATTTTCTACTGGGGTCACAAGTTATGACTTGTAGACACCCGCTAAATGACGGCCCCGCGCCACATGTAATAAAACGGTAAAATTCCTCATTGAAAAAAAAATAAGGTGTTTTTTTTTATTTTTTCCTTGAAATTATCTCATAAATAGACTCTCAGTACGATACCTAGCAACACCCTCACGGATTGGACAGGGTTTTTTTTTATATGTTGTATAAACTAGCTGTGCCCCGCGGTCTCAGCGGCATAAATCTCGATTTCATGGGAATATCAGGATAAAAAGTAATCAATATCCTAACTCAGGCCATGGTTTACTCATGTGCCAAATTCATCCAAATCTGTTCACCCGTTAGAATAGAATAGAATAGAATTTTATTTTGCAAATATGGGTAATACATAATAGTTCTTAAGATTACATTTAGCTCAGCCACATTTTACCAATCGGCATGCAAACATTTGAAATTATTTATATCACTATTATTACACTTATTTAGATCAATTTATAAATTACCATTATAAAATTCTTAAATCATCAACTTAATTAAAAATATATGTTTTTATTGAATTAAATAAATTAGGATAGCATTCAAATTGCACATTTATTTACACATACGTATTTACATGATTTTTAAAACTAAGACTTAATAATAATAATAATATGTACAAGTATATAAAAAAGGGGGGGGGGGGAATAATCATAGGGCATCAAAAAATTCGTCCGCATCGCTATCAATAGGAAATGTGCCCAAAAGGCTGGCAGCATTGCCACCATGTATGGTATAAAATTTGGACCAAAACAACAGTATCTAATCAGGGTAAATCAGAGTTTATGTATGTTTTTATTAAAAGAAAAATATAAATTAGTATCATAAGATTAAATATCATGTCATTAATATTACAAATATAATACCATTGTCATTTCATCATTTAACATGTCATTGCCGTTTCAGCGTGAAAGTGTAAAAAACAAACATACAACAAACAAAAATCAAATATTTTACCTTTATATAATTTGTTATAAGTTTAGATAAGCACAGAAGATGTAATTGATAGAAAAAGGTGAATATAGTTTGTTTTCATTGATACTGACAGTTTATTGAATGTGGATGCAATGGATTTTTGAAAAGGCACTTAAATAGTTGGTCCGAACCCAAATTAACGAAATGCAGTTAAACAACTCGTGGGTTCCATTCATGCAAAAGCAGTAATTAAACTTATTTAAACGCTTAAAAAGTACTGCCCTTTGTTACGGCACAAATTGATCATATATTTTAATATTTCAGATCAAATCCTGTAGGGTTTAAATGAATCAAATCGTTGACAAAAGTTTTTTTTTATTTTTCAAGATTACAAACGTAAATGCGTTACTGTATTGATTTCTCTTTGCAATGAACACTGCTAAGATTTTAACGGATCAGGACAAAATTTTGCTTTTTTTTTTTTAAATCTTATAAACAGAAACATCACAAAAACGTCAAAAGGTTTGTCTGAATTCAAAACTCAAACTCAAAGCATTTATTTCAATTTACAGGCACTTTTGAATTGTCAAGGGGTCGGTCAGTCCAAAGCGTAGTAGGTAGGTTTTCATGGAGAAGGACGGGCAAGAAACTCCACGGACACTTTTAAATCATAATATTGTTACAAAATATTGGTGACATCATTCGTGTTGAAATTATACATGTGAGAACAATGTAGAAAGACGTGCACGTTAAAAGCGTCCGTAGTAAAAAGATAAAAAAAAAACAGTTCAAAAATTAAAATAAGCCGTGGCAGCTAAGAGATGACCTGTTCCAACTGACGGCGCCCGTTCACGAACATGACGCATGGATCAGCACTATAGCTTAACCATTTTGAAGGGATGTTGAAACTCTTTAAAGCAATCTTAATACTAACGAAATATAGAAATATATGGTCAAAAATAATAACCAAAAAAAAACGACAACGCCGCAGGTCAGACAGCCCGTCGACGCTAATTATAATATCTGAGAAGTAGTTTGATATTTAAATTACTTTTCAGCCTGTGAAACTAAAAGTTTCACCCACGAGCGGCTCCACGTTCAACGCTAGTATCATCAACTTCACATAAAACTACTTACAGCTGTATCACATACCTCATTACACAGAAGTAGGTAAGCAGCAAGCATAGACTCTACCGTAGGCGCTCTACTAACATAGAGCACGTAATTATTATGACGCTATATTGTTGTCGTGAGAACTCAACAGTAGAGCAGACGATGGGTAAAGTAGTGTGTTTTTATGGCAATTTATAATTAGCCTTAACTGGTCCTGAGTTTAAAGAAGGCGCTTAATCATATTTAAAATCTGAAAAGTACCTTTTTTTTTAACGGGCATCTCGCAGTTTGACCACTAAGGTCTTGACTGCTTAACCGGACTTTCCTGTGGGTGCCTTAAGCTGCTACACTCAAAGCCTCCAGCCAGGGGCAAAAAACTATACTAAATTAAAACTAGGCGAACGCTCGCTAAGGGCACCCCCTGTGGGGTACGAACCTCGGCTTAGGGCGTCGCTGAGGGGAGGACAGCAAGAAGGGACAGGCTGGATCAAAATTGGTTTAAATCATGATTATTATACGGGGTAGTTTAAAGCTACGTGCTCAGCGGCAACAACTTGCTGGCACCTCGTTTTCGAGCAAGGGTCGGGGAGGAGGAAAAGTACCTTGGACAGCTTGACTTATATAGAACATAACATAAGATCACGCCTGTAATCCTCCAAGCGTAAGGCAGAGGTGTACCTATAGTACACCCACAATTCGCCAGTTATGTTTAAGTCCCATGTAATAGGGGGCGAGTCTATTGCCATCAACCGGGCACCAATCCAGACTCCGGGCTGCTACTGAGAAATTCCAGATGGAAAAACCCAATAACACTTTACCCGACCCGGGAATCGAACCCAGAACCTCATGCTCAGCGGTGGCGGTTGCGACCACTAGACCAACGAGGCAGGCAGAAAAAAGATAGAAATTATATTATACTAGGTACACCATAAAAATTACAGATATAAATATATAAATTTTACATAGGGTGACTAATGGTGCTTGTGTTGAGGTAATGAATGAAAGGTGACTAACAAAAGGTATTTACAAGGTGTGAATAATGTGAAAGGAAACGCCGCGCCACGGCGCCGCGACGTACCGTGAGGACATTGGTGATGTTCTTCAGAAAAGACAGGTGCGTAGTACTCGCAACCGGCGTGCGTGTTTTACCAGGATTTATGAACGTCAAAAAGGCAAAAAGAGGATGTAAGGATCGTAGCAGGTGGCGTTGTAGTTTCTGCCGACTAATTCTGATCAATGCTCGTGCTTGCTCTGTACAAGAAGCTTGGAGGCAATTAAAAAAAGGGGTTCTAATTTTGTAGGTATTTACTTGATCACCAAAAAAATACTCAAAGTAGATAGTTTCAATCATATACAGGAATGTTTGGTGCTTTTACTATAACTGATAAGTACTTAATATTTTTATAGCTGACGGTAAGTTTATAAAATACTGCCAGTTTAGTTAGCAACCGTAAAGAGTACCCGAAACGATCAATTTTCAATTATCAATTTTTACGTGTTTGATACACATTGATGCGCAAATTAATCGTCTACCAAATGTAATTGAAGCGATTGAAAAATTACTACAATATTGCAATTGATCATTTCGGAGACCCTTTACCCACAAAGTCACAATGTATGAAAAAGGAAAAAAAAAGTAATTGTTAAATAGTCAGACAGATCTAACAATCCACTCTTCCATAACCTACCCACGTACCATCACTTACTTCAACCAACCGATTGAAGAAAACAAAGAAAATACAACCAAACACCAGTGTCGTCATCACCGGTTTTACGTCGAAGCAGTATAGCTTGTCAAAACAACCGTTAAATATTACGTAGTAATGCGTAACTGTGAAGGTCAACGTATGATAATCAGTTTGGGAAATTCTTGTGCCGTTGGCACGGAGGTGTTAATTTTGTTAGGAAGAGGTGCTAATTTTATTTGACTGTGTAACTCTTAAATTTTGAACAAATGATTATAAAGTTCATGTTCAAGGACAAGCTGATTCAATTTGAATTGTGAAATAATAAAAAGGGCGAAGTAAACCCATATTATTTTACCATTATATGACTGGTAATTTACTATTGCCAGTAACCGGGCACAGCTCGAGACGAATACCTAATTTTTTTATTGAAAAACTGAATAATTAAAACTTTGCCCGACCTGTACATCAAACCTACAACCAGCAGCAGTTATGCTTACAGCCAGAAGAACAACGAGGTTGCCAGACCTATAAAATAGCTCTCATATCTGAGTCAGCACTCGGAGCTCAATAATATTTGAGAAATCTTCTCGTAAAACGTGATTTTCTCAATAATGCTTCTATGAAAGCCGATTCTGAAAAAACACTGAACAAAAAAAAGAAAGTAAAATACTTTTAACATGAAATATCAATAAAATTGAGTATAATTGTTATAAATGTGAAGCACTATAATGATGGCAGTCAGATTTAATTGTTATTGACGCAATTCTTACGAGTAGATGACCGTCGTAAATATCTATGGGTATGAACGTTAGGCGTCAGTGCCAGCGATTGTATGCGATTTGAAGCTTCTACTCATCTTATGGTAGGTATGTGTTTTTTGAGATGACTAGATGATGGTGGATGGTGCTGTTACCCAGTAACTGGATTGTGGAGTTACTTCAATTCAAATGGGCTTACTTGAAATAATACTGCGACCGGTAACGTAAATAACTGGGGTTCACAGCGTTTTCAGACCTTTCGTTTTTTGAATACGAGAAACCAATTTTAGGGAAGAAATATATTAATTTTCGGGAAGGTATATGCAAAATTCACATACTTAAAATTATGTGAATTTTGCATATACCACTAGAACCGCTATAAGTATAACCACTTCTCGCTCTTCAGAGTAATATTTCGACTACAGTTTTTTATGATACACAACACTACACTTTCTCCCATACATTTTAATTAGGACAGCATTCATATGGGCTTTATAGTGAAGTAATGCACTGTTTCATTTTATTGCGTCGTTAAGAAAGGTAAGATATGCCAATGTCAATAATTTTCTTCAATTAAAAGTTTCTTTTCATTCACATTTTTTTTTTAATCACATCTTGGAAGCACTTGATTTACATCTCACCTGATGGTAACTGATAATCAGGCCGAAGATGGCAATGAGCTTCACCCGGAATCCTCAACCACAGAGGAACTGGCTATCTTACTTAAAGCTATTGAACATGAGATGGCGGTAGCTAGCTAGGCGGATTTAAAACAAGCACTACCAGCAACCAAACCGAGCAGAAATTTTTGCCCCCACTGGGAATCGAACCCAGGACCTCTGGATTTAAGACAGGTGGTGTAACCACTAGACCATAGAGGTGGTTAAATGTTGTTGCTTGATCGATTAGTTTAGCTTCTGTGACAGAAGATTTAAATTCGGTATTTATAGTTTTACACAAAATGATATTAACGAAGTAATAAAGCTCTTGTTAGATACAGTTCTCAATAAATTCAAACTCAAAGTATTTATTTCAATTATACCATTTACAGGCACTTTTGGTCATGATTGTACATTCCAAAGCATATTAGGTTCCTATCGTCGTATTGGATTGCCGTCCCATCAGAATATGAGAGTGAGGGAAGAGTACCTGTGTCTGCACACACACTTGTGCACTATAATATCTCCACCGCCAAAGGCTGGTCTCCGCTGAGATTGGTTGCAATGGCCGAAAGACAGTCTGGAGGACTATTAGGTTCCTGTGGTCCCTGATGGACAATGAGCCCGAAAGCACTTGACCCTGTTAAATGTTTAGACCTTTAAAAATGCTTGACTCAGACATGCTGCTACAGATAAAAAAAACTTTAGCAGTAACATGTCAAGCATATTATTATAGCATTTCTCTTGCATGACCCTTCACATCACATACAAGCTCGTACATATTAGAATAACATACATTATACAGGTCGTTCAATTAATAAAAATTAAATGCTGATAGTTGGTAAGCGGATCATTTGAGAACGGCTGAACCGATTTGGGTTTTTTTTATTTAATTCTAAAATGTTTGTAAAAAATAGTTAGAATTAAGTTTTTATGGAAAGGAAAATTTTAATAGTTTCCTGGAAAATTTTAATTTTGGCTTTTTTTTCTGTGGAATTTTTATATGAATGATTGAAAGTATAGGTCAACTCTGTCATTCGTTTATCGTATGTCAATTTGGAATAAAGCCAGAATGAGCGAATGATGTTTGCGTTAATCAAGTAGGTGAGGTTGCCAATTGTAGTGTCTTGTTCCGTGTGGTTATTGGCAAAGAATAGTAAGTGGAGAAGTAACACGTGGGTGATTAAAACACGAGATTAAAGAACAGCAACGTCACCGAACATTTAGTCAAGCATGGTAACTATTTTGTTATTTTTACTATGACCTTTAATTTTTGCGGTCATTATTACAGCTGATCCATCAGTTCTTCCTCAACCTAACCAACCTAACTTTACCATCGTTCGCAAACTTTCAGGTCCTCACACACTTTCAGGTTCTCTGCGAGTTTTTTTTAATTATTCGATCGCGATAACGTAAACTTCAATTCGTACTAAAACTGAATAAGCGCTGTCCGGTGACTATAATGAGAAACACAATTATTTCATACAAATTGACGCAAATCAACGTTAACGCAATCGAGTAATTAATGCAAAAATGAATGAAATGTACCGACCCCAGCGATTGTTAACCAGATTCGATAAATCGAATAAACCCGAAGATTTACACTAGCCCCTGGAGCGTCATGTTTCATGGGGCTACAAAGGTCATTGCATATCAAGGAGTAATGGGAGCGCGGTAATGGTAGGGAAGACGACCCCTTAGGGTATGGAAGGTTTTGCGAGCTGTTATGGATATAGGTACACCCTAGGATAGAGGTCCATTGCCTACTCTAGAGTAGTCTCGAATAGTGGAGAAACGGTGATATTTTATGTATGGGTAGGCATCTTTTTCCATCGGCGATGTTGCTCGCCGCCTGGTTTGTTCTGGTCTAGCTTCAATGGTGAATCTCTTGGTGGGGACAGACTGTTTTCTCGACTTAAACGTTAACGCAATCGAGTAAGTACAAAAACTGGCACTAGGATCGGTTTGAATTTTTGCACGTATGGAATATGGTCCATCTACTCACAACTGACCGCAGAAGATGCACCAACTTAAAATCACAGATCAACATGACCCACGTTAAAAAAACATCTTCTCAAATTCTACCACAAAAATTACACAGCCTGTATCTAAACGCACCACAAAGTCGTAACCACACAATCGCATACGCAAAGTATAATCATAATCATATTCATTCATTCAAAAGTACTCTTACTTTACACACTACAAAAGTAAAAATATACCTACTCACGTTGCGAAGTCGAAGAAACTCTTTTTAAAAAAGTGAAAGGGTTCTCGGGTATTCGAGATGCACTGTTCGGGTTCCAAATATAAAAAAAAAAAACTTAATTGGAGGTTAGAGATTATGTAATGTGGGTGAAAGACGAAATACTGATATGTTATGGCTTGGTATTTGTTATGATACGTGCAATATGAACTTGGGAAAAAAGTAGTAAAGTGAATCGATTTGTTTTTTTGGCAACATTTAAAGATACAAGTCAAAACGTGAATGTCATTTGAATTTTATACAACGTTTTTTAGTGTCCTATACCCGAAGGGTGCCAAATGAAATTCTATTCCTAACTCCGCTGTCCGTCCTTCCGTCTGTCTGTCAGCGGGCTGTATCTCATTCATCGTAAAAGATAAAATAAAACATAATAAAAATGAAATAAAGTAAATAATTAAAGGGGGTTTCCATACAAAAAACGTGTTTTTTTGGCCTTTGGTGCTCGATCTAAATACGGTACAGAACCCTTCGTGTGCGAGTCCGACTGGCACTTGGTCAGTTTTTTGTGAGTCAGGAACTAAAGAATGATGAAAATAACACAAAAGATTTTTGGAAATTAGAGAGGCTTCCAGGACAGGCTCACTGTGGAGAAGGTGGGCCTCGTCGATGATTATCAGGACATTTTTGTTGGACAAACATCACAACAATAACAACAACCTTAACAACAACCAACAACAACAACACAACAATTATTATTTTAAAACTATTTACCGTTCTGAATTAACAATAAAATGAATGAATAATCTATGGAATTAAGCTTATCGCCAGATTTTATTCGATTTTTAAACATTACCAGACGGGAAAACGTTGAAAAAAAAACTGAGAAGTTTTAAATTTTAATGATTGACTCTTTGACCCATGAGACTCTCCCATTATGTATTCGTAATTACCATTCTTGGTAGGAAGATTGATATGCTCAGTAATATCTAGCTATGTTGATCATCAGCTTAGAAACGGATAAGTAGTTTATCTCTTTCCCGCGCAGCTCTTTTCTCTTGGGAATCGGAATTTTCATCCGTTTTGGTTCGTGCAGATATTTTTATGACTAACCTTGAAGAAAGTTATATCCTGATGTCCAACATTACTTAATCATGAAAGTAGAATAATTGTGTGACTCAAGCAATGGCTTCGTGAGTTTTGTGTTTGGCTAGATTTTGATACTTTTCTGTCTTTTGAAGGTCAGCGAAGGTTACGCATGATCTTTTTGCATGACAGATTGGTGTTTAGAAAATGATAATTCGCTTTAATTTTTAATATAAAATAACATCATACCTATTTTCCCCAATTAGAAATGAATGAAGAGATCCGTAGAAGAACCAAGGTAACCGACAGCCTCGAAGCCAAACTATTTAAGTTTGGCAATTCTTCTGGCTTTAGAGTTATGAGGAACAGGGTGTAAAGTTCACTCATCCTCTATAGAAAAGGGAGGATTCTGCGATCAGACGGGTGTCGTGCCTGGCGGGTAACTGCCCAACGGTTGAGGCCGGAAAGTTATATATATGTCGCTCGCGCGGTAAACTCTAAATGCGTGATGCAGGATTTTGTGTGACGTCAGATCTTCGATGCGTTATTCACATGTGGTGATGTAAATGCCGCCACAGGGCCATGTCGGTATATAGAGGATACATTGCTCGCAGAACAGATGGCCAAAAGGGCCGAATGGTTCTGGATTGGCGACCGCGTACCAGAACACGTACCGTTGGAAGGCCTCCCACAAGGTGGACTGATGACCTGGTGAAGGCCGCAGGAATCCGCTGGATGCTAGAGCACAGAACCGGTCGAGGTGGCGGTGCTTGGGGGAGGCCTATGTCCAGCAGTGGCTGAAATGATGAATGATGATATATTTCCCTAAAGACAGGAAGTATAATTATCTCCCACATTTCGCCAGTTATGTTTGAGTCTCATGTAATAGGGGGCAAGTTTATTGCCACCAACTGGGTACAAATCCAGATTCCAGGCTGCTATGGAGAAATTCCTGATGTTTCCATCAGGAATTTCTCAATAGCATTAACCTTTTACCCAATAACATTTTGCCCGACCCGTGAATCGAACCCAGGATCTTATGCTCAACAATAGCGGCCTGTGTCCAGCAATGGGCGTCTTTCGGCTAAAATGATGATGACTTTTATCACATTTATAAATCGCTGGATACTGTAAGTGTCATCGGAATTACTTACTGCATTTAACTATATTGTCTAAATCAAAGCTTTCTAACTTTCAAGACGGGCCAATGGCTCAAGAAACACGTTTTATGAGATTCCTGGCGTATCTATGGGAAAATCTTTTTTTGCAGTTTGAGTAAGTACTTGCGAACATTAGCTACTTTCCTATGTAATGACCTTCCAACGGTGTGTGAGTCATAAATCTGCTTATGATATTCTAAGATGTATTTACAATAAGAATATGCACGATAAATGTCTGAGCTTTATAGAGCATTCACCCCTGAGTTTTTAGGGTTCCGTACCCGAAGGGTGCTAAACGGAACCCTATTATTAAGCCTCCGCTGTCCGTCTGTTTGCCAGCGGGGTGCATCTCATGAACTGTAATAGATACACAGTTGAAATTTTCACAGATTGTGTATTTCTATCGCCGCTATAACAAAAGAGAATAAAAATCAAATAAAGTTAAAAATTTAAGGGGGGGTTAAAAAAACATGTTCCTTGTGTGGGGGGACCCATACAAGGAACATGTATTTTCTTTGCTAAATATTGTAGGGTGGTACGGAAGATGTAGTTAATTATAATCGCAAACTTCAGTTGAATTCACAAAAACCGATTCGCATTTGGCCGATTTTTTTTAAAGAAGTGGAATCGCAAACTTCAGTTGAATTCATAAAAAAAAAAACTGCAAAGATTTATTTAGTTATTAAAGTGTGATTTCTGAGTAAGTTTTTCTGTGCGACTTTTATCAGTACTTTAGAGGTATAAGGAGTTCTACCATCATCCCGCAGTGATGTCAATATTATCAAGGTCAGACCACTTTCCTGTTAGTGCACGTGTCCTATAGAATCTCTGTTGTTTAGTTTCTGGGTTTACAATGACCGACTACCGTTCGACCTTGAAACTGGAAAATCAAGTTTATCAAAATAAACATAATGATATTAAAATGATAACCAGTTTCATGTTGCCAACTAAATTTATTCTTAAAGTATTATCAATAACATAACATCACGCCTAAATTCCCCGAAGGGTTAGGCAGAGGGCTTTATCAATAAAAATACAAACAATGGAATTTCAATTACATAACGTAAAAGTCTATGGAAAGGAGTATGTTGGGGAAGAGGCTATCTGACTGAATAAGAATTGCAGATATAAAAAAAACACACAAGAACACAGAACGTAACTTTAACTATAAAAAAAGCTCAAATGGAAATGGACAGGACATAGAGGAAAGGAAAAATGGTCAAGAAAATAATGTACTGGTTTACAAGAGACAAGAAGCCGTAACGAGGCAGGTCATTCAGAAGATGGGCAGATAATATTAGGGCTGTAGCAGGCACTGCATGTTTTATGTTCGTCTGGATGTATATTTTTTTAATGTATGTTCATCGAAATCTTCGTCAATTGTATGGATTAGTATGGATTTATTTAAATACCTCAACACTACCATAACAGGTCTTAGCCAAGTAACACACAAAATTAAAATTGAACTACCAAAAACATCTTCAGATCATCGTCACATAGAGTAAATAATAGTACTTTTGCGAATTCACCCCAGTGTTATTTAAATATATATCAATTTACATCTGAATATAATTGACGGTGCGAATTGCTCGAGTCAGAGGGGTTTTGGCCAGCAAGTTGGTCCTGGCTGATGGTACAACCAGTAGATTTCGTAATTATTCTTAACAGGATATTACTTTCCCCTTATTGTCCGAAAGGGTTACCGTGGCCCCTGGCAATATAGGCAAATAAAAGAACAGTAGGAGTTTGACACACTCTCCCGCTCCACCCAGAGTTATTCGATAATTTGCCACCCAAAAAAAAGGATATTACTTTCCAATTATCATAAATTAAGAACGAATATCAAATTAAGTGAATGCAACCATGTTCAACAATACTATAGAGATGAAATATTATAATTTATTGACATACCAATCATATCCAGACAGAAAGTTTAAGTCTAGCATTGACTGAAATATCGTTAAGCTATTTATATAATAAGTAGCAAAAGTGCTTAATATTCAAATAGGCTATTACATAATTTTGAAAAGTCGTAAGTCAACATTAACTTTCATAATAATTTGTATTATATTTTTTGTCATATGTTTTATATTGCTGGCTTGAGGAATATATTTTAGGTATTACTTTTTGAGTTTATCTTTGTCATCACCAGTGATCGGAGTAGGTAGATTGATTTTACGTACTCACATCATGAATACTCATAGAAATCATAACAATATATGATTCAATCCCGTAAGTACCATACTTACGGGATTGAATCATATATTGTAAAAGTAAGGATTTTTTTAATTTATTACATTAGAATTTATATACATTAGAAATTTATAAAATGGATAAATATTTAAAATGTTTTATTTCTCATTTATCAAGTAATAAAGTGAATTTTACTGTTGTGCGTCCTTTCGAAACTTACATAATATGAATAATTTAGTAGTTATTTCTTGTAAGTATATTATCTGCTGCTTGTAATTGTCACTATTCTTGAATAAATAAATAAAAATATATTTTTATACTTCTTAATATTTTTTCGCATTCAATGCAATAACAGTAAACGGGTTAAATATTTCTTATTTATATTGATGTATTCTTTATTCTACATATTACAACATTTGAAATTCCTTAAAAAAAAACTTAATAATTTCCCAATCCCGGAATCCCGGAGGCATATCCATACTAATGTATACATGCCAGTTTATTGACCCCAAATCAATCTACTTATTCCGATCACTGGTCATAACTGACGTCGCGTCGGTGAAGAAAAAGCATCATCGGGAACCCAGGATTTTTACTTTAATCAATCTGCCTAGACTTTTCCCAACTATGTTGGGATCGGCTTTCAGTTTAACCGAATGCAGCTGAATATCACTATTTTACATGGAGCGACTGCCTATCTGACCTCCACACCCCTTAGTAAGACTGTTGTCAGACTTTTGGGCTTCTGACAACTCATAACGACTGTCAAAGATCCACGAATGACAGCCGGGACCAACGGCTTAACCTGCTTTCCGAGGCACGGAGGAGTCTCGGTATGTAAAGATGGTCACACATCGACGAACCATTCTGCTAGCGTAGCTTAACCTGATGGATCGACTCGTGTGACTGTCATTACTTAGCCACGAGCTCCTCCTGGACTTTTACTTTAGTATAAGTTTGAAATCACCAACCCGTCTTGAGTAAGCGTTTTGATCAATGCTCGTGCCTTCTGTGTATGAGAAGAAACCTTTGCTCTGCAGTAGGACAATAAAAGGCTGGCATTAAATTCTTATAACTAGCTTCTGCCTGCGACTTCGTCAGCGTGTAATTTCTTGTTCCCCGACACACCCTGTCATATCACATTGCCTGCCCGCGCTATTACTTCGCTTTCGTTTAGTGTTCTTTCTGAAATTTAATTTCCTTTTTGCTCGGCTTCCAAGGGAATTGAGCTATCAATCGCATAAAGATTTTTTCATTTCCGACTGGTAGTTTCAGAGATTAACGCGTTCAAACTAACAAAAAACGGGAAGATAGTACAGATAAACATTTTAGCGAACACGCGATGAAACACAATAGAAGTTTTAATATTAAGATGACAACTAAATAGCCACTTAGTTTCCAAGAAGGTTTTAATTCAAGACATAAGGAAAATATTTGGATCAAACTGGAAATAAGACGCTGTTGATATAACACACTTTCGGTTTAATTTTGATCGAAAAACATTTTAAAGTGTATGTTATAATGGTGTTAAAATTAACTGTAAACAGAGTAAATCAAAATATGTATATTCTTGTTAAACTGTTCAACGAAAAAACTTTTTTTAAAATTAAAAAGCTTCGTAATGTAAGCAAGCATGATATTCACATCACACAACTACCAACCAAAGCATAAACGTAAGCAGTTACCCATAAACCAATTCCCATAAAAACAATAACAATTTAAAAACGCAATGAACTGTCGCACTACACTAACCCACTGAAAACTAGTCCAAACTAAAACCTCACCTACTTAGAAACCCAAAACATTCGCACAACCCAACTCAAGTTCATGACCCCCGCAATGACCGCACAAACCTTTCGTTATGAAACCTGGACGTTACTTTTACTTCCAGACTGAGAAAGTCCAATTCGGTGGTTGCCACACTTGAGGGAGGTTATATAGGAGCGGCGCGACTGCCGGCGCGCAGACGTAGCTAACTCTCACAATGAGGCGGTCGACAGTATTGCTCTTATTCGCGGTTGCACACGCGCTTCCCGCCCAAGACTCCGGCCACACAGACAACGACATAGACGGCCTAACAGACTGCCTCAAAAAAGAATCAACAACATGCCTTAAATACAAATTCTTCTCGTTCGTCGACAAGATGATCGGACAAAAGGAGTCGTTCTCCCTCACCGATGGAGTGACCGTCGTCAAATCCGGTGACGTACCGACCGACACCGGAGCACCGAGGGCCTTAGATCCTGTTTCGCGGTTGAAGAACTACTTCGAAACGCATTCCTTGAGAGTAGAAGTGAAAGGTTCCGATGTGATTGACGCGGTGTCGAGTGCAGGGCGCGCGTTTGAAGATACAGTGTCATCTTTTACCGAAGATAATGAAATTAGTGAAGGACGTGGGAAAAAGAAGAAGGCTGCGAAAATCTTGGGACCTTTGATAGCGGCAGTGGCTTTGAAGATGATGGCGTTGATGCCGCTGGCTATTGGAGCAATAGCATTGATTGCAGGAAAGGCGTTGCTGATCGGAAAGCTTGCCCTAGTTTTGTCGGCGATAATAGGGTTGAAGAAGTTGCTGTCTCAGCAGAAACATGTGACGTATGAAGTGATAGCTCACCCTCATCATTCATCAAGCCATGATTATAGCAGCAGCAGTGGAGGGACGAGTGGGTACGGTGGTGACTCTGGAGGCTCTTCATATAGTAGCGGGAGCGGAGGCAGCGGTGGCCATGGCGGCGGAGGCGGCTGGGGTCGATCGCTCGAAGCTCAAAACTTAGCGTATTCCGCGCAGAAGCCTTAGCGACCCGGTTCCGTGGCACGTTTTCCACAGATTTCTCCGATCTTCAATGTATTTAAGTATTATTTATCTTGTACGGATGTGTGTGTGTCTGTTATTTATTGAGTGATTTATTTTTTAATTCATCAACGTCATGCCATGACTCGTGAATTGTTATTTGATGACGTTTTTTGCCGTTTTATTTCTTAGTCACTTCAAGTCATATTGTTATTTAATTTTTTTCGAAATATTTCTCTATTTATTTATTTGTATATACTTCGTTTATGTTAGTATTTTAGTTGGTAATGTACTATATTTTTATTTAAAACTCAGTACCTGGCTTTAATATTTTTAAGTAATAATTATGTAGGACTGTGTATGTATTTAATTATTTTGTATATTTCCCCACGAGTATGTTAGGTATCAAAGGTTTTATTTATTTTGTATGTATTGTTATGTAGCTAATTCTTCCTAAATACTCAAAATTTAAATAAATATCGTTGTAATAATGTAACTAACGATACAAAGATGTTTAATTGTTATAATTATTACAAATAAAAATATACAATTTTGTTCTGTGTTTTATTGATGCAATCGGATCCTATTTACTTGACATTTTATAAGCCTTTATAAATTTTAGCCGTTTGTCCCAATTATTTGAATGTTACTATCGTGATAGAGCAAAATCATAATACCCTATGAGGTATTATCTCTCTGGATTAGCTAGATTTAGTAAATAAATAAGAAATTCCCAATTCGTTTTTCCTTGAAATATTTGCTATTATTGACATCTATTTTCCATAACCATGTACGGGCTATCATCACGTTTTAATCCTGCCAGTAAAGCTTTGAAAGTTGCTGTACTTTATCAGTATTCTTCCAACGAGGTATTTACCTTTTAATAAAGTATCTAAAGCTACTATTACATCTGCAATCATATCAATTTCAAACTATATTACGCTAGATTTCTTTTCATCTTAAGTATAGTCGAGCTTTTCCGCACGAGAACGCAGAAGCACTGTTTTACAGATAAAATTGACAATTAAAAGGGTTGTCAATTTTATCTGTTATCAATTGATAAGATCATACAATTTCAACTTTCGTCTTATAATCACAATAGTTTACATAATATTTGCAGAAGATGTACAGCCAGAATATTGATCAGAATTTCAGAAACTGAGGTCCAGTGACGTAACTGTCAGATGTAATCTTGCACCGGTAAACTTTACCTATTACTTCTGAAATATTTAAATACTAGGTTACATTATAATACCGTTCACGAACGCCAATGATTAGTCATTAAATATACACGTCCCGCTCAACTTTTTCATGCATTTAGCCTCGCTGGTAGCGAGCCTTACTGACTTTGTATAAAATTTTTCAAGATATGAGCTAATTCTAGTGAAAAACATTTCCTCTCTCTATAAAAACCACGATCACTTAAAATAGCCCCTTGCTCTTGTTTCATGTTTATTAATGCATCCAAAGGTTGTCTGTAAAACATCGTTTTTAGGAATAAAACCGCCCATTGTGGCATGGTGTAGATAATAAGGAGTATTTTATCTAATCTATCTATCTATCTAACTATTTCTATAATATTGGTCATGCTAATACGGTAGAACCTAGGACACAGGCACCCCCAGTTAGCTCGCCGTCCGATAAGGACCAGGCCCGGGTGGACGGCGCGTTGTGTTCCATGCGCGCCTCAAAGAGATGTCAGCAGAATTGACGGGGTCCCCTAGGCCTTACGAAAAAGCTGGGTTACGAAAAAGTTCGAATGAAAAAAAAAAGTCCGAAAACCCACCCGTGTTCCTTCAGTTGCCATATTGCCGGGGGCCAGGGATCGTGGCCCCCGGCAACATGCAACAGAAGGTACACGAATAGGTTTTAGTCAGTAAGAGTCTGACACGCCCTCCCGCTCCGCCCAGAGCGGGAGAAGTTATTTGATAATTTCCCACCCACATAAAAAAGAAGACACCCCCAGTTCTTATCGGTTATTCTCATTATAAACTGTGATAAAAGAGAAGTATCGTGCACCCTAGATAATGTACCTATGTGTCATTTCATTGCACTTACTTACAAAGTTGACGCCATAACTTTTCAATACATAAACTTATGCTTTCTCCCCTTGACGATCCTTACATGCACTCTTGCTTCCTTAACATTCATACATCTTTTCTATCTCAGTTTCAAATGGTGCTTTACCCCTAATGGTAGCTGTACTTAAATATAATGTGCTCATAAAGGAAATAGAAATAATACTCATTTATAATGTGCACATAAAAGTCAAATGTATGACTGTTCATCTATTTCTCGTTAGAGAGATCTAGACAACTCTAGATTTTGTATGGTTTTTATTTAGTTGTTATAAAAACTTGTCTTATTTTAAAAAAGATGAATTCAAATCGGCCTCAATCATGATAACCTGAATGCACAAAAAATATATAATTACTGTTCAAACTGAAACTAACGTGCACGGATATAAAAACTATTGCACCAGTTTTAAGGAACTGGTATTAAGTAGTTATAGTTAAAAAAACCGGCCAAGTGCGAGTCGGACTCGCGCACGAAGGGTTCCGTACCATTATTTATTGAAACGAGCAAAAAAATAATGTTTGTTGTATGGAAGCCCCCCTAAATATTTATTTTATTCTGTTTTTTAGTACCTGTTGTTATAGCGGCAACAGAAATACATTATCTGTGAAAATTTCAACTGTCTAACTATCACGGTTCATGAGATACAGCCTGGTGACAGACGGACGGACAGCGGACTCTTAATAAAAGGTAAAACGGGACCCCCGTTTAACCCTTTGGGTATGGAACCCTAAAAACTGCAGTTATCGAGACAGAAACCATAATCAAATAAAAAATAAAAAAAACCTGAATAATAATCTCAAATGTTGATTGTATGTAAGGTCCTATATTTATAAAAATATGATTGCGATTAGATTCAACAACAAGCTTAAGGCGACGATAACCTACTTTTAGTGATTTTATACTGAAGATCACGTCTAAACGAGTAGTAAAAATGATTTGAAAAAAAAAATCTCAAATTAAAGCTTTTTATTAATAACTTAATAAGGAATATTTTAGAATATGTTTATATTACATAGTGAAATTAATTTGTAAAGTTATTTCTAACGCGGATAAAAAACAGAGAATCACGCAAAATCTATCAAGCGTTTTTTTTTTAAACCTTCGCCATTTTAGAGATAATTTAATTATTGATCTTTTAGTACCTATACGTGTTTTATTGTAATACCTTTTGTTTAATATATAATAAATTAATTATGCGTCTTATTTGAGACAGCGCTCCTTGATCGGCGAGTCCTATTACTAGCTGGACGTACGACGCGTTGCGTGAACTCAGTACAGAACAGGCAAGCTAACCACTCAAGGTCATTGTCATATATCTGCGTCTTAAGAAATGGATTGACAAAAATTTTAGATTACAATAAAAGTTCTGTTGTTTCTGCCTGCCCTCATGGCAAGAATGCGTTAGTGTATGTATGTATGTATTTTTATTTTATTTTATTTATTTATTATTATTAATTACAACGGTTATACACCTGTAACAGTAATTAATTAATTTCATAACTATTATATAAATTACAATTTCATCTGGATAGGTAGGTACAGTGTTAATGTACCTAAAATAAAAAAAATAAAAATACATTTCGTTAGGGTACAAATTATTCATAAAATATTCATATACAATGTTTTTCACAAAATCTCGAGCACAATAACATGATCAGGTTGAATCTGTTGGTCAGCACGTCACAATCGGGTAGGTCAAAAATAAGGGCTTGACAAGTCAGTATTGTCAATTCAATAACACTTCGTTTGCTAATTTGCAGTCTTCATTCTAGGGCTCGTCTAATAAACGGACTACAATCTATATGCAGACATGACAGCTGCATGATTCAGCTTGTTGACTGCAAGCTTTGCCGGCGACTTCGGTACCTACTTTAAATAATCGCATTGTGAGAGAACGATAGTAAGTTTTCAGCCAATGTTATCCGTGGATCTAAAAACGGTAGCTTGCGTAGTATGGTCGACTTCGTAATTATACCAGTTTTGACAACGATTTTCCGTAAAATATACTAAGGTGGGCCCTAAACATTGCACAATACAGGAATTGCGCAAGTTTTTGATCATTTGGGGTTAATTTTGAACCAGGATTCTAGATCTGGTCGAGTCTAAGATCTGATTCGTCGTCATTCTCGACAATCGTAGAGCATTGTCATCTCCGAGAGGGAGCTCGCAAAGTACTCATACATTACAAAAACTTTAATTTCATTCAGATCTCTACTATTCTCACCAAATCCATGAGAATTCTAAGATATTATTCTCATTACAAAGTAATTAATGTTATCAAGACTTCATCTTTGTTAGAATTTTACTACACAATTTTGTTATTCCTTCCATTAATTTTCTTTCTTCTTACTTTCCTACAATTATTTTGGAATTAAACTGAATCTTTTGATCAGCGAAAGGGATTTTTACAACCAAAATAGTTGAAATGAATACGTAATAATAACCATTGCTCGTTTGCCACTAATGTTTAATGGCAATAAATAAGCTTTTTTTGATGAAACTGGCAACAATACAAACTTACTTTGATTATGCCCACGACAGAAGTTGCAGTCGAACGATAATAATATAAAATAAATTCAGAAGTGAACTTAAATATTAAGCATTTTGATATTCGACCTTAGGATAACGCGAAATTAGGTAGTTTTTAGAGCAACTATCATTGTTTTCTACAAAGTACACAAATTAAAGCCTAGGCTAGGTTTCAAGTTGCAATGCGTTATTTACCAAACTAGAAAAACCTGGCCAAAAGTGTCTAAATTGAAGTATACTTACAGATAAGTATTTGTAGTATGTTCCCACGTACGGAGATAGTGCGCTATTGTCATCTCCTTGTACAAACATTATTATGTGTTAACTTTAATTGACCTGGTCCAAGTGATATGACTTCAGCGATAACTTTTGTATTACCAACTTTTTTATAGTACTTACCTACTTAGATAGTTGTGTTATCAATATAAAACGTTATCTACGATTATTTAGATCCATTCAACTTTTTCTAGCAAAACAAAACAAGCAATCTAAAAAAAAATTTGCAAGATAATGAATTGTGAATTTCTAGTATTCTTGACAAATCTTACTTAGTCATGTCCATAGGCTTCAACAGATGGGTTTAACAGTCTGCTGGCTGAGATTAGACGTGGGTCTTTTATCAATATTATCTTCCATCCTATTATCAATTTTATCGTCCGTTGTATGATTATTAATTGCTGTATTGTAATTAAATGAGACAGGATTTTCAACTAAACCAAAGAATATGTATGCCAACGAGATTCAATACTCTTTTTATTGTTTTAAATCAGTTGACTAAAAAAATTGTTTTTGTAATAGCCAAGACTGTAGTGCGTATGTCTTTTCCTTCAAATAAGAAAGCCAATTACACTTGACAAATTAATGATCCTAGAAATTTAATGTCTCACCCGCAGGCACGTTTTAGAAATATAACTAGCCACTTGTGAACGAGGTGATTTAGACTAATGGTCGCGGTGAGCGAATGAATTTATAACACTTCTGTGGTCTTTGTGGTCAGTACTTAAGACCTCTTTATTGTAGGTAAAGATAATAATATTTATACTATGGTGTGGACTTAAAATATAGAAGGTAAATAAATGATTTTATTTTTGTATCCAACATGACTGAGAATTTAAGTTTAAACCCCGCTCGTTGCAATATAAACATGGACAAAATAGTAAAAACTGTTATCAATCTAGCAAAAAAATAAACTTGAATAAAATACCTAACTTATATTTTTTCAACGTGCTATTAAAATTGATAAACAAGAAAGAACGGTAGATTACTATACTTGAAAAGAAACTACCATGTTTTTTTTTCAAAGATGATTTTAACATTGTTAAAAGTCGCATCCAAGAAATCATGTCAAAATTATTAACAATCCCAATGAAGACGTTAATAATGAGTGCCAATAAAAACAAGCAATAGAAGATAATTATTATACAACGTTGCACATTGGCATGTGCTCGCCCGTATTTCTCTGAATATTCATGAAAATTAATCGAAAAATAACTTTAAAAATATCTTCAATATTTTTCATGTTATTCATTTCTTTATGTTTTGAGTAGCGTTTATCATATCTCCGGTGTTATTGCTTCGATTTGAATTAACTAACATTTTTGTTAAAATTTGACGACTAAGAAAAAAAAAGGGAAATGAAAACATTTTATTTAAAAAAAACACAATTCATAAAAACATAAAAAATAAATACGATAATATGATTTAAAAAATAATAATAATAATACTAGCAAATATGAAAAAAAAAGTCACGGTCCCTCCTTTTAACGTTAATTTTCGATAATTTTTCATGAATATTCAGAAAAATACGGGCGGGCACATGCCCATGGGCGACATTGTATAGTCGTGTGGTGGAAGGTAAGTTTAAGTATGCTCGCTACCTCTCATGCCTTCCTCGCTAATGCTTATAACACGCACTGCACAGCTTTCCTTATATCCAGGTCGGACATTTGCCCCTAACAGAGAAAGGTGTACTGCTGAGTACGGTGAAATCACTCATCGCGCACGTTCGTATTGCGATAAAAGTAAAATTTACTTGTATCATCTTGTTTACAGTAGTATGTTTATGAAGGTCATGGATGTAATACTAATAATCGCAGTAGGCCAGAAAATCGTGCAGGAAACATTACAACTTGAGCATTTACAATGAATTTATTGCAGTTCATGACTGCTGTTATGTCATTAATTATTTAATTTTCTAAGCATCAAACACCAACTATTTAAAAAATAAAATTGTAGTCCACCAGCTTCTAAACAGGACCTGGGTTTAGTCGGTGGGATATCGTTTTTGTCCTCCATTCTAGCAGGACTAATAATTTGTTTGAGGATTTCCATATAAAACTCCAGATACTGACTGAAATTTTGTCTCAAAACAATGAACTGCCATCTTTATGACCGCAATTACTAAATGTCCTGTGACGTTTGAAGATTAATTTAACAACACTCTTCAACCGACTTCAAAAAAAGGTGGAGGTTCTCAGTTCGTCGGGATTTTTTTTTTTTTTGTGTATTTTCCCCGATTACTCGAAGACGGCTAGATCGATTTGAAAAAATATTTTTTTGTTTGAAAAGGTATGTTTTCGAGTTAGTCCCATTGTCATTTGATCACGATCTGATGATGGGATCTTGGAGAAATCGAGGGAACTATTCAAATATTATAGGCACATCTATAGCGATGTGAGTATTTTGATGAGCAGTTGATATTAGGCTGTTGTAACTTAGATAAATTACTTAAACCAACCCACTAAAAATTGAAAAAAAAAACTAATTTACAAAAAATACGTACAACCGACTTTTAAACTACAAAGTGAAAAATAACTTTAATTTCGGAAGTCGGTGTCAAAAAACTAAAATACTGATCCAAAGTCACCGACTTCAAAAATTAAAGTTATTTTTCACTTTGAAGGTACGTAGTTTGGAAGTCTGTTGTATTTTTTGTAAAAAAAAGTTTTTTTTGCATTGAAATTGGTTCAATGTTTATTTTAGTACACGGTAACAAGGTGTTTTACCAACATGGAGCTCGTAAAATCCATAACATATTATTCAACCACCCACTGCTAAGTTTCTTCTCCTGCTTTTATTTATATCTATTCTAAACCTGAGTAAGCTGCTTCTGATCCTCCATTTTAGGACTTGCTTTCCCGTATCCCAGTAATAAAATGTACTAAGATCACTTATCATCATCAATGGAATGCTGTTCTACCCACTGCTGAGTATAACAGGCCTCGTTCTTTTTGTGCCATGCTTCCCTGGTTTGTACAAGTCTCATTCAGGTCTAACCAACAATGTTTTGTAGGTTTTCCACTCATGGAGCTGTTGGTCTGCGCTGCTTACTTTTACGCGCGCATAGTCCGCATCTCAAAGAGAAACCCGTAAACATAACTGTCTTAATTTAATTATGATGCATTAATCTAAAAAAAGCGTATTTTTGACTACCTTTATGATCACGTTTAAGAACTTTCTCTTGGCAATTATATTGAGCTGTACATTACCGTAATAATTAATTCAATGCTAATTTATGATTTAGAGGAAAAACAAAGCATTTAACTTTTTAGTTGTAAACACGATGATGGCTCGATTAATTCATTTGGCTTGCAGCACTTCAGATCGCCGGATTCAATCCACCAAACATTAACCCATTTGTACTGTTAAGAGAAACTGCAGTTTGGCTTAGTCTAAGAGTTCTGCTCTAGCGCAGTTTTTGGCGCTCAGCTTCATGGGTCGTGGGTTAACATAGAACAAAATAATATTGCATTTCGAACAAAGTTGTGATTATTTAAAATCTTAATCGTTCCAAATCAGGGTGTTAGAACATTAAAATATATGAGTTTATTCAACCCGGCAACAAATTCCTAGACGATTATCAGTATCACGCAAAAGAATTGATGGTCGTAGTTTAGGAACTACGAACATCAATTCTTTTAAAATTAAATTCTTTTAATTTAAATTCTTTTAATAATTTTTAACCCCGCAAAGGACGACGAAGCTGCTTTTAGAGCACTCAGAGACCTGCCATCTTATCTCTTCACCACCCTTGGTTGACTGGTAGAGAATGCCTAAGGCGTTACGTCTGCCTTTGTATCGTATTGTGTGCGAGAAGTTTAAATAAATAAAAAAAAATCCGTAAAAAAATCCTTAGATTTGTTATTAGAGCCAATTTGAGAGACCAATCAAACGGGCGCACTTCAATGGTTATTATTTTGTCAATTCCCCTATATAAATAGCGATATTTATAACCAAGACCCAATCTTTCCAATCTATAGGACACGACTATTTTAGAGAGAAAATACCTTATATTTGTAAACTAGGTTGGAAAAGCAGGAACTAGCCGGTTGTAAACAAGTTCTGTGCGTGTAAGAAAAACGGACGCCACATACAGAGAAATTATATTCATGCTGCGTTTATTGGGGTGGGCAGGCTTTTAAGCCAGTATTATTTCTTATGGCACAGTCGTGACTTGCCTTATTTTCTTCAAACAAAATGGTAGTGTCAAAAGTATTTAGGGAGGTAGGTACCTATCTTATCACAGAAAACCCAGAACACAGCGTTTTGATTATGCATCTCTGGTTTTGGATGTCAAGTTGATTACAACACGAACACACGAACGGCCATTCTGAAATAAAATGCAGCCTTTTTATTCCTTGTTGCATAACACTTCAAAGCTGTATTTTGTAGTTTCTTTTCATCATTACAATAATAGTTACGCCCACTCCATGTATATTCTTAAAATAAATAATTATTTGCGTAGATCACTCTAGCATTGTGAGTATACTTCCTCATTATAGTAGTAATCAGAATTACATACCTAAAGTTTTCTCAATCTCCTTCAAACGAAGCAAACACAAAATAAAATAATCTAAAATACTAAAAACAAACTAAGATGTTCCAGCGAACAAAACAAGAAACACTAACTATTAAATAACTGCTTACCTCACAACAAAATAAAACGACAAACACTGTAAATGCACTGCTACAGTAGGTAACCGAGTTTTACAAAGAAAAAAAGAAAAACAACGCCATCTAGTCGACGACGGTTACAACAAAAAGACGATGGCAATCATGGCCGACTATTTCATTCATGTTGCGCGTGCGCGTAACCTTGTTAAATACGGTTTTATGAATGAAAAGGTAGTTTATTGATAAAACCAGATACAGTTTTCTTGTAAAAGTGATTTTTACTAACGGTATTTTTATATTTCGGCATAATAGGTATGCCAAATATTTGAATAGGATTGACAATTAAGGTGACATAGCTGGTATAACATAGGTGTTCAAGATGGTCATTATTGACCTTTTAAGTTGGTAACCATGGATAACTGTAGCCCTTAACGATAGGTATCACAGATGACCGTACCTAATTATTATGTGGATATTGAAAAATATAACTGTAATCAACTGATTTAGTTAAATATTGATTCACAAAACTAGATAAGTATTAAAAAACGAAACTAGGTAATAAAAGTCCAAACATTATAAATACTACACGAAATTCATTCACTACGCTACTAGCAAAAAATATACAAAAGTGCAGTAATCTATTTGAAATACAAACAAATAAAACAATTTAATTCACATTGAGTTCGTCGACTCATGATTGCACTCACGCAGCGGTAAAACCTTGAACTTTTGTTCTCTTTGCAAGCTTGCCGATGTAAACAAACGTGGCCATGAAAATACTTCTGTATGACGATACGAGATGGCGCTGTTTTAAATATAATTTGCAACAGAAATAACATAAGTAGGTTTAAAGAGTAACGTTTATTTTTAATCATATTTTTGTTGCAATAAGTATTCACCAAAAATAATATTGTGTTACAGATTTAATTATAAACTATATATATATATATATATAGTTATATAGTTCATGAATTAAAACCTTTTGGTTTGATTTCCAGGAGTACGGTCGAAGTTGTAAAGCTGCAAAGCATTCACAAAGAAAGACTTTCATTTAATTAACGTCTGTTTTTGCTAGATGGCATTATTTTCGAAATTAATGTTTGTTGTCCAGTGCTGAAAATTAAACGTAAAAAAACTATATCCTCTGCCTACGTTTTAAATTCGTTTTTAAATGGTTTATGCACGCAGACATAAATAAGATGATATAAGCACAGATCAGAGAACCATGGCATAATAGGGAGGAGGCCTTAATTAGGTCCTCAGCAGTGGGTTGAACAAGTACGTCAATAATAATAATAATGTTTTTCTAGCTTTTCTTTAAAAAATGTGTGACGGCAGTATAAAATTTACGAAACAAAGTTCAACACCTTTTGCCCAAGGCCCTTAAGTAGCAGTCATTTATTTTGGAATTAAATAAAAAAAAATGTGTATGTGACCCGAAAACTTCTGAATCTAGTAGGTCACTGTGCCCTTAAACTGTCGTTTAACAAGCCTTGAGAAATTTGATATTACAAACAAGAATCATTTTTAATTGAACGTAAGAACCGTTAACGTTGATGCTCATAAATCGTGTTCGATGATCCGAAAATTAATGGTTCCACATTCGTAGTGAAGTTTAGTAATAAAACAAGTCTTCTAAACTTCAAAAGTAAATTTTTAGTTAGTTTAATTACTTTAAAAAATGATATTGATATTGTCAATTATCGCCAAATATTATCTACTTTCTGCATGTCAAATGAATGAAAGACAGAACCCAAAGACTTACGCCTATCGGGACCCTAACGGGCATATTCAACAACCTGGCAACATCAAGTTATCCTTCAAGTGTACTTGCAAGGTATTTGTAAATAATGGCTTCTATAGCCATGCTGCGATGACAAACAAGTGGCAATTGCTTTCATGGCGTATTTCTACAATCATTTTCAACAGGATTAACTTATGCTTTTCGGTAGCTTATGTCTTCCTCTTGTTTTCCGTTTCTCTCATCGTCATCACTAATAGAATGTCATTTTGTCTATGGGGCACTGCAGGAGGATTCATTAATGATGATTTCGGAGCTTAAATTGCATGGTAGCGGGTTTTGTATCGTTTGTTAAAAAGTTATAATAATACCGTATATGGCTCGTGGGATACAGCCATAAAATGAATGGATGTAGCATCTCTCAGACTATTACATCACATTGAGAAACCACGATTTCCCAAAGGGTTGTAGAGGTCAGACGCTAGCTCTTCGCTACGAACTAGAAACTTACCGAGCCATGGATACGTAGACAATTAGTTATAACTACCGTCTATGGCATGTGGTGATCCTAGGAACTAATAGAGATGGAGTCTCTTGAAACTAAAATAAGAAGTAAGAATTCCGTTTTTGATGATTGCATGATCAAAAAGACGCAATAACATCTGAATAGTGAGCGGGAACTTGTGATTTCAAACCCTATTCAAGATCAAATAACAATAATTCAAACTAGGCTATAAGCCAATAAATATTTTGTGGTTCGAAGCTTCACTTTAATATTTACGTGAAGCTAATTCAAAGGTATAGGTAGCAAAGTGAAACAAACATTGTTTGTATAGTTGTGGTAAAAACATAAGATAATATTATAACATCATACCTTGTTTCCCCGAAAGGATAGGCAGAGTTGTATCTATAGTACATTTCGCCTGTTATGTTTAAGTCTCATGTAGTAGGGGGCAAGCTTATTGCCACCAATCCGGTATAAATTGAGACTACAGGCTACTACCGAAAAAAATCTGACGGTTAAACCCAATATCACATTGCCCGACTTGGGAATTTAACGCTGGACTTCACGCTCAGCATTCACGCTTGCGACCACTAGACCAATGAGGTAGTCAATAATTGTGGTAATGTCAATGGGAAAAGCCCTAGCCGTGACCTCGCTAGCATGTTAATATTTAAACAACGTGCGTGATTTCCTCTTCGTTACAGTAGAGGAAACGCGAATGAAATGGTAACAATAACAAATGATGACTTACATACAATTTATGCACGCGATTCTGTGCATCATCAGGAAGTTGCGGATGGCGGTCAGGAATAGCTGGTGGTAGTGCTCAGAACTATTACTATTGAGTCACGGATTAATAGGTAGGTTAATATCGTTAATTTTGTTGGTAATTGATTACTTCCATGAGTGCAGTTTAATGCATGAAGTGTATTGGAACTGTCAGTTTGTAATAAGTCAATTAAGTAAATGAGCTGGTGTTCTTATTTTACAATGTAACAAGGAATATAGAATTGACTAAAATATTTTAAACCTTTACAAGAGTAAAAGGGATTTCGGTTATTTCGTCCATTTCTCTACAATTCCAAAATCTGTGTTGGATTAACAGCGTAACTGCATTCTGCATTTGCATCTTTTCTTAAAATATGACCTTCTGTTTAATTTACGATTTCCTTTTCGACGTTTTCTGTATCCACACCAAGTTTTTTATCATCTTCAAAATCTAATTAATCACCTATTCCTTTAATCAGCCAACAATTTATTGCTTTTGCCTAAATACCGTCATCAAATCTCCGGTAGAAGTTAAAGTGATTTCTCCTTTTTCGTTGACTTCCTCTACAATTTCAAAATCTAAACCATGATCATGGTATGTGTAAATTAGAAGTCCGCGTCATAGCTTCTATTCTTCCTTACCAGTATCTGCAATTTCTAAATGTAGTTTATTTTCATCCTCAGGATCTGACTAATTATCCACTCTCTCAACCAGTCCAGTATTAGTCTCTTCTGCAACAAATTCTCCACCAACATTTCTCACATTTTTAATAATTTCCTCTAAACTTCTAAAATCTATACCGCCGAGATACGTTGCATGTAAATTTCAATATCTGTGCAGTATCACGTCGTTAATACAGTAATAAGGTATTTGTTTCCTTTAAAAGCGTCCACATCATGTTTCTTATTATCCTCAAGATCTGATTAATTTTCTATTTCCTTGATCAGTCAAGCTCTCCACCAAAATCCCTGGAAGAAGAAAAAGTAATTTTTTTATCGTTTGTTTCCTCTACAACTCCAAAATCTAGACCGCCGTGATACGGTATGTGCAAATTGGAATACTTGTGTAGTATCAGAGGCGTAACTGCATTAATTATGTTTGACTTGTCCTTTTGTATGCCGTCTATTATCGTTATATATTGTTTCTAACTTCCAAATCTAGTTATTATCATCAAATTCAATCATTTATTTCATAGGCACGTAAAAGGTTCTTTTGAACGTCTTTACATCGTCACGTCATCTAAAAACTTGCCAAGAAATTTTAGTTTTTGCCACAATCTCCGGAAAGAATAAAAATAATTCCACCTTTTCCGTTTATGTCCTCTTCAACTCCGAAATCTAGACCACCGTGACACGGTATGTGTAAATTGGAATACCTGTGTACGTACTATCACAGGCGTGACTGCATTAAGTATTTGTGTCTTGTCTTGTCAAAAGGCGCACGCTTTTAGAAATTGAAAGCTATATTGTTTTACGAACCATTGTTTGGTTTGTACACTTTCTGTTTAGCTTCTGTAGTAAATACTATTAAATTATGTGGTTGCTATGGCGTATGGTGTGGGAATTTTATAGGTAATTGGCAATGTAAAGTCAACTGATATGCAGTATATTGCTTCGAGTATATTGAATTCTGAAACGATGGAATATTGGTTGGGATAAGTCATTGTAATCCATGTGATTATTTTATAGTGAACATGGACTTTCTTTTTTCTCATAGAAAGTTTCAATATCGTTTCTATCACGAGCCACTAAAGTCCTAATAACGTTACTAGTACTTGTCAACCGGTACTAAAATAACGCATGATGATAATACCCATGCAGTTTTTAAAGCATGCAACTGGACAATTGAAGAACTGATTAAATATTGTATCCGTCATGAGTATAGTTTGTGTAGTAGGTGAATTGGTGTTGCTTAACATAGACCTGTACATAGACCCTATAATGATCGCCACAGTGATGCAAGTAATAATATTTTATTTAAGACTAGCTACGCCGCATCGTTTCACTCACATAAGTCTCGATTCCGTAGGAATATCGGGATAAAAAGTATTTTATGTCCTAACCTAAGTCATGGCCTACCAATGTGCCAAATTTCATACAAATTCGTTCCGTCGTTTTAGCGTGAAAGCTTAATAAACAAACAAACTCACATTCTTATTTATAACATTAGGTAAGAAGTTTGGTCATCGTCTGCTAAGCCTTTTCTCAACTACGAACGTAGCAGTCGGCTTCCAGTTTAACCGGATGCAACTGAAAACCAGTATTTACATGGAGTGACTGTTACTACAGAGGCGTTTCATACAAAATGATTAAAACTGTAAGGATAGAATCTTCTAATTATCATTTCTTCATCGCCCACTTACTGAGATTAGTATAGTCTTTAGAAGCTTTTCTTCATATAAGTTGTATGTTTCAAAGCTCAGCGCTAAAACTAATTTTCAAAATTTCTTCACCTAAAATAATAATAATCATGTTGTTCTTATTTATAGTAAAATCACACTCGTCGTTACGCTTTATAATTGTAGGTTATGTTCAATTCCAAATTGGATTGTAAACTCTATTAATTAAGTCATATAATTGGGCTTTCTCTCATAAATTAAAAAATAAACATATATTTTGGAACCGTAGCTTTATATTTTAAGGTAAGATGAAAACTTATTTTCTGTGCTACTAAAAAACAGAAATATTATGATAAAATTAAGTTTTCAGGACTTTCAGTATCGATTCTTGCAAATGTTGAAGCTAAAGAAACAACTATAACAGCAACTGCTAACAGAGGCAAGAAAACTTTAGGGAAGCAAATAACGCCAGACTTTAAATTTCACCAAAATGTACAATACACTCCTCGGTAGTTATGACATAATAAAAAACCTGTCGTAAAAAACATCAACTTCAAAATTGAAAATATTTTGGTACAAAACCCAAGCATTCAACATACAGAACCATCTAATCAACAACTAATCTAAAAAAAATAACTAGCAACAAACTATCTTTTTGGCATCAAAGTCACGATTCTCTAACACGGACGTTAAACCACCATTTAGGTCATCAAGAATGCTACTACGAATAGTAGTGTCTCCAGCTGCAGTAGTAACGACTGGTCGCGAGACTGCTGGGTCATTGCTAAAGAATGTCTGTGACCCATTGTGAAGTAGACTTGTTAAGCATATTGTTTTGATATACTGAGAGTCCTGATTGGAATTATAATCAGTTGGAAAATTTGTGGGTAGCTTTTTCCTTGAGTCAGTCTTGTAAGCTCAGTGTAATAAATGAAAACAATAGAAAATTCAAGATGAGTTATTTTTTAAGATGTGGTTCAGTAAGATCAATTTACATAATGACTAACGTTTATGGTTATACACCGGAAAAAATCTAATTATATTAGAAAACTAGCTGAATGACCAACGTTCACACACAAACCGTATAAATGGATGTAAGTAAATAAGATGATATTCTATTCATATCTTGTAATAAGTAGATTTTGGTTTCTTGATTTTTATCCATGACTCAAGAAGGACATGACTATTTATTTCTTACGCAACAGAAAGTATTGAATGTATTGAGAAAAATGATTGTATAGGATATTTTTTTTTAATTTAGGAATATAAATAAATGAGGAACATTTTTTTTATATAGGCCTAGTTAATATTTTTATGAAGTTGATAATTTTATGACATTTTGTAATAAATGTCATAATATTGGGAAACAAATAATAGAAGAAATATAAAAACAACTGTTATATTTAGTTTATTTTGGTGGTTCATAATAAATTATAACAGCTAAAAGAAAGAGTAAAGATTTGTACACACGAAAACATCACCTAAAAAATATATACGCTATGATAAATATATATAAGATATAACAACAAACGAAGATGCAAACAATAATATTTTACTTATATAATTCGATACGAAAAATATTTACAAAAGGTATATAAAAGAAAAATATTATGAAGGAAAGGGAAAAATAGATCAACTAGTAAGAAATGAACACATAAAAATGTATACTAAAATAAAAATATTACCCTCCTTGGCTTTGCCAGTCGGTTAGAGGTGAACAAAAAATAATAATTAAAGCTATTGATATCGTAAATACATTTGTACTTTAAGAAAATTATACTTATAAAAACAGGTACATTGTAGTAGTAATAATAAAGTAAAGAAAGACGATCAAGATTTAATAATAAAAAGAAATCGGCGATGCTGATAAAAATTCGAGACAAGATTCACTCGTTCAACAATTAACAATAAAATAATTTAAATAAATTATTAAATAATAAATTAAAATCGTTACTTTGAGGTCCAAACTAAGTTACATACACAGAAGATTAACCATGGCCCTTGGGACTTAGATTTTATCTTAGGTATTAGTTGGAGTATGCGCTGTAGGCCAGATTTTGGGCGTCCGAGGACCTGCCCCAACCGCCGTGACCGCCGTGTTCTTCATGGTGTGGGTGAGCTACGACCTCGTAGCTTTCATGTTGTTCGCCCTTGGAGAGGAGTTTCTTGAGGAGGACCAAAGCGGAGGCGAGGAGAGCAGCCTTGGCGAGCATCAGACCCTTAATAGCAGCGAAGGCGATGATTCCGAGGAACAGAGGGATGAGGGACTGTATCTTCAACTGGAGGAGGGCAAGGATGGGGAGGAGCTGCTTCAGCTTCTTCTTCTTTCCACGGCCTGTAAGGATGAATATGTTTTATAGAGGCTTGCTGACGATTGAGCATTGGTGTGAAAGCATTCTAAGGATACGATTTTTTAACTTTGACTGCAATACGCAGTTGGATTCTCATAGTAAAACTTTTGTTGTATCGATCTATATTGGAGAAAGTAATATTTCTAAGATAATTCAAATCATAATACGGCAAATAAACCATTGCTTGAAAACTTTTACTTCTAAATAGGTAAACTATTAATAAATAACCTCAACTCAATGGCTACTTAATGGTAAGTAATGAGATAAAATTATCTGAAAAGCATTTAACGTCCAGTTAACATCGCTAGCAGAAGCTTAGAAATTTTAATTAACGTAATACACTTTCTAGTTAAAGTTACTGTAAACTATATGTACTTGCACTCGGGCAAATAAGAAAAGGTGTTTGTAGGCAAAGTCGTTATTTGAATTTAAAATAGCCTCGTGCTCAGTTTAGATAATTTACTATTTAGGTTCAAATGTTAATCGGGTATGGAAACTTCATTGAAATTCAATGTCCTTACCAACTGAAATTGAAATTCACCATGTAACATCAAGTTTGCATAACCCCATTCACCTAGAAAGTGTTTTGCTGGGACCAATTCGAAAGCTTCAAGCCTACATCCATATTTCGTTAGCAAGATTATGCCTGGAGCGTTACTTTTACTCGTTTCTTGATAGAGATTTCGATTGCGGACCGTCTTAGCGGAACTTAAGAACAAGTCGAGCCTACATAGTCAACCTGTACTATGGACATCTAGCAAAAACCAGAATCAGTTCGTCCGCTTTCCACGATAATCAACCTTGTCAGGTTAGAGAAACCCTCCCGAGACTTGTTCGGACGTTTTCTAGCTTCTCATGGTGTGTTCCGGATGTCCGTTTCAAATTTTCTATGTTTCGTAATGTACCTGTTTTAGTTTCGGTATTAATCGTCTCTTCATGTGTAACATCAGATTAATTTTTGATCGTACTTTCTATTTTAAAAATTTCATGCACGTCGAACAGGTTTTGGCGTGTTTTAATTTATTTGGCGAGAGTTACGCAGGGAATTATTATATGAACATGACTGCAAGGTTTTATGTAACTACTTTTTACTTTTATGATGTTAACTCGCGAGTCTATGTCGTGACTTGTCTAATACGAAATATAATTGAGAGCTCTGTGAATGGTTTTCTCTACGACAGTGACTTGCATTTCGAGAATCCATCACTTTTTATCGATATCATCAAAATTTACGGAAGACCAGTTTTAAGAGCGCGAGAATGAGTGTTACACAATATTCAGTTTCATAATGGTTTGTAATTGGCAGAACAAACTGTTTTAAACAACCGACAATGAGCTGTGAAATTGTTTGGTCATACTTTTGTTAATAAGCTAATAAAAGAAATTTTGTTTTACGATGATGGTGAGACTTGGATGTACCTCTTGAGTAAAACCTTGCCCTTATAACAAGGTAGCATTGTGTGTAATCCATATTTTTGGGAACTCTTCATGATTATGTTTCTCATAATACTTTCACTTGTTTCGTTGAAATAATTTGATCACTTACGAGAATTACACTTTAATGATATAGTAGATGTTAAATACAGGTTCCGTGGTAATAAATCTGTGCTTTTTTTTGTATGAGCATCGTTATTGGACGTGACACTTGTAATTATTTTTGTTATGTGGGAAAAAATCATGCATGAGTTATATTTATGAGAAGTGTGTTAAGAAGCTTAGAACAACTTTTCTGCTGGTTTCATGTTGCTACTTATAGCAATAAATTTGAGTCTATAACTTTTATTTTTATTTTATTTAACAGTTTATGTACTCAAATATAAACCGAGAAGAAGAAAAGAACAGAAAAATAAATACAAAGCTGATGCTTATTTCTAAATAAATCTCTATTAAGCGGTAGGAGTTGTTAACTAAGTTTTTGCATCATAGAAATAAGCAAGTCTATTTATTATAATTGAGTTGATCATTTTTCTTATCGATTTTGAGACTATTCCTTTTTTGACTGTGAGACTAACATGAGTGAATTTCACAGTTTACTGTATTATTGTAGGATACTGACCTTCCTCAAGGGACCTCTTCATATCCTCAACAGTGCTCTTAGGCATGCGCAACTGGACGACATGGTTCTCCATGAAGTCAGCAGCAGCATCCACTAGCCTGGCTTCCACCGTGTTCTCCCTAGCTTGAGGTTCTTCAGGAAGAGGTTCGTAGGACCGGGCGGAGCGAGAGGTGCCGAGGTTGTAGATCGCGAGGCCATCAGCAAGTTTCAATTCCCGCGCTGATGCCGCGTTCTCTAGGAATCTCATCGATTTTTCCTGTGGGAAGAGAAATAGTGGGTTAGAATCTTGTTGGAGAAATCTTATCTACAAGAAACCATTGCCTTAAATTAAGCTTTTGCAAATAAACATTCAATCATACGGTTTCATTGATAACATATTGAGCTGAAAATATGAACAATTTCATACTTTAAGGTTTGAAGTTTTCAAAGCAAATATTTTAATTGCAATGAACTTGAAAGCTGGTTAGACAAGTAAGCAAGTATTTGTGCTAACTAAAACAGTAAGTTAGCGGCAAATAGCTTTACAAACATTTGCTGCTTAGTCTAGTCACCAACACAAACTGCCAAATCATTAACTTGTTATGCAGTTAGAGCATTTTGTGAAATGATTTGCAAGTCAACATTAAATGCAAGTTTACTTTATGATGAAGCAAAGTTAATTTTAATTTAGTAGATTATTAAAAAAATGTTATTAATTATACTGTATTATATTTGTAAGTGTGCATGTATCTTTGATAAAGTGTAAAACAAAGTGTTAATTGAATTAGTTTAAAAATGGTTAAATTAGTTTGACTTGGACTTGTAATTAAGGCCAAAAAGCTTGTTAGTTTAATTGCAATTAGGGACCATTGAAAAAATTTAATCGATTGGAGGCATCTTAGTTGTGAAGACGCAATAAAATTGTAATGAAAAGATTTAGTTACTAATTATTTTGGTCATAACACAATTAAAACTGAAGGATATCAGAGAATTAAATGTTGCAATTTGACCCAATAACGATGAACAAAATTGAAGAAGCTTGGCATAATCTAAAACTTAGTGACAAGTCGACTATTGAAGGAATTGAACAACCAAAGAAGTTGAACAAGATTTTTGAAAATTTGAGGGAAGCTGAAGACGAAAAAGCTCAAGTCCAAGGGACACCACTTAAACACGATCACAACACACCTTAAGGCACATCCAAGTATCTTCCTCGGCACAACTCTTGACCACCCCGACGACGGAACCGATGACATCATCATCAGAACTGGCTGGCTTGCAGCTTACTGCAGCCACACTCACTAAGAAAACAAGGAAGATCTTCATTTTTTGGTCCTACACTCCTTCACGGTGTTTAGTGAAATGTGGTGAGGGGACTGTCAGAAAGCGGTTTTATTCTCCGTTCCCCCACTGCGGGGTTTAAGCCGAAATGCGTAACTTGATGCGTGTTACGAATGATATAGAAGTGACTACAGGTGGAATACTTTTTTTATGATGGTGATGATTATGCTGTAGGGTGTATTAATTTTTTATGGGTTCTTATTCTATGATGAGGAAAAAATTAAAGGTTTTATTTTTATTAGTGACTTTATTCATGAAACCACTGATTGCAGAAACATAAAAGGGGTTTTTGAGCCAAGTCTTGAATTGTAACAATTTTTTTTAAAATT
Organism: Omphaloscelis lunosa; assembly: GCA_916610215.1. NCBI lineage: Eukaryota > Metazoa > Arthropoda > Insecta > Lepidoptera > Noctuidae > Omphaloscelis > Omphaloscelis lunosa. Next base: position 2,082,717 of record OU744266.1, on the reverse strand, counting down.
GTAGGTGAAATTTTCGTGACGATAAATGCTACACTTACTGAGTGTAATGTAGATAATAGAAATTCTAGTATTTTGGTGTGATAAGGAAGTTATTATATTCGTTAACTGTGGTGTAATATCATGCATAATTATCGACGGTTAAATAATAATGCTTTAATATGGACTGATTAGAATTTTAAATTGGAATCTATTTCTATTTTGGGACATTTTTTTATTATCAGTGATTGATTGTCTATGATTTTTTTCCTATCTCAATTATATCATAATGATCGCTGTATTTATCCAGGTCAATTGAAAATTGAACTTGAAATTAGACACAAGGTTCATTTTATTATTCTTCATTATTATCATTATCATACTATCATTCGATTTTAAAAGTTTCGATTGGTTCTCTAGCTTTATCAATGAAGCCACAAGTTGTGTTCAATGTATCGAGGGCACAGCTAGTTCCTTTAAGCAAAGCGGGTCCACACTAGGTCAGGAAACTTCTACCTAGGATGGAGCTAGGCAGAGAAAACGAAAAGCCTAAATTACCTAAACTTTTCAAAATATTAAACTGTCCATTTCTTAAAATAATAGAGGCGTGAATTTAACACACACATATAATTATTTATATATACTTTCTTTTGGCTTGAATACGAAACTGAAATATGTATAATTTTATATTATTATATCTCTTTTGGTATGTGTATTGTTATTATACGCATTCGTCACGCCGGTAATTTTCAAAGGGTTAAGTAGAGATTCACCATTGTACCTACTAATAGTGATTAATTATTTGAATTACTACTTACATCATAGAAGCTTTGCATATTATATTGTCATCAATATGCGATGGACGTTCTTATTTCCCACTATCGTTTTGTCATGATTTGAAGTATTTGTTATATACTTGCACTTTATTTTAATTTTACTGCATTACTTTTTTAAAGTTGACGTCGAATAATTTATTTCAAATAAGCCCTTGTATGGCACTTTTGAACGTCAAAATTTACAAAATAATAGAATTGATTCTAGTCACCCCTTCCAAAAGGTAGCTTGGAGAAGAATGGGCAAGAAACTCCACCCTTACTCTTTTAAAATGTTTTACAATAGTTTGTATAAGTACCTACATTAGTAAAATAATTATATGTGAAGACGATGCACCTAAAATAAAATTAATATACCATAATAGGTAAAAAGAATTAAAAATGAAGCAACGTCAGATAATTTAATTATGTGATCGATACATGGTGTTCACATATTTACAAACATTGTAAAAGTAGACGATTTTCATAAAACTTTAATAAATCAGTGTGTGAGGAAGTAATCACAGACTGTAAAATCAATATCATATAACTATAAAAAATTAAGTTTAAAAACTGTAACCCGACTACGGATAAATAAAAGTTATCTAAAAAGTACGAAACAAGAAAATAATTCAGACAGAAATCAAGGCATAGGTACAAACAGGGTCAAAATAAAGCCATGGTCGCATGTCTGTATACCATGTGGGTGCCAAGAACACCTACAAAATTATAATGGCATGCGATGACAGCTTTACCTAGACCATTCGTATAGACCATATATACATATTCGTAATGTGCTCATCAAGACCTTTCTTTTGATACCAAACATGTCATGATTATCTCAATTTAATTTTTTTCGACGTCAGAAATTTATATGTAAAATCCAACATCTTAAATTTAGGGAAAATGTATATAGCCTATGTCACCCGGACCATTATTATAAATCTATTGATATCTCATTCATCAAAATCGGTTCAGTAGTTTAGGCGCTACGGTGGAACACCGTGAATACAAACATATATGCATAGACTGCTAAAATCATAACCTTCATTTTGGCTTTGCCGTAGTCGGGTAAAAAATAATAAATTTTATAATTAAATTAGCAACCAGCTTGGTTTTTTCTTAATTCAAAATTTTCCTATAGAGCAGAACTAGCATGTTTCCAAGTACTCTTAACTTGGATATAATCCTATTTTGAAACTATAAAAGAAAATATCTTTAAAAAAAAAAACATAAAAATACAACAGTTAACTAACTAACTTTTATTTTCAGAGTTATAGTTAAGATTATAGGATAATAATGTTCATAAACAGTAAGTTATAAAGCAAATCAAATTACAACATCCCAATTAACATATCAACATCAATATTAATAATCCTACATCCATTCTCATTTAACCAAAATGGATGGTGATTATCATAAATAAATTGTCTAGTTAGAAATTCCCGTTTCTGTATGTAGGGCAAATAGTCATGTCTAAACGTTTGTTATGTATGTACAACTTGCATTGAGGGCTCTTGGTGCTACTTGATTTGTCATTTCTCTCATTGATACTTTAAATTAATGTCCATTATATATTGATATTTGACGAGGGCACCACTTCCTACGCCTATATGTCAAAGATCTGTCAGATTCTATACTAATTCAACTTTAGTTCCCTTTTTTGCCGTCTGTCAAAATAAACTGGTCTATTTTTCTGAATGGACTTTTCACCAAATTCATGTATGTATAGATATTTTCTAAAAAAGAGTGATATTGATTTTCTGGTCGAATTATGAGTGGTTTTGGTAATAGCAGTAGGCTTGGATATTACAGTGTAAATGATGATTGAAGTTACTGATGTGTTGCGTCATGCAATACAATTTGGTTTTAATTAATGACTTGTTAAATAACAGCTGCTTTTCTTTCCAAGTGCAATGAACTCTTGAGGGCTTAGTACGCTTTTTTGGTTTTAATTTTTGTATGCTCTGTAGGGGCAAAAAGCTGGCATGACTGTCCACCTGATGGTAGATGGTCACCGCCTTTGGACTATCTTCAATAGACTTTAGGTGACTCTTTTTGAAGAGGACTCTCTTCTAGTATTCATTATATTTATTAGTATTATCAACTTCCGCACTTCCATTCTAGGTCATTATTCTCATCCCCCTCTACTTCCATTTATATGCTGTCGAAACATTGTTTAAATTTTTCTTCCATCTTTCGTCTTAATGTGCTAGTAGTTGCCCTGACGCAAGTTTACTATTCCTAAAGAGTGTTTTCATCAACATTATTTTCGTCTAAATAACTCAGGAGTATATAAATTAATACCAGTGGACTCATTATGCAAAATAAAAAGCGGACTGCAGTCTTTCAAATATTTGATTGGACCTTTGCCATTCGTTTTCTTGAATGAACACATTACTAGATTCATTGAGGTTTGTAGCAGTATACGATGAGATGAATCACAAGATATTAAGTGGTTACCAACACATTAAAAAGTCAATGTTGGACTTTGGACCCGCAACTTTGTTGCTTGATACCAGTGTAATTTCTTTTAGTGTACTATAAAGAATAATATCTGTTCATCATGCTGGTCAAAAAGCAGTCCTATTAACTTTCTTCCTTCCTCTTAGAGGCCATGGTCAAAAGAAAGCCTACCTGACTCACCAAAAAAGCGACCCTAAGCGCAGAAAGCGGATGCCTACTTAATACTAAAATTACTCTGATTACCCCCTTGGGCTATACAACCATGAAGTTATAGAAATACGTACTTTTTATGATTTCTAAAATTGCATAATCGTGCAGGTGTTTCAAGCGTATATTTTAATTCGTACAATGTTCGCACGTGAACACTTTTTATGTAATGTCCGGTGCGGTATAGTTACGCATATGATTTCCTATTTTTAGTTATTGTCTAAGATAGTTTTAGTTTAGCGTTTGTTTGTGAGCTATTTTGGTTTAATTATTATTATGATTAATCTTTTGTTTTTGTTTTATTTCAGCTTATTTTATGCAACATAAACGGTAATAATGAGACGTACCAAGATATTGCTCATGGTCATGAATTCACAATCTCCGTCTTATTCTCAGCATGCAGGTCAGAATCTTCTACAGGTTCTTTAATCTTTAAATCTGACATACCTACGGGAAGAGAAGGATCCCACATAATATTAATAATAATATATTTATTTTTATTTTTTAAAATTCAAGAAATATTTAAAAATGAAATTTAATAAGAATCAAAAAGAATAAACTACATAATAATATCAGTTTATAAAACGTTGAATTTTGTCCTTCCAATTACTGCTCCAGTCAAGTTTGGCAGAAAGTTTAACGATCGTAGTGTCCACATTCACAGATAGAAATCCCGATGATATGAGTAAACGTGAATACTGTGGTTAATGGAAATGTATGGTACAAGAGGACAGTCATACGACAATCACCCCAATTTTTCAAGGGTCGGTTCAGAATTAAATTATAGTCTTAAACTGCAGAAAGGGCAGTAGACAGTAGAAAACGCTGACGCCTATCCACCTCATTTCATTTTCTTTCTGGGATGTGAACTGAAAGGGCAACGAAAGAGTGTGGCTGGGACAGACTAGTAGTATGTAAGTAAAATTTAATGTTCAAGGGTATGAGCCTGGAGATCTGCCATACAGGTCTCGAACCGAGTATAGACTCCAGCTCTCATAAAGGTTTGAATCTGCCTGTAACCTAAATACCATGTACGAAATTTGTACCTTTTTGAGAGAAATAAATTACTACTACTGGATGAGGAAGGCAGAAGACAGTGTGTTGTGGCGTAGCTGGGAGAGGCATACGTCCAGCAGTGGACTGCAATAGGCTAAGCTGTTTATCGAACTGAAAGGGAAGAGGTAGAATATAAACATCCGGAGACCATTACAAATAAGTAGGTGAATAAAATTCCGATCCGAAACGCGAGCTCCATTGTTAATAACTAGGTAGGTATAACAACCACACACATAGCAATTACGTGCCGATTTTAAATTAAAGATCGCAACGTAGCTTTGTTATTGACTGTTAAATATTTCAGAGGTGAGGAGGAAAATTGGTATAATGTAGGTCATCTGTTTCATAATTTGTTAGGTGTCGTTGATTGAATATTTTGGAGAAAGGATGTTATTTTTATTATCAGTCGCCACGCTTGACCAAATAACTTTAAATAACTCTAGCTTCCGGCCACGGTTTCGCCCGCTTGTTATGTCAATAAAAAATAGCTTATATTCTTCTCCAGGGTTCAAAATATCTTCATACTAAATTTTATGAAAATTGGTTCAGCCGTTTAGCCGTGAAAGCGTAACATACAAATATAAAAAATCGAATCTTTTAATTATAATATTAGTTTACAAGTTTAGATCACAGAACATCACGCTTGTATTCCCCAAAGGTTTGAGAAGAGGTGTATCTATATAGTAGTACACTCACATCTCGCCAGTTATGTTTGAGTCCCATGCAATAGGTGGCGAACCTATCGCTATCATCCGGGCACAAATCCAGACAGCGGGCCACTACTGAGAAATTCCAGATGGATAAACCCAATAACACTTTGCCTCACCCGGGAATCGAACCCAGGACGTCATGGTCAGCAGTAACGCTTACGACCAATAGCAAGGCACTTTAAATAATAACTGATTAATTTAAGGATTGTTGGATATTGTAGGGTTTGTTTCTGATTTACTCCCTAACTTCCGGAAGGATCTCTATAAAAATTAGAGAATATTATGTATATGATATATAATATAATAATGATTGAAACAAGTTTTAATATATCGTCATAGTATCTAGAAAACTGGTTCATGAAACAGCTTTCAAGAACATTCTGCTTCGAGAACCGAATACAAATAAAAATTATAGTGTTTTATGTTATGTCATGTTGTTATTCTTCGAATGTAAATTATTTTACATACTATATTATTGTATACAATCAAGTTTTTCCAACTGAACAGACAGATGTGCGGCTGGGGAGTTTGTTGCGCTACTTATTCTTCCCAGCTAAAGCACTAGGAAGTGGTGAAGGGTGGGCGTTTTAGAGGGACTGTCTTATGTAATGTTTACTTTTGAATAGTGCTGATTCTCAGCCTAGTTTGAGTAAATGACATTTGATTTTTTTTAAATGCTGAACAGCTTCTAATGATCTAATCCATGACCTGGGAACATTCTTAGTCAGTTTTTACAAAAGTCAATGTGATTCAAAGATATATGGCTTGTATCAAATCGAACTAACCTACCCCTTTTTTTTTTTTTTGAGGGTGGGAAATCATCAAATAACTTCTCCCGCTCTGGGCGGAGCGGGAGGGCGTGTCAAACTCTTACTGACTAAAACCCACCCGTGTTGCTTCGGTTGCCCTGTCGCCGGGGGCCACGATCTCCCTTTCGGTTTTCTTCGCAACCCCGGCAGGCATCGGCCCTAGTGGACCCCTTCAAATCTGCTGACATCTCTTTGAGGCGCGCGTGGAACACAACGCGCCGTCGACCCGGGCCTGGTCCTTATTGGACGGTGAGCCACCCATTGGTCACCGCCCGCAAGCCCGCGCCTACGGTGGCCGGAAATCGCCTCGCGATTCCCGACGCCCTGGGCGTCTCCTCCTGCGGCGGTTAGGGGCGTGAGGGCGCGAAATTTGCCTCTCTCTCACGCGTTCCGCCTCCTCCTTCGCGAGCATTACCGCTTCGCAGAAGGAGGTGACGGCCTCCCATTTCCTCTCGCTCCGTACCATGGCCTGAACCAGGGCCGGACGCGAGAGATCACCGCCGCCGATCGCCTCCACGAACTAACCTACCCCTAACCCGACCTAAATCATTTCCATTTTGATTTCCTTAACATATCAATCCAATATAATAAATGTGCCAATGTTCTGCCGCTTTTTGTGAGCCTCAATTAATTCCCATTTTTGTGGCCTAAAAATGTTAAATAGCCCAGTAACTACCAATTTAGATGTAGAGGTTGGTCACAGTTTTAACCTAACTAGTCAGAGAGCTCTAGCTTAGTTACTTCAACCAACTCGGACCACGCATCATTAGAAGGTCAATAAGTTTTTAGAGGTTCGATTAAATAATTCACCTAATATATTTCTTCCTAGACGTGTCCAAGGCGAGCCCCTGACCATTTTACAATTCATTTCCATTTTCATTTTCATTTTTTTTTTCCATTTTCATTTGGTGACTTGAGTATTTCAGAGACCCCAAAGTCTTAAAATCATGAGATCTCAAAGATTTTGGGGTCTATGGCATACGTATGTAGATGAGCACATATTCGGAGCAGTCATCAAGAGTCTGAAAAGCCCGTCATTCCCTCTCCATGTACAGGGTGAATTGTAATTCGACGTGTTCCTTCCAGGACAGCGTGACCCCTTCGCATTAATCAAGCACCTCATAGAGGCTAGGCAAAAATCCATGAGATTCAAGAAAATCCAAGTTTTGTGTGATTTTGAATATTTCTCAGAATTTGGTTACGCGGTAAGCTTTGCCAAAGGATCTACGAAATAAAATTCCATTTGGTATTTAAAAACAAAAAAGTGGCAAATAAAAACTACAGTTTTCCCGAATCCCATGGATTTTAGCTTTGGCTATATGAATTTCTTAATTATTAATGCAAACACCATATTGACACTATCACGTCCTGGAAGAAATACGTCGAATTACAATTTACTCTGTATTAGGATGGTACCACCAATTCCAGACGAAGGGTCTCAAGATTTTCTTACAAAAAAACAAATGAACATCTTGCACGTGCATGTCTATTTCAGCTAGCAACAGTATTGTGCACACTATCGAGACTTTTTGCTCCAATTTGCTCTTACTATTGGCTCGTGCGATGTAATTGTCTAACAAACTCTAGTACGTTTTTCATTCATCTACAACAATAGAATGAATGTATGACGTATTTAAACAATAAAAATTGACATCACTTTCAAAGTAGATACAATGTGTGTATTAAATATTTAATTAGTGTTAAGAGAGAAGATTAGGTAGATGAATAGGACGATAAAAAAATTATCTCATCAATGTTGCTTGGGAAAATTAAAAACAAAATTTGCACAATATGTTAGTTTTCAAATCTTTTGCATTATCGTAGAGTAGTGAAATAAGTAACTTAAATCCTAAATGCGTTGAAACAAGTAAATGTAAAATTTTGAACGGAATAGACATAATATTCAACATGTACCCGTTGGACACTCTAGTATCCGAGAAAAAAACGACGGCCTATTCCGCATGAACTCTATATTATCCAGAAATTAGTTCAGCGGTTATCATCTTTTCTTGCTGACAGTAAGGCTTGAATTGTTCGAGGCATATTAATCGAACATACTATTCAATACAAAAACAAGCCCCTAGGCGATCACTTGAGCCCACCCAGGTTAAAGCGAATTTTCCACCGCCAGCTTAACTAAGTTAGCTCGCATAGTTGAAACAGTTTTTCATACACGTATATGTACGAAAAACTGGCATTACTTAGGTATGCATTCTCAAAGAAGGCAACGTTGCAAATAGCTGTCAAATATTTCGATGATTTGATTAATTTGTATTACTGAGGAAAATATGCAGTATTGGTCTGTAGTGCAATAAAATATTGGTTATGAATTGCAATTCTCTTTACTTCAATCAATAGCTGATAATCTTAAACACAATATACAAGCTAACACTAGAATTATGTATTTTAGTGTATATTATATTATTTGTACTGCTATTAATATAAAAAAGGTGCTAAAGTTATTGGCTTATTGCAATTATTTATATCGTAATAATAAATATTAGGTTTTAGGAGCAAAGGCGGGGCTCACAGTTAAGTAATAACGACCGCACTGGTCGATCGGTCAGGTTAAGCTACGCTTGCGGCGGTCAGTCCGGGGATGGGTGACCATCTTAACATACCGAAACCCCACCATACCTCGGAAAGCACGCTAAGCCGTTGGTCCCAGCTGACATTCGTAGTTTTTTTTTAAACTTGATACGCTTAGTTAGAAATCCAAAAGTCTGACAACTAGTCTTACCGAGTGGTATCGCGTTCCCAAGTAAGTGGGTTGTGGAGGTCAGATAAGCAGTCGCTCCAATTAAAATAGTGGTATTCATGTGCATCCGTTAGACTAGAACCAGACCCTAACATAGTTGGGAAAAGGCTAGACAGGTTTGAGGTTTTAGAAGCAAAAAAATCTATGTTACTATTGCAATTCGTAATCAATATTTTATTGCACTAGATGTAGAGCGATATTTTGTATTTTCATTCAGTAATATTGAAAAATTAATAAAAACAGGTAATCTACATATTTGACAGCTATTTGCGACGTTGCCAACTTTATGAATGTACTACCTCTTGCTTCAAGCACAATAGACAAAACTAATGTATAACTTTACATTACTTTGTGAAAATTCATTTATAAGTCTGATTAGCGGATAGTTGTGAACTTGTGATTTTATCTTCAAACAAGCAGTTGCTCTGAGCAGTTTTTTATAAAAAAAACATCATTAGATATAACCTTACCTGCTTGTCATCGTGAAAACTTAAGTGAAATGTGCTGTCAATGTTGTGAATCCCTAGCATCAGATGGAATATCAGCTTAGTTTTCACGGTGAGATTTCTTTTCTTCAGAAAAAACCGGCTGATGCTAGGGATTTTACTTCAAACTCACTTAACCTAAGTGTACTGTGACATTTTCACAGAATATTCCAACTGCAGGCAATAATCTACTAATTTTTCTATCAAATCAGTTTTTTATCCGCTTGTAAACTAAAGCTACTTCCTCAAGGTCATCCACCGTAAAAAATAAACCAAAACCTGCAAAGTGAAAACGAATTTAATTTTTTTTTTGTTTTCATTACAAAAACTAGAATATTTTTTCACCATATTCCGACTTATCATGGAATTATTCAACTTTCTTATATATTATGTGCATTATAAACTAGTTGTGCAAATTATAAAGCAAAAACTAAAAAGTAAAAGTGGTTTTATAGCGGTATGTTTTATATTATGGAATGAGTTCATTGACCTTGCCCAGCTGTGCTTTAAAAGTATTTACATAATAATATATACCAGACTATGATATAATATGATATTCGATAATAATTATCATAATCGGCCTATAACGTTTCCACTGACACAGACATGCTCGCTATGAGAAAGAATGGACCGTAATGCACCAAGCGGGCTCAGTGTGGGCTGGTGTTTGTTACATATTATGTCTTCGTATTTTTGGTTCCAGGACTTGCCGCTTTCCTTACGATGTATTCCTTCACCGTTTTTAGAGCAGTAGTGATGAAAAAATGTCTATCTGGGTTCGGACCCACGATCCACGCCAAGTAAGTCGGGGCTGTTGCAGCTGGGTCACCACCGCTCTAATAATTTAGAAATTAAATATTGCATATCTTCAATAATATAAGGCACCTCGGACTTGTTTAGTCCACATATCTATAATTTCTATATTTTTTAAAATAATTAAGCCTATAAAAACATACTGTGATTTGTTGATGACTTTAACTCCATCATCAGCCTGTCTTTTCCCAACTATGTTGGGGTCAGCTTCCAGTCTTACCGGATGTAACTGAATACCAGTATTTTAATGGAGCGACTGCCTATATGACCTCCACAATCCAGTAACCGGGTAATACGATACCCCTTTGGTAAGACTAGTTATTAGACTTTTCGGCTTTTGACCACCTTTTAACGACTGTCAAAGATTCACGAATGACAGCCGGGACCAACGGCTTAACGTGCTTTCTGAGGCACCGAGCGGAGGGGTCTTGGTATGTAAAAATGATGGTTACCCATCCACGGACCAAACACGGCAAGCGTGGCTTCACCTGATTGATCGACCCGTGCGGCAGTTATTACTTAGCCACAAGCCCCTCCGTACTACTTGATGAATACAATTGTTGACAGCAGGTAACATTATCAGAATGTGAGAACTCGTTTTGTAATTATTTTTTTTCAAGGGAACTACCAAAGTACCTAGGTACCTCTATTACTAATTCTGCGTCAAGAAGTACCTATTATTATATTCCGGTTCCCAAGTAATTGGCGAAATTATCACCAAATGGGGCTTTTCTAATGGTGATGGGAACCCATACTCTTGATTATTCTTTGTTCAAAATTTATTTTATTTTTATTTCCATTTGACTAATGAATATTTAACCGGTTCACAGTTCAATGAACCATAATATGTGGTCTGTTCCATTGTTTTTACTATTGTTTTCGGTTGGGTTCGGTGTTTGTTATGGGACAGTGAAGCTGTTCAAATGTATAATCATAATAATTATATAAACACTTGGACCAGTGGTGGCCCAGTGGTAACGGCCCCAACTTACGAGTTGTAGTTTGTGGGTTTAAACCCAAGCAGGCGCTTTACTTTGTGTAAATAATTTTATCACCACTGGTTTCAAAACGGTGAAGGAAAATATCGTGAGGAAACCAGCTGCTGTTCTAGAAAGAATTTGAAGACATGTTACATCTACCAACCCGCACTGAGCCGCGTGCTAGATTACAGCCCAGTCCTTCTCGAAGAGAGGAGGCCTGTGTCCCAGCAGTGGGAACATTATAAACTGATTGTGCTTATGCTATGATGTTTATTTGAGAACATTGGTCATTGGTCTGCGTTCAGCACTCTGTGTGGCAACACGCCGTGTTCGAGTTTGCGACAAGTCAATCGTCATCCTGAGGATGCCTCGTTGAGAGGTGAAACACGTGTCGATTTCTTTCACGATTTTTTATGGCTTTTTAAAAATAGCTTAGCGGAACAGGTTACTAAATATGTATATCCACGTCTATTGTATTTTATAATGAATTTCCGCAAGGTCACGCCTGAATCAATTAACTATCTTGAGAACATTCATAAGAAAAAGGTAGGTTGGTATACAGGAAACTATGCTCCCAAGATTAGCAAGTAAGATATAGATTATTGAATAAAGATCAGAGTTAACGTTAGTATTCTATTTGCATCACAAAGTTCAAGTTCAGTGTGTCAGCTGTTAGTCTATTCAATAGATTCTTTGGTGTACATTGAAGTGTAGGTAGTTTCACAACACAGTGTCAACACTTTTTACCGTCTAGGTATCTATATAAAAAGTGATGACCGTGAAGAATGTGGGCCCTCGGCTCGATTCCAAGTTCGGGCACAGTTTTTAGAATTTTCCAGAAGTAATTTCTCAGTAATATCTCAATTCGGAGTTTGGAAGTTGGTGGTTTAACACCCCCGAGCCGTCACAGCAAGTAAAGCTGTTTGTCCTGCGCTTAATCAGTCCTGGGTCGTGTAGAATTGCCGTTCCATCAGAATATGAGAGTGAGGGAAGAAATAAAAAAAAATAAGACATAAAAATAGACTAAACTTACCAACATCGCGACTAAAAATGCACTCAATAGTACTTTTGTCATGTCCATAAAAATTTATAATAAGTTACCCGAAATAATAAAGAATTTAAATAAATATAAAATATTTATCAATAAATTGCAGCTTTTCCTTGTAAGCAAATCCTACTATAGTATAAGTGAATACTTAAATGATAAATTATAGATAACTTCAGAACTGTGTATCCATTTGTATCTACAAATACTCATTATACAAAAAAATAAAAAAATAAGAAGCTTTCAATAAATAACTTGCCTTAGGAATAATAAATATTAATTACGCAAAAAATAAAAAATAATAATAACTAAATAAAACAATAATGAATAATTAAAAAAATTAATGGTTATTTTAATGTTACTAAATAAATAAACGTATATCATTTATAAAAAAATAATTATAATTCTTAAATTGAATTCTGTATTAATAAATATGTAACTTACTAACTACATAACTAATAATACAATTTGTCACATTAAACCTCTCTCCTACTTGACCTATGCTGTGCCCGACAGGGTCCATAATTGTGACTAATATAATTACTTCCCTACCAACTATATACATTATGGTACGCAATAAATAATTTGAGATTTGAGATTTAAATGAAATTAAATGATATTTATTCGTGTAATTAGATAGGTATTTTAGGACTTCCTCAAGAAGAAAAATCCTTAAGATTTTCTACATTCAAGTACCTACATACGACTGCAAACTGCAACTTGCTCAAAGGAAAAAGAGAGTGAATTTAATCGAAGAGTGGATGACATTTAATATGAAATGAAGCTTAACATTCGCGAAGAAAATTACAACATTATTACTCTATTCATAGCGAATGAGATGTTGAAATGTATGATGAGCACGGTTTAGATGAATGGATGCGGTATATTGCATTACGCATTACCGTGTGCGTAAATGCGGTAGTGGGGCGTTGCGGTAGTGGGGCGTATTTCAGAGTTGACAAGCTATATGAGAAGTTTTGGTAGGTTGGTGTAATTAATTTATTTGTTTCACTTTAACATGACGGACAAAAGCCAATTTAGCTATTATAAATACATTTTGCGATTAAGTAATACTTGTAATTAGGCAGTTGATTTTTTAAACTTTTTTTTGTTTAACCTATTCTGTCTCACTGCTAGGCAAGAGCTTCCTCCAAAAACTCACTGGAACCAACCCTAGGTACTCTAGGTACACGTCCATGTCATCTCGCCACCTCTTTCTAGCCGACTTCGGGGGGCCGTCCATCTTCAGGCACTCATTGATTTTTAACCTTTCATATCTTATTGTTAGAGGATGCCGATATATGGACCGATGAAATGAAAAAGATGATCGAATCTGGAAGAGCACCATAATATAAGCAGCATACTTATTAAGTTTATTAAAAGTGCCAAGGTAAATTATTCCAAAATGAACTTCGAGTATATGATCTGACCTTGAAATATTGATTACTTAAAAACAACCGCATCCAAAAAAGCTCTTCACTTCCCAGTCGCACGCGCACGTGTTACAAATGGGCGTCGTTACGCAAAATATCGATACATCGGAGATTCGATCCACTATAATAAAACTTTCATCGACATCGATCGTCGATAGTGATGTTAATGTCTATAATTTTGAAGTAGGGTGTGTTTGGTATAGAAATGAGTGTTTAGATGATATTGAGGGAAGTTGGTTGGTTGGTCCAATTTGCTCTGAATCTAATGGTAATTAAGTTGAATAATAATTGAATTGAAATTTGGTACACATATGTATTTCTGTGACCCAAACACGAACATGTAACGTAAATAAGTGAATTTTGAATACAGGGGTCACTATTGGGGGCAAACAAGAAAATTTAAAAAGAGTTTTGCTATAAAGTCCCGTGTGATATATCAAATAAAAGTAATTATTGCGAGAATGTTAAATATGTGTTTTGTATAATTTTAAAATAAATGCTTTTAAAGATGTTAGAGAAATTCTATGAAAATTGACCATTCCTTATCTCCGAAACTACTAGACCTAAAATTTTGAAAAAAATACATAGTATGGCTCATTACTCATAAATTACAGGAAAACCTATAAGAAGTCTATGGTCTTAAAATAATATGGTAAATCACTCAATATTGTGCGTAAAAACTTATATTTGCAATTGGAATTTATGGGAGAACACGTATTTCAACTACTTACAATGAATGTTAAGTTTGTATTTGGGATAAATTCATCCCAACTACGGAACCCTACATTGTGCGTAGTCCGACACGCACTTGACCGGTTTTTGTTGTTAATTGCGATTGATGTCGTTTGTATAGGATGATTTTGGCTAAGAGGACGGGCTACGCCAGCTAGTGTAAGGCTGCTCAACCACAGACCCCCGCGGGCTATCAAGTGGCCCGCCAACGCCTTTGAGTTGGCCCGTCAAAAGCATCTGATGGCGATAGACTTTTGTGAACATATTTCAGGACTTCAAACCAGGTCTAAAAATGATTTTGCTTCAGAACATAATGCTCAATTAGCAAACAATGAAAAATTATTTACAGATTTGATTTTATTATCGACCTCAGATTTGTCGCTGGATATTGATAAGTTACTGCAAGCCGACGTTCGCACGGACGTAATAAAATCGTGGCAATATTTTCGTGCACTAGATTTCCAACACTCTGCTTATTGCCGAGAGTTGAACATACAGTGTGTTTTTTCAACGTGCTAGGACGAGAGTGCGTCCCAGCATGGATTCTCAACGCTTGGCTTAAGTCCAGTGCGCGATAAAATCCCACCGCGATTTTATTACGTCCGTGCGAACGTCGGCTTACAGTAAAGTATTTATAAGATTATGGAAACTATGAGTAACTTAAAGTTTGATTTAATTTTAATAGCTAAATATCTACCATAACTTTAGACAAGTTTTATTTACTAGATGGCTCGCAGGTTGACACGGAATCAAAATTATTGCCCGCCTTCTAAGTTGGTTGGGCAGCCTTGAGCTAGTCTACTGATAAAATGGATGATGCCATCATGGTGACAAGGAACTGAATTTAATCTACGATATTCTTATTTGTTTATTGCTTTTACCTACTATTACTCAACCAAATTACTTAATAATGAGGTATTGGAGCAAAAAATAATTAATTCAAATTCAAAAGTCATTTATTCAAACTAGGCGAGAATCAACACTTTTGGAACATCAAAATTATATAAGACAGTTCCCCAAAAACGCCCACCCTTCACCACTCCCTAGTGCTTTAACTGGGAAGAAGAAATGGCGCAACAAACTCCCCAGCAGCACACATTATGCTATACATAACAATATACCTTTCCACGCAACTTGAAAGACACAATAGTTTCTTTACTTACCCGGCCCTCTCATAGTTACCATAATGTTATATATAAAAACAGCTTTAAGGGAAAAGTCTTTTTTGCTAAGATTTAAGACAGGCAGTATCGAAAAAAATCAATTTCTGCAATACCAAAATTACTCCAAATTATATAGGCCGACCGCTTAACCGAGTCCATTCCTGAGGTATCTGCGCGGTGCGGGAGGGGTGTGGTGTCGTGATGCGAGAGCTCAGTGATTCGTCAACTTGTGACAACTATCACCCCTCCCGCACCGCGCACGGACTAAGTTAAGCGGTCGGCTTATAATTACATCATTGCAACAAATTTTCTCTCACGTCTTAAAAGCCGTAACTCGAATACATATCATGCGATTATTCGCATTATCGACTTTCGACGGACGACATCGATAATATCCTTTAATGAATCGATTTGAATTGCAATCGAATAAAACTGGCTAGACGTTGGTACTGTTTTATTTCTTTTCGTTTTTAAAATAGGTACAGACTTGAGGAATGTACCTATTGGCGTAATTAGGGAGAAGTTAATGTTTAGGAAGCAGTGGCGGCCAAGTGGTAACACTTTGAAAGGCACTTTTTTTGTGTAAATTATTTCATTACCACTGCTCTCACAAGGGTGAAGGTGGAGGAACATCGTGAGGAAAGCGGCATGTCCGAGAGCCAAAAACTTCGAAGACATGTGACATCGACCATCGACTAATCCGCACTGGGCCCGCGTGGTGGATTACGGCTGACTGGGATCACACAGAGAGGAGGCTTGTGTCCCAGTAGTGGAAACATCTTAATTTGTTTCGGTGTTTCTGGAAACACCGACCTCTTCTAGTTAAATAATATATTTTTGACATGTAAAAGTGTTTGTACAAACCTACTTATTTTAAATCATTTATCATGTTATTAAAATAAAAAAAAAAGAATACTGAACGTGTTTCAAATGTAGCACATAATAATAATAATATAATAAAACATTTATTTTCAAGTAACATGGACTCATATCATTAATAATAATTTACTTACAAACTATATTAGTGATATTTATAAAAAACAAAAAAAAACAAACAAATTTGCATGATCTCAAAACAATCAGCCATTAGTAGAAACATGCAGCTGACTTAAAAAGTAAATGATAGGACAATCCAGTTTACTAGTAATGACAACCAGGAGACTGTTGGAGCTGGCACGCACTCTGCGTAACAGGGATGCTGCACGCTTGCGTCTGATTGCAGCGAAGCCATCATTTTACGCGTCCGCAAACATACCTGAGGCACTACAAAAGCGTGGCAGCCCAACAGCATCCTGAATGTATTGTTGTACTGAACACGAAGAGCATTAACAGCTTTTTGAGTGAAACTAGTCCAAAGGCTACACGAGTAAAAAACTTGGCAATATGCCTTAAAAGTGTTATTTTAACCGCATCTGTACAGCGTGAGAACCTTCGGATCAGCATATTACATCTCACTGTTAATGCTCTTCGCTCCCGGTCCACATATAGAATATAAATACATAAATACATAGGAAGAATTTTTTGTACACATTCCTCATTCCTCTAGTTCTCAGGAACGTTAAAATCTCAAAATATTACAAATAAAATAATGAACCTGTTTTACCACCTACAATTAAGTTCCCTTTAATTTACTTGGCTGATAATTTCATCCAAATTCTGTTCCATTTTTTAACTTGTTTGGTGAAAAATAGCTATTCCGACATGATGAAACATGCCCTTTTTTTTTTGAGGGTGGGAAATCATCAAATAACTTCTCCCGCTCTGGGCGGAGCGGAAGGGCGTGTCAGACTCTTACTGACTAAAACCCACCCGTGTTCCTTCGGCTGCCCTGTTGCCGGGGGCCGCGATCTCCCTTTCGGTTTTCTTCGCAACCCCGGCAGGCATCGGCCCTAGTGGACCCCTTCGAATCTGCTGACATCTCTTTGAGGCGCGCGTGGAACACAACGCGCCGTCGACCCGGGCCTGGTCCTTATCGGACGGTGAGCCACCCATTGCTCACCGTCCGCAAGCCCGCGCCTACGGTGGCCGGAAATCGCCTCGCGATTCCCGACGCCCTGGGCGTCTCCTCCTGCGGCGGTTAGGGGCATGAGGGCGCGAAATTTGCCTCTCCCTCACGCGTTCCACCTCCTCCTTCGCGAGCATTACCGCTTCGCAGAAGGAGGTGACGGCCTCCCATTTCCTCTCGCTCCGTACTATGGCCTGAACCAGGGCCGGACGCGAGAGATCACCGCCGCCGATCGCCTCCACGAGGACACGGCGATGCTCCGCCCAAGCTGGGCAGACCTCCACCGTATGCTCCACCGTGTCCTCCGGGCGATCCACACAATGGTGACACCTGGGCGTTTCCTCCCGCCTTATCCTGTGCAGGAACCTCCCGAAACAGCCGTGTCCGGTGAGGACCTGCGTCAGGCGGAAGGTGAGGACGCCGTGGCGCCTCTCTAGCCACTCTTCAAAGAGGGGTCTTATCGCCGCAATTGTGGCGTGCCCAGCGCTGGGTTGCGACAATCGCACTCTCCATGACGCCATGAGATCCCGCCGGAGCTCTGTCCGCTGTGCCGCGATTTCTCGCGGCAGCGGAGTTAAGCCCCGGCGTTTCGCCTCCTCGCGCCACTCCCAAATGTGCGCGAGGACCTTTGCCTCCAGATCCCACGGCGGTAATCCGGCAAGAAGGCTCGCCGCCTCGCAGGAGACCGTGCGGTATCCTCGGGCCAGCCGGATGGCCATGACCCTCTGATGAAACATGCCCTGATTCCAAATTTTGCAAAATCATTGAAGTCACGCCCTTGCTTTTACCCCTCAACGAGTGAGACCAACTCACGTTGAGGCGGGTCCATTCCATTTCGATTCGAGCGACGGTTGAACTGAATCTCAAATCTCGAAATATTTATAATAGCTAATAAAATAAACATTTACCTTAATTCCCTTATTAACATGTAAATTATTGAGTTGTTATGTATTCAAAGACAATTTAACATCGTCGTTAAACTAACTATATCAATTCATTAAAGTTAGCGAGGCTATAATTAAAACATCTTCTATTCCATATATCATGTAGCTTGGACATCGGGCTCACACAAAATTTGCATAAACATAGTCTGATGACCGGTAGAGCACTCAAACTCAAAGGCTGACCGCCTTTGAGTGGATACCGCAAATCGGAAAAAATAACATTTATTTATATTATATTTAAATTTGGTGTTATAATAGATATATTTTTGAAATGTGCTAATTAAGCCGGGATCCCTCCTTTTCGCATAATGTTTTTTTTTCTATATATTTTGGCATATATTTTTTTGGTATTATATTACTTTGCCATATTTTTTATGACATATGGTTTGTGTTGACATAAATATCTTATAGGCTTATTTGCTTTGGTCTCATTTTTTATTCTATTGACGGTTATTTGAATTTGAAAAATAAAAAGAAGTAACTATAACCAATATTATTTGTGTAATGTAGTGCATCAATAGATTAAGGTGCGGTGTTAAACTAAGCCGCCAATATGTTTTACATACATATTTTATTAGAGCAATATTGTATAAAAATGTGTATTGGTGTCTAACATTGTAGGAGTTAATTATTATGCGTATTTGTTATGCGTCAAAAATTATGCTTTAATGTCATTATGCGTAAATTATTTTTTATATAGAATGTTATGCTTGAATATTATTATGATTAGTGAAATTATGCTTAAATAATTGTGCGTAAGCTTTATGCGTTAATAATGTTTTGCGTAATTATAATTAGGATAAACGATTGTATGCTATGTTATATTATGTCTTATAATTTCATGCAAATGGATAGAACATGGCAACAATAAAAAATAAAATAGTATAATAAATTGTTCTTGACTTTATGTACTCCAGAGGGCGCCATATTCAATTTAATGTGATGTCACGCTAGAGCAAGACGCTTTCAACGACACCTCATTTGTCAAATATGATAAACATTTTAAAAGTTATAAGGGAACAGATGAAGATACATACACACATACGTATATACATGCATACCGGTCAAAATCATAACCCTTCTTTTTGCTTCGCCGTAGTCTTGTAAAAAGTAGCGTTGAATATCCTCCAGGTGATGGAGCAACGACCCAACAAGATTGGCGATACTAGACTAGATTATTGAAGTGGGAATTGCAACACGGGAAAGACCTTGTATGTTCAGCAGTGGTCTACGATAAGCTTGAGAACAATTTAGTGAAGAAAAAACATTAAGAACTTCAGCATGGAGGAGGATTACATTGGACAGGTTTTACCCTTAAATAAATAAGTATCCCTGGACATAATGGAAATGTTTCAGATTTCAAAGTAACACTGAACGCCCATCTTCTAGGCTTGTTTGTTCCATCATAGACCTTATCCATCGCAATCTGGCGAGATCGAGGTCAAAAGCTGACCAAAATCAAAATTTAAAAAATGTTCTATGACGGAACATTCATAGTGTAATCCACTTTGAAGACCAGCCATGGCTTGTTTCTCGCTTTTATTAGAATCATCTAAACTAAGGGCCTACAATTATAAGATATGGATCAGCATTGTATCACAGATAGAATCATTAAAACAATACTTTCCACTTTGTTATAAAAAATAGTTTCCATTTCTACTCGGTTGGTTAAAACCCTTTTAAATTGTAACTTTAATTAACTAAATGTAACGATGTTATCTTGTTTTTATCTTCACCGACCTCTATGTGCATTGTTGTTGCCACGGAATAGGTAAATCAGAAGGCTAACTTTACAAAATATTTGTGTAACTGTCAGATTTCGAGACATCGCCGAGCGGTTGGTCAACTCTTCACATGACAGGCACTTTTTCCTGTTGACAGCGATGCGGACGAAATTTTTGATATTATTATTATTATTATTTTAAGTCTTTTAGCTTATGTACTTATTACATATATATTATATTCAGAAATACACGAAAGGCGTTCTTTTTAAATGTGCAAAAACTGTCAGATTCACAAAAAGTTAAACCTCTTTATTTGCTGAGAAAATATTTTTTCCATCTTGATTCAATTTATAAGATGGTAATTTTTGCATTTAAAAAAATAAAGTTAGAAACTAAAACCTAACTACAACAAAATCGCCAACTAGAAAGATTTTAGTTCTTAATTTCATTCTTTATTTTACCCTAAATTATCTCAAACCCCAAAGGGTTTGAGATAATTTAGGGTAGGTAGCAAATGGAATTTGAAACCATAATAAAATTATAAAATCTGATTAAATATTCAGATATTTTTATCTTATTTTTATAATTTAAAAAAATTATAAAAATAAGATAAAAATGTAAAAAAAATTTTTTTTTTTTAAGTTGTCAATTTAGATAGATAAAATGCTCTTTATTTTGTACACCATAAAAATTAAAAATATAAAGCCTTACAAGAGATTTACATTACGAAACTAGTTACGCAAACTTAATTCGGTAAATTCGGCTTTAATGTAGAAATTTTACAGACGATGAATTTGGTGATATTTGTAGTTAACTGTATGAGTTAACAGCATTATATAAGTTACTTTTGACGCATTCTACTGATTTTAGATTTTATCTTCTGCTACTTAACTTCTATGTTAATATATGTTCATAATATGTTAGTTATGCGTTTGTCTTGTGAAAGTGATCGTTATTCAGCGCGTGCGCGAAGCTTTGATAAAGACATACGGGAGTTTGTTGTGTCTTGCGTTGTAAGACCAGCTTGTTGGCGCATATTTTTGGGTACATACAAATAAATTGCTTGATTTCAAAACTAAAATTGTGACTGATCGAGTATATGAAAGTAAAAGGATTTCATCGTGATTAATTTTTATTTTTTTCACTTGTATAATAAGAACTATCCTGACATAAAATAAGTAATTGAATTCTCTAATCTAATTTAATTAATTTCCAAATGAATCTTAAAGTCGTTACCCCAATATCATAATCTAAAACTGTTAAATAAAACTACATATTTACAATATTTCAGGGATAAGAAAAATTATATTTTATCACCAAGATATTTTGTCATTCATTTATATTTTCTTTGCCAACATCAAATTCAATATTCTACAACATACCATCACATCTCCTATTCCCCATATAATATCACTATTTAATCAGTATTCTAATATTTACCATAAAACTAATAGGTTACCTTAATCTACAGTAGATCTCCAACCAATATTATTCCAATCTGTCTTTTTACCGACACAACCACTAAGCATGTCTTACCGTCACGAGCGCCCGACCCAGAAACCGTTATTCCCCCATTTTGACATATCGAATCTTTGGATGTTGCCAGTACAATATCCTTCAATTACGTATTTATTAATTAAAACATAACACTTGTTAAAGTTTTTGTTAAAACTAATTTAAAGGCAATGCCTTTTTCAGCATGTCATGCTGAACCGTCTCCAGATAAAAATAGAAATGGGAGAATAGTGCATGTTTCAGAAATTAAGTTATTCTTATTTGCTTAATTATAAGTTGTTATAAATGGGCCATCTTTTAGTCCTAAATGTGTAAGTTTGTTAAACAAGTAAAATTAGTGATTAGCTTATAAAATAACAGTTAAAAAACATTCCTATACGAAGTAAACTCACTTTAAATTTTTAAGATCAATCAAGCCAACTGGCTTCTGACCAGGTTTCTTAGAGACTACATGCACTACATTTCCGCTTTATAACTGCAAAATAACCTTTACCCAGAAGTGCATGAAATCTAGCATAAGAAGACATTATCAACGATCTATATTCTGAAGTTACAAACATTGAGCCTTCCCAACAAGCTCGACCAAAAATGACCCCAAACATGCTCGACCAACAATACTACCGAGCATGCTTACCCAACATTACACCCGTAGATTCCACGCCTACTCTCTCGCCTCTTGTCGTAGTAAAGTGTAGTGTCACACTACACTTTACTTAATATGTCATATTTACATAACTCATAATACTATGATTGAACGTTTTTAGCCATTTTAAGTAAGATTTACTTTCGACTGTCAGTGGTTGCGGACATCCTAATATTTAAAACTGATTTAAATATAGGAAGAAACATTACTGTTTTGTTAGTCTAGAGATAGCAAGCGCGACTGCTGAGCGTGAGATCCTGGTTTCGATTCCCAGATCGAGCAGTGTTTTTGAGTTTCTCCATTAGGAAATTTCCTAGTAGCAGCTTGGTATCGGGATGGCAATAGGCTCTACTTGATGGAACATAAACTTTACTGACGAAATGTAGGTGTGCGAAACCTTCGAGAAATAACTAGCGTGATGTTAAGCTATGAATATAAATATGCGTAAATGCAGTTGGTGCGTTGATGTCTTTTGTATCGGGGAAGTGAAGATCATTCAATTTTGGAAGACAACTTCCATTTAAATCTGCCTAGCCTTTTCCTATGTTCAGGTCGGCTTCCAGTCAAATCGGATGCAGCTGAATACCAGTATTTTACATGGAGCGACTGCCTATCTGACTTCCACAACCCAGTTACTGGGTAATACGATACCCCATGGGAAGATTAGCTGTCAGACTTTCGAGCTTCTGACGACCCGTAACGACTATCAAAGCTTCACGAATGACAGCCACAGCTTAACGTGCTTACCGAGGTACGGAAGTGTCTCAGTAGGTATGTAGAGATGGTCACCCATCCACGGACCTGATGAAACGACCCGTGTGACTGTTATTACTTAGCCACGAGCTATGAAGACAACTTCGATTTGTTAAACACAATATAATGTACCATCGGACACTGGCGGTGAAACTTTTCAACCTTATTACTAAGAGCGTAAGGTTGAAAAGTGGTTCACCGCAAATGTACCGAAGTTGTACATAGCTGACATCATTTTTATTCGATTTAACCAATAACGGTGCCGTGCACGTCCCTCCACAGCACCATTATATTAGGGCAATATACTTGGCTAACGATAGATGGACTGTGTGAAAATACTTGTTTTGCCGACCACAATAAATTGGAATAAGGGCTGAAGAATGATGAGGATGACGATACTTGGCAAAAGGATTGATGATCATGATCACATTATTGATTGAATTTGTTTTTTTTTATAAATAGATATTGAACTTTGTAATTATTGTGTTGAGCTAATAAAACACGCAGTGTGTTTTCTATGTCCCCTATGTATCTATCCCCTGCTACATGGGACTTAAAGAGCAGTGATAGCCTATTGGTGTGACCGTCAGACTGCCAAGTCTGACGGTCTTGAGTTCGAACCCAAGGCACAAACCTCTGACTTTTAAAAAACGGTGTAGAAAAACATCGTGAGGAAACGAACATGCCTGAAAGATATTTCTCGACGGCATGTGAAGCCAAGTCAGAGGCCCATGGGCGGCTTTAAAACTCTGACACCAGGTTAGTCACTAACCACAAGAAAAAAATAGGATGGGACTTAAACATAACTAGCAAAATGTGGGTGAGGCAGCGGGATAGGAACGCCGCTACCTCCCCCTTCGGGGAATACAAGCGTGTAGTTATGTCTACCTACATTTTGTGTAATTATTATCACTGCATTTTTTTTTGCTTTTTTTTTTGTTTCAATTTTTTTCTTTACAGATAAATATATAGTCTAATATTACTCCTTGCTTTCTTCCATACAACTGCGAAGAGCGTTCTCTTACGGAATCTATCGGAACTAACACCGTGAACATCACACCCAAACTTGAACTTGGCAAACTTGGTCATGTCATAAAACGAAAGCAACTTTGGAAAGACGACAAAAATGAAAGTCTTCCAAATATCTTTTTAGACGATATCGGTTGTCAAAATGTTACCTAGTCTTACTAATAGATGGCGCTGCTTCGCAAGGTCAATGCCATCTTTACTAGGGACATAGGCTTCCACTTTCTGTGAGAGGTAGTGGGCTAAAATCGCGGGCTTAGTTGGTGGATATCACATGCCTTCGATTTTTTTTTGTTCTAGGACATGCCACGATCATTTGCTTCACCGTTTTGGGAGCAGTGGCAGAAATAATTTGCACAAAGTAAAGCGTCTACTTGGGTTTGAAGTTCGAACCCACGACCTACAACTCGTAAGTCGCGGCCATTACCACTGGGCCACCACTGCTCTTATTCAAATCAAAACCAAATATTTAATTTCACATAAATCTTCATGACCATAAAAGGTCAGAATCTAGGTGCACGGTTCTAATTAGTCATTACCTTTAATAGTAGTAATATTGTTAATGTGAACTTTGAGATTGAGTAAAGAGGAGGAGCACAGTGTTCTTATTTTTGTCTTTAAATAACAGTAAAGAAACCAGCACAAAACCGACAGGGATTGAACTAAAATTGAGACACGAAAGTGGTAGTACTTTTAGCTCGATTACCCTTATTATTGCAAATTCTAGATAGTCTGTTCATATTTTTGCGCGCAGGTTGTGAGTAGCCAAAATAGACTCTCAATAAAATAGAACTCTTCTTCGTCGTTCCCTCAAAGCTGAGGATCACGACCACATACGATGTATCTCTAAGCTATGTGGTCTTCTGCAGTGTGGACCGTTTGATAAATGCTGTCTCCAACAGCCTTTTTGATCGTGTCTCACCATCTTGCCAGTGCTCTGTGTCACTTGTCTTTATGGGTTCATTAGAAAACCAGCATCAGACAGTATCTATCTGGCATTAATGCTGAAATGAACCTATTTGGCGCAGCCGTGAGACACACACTATTGTTTTAAAACATTTTTTTTTTATCTTTTTGCTTCGTGTTTCACGAACTGTGTCCAAATAAATGTTTTTCTTTCTTTCTTTCTTTCTTTCTCTGCCTTGAGCGCGTTTTCCTTCCATCCGGCCTAGTGAAACAAGTATTTCAAGCTTGGGTGAACGAATCACATGCCCGAAAAAGCTGAGCTGACGCTCTTAGAATATTGTAGATAGCCACTTGGTGATGTTGAGTTCCTCTGGTATGGATTCATTCGTTCGGTCCATGTTATACGAAGAAAAATAGAATATGAATATTGAAAACGAAACCAAAACAATTTCACTTCTCACATACACAATGATGGTATCAACTCGACCACAAAAGGACTTAAGTGTCACACTACATATTAATTAGTCAATCGCATCCGTTTACACAACACATGCATATTAATAAATATACTATTTAAGGTTCCACTAGTCGACGACTCGAACTCGTTGGTGGCGTGGCAAATATGCATACTATTTAGTACAGTTATTTGTTTATTTAGTTTTAAATATTTTGTATTTATTTATATATTTATTAAGTGACAGACGATGCTTATAACGAAAACGAGCGCGTAAAATTTCATGAACAGACCTTTGGGCGTACATTTAGGTATTATTGAAAAACTATTGGATGTATATACACAAAATAAAATTATTAGAACTTGGAATGAATTATATATATATATATCCCTGTGCGGTTTCTATTTTGCCATTTTCATACTACATAAATTATTTATTTACGCCCTAAGATGAATTAAAATTAGTGTTGAAATATGGATGATTCGACGCTCATAACTTCTAAAGCATTTTTTTTTCCAATTATCCGTCCATATAGGGCTAAATAATGACAAATCAAATTGACATAATTTTTAGTTTTGAACGTTTACTGTCAAACAGACGAGTAATCACCATACTACGTTTGTATAGAAGAATGACCGACTAGCGTAACCTTAAGTAGCTATGGTCAGCAATGAAAGGAATTAACTTAAACATCTATAAATTGAAACAAAAAACAAAAATTATATACCCCGCTTTTCAGCATTTTCTAGAGTAGTTTAAATTTTCAACATTGCATCATAATAATCATGACTCTTGTCCTTATCCCTATTTATTTAGGGTTGACGCAGCATGTCTTCTTCCATACACATATCATAGATTTGAAATAATGTATTCAATAATTTATGATTCAATCGAGTTTACCTATTGCTGACCGTACCTACCTACTACCGAAAGTGCAACTCTTACTAATTTGCAATATTATAAGTTATGAATATTAAAATCGGTATTGTTGTATCATCATGGTATAATGTGTACATGTTTATTTTTGTGGATGGGCCAAACAATACATTTTATGAATAGTGATATTACAAAGGTGGAATAATAATTTCCTAGCATTTTTCGCCGCCCAAGAATGAAAAGGGGTATTTGATCAGTAAAACAGCTGTGAAATATCTAGATATACGACATGTGTCGGTTGGCAACGGTTGGCACCAATAATAATTCTTGATTACGTACTTCATTACTAAAGGTCGTGTCCCTAAAAGGCCTTCGGGGTTTTGTGTATGATGTTTTTCCATTTCGTTCGGTTCTCCGTTTCTCTCAGGACGATCGCAACATATAGTCCATTAACGCCGGTTACTTGGTCTGACCAGCGGTTAGATGACCGGCTGCGAGGTTTTTTTCTATCTATCTTGCCCATCACCACTAGCTTTTCAAGGTTATCCGGTTCCCGTCGGGCAATGTGACCAAAGTAACTGAAGATCCTTTGGTAACAGATCGTGGATAGTATATCTCATAAGCGTAGTTGTTCGAGAATAGATTTGTTCGTTCTCTTGCCGGTCCATGGTATGCGGAGCATTCTTTGCCAACACCACATCTCAAAAGCTTGCATCTTTTTTTTCCGTTCTATTGCCCGAATCGTCCACGACTCTGAGCCGTAAAGGAATGACCTTTCTGTCCTGCCAAATACGTGTAAGCTTACTCATCGCAGCTTTGGCCATGTGAGTCCTTCTCTTGATCTCACACATGTATAGAAACATACATATAGACATAGGCCTCTCCAATTATACGCCATTCAAATTATTTTCAGCAACTCTCATCCAGCTGTTACCAGCCACCCTGCGAAGATCATCGTTGCACCTAGTCTGAGGGCGTTCTACCCTATAGGAAAGTGTCAATCTCTTATTCTGTCATGAAGAATCTAAACCTAATTTGTTCAGTGAAGAATACAGATTATTACTACATTTACTCATCATAACGCAAATGACTTAATAACTGTTTTCTCTCACAACTTACGCACAACCCATTCTCACAGTATGACGTAATTGAAACAAAAACACATCAAATGATGTTCTTTACTACATCTGTTGTTTTATTATGTACAGTCAACGAAGTAGTGAGTGAAGCTAAGCTGAAACGAATAAAAAGGGCAAACATTTTATTATTATTTTATGTTTTTTTAGATTTTTATTTAGGACATCTCGCAGCTGACTTCTGAGGTCATGACTAGTTAACCGGGCTATCCTGTGACTGCCTTAACTTAAAGGCTCTAGCCATAAAATTACTTATATACTAGGTGACGTCTTTTGTGGGGGCGAGCCTATTGGCATAAACTCGGCATAAATCCAGAAACCGAGCAGAAACAAAAAAAAAAAACGGCATAACAATAAAGACTGTGCAGTCAATGGCATGTTCATGGTAACAATTTAACTTAAGCAAGCCTTTTTTGCGTAACATTAAAGGTGGTTTTAGTAGATCAAATTTCATAACGTGCGGTTAACCGAATCAACTCGTGGCTAATTAGTAACAGCCGCACGAGTCCATCCGTCAGGTTAAGCTACGCTTGCCGGGGTTAGTCCGTAGATGGGAGACCATCTTAACATACCGAGACTACTCCGTACCTCGGAAAGCCCTTTAGGTTGGTCCCGGCTGTCATTCGTGGATCTTAGACAGTCGTTACGGATCATCAGAAACCCGACAGCCTGACAACCAGTCCTACCGAGGGGTATCGTATTACCCAGTTACAGGGTTGTGTAGGTCGGATATGCAGTAGCTCCATGTAAATTAATACTGGTATTTAGCAACCAAATGCAGCTGAATACCAGAGTAGAAGCAGACCCCAACATTGGAAAAGGCTAGGCAGATTGATTTTGTGTGGTTAACTGTACAAGTACAATACCATCTTCAGAGAATACTATTAAATTAATGTTGCCAACAAACAATTATGTTTCATTCCCATAACTCCCCATTGTGTTTGTGATTGACTTTCGTTATAATAGGTGAAAACATTTGATTGAAGATACCTTATGAGATAATAATTTTTCAGTGTCCAACACGTTGTCAAATGATTGTGTAACAATCTATTTCGATAATTTTCTTTGAGGTTAGGGTTATTGACCTTAATCATTCTTATTTCTTATGTGCGGCTCGTACATAAGGGGTTAAAAATCTTGCAATCAAGTGGGTATTATAGGTTTTGAACCTGCAACCTGGTGCTTCAAAAACAGGTCAATCACACAACAGTCTGCCTAGCCTGTTCTCAACTATGTTGGGGTTGGTTTCTAGTACTAGCTGAGTACTCGTTTTTAACATGGAACGACTGCCTATCTGACCTCCACAACCTAGTTACTAGGTAATGTGATACCCCTTGGTAAGACTAGTTGTGAGACTTTCAGGCAGCTTAGCGTACTTTCCGAGGTAAAGAGGGAAACCCTTCGGATATGGAGACCCATACATAATGGATGTTCTCCCATCCGCGAACCTACCTCGGCAGGCTTAGCCTAACCTTCAATAAACCCGTGCGGATGTTACTTTTTAGCCAAGAGCGTAATCTTGAGAGTCACATATAAAAATAATAAATGTATTTTATGATTTCTGTTCGTCTTACGTAAATCACCTTTAGTAATTGACACAAACATGTTTTATTAAACTGATCAAGTGCACTGAACTAATAACTTGTCACTCTCTTGTGATCTACAAACCCACCTAACACATACACATATATTTGACGTTAGATCTGCATAAATTACTAAAGGAATTTTAAAATGCGCCGAATAGACGCACCTGGTTATTTGTTGATTGGACTTGCTCCGACTCTGACCAGTCCTTATTATTATCTAGAAGATCAGTGATGCATTTGAGTTTGAGGTGTTCAGATGTTCTAGCGGCGGTCTTGGAGAAAACAATATATTTTATTTTACTGCCATTTAGCATATTATTGACAATTTAGTGACCTTATTAGTGATGTTCTTAAAAAATGTCAGGTGCATAGTAATCGCAAACGGTGTGCGTGTATGACCTGACTAGCTAAGCCCCGCAGTTTCAACCGCGTTAGTCTCGATCCCGTGGGAATATCGGGATGAAAAGTATCTTATGTGTTAATCTAGGTTATAAACTATATGTGTGCAAAATTCCATCCAAATCCGTTTAGTGGTTTTTACTTGAAAAAGTTACAAACATCCATCCATCCACGTAAATAAGTAGGATTTATGATCGTAAACGAAGCAAAAGGAGTATGTAAGGATCGCAGGTAGCGTTCTGTAGTTTCTGCCTACCTCCATGGGAAAACGGCTTGAGTTTATGTAATCTATAAATATATAGGGGCTAATTAAAAGTATAGCAACGATCCAGTAGTTATGGAGAGGTCAAAAAGAATCACTTCTCTCACCCTACGAAGCCCTTTTTTTTTTTTTTTTTGGTTGGGAAATCATCAAATAACTTCTCCCGCTCTGGGCGGAGCGGGAGGGCGTGTCAGACTCTTACTGACTAAAACCCACCCGTGTTCCTTCGGTTGCCCTGTTGCCGGGGGCCACGATCTCCCTTTCGGTTTTCTTCGCAACCCCGGCAGGCGCCCTACGAAGCCCTACCTTCGACCTCATGTAGAAAGTGAACTAAGCAAAGAATTCATTCAAACTATGAAAGTGAGGTGTGGAAGAAAACGAAAGTTACAATGCTCCACTGTCGTTGGCGATGAGTTTCAAAAATTAACCATATTGATCACGAGACGTTTACGGTGTACGATCTTAGGTCTACGAGATGTCCTACTGTTTTTAAAAACCTTTATAATTACATTCGAAACTGGATAAGTGAGAGTTCAAGGGACCGTGATCTCTTTTTCGCTTATGGAGGTTTCTCATTAACTCGAGTTTTATAAGAAATAGAGGTTTATAAAAAATGCTCATTTGGTCATTAGAATAAAATACGATACAAAAGTAATGTTAGTTACTTCGAAATTGAAGAAAACAAAAATAATGTTTTGTTTTTTTTTTTTCAATTTCGAGAAACTAACAAGTTCCACGAAATTTAAGAAAGAATGTTAAACTACGCTCGACTGTCACTTGTAGAGGTACAGACAAGTAGCAGTCGCTAGTAGATGTACAGGCAAGTAGCAGTCTTTGTTATAGAGGTCCACAAGTGTTAAACGGCTTTCTCTTATAGAGGTTTAGGAGGGTTAAAATGACGGCATCTGGCAATTACACTCATTTATAGTTTTCTCGCTTACCCAGTTCTCACTTACTCAGGTTTAACTGTGTTTGGTTTCCTTTTAATATTACGATTAGCAAATTGAGGCAAGTCTTTTATGGAACATCACCCCTTTACTAGCAAACACGTCGCTCTTTATTAAAGTTACACTTCGATGTCAAGACATATTATGTACCTTACTTAGAAGATGACGAAGACTGGTGTAACTTACCATGTTACTGCTAAAGCTGCGTAACTCAACTAATAACGAGTAGGTATGCGAACTGCGTTCAGACCTAGCTTTGACAAAAAACTAAGTCAATCTGCCTAGTTTTTGGAGTCGGCTTCCATTCTAATCGGATGCAGCTAAATACCAGTATTTTACATGGAGCGACTGCCTACATGACCTCCATAACCCAGTCACTGGGTAACACGATACCCCTTGGTAAGACTGGCTGTCAGTTTTTTAGGTTTCTGGCTACCTGTAACGGCTGTCAAAGATCTACGAATAACAGCCGGGACCAACAGCTTAAAGACTCATGCAGACTTGTCACACGACGTGATACCGGTAATAATTGTTCTACCGTGAAAATTTCTTAGAAATTGTATTGTTAGAATTACGTCGTGCCGTCGCGTCAAGCCTGTTTGCACGAGGCTTTACGTGCTGTCCAAGGCATGCAGTGGTCTCAATATTTAATTGATGGTCACCCATCTACTTCGATCGACCCGTGTGGCTTTTATAATTGTGTATTATAAATGCTTTTTAAGATAAAACATTTTATAACGTTTTAAACTGCATAATTAATATAACGAAAAGTATTTATATTAAATGTAAGCGTGTTATGATCGCGTGCGAGTATAATGATATCTTGTAATTCGATTTGTAAAAGAGTTTAGCCTGCTCTTGTCTACGAATGGCTAACTGGTTAAACTTATTAATAGAACCATTATGATAATAATTATAAATTAGTGTTGTAAACCGTCTTTGCTTGAACAATAAAGCAAACATTAATCTGATTAAATCAAAACTGTAATTCTAAATAAACTTTTTTTTTTGTTTTTGTCCTACCTTTTATTTTATCAAACCAAAGTATTGAAAATAAAATACCCCATTGATAAATGGGTCAAAATTTATATCAAATATCATGGAAAATCAATATTAACCTACAAAAACCTAGGTAGTCAAAATATATCAACACAAGACGACCGAAATCCGACACCCGACACGCAACACGACAAATCGTACCTTGTAATAAAGAGCCACTAACGGTCCCCTGTCATCTACATCTTAACTTTCGATATTTATCGATTAATATCTCTCGTCCCTTTCCAACACAAAACTACTATCCTCCATCCCTTTCCCACATATTTTGTATTTCACTGATCATCTAATTGTTCTCTTAATAGCTTTCTAACATGTGTAGAGGTTATTAGAAATATATCGATGGCTGGGCTATTATTCCCCACGCAATATTTGACAGCCAATAAGGAAAGTGGCAGCTGATTGGGTAATTGCGTGGCGCTAAATTTAAAGTTGAGTTTCGGTAGTGTGTTTGGCAGATTGGAAGGAGATGGATTGCGTAACTCTAGTAAAGAAAAACATGCATTGCTAAATATGGGCCCCTTAAAGTGATGATGCATAATTGGTATAATTAAAGTCCAGCCATTGGGAGAATGCGTTCTTCACACCTGTCAGTTTCATATGAATGAATATGCGTTTTGTGAATTTGATCCTTATTACTAGGTACTAGAAATTATCCAACTGACAGGTGTCAGGAACGCATTCTCTCGACGGCCGGACTGTAGTTACCTTATTCGCATCTGTTATCCTAACTGTTTATCATCTAAAAAATAAAAAAAATATTTTTTATACAGTTGAAAATTTGATGTCAAATAAAATATACGAAAATGTAATTCAATATTTATTTTTTTGTAAAAAAAAAATCTGCCGAACAAAGAATATTTCAATTCTATCCTTATCAATTAAATTTTATATTTTTCAAAAATTTAGTCCAGTCTTCGAACTTTACTATTATTTTTGGATTTTTCCTTTCAACAAAGTAATATTTGAAATGAAAAAGAAATGAAATTGTGTATACTGTAAACAGGATATCGGAACCACTTTTACATGTCACATAAAAAAATATGTATGATAAATATAAGCTAGATAGAGTCGAAATTTCCTATCTGAATACACATGAGAAAAATGAAGAAACAAACTGAGGGTTTGTTAACCTAGACAATCATGTTCTCGGCTACTATATCAGCAAGTACCTAAACCAGTAAGCACTATAATTTGCATAATCACGCATTGTTGTCTAGTCGATCATTGCCTGCGAGCTTCTTACTGACATAATTCTCACAATGTTTACCTCCAAATTGAATTGTAGATAATATAGGCTACATTTATCGTAACCCTATACATGCTATACGGTTCCGGTTGAATCCTACCTATACGACCTAGTGATCTATGCACTACCTATTTAATAATATTCAGTAGGCCATTCATTATCAATGTCGATTTTCCATTTAGTCCCACCTTGTACTTACTGGTCAGAACTGGAAGATTAATATTATACTTTAATGATATTTTGTCTACCGCTGCATACAAATAGGCAGAAAAACATTGTGTGTTGTGGCCCATCATAATTTTCTTCTGCCTAGCCTTTTCCAACTATGTTAAGGTCGGCTTAAAGTTTAATCGGATGTAGCCGGGATGAACCTATAGCCCTTATGACAACTGCTTCTAACCCAACAAAATAATAAACACTTATAATTTGGAATAAGCTTACTAAAGGCCACCCGCCAATCGCCAGGCTGAAAAAAAAAAATGTAGCCCAAAGGAAATCACTTTCTTTAAAACGACAATAATTTTGGTCCAGGCAAATATAATTTACATATAATTAAAGTTAAAATAAACACGCGTCTTAAGACTAGTCTGCGCATTTAGTTCCGCGTCTTACAGAGGTCAGATGGAATAAGCGTAAAATCAATTACCCCATTACATTATTGATTAGTATTGACTCGTTTTACGCTTATAAATAAATGCATAACTCGATGCTTTGAAGCGGTAGCTGCATAGTTCACCGTGGTGCCAGCTTCTACATAAAATTCTGCAAACCGTAAACCTTAATATTTAGGTTTGAAGGATTTTTATTTGTGGAACCGCCGATTTTTTTTACCACCTCTGTGGTCTAGCTAGTGGTAAAACCTGCACCTATCACAAACCCTCTCTGGGTTTTCCCAAGTTCCCGAGTTTGATTCCCAGATCCAAATTTTCTGCTCGGGTTGGTTGGTTTTAAGGCTTGTTCTAAGTCCGCCTGGCTAGCTACCACCATCTTATAACATAACAACAATGTTTTGTTTCCGCTGGTAGAGGTATTCTGGGTGAAGCTCGCTTCCACCTTCAGCCTTATCATCACATACCATCAGGTAAGATGAAAGCTAAGAGCCTCTCCGTTGTGGATAAAAAAAGAAGTAATAGAGCTCTCATTTTTATAGATCCTGAAGCCTCTCCACACCATTGTGGTAAGGAAGTCGAATCTGACTAAACTCTCCAATTCAGCCAAATGTAAGGTATCCACAAAAGCTGCTTTGATAGTCATTCTTGCAAGGAACGGCCAACTCAACCTATTTCTGAAGCCAATGCTGTTACGTTTTCCTCTTTAAGGGGTACGGGTGCTACAAAAGACTTGGAAGGTCTTATGGATCCTTAGGCGGCAGTATCAGTTATCCACAGAAATCGCCAATTATTTTTTAAAGAGTTAGTTTAGTTAGTTGTTTATTTTGTAAAGAGTTTCTTGTCAGATCTTCTCCATAGGAAACGTCTAATTGGAACCGTGCACCTAGATTCTGTTTGATAAGTCTAGTTTTATGTTAAATAAAATATTTTAATTTTGATTAAATTCATGGCCTGTAAGTAATAAATTCATCTCACACGTGAATTAACTTCGAAGTGCGCACAATAATAATTCTATCATCAATGAGAAAATAAAAGCGTTACTGATTTATTTAGTTCCAATAGTAACTATTGGAAAACTTACCGTACGTGCGTGATATAATATAACACACATACTAGAAATTAAATGATTTTCTTTTTCATCGGAATAACAGCCGATCTGTTAGAAAGGAGACTGAAACTTAGGTAAAGCGAGCTGTTAATAGTGTCAATTTTTGTATCGTTTTTATATATATTTAGTAGATTGCATCACATTTTAATTTTAATAAATTATTTTTCTTTAAGTACGCTGTTATGCACTGGTACAGCGTCTTATTATTTGTTTGCTGCACCAGTCGACGTCATTACGTCGGCGCCGGCTGTCGCTGAAAACCAGCGCTGGAGCTCTGTTTTGCATAGGGTCGCAGCATAATGCTGAGTGAAAGCCGATTTGCGTGGATGTGACGCATGCTTCCTCCAACTTTTTCTATTTTTTTTATTCTAAACTCTTTTTTGCGTCATGTTTACCGCAAATAAACGTAATTTCGGAACAACTCACTTTTAGCTCACTTTTCTAAGAAAATTTATCTTCGACAGGACCTACTGGAGTCACCGACTCCATAATACTCGTAGACTAAGCCCGTTATAATATAAAGACACCGTCATCTGCTAAGCCATTTCCCAATTATGTCGGGGTCGGATTCCAGTCCTACCAGATGAAGCTGAATACCAGTATTTCACATGGAGCAACGCCTAGTAGTATAAAGACAGCAAGGAACTGAAATTATAAGCATAACCAGTTACTGTTTCACTAAATCGATTTATCAAACAAAGCTCATATGCAATGCACAATATCGAAAAATTTATCAATAAACAGCAGTTATTATGCATTCATGAGATGAACTAGAAAAAACACGTCGATCAAACTGCATAATATGTATAGTCCGAAAAATTATTTGTGTTTAGCGACGCGCGTACGATTTGTGCATATGAATAGTATTTTTCTTAAGATTTCGAAATGATCACGGTAATTATTTTAATGAGATCAGCATTATCATAATCTACTTAGTCTATAGCTGTCAAGTTATCAGATATTAGCCAGTCTATTATAAAAAAAAAAACAGCGTGACAACTTATGGGAAGTGAGCTTGTTGTGAACTGTAGGATTTTTATAGGATAGATCGGCTGAAGAAAAACGAAGCTGACCGATAACTTGGTCAAGATAAAATGGAAGGATTAGGTGCGGGAAGACCAAGATCGAGATGAATAGAGTGCCATGGAGGAGATTTATATTCAGCATTGGGTAGTTAAGGGCTTGTGGTTAAGTAATAACAGCCGCACGAGTCGATCGATCAGCTACGCTTGCCATGGTTGGCCCGTGGATGGATCACCATCTTTGCATACCAAGACCCTTTCATGCCTCGAAAAGAACGCTAAGCCATTGGTCCCGGCTGTCATTCGTGGATTTTTGACAGTCGTTACGGGCCATCAGAAGCCCGAAAGTCTGACAACCAGTCTTACCAAGGGGTTTCGTATTACCCAGTAACTGGGTTGTAGAGGTGAGATAGGCAGTCGCTCCATGTAAAATGCTGGTATCCAGCTGAATCCAGTTAGACTGGAAGCCGACCCCAACAACTAATTGGGAAAGGCTAGGTAGATTGATTGAGTAGGGACGGGTTATAAAAGAGGATAAGTAACTTTTCTGATACATGCGTGTTCAAAATTGAGTTGAATACCTAATTCTTCACTTTCCGCATTAAGTTTGCAAGTTTTTTGGATAAAATCAGAAATGAAGTTATTCGGAAAGGAACTGGAGTTACCGACTTAGCTTACAGAGTAAGCAAGCTGAAGTGGCAGTGAAGTGGCAGCTGGCGGATCGAAGGACCGATGGCCGGTGGAGTAGACAAGTCTTGGAGTGGTGAATGCGTATCGGCAAGCATAGTGTGGAATGCCGCCTAGGTAGATGGAACGATGACCTAAAAAAGATGGTCGGGACAGACTGGATGCGGAAGGCGGAGGACATGGTGTTATGGCGCTGCCTGGGAGAGATCTATGTCCAGCAGTGGACTGCGATAGACTGAGTTGATTGAAATTCTTTGGGTCAACTCGCAGTCTCAACTAAAGACTCGTGAGTTCCATTAGAAGGACCAAAAGTTTGAAAGAAACATGGTCAACGATGACGCTAATGATAATTTTCGTCTACATCTATCTTATGCTGTTAAACCCAACATAGATAAATATTTAAGCAGTGATTAAGTAGCAGCTAGACAGAATGATATCTGAGATAATGACGACAAAATCAAATTAAAATTAAGAACGTTTTCTATTTTTAGAATCAATACTGATCGCAGTCTATTCCTTCGATGTTTGTAGTAGATAATAGCACTAGTACCTGGTTACAGTAGGTTAAAAGTAAAGGCCTCCCAACACGAGTCTGATGCGATTACGCGAGAACATTTCGTGATTATGAGACACGGCGTGGACATTATCTTACACCTACCTATGCAACTGGGTGGCAAAATCGCATCTTATTTTTCTGAAACATTAAAGAGATAAGTTAGGTACAATCTCTTTATTTTATTATGTTCTTTTCACTGTCATATCCACCTGTAAACATCCTCTGTTAAAATATTGCTACCCAATAACCGGTGACTATGAATAGTCAAAAAAGAGTATTTCAAAATCAATTAGGGAAACCGCATTACAAAACTTTATGTAGTCAATTTTGATTGTTGCAAGTGACAGCAAAAGCGGTTTTTCTTTTTCTCAAGGCGAATCTAGAGAAGAATAATTATGTCATTTTAAATGGACGGTTTGGTGATTTTATTTGTCGTTATCAGCAGACAGGAGGATGCTGTGGGCATTGTCTCCCTCTACGGTTATGACAAATTAAGGATCGGGAACCCAATGCTCTGTAGCAAAATCTTATTATTCATCATAATCATTTCAGCCGAAAGACGTCCACTGCTGGACATAAGCCTCGCCCAAACGTTGCCACATTGATCAGTCCTATGCTTCTCGTATCCAGTGTACTCCCTTTTCCTTAACTAGGTCATTAAAATCTTATACAGATATTTTATCTTAAGCATATATGCGAATATCAAAATATCGCTCGATAAATCGCATCCGTGTGGCACAGCCTTACAGCAAGCACGTTTCAAAGTAGGCATTTTAGAATTATATACCCCATAACAGACTGAAAACTGGTTTTGTGCAGTTTCTAATTCTCCGTCTATATACTCATTATATTGTCTTAATGTTGTATTGACTGGAAAATAAGGTGTTTGGGGGCCATTTTCTAATTTTATACAAAGGCGGGCAGACAATATATTTTTTTTTTCAAGAATTTGAATTTCAGATGGAAGTCGTATCTATCGAAAATGTGGGCCATCTTTGAGATCAAGGGTGAAAAGATACATATATAAACTCACGCCTTCTTCCCATGCGTGTAGGCAGAAACTACAGAACGCTACCTATGACCTCCACCAGGACGATCCTTACATACTCCTTCCGCTCCTGCTCGTGAAAAGATACTTAAAACCCTTATCTTAAAAATATTTCTGCGGATAAACACTAAAAAAAAATATATAGCATTAAAAGTGTAGCTAGATGAACGGCAGAAAATTATAAATTATACTTCGTTAATCCCAAATAAGTTATGTCACGGGCAAAAGGATTATGGTCGAATTAGAAATGAAGTGTATTTCTAATTCGACCATAATGTATCATGTGTCTATCACATAATTAAATTATCTGTCGTTGCTTCATTTTTAATTCTTTTTACCTATTATGGTATAGTAATTTTATTCTAGGTGCATCGTCTTCACATATAATTATTTAACTAATATACGTACTTATACAAACTATTGTAAAACATTTTAAAAGAGTGACGGTGGAGTTTCTTGCCCATTCTTCTTGATACGAAAACTACTTTTTGGAAGGGGTGACTAGAATCAATTATATTATTTTGTAAATTTTGACGTTCAAAGTGCCATACATGGGCCTATTTGAAATAATTGATTTGACTTTGACTTTGAAGAGATCCGCAGGAGAACCAAGGTAACCGACATAGCCCAAAGAATCGCCAAACTTAAGTGGCAATGGGCAGGGGACATTGCTCGCAGAACAGATGGCCGATGGGGCGGAAAGGTTCTGGAGTGGCAACCGCGTACCGGAAGATGTAGTGTTGGAAGGCCTCCACAAGATGGACCGATAAACTTGTGAACGCCGCAGGAATCCGCTGGATGCAGGAAGCACAGAATCGTTCAAAGTGTTGATGCTTAGGGGAGGCCTTTCCCCAGCAGTCTTTCGGCTGAAACGATGATGGTGGTAAAAAGAGTAATTGCAATAATAAAATAAATGACTATGTAATAAAACAAAATGACTATACACAACAAACAAATTTATATAAAATAATAACAGATAAGTATTATGTAAAATGCATATTGGATGAACATTATTAATGATAATAAATTAATAAGACTCGTTTATAAGTTCTAACTTATACGTATAATGTTATGACTTATGACGCAGACAATTTTTAAAAGTTAGACAAAACACGGTCTAGATTAATAAGTATTTCTGTCTGCTTCTCATTTACATAATATATGAATAAACTACTATTAACATTTGACAATCTCGTCAGTTTATGATCAGTTCTAGAGAATTTTTAAAATGTTCTTTGCCCTACAGTATTAGATGCGTCGTCGTCTGCCTATATTACATTTATGTTAATAACTAGTTAAAAAGATTTAAATCAGAAATTACATTATCCGGAAAAGAACCGGAATTATCGAGATAGCTTGCAGAGTAAGCAAGCTGATGTGGCAGTGTGCTGGTCATGTTTGTTGAAGGAGCGATGGTTGGTAGAGCAGACAAGTCCTGGAGTGCAGACCGCGTGTCAGCAAGCGCAGTGTGGGATGAATCCAGATAGAAAGACTACCTTAAAACGGTGGCTGGGACAGACTGGACATGGAAGGCGGAGATCAGGGTGTTGTTGTCTGGGAGAGGCCTATGTCCAGCAGTGGACTGCGATAGGCTGAGTTGATTGATTGGATATGACAAATTCCTCCAAAGTTTCTGATAAATAAGTTGTGACAAAATTAGTCCCTTATGAGACCCTGCACATTGAAACAGAATTATGTTTGGCATTCAAGAGTAGGTGAAGACCAATGTAACTATGGATGGACTGTGCAAAGATGATATGGCTAGAAAGGGGATGACTACTGAGCTGACGACTAACAGAGAAGTATGGAACAAAAAGACATGTTGCCCCGACCCCAAACAAATTGGAAGAAGAGCAAGAGAATTATAAATAAAGAGGGAATTAAAACAAATCTCGCAAAATCTCCGGAATCTCCGAAAAAAATGCCTAGCCTTATCTCTATGTTGAGATCGGCTTCCGTTCTAACCATGGAGCGACTGCCTGTCTAACCTCAACAACCCAGTAACTAGGTAATTCGTAAATTCCCTTTGGTAAGACTGTTTGTCTTCAGACTTTCGGGTTTCTGACGACCCGTAACGACTGTCAAAAGTCCACGAATAAAAGCCGAGACCAACATTTTAATGTGCTTTTTGAGGCACGGAGGAGTCTGGTCGAGTCATGGATCGACCCGTACGGTTGTTATTACTTAGCCACGAACTACTCTTATTTTAAGTTATAGCAACAACTAAAAATAGCCTATTCCGAACCAAAACCGACCACTCAACCGGAAATCGTAAACCCACCGTTTTTCACCGATAAATCACGACCATTAAGAACGAAGCAATTTAATATTAACTCCCAAGTTTCTACCATAAATCTAAGAAGACGTATTTTAACGGAATCTTCACGGTAATCCTTAATACCCCAATAAACATATAGGATATGTCTTATCACGGTAAGTGCAGACACGATAGATTGAATAAGACTAGCCGAGCGAAACCGCGATATACCGCTAGGCAAGAAATTATCACCACTTTTGCCGGTTTGAATAAATAAATCTATAAGATCTGTCAGTTAGTTGTGTAATAGAGAATGTTAAATTATTGAAATAGAAATTAAACAAGTATTATTATTTAAAAATGTAAAATAGAACTGCAAAATGTTCGTTTTTAATTTTGTGTGCGGCCTGATTTCTATTTTGCTGGTTCAATTTTATTATTTTTTACATAAGTGTTATTTGGTAATAAAATAATTACCCTATATGCCTTATATGTAGGCCATTATTTTGTCAGGAACTCAGTGTTAGGACACGTGAGTTCCTGAGAAAATAGTGGCCTACTAGGAAAACGTAACGTGACTTCGAGTCGAAGAGGCAATTTGATCATCAATCTGTTTATTTAAACGTTTTCTTTAGCAGTCTGACCAGAAATGAATAAGTTGATAATCTACCATTGACAAGAGAAAATTACCAAATCACATAATAATTGTAATAACATACAACCCTTAAGTCCTTGTGAGCCAAAAGCAACTTTATACATAGCCGTAAAGTTACTTTTGCGGTAAGAGCAAAATGCATAATTTAACTTTCTGAATTAGATCTATAGTATTTTTAGATGTAGGTCTAACTTAATATCTACTTTAATTAAATCCTTTCTATACCTTATACATTAATTATGTTATTAAAAAGAAAAGGCTATAATTTAAAAAAAATTAAGTTTGACCACAATCACTTTCCTCTCATTTCATTCACAAATCTCATAACTTCAACACCATAGCCATACATAATGAAAAATCAATACTACTTTCGAAAACTCATACCTAACCAGAAATAATTATTCCTTAATGGTATGCACACAATGCTTTCAATAATCCACATAGATATTATTATTCATTTCACGTAAATGACTATCAAAATATACAAATATTTTACAATTGACCATTCAAAAACCTGACCTTAAGAATGCACAACAAACCCTAGTAAGAAACTTTCACCCAAAAGCCAGTCTTAACACTGATCGCATTAGAGTCCATAATCACAAAATCCTCATCTTAACCTAGATGGTCCAACGTGCTTCA
This sequence comes from Omphaloscelis lunosa, assembly GCA_916610215.1. Lineage (NCBI taxonomy): Eukaryota > Metazoa > Arthropoda > Insecta > Lepidoptera > Noctuidae > Omphaloscelis > Omphaloscelis lunosa. The sequence continues at coordinate 2,041,204 of OU744266.1, read as the reverse complement.
TACAGAAATCAGGTGGGGGGGAATATGATAAAACTGTATAGCAGCCCAATAGCCACGCCAAACATTGCTTGACATCCCTAGATGTCGGAAATATATATCTAAAAAAAAATTAAATAATAAAAAAACAAAACAAAATGAAGCTTTTCTTAGTATTTTTGGCGGCTACGGCCTTTGTGTCAGCTGAGGACAGTGATAACACATTAGAATCGGCGATAAACGTCATTAAGGACTGCAAAGGAGACTACATTTTATGTGTGAAGGTTAATAATAATTTTATTAATAAAAGTGAAAGTGAAGTGTGTGTTGTGGAATCAGGTTTCGCAGTGGTTGATGTTGAGGATTTCGCATTTCACTTGTAACAAGTGTGCATACGAACTAAATTACAACGGCCAGCTAAAACAATTAACGTTTCCTTTTTTGCCTAGAAAGTTTCGAAGCTTGATCGGAAATTTCTTCCAAAAAATAATTCGCAGTTGCTTTGAATTCAATACTGTAATTCTTTTTCCAAAATCAAAGTTAAAATCCAATACTTGATCTCGAGAACTCTTAATTCAAAATAATCAATGAATTCTAAAATAAAAGTCTAATTCAACTTTTCTTTCACAGGAGAAAATGCTCAGAGTTGTTGACAACTTAAGAGCATCGAAAAGCATAACAATTGTAGATGGACTGGTCTTCAAAGGTGAACCTGAATCCAGGTCAGCCAAGAAAATGGATGCTCTGCCTGTTGACCCTACGGCTAGGGACGCTGAGGTCAACTACAGACTGATGGATGGCGTTGTGAACCTGTTCGAAACTCACGCTCTTGAGGTCAAAATGAACCACGCTGACAAAGACACCATCCAGAGGTCTCTCGAAGAAGGTTAGTCAAAATATTATAATCAGTAAAGATTTAAAAATAGATTCGGTAATAATAGAATATAATTAAAAAGTGGATCTGTTAAGTCAGTGACTTTAAATTAATGCAGTAATTATATAATCGAGAAAAAGATTAATTTGTATAGAATTTGCAACGCTTTGTTGGAGTCTTAAAATAGCGAAGATTATTTAAATTGACACAGCTTAGCATCTGATAATTGATTGATTCTGACGTACATTAGCGTTTAGAAAAGAAATGAAGTTGTAATAAAACTAATTAAATTAACGTAGATAAATCCATTGATATCATCGTAACCTTTATTAAATAGTAAATATCATGAAACTAATCAATATAATTTCCTGTTCCCAGGACGCAAAAAGAGCAAAAAGGGAGGTATGGGCATGGGTATCATCGGTCTCCTTGGCGCCAAAATGCTGCTCGGAAAACTCTTCATCGTGAAGCTCATCGCTATCAAGGCCCTTGCCACCGCTAAGATCGCCCTTCTCCTCGCAGTCATCCTCTTTGTCGCTCACTGCTTGAAGGGTGAAAAGACGAAAACGACGTATGAAGTCGTCCCTCACGCTCACCACCACGAGTCTCATCACCCTGTCCAAGTTGAGCATGTATCTCACGACTCTGGACACGGCGGCGGCCATGGAGGATACTCCAGCTATGGCCAAGACTGGAACAAGAACCTCGATGAAGCCCAGAACCTAGCATACAGCGCGTACTCACACTCAGCATAATCAAAAGACTTTTTAGCATAAATCAATGGTCGTCGTAGTAACCTCTGTTGTACAAAGAATTTATTTATTATCTTAATTTATTGCCATTAATTTATTGTTGAATAAAAATAAAAACTATTTAATATTACCAATTATTTCGTTCGTTTTATTCGTACCGAAGGTGTCATTAGAGATGTGGTTTGATTGATTCGAAACGAAAATCGAAATTACTCGACATGAGTTCACGAACATGCCGAGCGAGTTTATTACGTCTTACTTTCATTTGATAATTGATATTATTTATAGCAGACAGCCGGCCTCCGGCTTAAACCGTAAAAACTATCTTATGTCGGTTTTGATTGGAATTTCAATAATCCCTTTGGTCAGTCAGAAAAATGAAGCTGACGCGTCTGAATAGACGCGTCAGCTTCATTTTTCTGACTGACCGACCCCCTGACAATTCAAAAGTGCCTGTAATTGGTTTATTTGAAATAAATGCTTTGAGTTTGAGCAATATTTTATCACATCCGTAGCTGTACTTCCGGAATACTCGAGACGGTTGTCCAATTTCTAAATTTCGACATACACTCATCACTGATTCTTAAAATAGTCATGCATAAATTACTAGACAAGGTCATGATTTCCCATGGATACGGAAGTATTTGTTAATATCTCTAATTTAACATAAAAAAGAAGAGTTCCAACTCTCTCGAATAAAAATATGCCTATTTTATTTAATATATTCCACATATTTATAAGAGAATAAACATAGCTGTAGTTGATTCTCGAAACTGGTAAACGATAAAACAGGTTAAAAGTTTAATGTGAAAAAACATGTAATACATTGAAGGCTCGACTTTCTACAGATGAGGTTTCACGTGTTTTAGTCCAATTTCATCTTCATCGAGAGTACAGCCGGTTGGCGAGATTCACTCTCCAGACCAAGCAACTTTTTGTCGCATATAGAATCAATGTCTGCATGACGATGCAACTTTTTTGTTGCCGCCAATCACGATTTTGTAACTGTTACTGTCTTTTGATCACGAATTCTGTGACGTTGCGATTTTTTGTCTAGATCATTCTTCTCATAATTCTTATGACGTTGCAATTAACCTGCAAGATCTAGACAACTTTTACTAAGAAGGATTTACTAGTGTAGATTCGAAAGTTGCTATATAATGGCTTATGAATTATGATTTGCATTGCGTCAAGTGTGAGTAAGCTTATTTTTGGCGTGTGTTTGGTGCCGTATAACAGCTATTATGAACATTCATTTATTTGAACCTTTGTGTCTCAATGAGATAAGTGCTTCTTTCAAACATTACGTCGGAGAACATTCTACTTTTTATTTAAATAGATTTTAATGTGAAGGGAGAGAAATGGTTGTTTGTTTAGTTATAATTATAGACGAGGAAAAAGTTACCTAGTTGTTTGTGGTAGATACTTTGGAGAATGGTTGGAATTGGTGTATATTGTTGTAAAACTAGTTTCCCACAAATTTGTCTGTCTAGCACAAGTTTCATATTCAGCTGTCAACTTGTGACTTGTAAAGTACTTAAAGCTTTTTTTTTCGACAGTTTGTATAGTTCTAATATTTATTAAGAGTGACTAAAGAAAATTTTAAATGATCGCAATAATGAATAAAGAACCGGTAAAGTGCGTGTCAGACCACGCACAATTAAGAGTTCCGTAGTTGGGATGAATTTATCCCCAGAACAAATGTAACGTTGTAGTAGAAAAACATGTTTTTTTTTTGTTTTTGCAGCTAAAAATATAAGTTGGTCGATTATTTATTACTTGTTAACTTGTAGATCCTACTTAGTTGTGATAGTTTTCCTTTTAATTTCATTATATAAACAACTGTCGTGAATTTTTTACATATCCTAAACCAACCATTTAGCTGGCAGGGCGGCACACTTGGCTCCAGCAAAAATTAACACTTTACAGCTTAATATTCCGCAAACGGGTCTCTGAATTTTTGAAGGACCTTTCCAACGATACCCCACACCAAGAGAGAAACTTCCCCACTTTACATGTAAAGGAGGTACCATAAAAAAAAAATATATATATTTTATTTTACCACTTTGTCGACGTGATTAATATGTATACCCATGCCAAATTACAGTTTTCTAGTGCTAACAGTCTCCGAGCTAGACCGTGGACAGACAGATAGACGGACGGACATGGCGAAACTATAAGGGTTCCTTGTTGACTACGGAACCAATATAATAAAAATGTTTATTTATTAAAACAAAGCTTAGCAATTTGTTAAATTTAGATTAGCTAAGACAGAGTACTTAGTTAAGATTAATCTTCCATGCTTCCATTTTTCTTCTATTCACTGCTAGTTTTTAATTACCTACATATACCTAACTGAAAGATAATTTTACCGATCTTTCCTAAAGTTTTATGCCCTCGATTGTAACAAAATAGACAAATCAAATTCAACGCGTAAAACCAAATTGCTTATGATATTCGCAATATTTTATTAATTATCAGCATTCCTAGGCCTGTATCATAAATAACAACTTTATTGCCACTAATCATCTTTATCGGCAGCAACAATTAATCGCCCGTGTGCCCCACTGCGGGTCGAGTCGAACCGGCTCGACGGTTTAGTCATTAGACATTATTTGCATAAAAATCTTCATTAGAAAGTGTTCGTTTTCCCTAAATCTATGCATTTAGGGAAATTAGTTGTGATGTTGAAGGTGTGGTCCTATGGGTGCTGATGGCTTATCGGTCATACCTTGTCTTAAATATATAAAAGTTACATTATATTAAATAAATACAACAAAGCTTAACAAGCTTTCGAAGGTTTATCCTAACTATACAATATATATAATAAAATATATTATATGTAATTAATCGTATAAATTCGGAAGTGCGTTTATTTCTTTCTTATGCTTTCACGCCAAAACGGCTGTACGGATTTGGATGAAATTTGGCCCATGGGTAGACCATGACTTGTAGAAGGAGATAGGTTACTTTCATCCTGGATTGCAGACGACGTCGCGGGCAACAACTAGTGTTACAATAAAAATCTTATGATATGAAACATCTTAGGTCCTAGATAAGTAGTAATCGCGTCTTTCAAAAGGATTGTTTTATTTAAGTTTCTCGATAGCTTATGTCAATCCAACACATTTTTAACTGTTCCAACATCGTTATCGCCGATAGCATGTATATTTGTCTAGGCCTGTCTCCCGTTTCTCTAGCGTATACAAGATACCAAAGAGAAACATAAATAGCTAAGGAACATAGAGAATTTGCCGCTGGCTAGGTTATCAGTTTCAATAAAAAAAAAAACTATTGTTCAAGTAAGCAGTACAAATTCAAATAGTACTAGCCTCCACGCTAGGATTTCCTGTGTCATGGAGATTAGTATTCTACATCTTACAACTTTATAACATACATAAAATAATGTGTTTGTATATATAAGCCACATTGTTACTAACATCCTAGTATATAGGTACTAACGAAGGTTATAAGATACTTACATCTTTAAGTATTTTTGTTAGTTTCCTGTCAGTGTAGACCATGGTTCTCTGTTAAATAAATAAATAAAGGAAATAATAATAATAACCCCACCGCCGTATCTCTACGTTGACATCCTGGTGGGGCTTTCGCGCTCCGAACTCTAGGTCTATGCCTGTAGAGTTTAATTTTCCGGAACGGGTCTGGGATGAGGAGCCAGACCAAGAGAGATACAAATACCCGCAGAGCAGCATGTGGCGAGCTTTTGGGTAGTAGCGATCCCACGGACCATATCTCCCGGGAGAAGTCTTGTTCCTCACCTCTAGCTTGCCTTTATTGGCCGGCTGGGGTGAATCCTGACGAGGAACGGAGCTCCCATCTCATTCTTGCCTTAATTAGCCGGCTTGAGTGGAGATCCGCAAGAGCAAACGTGCTCAGAGGAAGGATATATTCCAGTAAGTGCTCGTAGGGATCTTGACCATCTTCCGAGCTCTAGGATTGTTCTGAAAGCCGTGGAATACCTCTCCACTCCTCAAGTACCTCAGGACATATTGCCCCCTTGTTGCTACGTCACTATGTGCTAGCGACGTCCTTGGGTGCACTCTCATAGTGCATACAGGGATAATCGTCGGTTAGTGCCTCATTCCATTTAAAACTGTCTAAGGGGCCTCTGCGAGTTGGCTTCAGCCCCTCGTACGCCTTCCAAAGGTCCGGGACCCCAGGATCCCGAGAAATGGCAAAGGCTAAAATAATAATAATAAAGGTACTTAGATCAAAGCAAACGGAAATAAGTCTTAATAAAAAGGGGGAAGACTTCTTTTTTTATCAAAAAGATTTCTTCTTATCAAAACATTTTGCGATCAATTGATTTTATTTTGCTTTATGTTGCGAGAAAGCATCCATACTTAAGTATCTAATAAAATTCTAGTACCTGTAATTGTATAAGATCTATTGCAGTGCGACCTCTCACGTGCGAAGTGAACTACATTTGACGCGTGCTAACATTGCCTTGATTCAATTACCACAAATCTCTCTTGTGAGTAAGCTATAATAAAAACACAGCCTATCACAACCCACAGCTGATTATAAGCTTCTTCCATGTTTCAAGGCAAAATCCTGTTAAAGGGCCGATGTTTTGGGGTAACTTTGCCGTTCAAATAGTACTGATCCTCAACCTGATTTGAATGAATAATTGTTGATTTAATTTTGATTCTTAAACATCCAGTCTACTTCCCTTGACTTAGGGTATGATACGAGTGTTAGTTTTTATCATAACCAGTTAGTAAGGTTAGTATTATTGCATACAGCCAAGGGTGCGCTGGTGATATCTTGTTTCTCATAAAGTGTTTTAACTGATATTGTAACTGGTTTTGTAATATTATTTCAATATTTATTTAATTATATAAATATTTGCACATCTTACTAGGTATTTTATATTTATTTGTAACATCTATTTACTTGTATTAAGTAAATAATTAATTTGAACAATTTTACCCAGTCCACAATATAAATGACCAAAGCAAAAGTCTTGATATTTTGGTACATTGTTACAGACGACCCAAACCGATTCCGTTACAATTTTACAAAATGGCAGGCACCTAGAAAATAAGATATGTCGGTATCAAGGATATTTTATCTTTGCCAAAAAATCACAAACCAGTTTATAAATAAATAGTAGATTATTGAGTAAGGTCTCAAAGCAGACGCAAAAAGTGTTTTATCTTCTTGATTCACATTAACATAAAACGCCATAAATAATTCATATTTACTTAAGAGAGGAAACTCAAACATTATATCCGGTTGTAAGCGAAGCCGGGTGACCCGTTTGTCAATGGATTTCACTTTTAATATTAGTATTGAAGCTTCTCGCTTTTTCTTTGTGAGGTATGTAGTCGTTAATTACATAGACTGTGATGATTGTGTTACTGCAGAGCAAAGGGATCTTTGCCTATAAAAAAAGGTGTGATAGTATCTCTTTTGCTAAATTCTGTTAGAAAATTATTGTTTAACTTATTTCCGCTGTCAAACAATATTGTGTGTCCAGCACCTTAATTGCGGAGCAAAGTTTCACTTACAATCAGAAAGAATTGAACGATATTTCTAATCCATTGCTTTATAGGTTTGATAAATGCGTCTACAGCCGAATGCGTCTGCGTTTACGTTGTTGACGAAGAATTACTGTCGAAATGAAAGAAAATGCGTTCAATTTTTAGTTTATGTTATGCAATTATAGGACTTGTCAACTTTGTCGACAATACACATCTCATAAGACTTTCAAGTGTAGGCGTACATAGGTAACCATAACTTTCTGTCTAAAGTGCAATCAGATTGCGACTGATTGCCAACCAATAAAAACGGTCATTTCAGAAATCGGTTTGGTTAGTAGAGATACGTGGCTTAGTAATAACAGCTGCACGGATCGATTAATCAAGTTAAGCTACATTTGACGCGGTCGGTCCATGGATGCGTGACCATCTTTACATACCGAGACCCCTCCATGCCTCGGAAAGTACGTTAAGCCATTGATCCCGGCTGTCATTCGTGGATCTTTGAGTCTTTACCAAGGGATACCGAATTAACCAGTAACTGAGTTGTGGAAGTCAGATAGGTAATCCCTCCATGTTAAATACTGATATTCAGCTGGTCAGACTGGTAGCCGACCACGACACGATAAGGAAAAGGCTACGCAGATGAGATGATGGTTTGGTATGGTTCATCACAACTGCAACAACAAGAAAAGAAAAACCAAGCATCTTGTGTAAAAGTCAATTAACAAAAATATCTTAAACAGCATCAAAAATTGTCCAACAGTTTTTAAGTAACACAATCTGACGCACACGCATATCTACATCTCCATAAACTCGAAGCGGACGCATAAAATTAACATAACATTAATTACAATGAATACCTAACACTTTTACTAGTGACGTCATTTTCAATCATTAATGAAGATTTATGAATACAGTTATGTTTTTATTGAAAGATGTGATCATGAACATAGTAATATTACCCCATAAATGTACATTACTGAAATGAGGAACACCTGAAATGTCGTTTACGAATGAAACCTTTACAAGCCAAAGTGTGACAAAATGGACACGTATCATTTCTCATTAGACCCAAACAAGTGGCGGGGAATACTACTTTGTTTCCCAGGGGATGTTTTGACAGGGTAGTTCAACAGATTTATCTACCACCTGAGATCCCGAAGCACTCTTTAAAAATTAGTACTGAAGACAATGATTGTGTAGTTTCCGCGGCAGACGAAGGGTGTCTATGTGGAGACCTACACTAGAAAGAATGTATGAATGATAGAGATGCACCAGCAATCGAGTTTAGTGGCGTACGATTGGAGAGGTCCAGCATTGAACTGGTATGAGCTTATGATGATGATGACAAAAAAGAAGACTAGGAACGGAGACTAGGAAAAGAGGACTAGTCAACCACCACACCACTACCACCACAACCACCGAATATTTTCGATTCCCAGCGGGGGCAAAATTTTTGGTTTGGATAGTGGTAGGGCTTGTTCTAAGTCCGCTTGGCTAGCTACCATCATCCTATCTATTCATCTACGGTTGAGGATTCCGGGTGAAGCTCGCTTCTACCTTCGGGCTGATCATCACTTACCATCAGGTGAGATGCGGGCAATAGCTTCCCCGTTGTGGTAAAAAAAGTGGCTTGCATTTCCAAACAGCAGCTTTTATTATTAAGTTAAAAGAGTAACCGTGGAGTTTCTTGCCGGCTCTTCTCCATAGGAAACGACCAATTGGAACCGTGTACCTAGCTTCTGACGTTTCATAAGTGCCCATGTAGGTCTATGTGAAATAAAAATATTTTGAATTGAATTGAATTGAAAAGTAAAATCGGTCTCCATGAAAGCGTTTTCTTAAATACCGGTCTAAAACAAAATGCTTCTGCCACACCATCGCGAGGCGACCAGCCTCACTTAATTATATATAAGTATCAATAATTATGTCTACAGCGGGTATCGAGAAAGTGATATAAAATAGAAATTCTGTGTATAATACAGTATAATCACACTGGACCGACATGGTTTGAGGTTACCTTCAACATGCAATCAAGATACTACATTTATAAATTGTACAATAGTCAGCTTGTCGCCAGACTGGGTGCACCGTTTTAATCTTTTCCCCAAGAATCACGGACACTTTAGTGTCACACTTTGGGCTCATTTCACGTCTGAGACTCTCTAATCTAACCAAGTATATCTCCGATGTTAACAAAAATGTCACTAGTGTCATTCGTGTAGCACGTGCCACTCTAGTATCCCCATGTATCTCAGTGGTGTCAACTTGTGGCTCAAAGTATCAATTTAATGACAACATGACGTGTCAATTTGGTGGACATCAAGAGTCATTTTGGTGTCCTCAAAATGTCAATCCAGTGTGATCAAGGCTTTCGTTCAATCCAAATCAAACATTAATGAATAGGTTACACCAATTACCTCACGACGATAAACGGTTTAAAAGGTAAAGAAAAAGAAAAAGAAAGAAAACTAGTTTACTTGTGTACTTAACGTCGATAAAACGACAGTCGTCCAACAAAACATAAACAAAAGCTTTTCTCTTTACTGTACATAAAAGTACGATTATAAGACCACTACAGTCCGGCCGTCGAGAGAATACGTTCTTGACACCTGTCAGTTGGACAGCTTCTAGTAGTAATAAGGATCAAATTCGCAAAACATAGAGGTATATTTATAAACGTAGCTTACGTAACATTCAATCGACAAAATGTATAGATAAACAGTCGCTTTACCGTTTATAAATTAACCCCTTATTCGTTAATATGTATTAGTCAGACAACCAGTCTTACCCTATTACCCAGTTACTGGGTTGTGGAGGTCAGATAGGTAGGCGCTCCATGTAAAATACTGGTATTCAGCTGCATCCGGTTCGACTGGAAGCCGACCCCAACATAGTTGGGAAAAGGCAAGGCAGATTGATTAATTCGTTAGTATGGAACTAATAAGTGTCAAGAACGCATTCTTTCGACGGCTGAACTGTAATACCGACACTTTCCTTGCTTACCCACCCACGCAGAAAGCGAAAACTTTAAAAAACGTATTTTGTGATACTGTTTTACATATTATTATGTGTTTTCACGCTCTCTTGGCTTTCGAAGACGGTAGATATGCAGTAGTTTTATTCTGTTTGAAAGAGTTGGTCCGTAAAAGTCTGAGAATTAGCTGTTTTTGAAGGTGAAAAGTCAATAAAATAACCCCGAAAATGCTCGACATTCAACACGCGACGTTCCTGTAAAATATTTCGATGTTTTGAATTATTTCTCTTTTTTTTTTTTTTTTTCTGTAGGGCATCTCGTAGCTGACCTCTGAGGTCATGACTACTTAACCGGTCAATCCTGTGGTTGCCTTAAGCTGCTACACTCAAAGCCTCCAGCCAGGGGCATACAAAACTAAGCTAAAAAGCTAGGTGAACGCTCGCTAAGGGCACCCCCTGTGGGGTACGAGCCTCGGCTTAGGGCGTCACCGGAGGGAGGACATCAAAGACGGGACGGGCTGGATCAAAGTTTTGATCATTATTATTAATCGGGGAATTTAAAGCTACGTGCACAGCTGAAACCACTGCTGGCACCTCGTTATCGAGCAAGGGTCGGGGAGGAGTATCATTTACTCGGGGGCGCGGTCGCGATCGCAAAGGACCTCGACGGCGAGGTCGGAATGACGGGAGGCGTCTGTTTCTGTGTATAGTACTAGTGGCCCTATTGCTCTCCTGGAGGAGGGTTATGGGGTCATCAGGGTCGGTGAGAATGTGCCTAGGTCGGCGGGTACGGCTAATCCTACTTGAACTAACTGGCGGCCTCGACAACCAGAGGGTTGCGATGTTTGACCGCGGAATCGAAGTAACGCTTTGCAAGGCGTTTTAGAAATTGGTGGATCGTGGGAATTCTAAGGTCAAGATGGAGATTCTCGTTCCTAACATACCAGGGGGAGCCTGTGGCCCTGCGGAGGAATCGGTTTTGGAGCGTTTGCAACCTATGGATATGATGGGGTTTTGCATGAGCAAAGACGGCACCCGCATAAGTCATGATGGGACGAATACACGCTGTGTAGATTCGCAATTTGCACTTAAGTGACATCTTGCTGCGTGCGTTTAGGACGGAATGGAGCCTACCGAGAGCGAAAGCGGCTCGCGAACGAACCTTCTTTATGTGCTCAGCGAAAGTGAGATGGTGGTCGAGGAAAACACCTAGGTATTTGGCTCGCTTCTCCCAAGGGATCTGCTTACCGAACATAGTGAGAGGTCGGGGGAGGGGGTCTCTAAGCCTTGTGCGCGGTTTCGAGAAGAGAACCGCTTGGCTTTTTTCGGGATTGACTTCTATGCGCCACTTTCGAAACCAGGCATCGAGTCGATTGACTGCGCCTTGGAGAGTGTGGGCGATATTGTCGGGGTATCTAGACCTAAAGTAGATGGCCGTATCGTCTGCGAACAGAGCGAAGTGCGTCCTTCTACCTGGGTTTGGAATATCGCTAGTGAATAGCGTGAACATGAGGGGAGCTAGCACGGAGCCCTGAGGGACTCCTGCACGAATGGGGCGGGGAGAGGAAAGTGCTCCTTCAATGCGATAGCGGAATACGCGATTCGATAGATAGTCCCGTAAGATGAGTACGAGACGATCCGGCACGCCGAGTTGGTACAGCTTGTATAATAAGCCGTTGTGCCAGACTTTATCGAATGCTTTCGCAATGTCGAAGAAAACTGCACCCGTCAAAGAGCCGCGTTGGAAACCATCGCTTATGAACTCAATGATGCGGTGGGCCTGATGCACGCTAGAGTGCTCAGTTCGAAAGCCGAACTGTTCGTTGGGGATGAGGCCCTTGGTCTCGGCGAAGTCTCTGAGACGCTTGTAAATAAGCCTCTCATAGATTTTTCCGAGAACCTTGAGCAAACTGATGGGACGGTAGCTAGAGGGCTCGGTACTGGGTTTACCGGGCTTTCTGATACCTATGACTGTGGCTTCTTTCCACGACTGGGGAAAGAAGTTGTTGCTTAAGGCACCATTGAAGATGGTAGTCAAAAGCATTATCAGGTGGGCAGGGAATAATTGGATCACCCTATTGGTGAATCCATCTGAACCGGGAGCTTTACGAGCTTTAAGACCTTTGATAATGTCATGCACCTCGTCTGGAGCGACGGGAGGCAGTGGACAATCAGGGTCATCGACGGGAGGGAGAGAGGCTCTACGTTCGACTTCAGCGTCGACCTTTAGGAGGTGAGCTTGGTCTACTGGCAGGGAGTTGGGTGAGCATTGGGCCTCGAGGGTGTCGGCCAGGCATTCTGCCTTTTCAACGTCCTCGAAGGCTATGGTCTTGTCGGGACGGGTCAGGGGGGGCATGGAGGAAGATTGAGGGGATCTGAGTTTCCTCTGAAGTTCCCAAAATGCCAGATGGTTGGGCTCTAGTTCGCCGAGCATCTTGTCCCAGCCCGCGTCACGCAGCTCCTGTATGCGTGCCTTTACAGATCTCTGTAAATAGCGCATATGGGCTTTGTTTGCGGTGCAGGGGAAGCTGCTGTAGGCACGGACGGCCGCGTTCTTCTCAGTCAGTAATGCACGCACATCGTCCGGCAAGCTCCAGTGACGGTCGTCCGTCGCTGGAACCTCCCTTGAACATTCGTTCAGGACGGTTTGTACGTGATTAGTGAGTGAGTCGATCGCGGACGTCGTGTCTGCGATAGAGTTGAATTGGTCGGGAATAGAGTCTAACTGAGGGGACGTGTTGGATTTCAGCTGGGTGCTTACTTTCTTCCAGTCCGTGATCCTCTTAGTGATAGGGGGAGCGTTGGGGTCGCGGAGACCTATGCGGGGGTCTAATCTCATGACTACCGGACGGTGATCCGAGTCGAGCTCATTTACAGTTTCTTTTGAGTCTAGTCTTAGATTGACGTTCTTAAGGAGCGCCACATCTAAGATATCAGGGGCGTGATTTACATTAACCGGAAAGTGAGTGGGAGTCATCGGAGCGATAACGTCAAAGGTCAGGGAGTGGGAGAGGTCGAACAAGTGTCGGCCTCTTGTGGTGGTTACCGAACTATTCCAGGAGGGATGTTCGGCATTGAAGTCGCCCGCTAAAATGAGCGAGTTACTCATAGTGAGTAGAATCGAGAGGTCGTCAGAGAGGAGTTGGAAATTCTCCGAAGTATTAGCGGGGGGGAGATAGACCGACACGAGAGTGATCGGCTCGTGGCCTGACATGCCTAGGCGGCAGGCCGAAACTTCTAATCGTGAGAGGGGAGGAGGGTCAATTGGGATGCAGTGAAGCTGCTTTTTGTAGTAAATCAGGGTACCTCCTCTATGGCATCGTGACCTATCGTTGCGAACTATCCGGTAGTTAGCTATTGATGGGTTACGATTGCAAGGTTTTAGAAAAGTCTCTTGGACTAAGAGAACATCTATTTGATGATCGCGGAGGAACGCCGCTATCTCTTCGCGTTGATTTTTAATGCCGTTTGCATTGAAGTAGCCTATTATTAGGGATCGCGGTTTGAACCTAGCTAGGACCGTATTATCCATAATGGGGTTTAGTAGCGAGGGAGGTTAGGGCTTGCGTAATATCGGGATACGCATTGTAGATGGCCTGGATCTGGAGGAGATTACCATGAGCCGAAGGATTTCGTTGGCCATTGTGTTTGCGCGAGGGGAGACGAAGGCCAAGAAGGTTGAGGTAATTACGTTGAACGAGTCAACGGAGACGTTGGGGCTAGCCACGGGAGTGGATTGAGAGGGACGCGTAGCTTTAGGAGCGGACGTGGGTTTCGCGGGGGGCGCGGCGGGCGCCGGAGGCGCAGAGGGCGCAGGGGGCGCAGAGGGCGCACGGGGCGCGGGTGGCGCGGCGGCGCGAATACGTGGATCCATAAGGCGGGGGAGGGGAGCGGGGGGAGGGGGAGGGAAGTTACTGAATTGAGAGGGCACCATGGCAGGGAAAGACTGCTGGTGATGGAGATAACTCCACGGACTAGGCCTCTGAGGGCTTAGTCGTTGCGGCAAATGGGATGAGGGAATCCTATAAGAGGAGGGAGCTTCCCTTTGCTGGCGGGCGTCGAAACGCTTGGCCAGTTTGGGAGAAGAGGCCTTAGGGGCTTTGGGGCAACCGCGGTAGTTGGCCGGGTGGCCTTGTTTGCCGCATAGGACGCAGCTGGGAAGGTCGGTACAAAGGGAACGATCCTTTGGACGGGGACAGTCGGAAGTGCCGTGCTCACCTAGGCACTTGACGCATCTAGGTGTAGCATGGCAGTTCCTCTGCGAGTGACCATATAACTGGCAGCGGTGGCATTGGCCGACAATGCCACTCTTGTGGGGTTTTTCAATTTCGAACCCTGTGAGCTTGCACAGGGAACGAATTTGAAAGATCGGGTGATGGCCCTCTACGGGCGGGCAGATGACGAGGACCATGTCGTATGACTCTCCGCCTCTAGAGCGGTGCATGCGATGGACCTCATCTACGGGGACTTTCTGTGACTGAAGGTCCTCTAGAATGTCGGATGGGAGGATTTCGCGAGGGATACGCTTGATCACTACGCGGATCTGTTTTTCCTCTGGGAGTGAGTAGGTGTGGTATGACACACCTCTCATTCTCAGAAGACGGGTTAGGTCCCTATAGTCGCGCGACGTGGGGACATTGACTTTAATACCCTGCTGGGTATTTCGGGCGCTGGAGAAATTTATTTTGTGGTCGACACACCATTTGGATATGTCGGTCCACTTTCCCTTGTCCTGGATGAACAAGGGAGGCGGGAGAGGGATCTTTTTAGCGTTAGCGTTAGGCGCGGGGGTATCCTTCGCGGAGGATGACGCAATCGGACGAACGGTGGAGGGGGAAGCTACTGTAGCGCAGCTAGCGGATGACGTAATCGGACGCGGGGTGGTGGGGGAAGCTACTATAGCGCAAGTCGCGGGGGTAGCGGGAGAGATTTTTGAGGACGGTACCAGTGGTGCGGGCGACGAGGGAGCAAAGTCTAAGTCCTCAAGGGCAACGACCTTGCTGGCCTGGGACGAGCTTTGCTTCTTGTTCTTCCTCTTCTTGCCCTTTCCTTGGACGGTTGTAAAACCATCGTCGGATTGGGAGGAGGATGAGGAAGAAGAAGAAGCGGCGGACTCTGCTTCGTCGTCGTCCGAACCATAAGGGTACGGGGTGGTGGGCCGCTTTGAGGAAGCGGCGCTGATGGGGGCGTCAGTGTCCATGGACTCTGACGGACTAAGGGGTCTAGATGGCTCAGTAGCCGGGGGGGATTCTAGAGCATCGCTAAAGCTAGCGATGCTATTGTCAGAGGGACATGACTGGGACTCTGACTCAGCTTGGAGCCTGGCGAACCGAGCTCCATACTTTGTCTTCAGGGCGGGCTCTTCTTCGAGTACACCCTGGAAGAACTTGATAAAGAGCGCTAGGCACTTTACCGGGTCCTTCATAATGACGGGGGAAGAGAGACTTTACGCGTGAATTTTTCCCTAAGTAACTTCCTACTATCCTAACTCCCCGGTGGGTATGCCGGGGATGTGTAATCCCTCCCTGTCGGGTGTAGACAGGGCGGATGTGTGCCTATGGGTGAGCCCTAAGCTTGCTTTTGCCCGTTACCTATCTTATTGTGCAACGGGGTCCTATCCAGTCTAGTGTGAAGGGTATCGATATACCCGACCACGCTAGGTGAGTCGCTGTGGAGGCAAAACTGTCACCAGTGCCGACTAGGAGACCCCCCAAGGCCGAACACTGGGACCCGGCCAATTGACTGCCTAACCCTGAAGGGGATCGGCGGGTGTGATTGGGTCAACACCCCCTCGGTTTCGTTGGCACCGTAAGGTATCCACCGAGGACCACGAAACTGTGGTTTTTGCCCGGAAGGGGCCAAAATTGCCTCGACGAACGTTTTGAACGACAATCTTAAAGAAAGTCGATATTAATTGTGTCTTGAAAAAGACCCCAATTAATAGACGTGATGGTAGTCGGGTGACTACGGAGACGACTCGGGAACCACCAAGGAACGCTTGAGCCGGAAAATCGGGAACTCTTGTACACAGCAGCGCAGCGCAACACGACCGTCCGCCACCGGTGCCGGGCGCAGAGTGTGTTGATGAATTATTTCTCAATATGCCTAATACTGAAGTACTGATCACAGATAAACAAAATTTAACTTTTTTTTTTTGTTTTATGAAGTTTCTAAACAGTTTTTTTTTTTAGTAATTTAAGTTCGCTGATTTTATACCTACCCTCAGTTTTTTTCTAGCAGCTCTAGATTTTGTAATACAGGTACTTCTTAAAATTTCGTTACGCGGCTTACTAATATTATTTTTAGTTAAAAAAAATATTAAATTCCATAAATAAATCGATATGTCTACATTAAAAAGAACTTGCTTAAACGATCCAAATAGTTTTTGTGCTGTTTGTGGTGAATTTATGTTTCGAGAATGCCGTTTAAGTGCGTCTGACTTTATAAAAAAGGCCTACTTGGACTTCTTTGGGACGCCATTACAAGTGTTTAGTAAGCCATGGATCCCAAATTTTGTATATATAGTTGCGTAACATCATTGTGTTTTTGGGCTAGTAAAAAAAGACCTACTTTGAAGAACAAAAGTAATATGATTTGGCGTGAACCGACTAATCATCACGATGACTGTTATTTTTGTGTTGTTAATACATATTTTCGCAATCAACCGCAAAAATCGTTCCAAATGGATTTACCCGAATTAAAATCAGCTATTAGACCATTTTATTACCCCCTGTCCATATAAAATTAGGTCTGACAAAACAATTTGTAAATGCTCTCAACAATTTTGGGGAATGTTTGAAATAATCAGTAAAATAATCCCGAACTGGAGCACAGAAAAAACAAAAGCTGATATTTTTGACGGTCCTCAAATCAGGGAACTAATAAAGGATCAAAATTTTACTGACTGTATGACAAATAAAGAGAAGTCTGCATGGAATGAATTTGTTTAGGTTGTGCAAAATTTCTTAGGAAATAAAAAGTCTCCAGACTACTGACTGAGTAGCTCATGTTGCTCTTTCAAAGACAAGGATGTAACATAAGTATCAAGATGCACTTCCTCTTCAGTCGTTTAGACCGCTTCCCAGAAAATTTAGGCGATTTAAGCGAAGAACAAGGAGAACGCTTTCATCAGGACATTCGCACGATGGAAGAGCGATACTAGGGTCGTTGGAATGGAAATATGATGGCTGGTTACTGCTGGAGCATTCAAAACAAGGCTGAAGTTTCGATTCATGTTTTTTTGTTTTTCTTTTTCATTTTATAATTCGAGTATTTTTCGCTAAAAATGTAATACGTTAATATTTAAAAAACTAGAAATGCTAGAGAAAAACTGACAACAGATTTGGAATCAGCGTAGCAGAATCATACAAAATCAGGTATATAACTTCATAAAACAAAACTACTTCTTACCAGTGTTATGTATTGCAAGATAACAAAATATAATATTATGGCAGCTATTTGCGACGTTGACGACTTTTTGAATGCACCTTTGAATGTTTTAGTTGGAAAGAACGGTGCAACAAACTACCTAGCTTTAAACAGCGTTTAATTTTATAGATATTAAATAAAATAAAATTCAAATTGAAATTAGAAGTAACTGACTTGGTAAGTTACAGTTAACAGTACTTCCTGATTTGTCGATAAATGAATCGATTGATTTGTACGTTATCAATTTCAAATGAGGCTGGCGGGCTTATTGGTGATTCGCTTGAATTTAATCGCCTAAAACGAGCAAATTCACCCTTTGTTATGTCAATATATATATATATGTATTTTCTTTCTTATCTTTATCTTCTTTTTTTTTTTCTTGAAGCTATTTGCCCCAAAAACCCCAAATAGAAGGAAAAAAAATAATTCGCGTAGAATTTTTGATGACCTACATAATTAAAATTATGTAACCTAATTAATAAATATATATAGATCTACTAAGACATGTTCTGTTACGCTTTTTAACTCCACGATGCTCGTAGCTTACGCCTAGTGATAACAATCAGTGTAAGAAGTAGGTAAGAGACTGTTATCAACACTATCTATCTACGGTTGAATTATTTATAAGAAGATTACTTGATACTGATACTGTTTTGAAAAGATTTTGTAGGTAGTGTGTACAAGGATCTTTTGGCGCGCGAATGACGTTGAGGGAAAATTCGTCCTATGGGCAAAATCAACTATTGTCACAAAAACTACATCATTAATTTAAAGTAACAGTGAACAGTGACATATATATAGCACTATACCTTGGTTAAAGCTACCGCTGGTTGATCTTTTCACCGCGATACTGTGGATATAGTGAGCAACAAACGTTGATTAACTCTGTTAACACTTTTAGAAAATGATTGGATACATTGCTTTTCAGTATTTAATGTCATAGCTCAATCAATCTGTCTAACCTTTTCCCAAATATGTTGGGATCGGCTTCCAGTCTAACCGGACCCAGCTGAATACTAGTATTTTGCATGGAGCGACTGCTTACCTGACCTCCACAATCCAGTGATTGGTTAATACGATACCCCTTGGTACGACTGGTTGTCAGACTTTCGGGCTTTTGATTACCTGTTACAACTGTCAAAGATCTACAAATGACAGCCGGGACCAACGGTTTAACGTGCTTTTCGAGGCACGAAGGAATCTCGTTATAAAAGATGATCACCCATCCACGAACAAACCCCGGCAAGCGTAGCATAGCTGATGGATTGACCTGTGCGGCTGTTATTACTTGGCCATGAGTTCCTCATGTAATAGCTATGAATCACCGAACAATCTAATTTTTTTATGAATATACATACATACATACATACATAAACTCACGCCTTCTTAGGAGGGGTAGGCAGAAACTACAGAACGCCACCTGCTACGATCCTTACATACTCCTTTTGCCTCGTTTACGTTCATACATCTGGTCATACACTCCCGCCGATTGCGAGTACTACGCACTTGGCCTTTCTGAAGAACATCACCAATAAGGTCAGTATATGTCCTTATAGGGCGTCCCCGGCCGGCCTTCCTTTCACATCAGCCTTGTAAATACGTTTTGTTAGTCGCCTTTCATTCATCCTCTCAACATGCCCAAACCATCTCAGCATACCCTTTTCAATTTTTGTCACAATTTTTTATGAATATTTGGCTCAATAATTAAGATTTTAAACACCTTCAGTGTAAATTGACTATTGTTGCTGACCATAACCCTCCATCAACGCATAATATACGATTGGGACCCATTATTCACCGAAAACTACACCAAATGGCTATTAAAGTATCCATTATGTTATGTAATGTAAAGTGCGTAAAGATGTAATGTAATTAGAAATATTACACGGTAATAAAAGCAATGTAAGAGAATCGCACGGTAATATCCATAACGATAATATTAAATTATTGGACTAATTATTAAAATAATAAAACTACAACACTCATCACAATAGATTTTATCTATTTAATAGTACATTTTGCTGTTTTTATAGCTGTTATAACATCTCTGACAGTTGTTCTAGGCAGTAGTTATGTCATAGTTTTAATTATTGTTTTGGTAAATATTAGATGCATGAAATTACAATAAAAAGTGTAATTTCATGCATCTAATATTTGTAGAACTGATGTAGCTACTAGAAAGTATTTGAAGTAAAGCTCCTGGTGAAAAGTTGGTTCGGAACAAATAACATTAATAACTTGCTGACATCGTCAGAAAGACGAATGCTAGACATATGCCTCCCTAAGCGTCGCCACATCGACCGGTGCTGTGCTTCTCGCATCCAGCGGATTCCTGCAACGTTCATAAATAGTAAGTATTGCACTTTTGTACGAAACAGGAGATTATTTTTTTTAATAACCGACGAAAAATTTCATCGCAGCGGGGTCCAGAATCATATATATTCTATACTGCATCCGTGGTAACAGTTTATGCGTCGATGTCGCTAGCACCCTGTATAATTTTTTCTTGATCACAGAAAACTGGAAACTTCATAACAACAATTAAATATTTGAAGTTAAAACTTCTTTAGGCGCGTTGGGCATTTTTGAGATGGGACTAAACCACTGATTTCGCGACACCGTGATGACACCACCTTTTGACCATGAAAAAGACATCAACGGGTTGATTACTGCGGTACGTGGAGTAAAAGACATCAACGCCTTGATTACCGCGTTGCCGATTTTTTTCAAGTTTTCACTTCTGTCGGCACTCCCGGAGTGCCACTGTCTTTTTTATCATCATAGTGATTTTCCAAAAATGTAACGAGACTCGTCAACCCATATAGTTAACTACCGTGAAGTTAAAACAAGCAACCGGCGTCTTAAATAGTTAAAATGTTTAATATCTAAGTGTGTCATTATTATATGTGATTGTATTTATCTCTACGCTTTTTAATTTTTAGGTAAACAGAATTTTAATTAGGTATAAAAACCTGTTTAATAATACCAGCCTATTATTGTCCCACTGCTGGGCAAATGCCTCTTCTCATACAGAGAAGGCACGAGCATTGATCACCACGCGATCACACTATATTAACTGTAAGACCAGGTTTTTTCACGCTGTTTTCCTTAACTGATGTCAGTAATGTTCAAGATAAAGAAAGAACACCTAAATCTGCCTAGACTTTTCCCAACGATGTTTGGGGTTGGCTTCCAGTGTAACCGGATGCAGCTGAATACCACTATTTTACATGGAGCGACTGCCTATCTGACCTCCACAACCCAATTACTCGGTAACACGATTCCCCTTTAGTAAGACTGGTTGTCAGACTTTTGGGCTTCTGACTACCCGTAGCTACTGTCAAAGATTTATGAATGACAGTCGGGAGCAATGGCTTAACGTGCTTTCCGAGGCACCGAGGGGTCTCGATATGTAAGGGATGGGCACTCATCCACGAACCGACCATGGCAAGCGTAGCTTATCTTTCGATCGATCCATGTGGCTGTTATCATTGAGCCACGAGCCTCTTAGAAAGTACATATGAATTGAAAATGCCACATTGGTACTTAGGTAATAGGTAATAACAGGCTGGTATCCGCAACTCCAAAGGTCAAAGTGCGTATTTTGCGTACGGCTCGGAAAATCAATTATTCGATCCACCACAGCTCCTCAAACAAGGCCAGCAATACCTTGGTGTCACTGACAATCTCACGTAGGGTATCTGGGGTATCAAAGTACTTTGCTGTGTATGTAGCGACCACCGGGCAGTTTAACAGCACATGAGCCACTGTCTCGTCGTCCTCCATGCAGGCTCGGTACAGCGGACCTTCTGTGACTCCTATGACATAGAGGTGTTTATTAAATGACCCATGACCAGTTGCTGTAACTGTACGCAGCTGTTGTTTCGTTATTCGGAGAACTTGTTTCGTGAGACGGCTATCGATTGTAGGGAGTGCCTCCTTGGCCTGCCTGCACTCACCATTGATATTTACCTGGATTTGAACCCACAAAAAAAACCTGCTTCCCATAGGTAGATTTGCAGAGCTCTTATCGGGTACTGCAATCCGACATATTCACATACACTGGCCCAAAATGCCTCGTGTCTCGTGCCTTTGATTTAGTGCATGTCACGAGAATCCAGCACATTGAACACCACACAATATCTCCTGATGACTTTAAATATAATACTATTTTCTAAATTTAAGGCTTGTCTATATCGTAATGACCTATATCTTTATCTTGGAGAAATCAAAATTGATATATGTCTAATCCACGAATTAAGTTACTTCAAGAACTCTGCGTCCCTTCGCCGGTACCGTATACTTTCTATAATTGCAATACCAACGCCAGATCTGAGGTGAAAGTATATGAAACTAAGATGTGAAAGATGCAACTCATCTTTCTTCAAGTTCACTTAGTGGAAGATAGATGGCAGTATCTTGAAGGTCAATATCATTCAATATTTTTCATATCCTTCATTTCATATCCTTCAACTTTTTTGTAGATGAACTCGTAATTGCTTGAACACTTATGACAACAATACCCACTTAATTAAAACTTCACTAAGGTTGACACTAACTGTCACATAGACAATTAGACCTTGTCGTTATGACGTGCAAGTCACATTCAGCATTAGGGTGATGAAGCAATTACTAGGTCGACTATATTTCTCATCCTTACCTCTTCCTAGCATGTTTAACTTGCATTGTAGCCAAATGTAGCTTTATTTAGACACACAGACAGATAGACTGCGTTTAGACACTACACATGGTATCTCAAAATATGAAAAGGATATAGTGATAAAAATCACGCCTGCAATGCCCGAAGGGTTGGGTAGAGGTGTACCTATAGCACACTCACATTTTGCCAGTTATGTTTAAGTCCATGTAATAAGGGTTGAGCCTATTGCGATCAAATGGGCTCAGATTCAGACACTGGGCTGCTACTGGAAAATTCCTAATGGAAAAACACGATAACATTTTTCCCGACCCGGAAATCAAACCCAGGACCTCATGCTCAGCAATGGCGCTTACGACCACTAGACCAACGAGGCAGTCATATGAAAAAGTTGACTGAACGGATATGAAAAAGATCTTAATAAAAAAACAAAAAAAAATCAACATACTGCTCAAATCGGCCAAGTGCGTGTTGGACCACGTATAATGAAGGGTTCCGTAGTTGGGATGAATTTATCTCAAAACCAAACTTTACATTGCAGTTGAAAAAAATGTTCTTCCACACGTAACAACTGCAAATTTAAGTTTGTACGCACAATATTGTGAGATTTACCATGTAATTTTAAGACCATAGACTTCTTATAGGTTTTCCTGTAATTTTTAAGTATTTATATATTTAAAGATTACATATTTTCTGTATTTTTTTCAATTTGATGGGTCAGTAGTTTCGGAGATAAGGGCGGAATGGTCAATTTTCATCTATTCTCTTAAATAATTTTAGAACTATTTAATTAAAAATTACTTTTAAAAAATTATACTTAAGAGCCTCACAGTAAGCCCTTTCATTTGATATGACACACAGACCAGTGTGCAATACTTTTTTTTAAATTTTCTTGCTTGTCTCCCAAAAGTGACCCCCGTATTCAAATTCATTTTTTTACGTAACTGGTCCGGGTTTGGGTCACAGAAATTGATATGAGTACCAAATTTCCACTTAATCGGTCCATTAGATGCGGAGCAAACTGGCTGTGATAGACGGACAGACAGACACACGAGTGATCCTATAAGAGTTCCGCTTTTTCCTTTTGAGATACGGAACCCTAAAAATCTAATTCAGTTTTGTGTTTTGTTACTCTCACCGCGACCTAATGTTTCCAAGCCATTTGTACACTCTCAAGGTTTACTCCGCACGTAATGCAACAACCGGCCGAACTTACATTACCAAGTGCAAGGCTGAGTGGACCTTCACTCATTCATAATATGGCCGGCTGCAAGTTTCGCCAGGGCTATTTCGCAAAGAATTTTACATAATATTCTCGGTCAATATTGTACCGCTGCCATCTATTAGAAGAATGCTTAACTTCTTTCCTGCGAAGAAAACTGGAATATTTTTCTATAAATATTTTTGAAGTGAAAACTTCTTTAGCGGCGTTGTGCACTTTTTTTGTAATGGGTTAAAAATGTAAAACTCGCTTCAGGACACGTGACCTGATCGAGAATTCGTAAGACGGTTAAAAAGACATCAACGCGTTGATTACCGCGGTGCCGATTTTTTTTCAAGTTTCCACTTCTGTCGGCACTCCCGGAGTGCCACTGGTTTTTTTTTTTCACTGTCTTGTAATATGGACGTTTATGTAGTCAGTGATAGATTATTAAGGATAATTTGGTCCAGTGAGAAGGATATTTAGTAAGCCTGCGGGTTGCTTGATAGCAATGTTGCAATACAAACGAATGCTCTGGCAAGAAAGTGGTGAAAGCTTTCTCCACCGTGCGTATAGGAGGCTTTGCTTTTATGATATCTGTAGGCGTCTTTGGTTTTTGATCCTCAACTTTAGAATTGGGTCCTGGAATAGCTGTCATAGAAAATCGTCGTGGAGTGTTGTTACTGAAACCAAAATTACTTTGACACTTACCTTAATATTTTACCTTGGTTTGGTTACATTCGATAAACGGGATAAGTAACGAATATAACGATGTAGATATAGTGCAGTGTTTCAGTGCTAATTAAACCTCTTCGCATGAAAATAGGTTTTCAAATTTTCTTATTTCGTGAAATATTTTTTTTTATGACACTAATTCCAATTTTATTTGATGGAAACAAAATATGAAAAAGATTGGAGTTTTTGTAGTTGTCAATGCTCAGTCCTCAGCCACCTTTGGTCGTTGGAGCATATACACTAAAATTTTGTCCTGTGGATATATATTTTTTTCCGTTTCGTGAACAGGCACGTGGCACATATTATAGTGATTGATAAGGCCTAGAACTATCTAGGATATTTTTCCCATACGAGGTATCTTTGTTATCAACATGTGAGTATTCCAGTTGTCCGTTTATCACCCAGCCCACCTACACAATTTTGACTTTCTGATCTAAAGTGATGTTTATCTCGGATTCAGATAGAAAAGGTCAATTCTGGCCGTACCTTCGGGCTAGAGCCAGCCTACTAGGCCCAGTACATCGCGGCGCCTTTCACAGCCGTGGCCCGTGCGGTAGCCAAAGCAGAAACTACATAGAGCGCCAGCCAGTCCAGCCTGCGGCGCGTCGGCTTGCCCTGGTGCAAGCAACTCTAAAGCGGTTCCTTTTCTATTACGAAATTTAACTTCAGATTATAGTTATTCATTTTTAAAATAACGTTATTACGTAATATTAGATTTAACTAGGCTACAATTTCCGATTTCTTCAAACGAATTAGGTTCATCGTGACTTTCTTAATTACTGTACTATACGACTGTACTACTGCCGCTGCCGCTACTGCTGTGCTGTATTACTGTACTGTACTGTACTTGACTGCCTCGTTGGTCTAGTGGTCGCAAGCGCTACTGCTAAGTATGAGGTCCTGGGTTCGATTCCCGGGTCGAGCAAAATGTTATTCGGTTTTTCTATCTGAAATTTCTCAGTAGCAGCTCGGAGTCTGGATTTGTGCCCGGTTAATGGCAATAGGCTCGCCCCCTATTACATGGGACTTAAACATAACTGGCGAAATGTGGGTGTGCCTGCTACAGGGACACCTCTGCCCAACCCTTCGGGGAAACAAGGCGTGATGTTATGTGTGTGTGTGTACTATACGCGATTGGGCTCTCGACCGATGGCTATCGAGACGTTCGTCCCAGTCATACCAAATATCGAGTCAAAATACGTATACCGATGACTTAACGTTTCTCTATAAAATAAAACCTAACATTAGTTAAACCTAGTATTTAGTCTAAACGGTTAATTCATTTTTAAATTAATCATTTTCAACAAAAAAAAAAAAACTTACAAGCTGACGACGCCTTCGCGAACTTTAATTATTTACTCTTTTTTATTTGTTGTTCTTTTGTATTTTTACCCTTTGAATATACCGTGTGATTTTACCAGAATACCACCTTTTATTCCATAACCTACGTCTTCCAGGCTTCGATTCCCAGCCGACATTTGACTTGAATGTGGCAAATCATTTAATGTTTGCTACAATAGGTAATAATCACAAAATCATTACTGCCTCTAAATATAATTGTAAACCTATGTATTTTACATGTCACAGCTATTGAAAATGTGAAATGTTAGACTACCTACACCATGTCACACACACGAATTATACAGTATGCTTTTACTAATTTGCAGTATTATAATTTATTTATAGTATTTATAAATATTTAAAGTAACGTAATAAATTATCATAATACGCTGTTATAATTTTATATGTGAGTACGTGGTGACATTGCTAATGAATAAAACAAACATTGATATGCCGACTGTAAACTGTTGTCCTTACTTAGAACACACTCATTTCTTTCCGCGTACTGTAATAGGGACCGAAGAAAAGATGGATGGACTGCGTGAAAGATGATATGGCTTGAAAGGGGGTGACTACTAATAGATGACGACTAATAGAAAAATATGAGCGATGAAGGCATGTTGTACTGACTCCAAATAAATTGGAATAAGGGCATGATGTATGCTGTAAAAGGTCAATCATTTTCTTAAAATTACATACTTATTTCCTTAAAGTCTATTAAGGGATTTCTATGTTTATGGCTATCGCTGAAAACCAGCGCTGTCTCGCATAGGGTCGTAGCATTATGCTGAGTGATGGCCGTTTTGCATGTACATATGTGAGGCATATCTTCCCCAAATTAGTATTTTTGTGTTTTGTTCTTTCTTTGCGTCATGTTTACCGTAAATGTATTTTCTTTATTTTTTTCTTTCCATGTATATTTAAGTTTTATCACACAATATTCAAAGTTGCTTATTAATCAATATTCGATAGTTTACCATACTAACAATATTATTAATTTTCATTGTATGAGTTAAGTAAACGTTCGATTTGAATATGTCATGCTCACGAAATGAACTAGTGCTGTTTGTAAGTGTAGTGTACTTAATAAGCTTCTTTTAACTAACTTTCTGTAAATTTTGTTGTGTTATGAACTAAGTGGCCCAGTGGTAACGGACTTACCGAGTTGTAGGTTGTGAGTTCGAACCCTAGCAGATACTTTGCGTAAATATTTTGATCATCACTGCTCTCAAAACGTTGAAAAGGTTCGAAGACTTATCTACCAACCAGCACTGGGCCCACGTGGTAGATTAGAGTTCACTCCTTCTCGAAGAGAGGAGGCCTGTGCCCCAGCAGTGGGAACATTATAAGCTGATTATGCTATGTTATGAACTTATGAATTACAACCTTACACTAGCAAAACACAGTAAATTATTAACTTTATATGGTTAGGCGTTTGGGTCACCAAGATATAGACTTGCCTAGTTTGAGTTTAAGTTTTCTGTTGGTTAGAATTTCATGCATGTTACTTGTATGCTTAATAACTATGACATGTGTAAAGTTACATAAATGAATTTGAATGATTATCAGTTTTAGTTTCAAGTGAATGATTCTACTATAAAATTGTCACAAATCCTAGACATTCCTCTTGTGGTAGCTCTTTGCGAGATAAGTCATGATGATTAAAAAAAGCTTGAACATATTTTAACCGACTTTAAAAAAGGAGGAGGTTATATGTTCGTCTGTATGTATTTTTTTTTTAATGTGTATTGGAGTAAGGTAAGGTACAAAATGTGGAGGAAGCTTGCGCTTGCGCGGTGATCCCATAAAATTGTATTAACTTTGCTAGAATAGTTTTTGAATTAGCTTCGATAGTACGTATTTAATCCACTTTGTGAAATCTCACCCAGATTTTTTTTTTAAACTGGGAGGTAAGTTCAAAACTAGATATCCGAATAGATTAATTATTCCTAGAATGAGAACGGAACTATATGGGAGAAGTTGCTATCCTATGTGTATTCAGATTTATAACAAGATTTCTAACCAAATTAAAGAACTCTCAATGGTCCGCTTCAGAAGGGCTTTACGCAATTGGTTAATTGAGAATTCCTTCTGTACCATAAAATAATTCCTTCAGTTTAAATTAAAATGATATAATCGTGTACAAAAATATGCATGGCATTATGTTATGATTAAATATGTTCAGCTACTATCATACTACCATTGTTAGAACCTTACTATTTGTAACCATATTTATCTGCGAATAAATCTTTGACTTTGTGTATCTTTATGATGTTACCTATAATTATACTATACATCACTGGTGTTTACAAAGCAAATAGTGGTATACAAATTAGTGTGGGGTAGGTACCATAACTAAAAAGTGATAAATAAAAAAATATAAAAAATCAACAGACTTCCAAAAAAAGCACTACAATGTCAAAAATAACTTTTGAAATAACTTCGGAGGTCGATGGCAAAAACTAAAACACAGATCCAAAGACAACTACTTCCGAAATTAAAGTAACTTTTCACTTTGTAGTGTCTTTTTTGGAAGTCGGTTTTTTTACCTGTGTGTCTGATGTATTTTAAAAAATGCTGCTGAAGAACTACTGAGTAGGTATTAGTAGTTTTATATCATGCTGTCCATTTACTGGGTGACAACAGAATTTAGTTTTTCAAAATTTTACAAAGTGTTTAATTGTTATGATAATCACCATACTAGTCAAGCAAATAATTATATAAATTGGTAGCATTTTTATAAAACTATGTTAAAGTTTTATTTTAACAATTATAATTAGTTTAGGGTAAGTTGGTCATTAAAACGAATAAGTAAATAACTGCTGTTTGGTTTATTGTTGCTATAAACATAAAAATAAATTAAGAATTCACACTCATCCATAAAAACGAAATAAATAACTCCTCAACTCGTGATACACGATACAATATACATCATATCAATATTGAAATAAAAACAAATAATTATATAAGAGATCGTACTTCAAATATATACCTCAATTATATAATGAGAATCATACAGGTAATTTATAAATATACAAAATATTATACAATTCAAATAATAATAATAAATAAATAAATACACAAATAGAAAGACATTTTAGCCTCTTTTTGGTAGAAAGTCATAAGTATAAATTATAATAAATACTTACAATATCAAAATAAATACGTATAAAATATACCCGTATACTTAAATATTTATAAATAACTAATGATACTATCACATAAATTAGAAAAGCAAGAATCCTTTTCAGTCAGATTAACAAAATCACAAATAGAAGCAAATAATATAAAATGACTGAAAAGAAAAACTGTAGATAAAAACAAAACACGAACTAAAAAAGAAAAATAATCGACAGACATACTTAAATACATTCACTCTTAAATCGTTTAGGGGTCAGATTATACATAATATTTGGTAACAAGTTTAATTGTTGTATGCGGAGTATGCCAGGTTGTTGGCTGCTGCTGAGCGAGACCAGCCACCTTCCCAGCCGTGGCCATGGCCATGCTCGACAGTGACTGGGTGATGTTCCACATGGGGTTCCCAGCCATGAGGTTCTTCCCAGGATACCTCTTCGTGGGAATGCTTCTTGGCAAGCAGAGCCTTGATGATGGCGATAATCTTGATGATGAACGCGATCTTGGCGAGGAGAGCCAGTTTGAAAAGAGAAGCGGCGATGACGACCAAGGCGAGGACTACGAGTGCAACGGCTTTGGCTTTGGCGAGGAGGAGAAGAGGGATCAGGATCTTCAGCTTCTTCTTGATTGCCTTCTTCTTCTTGCCACGGCTTTCTTCAACTGGAACAAAAAAGAAAATTTAACTGAATGTCTTAAAACTTTGCGGAAACAAACTATAAAAGCTAACTATCAAAGTCAGACTGATGAAAGATTTTATTAGACTTATGAATTATTTATTATTGTTGAAAGGACAGAAATAAATAATTTCTATTAATTTACAAAAACTATTTTCTTGCATCTTAGACTATAATTAATCAAATATATTTTATGGAAGATGGTCAGCTTTATAAATTACTCTTATTTTATTAAATTTATTATACTATAGATTGTTTTCATATTATCTGTCCGTTTTAATTTCAGACCACCGTTGATTAATTATTTTTATAGTAACTACTAATAAACAAGTTGTTAATCAAACAAGTCCAAACATAAAAAAAAACTGCATTTCGAAACCAGTTTTTAATTTAACAATTTTCAAAACCTTAATCTCCACAAAATACCTCTATTAATGACCAAAACTTTCCATCGCGTGCATTAAGTAAATCACCACTTCCTCCAAATCAATTTTACCTACTGATTTTATGAACATACCTTCATCACCGATAGCCCTGGATTCAGCCTCATCGTCAGTTCCACCGTAGCTGAGCTCCAATTCAGTAGACTGGATGAGGTCTGAAGCACGCTCCCAAAGCCTCTCAGTGACCTGTTTGTTCCTCAAAGCAGGGTCAGTGGAAAGAGTCTCCAAGCTCCTGCCTTCCTTGGGGTTGTTGTTCAGAAGGGTGATTCCTTCTATGATGTTGAGCTTGCGAGCTGTGCCGAGTCTTTCGCTTGCTTTTAGGGCATGTTCCTGTGGAAAGATAGGTTTGTTAATTTTTTTTAGGTAGGATAGTACTTAATGAGGAGTTATGATTCTAGGTTGGCACTGTAGAATGAATGTTTCAAAAATAGTTTTCGAATTGTAAAAATCGTCGAGATTTTGTGTATGGTGGAAAAAGATAAGTCCAATCCAGCTGAGAGTATGAGTTTACAATTATCTGTAATTGTTCTCAAAATTGTGTTTTCAGACAAATCCAGGCACTTGATCACCCATGACCTTTACTTTGACAATTAAGTCACAAACACTATTTATTTTAAAGATTTGACCAATTATCTGCAAGCTATGGTGCCTATCGCTAATTCTATATCGACGTATCTAATATTTCCCACAAATTAAAAATCACTTTCACCATAAAGCCTCCTTTGGCAGAATTTGTAACTTTTCCCTTTCTCTCAACTTTGAGGTCGATTCAAATAAGGATATTCTTTCCTTTTGTATTTCCAACTTTTACTTGAAGTCCATCTTTGTAAAAGACAAATTCCGTAAATAACTTATTTTAAACTTGCACTTGACACTTGGACTTGAAAACATCGTGGCCGTCTAAATTATTAACACTTATTTAAATGAAAAATTGGTCTAAAGTTTATTGACACATTGACTAAAAGCGTCTAGATTGTTAAATGCACTTTAACGTCCCAAAGACCGTATATACACTTCAGCTTTTTCAAATCTTTTATGTTTTGATCAAATCCATGTGTCAAGTCAAAACAAAAATCACTTCACTGTCACTCCTCACCTTCATGCACAGACCCAAATCACTGTTACAATTAACGAAATTTCCAAGAACTGATTTAAGCACTGAATCGTCTGGACTAACAGGTCCACAAGACACGTACGCCACAACACTCAAGAACACAACGAAGGTTTTCATTTTTGCTTTTGCTCCGGACTCTACTGATCCAAGATCGTTCGAACTGTGATGATAATTCGATTGGATCAGTATTTTTTATCCAAAGTTCCCCCACTTAGATGTTTAAAGAATTTGCATTTTAATGTCATCTCTTCCATATGGAAACTAGACGACGCTATGCAAAAGTGCGTGGCATACTTTATTTTCATTAATATTTATATATATTTGGAATTCACGTTCAATTTTATTCTCTTATTTTTTGTTTTGAAGGTTGCTTTGGTGAAATATTATGTGTCTGGGCACTTTCTCCGGATTCCCGTATGTTCTCGTAGGACGGTTTTATGAGAAATTTCGCTAAGCAGACGTGTTTGTGATACGTCGTGAGATGTTTCCTTCGATATATTGTTTAACCTAATTTCATAAATATTTTTATATCACTTATTGTGCTCGTTTGCATTAAAAGGTAACTTATTACTATTTTAAATTCTACAAAGGAACGTGAAATGTATGTTACAGTGACCGGGCAGGGTCCGCGTTGCACGCGCCTCTACGTTTAGTGACATTCCGTTTTGTCTGTAGATCTTTGTCGTTTTGTTAAAAAAGTGGATCATTATAACTATTCACCAATAGGTTTCAATAATTTTAGTACACTTCACTGAGTTTCATCGTTATTCCATATCAAGCTTCTTTTATCAGCCACCCTGCAAGTTCGCAGGTTCACTTTATCCGAGCATTTACACCGGCGGCAGCTGCAACTGTGCCTCGCTCTTTCACCCGTATAGAGATTCTCACGGAAACTATGTGTATTTCTGGCATATAAAGTATTATATGTAATTTAGGTATAGTGTAATTTTATATCACAACAACTAGTTTTCTACAACAGACAAAAAACTGTATCAGCTTACAATGTTAGTATAGATATAGATTAATGTAGAATACAGACCTACAGACAAATCCCATATTTAAAAACGTTAAGACCAACTTGCACGTTCATGAGCCTCTTTATTGGTGGCGCAAGATATTTTTTTTATTAACCCTGATTTAGCTGTTAACGGTTCTATAACTCTGGGCTAGTGTTAGTAATGTCAAAATAAAATGAGGTAATGAGGTACCGCTGATAACTTAATTTGTTTTTATATTGTTTGACGCTATATAAGTGAAAATTCGGCAAATTTACTATATCAGCAAGCAATATATTCATAAACTCATATAAAAATAAATACAAATTATAAAAAAAACATAGTACATATTTTTGCTTATATTATGCGTTTTCGTAAATCAATCAACTAAATCTTCATGGAAACCACAGATACAAAACAATCATAATTAAATGTCATATTATAAAATTCAAAGACAAGAAAGCATTTTGATGTCGTAATGTACACTAAAGATGGATAAACAAAACCCGTTCATTTTTGGTCGGATTACATATCATTGAAGAAGAACTATAATGTTCCCAACTCAAAAAACAAATCACATACTCAAATGTCAGGTTAACTAGCCCGGTGTTACTTTTTAATGATATTCGATCCACCCCAGCTCCTCAAAGAAGGCCAACAGCACCTTGGGGTCACTGACAATCTCACGTAGGGTACCTGGGTTATCGAAGTACTTTGCCCTGTATGTGGCAACCACCGGGTAGTTTAACAGCACATGAGCTGCTGTCTCGTCGTCCTCCATGCAGGCTCTGCACAGCGGACTGTCTGTGACTCCTATGACAAAGAGGTGTTTATTAAATTACCCATGGCCAGTTACAGCTGCTGTAACTATACGCAGCTGCTGTTTTGCTAATCGGAGAACCTGTTTCGTGAGGCGGCCACCGGTTGTAGGGAGTGCCTCCTTGGCCTGCCTGCACTCACCGTGGTCCATCCATAGTTTGTGGTGTTGTTCCCTGGTTCGTTTCCTTACCAGAGTGCGTAGGTACCCGAAGGGACAAGATGGGTTCAGGCCCTACTGGTTCCATGCTCGACCCCCTTCTGGCAAGTTCGTGTTCTGTGTCATTACCCCGCGAAACGCTGTGTCCTTTGATCTATTGAATGGTTATATTATTGAGGCTACCCACCTGGTTGAGGCGCTGGTGACACTCGTATATCAGCCCAGAATCAACAGTGTATCTGTTTAGCGCTTGCATAACAGTCATGCTGTCTAAGAGTATTCGCATCGAGTTGCTTAACTTCCCTGGCTATGATGGCTGAAGAAGCGGCAAGAGCTATACCCATGCATTCGCCCTGGAGTATTGTGTTATGGACTCCCAATGGTGTGGCTATATGTAAGTTGAAGTCTGCCATAAAATTCCAGCACCTGTTCCACTACCTGTTTTGGATCCGTCAGTGAAGATTCGCAGCTCTGCGGGGCGCAAACTCTCGCATCTGCGATCCTCATGAAGTTGGATCCTGTATTTTTTATCTAAGATAAATTGTTGGGGTACCCGGTCATTTACGGCTTTCGTGATAGGGAACTCATTTTTGATTCCCTCAAGAAGCGCGGTGTGTCGTGTGATACTCTT
Source organism: Omphaloscelis lunosa (assembly GCA_916610215.1). Lineage (NCBI taxonomy): Eukaryota > Metazoa > Arthropoda > Insecta > Lepidoptera > Noctuidae > Omphaloscelis > Omphaloscelis lunosa. The sequence continues at coordinate 2,007,786 of OU744266.1, read as the reverse complement.
ACCCCAGAGATCGATTACATTAAGATGCACCGCCGCCATTGTCGATTCCTGCTGTATGAACAGGTGGAGTGGGGGCAGTCCCAGCATGGCTTCAATTGCTGCAGTCGGAGTAGTCCTCATGCAGCCCGGGGTCGCCTCGCAGGCTAGTCTTTGCATGCGCTGTAGTTTTTTGAAGGCTGTAACCAGCTGAGTGCGGGGCCACCAGACCACGGCCCCGTACGCGATCATATGGTGGATCACTGCTGTGTACAGTCACAGTATGATTTTGGGAGATAGGTTCCACTTCTTACCTATTATTTTCCTGCACTGCCAGAAGGTAACGCAGGCCCTGTTTAGCTTGTTGTCTACATGACTACTCCAGTTTAACGTACTGTCTAGAATGACGCCGAAGTACTTGACCTCCTTGGCCGCAACACGTAATAAGAGTTAAAATGTTAATTACTTAACTTTGAGTTTAGAAATTCTACATTTATTTAATTATTAACCTGAGTAAACGTGCAAGTGGGCCTAAGAATCCAACCGCAATCTTATCTCAGAGAGAATTGACAAAAATGTGTGAAAATTAGAGGTATTTTTGACAGATAATGCAAACGTTCTTAAATAATACAGGAATTGCCTCTCTGTTCAACTAGCTCCAGCGTCTACTACATATATAGAAATAATAGTCTGTGAGACTATAACTGAATTTCAATAAGAGCAAAAAAAAGTATTAATTTTTATTTGATCTATTAATATTATAATGCAGTATCTAAGTTTTCAACAGCAATGTAAAAGATATGAACTTTTACACTCATTGCACTTGGTGTATAGTTTGTATTGCATTTTTATTCGATAAGATGTAGGTACAATAAAGAGTGTTCTTTCTCTCTCTGTGTCTCTCTTTCTCTCGCTCTCTAAACTCGTCACAGTTTCAGGCGGATTATGGAAACACATAAATGCACATTATAGTTAACTTAGTTTTATGCAACAGCTTGTTCGTATTTTTTTACTGACTTCAAAAAAAGGAGCAGGTTCTCAGTTCGTCGGATTTTTTTTATGTATGTTCCCCGATTACTCGAAGACGGCTGAACCGATTTGAAAAAATATATTTTTGTTTAAAAGGGTATACTTCCAAGTTGGTCCGATTGTCATTTGGTCACGATTTGATGATGGGATCTTGGAGAAATCGAGGGAACTCTTCAAATATTATATGCACATCTATAGCGATTTTGGTATTTTTTTTAGTAACTCGTGCATTTGTTCTCGAAAAGCACCATTTGGTAAAGTGGAACTGATGAATTATAAACCAACCCACTAAAAAGTAAAAAAAATACCAAAATTACAACCGACTTCCAAACTACAAAGTGTAAAATAACTTTAATTTCAGAAGTCGGTGGCAAAAAACTAAAATACTGATTGATCCAAAGACACCGGCTTCCGAAATTAAAGTTATTTTTCATTTTGTAGTTTAGAAGTCGGTTGTATTTATGGTAATTTTTTATTTATTTTTTTATTTATTGGATCTATCAAGCATGCCCAAAAAGATACTTATGCATAATTTGATCTGCAACTTCTAGTTAATGATTTAGCGGATATTATTATTAGTTATATTTATACTTATGACGAGCTGCTGCCCGCGGCTACGCCCCCGTGGATCCCAATTCTTATTTTTAAAAACAAACAACTGTCTAACTTACTCCTTATAACATCAGCTATCTACCAATGAACGTCCCGTCAAAATCGGTCCAGCCGTTTCGGAGATTATCCGGACCAAACAGACAAATTATTTTTTATAAAGTAACGTATAGGCTTTTGTAAGCATTTAGTAAAAAACTGTTATTTTGATATTACAAACAGATCACACTTTATTTATTTGTGTATTTATTTATTTTGTATTTGTATAGTGTATACATATTCATATTGCTACACTGCGTCCATCTGAGTGCGTAAATCTCTAAAAAACTCTCTCTGCTGCGTCGCAACGTAAAAAGTTTTTTCCGTATGTTTGCAAGGCATCCACAATAATGTGTTGTTTTTTTTTTTGTATTTCTTGTTTGATCTAAATCTATTTACTTACTGATTATAATCTACAACCACGGAATATACTAATCTATACTTACCAGCCTAATCAGTCAACTTCTGTCCTTTTTTTATAAATATTGGAGCATTACCAGCTTTGTTTGCCTCGCTAGGAGATTTTCCATTTGTTAATTTAAATGTTCATTTTATATTGTTGTGAGTTTCCCGAATAAAATATTTTTCTTTCTTTCTACCTACATAATATTCGTGTAAGGGTGTATAACCAATCGATGATATTCGGATTTTTGAGATGTAGCATTTTTATTTCTTATGTAACTTTTGCAGTGTATCCTCTAAATTGATTATTTTTTTCTGATTTGTGTTTATCCATGTTTCAGTAGCTAGGAAGCATCACCATTATAGACGATTATGTAATTGCAAAACATAATAGGTAACATTTACACGAAAAGGTTACTGTTTCTACTGTGTGTGTGATTGTTGGTCTTTGGATATAGGATAGGATTGATGGAGTTTGGCTGTCTAACTGATGAAGTGGTTTTTATTTTTTTAAATCTGAGTGTTCGTGAAAATGTGAAATATATGGTTTTTGACCCAGAGTGTGATATTCATCAGTTTTTCATGTGACTTGTGAAATCACCATCGGTAATTGAGTTGAAATGTTTCATAAGGCGAAGTTCAAACAAAACAAATCAAATAAAATTGAACATAAATATTTATTTAAATAAATAAATTAAGACTGAGGTACTTGTACATGGCTTCAACAAACATGAATAAATAGCACGCATTCACACAAATAAATTAACAATCATTCTAGGTCAGTTCAATTGCTGATTTGCCCAGCGTAGGCCATTGATGCTCCATCTTTGGCTGACCGACTCCAGCCTTGGCTAGCTGGCTCGTAGGAGTATCCTGGGTGTTCCTCATGATGAGCGGGAGCTGCATACGAGACGCTAGGGGAAGAAGAACCGCCCTTCTTGGCTAAGAGTTTCCTGATGAGACTGAAGGCGCTCATGGCGAAAGCGATCTTTCCTAAGAAGACGGCCTTGACAGCGACGAATGCAATGATTCCGAGGAAGAGAGGGATGAGGGCAGCCAGCTTAAGTTTCAAGAGGAGGAGAAGGGGCAACAGCTTCTTGATCTTCTTCTTCTTCTTGCCACGGGCTGGAAATAAAGAGAAAATATTAGAATTTGAGAGTTGCGGTGTCATTAATTTGGGATCGAAAGTACCAGGGCGTCACGATTGAAAGGAGTTGGATGCTATAATAATCACTAATATTACACATAATAAATGCTAAGCCGCTAAGTGTTCGAAAATTGTATGTTGAGTCTATTTAATAGATGCTTATTACTCTAATGTCCTAGTCCGTTATTTTTTGCTTTGGAATTTTTTGTTTTATTCAAATTAAGGAGTTGTTTATGAAAAAGATGTTCAAGTATTTTTGAGAAGAATAAAAATGTTTAGCGGAACTAAAACATGAAAATTTTGATTATCTTTCGATGAATCAAATGTTTTCAAAATTGTAGGTAAAAGAGTGTTACTGACAAAATTCATAAAGAATGTGGTAGAAATAGTTTCAAAAACAACCATGAAATTGTCAAGACAAAACATTTCGTTTAGCACCTTCTTAAGTCATAAAGGGCTTTGTCTATCAACTGTGTATGTAAATATGTGTTGAAGAGAAAGCTGTGAGGTACCTAGGTTTCAATGCATTGTTTGAAACTCGTTTGGCACTTTAGTGGCAAAGTTTCTAGTTCTGACAATAGATTTGTTTATTGCCTTTAATGGCAGTTTTGGGTTTATGTAAGCTCTTGAAACCTTACTGCTATCGTGGGAAAGAGGAATTTTGTTTGTTTTAATTTGAAAACTAGTAAATTTTTCATTTCATTTTTTAAAGTCATAATTTTCCTCAAATTTTTTTTTAGTTCCTTTTTTTCGGTAATTTATTAATTTATATCTTTTTTGTTCTAAACCTAACATTGAAATATGTGTAGTGTTTCTTCTCACCTTCCTCATCAAGTCCCCTAGATTCTCCATCATCAGGAGAAGACAGACGCATCTGCAGTACGTGATTCTCCAAAAAATCTCCAACGTTGTCAGCGATTCTCTCGTCTATCTGAAGTTCTCTGGCCTTGGGTTCTTCAGCTAATGGCTCGTAGCTGCGAGCTGATCGAGCAGATCCGGTGTTTACCAGGCTCATACCCTCGAAGATGTCCAGGTCTTTCAAGATGGAGAGCCTTTCAGTGAACTTCAGGGCTTTTTCCTGGGGAAAAAGAGTTTGGTTTAATGATTTTGCTCTAAGTTTTTTTTTAAATATTTTATTTTAGTAATTTAGTTTTTTTTTTCTAATAACTGATAATGCACTGGAGTATGCAATTTAAAATGTAAAAATAATAAGTGATTTTTTTGCCACTTGAATGATTAAATTACTTGGCATCAAAACTATTCAAAATTAAATCCACATTTATGCAACACTGTCTCCAGAAAATTGTCAATGGCGAAGAAATGATTTTACTACAAATCCTCGGTAAGTAGCCACTCGTTATGTTAATGCTTCTTACTGAAAATTCATTGAACTTCGTCATTGTTACGACTACACTCAATTGGTATGCTGTTCACTGCACTCCACAACACTTGGTGTCCATGATATTCACCTTCAGACATAACGAGGTATCCGTTTCAATGCACTCTTTAACTGCACCCACTAAGTTTTCCGCAACACCGTTTTCTTGCACTGGGTTACACTTCACTGAAGCCAGAATGGCTAACAAAGCTATTTTCTTCCACATTTTTAATTTATTAAACTTCTACTTCACTGGATGCTTGTACTCCAAGTGCCAACGTTGGCAAACTTATGATGATTTCCCAAAAAACTGATGGATTTTATCCTTCGCCTCCCCACTACAATTTTTTGACATTATGACGTAAAGTGTGTGCGCGCTGTTTGAAGGCGTGTGCTAACTGATCGACCGCAGATCGTTTAAGCTCAGACGTCAGGATAAGTAGAAAAATAAATATTGGATGTTAGAAAGCGAAGTTTGCGTTTACTACATCTAAAATAGGCATTCATACGTTATGAGCAGTGTAAATTGAAACGAAAGAAAGAGTGTGATTGTTTGATTTTTCGTAAGTCCATAAGCGGAGGTGAAAATGAATGTCGTAATTTCTAAAAACACGTTGTAACATTAAATTTTATAATGTTGTAATAAAATATTGTTTTAAGTGAAATTCATTGTTCACTCTCTCATGAACTCTGTCTAATTTCATGTGTAGCTATATTTTAATACTTTAAAATTCGAGGTCGTATCGGAAACCGGAAAGCTTAGAGACTCGGCTCCGAAACTTTCTGTCGTATAGGTTACCGGCCTTAGTTTAATGAATTTTCTACTTTTTCGTATTCAAATTTCTTTTTGATATGTATAGCTACGTTTTTATTATTTTCATGCGTTCATCGGAGTCGTGCTGACCACTTGAAGTGTTGATCATACTGAAAACAAGATTATGTGAAAATTGTGTTTTTTAATTTGCAAAACGATTATACCTAAAACATTTATTTTCCTTTGCAATATTTAAATTAATTTAATTTGGTTTTGTGCATTAAATTGGTGGTAAAAGTTATTAAATTTTAGTGATTAACTATCAAGTTAATTCACGTAAAGACTGCGAATAAATTTTAATAATATCAGGTGTGTGATGTGATAATACTTTGACAGCAATTTATTTTGTAGTCATAGGTAACAAACAAATTCAGTTTACAAAATTAGAATACTAAAACCAGTTATTAATTTGACTTCACCTATTTCTGCATATTACAATTTATACCATAAATAAAAACAAATGACAGTGATAGAAATCTCTGCAAAAGATGTCGGTGCAAATTCAAAATAAAAAATCATTATCTATATTTTTTTCATAAAACAAACAAATCACAAAACAAAACAATTAAAAAAGAAGCTACGCATAGCAACAAAATGTCTAGGTCACAATTATTATAAAACGATTAAATAATTGAGCTCAAGTGTACAAAATGTGCCAGTGATGTAACTACCTCGCTTTGCACAAGTGAAAGTATACGTGAATACCTCACAGACTTCTTAAATTCACGACTTACCGAGAAGCCTGCAAGACTTGCAGGGAAAAAGTCGTGTTACGAGTTGCTAATATGTGTGTATGTATGTGTGGATGTATGTATGTTATGTGCGTTGAATGAATTGTGTAGTAAAATGTACGGTGATGCTGCGGCTGAAGCTTGAGAGAATATTTTCGATTGATTGTTTGGTGTTTTGGTTTCAGTATGTTCATCATTTTCAAATGTAAGCCTTTCTAGTTTTGATTTTTCATTTTAATTTAAAAAAACAGTGTCTTATACTTCATTTTTTTTTTATACGATAATTTAAAATAAAAAAAACTTCGGTTTCTACGATATTTTACGAATGGTATGAAAGGAATGCCTTGAGAAACTCCGTAAGGATAAGTATACTATCCAACTTTTATTTTAGTTAATCTCCAGAGCTGATCATTCTAGTCACGTCCTAGAATCTTTATTTATTCCTCTTATAGCTTCAACAACAATGCTGAAAACAAAAATATAGTATCCACTTCTGTATTTACATTCAAAGATTCAACTAAGCGTATCGAAAGCATTTGTCAGTTCCATACAACTATAATATATGTTATTTTCCCGTAAATTCCGTTTCCGAAATCGATTTGATCAACGAATCTATTTATGAAAAATAATATGATCATGGCAGAATAATATGATTGCAAAAACCCTAATCAACATCAATGTAAGAAATTTTATTGGCAGAGAGTATGCTCAAAAATAATATTTGACTTCATTAGTACTTAAGTAGAATGAAACTATCCGCCTCTCTATGTCAGTACCTATAGAATTTAAGGGGGTAAATAGAATATCTCGAGAACTGTCACAGAGTTCCGTTGGTGGCATTTGAGGCCAGCTTCGGAATAAAAACCAGTTAAACATGTTAGTTCTGGCCTCAACCGCTGTGAATGCATACTAATTGTTGTACTAGCGCGTAGTATAATCATTATGTACTAGGTAGTATCCTATTCATTGATATCTAAAGCATTAAATTCCCTAAAAAGCCACACACTTTAAGGTCTTCAGCAAGTGAATGATAATTGCTTTCATCTTCATGCCCTGTTTTTTTTTTTTTCAATTTTGTGGGATTGAACGTGATTAATGATTTTATGGAGCTCCATTACATAAACCTAGTGATGGCAGCAGCAGCTTGTAACGACGCACTTGAATAAAAGGTAAGGTGGTACAAAATATCTACATAATAACATTTAGTTTTTTGATACCTATAAGCAAATCGTTTTTGATGCAATCATACCTAATTATATTTTAAGAAGGGAAGATTTTTTTTTTTGGAAATACTTGAGATGCAGGCCTAGCGTAGCTTTGGCGTAGAGGATAAAAAACTGAAATCTTTCAGAATTCGGCAAGAAGAAACAGGATCTGTTTGTTCCTTTTCCGTGTTACACAAAACAATAAAGTTAGGAGTGTTGCGTGAAAAGACGCTCCCAAGTTACGAATCGAGGAAGTATTTAGGACACTTTCTAGTACCATCCATGTCATAAACTGCTATGTACCTACACATTCTTCTCACATCTCATTATATACTTCTCAAAGAATGTTTGTTTTGTTTTCTAAGAACAATTTTAACGAGAAACGGAGCCCATAAAAATGTTAGAGCAAATAAAAGTTGTACAAAGAAATCTTTAAATTAGGAATGTGTTGAAGCAAGAGCAACTTTACTTGAATTGTCTGCAGGTAAATGTATACCAAAAAAATATCTCTTTTAGTTAGAATTATTTTAGGAGAAGGGAGGACCAGGATGGATGCCTAAAGCTAGGGACTGGAATCAGTGGAAGAAATGGGGGAGGCCTATGCCAAAGAGGCGACTACTATTTAGAGGTGTGAGCCACACTATTATATAAATTATCATAGTATTTTTTTGAAAGAAGTGGAATAAAGGCTTTTTTATTTTTATAAATGTATACCTTGTAACCATTAAGTATTCCATGGTTTTAAACTAAATCCTGATATATACGGTACCATTTTATTACGTATTAATTTGAAGCAACATTAAAAGTGGCACCTTCTCAACAGTTATGTAAAGGAATTTAAGTCATTTGTTGCCTCAATTTGATTGTATCCCACAGTCAAGAAACTTGCATCGAGTAAATGGGACTTTAAAATTCTGAAAAAGGTTGACAATGTTTTATGAAATCTTCCATTACATCATAGAAACGTTTTATAAATTTTACAGGACTCCGAAAAAAATTGTAACAAATCTTTGCCCTCGCATAGAAAATTACCTATTACCAACCCTTTGACTGTTCATACTAAAGAAGGAATCAATGGGAATGGATCATAATGGACTTAAAGACTGCCAACGATTACTCAGTGAGAGCGCTCTAGCTCCTTCTAACATTGCTTTGTCTTCTCTTTCTTCTTAATTTCTCAGTATTTAGGAACCCATAAAGCCCATAAAGATGTCAGCACCGAACTACTAAAGAGGTCAGTATGAATGTGTGTCAACGCCCTTTACTTCCAATAGGCTCACTTTCTACTTAATTTGATGTATGTGACGAAGCTTATGCGTAAGCTCGTGGTCGGTGGGTGACAATGTTTATGAATTGTGAAAGAAAATAATGGGATGTATGACTGCAGGCTTTCTTGTGTACTTAGAATTCTTTTTTTATACTAGTATTACTTTGACTGTTACACTGCATCATCCCATTCTTGGACAAGTGTCTCCCATGACTTCCATTCATCATCCGAATTGTAAATCCCGTATTTTTAAAAAACGTTCGTATTCAAATCTCAGTCTCAATTTGTCAAAAATACAATAAAAATGGTTTAATTGAAATAAATGCTTTGAGTTTTGAGTTTGAGTTAACGATAAAGATAATTTAATTTGTCTAAACATGCGTATACATGCAAATTAAGCATGTAGGATGTCACAATATTAATATTTATACGTAAATTTTTCACCCGAAAGGCATACAATAAAATTTCCAAAAACTAAAAACTAAATGGCAAAATAAAACTAAATACTAAAGGCACATTAATCCAAGTACATAGTAGTCTATTCAAAAAGTCACTTATATTTTAATAACACTTGTCTGTTAATAAATCTCGCATCTTTTTTTTTAAACAAATTTACCGGCAATGCTTTATATGACTGTGATATTTTATTATATTATAAATTTTTGGAGCAGCATAAATAAAACGCTTTTTCCCATTAATGCCGTCTTTGGCGTATGCGAATGTTGTAAATCACATTATGATGTTATCACTAAGTATAACTATATTGAAGTACAGGTTGTGTTTACATTCCTAATCTTGCAGTCATCTCTTACAGCATCCACAGGAACTAATCAATTTATTGAGATTTCACTGTCTTTATTATTACGAAAACGTTTTTGTGTGTATTATAATAATGCTCTAGCAAGGTGTAAGATGATTCATAAATGATAAATGAGAAGATATTAACTAGAAGGAACACGGTTGGTGAGACATGTTCTGATTTGCTGTCATCGTAACTCTGCGTAAAAAGTTTCATATTCTCTAGTTGCTACCTTTTTTGTAGCAGCCCGCAGCATTTTTTTTATGCCCGTTTAATTGGTATAGGTTCGCCCCCTTATTACATGGGACTTAAACATAACAGGCGAAATGTGTCATAAGTTCATAACATGACGAAATGTGTTCCACAGGTGTAATGTTATTTTATGAAAAGGCCTTTATCTGTATCTTTTCTCAGGTTCTACTTATTATCAAAAGCAGCTAAGTAGATAGTTCTGTCAAAATCGTAAATATAAAAGAAAAACAGTCTCACATTCTTGTTAAAAAATTACGATGCTGCACGTAAACGCCCCCATCAATAAGTAATTGACCTACTAGCCAAGGAATCCTATCAATATACTCACGTAACACAAAACTCCTGTTAATCCTTACCTAACCGACTACCGAGATGAAAGTGCTGTGAGTCAGAGGCACTTGCGACCCGTGCAGAGCTTGACCTTGAGAGCAACGGTACTTTGAGTGTCCGGTGGACCACACGGCGCGAATACTTGATGAAGCTTTTCGAATAACGGGAATATTTTTTTGGGATTTTTATGCGAGTTATTCGAAAGGCACTTTTGATTTTGAGTTATACAGAAGAGATGAGGAGGTCATTAAACAGTTTTGTAAAATTGATTGCAAAGCCAGTAGTTTATAGTGTCTTGAACAAGATGTACTCGATAATAATATCTACCTAATAAATGGAAGTCCAATATAAGGATTGAAAAAAATTCACACAGTTTGGTCAGAAAAAGTTCTGGTCTTACAAATGACTAATCTGTTTAAATTAAATTACTGTTTTCGGAATAACTAGTTTTATCCGTGGTCTAAAATACAAGAACATATCTGAGGGTCTAGCACAAATTCAAAAGATTCTTGAATTCTAATTACCCATTTTGCAAATAATTATTGATTTAGTTTGAAGACTTTCATTTACTGTGGGCGATCCTAATTGTGCTTGTCGCATAAAGTTCAACAAAAACGGTACTTGTATTTTCGATAAAAAGTCGTTTGAATTAACGTTAGGTTTACGCACGTTTATGCTAGGCCTACTGTTCTAGCAATGGATAAAAAGTATTCTGCTAATTACCTACTAGTTATGGAAAGTTCGACCTTGAGCATACCGGTACTTTGAGTGCTAATGAATGTAAGTAACTGGAAATTGGACGACATACAAAATATTTGCGTACGAATATACAATTAGATTACATGTTTATGACTTTTAGAGATCAGCGGAACATGATTTGAATAAATTATATTAATTAAAAGTAAATTACTAAAAAAACTCACTTTCTCTATAAAGTTCATTGCTTTTATGTCATATAAAACTTATAGTTATAATCCTTACTTATCGCAATATACTTAAGATTATGCTTTTTCGTAGTAGTAGTAGTATTAGATATATATAATAAATTATATTTCAAATTAACCTAATGATAAAAATCTTTAATAATGTTTAAGATAAGGAATAAATGAATGAACAAACTAATTTATTAGATCTAGATTAAATAAAGCACCTCATTAACTGCATGCATAACACATCAAAGACGTCAGTTCAAAGCAAATTTTATGCAAGTGAATTTCGAATGTTTGCCAATTCCCAAAAAAATATTATGCCAAAAGATTTTGGAAACTTTCCTATAAATTCCTGCAAATAATATTATGCAAGCGAATTCAAAAAAGAAAATATTACGTTGTCAAAAGTTTTTCGAATAAAAACTTTCAACCAGTGAGTGTCGACGTCAAAATTGAGGCGCGGCAGGCACTTTCGCGGGCCGCACCTTAAGTACCACCTGACTTGGGCGGCCTCCGGAAATGAACTTGTACTAGGTACACGTGATGAGCATCAAGAATTTTGGCGTGAGGAAGTAGAATTCCTGATGTTATTACTTGTTACGTTTTACTTTGTAACACGGTTTTCTCTCTGTAACATTTATATAAGCACATATTATTTCTATAGACATTTGGTCTTGGCTCTTTCGGCAGCATTATGTATTTATGTAGGCTTTGGCAAAAAAAAAAGTTTAACGAGTATTTTTTCATGAGCAAATGGCAATATAAACGAGACGATAACAACCGACTATTATAAGTTGTTGGACCGATATATATTAATGGATATTGATTACGGTTATTTTTGAATTCGTGATTCAATTTTGAAGCTTCTTTGCTTACCTATATACAATTTTTACACAACTAACTATTTATAAATAACTAACTAACTGTACAAATAATTTTAAAAAATGGACACTTCTTCCTGCACGTTTCCGGATGACAACGATGTGGACAAGTACTTCAGGTGTAGGATACTCGTCCGCATCGATGTCAACCAAAAACGTGCCCAGAAGAAGTGTCCATTTATTTGTGTTTTTTTTTTTACTGTTAGCTAGTTAGTCGCTTGAATGGCCATGCTAATCCTTCAGCCAACGAACGAAATATTAGTTTCTGGCAAACGATTTAACACAGTTAATATTTATCTACGAATCTCTTTAAAGACTTAAGTAAAACAAACAGTTCGTGTCTGGACAAAATTATAATCTTAATATTTAAAACAAAATATAAATAAATTTTAAAATAACGAAATCTATCGATACCATAACTCCAAAGAAAGTGGATATCCAGCCGCTTTCTGAATTTCCTATAGAGTTTCTAATATTTTTACAATATTAATTAAAGTTAAATATATTAATATGTATAGGTACGTATTCGGATCGTATAATTACTTACACCGCATTATTAAAGTAATAAATTATATTTTATAGTGAAAGCGAGATGCGTGAGCTTATAAAAATAAATGTGTATACATAATAGTGATTAAACATAATATACATATGGGGTGGTGATTTAGTCATTTGCATCCGTCAAGGGGGTGTTTCTTCCAACAAATAAAATAATAAAATAAAAGAACTTATACAACAGTAGACAATATCGATGCATGTATGAAAAGTTTTTATTTCTTACGAATCGGATATGAGTTTCCCTGTGAAATTGTTTAGTATGACGGGTAGAATCACCCCCTTGACGGATCGGGTCGGCTTCCAGTCTAACCGGACGCAGCTGAATACTAGTATTTTACATGGAGAGACTGCCTATCTGACCTCCACAACCCAGTTAATATATAAACGATACCTCCGGTAAGACTAGTTGTCAGACGTGTGGGCTACTGACTACCCGTTAAGCTGCGAAAGATCTACGAATGACAATTGGTACCAATGATAAAACATGTTTTCCGAGGCACGGTAGGGTCTCACAAATCAACAACACACCTTTGTTGGGAAAAGGTGAGTACCTAAATCACCAGCCTGTATACATGTTTCTCATGAGTGATTCTCGGTTAAGAATCCGCTTTTGAATGAGTTATTTATGAAATTAGATTTCCATGGTTACTGATGTCTATCTGAATATTTTATGACGGTCTATGACAGAATGTTCCGCAGGATGTACGGACGTAATAGTCACATAATAACATGCGTATTAAATAACATTGTTTTATGTAATACAGAGGCTGACAACGGTCTCCTGTTTAGATAGTTTGGTCACAACCACTACCTCGATCCAGCCGTATACAATTTAAATAGAATATTAACTTTTATAAATATTAACTTTTTAAAAGCTTTAATAAAAAGAATACAATCTGCATAATCATAATCTAATTTAAATGTACGTCATAGATTTCCGCAAAGTATCAAATAAACTTGGGTTCCTACGTTTATCTAGATACTACATTATAAAAAAGTTACGCATGATTAGTTAGCTTATTGGTGATTCGACGGAATTTAATTTATTTGTACGCGAATCGATAACTCAAGAAATCAATTCTCCTACAAATAAATAAACTTCGTGCGAATTGGGTGACTAAATTCGGGCTAATCACCAATAAGCCGTCAGAATCTAGAAATACAATTATTTTTAAAACTACTGCTACTGACTGACTTACACGGCTCTGTTTCGTACGGAGCGCCACCTATCTAAAACTATCCTATCTTTCAAGCTGGAACCAAATTGAAATCATTTGGGTGGTTTCAGAGATTAGCGTGTATGAATACAGTGACACATGATTTATAAGTATTAAGATGAAATTACTATTTGGTTATAACGAAACCAAACCATAGAATTTACAACAAATCATTGTTTATTGAAATTGGAAAACGAAAAGCTGCAGTTGCTACGGGAAAATGTAATACTAAAGAAGTTATTAGACCACAAATGGACAAGAAATTTATTCTAGATACGTGTGAAAAGCTAAGGATGTCTCACAAGCGAGAGACATCCGTATGGCTTTCCATTCAAACATACTAAACGGATGTCGTATGCGTGTGTCGCGGTCGTATTCTGATGAAGTTTATTGATTTATCTATCTGAAGTGAATTGAAATAACTTCATGGGTGGCGGTTCTGTTATGCGTTCATCTAGTTCACATTGGACACTGTCTTGAACAGATAGACCCACTATGCCGCCTGGCAATAACATTTTAGCACTACTATTCAGATAAATTATTGCTGATGCGAAAGAAAAACAAGGAATTGATTCATTATAATCATCAGGGATATTAGACCGCAACTCGGGCACGAATGAGTCAATTTACGAATGTTTCCGGCAAGTCATCCATTTTTAGTCCGCCGCAGTGATAGCCTAATGATGAGACCATTGGACTGCCAAGTCATAGGTCTCGAGTTCGAACCCAAGGCACGCACCTCTAACTTTTCGGATTCATGTGCGTATTGTATAATTATCACCTGCTTCAAAAACGGTGAAGGAAAACATCGTGAGGAAACACATGCCTGAGCGATATTTCGGCGGCTTTAAAATTCTGACACCAGGTTAGTCACTAACGAGAAGAAGTCCGCCGCAAGGCTTAAATCTAGTGTAATCTATCGTAATTAATTCAATACACTGAAAAAACACTAAAATAGATTGCCTCGTTGGTGAGCGGTCGCAAGCGATTCTGCAGAGCATGAGGTCCTGGTTTCGATTCCCAAGTCGTGCGAAATATTATTGTGTTTTTCTATCAAGACGACAGTTTTTCTGACTGAGAAATCAGTCAGACCACAGTCTGGATTTGTGCCGGTTAGTAGACTCACCCCCTACTAGATGGGTTTTGAACATAATCTGGCAAACTGTGGATGCAGGTACTATAGGTACACCTCTGCCTAAGAGCCTGTGAGCACGATGCGTTGCGGCGGCGGCGCGGCGCCGGAGCGGTGTCTCTGAGGCGTCCTACATACAAATATTCAAGATATGCCACACTGTGCGTTCCGGCGTCGCACCGCACATACACCGGACTTGCAGCCCGCGAGACGAGGGGGGGAGGGGTGTATGCGTTGTGACATCGGTACCACTCAGTTGTTTGTGCGTTGTCAAAAACATAGATGTTTGACAGATAACAATTTACGCGCTTTGGGACGTGGCGCCGCTGCGGCGTAACAACGGTGCGGCGCCGCAACGCATCGTGTTCACAGGCTCTAACTCTTCGGGGATTACAATCGTGATGTTGTTTTATGTCTGTAATAGACAATACCTTACCGATTCCAATTAGAAGTATATCTTCTCATAGTCACATCGCTTCGTTCTCCAGAATATTCCTTTAGTTAAGAATGTAAATAAGTTGCAGAGTACACTGAGCGCTCTTGACATCCGGCTGTGTGCAGACAGAATGAACAGAATGCAGTAGTTTACGCACTCAGTTATAAATAACCAAAGACTTTGATTTGCTAGATGCGGTATTTAAAGCTAACAATGTGTTGCAAAGGTTAAAAGATACTAAAATTATAACTGTATAAAGATTTGGGGTTACTTTCATTTGAAAGAAATTATGTTGCCTCATTCAGGCAACAAATGAAACACTTGTCATCGTCCATAGAAAACAGCACGCTATGCTTATTCTGTTACACAATATTGTATCCAAATATACCAACAGCAAGACGAGCTTTTTACTACATTGAATGTCAAAAATAATAGCCCATATCCCAGCTGGCATTCGATTGTATGATAATGATTTGTACAAACACTTTTACACGTGTATCATTTTTTTTTAAACTAGTTGATGTCGGCGTTTCCTATCCGACTAGTCTGAGAAGAAATGCCGAAACAAACTCAGAGGTCACAGTCTTCTTAAAAGCCCAGACGTGATCTTGGTCAGATGTGAAGACCATGTAGATTGGTGTCTGAAATGGTCTTTTGAAGAAAGAACCACACAGATGCAAGGACCTGTCCAGTCAGTGCACGCATTTGTCAATAATCGTGCAGCTCAACTCAGAATTTAAGGAGCTCAACGATTCGACGAACAATACATTTTATGATCACAAACAATAATATGTTTGTAGTCTCAACCTTAACAATTTATAGGCCTCGTTGGTCTAGTAGTCGCAAGCACTACTACTGAGCATGAGGTCAATTCCCAGGTTAGAAAAAATGCTATTGGGGTTTTGCATTAAGAATTTCTCAGTAACAGCCCGGAGCCTGGATTTCTGCCAGGTTGATGGCACTGCTGAAGCTCACCCCCTGTTACATGGGACTTAAACGTAACTGACGAAATGTGACTGTACTTATTGGTGCACCTCTGTCTAAACCTTTGGGGAATACAGGGGTGATTATATAGTATTAATTTATTTTTGACCGTCTTGTATGAATCATGAATGTTTGACTAATATGGCTGTACTGATGTCAAAACAATAGCGATCATTATATTGTAATGCGAGTCCCTCGTTCATCTGCTAATCATTATAATAACTACTATTAAACTAGTTCTTAGGTCTTACTCGTACATCTATAGTTACCTTGTTATTAGATTTGAACGGCACATCGGCATAGTGCCCTCATACCGTGCAGTGACAGACGAGATAAATGCTTCTAAATACATACCAGTTATCTTCAGATGACGTAGTAATGATGTTGATTATTGAGTAGAAAATTTAGGCGTAGTCTGAATGGTCAGAATGATTTACTGAGTTTCGGTTTTTATCTTTACACATACATTTTATATGCAATATTTGTTTAATTTTCTCTCATGCATTTTACAATATATTACTGTCAGTTTTTGTACATGATCCCTGTCAGGGCACTAGAAAGCACAATGTTGGTTTGCTGTTGAGTTTATGAACATTTAATTAATATAAATTGAATAAAAACTTATCAAAACACAATACAAAACATTTCAGAGTAAAAAAATAATGTCTTAAAGTCGTTACGATGTCGAATTAACAGTAAAAAACAATATACAAAACACATATAAAATCATATTTAAGACAGATTGCATTAGTAGTTAGGTAGTTACTAATTAAATTGAATTATGATACCTCATTTTACAATATAAAATGAAATAGATTAGATTTAATGTCACTGGAAAAACAATATTGAGGTATTTATATTTTTGATCAGACCGGATCTAACAACAAAATAATAAGTCGTAAATTAAAAACCTACATCTAATCCTACATAAAATCCGTCATGAATTCGTCTACTGTGTAATAACCAGTGATTGGAGTAGATAGATTGATTTGGGGTGAATGAACTAGCAGGTATATATTAGTACGGATATGCCTCCGGGATTACAGGATTGGGTTTTTTTTTTTTTTTTTAAGGAATTTCAAATGTTGTAATGTGTAGAATAAAGAATACATCAATATGAATAAGAAATGTTTAACCCTTTTGCTGTTATTGCATTGAATGCGACAAAATATTTAGAAATATAAAAATATATTTTTATTTATTTATTCAAGAATAGTAACAATTATAAGCAGCCGATAATATACTTACAAGAAATAACTACTAAAACGCACAGCAGTAAGATTCACTTTATTACTTGATAAATAAGAAAAAAAACAATTGCAAATGTTTATCCATTCTGTAAATTTCTAATGTAGTACTTTAAAAATGCTTACTTTTACAATATTTGATTCAATCCCGTAAGTACCAAAATGAATCCCGGAAAAAAGGCTTATCCATTTAATTATTTCTATGACTATTCATGATGCGAGTACGTAAAATCAATCCAGTGACCAGAAGACTGGCAGCATTACCACGCTGGTTGGCAATGCTAATAAATTCGTTGGCCAAAATACGGGCTAGCCCTCTGGTCACGTGAAGCGTCGACCAGTCAGCGAGAAATTTATTTAAAAAGCAGATACGCAATCGGGTCCCATGACCTTGGCGTTTCGACCTTTAAAAGAGTTTATCACTTAAACTGGAATAGAGCTACTTATGCCGTAATTCATAAAAGTAATTGTTGTCGTGAGAGATTATTTATCATACTTGTAAGTGGTCTTGAAACAATGAAGTATTTGAACAGGTCAATCATAATTAAAGGGTAACTTGAACAAAGTTCAATAGCAAGAGATTCTCACCATTATTGTTCAAATTCTCATAGCTTCGATGCATTCTCACTTAATCATCACACTGTGTGAAAGTTCCTTTACTAATTAATTATTTATCAAATTAATTTTACACTTTCTAAGAGTTTAATGAGCTATTAGAGGTTCATTAAAACCAATTGTTACTATGCTCACGTGCAATATGCCTCAAGGTACAGTCAACCGTAACTCAATGGAACACACACACACATCACACACACACATGAACTATCAAAACTGCCCTAAATAGTCCTCGAAACGATCAATTGTAATTTATCAATTGTAATAAAATTGTCAATCGCTTCAATTACATTTAGTAGACGGTCAATTTGCGCATCAATGTGTATTAATCACGTAAAAATCGACAATTGCAATTCATCGTTTCGGGAACCCTTTACTTCTACGATAGACAAATCTCAAAATCTCTTCTTCAATGATAAATTGTTGTATATATTGTCGCCGAGCAGTTTACTGTACATTGTAAGCGATGTGGTTGGATGGTCAGCCTCGCTACTAGCTTTACTAATAAACCTATAGTTTCACCATGTCATAAACTATGAACATAATTGTTGTAACTCTGGCTGGAGTTATTTAAGCGAGAAGGGAAGACTGAAAGCTAAGTAGAGGCAGTTCCATTATTTCCCGATTCTGAACACACCCCGCGTTGAAAATGTTCGTCGGTTATTTAAAAAAAAAATCTGCTGTTTCATAGAAAAATGAAATACCTACGCGGTCAAAATGTATGGAACAGCAGATTAAAAAAAAATAACCGACGAAAAATTTCAACGCAGTGGGGTTCAGAATCATGTACTGAATCTATGATAACAGTTTTCAAGTCAATGTTCTGCCAGCCTGTAGATAAAAGTCATAATAATAAAAGAAGAGTATATACATCTTTCTTATAATCTTAACGGGATAGTTCCGTCAAAATCCCTTTAGAATGTGTATGTTAATGACCAATCCAGAGAGCAGTGATAGCCTAGTGGTGTGACCGTCGGACTGCCAAATCATAAGTCTCGAGTTCGAACCCAAGGCATGCACCGCTGACTTTTCGGATTAATGTGCGTATTGTAATTATCACATACTTTGAAAACGGTGAAGGAAAACATCGTGAGGAAACCGGCATGCCTGAGAGATATTTCTCGACGACATGTGAAGCCAAGTCAGAGGCCCATGGGCGGCTTTAAAACTCCAACTCCAGGTCAGTCACTAACCACACGAAAAGATGAAGAAAATGACCAATCTAGGACGTTATTTTAGTCAGTAGGTACAGTTAGGTTCTCCTGACATAGGTACGCACAAAAGTTTTGGTAGGAAACTCAATTTACTACAAAGAATCAATAATTTAATTTCATAAATGGTAACGCTGGTTAATAACTGTAATAGATTTATTATCCTAACCTTATAGATTCTCTATACATCGTTATTATTTTTGATCATGGTTTCAGTTTAAATCATAGCATAGCTAATTTGATCATAATCAGATCTATATGTTCAACCAGTTTCGCAAATCTACATTTTACAATAATTTACTGTTTTAGAGTTTTAGGGTTCCTTACCTCAAAAGGAAAAAAAAAACGGAACCCTTATAGGCTCGCTTGTGTGTTTGTCTATCCGTCTGTCACGGCCAATTTTCTCCGAATCTACTGGACAAGTTTAGTTGAAATTTGGTAAACATATGAATTTCTGTGACCCAAACACGGACGTGTAACGTAAATAAATGAATTTTGAATATGGGGGTCACTTTTCGGGGGCTAACTGGAAAATAAAAATAAAAAGTTTTGCGGACTATACCGTGTGATATATCAAATGAAAGAGATTGTTGTCAGGACGTCAAATATTTAAAAAAAATGTATAAATACTTTTAAAGATATTTAAGAAAATTGATGAAAATTGATCCCCTATTGTCCCTTCATCTCCGAAACTACTGAGCCTAAAATTTTGAAAAATATGCAAGGAATGGTTTTTTACTCATAGATTCCAGGAAAACCTATATGAAGTCTATGGTTTTAAAATAAAATGGTAAATCTCTCAATATTGTACGTACATACTTACATTTGCAGTTGGAATGTATGGGAGAACATGTTTTTTAACTACAATGTTAAGTTTGTTCTTAGGATAAATTCATCCCAACTACAGAACCCTTCATTGTGCGTGGTCCGACATGCTTTTGGCCGTTTTTTTTTTAAATTAATTCAGGACAACAACACAGTCTAAGCAAATTACATTTTATCATCATTAATTTATGTGAACCTCTTAAAAAATGTGTCTATGAATACAGAATAGCTAATATGCGTACAGTCATGTTATTGTGGTTAGTATATGACAGGTTGTGCCAGATTTGGTCATATTTTACATATTCAGGTACACAAATCAATAAAATGATGAGAAATATTTTTATAAAAGTCGTCTTTATTTAATTTTTACGAGGATCCATCGTAAAATAATAAATTAAAACATCGCAACAAACTGTTAACATTCTTCGCATTAAATACACATTGGTTTGTAATAAATATGACTCGAAACATACCCATACACATAGAACAAAAAATTACTCAACAAAAAACAAAATTGAAAATATTAAAGTAAATATATAAAATATCTTTGGAACTGAAAACTTAAAATAATAAAATGTACTATCATCCTTCACTTAAGAAGAAAGTGAAGTATACTTAAACATAATAAATAAAAATACTTATATACAATAAGAGAAAAGACTAATAATATCTCAGTCATGATCAAACTTAAAATCAAAATAGATATATACAGAAAAATTCTTAGCATGTGTACGAACGGTGGTCAAAATATATACAAGGAAGAAGAAAAAGATTTACATAGAGATTAATAAGTTAACTTTACCTAGAATAAATAAATTAATAATTTAATCTCACGCCTGTTTGACGTGGGCGCCATACGCCAGGTTTTGGGCATCTTGGGACCTTCCCCAGCCACCGCTGCTTTCCCAGCCACCACCATGGCTCTCTTCGTGAGCGGGTTCTGACCAACCACTGCTCTTTTTGGATTCAAGAAGTTTCTTGAGGGCTCCGAAGGCAGCGGCGATGAAAGCGATTTTACCGAGTAGGTACGCCTTGAAAACGGCGAAAGCGATGATACCGAGGAACAGGGGAATGAGGGCAGCGAGCTTCAGCTTGATGAGGGCCAGGATGGGGAGGAGTTTCTTCAGCTTCTTCTTCTTTTTGCCACGACCTGAAATTGAGATATAAAACTTTAAATAAAAGGTTCTAAGTACCCAGTCATAAAAGATATAGTAAATTATGTATTGGAGACTAATGTTGAATCAAGGTAAATAACTAAAATCGTATGTGAACAAAATGTTATAAAAACATTCATACATTTTCAAAAATGTTATCTCCGTGTTTATAAATATGAAACCTGATTCACGGTCTTAATCCATTAGAATGAAAATAAACGTAAATGATGCAAACAAAACCATAAGCTCAATAAGCTTAGTGCTCAAGTGCTAAGAAATCAACAATCAATGACGATTCTCTAATCCCGTTAAAGTCACATATATGCCACTAATTACATCAAAAACAAATCCACCTAACAAAGGAATTACAGACCATTTAATTTCTCATAGCGATCTCACAAGAATCTTGTTCACAAAAAAAAAATCCCACAACATGAGAGCCATACCTTTGTAAACGTAGATACGACAATTAAAAGAAAGCTGCTTCAACTTTTGGCATTCATAGTTGAATAAAATTATAATTTTGAGAAAGTCACTGCATGTATGTCATGAACTAAAGGTAAAGTGAGAATTGTTTACATACTTTCAATGGTTCGCAAAAGTTGTAATTTTGGTGGGCGGCTTAACAGATACTACTTGAATTATTTTAAAACTGGCATTAAAATATCGTGCTAAGATAATCTTCATTTCTATGAAAATATAGTGGAAGCGACATTCAATAAATTTAATTTCGAATGTTAAACTAATGATGCTATAAAACAAATTAACGCATGTTAAAGTCAACCCTAAATTTTAACGACAGCATCATTACATAATTAGTGACAGGCTTACACAGATCAATGGTCTTAAGTTACACGCCGATTTACAGATAGAAATCTAAAGACACTGAACTTATAAAGTACCTAGAAACTGGTCTGGCAGGCTCTTACATAAATAAACGGGTCGGAGTGAAAACGAAATCCAAGTTATCATTGTGTTATGTCAATTCCTTTAGAGAATATGTAACACTAGTAATAAACAGTTTTAGCAATATTTAATATGATTCTAAAATTTTTGATGTGACTTAAATTAATTATGTAGATGATATGAATATTTCTTTATAAGGCAAAATAATTCCTGTCGCAAAGTGCTTTTGGAACAACATTTAAATCATAATAAAATGTAATAAAAATAAAGTAAAGACTCTAAATGGAAAGGATGAATCCTGTGATTGACTCCTGAGTGATGCCGGCAACCACACATAAACGTTTTCAAAGTAAGCACTTGTGAGGAAGCCAGGTCAGGGAGTGTCCGCAATTTTTAAGCTTATGTAAACCCCATCGCCAAAGGAGATTTAATACTTAACGTAAACTTGAAATCTTAAGTGAAAGTTTTTAAAGTCGAGGCTGATTTCCGACGTTAAAAGTTTAACGATTATGAGATTAGAAATAAAAATTAGAAATTATTTTTGGTAAGACGCGACTTACCTTTGAACTTTCGTAGAGACCAATCTTTTTAAGAACATTTTAGGTTTGTCCGAAGAATGCACTTTTTGGTCTTGAAATAAAATATTTAAATTATGATTTTGGATTTGGATTTCATTCCAGTTCCGGTTATTGTTAAGCACCATTCAAATGACATTTTAAAGAAAGTGCAAACAAAATATTGTTAAAACGTTGACTCACGTCTAAGTGTGAATGAATAGCAATGAATATTGACAATGCACTAGACAGACCAGTCTGAGAAATATTCAAAGCTCAACCAAATATAGAAGCTGGCTATTAATTTTAGTCAATACTCATTCAGATGAGACTGTAAACTCGTGTATCAATACGTGTTCATTGTACTTCGTTTAAGTTTGCAGCTTTGGTTATCCCGGAAAAGAATAGAATAGAAGAGTAACTTTATTGTTGTCTGTGTGTAGTTCCAGATGGCATTTTATTTTTGTACTTTTGCGATATCTCCCTGGGAGCTTCTAAGTTTACTGGAAAAATTATTTATTTTTCTTTTGTCACAATGATCAACAACTTGGGAATCAGTAATAGCGTTAATCCTATTAGAATATTAAAGCTCATTCTGGTACATTAAAGTTGCTTTCAATTCTTATGATCCCAGTATCGAAGAAATCCAATATGATCTCAAGAAAGTGCATAAACTACTGTATCAAATTAACACATTACATGGTGATTTTATCTCGGTGCGTGGGAAAAATTGTATACATTGTGCTTCACGTTGGATTTTGTATGCTTAAGCCGTAACTAATATTTTTATTGTTGGCATGCACTGTATCTTGAAAATATTATGTACGATTGAATATGTCTGAGTTCATGTGTTTTATCACAGTTTATTGGGAATTAACCGTGATAAAACACATAACCTTTAATATAATTCAGAATATTTTTACTGTTTTTAATAGCAATGTGTTGACTGACTTTGGCTACTTCATCTTCCATGCAAGCAATGAAAATAGACTCTAATAGTAATTAATACTTATTTCTCTTTAAAAGCTTAAGCACTTTTCTAACGAGTGCTACATGGCGATAATGCTCTAGGTTAAAATCCTACAATAGTTTCTTAATGACTCATTATTTATGCGCATGGGCAACTTTTACTACAACTTTAAAGCAGTTTTCACGTACCTACGTATTACTTTACGAGATTTATAATTGTTAATTTCTTACTTTGTGTCAAATGTACTTTTTGAATAGAATTGTTAACTGCACAACTTTGAATGCTTCTGTTGTGAACTTTGCTCTTAAAATAATTTTCGTAAATATTATCATGAACTGAATTTAATCCAAATTGTAGGCTCAAAAAAGTCCTTTCCTTGTTTCCTACTTAACTGTGTCCGACAGAGTCGATAATGATTATGTCCTTGTAATAACTACCGCCTAAGTTAATTGTGGATTGTAATGATTCAATTGAGTATTGAGTAAAGTTAAAACAAAAAACTTCTGCATACCTTCCTCATCGAGGGTGTTATCATCTTCCAAAGCTTTTGGCATTCTCAGCTGCAGGACATGGCTATCAAGGAAGTCCAGGACGTTCTCCATAATCCTCTCTTCGACCTTCATCTCCCTGGCTTTAGGCTCATCAGGTAGAGGTTCGTAGCTGCGAGCTGATCTGCTTCCACCGGTGTTCTTGAAGCTAACGCCATCGAGGACTTCCAAGCTTGAAGAAGCTGCTAGTTTGTCTGTGAATCTCATCGCCTTTTCCTGTGAAATAGAAAGATCACTATTAGTTTTTTTTGTCATTGGCCTAATTCTAGTATGTTAAAGAGTGATTGACTGAGACTGAGTTGGTAAAACTTGAACTGTTATTTTTGATGATAAATCACTTAGGTTTATTTGAAAAATAAATGAGTCATATTTTAAACTAGTGAACTCGTTGAAGTTTAAACGCCATTAAGTAACTGTTTGAATCCAAAAAATGGCGAATTAATCCGTTAATTGAATTATCAAGTCACTTAAGATCTATTATAAAATCTGCAGTATTTTTTGCAAGCTCCAACACGAATAAAACCGCAATTATTTTTCAAAGTCCTTGAGTTTTAACATCAAAACTAAACACTGCCAGAATTTAAGCCTGGAGAACCCCAGGGATCACAAAACACTGTCACATTTCACTTCACTGCACTTCAACACACCTTGAGACACAAAGAAGTATCTGTGTCCAGACAATCCTTTAGAGCCGAGATGAATCTCTCAGCTGCTCCATCTTCCTTTGCCATGGGCAATGCCCCAGCGACTGCCACAGCACACAAAAGCACTACAACCTTCATCTTACTCGATGGCTAAACACAAATTGCTAAAGATCAGTGTATGAGCGTCAGTTTTATTTTGTGTTCCCCCTCCCTATATTTCCATATGTCACGGCGTCTTCGCAGCGAGTGTGAGGCCTATGACGAAATACAAACATGCCTACTACGGGTTAAGCATTTTAGCAGGTATTTGTCAGGTTGAATGGGAATGTGTGTTATGGTGGCATGATAATACGGTCAAAGATTCGGGCATTCATCTTTTTGGATATTTGTTTTTTTTTTTATGGGTTAGGGTATAGAAATGGAAGTTGTTAATTTGGCGCGGGAAAAGAAGTGAATTGAAGTTACCACCAATGAACTTACAAACTGTGTTTATAATATTTTGCAGTTGTTTTTAATGTTTTATGATCATTGTGTTTTACTTATTGTGGGTGTCTATTTCTTTGGGGTGATTATTTATTTATTTCGAAAACAGTGAAGATTTTTTAATTTGCAAATACGATTCTATTTTGATTTAACTTTGATCACATTTATTTAGTTTGTATAATAAGAAAACGTTAACGTAGCGTAAGCTGAGTCAGTAATTTCGCAACTTGCGAATAATTCGGAAATCCTTCTGAAATAATTACTTCATTCGAAATATTTGAAATACCGCGCTTATTTCCGGTTCTTCGGTCGGAGGGTTTCGCAAAATCGCTTTCTAAAACCCATCAATATACTTATATCATTGGCTGAATTTCTATATTTTTTGACCATTTGTATTCTAAAGTAAATTGTTTAATAGTCCATTTATAGGCATAGTTGTCTGTATACAGCGAAAGTTTCTGAGGTACTTAAAGACAAAGGTGATATGTCTATTTGGAATATAAAGTGCAGAATTATGTTGTTATATTCATAGTCGTTGCCAACCAGCCTTTTGTTCAAAACACTTTTAATTTCATTTAGGTTGAACTTCGCGTCTATTGCGTAATGCGTAGACTTTCTTTGATTCATGAATAATTACGTCATTGAGATTTTTTTAATTCATTACAAATTCGATATTCCTTTCATTTTGTCCCAAATGATGTTGAGATGCGTTGACGACAACTACTTTAGTTTTATTTTTGGAAATAACATTTAGATTGATTTTATTTCTTTAGTGATCACCTAATCGTAATAATCGTTGCAATCGTGGTGTATTTATAAAACGAATAAAGAGCCAACGTTTTCAGTTTCGATAGTTATATTTGTTTATACAATTATATTCACGTGTACGTTTATCACTTGACTGAGTGAGATTATTATTTAAGTTGTTAGTAAAGTAAAATGTTGTTCAAGCAGTGTTATGGTTACTTTTTATGATCGCAACCAAAATACTCACGACCAAAAATGAACCCACACCAGCTAATCATATATTGTATCTTCATTCTTAATTTGTCAGGATATTATACCTGCTACAACACAATGTCGCATAATTATTCGCTCATTACCGCCTCAAAAGGAACTATTGACAAACTATTCAATTACATTCAAATCGGAGAGAGTCTTTTGTCCCGAACCGTTGAGATATTTTCCAAATTCCAATCAAAACTGAATCTTATTCTGAGAAGGTTAAATTTCAAATTGATGTGCCTATTTCTTAAAGGTTCACTGTTATCTAGGTACAATCTTGGCTAGGACAATGAATGAGTTAATCGCTTCTGGTCGTATACTGAATGTGTAAAGGGAAATTTCTCCGGCGCTGTAGGTGACGTTAATGATGTATGAGCTTTTGTTAAACGGTGGGTCCTGTTTGAAATACTTTGTAGTCTGTACGTCAATCAATGCCTTTGCTAGCTTGTGGTCCGGTCGTGATTACTAAATAGATAAACTTAACCACCTTGATCACTGAAAATATTGAAACAAATAAATATTATTTGTTGGGTGTTGTGGAGCATCATAAGAGAACCTGTCTTAGAAAAGAGGGTTTTTGATTATTTGTGTTAATTGAATATACCACCATCTATTTCTTTAAAATCAATGTAAACATTTTAATCTTCAATATCATTGTCATCTTGGCTAGTTTACACCCTCTTGATTTTTGTTGTTTCTCTAACTTTTTAGGGCTGTTCACGGAAAAATTTACAGAAACGTGGAAGCTCTTTGCCTGCATCTCATCTGATGGTAAGCGATAATCAGGCCGAAGTTGGAAGCGAGCTTCACCCGGAATCCTCAAAGTCTCAAACTACAGAGGAATTGGCTATCTTACCTCTAACTGCCGAAACACAACAATGCTGTTTACATTGCTGTCATGACGACAGACTCAGATAAGATAGTGGTAGCTAGCCAGGCGGACTTAGAACAAGCCCTACCACCAGTCAAACCGAGCAGAAAATTTTGCCCTCACTGGCAATCGAACCCGGAGAGACCCAGTTTGAGACAGGTGGTCTAACCACTAGACCACAGAGGCGGTTGAATCTGTTAATTTGAGTACATTTGAAGTTCACTTCAACCTGCATTTTCAACAGTGACTTGAATCTCAAAGTCATATTATCTTGTAGCTAATGTCAACAAAAAACGAAAGTGTATCAAATGCTTGTCATCCTACGCCTGTTATAATGTTCGTTGTTGAACCTACTTTGTCATCCATTGACGCATTACTGAAGACGTTGATAGATCTTAATAATACAAATAAAGGAATGGTTCATGAAGTGTGAGAGAAGTGGGCCATTGTGTACAAAAGTTATTAGAGTTACTAAGAGAAATGTCTTTGGGTACAGAAAGATGACTTAACAGAATTTAAGAACAAGTGTTCTTTCACTCAGGTAGGGCATCCAGTGCATAATGATTATATTTCTCATTGTTACACTCATTTCATATTGTGACCTTTCCATTGTTTATCTTACAGTATCATAGTGGTTTCTACGGTATAATAATAATATGGAGGTCATTCGTTTTCTTTTTAGTTATTTCATTATAAGTACTTAGCAAATACTTTCTTTAGTGACTTTATATTTCCTTCAGAGATTTTTGTAAAGCTCTTCTAGCTAGATTCTGTTTACGTCATCAAAACCTTATTTAAGGGCGTATCATTTGGCGTAAAATCAAAACCGTTATTTGTCTTTCCTTTTAAAATACCACGGGTCATCATCATCATCACTTTTTATAACATCATCATTGTTTTCTTTGCACTCAAAATGTACCGTTTGCCTATAGGTGGTATTAAATATAACTTCAATGCTATGAACTTACTTTACTGTATCTTGTGGGAACTGAACTAGAATTGAGCAAAAAGAGTTTGAAGAGCATCTTAGTATTCAAAGTTGTTTGGTTCCGTAGCTAGTGTTTTATGTGGCATTGCTTTAACATTATGGATATTATTATATAACATTATTATTACATCAATTTTTCTTATTTTTTCCTTCTTGGAGTTTTTAATTTGTTTTATCTCCGATACCTATATTTCATTGAATACAAAATTAAATAATCTCGTTCACTAACCTGTCATATTTTATAATATTATTTAGTTTGTACAAATATCTAATATGTTATCGTGTAATAATTAAATGTGACCATTGGGAAGAAGAAGTAACTGAGAGGAAAACATTACAAGAAGAAGAAGAAATAGGAGAGGAGGAGGAGAAACAGGAGAACTGAGGGGAAAACCACACATTATTACAAGAACATTTTTATGAACCTCCTAATAATGCTGAATGGTACACATCATATACGTATAGTATGGTGCGTACCGTTTCATATATGAAAGTACAATAGGCAATAAATTCAAAGAGAAATTAAATCACATCATTGAGTCAAAAGATGCACTTGCTTCATTTCCTTCCTACTTGGCGCCTTGCCAGCAACCGTATTGCTAAAACTGTCACATTTCTAGCTTTACATACACATGGCTATGTATATTCACTATTTATGATGCACCTAGCAAAGATACCCCATTGGGTTTTAATTACCTTTGGAAGTAAAAGTGAATTATTTATTAGCATCTTGCAGCACGTAGTAATATAATAATATTGAACCTTTAGATCTTATAGTTTATCTTTAGATGAGCTCATTTTCTAAAAAAAAAATTGTGTTATTTGGCATCTAAAAAAAATATACCATGCTGTTTCCATATCACAGTTGGCTTCTAGAGGTTAATTAGTAATACCAGCATCTTACATGCTGGTGACTATCAATATTACTGGATATACGAAGCCTTTGCCGTCTGACCTTTTCAACCTGTGAATGATAGTTATCAGTATGGATATCCTGAAGTACGTTTTTTTTGAATACACCAGATTTTGACTTATTTTGAAGAATGTCTCAGAAATAAAGCGAATCTAAATGATTAACATTTTCTGAAACATATTAATTTGTTTGTCCATTAAACGTCTAGCTTAGTTAAACTTATTATTATGTATTTACTATATTTCTTCCAACCTATTAGTTTTAACTTTGGAAAGCGATCTTTACAAATCTTCCAATTTCCAATGGGTAGTTAGGAAAAATAACTCTTTATACATCACAAAAATTTGCAAAATGTTTTGACAATTAAATAGGGTATCACGACGGACGGTCTTATGAGACAACCTTAGGATGGACTTCTTAGAGAAGGTGAAACGATATGCATATAGTCCGTGGCTTACTATTTAAATATTATATTCAATGCGTAACTAATATATTATTTTTTTATATTTTACACACAATAAGACCCACATTTATTTCACTTGCGGTATTCTAAAAACGGAGTTTGTGTGAAAACCATGAATCTGCTAGACTAGTGTTTAGTTTCACACGTTATAAAAACATTTTCTCTCAAACTTTTTATTGCTGCAACCATTGTTTGTAGTGATAAGCAAGTATTGAAGTTCCGTGTAACGAACTGAGAGCAATGAAAGTCATTTAATATTTAATTTGATAGAAAATATAAAAGAAGAAAGAGGTATAATAATATATTAATTGATTTTATGTTAACTTTAGACGCTCATACATTTAACTGAATCGAAACTTAAATTACGCAAAAGATATTGGCCGCTCCATCCACGTGACAGTTACCCACTGCTTGTACTACGTTAAAAAACTTCATCATTCATTCATAAAAAAATTAGTTCACCAACTACTTAAGCCCACGTGTTTCGAATCAAGTTTTTCTCAAACTTTCTTTCTAATCATTACTTATATTCGCAATAAATACTATTAGTGCGTAAATCGGGCGATGCCGCGGGCGTTTCAAGTCATAATCTAACGGTTACGCCAAATATTTGATAATTAAACTTTATAGGACCTGTTTTGGTGAGTGGTCGTCGCGAGGTAGAGGTTGCATTTGACGCCTGAATGTCTGGTTGTATATTGTTACATAAAGCTTTTGATGATCTTGCAAGAATGCGCATTTATAACTTACTCTTAATTGATTTGAAGTCATAGGTCATGTAACAGCAAGAGGTCTGAATTCTTCGTCATTATTCATGCAGTAGTCTTGTCATAATCAATCATTGAAGTTTATTTCCCGTCTGATACTACCACAAAAGGAATTCCCAAAGCACAGGGGGTACTTAATAGAAGTTTATTTTTTCCTCAAATGAATATCTCAGACATTAATCTGCATGATATTCATATGGCCTGACCAATATTATGTTTTAAAAAAATATTGTGACGTCTGAGTTTGTTTTGGCCTTTCTTCACAGAGTAGTCGGATAGGAAACACCGAACTCATCTATTTTTTTAAAACATACTTTAGTTGCACGTGTAAAAGTGTTATTTAAACCAATTTACAGAAATAAATGTAATTTATAACATAATAGACAGACAGTGACACAAATGATTTAATTATTCCATTGACGTCATAACTATCATGTAACTCAATATTGACTTCACATAACCAAGTCACATCTACTTCACGTCCACCTCCACTTTCATTCCCCATATGCATAATTTAACTAAAACCATACTGTTACGCAACAAAATTTACATTATTATGATAGCCAAGTAATAGTTTATAATATGTTGTATTAATACCTACTTTAGAAATTTCTATTATAATCGTTAAAATTGTTTATGTAAGATAATAATTTTCTCACGCGAGTTACTGTGCATTGTTTGAGTTCATCGATTTTGCGTGTTCACTGTGTTTAGTTAATCAATAGTGTCAGTTTGTTAATGTGTGTGTTGCTTTTCTTCGTTTTTTTGTTTTGTGTTTCTTCTTGTGTTTGTTCGACTGCCGGATTTATTTAAGCTTTATTTTCTCTTTGTCTTAATATGTTCTTAATTTATTTTCGTTATTTTTTTTAATTTGTTGGGATTTTGTATTTTCTTCTTCTATCGTCTGTCAAATTACCTATTCCTCTTTATAGCTGGTCTTAAATTTTCTTATTATAGTAATAAACTCAATATTAGAATTGATTGTTAACACTTAAACAGGTACGTTTTGTTTGGTAATGTCCATCATAATCAAACAAAATAATATCTGCTAGCTTATATAAATGTATGTCATACATACTTTCTTTTCACTTGAGCATTTAATGCAAATATGGTAAGATAGATAGAATAATAATTAATGTTAAAAAGCTATTATTGTTCTACAAGTCAGCGAGATTTTCATTCGAAGTGATGAGATTTATCTTCTAGCAAATTGTCATCGTTACATACAGTATCGTCATTTAATTTTTTAAGTAAGAATACTCAAAAAAATCATTCTCCAAGCCCGCTTTTTGAATTTCTATTGAAAGTAAGTAATATATACCTATAAATAATTGTCTTAATCTAGTATAAGTAAACGGGAATGGTATTATTTAGATGTCGTCACATATTATACATAGGCAAGTTTGATAAATTCAAGAAATTATGAAGAAATCCTTTAAAATGTGCCGTCTTAATCACAAAATTAGTAATGTTTTATTTTGTGCGTGTAATAATTTACCTAAAGAACATTGAATACTAGTAAGTAATGACTGCATAATTTTATTTGTTCCATCAGCTACGGATAACTGAAAGTACTTATCGAAAGTTTTACTTCATTCCTCAAATACAGTGCATGCCAAAATCCAGAGTTTACCTTTAACAAAAAACCACCCTAAGCTCATAATAATAATAATAACCCTATGATTTTGATACTTATATAAATAACACAGTTAATTGTTCTAAAACGAAAACATAACAATGTTCTGCGGCATTTCATCGAATTAAAACTCTACCGTGACACAAGAAGAAGGATCATCTAAATTGAGACAACAATCAAGAATGAAATAATATCTTTCAAGAAATATTAAAAAACGGTTCATCAACCAAACTTTCGTCTTAAACATCTCACAACACTTACGCAACTATTAGAGAAAGTTTATATATTAAGTAATTTGTTACCAGCGACGTGATATGGTGGTGTTGACCATAATCTTGTATTGTTTCGAAATACCACTGTTATTATAAGTGATGATGATATCAATATTCACGATGATGAGTTTAGAAAACGTTTAGTTATTGAACAAGTTAACGGTAATGTTAATGATAATGGGGAAATTGATATTGTGTTCAATGAAATTGAAATCAATGTGCTTTCTGATAGTGTGATTATTGTCTGGTTATTGGTAATTTCTCTTTTAGTTTTAGATAGTGTAAGTTGTTATGATATGCCTACTCTCACGATGATAATAATAGTGGGATAGGTAGAACGTGGATCAATTGCTTCACGAAGATTAGTTTCACTTGCCAATTGTTCAATTAATTATTCCTTTAATTTTCTTTAGATATATATTTGTGTAATATATTGCGCTATTTACATGTTTGTTCTTTTATTTTCAGAGTATTGTTCCCTCGTTTGTAGAAGCTGTTAACCTCTTGGTCATAATCAAATTATGCATGTTTTCATTATTATTTATTCACCAGCGAATTAATCTCTAGCCAATTCGATTGATCTTGACCGGCCATCATAGTTCATTTTATCCGAAACCTATAGGGAAGCATTCACATACAAACTTTCGAGGTTAAATAAACAAAAACAATAATATTTTATGTTCTTTATTTGTACGAATCATTTAAGAAATATATATTATATAAATGAAAGTATTGTAATATAAAATATATTTGTACTCCCAAAGCGGTACTTAGATATATCTGATTATTATAAAGTTCATTACTTATAATATAGTAGAAGATAATAATATAGTAAATTATAGAATATAAAATAATATAAAAGGTGGTATATTCGATAATAAGTTATGTAGTTATAATTATACTATTATGAAAATGTAGGTGAAAGATATACGAATGTCAGATAGATATATAAATACATAAATAAAGATTCATAGATAAGTAATAATAGCTTATGAATATATGTATAGTTAATTATATCACAAATAAACGTATACATACATATTACGTATAAAAGTATACACATAATAATAATATAATACAAATAAAACTAAACATTTAATATAAAGACTTAGTAAGAAAGGACTAGATAATAAATCGATGCAAGTTAACAGTAAAATCAAAAATATAAATATTCATTTTGAAGTACAAAATACACAAATACGGATACCGTATAGGGTTTGAAAATACTAATATAGTATAGTAGTAAAGACCATACAAACTTAGAACAACATTTTATGGGAAAACAGTAACAAATCGCGTCTTCGATAAAAATCCCTTACAAAGGAAAATTCTTCTTAGAAAGAATATTAAATAAATACGCCTTAAAAACTACAATAAATAAACTCAGTACATTCCGTTTCATACTATGTTACAACAATTAGAGGACTTAGAATAGCTCCTCGGGAATTCCATGACTTTAATCAGTTTTGACGTGGCCGGAGTAGGCTAGATCCTGTCCATCATCGATTGAACGTCCCCATCCGTGACCGCTGCTGGCATAGTGTTCCTCATGATGAGGGTGTGCGACTACTTCATAACTGGTCTCATGGTGTTTGCTTGCCAAAAGTTTCTTGAGAGCAATGATACCTGCGACGAGGAGCGCGATCTTGGCGAGGAGCACGGCCTTGGCGGCGGCAAACGCGATGATTCCGAGAAACAGAGGGATGAGGGCGGTGATTTTCAGCTTGGCCAGGGCAAGGAGGGGCAGGAGTTGCTTGATCTTCTTCTTTTTGCCACGAGCTGGAATCATTAGAGAAACACATTAGTAAAGGTGAAAAAACAATGAGTAAAATGTAAAGGATCACTATCAGATGTCTATTAAAATAAAACAATAAAAATTCTACCATTCAATTGTTCACAAGTATGATAAAATAAAGCGAGAGTATATTTCGAATATTTTACTCAATTACACGATTTTAAATCTAACTAATGAAATTAATCTTCACGTAAAGCTAAATACTTCAAACCAATACATCATAATACTACAATTTATTAAATAAACAATCTACCAACAGCTTTCATATTTGTTTTAAGAGAATACTGTACATAATTATTGACATCGTTTTCAAGGTCCATTACCTTCAAACTATGGATACAAGGTTTGTAAATATTTACTGAGAATGCCTACATGTGTACATACATGCATACATTGGATGGAATACTTGACGTGAACAACATAGTTATCATAATCTACGAGTATGTACATATTTCAAACGTACTTATTTATTTTTAGCTTGATTGTGTTCATTATGTTTGTTATTTATTAATCGAGGGTAGGTCATGATTTATTGGTTTGAAAATTGTAATTTTAGCTCTTTTTTATGAATTCCATTTCAGTATTTTTAATTTGTATCTTGTACGTTGTGTTTGACATTTGTTATTTATTCAGACGTGGATAACGATTTGGACAGTGTGAAAAAATCTATAAAAACTGATAAATAAAATAATGTAATTAAAATCGTGGCTAATTATACTACTAAAGCCAATTTAATATGGTGAACTTTAGCCACCCCGTAAGGAGGAGCTTGTGAACTTGTGTCATTAACGTTGCATCGCATTCGCTGCCAGTGCAATCACTACCTTGAGTAGTGTCGCCATCTATGACACTGACAGTGAACTAGCAAGTCTCGTGCTTTCCTTGAACTTCACCGTTCGAAAAAGTTTTGTTGAAATCTTGTTAGTGTTTTCAGTTTTAGATCGTTTGGAGGTCACTTACGGTAGGTTCATGAAATGATGAATTTGAACTTAGATTATTATGTAGGTGATAATATTAGTTTCAGTATGTTTACATTCCCTGAAGTTAAAGATTGCGCAGAGGTTGCGATTATTTAGGTAACTATTTTTTCTTGCAGTATTTAGGTTTGTTAAGGATGGTGATACAACCAATAACTATGTACATTTTGGCCTATTTAGTTTCGATTAACTCATCGTGGGGATAGTTTAACATCGTAGAAGTTCTTAAATCAATTTTAGAACTTTTATATATAAGTGCAGTATCCGTATACAGAAAAACAGGCCCTAAATATCTAATGATGATCGAGTGGAACAAAAAATAAAACAGATGGCAGAGAGATAAGTACAAATGGACACCGTTCTAAAACTGGTTTATGATTGACATAGTGACATTGCCGGCCCATCGCTTACAAGCACTTATATGACATACTTCTCTCAATTATTATTTAGGGCCAAGAAACATGATCTGACGAGTTTGACCAAAAGTAAAACTGTATCAAGTTAATTATTACTGTTTTAGCATCTGAATCGTCGATTTATGAATAGTTTTCGCTCAAATCTTTAACCACTCAAGTGCCTGCATCAAAACTTTGATCACAGGAAAATGTTGAATGACAAAACGTTCTTAATTATCATTTATTTTATTCACTATTTTTATTACGACTTCATTGTTATATTGACCTCGAAACTTGTTAAACTCAAAAATACTCTAAGTACATTCATTGACTTGGACCCAAAGCAATTTATTTATTTAATCGCCTATGAGATATCATGGTTAAAATTTTAATGAATGGAGCTAATCTGCCTAAAAATTAAAAAAGAAACTACTACAAAAATATATGACAATACTTTAATGAAACATTTAAGTAGGTAAGTAGGTTGTTGGGCCAGTAAGATGGCACATAAATATGCACATGGACATACAAACAAATATCTATCAAAGCCCAGCACTGCATAATATATTGTTCTTACACTGTTAGTAAGTGAGAGTAACAAACTTATAGCTGTAATAAAAGATCCTATTACTTCTACATCCTGTTGACCAATTTAAGTACAAACCATTAAAAATAGTGAAAAGGTGTGAGAATCTAAATGCGTTTCCCATGTTACACAATTATCGAAGAAATTCGTACTACAATGGGGTTGGCAGTGAAATTCCTAACTTTGTCTTTCGAATTGTTCCAGAGTGTTGGGATAATGTGCAGTGTTTAAGGAATGAGATTGGTTATGATTGGTTTATTATTTTGGACGGTGCAAACACAAATCATAGGAATATAGTTGATAAGTTCTAGTTTGATGGATGTTTTCGTAGTCTAATTCGTGGGATGGATTTTCATTGTATCGACATTGATAGCTAACACCACCACGGGCTAACACTATCGGAGTTTGTGGCTAAATAATAACGGCCGCACAGGTCGATCGATCAGGTTAGTTCGTGGTGACCATCTTTACATACCAAGACCCCTCCGTGCCTCGGAAAGCACGTTGAGACGTTGGTCTCGGCTGCCATTTAATTGTAGATCTTTGACATTCGTTACGGGTAGTTAGATGCCCAAAAGTCTGACAACCAGTCTTACCAAAGGATATCGTGTTACCTAATAACTAGGTTGTGGAAGTCAGACAGGCAGTCACTCCATGTATTGTAAAATACTGGTATTCAGCTGCATCCGGTTAGACTGGAAGCCGACACCAACATAGTTGGGAAAAGGCTAGGCAGATGATGAGTGTTAACCACGGAGTAAGTGTTTAAAGTGACCTTGAGCAACGTTTGAATATTATATTTGAACTTCTGCGTAACCCAGAAAGAAAGCGAGAGTGGTAAAATTATTAGACCAAATAATAAGCACTTTGAGAATGCGTGATATTTGCTCACTACGATATTTTCACGTTAGAAGATACGCACACGAATGAAAATAGTGTAAAACCTTTAACAGTTAAAGGAGACTGAGACATCAAAGTTCAGCTACAGCAAAAGTACAGCTGGCAAAAGTACAGCTGGCTTAAACTTTTGATATTATTATATAGCTACCATCGTAACGTTTGATGATATTCATCAGCATCTTGTATGAGAGCTAAGCTGATCAAGAAGCTAAGATGGTCTGTTATATGGTCATGTTTATGAACAGACTGTACTGAAATAACCAAAACAACCACGGTTAAACGGAAAACAGAAACTACATTTCCAGAGGATAATTAAAAATAATAGTCTGACGCATAACCATAATTGGTATCAATCGAAGTTGTAACACGAACACATATCATAATATTGGAAAGGCAACTTTCTTCGGAGAAGAGTCGAGGAGTGCCGTTTACACGATTTCTCAATGACTTGTTAAACTGGTTTAGAGGCAGGACTCTGAACTAATGCCGTAGAGGGAATGTGCCGCTTTCAAGTTTCTACATGTTGTTGGCAATCTCAATGTGAAGGTCTGGATAAAGATGTTCTAATTTTGCAATGAGTCTTCGCCACTTCTTCTTGCTTTTAGTTTCTATAAGGATATGGATATTATAGATATGTTTTCCATAGCAACGAGAGTTGATACAAACTATTTACTGATCAAAGCAACAGTGAAGAACGGAAAACATCCCTATTGAAAAGTTAAATCAGGAAAGAATCTAAATTGTAAAACGATATCGTTTTACAATTTAGAACAACAAAACAGATTAATAATGTTAATAAAATAGGAAATTATAAGATACGAAGAAATTATATCACTAATTGGACATCTTAGATTGGATTTAAATTAACATAGGGCAATAGAACCATTGATTTCCATAAAACAACTATAAGAGATTATGTAACTCGTAGAGATTATATAAAACCTTTTGCCGAAAATCGTGGCTTTTCCCAAAACCGGAATAAAATCATGACATTTCGTAAGACGATGTGTAGGAAACTTAACGTGCACGTCCGTTTTAAGTCGCATTCACGAGAATAAGTAGCAAGCTAGCATTCATGTAACATCCGTGAAGGCCACTTGCAAGACTTTCCTATCTTCGCGGCTTTTATACATTTGACAGTAGTCAGAAATCAAGGGTCTTCAATATTTCTTCAGATTTAGGTGGATTACTGTGTGAAAATCCAAATTATCTGTTTTGATGCCAGTAATAAAATCCTTCATCCATTTTAGGCTCAGTAGTTTCGGAGATAAGGGGGAATGGTCAATTTTCATCTATTGTCTTAAATATTTTAAAATGCATTAAATATTTAACTAACACTTAAATATGTAAAAAATAAATATTTAAGATCCTCGCGACAAGCCCATTTGATATGTCATACGATACAGTTTGAAAAACTTTATTTTAGTTTTCTTATTTGCCCCCCAAAAGTGACCCCCATATTCAAAATTCATTTATTTACGTTATACTTCTGTATTTAAGTCACAGAAATTCATGTGTGTATCAAATTTCAACTTAATCGGTTCATTAGATTCGGAGTAAATTGGCTGTGACAGATGGACAGATAGACAGACAGACAGACATCAGGTTCCGTTTTTTTCCTTTTCAGGTACGGAACCCTAAAAACGGTGATGGAGTGAATTAATATTAGTTTTAAATTATTGCAGAAACCAAAGGAAGCCTTGATGATGACAGCATTTTAGAAGAAGAGAGTTTACGATATAAAATGACTGGAAGTATAATTAAAATCTTTTATGCATGAAGTAAAATAACAATTACCGTAAATGCATCTAACACAGTCCTATAAATAAGGTCAGTTGAAGTAGATAAAATCTCTGAGCAAGTAGTTTAACAGTTTTAAACATATTATCAAACACACTGATCTTAATATCATTATCTTGATAAATAAATTTAACGTGCTTGAAGAAAACATCATGAATTCACTCAAATGGCCTTAGGTAGTGCTTCGGTACGAATGTTACTCTACTTACCTAATCCGGAATAACAATTACAATCGGAACTAAAGTAAGTAGAGCATCTTTCCATACAGTTGGTATGTATATCAGGAAATCGCCATATTGCATGTTTATAATTAAATAGATTTATTCATGCGTAGAATTCAAAGCATGAAAATCGTACATCGCTAACTAATGGGGCAGTTAGCCTTTCTATTTATTTCAATAACTTAGATTAACAGTGGTCTACAAATTTTAACTGTTACATGCATACGGTTAGGGCTGGCTATCTTTGTTTTCTGATGCTACTGGAATTATTTATTTCATTCACCTTATTTTGTTGGTCTTGCATAATAATTAGACTACCGTTTATGTCCACTTTGATATCGATTAAGTAAACATTAAGTAACGTTAAAAGACATAACATTATAATATGATTAGCATAGATTACATCAGTTTCCAGTTAAAATGGATTACCTATAAGGGCTGATTACAATTTGTTTTACCATTCAATGGATGTTAGAGGTCTTACGTGATTCTTTATAGAGTTACGTATTTGCTTTTCATAAATGAAAAACTTAGGGTCTGTTTGTCAGCCTAGATCAGCACTATCTACCAGACAAAATGGATCTGAATTTGAAAGAAACTATTCCTAGATAAATTTAATAAGCTTGTCACGGCTATAATAATAGCCGTAACATAATATAATGTATCCTTGATTATGTTTATAACCCATATATTTGCAAAAATCATTTCTTTACTATTACATCATAAGATGAACAATCAGTTTTTATTTTAACCTCATTGAAGACGTTACTGAAAAAAATATTACTGGCAATATATTCCGTGACAACCCTGCTTCTTGTTAGTACCGCCACCTTGCATTTGTAATATGTAACGGTACAGTCAAGCTATAACTTGGACAAGTATTAAGTACAGTCACCGTCATTCTGTGTACGGATACTTTATATTCATGGGAATTTAAGCATTAATTCAAACTTTCTAATATGATGTTGTGTTTTCACTAGTCTATAAATGTTGGTGACTTATTTACCGACGTCTTCATAACTTGCATTATTTGCACTGGTTTTTGTTTATTTTGAGAATGTGTTAATTTTTATTTTCTGGTAATGTGGTGTGATGTTTGCGCTCGTTTACACCCGCTATTATTTGTTATTTAGTTGATTATGCTATTATATGATTTTGCATAGCAAATATAATATTAAACTGGTTTTATATTCTAGTTAATCTCATAAGATCTACCGAAGCTTGTTCATAGTTCGCGATTTTTCGAATCAATTTGGGTAATGCACAAATTATATTACCTACATATCCAAATGACACTCCAATGTCTATTTTTTAGCAATTTTAACCCATGGTGAAGAACAATACCTCTATTAAAGATCTGTATCATAATAATTATAACAAATCCATAATACCCCGCTCACTGTGTAAGTTTAACTATGTTTACTGAGCAAACAATGCATAACCACTTCGCACAAATCGATACTGCTATTTGCCTTTGTAATCGATTCTTAGCCATTTAGATCTGAATTTACGAATGTGCCGTCATTTTTATCTCTTGTATGAAATAATGTAAGTAGATAGATATTAAAATCATGTATATTTGAATGACATACATTAATGTCGTCAACACTATAGCCAAAATTTTCTTTAGAAGAATGCTGATTATTCATATACACAGCCTGTTTTATACATATTTACATTCTAAGATATTCAACATTCTTTGTAATGAACAGAAGCAATTGTTTAAATATTGTAGAACAAGTATGATCAGAATTAATTAGTATTATCTGGCGGAGAAATTCAAACATAAAACGTGACTAAAAGTTTAGTTCAGAAAACAATTGTTTTGCTCTATTTAATCATCATTTTAAAAACCGCAATCTTCTAGTATTTTAGTCACGGACCGATCATTCTTCATTCAAATCTCGTTTATTTATAAAATTTTCTTGTTTCATATAATTATTTTTATTTAAGTTTGTTTGAACTTTGCTAGTTCAAAGACTTTGAAAACGAAAGTTAATTCGTAACTCGTTCAATTCACGTCATCATTTGCATAAGTTTATATCATTTAATTGGTAATCGATATGCATTTGATTTACGTTTATACCTTATATTTCATTTTTATTGTTTACGTTTTGTTTGTTGAAAGCAATTTATTATGCTAACTATGTTTGTTTGAATGTAACTAAATAATTGTTACTTTCATTAAAATCGCATTTATCTAGCATCAAACGTATAATTAAGCATTTAACTCTCTATTATATACGCTCACTTAATTTGATTACTTATTTGATTCAGAAAGAGTTTCATTTTGTGGAGATGATTTTTGGATGCTTACCTTCCTCAAGGGACCTCTTCATGCCCTCAATAGCTGATGAAGGCATTTTGAACTGGATCACATGGTTCTCCAAGAAGTCAGCTGCTGAATCAACTAGCCTGGACTCGATCTGAGCTTCCCTGGCCTTAGGCTCTTCAGACAATGGCTCCAAGGCCCTAGCAGACCTTGGGGAACCATTGCTAAGTATCGCCACACCATCAGCGAGGTCCAACTCCCGCGCAGTGTTCACAGCCTCCACATATTTCAACGTCTTCTCCTGCAACCAAAAGATAAGAACTTAGTAACACATCACTTAGAGCACTTCACGGTTATCACTTCACTGATCCCACCTTTATGCACAAGGACGTATCTCCATCGACGCACTCTTTAACAACTCCTAAAATGGACCCGTAAACTCCGATTTCGTTTGGCTCTTTGTCGAGCGCCGGCATCGAATGCGCCGCGGCGAAAAGAACTAGGACTGCGATGTATCGTATCATGGCGGCGAATCAAACTACCCCTACAGAAAGCTTGGCACAAAGTGTAGCGTCGTTGTATATGACGGCCTGTTTTAAGCATCTTACCCCACTACCTCGCGGCGGTCAAGAAAAGTGAACTCGATGTCGGTCGATTAAACTGGTACCTACGAAATTATTTTGTTGTACCTACGGACAGTTTTCGGGGAACGCACGTGGTTTTTTGTGGTTGTGTGGGTGT
This sequence comes from Omphaloscelis lunosa, assembly GCA_916610215.1. NCBI lineage: Eukaryota > Metazoa > Arthropoda > Insecta > Lepidoptera > Noctuidae > Omphaloscelis > Omphaloscelis lunosa. The sequence goes on along the minus strand of OU744266.1, from coordinate 1,965,912 downwards.
GGTTGTGGATCTTGGTGACACTTGATAAGTGTGGTGCTTGCTATGAGGAGTTTGTGGTCTTGATACTTTTATGGTACAGAAATTTGTCAGGTTTGCCAAAAACGTAGTTGAACAAAAATGAAATGAAAATTCAGTAAAAATGTCCTGCATATTTTTTTTGTGTTCTATCAAAAACCGGAGATTATTTGTTAACTAGAATCTTTAATTATATTAGAAATAATATTTTTGAATAACTAGGGCAAATATTTGATCATAACATTTTGTTTTTGTATTCCGATCTTATCAATCATTCTTTCACTTTAGTGTAGCCTGTAATTAGCTCGTTATTTTTTTTGGTCATCAGGTTGGTTGCTTTGACCAGGTTCATTAAAAGAGTTTTTAATAAAACACAACCATAAAATTGTATTAAGTCACTCATTTTCTTTTTTTATTGTTTCTCCAAAATTATCTGCATTGTATCATTAAATGTATTAAAACCAAGCACTCATTATTATTTTGTATTATTTCCTTTGCCCTACCAATTTTATATGTTGACGACCTCCACACTGATAAACCAGGTTTATGCTCTATGTTTTTCTCCTACTCCCAGTTCATTGTGGAATCATAGTTTATCTCTTCATACCATGACAAAGACAGAAATAACTTACCATTTTTATTACCACTGCAAATATTACTACGCTTTTCTCACGTTTCCCATAAGCGTACTCCATATTTTCTTTCTCAGCTTCGTTTATCGTCATATCTACAAAAAAATTAGTTGTTATTAAAACGAAAGAATGGTGGTAACCTATAAACTTTTGTTTTCCCACAAAATGTTGGAACAATGAACAGACGGCGATAACTATAAATGATTACTTACTTTCCTTTTTTGTACAACCTTTCGAGTTTCAATGAGCTCATTATTTTGATAAATTATTTAAATTATCGGAAATATTATGTGACTGTCAATGAGTGAAACTGTCTGTGATTGTTTGGGTATAAAAGGTAGAGAATATTGTATTTGTGTTTATTTTGATTTTTCCTCCTGTGCTTACACATCAGTTTTTTGCTGTCACTGCGCTATTTGAAAACTACAAGAGTAAGAAAAAAAAAGTTGAAAAGCCCAAGGATTAAGTGCAATAGTGAACATTTTAGGAATATGGTTTGAGAGTCACGCATATTTCCATTGGAGGTTAAAGAATCCATAACGAATCTGTAACAATTTCAGCCCTTGCCATCTATACGGTCATAAAAAATAGAAATAATGTTCACCTATAGATAGATAAATAGTAACCCATTTCTCTCAATTGACACTTGTAACCTTGGCTCGAAGATAGTCATCTTATACCATGATTTTCCATTTCTAAATTACATCGAAACCATATTTTTTTCTTGGTCTTAAAGGTTTGCGTTTACATCTGATTTGAAGGTTTTGTTAAGTATTGTGCTGATAATGAGCTTAATTGTTAGTTTAAGGTTTTGTAGTAGTAATGCGAATATTATTTTTGATTGGCAAATTCAAGTAAAACTACCTACTGAAGCGTTTCAGGTTTGGATATTAGCCTGACTGCAATAATTGCATCAAAATTCTGTATGTAACCTTTTGTATGCCTATCCTTTCCTTCATTAGGTGGCTGGATACTTTACATTCAAATATTTGGTTCAAAACTAGGCATTATCTGCCTAGCCTTTCCCAACTCTGTTGGGGTCGGCTTCTAGTCTAGCTGGCTGCAGCTGAATACCAGTATTTTAGATGGAGCGACTGGTTATCTGAACTCCACGGTAATACGATACCCCTTTGGTAAGATTTTCAGGCTTCTGACGGTCTGTAACGACTGTCAAAGATCCATTAATGACAGCCGGTAGCAAGTATGACAAGATGGTCACCTATCCACTGACCAGTCGCGTCAAGCGTAGCAGATCGATCGACCCGTGTGGTTGTTATTACTTAATCACAAGCCTCTTGGCTTTGGCTCAAAACTGGTAGGTATTGTTAAGAATGTCAACAATTTGGTTACCTACTCATTTATTTTCACAATCATAGGCAACAAATCTGCAACCAGTAAAAAGTAACTACGTGTAGGGATGCTCTCTAAATAGTTTCATGTAACTTTTAGCTCTCCAGTAGAAATCCTGATATTGCCTAAAGTGAAATCGACCCTAAAAATATACCTGATCCTACTAGAAGAACAGGTTTTTTGCTACTGGTATGTGCCAAACAGTTGTCACACAATACTATACGTGGTCAGTTTGGCAATGACCCTGATACAAATACTTTAAAGATGTGACTGGAGTTTCAATGGTTTGTGTATGCAAATTGGGAGGCTTAGAGCGCGTGTCTGTAGTCAAGTAGACATATGATACGAACTTTTTCAGGACCAGATGGCCTAGAAGAGACGATCACTTTCAAAGCGCTTTGTATTTCTACAACAACTTTCATAAGGAGTGACATAAGTTTTTCTGTACTTTATCGGTCCCATATATTTTTTACTTTTATGTCATCGTAAACGCTGATAGAATGTTACGTTGTCTAGGGCCTCTGGAGAAGGTGCTACGAAGAATTTCATTTGTTACTTTAATTCGGGCTAGTTTGAATATTGATTTGCATAACAAAAAACTTAGATCCTACAAAAAAAAAAAAAGATTTCAGTAATGGCTAGTCCCTTGTTTTCCTTCTCTTGAATGCAAATGTTTAGATTTCCTTAAGTATGTCACTTGTAATAGATCAACGAAAGGTAAATCGAAAGAAAGTAAGTCGATCTAAGTTTAGCCTGAATACAAATAGGAAATATGTGCTTAGGAATGGTAATTGAATTTTAATAGACGGATTATCTAGTATCCAATAGAATACTAAACCATTGCCTATTGTAGCTATAAGTTAGAAACTGTTAAGTTTCAGCTGAAAGGTTTTTCAATATTTGCTGAAATATTTTGACAATTAATGCAATCCTGATGTTCTTAGATCAGTAGGAAACTGATTAACATTGCCTGAAAGAATATGAATGTACGCTCTTTGGCTTCACTTGATGAAAATAACTATGGTGAAGTGAGGAAACAGTGTCTAAAAAAACGTTTGCATTTTTTAAATAGTTAGTGACAGCAAAAAATAATTACTCAGCTTTTGGCGATGAAAATCAAAATGAACCATTTTTTTCTAAAAGAGAAAATATTTGAAATATCATTAAAAAAGACAGTTAATTAAATAATAGCACCGTTCATTATTTCAAAAACAATAACATGCAAAAAAAAAAAAAAGTATCAAAATCACTGCCTCCCCGTATACCATATAAAACAACTCAGTATATAATAATTAAAAAGCTTGAAGTGGCTAAAGAAAATTCATTATAGACAGTAAGTGAACGAAAGCTGGTCTTAAGAAAACTTTATATTCATACATTACTTGTATTGAAGAAAGTTTGTTGTTTTGTGAGGAATTTGCAAAAGCTTAGTATGGATATAAAATGTATGTATGAGTGAAGTTCATTAAAGGTTTGTTAGGACAGTTAGGAATTATTAGTGATGGTGTGCTAGGATTTCTCCAGTGTCCAGTTACTAGACAGTTTCCTAACACTGACTGGCATTTATATACTCGAATTATGTTTATTTGTAAAAATAACACATAAAAACATAACATCACGCCTTGTTTCCCCGAAGGGTTGGGCAGAGGTGTCCCTATAGCAGGTTCACCCACATTTCGCCAGTTATGTTTTTTTAAGTCCCATGTAATAGGGGGCGAGCCTATTGCCATAAACCGGGCACAAATCCAGACTCCGGGCGACTGAGAAATTTCAAATACAAAAACCCAATAACACTTTGCCCGACACGGGAATCGAACCCAGGACCTCATGCTCAGCAGTAGCGCTTGCGAACACTAGACCAACCGAGGCAGTCAATCAGTCAGTCAGTTTTTGTTAAAAATAATACGCAATATTTTAATTTCAAATCTGATTCTAAGAGGTACATTCCCAAGCAATATAAATATGACATTAATTTACCTGTTATTAATAATATGATTTGTTATAAAAGTACCTATGTAACTGCTATTCGAATATACAAGTAGTTACACTAGTTAAAAGTAAATATATTTAAAACAAATAAAAAAAAAAAACTGTTAATTGATAATGTATTTTATAATCTGCATGAGGTTTTTGAGAAAAAATATTATTCGTTCCTATGTAATTTATTTGTTATCTATTAGTTTATTTGTAATTTATTTGAAATTTTGTATTCTTGTAATACTATTGCATATCCGACATGGGTAGACTGTTGAGCCTAAAAATGTTTACGTTTAAAATAAGAACTGATTGATGTACACAGTTATGCAATAAATATAATCTTTACCTTACAGGAAATAAAAATTTAAAAGTTGAAATCTTAACTATTGGAAGGCGGGGTTTCCAAGCGCTTTCCTTGTCTAAATTGGGGTTTTTAATCATGTGCGATCACATCACGCATAGGTATCTTGCATGAATGCTACTGCAACGGAGTTAAAATATTATAGTTTCTGACAAATTAATCTACCCTACGTATACGTGTGGGTATACATATTTGTAAGAAAATTTTACAAAAAAATGATTGTAGTCATAAGGACTGCCAACATCTATATTCTATAGCACAGCACTACGGGCGCAAGCAGGTCAGTGACGCGGATCCATAAGTTTATCCCGTACCAAAAATCGGTCAACGCGCAAGAAGCTTTCACTTCAAAAACATTTTAAAAAAAATTTGCTTCCCATATAATTATTGCAAACAGTACCTAGATTACACAATAATAATACCTATTTGCGTATAATTTATGATCCTTTTTTTTTTTTGAGGGTGGGAAATCATCAAATAACTTCTCCCGCTCTGGGCGGAGCGGGAGGGCGTGTCAGACTCTTACTGACTAAAACCCACCCGTGTTCCTTCGGCTGCCCTGTTGCCGGGGGCCACGATCTCCCTTTCGGTTTTCTTCGCAACCCCGGCAGGCATCGGCCCTAGTGGACCCCTTCGAATCTGCTGACATCTCTTTGAGGCGCGCGTGGAACACAACGCGCCGTCGACCCGGGCCTGGTCCTTATCGGACGGTGAGCCACCCATTGCTCACCGTCCGCAAGCCCGCGCCTACGGTGGCCGGAAATCGCCTCGCGATTCCCGACGCCCTGGGCGTCTCCTCCTGCGGCGGTTAGGGGCGTGAGGGCGCGAAATTTGCCTCTCCCTCACGCGTTCCGCCTCCTCCTTCGCGAGCATTACCGCTTCGCAGAAGGAGGTGACGGCCTCCCATTTCCTCTCGCTCCGTACCATGGCCTGAACCAGGGCCGGACGCGAGAGATCACCGCCGCCGATCGCCTCCACGAGGACACGGCGATGCTCCGCCCAAGCTGGGCAGACCTCCACCGTGTCCTCCGGGCGATCCACACAATGGTGATACCCGGGCGTTTCCTCCCGCCTTATCCTGTGCAGGAACCTCCCGAAACTGCCGTGTCCGGTGAGGACCTGCGTCAGGCGGAAGGTGAGGACGCCGTGGCGCCTCTCTAGTCACTTCTCAAAGAGGGGTCTTATCGCCGCAATTGTGGCGTGCCCAGCGCTGGGTTGCGACAATCGCACTCTCCATGACGCCATGAGATCCCGCCGAAGCTCTGTCCGCTGTGCCGCGATTTCTCGTGGCAGCGGAGTTAAGCCCCGGCGTTTCGCCTCCTCGCGCCACTCCCAAATGTGCGCGAGGACCTTTGCCTCCAGATCCCATGGCGGTAATCCGGCAAGGAGGCTCACCGCCTCGCAGGAGACCGTGCGGTATCCTCGGGCCAGCCGGATGGCCATGACCCTCTGGGACGCGTTCAACCGGCGGGCTGGCCGCAGCCTTAGTGAACGCGCCCACACTGGTGCCCCGTAAAGGGCCATGGACCGCACGACCCCCGCGTAGAGCCTCCGGCAGGAGGCGTTTGCATCCCCTAGATTGGGCAGGAGCCGCTTCAACGCAGCCCCGGCCCGCTCCAGTCTGGGAGCCAAACGTCGGAAGTGTTCGACGAAGTTCCACCGGCTGTCGAGGACAAGTCCCAGATACTTCATCGTCGACTCGACGCCGATGTGAACCCCTCCCGCCATTACCTGGGAACCCGACGGTGGCGCATTCCGAGGTCCATGAAAACCCATGGCCTCGGACTTGTGCAGGGCCACCTCGAGTCCCAACTGCCGGATCGAACCCCGCGTGTCGCTAAGTCAGCCGCCGCCTGGTACGACCTCCCCTGTTAATTTATGATCCTAACATTATAATGTATGTAAAATTAGAAATACAGGGCATATTTTTCAGTGCCCCATCAGTGTGGAATGATGATCCGTACAAATGAAAATGCTCCAAAGCTGCTTCTAGCAAAAGCTGATAATATTGTGTTTACGCCCCAGTAAAAGATTTAAAATCAATGAAGAATGAAAGAAGTAGATAGACAGTAGGACTGAGCCCGTCACCACACGATTGTGATGTCAAACTACATAATCGTGCGTCTGTTACTCGTGACTTGTCGCAGTGTTTTTACGAGTGGTGTCGGAGCACAGCGTTAATCATTACAAATATGAACAAGGCAAATAATGCTATGTCGCTGTGATTAATTTAAGATGGATTGTGGTGTCAGTTGGGACAGGCGTCTGTTCAGCAGTTATGGGCCCGTATATTTATTGGTTGATACATTTTCTACAAAGTACATATAGTTTTAGTTGAATACAATACAGTGATGCTGGTCTTTAACCTTCTGCTATTATGGAAAGGGACATGCTACTAATTTGCGATTTTGGACCAGTTAAATTTGGTTTATTTTTAAGTGTTTCTACAAAGTCTGTTAATGTTTGAATAATATGACAATGATCATTATAATGAAGAGCCCGTAGTCCTTGAAGACGTACGAAGAAATTTATAGCACCTATACCCACATTTCGCCACTTTCATAAGACTGTGCTTGAAAAGCGGTTTCGGCAATCTGACGCAATATTTAGTATGTACGCATCATTTGAACGCCATGCCAACCACCAATAAGGCGAAGACATCCGCCAGATGATGGGATGATCTTATTAATTAGCATAGTCCTAATTTTTTACGAGGCACTAAGCAACTGTAACCAAAGAGGTGACAGTTAGGTCGCCAACCTTATCGAAGAAAAGGGAACTTATGGCTGTTTTCACATTCACTAAGTGACACTTAAATTAATCCCTAAATAAAAGTACACTGTTGGATTTTCAACGCTAGGCTCAGCGCTGAGAGTTGAAAATCCAACAATGCACATTTATTTAGGAATTTATTTAAGTGTCACTAAGTTGTCGGTGAAAATGGGCATTAGCCAATTATCTCTAATAGCCATGAAATTAAAATAAAATAAATCAACCAAAACGCAAACAGATCAATTAAAAGCTAATAAGAGGACAAGTTTTCCAAAAGTGAAAGGATTTCCCAAATCGGCCCAACAGTTCCCGAGAAATACGTTGTGTGAACTAACAAATATATTTACAAAGAAAATAAGTGCAGAAGGTCAACTCCATGTAGCTTGGAATCGCTTATCAAAATGTATTCTGACTATGTACAGACGCCTACAATACCAAAAAGTTTATTGATGTTCGATCTTGAGATTCTTTTTATGCTAACCATAAAACGAAATGATTTCAACTTGGTTTCATCCCATATTGTATGTCATTTTACGAGCTCTCATGATCCTTAAGTCCAAAATACTGCAATGTTGCTTGGGGTTAAAAACAAATATGGTGGTGATAATTTACCATACAAACCTTTTGCGTTGGCCTTGGCTCCCGTGCCGCACAGAGCTATCGGCTAAAATAACCACACATGGTCAACCATGGTGCAACCACTAGCAAACGGCAACGCAGCAGGCCCAAGAGGAGATGGATAAGTGGAAGGAGAAGAGGGAGGCCTTAGCCCCGCAGTGGGACACAAAAGGCTGATAATAATAATAATAATAGGCGATGGGCATTTATGGTACTTATCTAGCCTGCTAGCCCTACAATATTCAAGGGTTAATAATGGCCCCACTCTGATATCACAGTATCTTTTCCCATCGGGTTTTGCGCCGCAATTGTAGCTCTCACCACTGGGTCACTTTAAAGAGCTTATTAAAATCGGTAAGTACGGTTTTCCTTCTGAACTTACTTATTCAACGGCATACACTACATCTGGTGCAACCGGTCAACCACCGCTTTCTTTTCCGAAAAAAAAAGCGAACCTGAATTACATTTTATGATGCAACATTTTTTACCCTTTTTTTTCCTTTTCTCAAATCTCTATTGTGGTTTATTTCTTTTGAAATTGCTCACTATTTACTTTTTTGTCTGTTGAGTAATACGTTTTGTAGGTCAATAGCAATGTTAGATATTTGAAGAACTCAGTCACTTTTTTTTTGTTATGTAAGTTGTTAACGCTATGACGGAGCGGTATTCAGCTGAGTTTTCGTTTTTGGTTTTGGAATAATAATATTATGTAACGACTTTCATGTATGTATGTTTGGAGTTGATTCTTTCATTGTTCCTGTTTGGTAGTGTAAGGATATCGGGTTTTTGTGTGTTCTCTTTAGAATGATGTTACGATCAAGTTTCAACAAAAGGTTAACAGTCAGCCTAAAAAATCTATAAAGTGGGAACACACTGATTTAGATTTTTTATTGTTTTTTTTTTCTAGATTTGGCGATTTAAACTGTTTATTTTCCTTTCACCCACTTATTATGTATGTTAATTAATGATGAAGATGATTATTGTTGATTAATTATTTCTACACTACTTTTGCACATCAATAGATAATGTTCTTTGAAAAACTGGATGAGGTTGGTTGAAGAAGCTTTAAGAAGTTGAGATTGATAGATGTCATGGAGATAAATTACTTTTTTTTTTTGCAACTGAACCGATTTCGACTATTCTGCCAGCGTCATATGGTGACGACAACAGCTAAGTGACCTTAACGTAGCCGAGAACTTCAATACATTATGACATTGACAGCTGTCAACACCGTTTAGCTTTGAACTTAAACTGGCACCTTCAAACAAGCATAAATAAAACAAAAACGACGTAAAAGAAAAAAAAAGTAACCAGACAAATAAAATTGACCGTAATTTTCGCGGTCAGTGGCGTAATATCACGATTTTATGGTTTGTACACGGCGTACATAAACAATTGATAAGAGGAAACCTTTGGGTGTTTTTGGTGACAAATAACCTATAAATTATCAGGAAAACCTCTGAAGGAAGGAAGTTGATAACAGAATCAAGAAAGTTTTAAGATAAAATATCTTCCACATACTGCCTCGTTGGTCTAGTAGTCGCAAGCTCCACTGCTGAGCATGAGGTCCCGGGTTCGATTCCCAGGTCAGGCAAAGTGTTATTGGATTTTTCCATTAGGAATTTCTCAGTAGCAGCCTGGGGACTAGATTATACTTTTGATTTATGATTAATAATTTGACTATTACATGGGACTTAAACATAACTGGCGAAATGTGGGTGTATCTATTAGATACACCTCTGCCTAACCCTTCGGGGAAACAATTCGTGATGTAATGATATCTATTTAATAAAAATCATAAATTCTTTCATTCATTCACTGACAGACATCGCACAGACTAAACCACTGGGCCTAGAAGCATGAAATTTTGCGCAACAGTTCTTTTTATGAAACGTCATAAAAGCATGACGTTTCATAAAAGAAACTGTTTTGCAAAAATACAAAAAAAAACGCTCCCTAAAAAACTCAAAAAAAAAATTGAAATCATCAAATAACTTCTCGGGGGCTCTTACCGACTTAAACCCACCCGTGTTCTTTGAGTTGCCAGGGGCCACGGTATCCCTGTCGGACTTTCCCGCGAACCAGGCAGGCGTTGGCCCTAGCGGACCTCGTTAATTATATTGTACTGACATCTCTTTGAGGCGCGCGTGGAACACAACGCGCCGTCGACCCGGGCCTGGTCCTTATCGAACGGCGAGCTACCCATTGCTAGTAGTAGTAAATTTTGTCCCCTAAAAGGCTAACATGGAATGAAAGCTTACGTCATTTCTTCAATGGGAAACCCTATTTAGGTCGTATGGTTTGTCCATATATAACTATGTATCTTCTAACACTTGTGACAGATATGCGCATTGAAAAATTATCAACTATTATTTTGATATGGGTAAGTAATGAATCTGGGGTTAACTTTGATTTTTCAAATTTGACTCTGAATGACCTCGAAGTCAAGGTTCAAAAATCTCATTTGCCTGTAGTTTTATCAGCACCCTTAAAGATAATTTTAACAAAAAGAGCAATACATTGGTATTGCTCTTTTTGTTTTTAAATGTATAGGTGTGCTACTAGGTCTAAATACAGATGATTTTGGGGATCTCACCCATTGTAGTGAGCTTGAAGTGAACTGTCATTTCACCTGATACTAGGGATGTTAGTACACTACTGGCGGCTTACTTCATCAAAGTTTTCACGGTGAGATTTTTACAACAAAGCTCTCCTGATCTAGGTTACTGGGATAGGTTACCACAACTGTAGGTTAATGACCACACAAACAGCTTTCTTAACCGTCTTACAAGAGCACGTTATAATGATTATGACATTGTCAAGCCGGCAATGAAACATATGAAAGTGTCCAAGAGGCGTTATTTCAACTAATTTATTTAACACTACTGTCGACGGTCATAATATGCTTTCGCTGGAAAATTTTCACTTATAAGTTACAAGTGCCATTGGAAAATCAGTTTTACTTATTTTCGCTTTGACAGTGTAATTTTATTTGTGTAGGATGAAAGGAAAATGGGCTGAGTTGTCAATCACCATCGCCTTGCTGAATATGGGTTTTGAAATGGGTGATAATGCACGGTCAAATGGGAAATCGTCACAACCAAACAGCTTAGCAGTGGGATTGGCAATCGTAGATTGCTATTTTCAGCGGACAGAGACGTTGCAGCACACATCTATTTTATGCCTTAATATCACAAATACCTAGTTGGGTGAAATTAAAGACGAATTACGATTTTCCATGAAAACGTGTCGTCTGCCAAATCATTTATATACCCACACGCCCTACTACCTACATAATATAACATAACATCACGCCCTGTTTCCCCGAAGGGTTGGGCAGAGGTGTCCCTGTAGCAGGTTCACCCACACTCGCCAGTTATGTTTTAAATCCCGTGTCATAGGGGACGAGCCTATTGCCATCAACTGGGCACAAATCCAGATTCGGCTGCTACTGAGAAATTTCAGATAGAAAAACCCAATAACACTTACCCTACTACCTATTTCGGATAAACCCATACTTTTTTAGTTTGTGAGTAGGCAAATAATCCATTATATTCAGAATCAATCCAGGCTGATGTAAGAGTATTAAAAAAAAAATCGAACCTGAAAATTACAATAGAATTATTTTTATCTTGTACTTTAGCATATATTTAGATTATTTATGAATCATTATGACTTCCTGTAGTTAATTAAATACATATAAATTATATTTTTAAATACTAGAATATAAAAAAATAGTGTCCCACCTGTATCACAATACAATTTGAATTTATACTTACTTATATAAATATTACAAAACAATTTGTAGAAATCACACAAATATGTTCAAAAACCAGCTATGAGAAAAAATATCGTTCTGAAAGCGAGATAATTAAATTTGGCGTTCCTCAGGGTAGCGTACTGGGACCCCTCTTTTTTTACTGTACATAAATGACCTTCCGGGGCAAATAAATCACCCCATGGTGCTATTCGCCGATGACAGCACGGTAGTGATTGAATGTGACGATCCCAAAACTTATGAAAAGGAGATAAATATGACATTAAATAAAATTATATCGTGGTTTGACAGCAATAATCTAATTATAAACTTAGAAAAGACTAAAATTATGCATTTTTATCAAAGAATCCCGAATAAAAATCTTGACATTAGCTATTTAGGGACAAATATTGAATCAACTATTGCTACTAAATTTCTTGGTATCAATATAGATAATAACTTGACATGGAGATCTCAGACAGATGTAATATGCAAGAAACTTAATACATTTACCTATGTTCTATATAAACTTTCAAAAATAGTCAGTCTAAAATCCGTACTTACAGCCTATCACGGTTATGTTGCGTCAACACTCAGATATGGCGTAATGTACTGGGGCAATTCAGTTGATAGAGAATTGGTCTTTAGAGCCCAAAAAAGATGTATCAGAGCTATGTGTGGCCTTAAAAGCACAGACAGTTGCCAACCGACTTTTATACGACATAAAATCCTTACCTTACCATCGTTGTACATATACGAAACAAATATATTCGTCAAATCCAACATTTCATCATACAAAATAGCTGCTAAAAGTTCCTACAGAAAATTACGCGATAAAAATAAGTCAGAACTCGAAGTGACTTATGGCAAAACTGCACTTATGAATAAAAGCACATTCTGTATGGCCAAAAAAATATTTAATAAACTGCCCGAAAAAATTAAAATGTTAAATGTGGACAAATTCAAAAAAGAACTATTTAGAATTTTGACTAATAAATGCTATTACTCAATAAAGGACTATTTCGACGACAATTCTATAATTACTGCCTTAGAACACCCTACCTGACCTGTTTTAATGACCTTGAATTTTGTTCGACATTATCATTATTGATTATGGCATGTAATTGAACCATTTGACATTTATTTAGAAATTGATTGTATGTTTATTTTTCTTTTGATATGCTATGCCTATTTAAACTGATTTTATTACTGACGTGAAAGTTGACAGAATTTTAACAATTTGTTATTTTTAAACTTAAACAATTATATTTGTACGCCTCTGGGCAAAACATGGAGGATCTACCTATTTATAACACCTCACACTATGTGTAACTTGACCTGTGTTCACAAATAAAGCTTTCTGATTTCTGATTTCTGATTTATCAGAAACAGAGTTTATTATTATTATAAATATAAAATATGAAAACCATTCCATTTAATGTTCTCCCCTACATCCGTCAACGCCATCTCTTCTAAAATAAAAACGCTCAATCATCATTGATCGAGAATTTCCTTTAATAGGAATTCCATGCAGTTGCATCCCATCCCATAGAAAAGAATGGACATAATTACTTCAAATGATCTATGTCCGTTGACTTTCTCTAACTTAAGGGTCATTACCCCGAGGGCTCGGAGATGACTTAAGATTGAATAGGTACGTATTATGACACGTGATTATGTGTTTATCCTAAGTAGGTTCATTGTCTGGTGGGTATCAAACAGTGTTTCTTTGAAACTGTAATTTGGGTATAAATTGTAATGATTGGACTGATGTTTTGTACCTCCTTGATTAGTTGTTTATCACACACTTGATTGGTAAAATTATTATGGGATAATAAGACAGCATTTGCTATATCATTAACTACTTTTGGCTGAGTGGGCTGGCCGTGCTGGGCCACCAAGAGTGGGCTGGCCGTGCTGGGCCACCAAGAGTGGGCTGGCCGTGCTGGGCCACCAAGAGTGGGCTGGTGCCAAGAGAACGTGGAAAAATGTTAGACTGCCACTGCTGATTAAATCTGCATGTTGGCCATTTTCATCAACATTTGAGAGTCTTCCATATAATCTAGTATGGTACCGTTTGGGAATATAAGAATGGTATATATTTAAGATAATGCTATTTCGGGTCCTAAAAATACTAAGTAGCCAAGTAACTGCAACCAAATTGGATGTCACCGTACCGCTCGCTTCGCTCACTCGGGTTGGTCATAGTTCTAACTTAACCTTACCCATTTTATTGGGGTGCCCTAGCTTAATTACTGCGATCAATTCAGCTCGCACGTCGTTGGTCACTGATCTAACCTAACCTAACCCATTTAGTCGGGGTACATAGCTACTACAACCAACTGTGAGAAAAAGCCAGATCGTTAAAAAGAGGCTCATTTATTTTTTAAAGTGTGCTTCATTAGAAGCCAAAAATGTTTTTAAAGGTTCATAAATTTAAAAAAAGCATCATTTGAAGCTCAATAATGAGAGGATCTGTTAAATATTTCCCCATAGTAATATCGCGGGGAAACATATCGACTCCTCAACCTCTTTGTAATGTTAACCTGGTGATTAAAGAATTTAAAAATGATCAGTGCTTAGAAACAAGCTTTGTACGCGTACTCAGCGCTACCCCTACATATTTATTATGCGCACAGCCAAAGTGTGGAACTCTCTGCCAGCGTCTGTGTTCCGTTCCACATACAACCCGCCTGCCAAATCAAGAGTGAACAGGCATCTTCTGGGTACGCTCGATCCATCATAGACCGGCGAGTTAAGTCAGGTGAGATCGAGGTCCAGAACAGTTCAGTTCAGTCAATTCAGCAATAAAAAAATATAAAAAAACAAGCTTTGTCGCCCTTGCCAAGAAAGGCCTAGTAATAATTTCACAGAACTCCAAGCTCAAAGCCACATTTCAAGTAATTAAAGACTGCAATGTGGATACTAGGTTCGGTAATATTGTATCAAAAGGCAAACTTTATTGCGGGTGGAAATATTGTATCAATTCCACTACATCCGCACTACTTCCTGAGAATACAGCCTCTTTGTCTGTGGTTATCAATGAATAACCTTTTCTATTCTGTGAAATTGTTTGAATCATGGACCTATGTAAAATATTGATAACATGACGCCTGTACAACTAGCATTCCGAAGGCAGGCAGAGATGATGATAACAACTACTTTCGACAGGTTATGTTGTCCCATATAACAGGAAGCGAGGCTATTTTATTTTATCAACTGGGCTCAAATCCATACACCGAGCTGCTATTTAGAAAGGGGTTTGAACACTCTTTTTTTATGGGAACTGGCTTAGTCACCCCATCGCCTCGTTACATCGTTTACGATGTAAAGTAGGTAAAGTGTCCTTTACCCTACACCAGTTTTAAATACCATCCATAAACACAAATAAAAAATGTCGAGGGATATGGTGCCTTGAAATGTCACGTTGCCGAGATATTAATTGGAGGTATATATTTGATTTGTAACTTTGGTTCTATGCTCTGTTTAATGGTTCCAATCACACTTTACTGGACCTAGTGATCGAACCCATTTCTTTTGGGTGGGAAATTATCAAATAACTTCTCTCGCTTTTGGCGGAGCGGGAGGGCGTGTCAGACTATTACTGACTAAAACCCACCCGTGTTCCTTCGATTGCCCTGTTGCCGGGGGCCACGATCTCCCTTTCGGTTTTCTTCACACCCCCGGCAAGCGGCCCTAACGGACCCCGTCAATTCTGCTGACATCTCTTTGAGGCGCGCGTGGAACACAACGTGCCGTCGACCTGGGCCTGGTCCTTATCGGACGGCGAGCTACCCATTGCTCACCGTCCGCAAGCCCGCGCATACGGTTGCCGGAAATCGCCTCGCGATTCCCGACGCCCAGGGCGTCTCCTCCTGCGGCGGTTAGGGGCGTGAGGGCGCGAAATTTGCCTCTCCCATACGCGTTCCACCTGCTCCTTCGCGAGCATTACTGCTTCGCAGAAGAAAGTGACGGCCCCCCATTTCCTCTCGCTCCGTACCATGGCCGGAATCAGAGCTGGACGCGAGATCACCGCCGCCGATCGCCTCCACGAGGACATGGCGATGCACTGCCCAAGCCATGCAGACCTCCACCATATGCTCCACCGTGTCCTCCGGGCGATCCATACAATGGTGACACCCGGGCGTTTCTTCCCGCCTTATCCTGAATAGTGTAATGTTGCATGTTTTTACTTACGGTTTGGTTGTTAAAATGTTGGCCTTTTATCATACGTTCTCTCTAGATAAATGCATGACCATTGTCGGTGTGTTAAATATTCCTGAGGCTCTGTATTTCATTGTTATTGATATTTTCTGTAGATTTTCTTGTTGTGACACTTACCTATGTCAAATGTTAAACTGTCAGTTTCTTTTTATTTTTCTGTTTGGCTTAGTCTATGATGTTACTTTTTGGTTTATATAGTTTCAATTATTTTTATTGATATCGCTAAAACATTGTATTAATTATAATTTATTTTTATATTATGATTGTACAAAATAACTACAAATTAACTATTGTTCTAAATTTCATTTATGAAATTTACGCACTCCAAGGAGGTCCGATTATATTTGAAGAAACCACTGTTTGAAAATGGAAAATAATATTGATTTTGGAAACGAGCTGAAGGGTATAAAAGCAGAGGCCGTCAGAAGCAACGGGCTTTTCGATCTCGGATTCTATCTATCTCCGATTCTATCTCCGACTTTATAATAATAAAAGGGTCTGTCTCTCTTACAGTCCATCTTGGCCTGCCCTGGCCATTCCGTCAATCACTCCCGGCCGGAGCCTCCAACTCCCGAAGACTACCTCCCGCTGCAGGCCTCCTCTGAGGCCCAACCTCCTAAGAGTCATCGACCCGCCGAGGCCATCACCAGCCGCCAATCACTCCCTGCCGGAGCCTCCAACTCCCGAAGACTACCTCCCGCTGCAGGCCTCCTCTGAGGCCCAACCTCCTAAGTGTGCAGTGCCGATCCATAGTGTTAAACTGTGTTTTTTGTGTACTCCCCTTGTATATTTTTAATTATATTATAATATTCAATTATATTGTTATATTTTCCCTTACATTTTCCCCCTCTGGGAAAATGTAACGTTACAAATTGGCGCCCATTCAGCTTACCCACCCCCTCTTCCCTCTCTAAATTCTAAAACTAACCCACCCCCTCTTCCCTCTCTAAATTCTAAAACTAACCCAACCCCCTCTTCCCTCTCTAAATTCTAAAACCAACCCACCCCCTCTTCCCTCTCTAAATTCTAAAACTAAACTTTCACAAGTTTTTCAATTATATTTTGGCGAACCTTTATTCATCACCTCATCCATTACAACCTTTACTCAACACTTCTTATACTGAACATACTCGTAATACTACACCCCCACACACACTACGATTACCATTGTAATCGTCATCCATTCTTCGCTTGTACGTGTTAAAACCATCGTTCGTTCGTTGGTCATTTGCAAGTTGGGGTTTGGCTTACTTTACGACGTTCTATAGGAGAGTATCCTATAGACGTTACCACCTACTCTTTACTCTTTTCTTTACCTCACTACACTGCATCCCACACACTTGCACACCACTGCGGTTACCATACATTGGTAATCGTACCCAGTTTTCGCTTGTGTGTGTTAACTTGTCACTAGCAAGTTGGGGACTGGGACACTCCACGACGCCTGCAGGACAATATCCTGTGGACGTTTGTACAATACTGAACATTAATTTATTTTAATCATTACTCCATTTAGTTTGATTTGTTACCCACGGCTAAATTACTTAAAAACTTATTCCTAGACTAATATTTTTAAATCTTAAACAATGGATAGACCAATAAGATACTCGTACTTCAACAAACTTGAGCTTGAATACGAAGTTTCTATCAGAGCTGAAAGACCTGCTGAAACTTTGACAAATCGGAGATAATTCTATATATATATCGGAGACAAAAATAAATTGTTACAGTTTATACAATATTATTTAGAATATTATTTATTATTTAGTTTATATATTGTTTTAGTTTTTATTTTACTAAAGTTTTACAGTTTACACTGATTATGCTGCACTGAAATGGTTCCAAAATCTATCTAATCCTTCTGGGAGATTAGCACGTTGGATTCTTCGTCTATCATGCTTTGATTTTGATCTGAAACATAAGAAAGGAAAGGATAATTCCGTTCATGGGACATTCCGTTACAAAAGATTAAATTAGCACTAAATGGCTCTGTAAATGCTACCACAGGGTTCTTCTCCTTGATGTCTCTAAGAACTTTCATTTTTATTCATTTTCATAAGACTGTAAATACTTCATAGGAATAAAACTTTTTGGCATTGTTAATTTTAGTTTTTATGGAGCGGTGCATAACTCGTTAAATAAGCCATTATGTCGAGCGGTACTTAAACTCGTTAAATAAGCCTTAGTGTATCTATATCTTTATCTTATTTTTAAATACTTACTTGAACTTAAACTTAGATTTAATTTACTTGTACTTGAACTTGAAACTCGCAAGGTTTTTCTTAAGCACTAATTGCTTGTACTTGAACTTGAAACTTGCAAGGTTTTTCTTAAGCACTAATGCTTTAAAACCTTGACTATTTTTCTGAAACAGGAAAGTTTTGTAAATATTAATTAAGTTTTTTGTTGGGTTTTAAAAAAGGTGCGGGTTACGACACCTAATTAAAATAAATAAGCCTTCGTAACTTTAAAAAATAATTCCTTGTGGAGTATGCGTCATAGAATGTGAACCATATCCCCTAAGAATGCTGGTGATGTATGATTGAGAGAGCACGAAAGGCGAGTTGTTGAAAGGTGTATGAAAGAGCAAGGTCTTATTTACAACATCTAAATCTTTTCAGTTGATAATTTTCTTGGGTTATGGGGAATCATAATTGTAAGATACTACACACCAGATGTTAGTGTTTTCTTTCTTTTTAATTTTCAGTACCACTGTAAATAGTCTGCTAGATTTGCTAAGTAATGCCCTAAAAATTTTTTCATGGGATTCAAAAATTTTCCGGGGTTGTCGGGGAAATGTAATGTTGCATGTTTTTACTTACGGTTTGGTTGTTAAAATGTTGGCCTTTTATCATACGTTCTCTCTAGATAAATGCATGACCATTGTCGGTGTGTTAAATATTCCTGAGGCTCTGTATTTCATTGTTATTGATATTTTCTGTAGATTTTCTTGTTGTGACACTTACCTATGTCAAATGTTAAACTGTCAGTTTCTTTTTATTTTTCTGTTTGGCTTAGTCTATGATGTTACTTTTTGGTTTATATAGTTTCAATTATTTTTATTGATATCGCTAAAACATTGTATTAATTATAATTTATTTTTATATTATGATTGTACAAAATAACTACAAATTAACTATTGTTCTAAATTTCATTTATGAAATTTACGCACTCCAAGGAGGTCCGATTATATTTGAAGAAACCACTGTTTGAAAATGGAAAATAATATTGATTTTGGAAACGAGCTGAAGGGTATAAAAGCAGAGGCCGTCAGAAGCAACGGGCTTTTCGATCTCGGATTCTATCTATCTCCGATTCTATCTCCGACTTTATAATAATAAAAGGGTCTGTCTCTCTTACAGTCCATCTTGGCCTGCCCTGGCCATTCCGTCAATCACTCCCGGCCGGAGCCTCCAACTCCCGAAGACTACCTCCCGCTGCAGGCCTCCTCTGAGGCCCAACCTCCTAAGAGTCATCGACCCGCCGAGGCCATCACCAGCCGCCAATCACTCCCTGCCGGAGCCTCCAACTCCCGAAGACTACCTCCCGCTGCAGGCCTCCTCTGAGGCCCAACCTCCTAAGTGTGCAGTGCCGATCCATAGTGTTAAACTGTGTTTTTTGTGTACTCCCCTTGTATATTTTTAATTATATTATAATATTTAAATATTTCATTATATTTTCCCTCACATTTTCCCCCTCTGGGAAAATGTAACGTTACAATAGGAACCTCCCGAAACAGCCGTGTCCGGTGAGGACCTGCGTCAGGTGGAAGGTAAGGACGCCGTGGCGCCTCTCTAGCCACTCCTCAAAGAGGGGACTTATCGCTGCAATTGTGGCGTGCCCAAGGGATCGAACCCTGAGCTTCTATAGCAGAGGTATAATATAAATATTTGACCATGTATGGTAATCCAGGCGAGGATTGAACTTACTTAACTTAGCCCACTATATTGCTTACCTGATTTTTGTTCAGAGACCCGGAAGCTTTAAGGACCTCCTTCCTAAAAATATTTGCGTATTTATGTATTTCAGAAAACCAACACGTATTGACACAATTTCCTTTACCATAGTTCATATAAATTTTGGCAGCCGCTCCTGTCTGCATAATGCATGATATGCTATTGTGTTCTTTGTGTCACATCGAACCAATCGCATTGAGTAACTGTGCGATATTTACATGCGGCGAAAGTGAATACCGTTTTAGCAGGTTCAGAGTTCGTTGTTTAGTAGGTTAGTATTTATTTGTACGACTTCTTCTTATCGTATTGATTAATGGTATAGCACTTGATTTATTTAGTTATCATCGTCTGCCTAGCCTTATTTCAAATACGCTGAGATCGGCTTCCAGTCGAACCGGATGCAGCTGAATACCAATATTTTACATGGAGCGACTACTGACTTGCTTAATATAATTTATTCAGTCTTCTTGTCTTCATTTATTTTAGTCCAGTAGGTTTCTAATTTCATTATCAGTAGTGTATTGTGTTCCGCTATGGTGCAGATATACGGACAGAAGGTAAACTGGATCAGATGGGATTAGTACAGCTTTTTATGAAAGAGTATGTCTGAGAACTTATCTACTTACCTGCCTTACTACATCAGTCATATTACCACCGCTAAGAGATTTCTGTGTTTCATTGAAAAATATCATACTTTTACGCAAAAACCCATAATTACTGCTGCTTAGTTACAAACAGATGAGATATCTCAGCTTTGTTTCTGGGATGGCAACAAATTGATTTCTTTAAGCAGAGATATCAATAGTATGGAAAATACTGGTATGGCTGCAAAATAAAAGAAAACATCCTAAACAAATCATATGAATAAAACTATTAATCTTGAGTACCAACAGTTTAATTGATAACATCTGACAATAAATTATTAAGTAAATTTAATAAATTAATGAACTGACTGGAACGTAATATTAAATAAATGAAAATACATAAATAACGCCTTTTAATATTTACATTGCATTTAAATAAAAATGAGCACCTTTTAATAGGAAAACATCAAAATAAATATGAGATCTGTAACCTAAGTGGATTAATAAATATATTTGTAAATAAAATTATAATATTTGGCAATCGATAATACTTTCAATTTATAAATATTATGAAGAAAAAATATTAAATAAATGCAATAATTTATTTACATATGTACATGTGGATACAATATTCTTTGTATAATTATTATAAATATATATTTTCAGTCTTTGTATTTAAAATGTTTCACAGCATATAAATAAATATATAAATATATATTCGTACAAAAATATGCTCATTCAATACACAAAATACTTATAAATATATGTTCAAAAATATATAAAAGAGAAGTAAAAAAATATTAATATTGCTATTCTGCCGATACATAAATTAATTAAAGCACACTCCAAAGTCTTGTAATATATAAGTTTAAAATATATAAATAAATAAAAATATTATTCGTACTTACTAAAAAAATAATGTAAATAGGCCTATACAAAATGTTACGTATTTTTTTATTTAGTTTTTATAGAGTATTCGAGGTACTTAAATAAAACCTTTAATGCTAAGAGAAAATAATTTTCTCGCACTAATTTTTCCGTTTTTCTATAATTATTATAACCAAGACCTTCTATGATATCCCATAATATAAATAGCTACTACAGTTTACTGACCCTAGAAGTAAAATAAATTATATTACACTCTAAAATATTCATTTTCAACCTGGTATTCTTGGAGCAATAATGTTTTATCGAACAGAATAAATAAATAAAAACAATAAATAGATAAAAAAAATATGACACACATATTTATAGGATTCAATTCGAACGTTCATCCAACAGTAGTGTTTTTCTGACTTTATTTACGGAATTCAATAAATATTTTTATTTTGCAATGATTATTTAGAGCGAATAAATAACGAAAAAATATTATTTTTATATTTAGATTTTAGAATAAAAACATGCGACAGGCATTCTCCTTCAAATGTTGCATAACTATGTACTCTATAATTGTAAATAATTTAATTATAATATGTTGTCTATTCATTATTTATATGAAACCGATTGGTCCTTAGATTCGCGTATTAATTAATGTTAATTAACGGTGGGTTCGCTGGCTATTGGGCATAGGCGTTGTACGCTAAGTCTTGAGATTTCTCGAGTGACCTGGAAACAAGACAAAGGAATCATGAAAATAATAATTTAACAAAACACTATAGGATATGCAAAAAATAAATAATGTGCCTATCGACAGTAAGCGTTTACTAAGAAATTCCGTGAATCTTAAATGAAAAATTTCAGGATTGAGTTATGTACGAATTATTTGCTAGTCTACAAAAATTGCATGCAATTTAATTTGCAAATATACAATATTATTTATAATACTCTGCCCATGTGCTAACCTACGGCCCAGAAAAAAAAAATGTCATTTAACGTAATTTATATTTAAAAATTATCCAAAATAATAATAAAAAATCCTAACCCTGGGTTGCCCCCGGCATTTCTCTCGAGGTGGTCACTTTGCGCAACGCTGGCAAATTAGAAAAAAGAAATGTCAAACTTTCTGCAACAAACTATTTAATGAAAAACATTTTTAAGCTCAAAATAAAAACCTTTTTGAAATGCATGCAAAAGAAAAACCGAGCCGGGCCTTTAAAAAAAAAAACATAATTCGCGATTTACGATATTTTGATAGTCGAATGAAAAACAAAAAAGGATCTAATTCATGACTAAAAACTGGTGCATCTCTATACGTTTGTGTTACCCGTTTCATTGGTTTCCCCGTCAATGAGCAAGTTAATGTCTTAATTTCCTAATAAACTGGTAAAGCCAACTACAAAAACAATCTGTTTAATCTTGGTGCGTTTTCTACAAGAAGCTATTAAGCCGTCTATGAAAAACTCATTGTTCATTCAGAGTGACTATAGGCCTCAATTGCACGGAAACCTACACTTCACTCCAAAATAATAAAACATTGGTAACTTAAAATGACACATCACTGCAAACATGATTCTACGTGAGATGAGTCACTTCAAAATGGTGAATAAAATTATGCCCACACGGGATAAATGTTCTAAGATTATTCATTTACCACAATAATTTTCAGCAAAAACCTCACCTGCTCCACCCAGAGCCACCATGTCCGGCCGAGACCACCACTTCATGAGCCTCATGTCCACCCCCGCTCGGAGACAAGAGTTTCTTCAACCCAATGATACCAGCCAGTACCAGTGCCAATTTGGACACGATGAGTGCCTTTCCAGCCAATAGTGCCAACGCTCCGAAGGCCAGCGGTACCATCATGCCTCCGATAAGCAGGGGGATTGCGAGAAGAGGCGCCAACTTCTTTCTTTTGCTACGTCCCTGGTCCTCTGATAATTCTGAGTCATCTTCGGTGGGGAATTTGACCTAGAATTTAGAAAAAAGGGTCTGTAAGTAAATGGTTCAGGTATTCAAAATTTATCTAAAATTACGATGAGGAATATAATGGATCACGTGACTGAGCTCATCTATTATAAATTTTTACTGTTGTAAATCATAAGGCACCTTACACCCTCCGTGGTAACAAAAGCGTTTTGTATAAAATAATGATGTTTCTGACTCGGAAAACCAATTTCTCTTCAGATATTAAGTTTATTTAGCCTACGATCCCTACACTTCAAATAATTTGCGTGATTCTAAAGAAAGAATAACATGGAAACTTACATTTATAAGAGAAGTAGGTTTTCAGAAGCGGATACTCAAAAGCGGTTACTTCTAAATTTATTCATATCAATATTTATTCCGTGTTTGCATGTAATGCTTATTACCTCTAGGTTACCGATACATTATAAAAGTTACTAATTACTACAAAAAAGTGTATTGATTCCTCGAACCGAACGAACGCATGTAATAACAAATTGTAACTCAGTTCAAACGTATAATTGAAGAAAATATTCAATAACTTCCTACAATAGAACACGCGATAAGAAAGTGCGGAAGATTTTAAAATTATGTAACATGAAAGAATTGTAAAATATTAATTAGAGAAATGTTCGGGCCAATATGCGTAACATGCATGAGCTTATCTAATTAGTAGGTAACTAAAGAACAAGGAAGAGAGAAAAAAAGGAAAAGTTGCAAACTGAAAGAGCAGTTATAGACGTAAGTTCGAAAACAGTTGGGATAGAAAAGTTCTATAGGAAGAGCAACCAAGAACTTATAAGTGGAATAACGGACAATCTTTCACTCATTGAACCTTTGAAATCAACCCAGAATCAGTTTTTAGAAAAAAGAAGACTCGTGTTCAGCAGTGAAAAATTTACGACCGTAATATTATTATGATACAAAAATTCTTTAAAATAAACTTCATTCTAAGTTAAAATTATCTGCACAATTTATGTCTTTCAAGAAGAAAGTTATTTTTAACGACACAACTCAGCAGGTTGACGAACGCATAATCATTGCTACAGTAGTTCAGTAACCAGACGCGAACGTACTCATTTTTCAAGACGAGGACCCTAACCTCGAGTCAGGTCAACACAAATCTTAAATTAAATTTAACTTCCTGAAAGATAATCAAGACTAATGACCGACCAGTGAAAGATTACCAAGAAAGCTAACCAAAACACAATTAAGATTAGTAGGAAAAAACCTTTTTAGGAGAGAATAATATCTGAAGACTGCGACTGGATGAAGCGTTGGTGAACTTTGACCCTTAATTGAACAAAGTCTAAAAATGCTCTTTTCTAAAAATTTCTTTTCGAAAAATTTCTCATACAAAAATTCTTACTAGTGTAATTAGTTTTGGCATTGACGTCTTTACATTATTCAAGTGTAGATGTTCCTGCTGCCTGACTTTCGACCTGTGTGAACTTTACCTCAGTGTCACCATAGTTGAACTTTTTATCCTTTTTAACTCCAAGATTTTTTTTCATCATAACTAAAGTTGAGTGTTCCAATTTATGAGACCCATATAAACCTATTGTATATTTATGTTTAGCGGAATACACTACAGCTAGTAGTAAATGTTCAATAACTTGACAGACCGAATCTATTCAACCAAGAGCCAATCACGCACCTATCCCTAATGAGATTACTAGAAACGACACGCACTGCCGTGCAAACCCCTCATTTTGCACACATTACATTTTCTTTACGCATATCAATTATCACGCATGGACCAATTAGAAGAAACTGCAGAGTTTAATAGAGTGTGGCCAGCAAAAAGTGAAGATGGACTAATTAAATGCAATTATGAGATGCATCGGGAAAGTTGTCA
Source organism: Omphaloscelis lunosa (assembly GCA_916610215.1). NCBI lineage: Eukaryota > Metazoa > Arthropoda > Insecta > Lepidoptera > Noctuidae > Omphaloscelis > Omphaloscelis lunosa. The sequence continues at coordinate 1,940,967 of OU744266.1, read as the reverse complement.
CGCTGCGTTGTTGGGTGGTATGCTGTTTTTACGCATTAACTGTAAGATTGAGCCGTCACGCTTTTACGGGGGTAGCCGGATCTAGCTGCAACCGGAACAGACTCCAGTACAGTTTGATTTATATTAGAGCATCTTCAAGATGGCAGATTGTTTTGATTGCAAAAATCTGGAAGAATTGATGTTGCTTAGAAATGGTCTAAGAATGGGCTAGTAGGAATACATTTTAGACTCTAGAATGACACTTAGATAGATTGATTGAGGTGGTGACATTTCAGGTAAAATGTGATAAGATTTTACCTGGGAAGTACTTCGATTAATGACGAGGGTTAGACGGCAGATATAACATGCGTTAGTGTTGAAAAGGAAGTTTAGAAATATGGTAGAAAGAACATGTGTTCGTACAATGACAATGATGTGCTTTTGGCGGTGCGTCCTAAAAGAGTCACAAAAAAATTATACAATTCATAGAATGAAGGAAGAGTGATATGCAATGAGACATTACCATTCATGGCCGATACGATAGTTTCAACTAATTACAATCTAGACTACGATAGACGATATATCGACTGATAACGACGGTTTAAAATTGATTGAAAGGAGTAATATTGTTAGTAAGCTTAATCCCGTTAAGTGTTACAAACGTGAATAAACTACAAAGTTAAACTAAAGCAGTCGTTTTTTTAATTGTGGGTGCGTTATGAACGGGTGGTGCAAGATGGTAGGTGGGTTGATAGCCACTACTTTTCTACTATGCGGAGTAAGTTAATAATAGTGTCGGCTTATTAATGACAGGCATAGTTTAATTCGTTACACTCAAGTGACTTTGCCATTGACAGAAAAAAGCGAGTATAGGGCATTAGCTAAATACCAGTTTGCATTCCTTTCAAATGTTCATGCTTTTTCTCTACCTGATGATACATTGTGCAATCTTTTATGCTTATTATGTCCTCTGTACAATTTTGCAAATGTGCTGTTGTATTGCAAACTATGTCACACGCACTCACAATTTTAGGAATTTCTTGAATGAACTCCTAATGATCGCCACAGTTACCAACAGTTGAACTTGGACTATTTTGTTCTACTTACATTACTATATCACGATTTTATTCAGGTAGAGATTCTCTTCATGTCAATCATCCAATTAGCATTTGATCATGAAGAGACTATTCAGGCTTATTTTGATGTAATAGTAAGAAGTAGGACGCTGAACTTCAACCTTTTGGGGTTTTGATTTCACCCTCGCAATTTAGGTTATCTAATTTTAGATACAGTAACAACTTCATCCAATACTGTGCACAGAAGTGATATGTCATTATGTGCCTATTATATATTCTTGTTTTAAATCTTCTCCAAGGTTATTGACATCATGGATATCAAAAGTAGCATATGAATAATTGAATTTAGTCTGTAAAGCCATCGTCCATTCCAGGTCAAGTTATTTAATATCAGTTAACATATTGCAAGTGTATGTTGCAGTTAACAAATTGCAACCCTAGCATTTACTAAACGTACATAGTCAGTATCAGTAGGTATTTTTTCAAAGGGTCAGAATGCTGTCCTCATCACCTGTTAATTCCGACAAAGGATGTAAGATCATCTACTATTTTACTCTTTACTAATTTCAATAAAAGTTTCGCCACCATTGTTGATAGAAAACCCAAGAAATGAATGTTCTGAAATCAAACCTACAAGCCCATAAAGCCGAGCCCGGAAGCAAAAACTATTACAACAGTCACAGAGGCGACTAAATAGATTCATAATACCTAGATTACTTACGGTGTATCAAGAACGTCGTTTGAATAATAATTACCCTATCATACCACTGTCTGGAAGTCGCATTATGTGTTATATCATACAAACAATGAATGGATGTGAATTAACTCATTCAGAGTCAAGTTTGATTGAATTTGAATGGTAGATCAAGTTATTACTTAAGTTAGGTGTATCAAACAGGAAAATTTAAATGGTATTACGTGTGGCTAATATAATAGCCAAGCTGAAGGTCCAAATGAATAACTAAAAGCATGCGATGTGTGCGTATTTGCAAAAGATAGATGATATAAAATTGTTATCTAAGGAACGTCGAAGTTTTAACCTGACACACGTAGTGAAACTTGAGAATGCGAATACCAAAGAACTTTCAAACTATAACCGCTGTATCAACTGGCAGTATCATTTACAGATAACATAGCATAGCAGTATTCACTTATTATAGCCATTCACTAAACTACTTTACTTAATAACAGTTGCTCCTAACAACACTGAAAGTGAAGATAAGGCATCTAATATTAATATGCAAAGAAGGAGTGATGATCTTATGATTTAAATAGAATATAGGTAAATCATAGAGGTGAAATTTATTTGGCAAGGGCAGAAAAATGAAACTGAGAAATAAAACTAAATTTCTGTGAAAATGTATAACGATGTTACGGCCTCAGACTTGGAGAGACCACGTGGCACTTTTTGTAACCTATTTATAAACTTACATGTATATGTCGCCATAAGCAATCACATAGTATATTACTTTTTTACCTGTAAAAGTTGCTGAAAGATCCTCAGCTTCTTTGACTTGTTTTGAATAAAATGTTATTATACTCGTAATTGTGTTTGTTTCACGTAACTACTATTTCAACTAAAGCCATCACAAGTCACCTTCTCTTTTATCATCATCTTCATCAATTTACATATCTAAATCAGTTGATTACTTACTGACTAACTTAAATATCAAAACACCTTACCTGCAATGTATGGGACCTCATAAAGTTAACGACTTTGTCAAAAATGAGGTTGTTGAGCGACACCTCGTCCATTCCCCTGGGGATCGCTTCTTCCTTCTCCACAATATTCACATCCTTATCTTTGGTTATCGTTACCCCATTCAGGATGTCCAACTCCTCAGTTTTCGTCAGCCTGCTCAAAGTCTTCGCCAATTTTCTTTTGAGGCAGTGCGAAATGTCGGACCCGCTGCAATCTTTGTAGGTCTCATACGCTAATTTTAGATCTCCTAGAACATTATCGTCTGAGCTTCGAGCTTCTAGTTTATTCTGTGTCGTGGTCGCCGTTCTGGCCGTGGCTGCGGCGACCAAGGTCAATATCAGAAGGTACTTAACCATTTTTGTTGTTTGCACTATGTTGGCTATATGGGCACTGTGTATACTAGAGCAATGGTTGCGTTTATATGCGCTTAGTGTCACGGTACACTGGCTATGGCTGAGAGGGATGCAGCGATGCATTTATGTTGTTAAGTACTGTCGGGAACTTATTTTGTTGTTGTAGAATCGATAAAATAATTAAGTGATTATAAATTTTCATAAGTTTGATAAAAGTATCTTATTTTTTGTCTCCATTTGAACCTTCAAAGTTCATAAAATGGTCAACGACATTTAAAAGATAATTTGAACGAGCCAATAATGTCTTGATTGATCTAAACACCAAATAAATTATGATAAGTTCACATTAGTACAGCTTTCCTGTATGTCAATCTCATGCTGCACTTCGTGCATCAATACACAATGACGTGAAATAACGAAGGCCTGACGACACACATGACTCTTGTAACTGGCTATAACGTCATCAAGATGCTTCTGTTTGCCCCAAACCTGCCACAATGCAGGTGTTGATAAAGTATTACGGACTAAAAGTTAGAAGATATTGATTTCAATTAATTTGAATGTCTTTCACTAAATGTAATAAACCGATCGACTATTTCTGCACATGTGACTTGGTACCCCTTAACTGCTCCCAAATTGATGATTTTTATTTTTTTACATACTTCCTTGATATAATATCTTCATTATTTGACATTATATACCTACAATATTCTGTATTTTTATCCAATTAGATTACAGCTGTAGTGGCAATCATGTCATTTGATTTAAATAGATCCTTATTTATATTATTTTGTTTATCTTTTTTTAAAAATTCTTTTCTTTAGTTTTTGTGAATGTGAGAACGTTGTAGGCTGTGGACCATTTTTTATTTTGCTAAATACCTGGTACTTGTTGATAGACCTACACTGTCCTCTCATACCTATTAACACTGTAATTTGAAAACATTGTAAAACCATTTATTTTTAAAAGAGTAACCGTGGACTTCTTGCCAGCTCTTCTCCATAGGAGTGCATCTGCTTCTGATATTTAATAAGTGCCTTTGTAGGTTAATGTGAAATAAAAATAAATATTTTGAACATTGTTTTTTTTTCTTGTTGACAGTTGTGCCTTGAACTTATTTAAAAGAAGGGCTCGATTTCAACCTTAGTATCTGAGTACGTAAGTACTTATTATTCCCCAAAATTCTAACCTTTACTATTAAAAAAGCAATATTTGCAAATATTTGTAAACACATTCTGAAAAACGGCTCTAACGATTTCAATGAAAGTTGCAATACAGGGGTTTAGGGGGCAAAAAATCGATCTAGCTAGGTCTCATAACTGGAAAAAATCGTTTTCTCCGTATTTTCATGTAAGCAGAGCTCGGTCGCCCAAAGTTTAGAACTAGATGGCTACCTTACAATAATGACATGGCAGATTAGCAGCACGGAATTAGTAAGTACCTACTATCACGGTATCATGGAATTAGTTAGTACCAACTATCATGGTAGCATGGAATTAGTATGTACTATCATGGCAGCATGGAATTAGTATGTAGTATACATGGAATTAGCATGAACTTTCGTATTCTATTAAATGAGCATTCTCTATTTTCACCAGAGCAGAGCTCGGTCACCCAGGTACTACTATTAAATGAGCAATAATTTTATATATTATTTGTAATCAAGTTCTCGAAAACGGCTCTAACGATTTCGATGAAAGTTGCAATATAGGGATTTACGTGGGTAAAAAATCGATCTAGCCAGGCCTCATATATGGGAAAGTTCAGGAGCAGAGCTCAGTCGACCAGGTACTCTTATTTATACCAAAAATATTCAAATACCATACTTTAATATTTTCTCCCCAACTGTACGCCACCGGACTAGTTCAATTTAAAACAGTTTGATATCGTGACTTAACTGTTATGAGGTGCATCTTCGCCCACTGAGGATTGAAATTACTGAGATCATTTCGATCTGGTATCGATTTATTGAACCAATCACTGGTTATAACTTTGGGATCACTTTCTATGGGATGTTGCTTACTCGTCACAAATGAGAAGACAGTTGTTGAAAGTTTAAATGCTTTAGATTTTGCTTTTTTTGGCTTGAAAAACTAAGGAGTAGACAGGATTTCTTCATACTTACGTTTATCGTGTTCATATGTATTGTCCAAACCAATGAGATGCTTAGTTACTTCCATCCCGCGTCAACTCCATCCCGGGCTCATATCTTACAAAAAATCGAGCATCATCATATCTACAGTCGTCTTCATGACTTCATCTTAGTCAATCAATGATTTGATTTGAAACGTTTTGCACACACACCTATATGGAGGACGTTGCTCATTCATCATTATGAAATGTACTGAACGTGGATACGCGATATTGTATCAAACAGATTAGCGATCGCATTATGACGCCCATGGAGGTTATCTAACCAGTGACAGTAGGGTTTGAACTATGAGCAAAAAGTCGAAAACCACGTGGTCATGGTAAAGTAAGACGTCTGTGGTATTCATAAATTTTGATAATGATACCCCAGAGATTCATGGGACATAAATCGAACTGACTAATTGAGTAACTTATGACAATAAAACATGAAAAATATCTAAGTTAAATAATGTTATAACAGTTCCAATATATTATTTCGTAATGAACTTTCCGACAAGTTAATTGGGGAACATGCTTCGATTTTTTTCAAACACGAAAATATACTATTTGATGATTAATGAACATGCAAAACGAAATGTATAAATACTTGTTGTTATACGTGATTTCAGTCGCAATTTAACATTTCTGTCATAGGAATCAAACTGAAATAAAACGATGACTGACTGACGTCAGTCATCGTTTTATTTCAGTTTCAGTGTCAGCAAACCCTAAACACAGCAGTACATAATTTGTTGAAATGAGTTCAGTAGTCGAACTGTTTGAGTGATAAATGATCAATTCTATTGTTTGTAAATTTTGACGTTTAAAAGTGCCTTTTATGTGCCTAATTGAATTAAATTATTTGACTTTGATAAACTATCTCAAATAAACACAAAAAACATATCTTAATTGAATAACGATTATCATACAAGTTAAAAACGATACACCTAGACGCCTAGGGTAAGTGACAACTCAGCCCGAGTCAACTCAACCCGAATAATAATACCAGATACGACTTCGTCAAAACGCCTTAAAAGTGGTATATACCGTCGACATATTACTGACTACTTCAAATATTGAAGATTGTTTTATTTATTGATAAAATTTATTTATTTACTACTATGAATAAATTTCATAAATATTATTCCTAGCCGTTTGATTATAAGGGTGCTTGAATTATATTTATGAGGATGCCTCTACCCTACAGAGAGATGATAAAGGTTGAAGTTTTATTCCTATTGTATATAAATTCCATCACTACTATAACTCATCAAAAATATATACTTTTCGATGATGACATCTCTATTAATGTGACATCTGATAAAAAAAAAACAATACAGTTAATGACCACTAGACTGAAATTAATAATGTGATTGAAAAATTGATTGAATGGCTAAAGGAAAATAACTTATCTTAAATCTAAAAAAGTTTGTTTATATACAATTTTAATAAAGCAAAAAATGTAAAACACAATATTCAAATGAATATACATAGAATTCACGAAGAACCGCAAACTATTTTTCTTGGAGTAACCTTGGATCAAAACATCAACTGGAAAGCACATGTTCATGCAGTATCCAAACGAATTAATAAGAAACATAACGAACATTAAAACGTCTATAATAGCATATCATGCATATTTTGAATCAGTGCTTCGCTATTGCTTAATTATGTGGGGTAACAGTACTGATCAAAATAGAGCATTTGTTACACAAAAGAGATGCGTTAGACCATTATGTGGCCTTAAACCCGACGAATCTTGCAGGCCGGTGTTCAGGAAACTTAATTTGTTACCGCTGCCGTTCCTTTATATTTTTTAAATTTGTGTGTTTGTGTGGAGGCATAAAGAATTGTTTGCGAAAGACAGCGATATAAATTCTCGCAACAGGCACGACCCCTACAGGCTCGTGTTAATGTCCTGCCAAGGCTTGCGAAACATAATAAAAGCTGCATGTTTATGTGTGTTCAGGTATACAATAGAATACCAAATTAATTGGAAACATTAAATACAAGATTGTTCAAAATTAAATTAAACAATCTGCCAATAGTTTTTACAGTGTTAGGGAGTTCCTGGAACATTAAATCGCATGATGACTGATTGTTTCATTACGCGTGTTCTATTAAGCAAAACATGTCTGTTCACATTATTAACATGACCATCTTTTATACCATGTTTTTAGAAAATAAATGATATTTATATTTCTAATAATATGATGATGCGATCATAGCTTGTGATTCATAGTCATTTCACTTGTTATGATTTAGTGTATATTTAAAAAATATATATAATTTGATATGTAAATCTTAAAATTCCAACATACAGAATAGGTCTTGAACACCATTACATAGGAATATTTCATCACATGCAACGAACACATCTATCACGCGAAATTTTAATAGAACACAAAAACTCTTATTTTCATTGCGTTTGTAACTCTTAAATCAATATTGTCGAACAAATTACATTATCATTAGTGACACGCAAATTACATGCATGGAATATAATAGATGGTCTTCTTCACATTCTATGATATTGTAATACTCGTTTAGTACACTGATCTTTCCATCGAACATAGCTTTCGGTCAACGAATTATATTTGTTATAGCCATTAGGTATCTAATGTTCAAAATTCAAAATAAAATAAAAGTGGTGGCACTGCGGGAGGTGCCGACAGAAGTGAAAACATGAACAAAGTCGCCTTGATGGAAGAAAATTACTTGTAAAGAACGTAGATCCGTAACCTTATCTAAATAAAGAGCACAATCACGTTTACAAAAAAAAAAAAACTTCCGAAACCTTTAAAGTAAAAATACTTGCATAGAACATTGCTCCGTAAATTAATATAAATAAAGATCATAATCACGTTTACAAGACCTTTAAAGTAAAATTACGTGCATAGAACATTGATCCGTAACTTAATATAAATAAAGAGCACGATCGCGTTTACAAAAATGAAGTGTTATCATGGTGTCGCGAAATTAATGGTTTAGTCCATCTCAAAAATGCCCAACGCGCCTAAAGAAATTTTCACTTCAAAAATCAAAATATTTGATATTTTAATGTTCCTAAGGGCGCATTCCACTATGTCGTGACGATTCATTTATCGTTGGACGATTGACGTTTCAAGCTATTTCCATTGGATCGTGACGACATTTCGCAACAAGAGTCCGACTGGTAGTGACACGCCAATTAGTCGTGACGTTTTTTTTTATCGTTTTACGACTGTTGTGCTAGCCGTTTCCATTAACTTGACAATCTGTCGTCACTGCAAAAAAGTCGTAGACGACAGTTAATCGTGTCATCCTATATGTGAACACTTCCATTTAAATACACAAGCCACGATGCTTTAAACAAAACGATAATATTATGTCGTCACAACATAATGGAAACCCGCCCTAAGGATATATTTAATTACAACTTTCTTTAGAACGCGAACTTTTTAGCCAGTAGCATCATTCATAGCCTAATGTCAACAATGCACATTCAATTTGTATTAGTCATCCAATTGCTAGAATATCACGTACTTTTGATTTCAACTTCAAACTCAACCATGAATTTGTGTGTCTAAAACTATTTCGATCAAATATTTACCATGTCGTGTGTTAAAATAGTGATTATAAATAATGCATAATTATACTCGTTCTATTGTATATTACCAAAGACGGGGGAAACACCTGGATGAGGGAAGCATGGCAGCCAAAAGACTGGTAGAAAGGAAAGGCATAATACCCAGCAAAGAGTGGTTCTAGGCTGAATAAGTGCAAATGATGATGATGATTCTCATTCTCATTGAAAATGATAAAATGTGCAAGTCATTTCTAATGCATAGCTACTAAATGTGTAGCGAATTTGACATCCATTCTGTGTAGTTACAGTGCAGCAAGCTTATGAGCCACGTTGTCTTTAATTGAAACTAACAAAAGCACTTTGAAAATTGACAAGATGTGTCGTTTTTTGGTCACCGACAGCTACACTGTCACACGAAAAAAACAGTAGCACTCCGGGAGTGCCGACAGAAGTGAAAACTTAAAAAAAAATCGGCACCGTGGTAATCAATGCGTTGATGTCTTTTACTCCATGCACCGCGGTAATCAACGCGTTGATGTCTTTTTAATGGTCAAAAGCTGGTGTCATCATGGTGTCGCGAAATCAATGGTTTAGTCCCATTACAAAAATGCCCAACGCTTCTAAAGAAGTTTTCACTTCAAAATACGGTTGCATTTCTTGAAAATATAAATAAACAAACAATGGCCCTTAAGGTATGGGAACGCCCATATCCAGCAGGCATAACAACACTGGGAGAGGCAAACTTCGCGCCCTCACGCCCCTAACCGCCGCAGGAGGAGACGCCCAGGGCGTCGGGAATCGCGGGGCGATTTCCGGCCACCGTAGGCGCGGGCTTGCGGACGGTGAGCAATGGGTGGCTCACCGTCCGATAAGGACCAGGCCCGGGTCGACGGCGCATTGTGTTCCACGCGCGCCTCAAAGAGATGTCAGCAGAATTGAAGGGGTCCACTAAGGCCGATGCCTGCCGGGGTTGCGAAGAAAACCGAAAGGGAGATCGTGGCCCCCGGCAACAGGGCAATCGAAGGAACACGGGTGGGTTTTAGTCAGTAAGAGTCTGACACGCCCTCCCGCTCCGCCCAGAGCGGGAGAAGTTATTTGATGATTTCCCACCCAAAAAAAAAAAAATGCATAACAACACTGTTATAGAACATCTCAATGAAGTAAAATCAGTAACATCCAGGGTAAATTCAATTAAACGTACAATTTACTTTAAAATAACGTGATCTTCGCCGTTCATCGGAAGTGGGGCACGATAGTATTAACAAGTTATATGAGATGAACGAAACACGCAATGTGCTTGATTATAACAAGGCACAGTGTAACTACTTACAGTGGTTCATCGCCCGTAGATTTCACAGATAAATGTAAAAAAAGGTGATATTTTAATACCTTAGTGCCTAGAGTGATAAAAGGATCTTTTGGGGCTTGATTGACATTTTAAAGGGGGCGTTGTTAGTAATCACAACAACAACATTATTTTCATTTTTTTTAAGTGAAAACGTTTTTAAGCGCGTTGAGCATTTTTGAGATGGGACTAAACCATTGATTTCGCGACACCATGATAACACCTCATTTTTGTAAACGCGATTGTGCTCTTTATTTATATTTCGTTACCAATCAATGTTCTATGCAAGTATTTTTACTTTAAAGGTTTCGGAAGTTTTTTTTTTTTTGTGAACGCGATTTTTATTTTATTTTATTATTTGTATGTGTTGTGTGTCACTAACTGTGTTCAAATACAAGTTATTCTTTCTTTCTTTCTTTAATCATTTGTGAAATTGTTTTGTGTGTGTTTTTTTTTTAAACAAGATGGCGGCAGATTTCCGATTTTTGTTACGCGGCAAAATATTCTTGTACAGGTTTCAGATTTGACAGAACCTGAGAAATTACAAAAAAAGCACTTAGAACAGGGATAGCCAATTAGCTTAAATGGGGGTCCGTTTAAAAAAAATATATATCACTGTTGCGGTCCGTTTGGAAGACGTTATTAGCAATCAAGATTAAAAGATGTTCATTGGCAAGTCGAGATCGTTTACACACAAATTTTATCCAAAATTATTGGAAAAGAACTTGAATATTTTTGTGTTTTCTTGGAAATCGATAATTTGCATCTGTAGAGTAGCTTTATTACTCCCGAAAACATTTGCAGCTTCGTGCGGCTTGCGTCTCGCGTCGTCCGTTGTCATGTCGTGGGCAGAAAATACAAAGCACGAGCTTAGTTAAATTAATCAAAATTATAAGTAAGATCATAGTTATAAATATTACTGTTTACTTAAGCTCCGCACACAATAGGTCAGCGGTCCGGATCTGGACCACGGTTTGCCTTTTGGTGACTCCTGCCCTAGACTCTCTGCAAGGATAAATAGTCGAAGCCCCCGCACGATTGCTTTACGTAACCGCTCCCGTTGAATCACTGTAAGACGTTACACTGTGAGTTAGGTATCTACCGTCAGTAGAGAGATGATTTAGTGGTGTATTATTACGCTGATTCAGGTTTTTAAGAAACCAATTTAAATAATAGTTGTCGCCATTTATGAATTAAGGATGTGATTTTTGTTGTCGTAGCAGACGGAGCCAATACTGAATTACCAGCTTTATGAAAAAGATGTGTCTCTCAGAAAATAAAAAAAAATCTGTAGAAATAATAAGAAAAGATAAGAAGAGAACGATACCAGTAGGTTTATAAGGCGCACCACAACTCAATTCGCGGTTACATTGAATTCAATTTACTGTTTCTTACACTAAATATACACGGTTATTGGTTATACGCCGGCAGTGTAGGGGAGATAAATTGCAACCAAATTAGCCCTGATGACCCCTTTTTTTTTTTTTTTTTTTTGGGTGGGAAATCATCAAATAACTTCTCCCGCTCTGGGCGGAGCGGGAGGGCGTGTCAGACTCTTACTGACTAAAACCCACCCGTGTTCCTTCGGTTGCCCTGTTGCCGGGGGCCACGATCTCCCTTTCGGTTTTCTTCGCACCCCCGGCAGGCATCGGCCCTAACGGACCCCGTCAATTCTGCTGACATCTCTTTGAGGCGCGCGTGGAACACAACGCGCCGTCGACCCGGACCTGGTCCTTATCGGACGGCGAGCTACCCATTGCTCACCGCCCGCAAGCCCGCGCCTACGGTGGCCGGAAATCGGCCTGCGATTCCCGACGCCCTGGGCGTCTCCTCCTGCGGCGGTTAGGGTTAGGGGCGTGAGGGCGCGAAATTTGCCTCTCCCTCACGCGTTCCGCCTCCTCCTTCGCGAGCATTACTGCTTCGCAGAAGGAGGTGACGGCCTCCCATTTCCTCTCGCTCCCTACCATGGCCCTAATCAGGGCCGGACGCGAGAGATCACCGCCGCCGATCGCCTCCACGAGGACACGGCGATGCTCCGCCCAAGCCGGGCAGACCTCCACCGTATGCTCCACCGTGTCCTCCGGGCGATCCACACAATGGTGACACCCGGGCGTTTCCTCCCGTCTTATCCTGAACAGGAACCTCCCGAAACAGCCATGTCCGGTGAGGACCTGTGTCAGGCGGAAGGAGAGGACGCCGTGGCGCCTCTCTAGCCACTCCTCAAAGAGGGGACTTATCGCCGCAATTGTGGCGTGCCCAGCACTGGGTTGCGACAATCGCACTCTCCATGACGCCATGAGATCCCGCCGGAGCTCCGTCCGCTGTGCCGCGATTTCTCGCGGCAGCGGAGTTAAGCCCCGGCGTTTCGCCTCCTCGCGCCACTCCCAGATGTGCGCGAGGACCTTTGCCTCCAGATCCCATGGCGGTAATCCGGCAAGGAGGCTCGCAGCCTCACAGGAGACCGTGCGGTATCCTCGGGCCAGCCGGATGGCCATGACCCTCTGGGACGCGTTCAACCGGCGGGCTGGCCGCAGCCTCAATGAACGCGCCCACACCGGCGCCCCGTAGAGGGCCATGGACCGCACGAACCCCGCGTAGAGCCTCCGGCAGGAGGCGTTTGGACCCCCTAGATTGGGCAGGAGCCGCTTCAAAGCAGCCCCGGCCCGCTCCAGTCTGGGAGCCAAACGTCGGAAATGCTCCACGAAGTTCCACCGGCTGTCGAGGACGAGTCCCAGATACTTCATCGTCGACTCGACACCGATGTGAACCCCTCCCGCCATTACCTGGGAACTCGACGGTGGCGCATTCCGAGGACCATGAAAACCCATGGCCTCGGACTTGTGCAGGGCCACCTCGAGTCCCAGCTGCCGGATCCTGTCGACGATTGTCGCAACCCCGCGTGTCGCTAGTTCGGCCGCCGCCTGGTACGACCCCCCCTGTGCCAGGACCAACGTGTCGTCAGCGTAGCAGACGACGCTGACGCCGCTAGGGAGGTCGGCGCGCAGCACCCAGTCGTATCCGATGTCCCACAGATGCGGCCCCAGGACCGATCCCTGTGGGACACCGCACGACATCTCTCGCCGGTTCCACTCTCCTTGGTGACCGGGGTAGATGACGGCCCTGTCCGTCAAATAGGCCTCGATCACACGACAGAGGTAGGTCGGCATCCGGTGATACCGGAGTGCCTCCCTGATGCAACTCCAGGGCAGGGTGTTGAAGGCATTGGCGATGTCTAGAGACACCGCCAAGACGACCCCACCCCGGGCCACAGCATCCCCAGTCGTGAGGGCCCGCACGCGCATGATGGCGTCCACCGTAGAGCGCCCCCTGCGGAAACCATACTGGCTCTCCGCCAGATCCGGCCCCACCCGCATCAGCTGCCCGACAAGGCGGTCTGCAATTACTCTTTCAAAGAGCTTGCCCACCTCGTCGAGCAGCACAATGGGCCGATAGGCGGACGGAGAGTCCGCTGGGCGCCCCGGCTTCCTGATGAGGACCAGTTTCCCCGTCTTCCAACGAAGTGGGAACTGGCCCCTCTCCATGCATGCGCTTAGGAGCCCTCTTAGTCGAGGCCCGAGAGCCCCCAAGGCCAGGACCCAGGCTTTTCCAGGTATGCCGTCGGGTCCTGGGGCGGTATTTTTTGCATTTAGCTTGCGTACCGCCGCTCTCATCTCTACCTCAGTCACCTCCGGAGCATCGTCGTCGTCGTCGGTGTGGTCCGCATCGGGTACCGCAGTAGGCGGAGCCATGGGCGGGGGGGTATGTTCCCCTCTTGAAGGGAACAGAGCGCCCACCACATCCCCCACAAGCTGGGGCCGGAGACTCTGCGTCAGCGGGGGAGCCCATGGGCGGAGTTTCTCCCGCACCATCTTATATGGGCGTCCCCACGGGTCTCTGTTCAGAGTCTCCAGCAACTCCTCGCGGGCCAGTGTCCTGGCCCGCAGGATCTCCGCTTGGAGGGTGGTCTTCGCCGCTCTGTACCCTTGGTACAGCTCCGCCTGAATGGCTTCCGTATCCGGAGGGCGGATACGGAGCCTGCGGTGCCTGGCGTACCGGCGTCGCGCCGCAACGCATGCCATGCGCAGAGCCTCTAGCTCCTGCGACCACCAGTACACCTGGCGCGAAGCACGTCCGGGCCGGACCCGGGGCATTGCCACGTCAAATATATTGGACATGGCCTCCCGGAACCACTCCGCCTCGTCGTTGATGTCAGCAGGCCTGTCCGGTGATGACACCCAGGCCTGCACGATCGAGGCTTCCAGGAGGAGCTCCCGGTCCAGCTGCTTCAGCGCCCACCGCGGACCACTCGGGGCCTGTCGGACCGGCGCGGTCGAGGTCTGGGTGGAGACGTCAAACCGGATGTACCGGTGATCGGAATAGGTCTCCACCCCCTCCATGACGCGCCAGTCAATGACACGTGGTGACAGAGCGGGGCTTGCGAACGAAATGTCCACCACCGATTCACCCCGCATCCGCACACACGTGGGGACAGAACCCCGGTTTAGGACGACTAAGCCTGTCTCCAGAGCCCAGTCCTCCACCATCCTACCCCGTGTGTCCGTATACCGGGAACCCCAAGCCAGATTCTTGGCATTGAAGTCCCCGAGAACGAGCACGGGTAGGGAACAGAACCCGACGACGACGACTCTCAACTCCGCAAGTGAGTTGTGGAACTCGGCAAGAGTTCGGTTCGGGGAGAAGTATACCCCCACCACGGCAATCTCCCCGAACCGTGCTGCCACGCAACCCCGTCCTCTCTTGACAGACTCGAGGGACGGAGTACCGGCGGCGGCATGACCCCTATGCCAATGTCAAGCATAAGTATAATATGCTACCATTTTCGAGTAATTTGATATTTTAAAATATATGAAAAATAAATGTCAAATGACTCGAAAATTGTTGATATTTGTATAGGAGTCAAAAGGCGTTATTTGATTGTAAATGACCTTTCCCACATTCCCTTAATGGATTGCTGACGTATTGCCATTAACAGGGTATATTTTTATTTTTATTTCATACATTTAAACAATATAATGTATACGTCGGCAATCCATTGGCGACAGGTCACAGGGACAAATTGCAACCGACGGCTGCTCCTCAAGTTAAACGGGAAATCTACAAGTCCGTGATAAGGCCTGTCGTAGTGTATGGATCGGAATGCTGGGCCTGAAGAAGACGGATGAAAAAAGATTGCATCTAGCGGAGATGAGAATGTTGAGATGGATATGTGGAGTGATGAAAGTGGATAAAGTAAGAAATGAGTATATAAGGGGAAGTTTAAAAGTGGCGTCAGTGACAGAATAGTTTAAAGGAAATCATTTGGCTTGGTATGTGATGAGGAGAGAGGAAACGCATGTAACTAAAAGAGTGATGAATATAAATGTTGATAGATAGAGTGGGAGAGGAAGGCCAAAGCAAAGATGGATGCATTATATGAGAAATTATATGAAAGAGAAGGGAGTCAATGATAGCGTGACGGTTAACGGGGGAGAGTGGAAAAAGAAATCGTGTTGCGCCGACCCTAAGTAATATGGGACAAGGGCAGGAAGATGATGATGACATTTTAAAATATAAAATTACTAGAAAATGGTTGAAATTGGCATAGGGTCATCAGGGGTAATTTGGTAGTAAATGACCTCTTCTACGTCCGCTTAATACACATACATAATATATAGGGTTATTCCCTATATATTATGTAGGTACAAGTATGCAAAGGAAAAAAATATATATATGTATATATATGTGTGTACATAAATGGTTAGATAAATAAAATTAAAAAAATGGAAAGGCTCATTGGGCATTAAAAAATGGTGGTCATTTATTCATCGTGGGTATATGATATCGAAAATTGGAAAGAAGTGATCCTTATCGCACGTTTTACTCTGTTGGCGCATGAGAGCTAGACCAAAAAAAGTGTAACATTTTGACCGTCCCAACACTTTTGCATAAATGAGTTTTTTTTTTTTTTTCATTTACACATTCATTGTTAATTAATTTCATTGTGTCTGTTATTAATTATTACATAATAGAAAGAAAGGAGGTGTTATGGCGCAGCCTGGGAGAGGCTTATATCCAGCAGTGGACTGCGATAGGCTGAGTTGATTGGTTGATACAAGTGAAAAATTACTTTAATTTCGGAAGCCGATGTGTTTGGATTGGTGTTTTTGGTTTTTTACCACCGAATTTCGAAATATAGCTACCACAAGCAAATTCAAATATTACTTCCCGCTATGTAAAAAACAGTGACGGGAAGTTATTATAAGAAAGTTGTTATCATCCATACAAACTAAGTAGGAGAAACATGTATTGTTGAAGCCAACTCAAAAACTACCCAAGCAAATATTATAAAATATATATATAACCACCGTGTAAGTTTTTCTACCAAATGAAAAAATAATTTTTAAAATCGGTCCACAAATGACGAAAGTATCGACGAACATACTTTAAAAAAAAGTACAGTTGACCATATAGAACCTCCTCCTTTTTTGAAGTCGGTTAAAAATGAACTTCGTTCCAACCGGGCGTGCCATGACATCTCTCGACCTTCGTTTTTAAACTAAGTTTCATTATTAATTTCCAAAACCCAGTTGAACAGATTACTATTCTAAACTACAGTCTGCTGAATATTGATTGACCACAAAAGCATAATTAATATTTCTTAAAAATCTTACACAATACATCTGAACCTCACACTTCCGAATAAAACTGCGTCACTGATGTAGCGATAACATTAGCAAACAGAGTGGTTCACGTAATATTGTCACATCCTGAATATTATAATATGACACTTTCCCAATTTGCATACGATTTCATGTCCGTCAGCTTTGAAGGTCAAACTTACATTCCTAACAATATCTAGCTCATCACAAATCTAAGCTATACAAGAATTTCGCCCATATATTTTCTAAAATGTTAATATTTATCGGTAATAACAGAACACTAAAAAACAAATCAGAGAAAGAGAAAGGAGAAGAAAACGTAGTTAATGTTTTCTCCTTGGTAACTCAATATAATAACGGTGAAGAATAAAACGTCCATTGAAATTTTGTCAAAAATTATTAAGCAAAAATACTTTCCATAAAGGCACATCCAATTTAACGTTTTTAAAGCTTAAACATACAGAAACTGAAAAATTATAGACGACAATCAGTATAAATGAATCACTCCAAAAGCATGGGATTGAAGAATGAATACTAGGTAAACAATAAGAAGAACAACAAGTATAATAAAACATCCGAATCAACCAGCGTCACTAATGAGGCAATAACATTAAAAGATAGAGTACTTCACGTAATGCCACATCCTGAACACTTGACACTTTCTCGTTTTGCATTCGGTGTGTAGCTACACGACTTCATATGTGACGCTAGGCAGGTCATACTTCATGATTATGCTAATGACATGACTGTTACTATGTAATGTATGTTGATAGCAATAGACTTAAACATAAATGTGGCAAAATGATGTATGTCTATGGATACACCTTTGTCTAACCCTTCGGGGATTACAAGCGTGATGTAAAACGGTTTATAAATCTGTATACTAATTTCAAACCATTTGTACTTAAACTGATTTGAAGCAGATCTAACTACTGCTGCGATAAATAAGACGTTGAAACAAATACACATAACACATAACATCACGCCTTGTTTCCCCGAAGGGTTGGGCAGTGGTGTCCCTGTAGCCAATTCATCCATGTAATAGGGGGCGAGCCTATTGCCATCAACTGGGCACAAATCCAGACTCCAGGCTGCTACTGAGAAATTTCAGATAGAAAAACCCAATAACAGTTTGCCCGACCTGGGAATCGAACCCAGGACCTCATGCTCAGCAGTAGCGCTTGCGACCACTAGACCAACGAGGCAGTCAAACAAACACGTGCGCCGCAAATTAACAAGTCGACTTACAACCGTAAAACAACCAAGATACTAACTACTATAAAACAAGTATGAATGAATGGCGAACGCAGGTTAGTGCCAATTCGCAGTACATTGCCAGTTTCTATGCGGATCTCATTGTGTATTTAATTAGAACATGTTGTGTAAGACCTTTGTGTATGCAATGGATAGCGAAAGTTTGAGGTGTGACTTCATAAAGTACTACGGCTGCTTGGAAATGGAAAAAAAACCGTCCGAAGAAGTCGTCATCATTATCATTATCTTGCTCTTATCAAAATTGTTTAAGGGTCAAAGCAACATGTCTTTTGCTTCCATTCTGCTCTTTTTAGTCGTCATCTCGGTAGTCACCCCCTTTGTAGCCTTACCATCTTTCACACAGTCCATCCATCGTTTTTATGGTCTTCCCCTACTCTTATAGCCATCTACATTTATACTCAAAACTATCTTCACGGACTAACCTGGTAAGATGGATCGATAACCTGGTGAATATTGCCGGAATCTGTTGGTTGCGGGAAAAAAGGACGTTTTTCGGTTGAAAGATCATAACAATGATAATGAAACTCCTGCAGCTTCACGAAAGAATTTTCAATGAATATTGATCTATAAGTCTTGAATCCAATTCGTCTTGAGCAAGCGTGGTGATCAATGCTCGTACTTTCTCTGTATGAGAAGAGGCATTTGTTCTACAATGGGTTAGTAATTAAATAGGCTGGTATTTTTTTATTGTTCTTGGAATTTACTTTTAAAAAAAGCATTTGATGAGTAAGAAGGCTGAAAGATGAGTTCTTAATTCAATTTTGGTAAAAGTAATTGTTTGCGTTTTCTATGTTTCTTCAAAATTTTATTTATTTATTTATTTATATCATCACTTACAACTATTATTACAGGTACAACCCAATGCAATAGTGAAGCAAACTTAATAATAACAACTTAGTTTCTAAAACTTATTACATAAATGTTATTCTTGTGAAAATATGGCAAACTCATATTAATTGTATAATAATTTTAATGCACTTGGCAATGACCGACAATTAGCTAAATTATAGTCGAGTATAAAAGTAATGAAGTTGATCAGTACGCAAAACTAGAAAATAAACAATCAATTAGTCCTATAACATACAATCATAAACAGAAAGCTACAGCTAACTGCAAAATATAGCAACGATAACCATAAACTATCATTTTACAAAGAAAATCGAGAGTTTCGTCAAAAACACCAAATTCTTGACCTCGTAATCCTTTATCAAATACAAAAAGGCGAGTCTATGACAAATACAACCCACATGAATGACATTAGAACCGCATTCTTTAATTATACACATATTTAAGTACGTCATCAAAAGATATTTGTGTCACACGCACCTACGACATCCTTTTTCGAAAAGAGACAAAAAAAAAGAAATTTCACTTCTCACGTGTTCCTGTGTCCGGTTTACATCCAACGCTTTTCCTTTAGAGCAAACTACAAATCTAATTTTCCATCTCAAAAACTTCCAATCGAGCAATTCTGAACGTTATGCTGACGACGTTACGGGTGGTTGTAATCAAATTACGTATTTTATAGCGGTAAATTTAAATCTGTTCGATGGACAAGGCAAATACCTGTTTTCTGTATTATTTGATATACGAATTTAGACTTTACTGCACTGGCATAAAGCTGTATGATTGTACTTGAAACGAGCATGCTCATAAAGGTGTGTGAACTCTAGACGTGGTTTACTCTGACAAAGTTAATATGAATATCGAACGACTAACGCTAAGCGACTTTGATTCTTATTTCGATGGACATAAAGTAAGTAATGAATGAAAAAGCAAGTAACAAGTGCAAGGCTATGTAAGTGAGTAAATGTGGGAGAATAAAGAGGGGGAGGTTACATAAAACACATGAGATACAGAAAGCCGATGGGCCTCGGGCGACAGCAGCGAAAGCAACTTGTCGATGACTAATGTACGGAACTCTCATAGGTCATGAATGAGGTCGCAGACACCAAAAAATGCGTAACCCTAAAACACCTGTCTGATTTGTTGTCATTCTTTAGAACCCCAATTATTCCAAGAGCTTTTATGACACCGATTTTAAGTCTTAGCATAAAACTATAACAGACTAGAATAAAACTTGTGTACATATTAGATAAATATTTTAGAATAGTTCCCAGTAATATTTAAAAAATATTTAATGATACGCAAGACTAGTACGTATAGAGATGAAATAATAGATAATGCCAGAATAGGTACACAAGTCAAAACTACAAAGCTATAAAAAACTAGACGATTTGTTGTTTTTAAGGCTTGCTAATTGTACTTTAATACTGAAAAAAACATTGAACTCCGAAGGTAAAATAAGAAAATAACTAACACAATATTATTTACGAAACAAAAGGAAAAACGCACAGCATTTTTTTTAAAACGTCGTTAACGTTAAAGACAATTCATACCCATAGTAAATAAAGTCATAATAATTGCTAATGAAATAGAAAAAAGACGTGAAATCTATCTGTGTTGTCATTTAAAACTCAAAAATATTACATCAGAAACTTTTACTCCAAGAGACGGACATACAAGAAAAATAATACTTTCACTCTTTGACCACTTAAAATTTTTAACTGACGTAACGACCTTCGTTTTTGCACAGAAATGTAGCCCTTACCGTTTGAGTGATAGGAATGTAAATTCTGTAAATATGCATGGTATCTAAGATGTATGAAATGAGTCAGAGTCTGTGAGACAATGTGGGGTCAAAGGCTTTATGTGTATCGCTAATTATTGGCGGTTTATGTGCGATGTCATTTGAAAAGTAAAAGTTTTTGTTTACGTTTTATTTGACAGGATTGATCCGTTGAAACTGTATATGCATTGTAGCGTTGACAGAAAATAAGGTAATTTGTAGTTTTCAAATGATAAGTAAGATTACTTATAATAATTAAAGTCGATAAATCCTTTTGATAGACTATGAGTCACCAATCATAATTTCACTTTCAAGCAATCAATTTGCCGATTTAAAGCAGCGAGTCACACAATTTGAAACTAAATGCTAATATAAGTAGGTGTAGACCGTATTTGAAGAATACTGTTTACATGGAATCATTATTAAAGAAAAACAAAAGCAAACTATAGTCCAAAAGCTAACTACTATTATATAACTAAAGCTACTATTATAAACGTCTTACAAAATGTTAAATAACTGCTACTTCCATTTCATTAACAGCTTTGTGTAAGATGATGCAATGGTAACACCCAATACAGACAACAAAGTCGTATTTCCATTGATCTCTATACCCAACACACCATACAGAATATACGTAATTTCACCAGCTACCGCCAAAAATTACGCATATTATGCAATTGCCGTAACAGAATTAGAGATCGTTCACAAAGATAGTTCGCAAATTATCCTCGGCGAATTTTCACCTATTGTCTATGTGAGAAGTTGGCGTAACAACCAAAACAATGGCAAAGTTCACCGGAACAGAACATGGAAAGTCTATATAACCAACTGGGACTTGATATTGTTTTTAAAGTTAAAATTGAAGCAACAAGGATAGTTGTGCCTGTGAAAACTGTTGCATGTGCAGATAGTCAAAGTTCCGAATCCAAAATGTGTCCAATGAAAAATTTGAGATGTGTGCTATTATTTATATTGGTTGTTGAAGTGATACCTATAGAGATTGATCTGCAAGAGGGTGAGGAAATCAAAGGCAATCATGTCGATGATAGTCAGTTGAATGAATGTATTAGTGTGAGACGAAGTACTGATGTTGGGGTGTGTTTTGGCAAAGAGCTGTTGAATAAACTAAATAAGTATGATGAAGCTGATGCGTTCAGTCTGGCTACTGGTGTTTCTTTCGTCAGAGATGAAAAGTCTCCGAGGGATATTGGCGCTTTTCTCGATAAAGATCCAATGGATTTCCGGTACACTTATTTTTAATTACATTCAATAATATAATTTTGAATACATTAAAAAAAAATCTTCATCCAATACTATAAATCCACGCAAATTATGATATGTAACTTATGAAAATGAATGAAATGGGAATTAACTTTTACAAAATTTTATACTTTTAAAAGTTAATTTCCATTTAATATTATTCGGTACGGTTATTTTACTAACAAGTATTTGCTATGCCTTATACAGTATATATTACACTCATAGATTACACTAGACTTAAGAAGTTCATTCAAATTTTATCAAGACCTTGTTTTTTCTTTAATTGCATTTCTGTATTTAATAGTCATAGAAGAAATACTGCGCCAACCCCTAATAAATCTTGGCAAGAGAATTGTGATAGACATAGTGCCATTTCTTCCTATATATATATATATTTGAATTCTTCATCTTAGTGCTAAAGCTCTCATATAAATGATATTTAAGTTGAACTTTTGTGTGTTGTGTAATTTTTTTTTGTGTGGAGTAAATGAATGGTGTCTATCTATCTATCTATCTACCTATCTCAACCTTATTTTTATTTACAGTTCAATTCTCGAAGATGCAGGTAACTTGATTTCTAAGAGATCTCTTCATTGGGACCTCAGTACATTCTATCCTGGGTTGGTGATGAGGATTGGTCCAACCTTGGCCAATGGAGTACTTGAGTTTGTTATGGATCCGAGAGTTAAGGATAGATCTTCATACCAACAGCCTGCTGAAGTATCCACAGGTTCGTTGTGTCAATTCTATATATTTCAGTTTGATTTACAAATAAACTAAGAAAACAATACCTTTTGCGTTATCTTTTATTCAAAAGTTGTAAGCAAAAAAAAAGTATTAAGCACAAAAAATCTTCATCCAATTACCTACCATAAAATTTGTGTATATAGTTTATGTTTGTGTACTTTGTTTACAGCGCCATCTATTAATTTACCTTGAAACGAGAAAACTCAATGCCAATCAAGGTTGACCTGAAACTGAACTTGATACAGCGCTATCTATCAGCAGAACTACTAACTTCTGTCAATTCATCGATCATTCAGATTATTTTCATAGAATTTCCTCTGTTAATATGGAAATGGATTTTTGTCTGGGACACATAAGTTCTGTTCGCACCTAAAACAATTAAGTGTTGAATTTTGGCGTTTCTAAGATTAGCTCCCATTATTTATTACGATAGTTTGAGCAAAGCAGTTGAAACATAGGTGTTTGGCAAAAATTATAACATCAGTATTATATTTTACATATATATACAAAAACAAACTGACCATTTTCTTCTATTGCAGGTCGCCTCCTAACAAGAAATCTCCTTGTCCCATTCCTTCTCGGCTTCAAATTCCAACTCTCAACTTTACTTCCTATATTACTGGGTCTACTGTTGATTGCCAGTAAAAAGGCGTTCCTTCTTGCAAAGCTAGCACTCCTAGCTGTTACAGTATTTAGTAGCGGATTTGGAAGTCAGGGATCAGGGTCGTTTGGAGGTTTTGGAGGCCCGTCTCTCTCGTCTTATGCTTATGAGAACCCAGGACACATTCACGAACATGATCATCACACTACTTCAGGTTGGTAATATTTATTTTGAACTAAGTCTGAGATTGAAAAACAGTAGTTAGCATTGATTATAGTTACATTTTTAACACGATGGGAGCAGCACCAGATACCAGAGCAGAAGAAAATAACATGCATTTGTAACAAAAGAATAATCAGCACTGTTTATGAGAATTTGACAGTGGTTAATCGAGAATAATTATTACTTACATACTTACCCATAATATTTCAAACCCACAAATCAGTAGATTTAATTTCTGTTTAAATAATAACTAGTACTAAAATATTTAATAGTAGCAGTAATTAATTCTATGTGGAAATTAAGCCACCACTGGCAGAAACAAAAATAAAATAATAATTTAATAAAAGTTGGAATAGTGGAGATAGTGACATCTAGTTTAAACTCTCGGAGACATTTACAACGTATCCGTTTCCGATAGGTACGCTCACCTCTTGCCGGTGCACAGTCAAAAAGCCTTCCAATGATATCTTTGGATTTAACTATTCTGGACCGTAGTGTCCTAGAATTAAAGTTGAAAATGCCTTCGATTGGACTTCGTAAGTATTTTGTATTGTAGCTTTAGCAGGGTGAGCAGTTCTATTAGTGCTTGGCAAAGGCGCTGAGAATATTATAAGTTTAAAATAAGTATGACTCTGATTTCCTATTTTCTATTTGTGTAGACATTTGTATTAGATTTATTTTTTTAAAGCAGTTTCTGTTAATTTCATCTAGTGAAATTATATATTTAGTAGGTTTTTTGTTTACTCTTCTGAGATTATAATAGAAGTAGCACTTATAAGCTTGATAATTTTATTAGTAAAAGGTTCTTCAAGTTGTGGGTAGTTTTAAAATTCTATTGTTTTCAGTAATGTAATTTGGCCTTAAGGCTCGTTCAGACTAGCGTGATATCGCGGGCGCTAGAAGGGTCCCACTGCCTGTAGGGCCCGCAATATCGCGCCAGTTTGCACGAGCCTGTATCCTTTACTTTAGTGGTTGATTATATCTGCGTACATCTACGTTCCATAAGTCACACCTTACTACCCTTTTCCCATATAACTTGGGAACAGCATCTTACTTCCCATTTATCTACTGTTGATATCACAGAATCATAATCAATAAACATATTGAGTATTGAGTATCATGAAAATAATTCCTAAAAACAAAATCGCAAACGTCTCCATTTAGTTAACCCTCTATTTTCTTCCAGGCTACTACCGCCGTCAACCCCACCCAGACTACTACTACAGGGAGAAGTCAGCTGAACCATCAACAGCGTCTCCCATCACTCCAGACGAACTTAGAAGTAGATTAGAAAGACTATTTGTTACTAAGAAGGACCCTGTCAATGAAAGAGAAGATGTTAGCGCAAGGAACAGGAATTTTGCTTGGACTCCGATTAACACTGGGTAGATTTTGATGGTTGTAGAAATTTTATTTAATTTGTAGGTAATATATATCTGGTAATAAGATCGCAAAATAAGTATTCGATTCAATAATACAAAAATTTATAATTCTCTAAGCCCGCAATGATATATTTTTTAGACAATGTTAGTAGTTGTAGTTTTGTAATTTAAGTTACCACACGTTTTGTCGTTGCTTGATAGTTTGCATTTACATTTAAAAAGCACTTAACTTATTTACTTCTAGTCATCACTTTTTCCATCAGTGCTTGTAGCATTATTATAAAACCGTATAAATTAACGTCACATTTCTATCATTCGAATCGGAAGATTTTCCAATTAAATATACTTAAATCGAAATATTCAATCGTTTTATTAAATTAGAGCACTGATTTACACAGCACATTTTATCATCTTTCAAGATACTTAATTTATTTAGTGATATTTATATTAATAGGTCTTTGCAACTCCAAAATAAAAGTACATTAACTGAAAATAATTCAATCCGTGTTTTAATAGTATAATCCGTGTTTTTATACATAACAAAATGCATAAATACCCATAAAGTTAATTAGCCAACTCAACACAAAACTCATAGAGTTTAACAAGAACATTAATACCTGCCTCATTAACAGCAGTTAAAACTAATTAGGTTAAAGAAAATAAGTTTTCCGCTGTGTCCGGTCCACACCTATCTTTAGAAACATCCTCTACACGATTACACGCTCTAAATGCTGAAGAAAATGGCCGCCCAAGTAGGAAGAGTTTCCGATTCGGAAGCAAATGGAAATGAATGTGGACGAAATGATCTAGCTGTATCCGTTACTATAATTGTTTGAGTATTAAAAGCTATTAATGGGAAGGTAGCACGTAGTTTTTTTGTAAGGAAGTTGGTGGATCAAATGGTTAGTGATAATGATAGTAATTGATGCGTTGTAAAAATTTTGTATGATTGGATGGTAATGGAGTGTTAAATTGAATATGTTACTTGATGTAAAGTACATCCTCACTTGTAACATATTTAATGCGTATGTGAGTCTTCCGTATTGAGTTAGATCGCCTAATTGATTTGGATAAAAAAGACATTTCAGAAAAAAAAATAAAAAAAACCTACGGGCTTATTAACGACAAGCAAATTCTGTAATCCGTAAAAGCCTTAACTTTATTATATACGTAAGTGATGTAAGTTTTGCATTATTCAGCCCAGTATTTGAATTTGTGCCCCATTTATTTACTAAGGCTCTCCCTATTAGATGGTACCTACTTAAACATCATAACTGGCAAAATGAGGGTGTCCTATTATACACTTCGTAATGCTGTAAAGGCCCTTTACTGAATACAGTCATGCTGTATGGTTGTTTGTATCTTGGAACAACATGACAAGGGTCACGATGCGGTATCAAGTCTTCTGCCTCAAGCAATTTAATACATTGCCGCCAAACAATCAAGCTTGCAATAATATAACTCTGATGAGCACACTAATTTATAAACCACCTCTACTTGTGCTGCTTTCTTAGTTTTTTATCTGAATGCCGGTGAGCCATGCGTTCGAATCGCGTGCGATGCATTTTGCGTGTAGATTCAAAGCTTTCTCGGTTTTCTTTGATAGAATTCTTGGGTTATATCTGGCGTTAGACTAGGTTTTGCTGTTATATTTGCCTGGATTGTAGGGTTGAAAAAAATTGTTCTTACTTCTTGTGTATTTTATAACCACGGGAACTATCAATTCTTCTTCTTTTTTTTCTCTGCTATTGGTATTAGATACTACACATTTTTTTTGCTAGAATTTAATTTGAAGTTCAGTATTATTTCATTTGTAGTTCATAATCTTATGCTTCTGTCACAATCATCACAACATTGCTTTTCCACAGAATCAGTTGGATCTTATCAATCAATCAATGAAATCGTTTGAATCACAGTTTCAGTTGAAACTGACGCATTACAAACATTTTCACATTATTTTTATTACTTTGTTGTCCGTTGTCAGTCTAGTAAGTCATGGACTTATTCATGCTTTAAAAAGCACCTCACAGTACAGTTCCAAGTCCATGATTTACTGTAGCTGTTAAAAATTTGTTTCCATATCTTTCCAATGCCGCAACACACAAACATACTTTATCTCCACATCTATCTGAACAGACGGTTATATAGCGGTCCAGTCTTGCTCCAACTGTCTCTAGGATTGAATATAATTGATTATCAGCTGCTTCCGTTATACACAGTTTTTACTACTGACATCGTTAATTGTGAAGCTGTTAATGAGCTAGTTAGCTCTATACATATATCAAAAAGCACTAGATTTTTATTCAGATTTTGAGCTTTTTCTGTAGCCAGAGTTTTGTCGAATAGTGTTGCTATTTGTCTTTAGGTTTTGATCATTTCCTTGGGGATACACCAAGTCTTCTTTAGCATGGCATAATCGGCCTATAAATGTTCCCACTGTTGGGAAAAATGCCTCCTCTCTGTATGAGGGAGTGGGTTATAATTCAACATGTAAGCTCAGCCTGAACCAAAAAAACACCGTAAACCAGTGTGAACCGGGGCGCCGACTAGTTCAGATAGACGACAGTTCACGCTAATTTGGCAAAAATCACCGCCGACCAGCGTTGATAACGAGCGCCGACAAACGCTGACATATCGGCGCCGGTTACCATCTTTCTACGGTCTTTCCTAAGATTTTATTTTTTTGCCTTATTGTAACTGGATTCTTGTTTCAGATTTTTCATCAGTATGTATTTAGATGCTTACAAAATAGTTGATTTATAAACTTTTAGTAATTCCAATGACTTTCAGATAAAATTTAGTCTAGCAACTCAAAGAAGTACCTATTACAGAGATTCATCACACACTTTAATCACACTATTAAAAAACTCGTGATTGAAATTTTGACTCTGTCTCGCACTTTATACATTGCAAATCTAGAACATTTGACTTAACCAGTGTAAGGCATTACTAATTGATGCCATTAATTATTATCTCTCGTACTAGTAACTCTTTACTTCATTTATGATGATAACAAATTTTTAACTCATCATTTTAATCACTAGTATCATCATTTTAGTAACATGTTTTTTTATCTAGATTATTTTATATCCTATATGGTGTGTCGTGTAACTAAACTTTGTAAACAGCTATATCTTTATACGAATGTGAAAAATATTCAACAAATAATTTGCCTTTATTAATGATATGTTATTAATTCCAAGTAATAGTAATTGCATGGTAGAATGCAATTGCAATAAAATTAGCTGTATTTTCTTTTTAAGCATACCTGAATAATAATTTATAATAATTCTAATAAACATTATTGTATACTTTTATTTGCTACGAGGTGAGTCTAAAATAATACACTAGGTACAAAAGAATTATGAATTCAATCACATTGCAAATGATGTATGAATAATTTTGAGTAAATGTGTTACCCAAATCTCATTCAGATGGATCAAATTAAGTGTTGTAATTATATTATAATTCACCTTTAAGAGAATTTATTCTGAAGTAAACTAAAATATCGATTATGAAATGCAATAATTAATATCATAACACTGAAAAAAATGTTTTAGATTCTAAAAAAAAGTATTTGAAAACTTGCCAAATTCCTTTTTTACACCTTAAACGGTTACAACATCAAATTCAGTGTTATAATTGCAATTCATTGTTAATATTCTAGTTCATTAGTTAGCGATATTTTCATACAGTAATATTCCCAAATTAGTCAAAATAGGAAAATATTTGACAGCTATTTGCGACGTTGCCAACTTTTAGAATGACCGCTTCTAACCCTGTGATGACCAAACGGCGTACCTAATTTTTTTCATCTTCAAAGAAGCAATCATTTTGTGTATCTACTAAATTTAGCTATAAAATTGCGATTTTAAACTCTTTCCTGGCTTTCTCTAGCATTACCTACCTTTTGAGTACTTCCCTCAATCTTATTATATATATTCTTCAAAATAATAGATTTTTTGTAGGTACGTCCAACTAAAATGTTATACAAATCAATTATCTTCTTTCTACTAATGAAATGCAAACAAAATTCGATTCAGTTGGAAATGAAAATACCAATTATAACATAGCTGTGCTCAGTATTTATGAAAACGAACGATCTTTAGTTAGCGACAATGTTCATGCAAATGACAGCGGCCAGTCGACCGCGACAGTAGAAAATAATAAATTGCTATATTGATCGTTCCACCTGTAATTACATGACACGACAATTGTGGGTAATTTTGGATAAGCGACTTGTTCGTTGAATTTTTAATGCTTTTCATTAACTGTTCTTCCTTCTGTATCTATATATACAGTTTAATAGTACAAATTCCATGGACATAGCACAGTAATCTCGAAATTTTGATTTGTCACATCAGTAAATCACAGGGGCGAAGCTCTTGTGTTGTATAATAATTGAATCATCAAATCCTTGATCGATTACTTCATTGATTTTATTAAATCATACTTACTTAAGTATTTGTTGAGTTTATTAAGCAGTGTGGTTTCTAGACATATTTTTTCGTTTCCAGCGCCCGGATTTTTTTATTCAGCATTTGATAGTACCATGTCACGCAAAGATGTCTGCATACCATTGTAAAGATTATTGGAAATAATTTCCTCGGTAAATGCATTTAATTAGCTTGGTAGTCATTCGTTTTTGTGTCTGTTGCTACGCTGGAAAACAATCTTTATATGGTTATGTGTACCTTGAGATGTCTGTGATCCATTAGATATACTTATGTGGATTATTACAGATGAGATAATATTTTCTATTTCATCATAATATATTACATCATCCTTAGGGTGAAATAACAAACAGCCGTAACAAATTTCAACATGAATTTATTTAACCTGTCAGCCCCAATCAATCTAAAAATAAAACAAACATTCAGTTTCTATAATTTTCTTTAAGTCGTCATTCGTTGGTTTCTTCTAAGAATATTTTTCATCATCATTACAAACTTATAATTAAATAAATTATTATTCTAATAATAACAGGGTTAATACAGTACGCAATTATTATTTCTGTTTTATAAATAAATAAATAAAAGGTACTCGCGTAACCACCTTGCCGATGACCGACATCAAGATGTTATTATATAAAGAATAGCCAATAAATAAATAAATTAACTACTTATTCTAAACAGCACCGTATAAATAAAATAATATAAATAACTTATTCCTTTAACTTATCCGCTATTTTTACAAAATTGGACAAACGTAGAAAACAGAAATGCACAGTACCCGTCGACTAGCCTAAAAGTCTTAATGTAATTATGATTAATTCATGATTATAACAATATTTATTATTTGTTTAAATACTTATTAGCATTATTATTTATTATTTGGTGCGTCCGATTAAACAACCCTTTCTAACTAATGTACTGAACATACTTACACACATGCAAAAATCGCGTACGCAATCTTATTTACATAATAAGTTATAACTTTTTATAATTATCATCATTATTAAACATTGAATAAATAATAATAAACATGGGACTAAACTAGCGAATAAATAATAAATTACTATTTAAATTAACTACCCAGTGTCGTTTGAATACGCATAATAAATAATATTTTTTTGGTTAAACATCATTCTTTTGCAAAAGGGCCAAATCGATTTTTGGGCTAATATAGTGCAAATAAAAAATGCCGTGTCGTTGTGAATTTTGTAAAATATGGAGTCGTAAGCCTGTTGTATTTTCTAAAACCTACTGCTTCTTGGCATAGGCTTTGTAGGCCCTGTCCTGTGCAGCGGCTTCGTCTTCCACGCTCCTTCTGTAGTGACCTCCAGGTCCTGTGGTGTCAAAGTCGCTGCCGTAGTGTGAAGACGAGTACGTATGACTCTGGGACACTTGAGGATGCTTCACGATCTCATAAGTAGTCTTTTCGTGAGACTCTCCACCAGAAACCAGCTTCTTCAAGCCAATGATCGCCGATAACAGCAGAGCTATCTTACCGATAAGTAGAGCCTTTCCAGCAATCAGTGCTATTGCGTGGAATGCCATCATCAGGAACCCACCTTTGATTGCAACACCGGCAAGAATGGGGCCCATCATCTTTTTCAGTTTACTCCTAGCTTCGCTTAGCGACCGTCCAACATCTTCACCGATATCCATAGGAGATATGAAGACCCGATGTGTCTGCATCAATTTTGTAGTTGCAAGCTGCAAGTATTTGTCGATTTTATCCGATGGTAGTGATTCGAGGTCTTCATCTTCGGGGAGAGCGTTCGGGGATGCTCTGCTGGCCTCAGCTCGCTTCACTAACGCGATTCCATCGAGGATGGGCAGCGTATCCATGCGCGCCGCCCTATCCGCCAACTTCGTCGCCTGGATTTTCAAACACTTAACTATCTCCTGCGACTTCTCACAGTTATCGTACACCTTGCCCAACAGCCTCAGGCTGGCTCCAAAGGTGTCAGCCGAAGCCGAGAGCACACAAAAACACAAAAGGACAATACCGCGGCACTGCATCTTGTTGGAAAACCGCGGGTGTCCCCTCAATGTGGACCGATGTCCGGCTGATGCGGTTGCGTCTATTGAAATGTACACTGTGTAAATGTGCACTGGCATTTATCTATTTTCACCGGGAACTACATTTATCTATAAATCTTTTAGAGCGTGCAATCGTTGCATCGTATGGCCGTGCACTGAGGCGTGCATGTGCACGTCGGGACCACGCTTGTATGGGTCTCGTCTTGTATGTGCGGGTGACCAGTAATCGCTCTCATGCTGACGAAGCGGATTGTCTAAGTCAAGGTCACTGTCAAGCTTCAGAATTTGTGGGAAAATCCTACTTTTCAGGATATTCAACCGAATGATTAGATCCAACAGATCTGATAGTCTGGCTGGTGATGGCGAACTCACTGGAGCATACCTACATATGTGGATCACGAGTCAGTTTTTGTTTAGTCTATAAATAGCAAGCTTTTTGACGATAATGGCAAGTTAAACTTTAGTAAGTAGATAAAACTCGTACAGATAATTCTGGATAGGGATGGGAAAGGGAGGAGCCATAGTAAATGTTATACTTAGATATATTTTTGTAAGAGTTCTCCCTATCAATTACTACTGCAATATCAACGTGTGTTGGTAACACAGCAGTGTATTTGGGACTGGGGTGGGTAAATTATTGTTTGTTTAAAACATATTTTTATTTCTTTTTACTGTTTGTGAAATTAAAGCCAAATAGGAAAGTATTTTGAACTTTTTCTGTAAGGTCTAAAATCCCTTTGGCGTTAACCACTTCGGCAAGACTTCAGTAAGTTATTATCAGACTTTTCATTTCGTGGTATTTTTCCGTCCTTTTTGGTAGGTAAAGCAGAGGGCCTTACCCTTCGGGGAGAACAAAAGAGACGTTATATCATGTTAATGTTCAATTCGTGGTATTTTATGACATCTACCATAAAGTTACTAGATCTGCAACATGAGCGGCAGGCAATTTATTCGATCTCAATTACGTTGCGATCAACTCAGTTCAAGCACAGCCTACATCTGTGTACAATTTGAACAATGTTCCATATCTTATCATTTTCCCGACATATTGCTAAAGGACTATCATTCGTTAGTCAGATCGTTTCCAGAAGTAAGTGTTCATTAGTCTCGTAATTATTTTATCCGCGAGTTGGACACGGTATCTTTAACTGAAGCCATGCTTGTCTTAAATCAGTGTATGCAATTATTCTTAAACTAAAATATGTAGATAACGACAATATGTAAATCTGATAGTAGTGTTAATATTGTGTTTCATTACCACCAGTCCCTTTGATTTTAAGTTACATAGATTTTACGAATAGTAGCGCACCCTATGAAAAAAAAAATTTCAAGGAATAGTAAATTATTACTGCCACAACGCTTATTACTGTCTGCATTGCGCTGAACTTTGTCCCTTGGTCAGTAATGCATATAACAAAGTAAAGCCCGTTTCCTTAGGTGAATGGTAATTAAAAGGATTATGTGTAACTAAGATAGAGCAAATGTAGAAATTATGATATTTACTATTATTATGTCATAGTGGGTTGGCATAACAATAGTAAATATCATAATTTCTTCCATCATTCATCATAATTCCCACACTAAGTGCGATTTGTTGCTGCAGAAGACGTGAATCGTGTAAGTGGAGGGAGGAAGCCACTTAGCAACAGTTGGGTATACCCAAGTAGTAGTTATACCCAAGTAGTGTGTTGAAAATATCTAGATTTAGGATGCACCATATCCAAATTATTATTCTTTAGAGATTTCAGCTAAGAATTGTCATTGTACTAGTCGTAGTAAAATCACGTTTGTTGTTCCCGAAGTTGAATACTGATCAACCGGGCACAAATCCAAACTCCACGCTGCTACTGAGAATTTTTTTTGTAGAAAACCTCATGCCCAGCAGTAGCACTAGCCACCAAAAGATCGACAAGCAGTCAATAAAACTGTTATCTTAACATAGTTTGCCAGATCTGAGCTAGAAAAACAAAACTCATAAACACACATCTACTATAAATAAACCCATAGTCATCCATATTAATCCTCTAAATCATTAGAAAACCAACACGTTTCCAATTGATTTATCTTTTTACCTAATTGGTGGCAACAACCGATCGCTCGATATCGAAGTAATTATCGAATTAATTACATAATAGTATACACGCAAACATGAATGTTTGTCGTAATCTGTATTTTATGACAGTTTCGCTTTTTGGGGTAAGCAGAAGTGCAAATATAACTGTACTAAAATTTCAAACGTTACGCTTACGTCCTCAGTTAGAGTGAGGTTTCAAGTAGGTACTAGAAGGTGACCCTATGTCTCAGAAAAAAAATTGATTGCTGATTACCTGTGCCCAGAAAGGATAGGCAGGAAAGCACACCCTCGATGATTATGTAAGCAATGGTGCCCCAGTGGTAACAGCTGCGACTTATGAGTTGTAGGTCGTAGCTTCAAACCCCGACAGGTGCTTTACTTTCTGTAAATTATTTCAACACCTCTGCTCTCAAAAAGGTATGTCCTAGAACAAAACATTCAAAGACATGACTGTGACATCTACTACAAATAATTTATAACACTGCCCAAACCGGAGATTCAGGCTTTGATGTTGAATTGTTTCAACTATATACGTAATAAATATAACCAGCATTTACATAAATATTGGTTTTGAAATTGTTTTTCCCTACTTAAACTAGGCTATTCATTATTTGCTTCTAAGCTTTTTTCCTTTCATTCATAAAAAAAATCTTTTTTTCATGAACGAGCTAGCGTAAAGCTGAAACAGAGCCACCTATTTTTCTATCGTTGAACCACTACGTCTAGCGTGAAGGTTTCCACACGATGTGATTTTTGTGACCGTTCAAGTATTTTATGTTTACCCTGCAGATACTGTACGCACTATCGTATCATAATTTACATTTACGAATACCCCCTTTTACTGAACATTATATTAAAGTATGATTAACATAAATACGATAAAATGATGGGTTTTCTAATAGGTGATAATTGATTGCATCAGTGAGTTAGTCTCATGACGTAAGTTTACCAATTAAAAACCCAACAAACTTTGCTTAGCCTGGGGATCGAACCTAGAAAGTCAATGTCCATTTGATCATTAAGGCAGTCAAAGGAGGAGGAGGAGGATAAACTCCTTCTACTGATCGCTTTTCATTCATTTATGCAACCAAAATTATTAAATCTGTGATAATCTATGTATAAATTGTATCTTAAGCTCCTTCTTTCGTGTTCTCAACCAAAATTAATAACCTAGCCTTTTCTCAAATATGTTCGGGTCGGCTTCTAGTCTAACTCGATGCAGCTGAATATTTACACATGGAGCGACTGCCTATCTGTCCTCCACAACCCAGTACTGGGTAACATGATATCCCTTGGTTAGTCTTTTGGGCTTCAGACTACCAGTAATGACTGTCAAAGATCTCCGAATGACAGCCAAGATTAACGACTTAACGTACTTTTCGAGGCATGGAGGGGTGTCGATATGCGATAGTCACCCATCCAAGAACTGACCACGGCAAGTGTAGTTTAACCTTCGATCGAACCGTGCGGCTGTTATTATTATTAGCAATGAGCCCCTCTCTTCATGTTCTTAACCGTAATTTGCGAGTGCTGTTCAAACTGACGTGTGATATACGTGACGGATCTTATATAGCTACACACAGTTAATACTGGTGTACAGGCGCTGGTGGTATTGACTCGACGTTAGTATCATTCTACTTTTTACCCGACTACGGCAAAGCAAAAAGGAGGGTTATGATTTTGTGACCGGTATGTATGTATGTATGTTCATCTGTTACCTCATAACTTCTAAACTACTCGTTATAATTTGACAATTGAGGTATCGTTGGAAGCGTCTTGATTGTCCGCTGGTATGTAACTTGTGAATTTGACGCTCTCCAGCATTTTTTTAACAGCGTGTCATAAGTTATGATTTGTAGACACTCGCTAAATGAGGGCCGTCTGAGCCCCATGTAATAACTCGGTTAAACTCCCCATGGAAAAAAATATGGTGATATTTTTTTCTTTTTGCTTTTTTTACATGTTGTATATCTTCCGAGTCTGAAATAATTATCAAAAATAACAACCACTAAAACAGAAGCACACTAGCATTTGAGCAAGCTTGTGTTTTTGTCAATTTTCTGCTGAGGTTCTGTAGTTCTCAAGACTTACATAAAACTAGTTTCAACCGAGCAAATTGCTCTAAACTAGTTTTGACTAATACTCGAGTCTTGCATCAGGTTGTGTAATACGTGCCTTAGATTTTTGCTTTAAATTATAATATTTTCAAACAAAAACAAACAGCAAAAAACAATCTAAGTATACGTACATTATAATAAAATCATAGCGTAATCAAAACTGTACCTACACATTTTTTTTTAAATATTTCTACGATGAGTGGGAACGATTCTAATGCCGAAAATATATTGTTTTGATTTTTTCTGTTTGTCTGAATGTTCCAGCATCACGCAAATACTACCGCAGAGATTTTGTTCAAATCTGCATAATTTCACGGGTCACGGTCAAATTATCACGGGTTGGGCATTTACTATAGGGTTGAGAAATATTACATTAAATTCAATCTGCTTAGCCTTTTCCCCACTATGTTGGGTTTGGCTTCCAGTCTAACCAGATGCAGCGGAATACCAGTATTTTACATGGAGCGACTGCCTATCTAACCTCCACAACACGGTAGCTGGGTAATTACGATACACGTGGTAAGACTGGTTGTCAGACTTTCGGGCTTCTGACGACCCGTAACTACCGCCAAAGATCCACGAATGACAGCCGAGACTAACGGCTTAACGTGCTACCCGAGGCACGGAGGAGTCTCGGTATGTAAAGATGGTAACCCATCCAAGGACCAATCCCGGCTAATGTAGCTTAACCTGATGGATCGAACCGTGTGGCTGTTATTACTTAACCACGAGCTCTTCCTTCTCCTATTATTCTATTTCTATTATTTTAGTGACAGCCATTTGTCAGGAATAATCTGTTAGAATGCATCAGTCCACAGACTACATATTATCAGCTAGTGTATCAGAGTTGTGGCATTCGGCAGTGCAGTGTAGTGGTATTATGCAGGAACACAGGCGTTCATTAATTTACTAAAAACGAAAACTTTCGCAAGCAATGGGAAATTGCTACAGAAGGCTGCGGTTGTCAGCCTCAGGACGAGCTGCTTCTCACACGGAAAACTGTTCATCCCTTGCTAACGCGTCACCAGTACTGAGTGTCCTGACTCTCTGTATATTTTGGCTGCTGAGACCAAAACTACAAACGTAGTATACATGGAAGTTTTATAAAAATGTGGCTGTTAGTTTAGTATTACTGCGGTGTCTTACAACTTCCACGTGAACGATGTTGCGGGCAGTAACTAGTAAGTAATAACATCTCTAAATCCACTATCACCTCTACCTGTACCTCATAATTCCCATGAAAGTGGGTGATTCAAGTACTTGTAATTATCATGCACTTAGGCAGCCATACACAAAGTTTATTGTGTGGAAACTTCATTATGCTACACTTTGTATGAGTAGTGTTTAAGCTTAACGTGTAATTATGCAGAGGAACGAAAGTGAATTAAATGAAAGCGGTTATTTAGTATTGCGGGTACTAGGGATTTTGGGTTTGGTTTCGGGTTGCTGTAAGACTAGGGGAGGACCAAAGAAACGATGGATGGACTGTGTGAAAGATGATATGACTAGAAAGTAGATGACTAATACAAATGTATGGAAGAAAGGGACATGTTGGGGTCGGCGAATTGGCATTTGGCGTCGGCGAATTGGACAGGAGAATAATGGTTTTGAATTAAATTGTGGTATAAGAAATATTGCTGCTAAGTCAAGGGAAGATGGGCGTGAAAATGAGTTCATTTTAAACTTATTAAAACACTGGTTAAACGACACATACCAATTAACTCCCTTATGTCTCCCTTACTATATTAGACTCAAATGGTCGCAGGCCCTTTTTAGGGTTCCGTACCCGAAGGCTACCAAACGGAACCCTATTACTAAGCCGCCGGTGTCTGACTGTCTGTCTGTCTGTCCGTTTGTAGGTGTAATAGGTAGACAGTTGAAAATTTCACAGATTATGCATTTCCATTGTCGCTATAACAACAAATAATAAAAATTTAATAAAATTAAAAATTAAACAGGCGTCTCCATACAATAAACCTCTGATTTTGGAAAAAAAAAAATTAGCCCGAGCATGTGGAGAGAACAAATATCATTTTTAGCGTTCCGTACCCAAAGGGTAAAACGGGACCCTATTACTAAGACTCCGCTGTCCGTCCGTGTGTTTGTCTATCCGTCTGTCACCAGGCTGTATCTCATGAACCGTGATAGTTAGACAGTTGAAATTTTCTAAGATGATGTATTTCTGTTGCCGCTATAACAACAAATACTAAAAAAACAGAAAAAAAAATATTTAAGGGGGCTCCCATACAACAAACTTGATTTTTTGCTTGTTTTTATAGATAATGGTACGGACTCTTCGTGCGCGAGTGCGACTTGCACTTGGCCGGTTTATTTTTATTTTATCAAAATGCTGAAAATGATGAAATACGGGGCCATAAAAGTTCTCAGTCTTAGACCATTTTTGTACGAGCTCTATCTCAACAGCTAAATAATTTAGGAATTTGAAACTTCTGTATTCATAAGGTATTTTATTTAAATATAGGTGATTTTTTGCAACTGCAAAAATAACGTCGTAATTCATAGTACCATTGAACACCATGAAATACAAAAAATTCTTTGCGATTTTTTAAATTTAAGATGACAAATAATAATAATGTGCTCCGTTTAGTATTTCATTTATTTGCTAAATGTACGGAACCCTTCGTGTACGAATCCGACTCGCACTTGGCCGGGTTTTTTATAATTTTTTCTTCTTTCCTTGTCCTGCACTGTGTTTTTATGAAAATTATAGTCCATCTATCATATCTATGTTTTTCCTTTGAAAGTCCACTCGGGATATTATTTTATGTGACTGTAATCACTAGAAGTCACCAATCATAATATCTGAAAATAATTATTTAGTATTTCGTTATCGTACAAATAATGGATAAGGTCTGGAATTGTGTTCTGATGTGGTTTGGTCAGCTCTAATCTTACTTGTAACTAGGAAACTACTACCGCAAACCATTATTTTCAAAGATTTAATTTCGTTTTTTGCTTTAAATCTTAAGATCTTGATTTAAAGCTTTGGTTTGTTGCATCCTGACCATAACGACCAGAAAAACGGTTATTTAACCTTTTTTCATGCACTTTAAGTACGGTACAGACGGCAGAATAGATGGCTTCGTCCATACTCATCCCCAGTTCGAACTCGCCCCCTTTTTTATATGCTGTAAGGGTACATTTTGTCAGAAAAGTGCTATAATGTAGAAAATACATACTCTTCTTCTAAATATTAAATACTGATCACGTATTAATTTTACTTTAGTAGTCTTGATCTTTTTCTATGTATTTTTTTTAACAAAATGACCTACTTACATACCGTGCAAATCAGTAGGTAGTTATTAATTATTAAATATTGCATACCTAGGAATTTTACAATAATTTTATAATTATTGTATAATACAGAAAGCATGCAGGTGGCTTACCATTATTGCCTTTTTAACTTAAATCATTATTATTATACTAACTTGTTTTAACCCATGCTGTGTGTGCAAAAATCAAATATTTTATAAACTCGCTTATTAATGTTTTATTTAGCTTGTAAGACCCACTTATGTTTCCTGTCTAGTAGTGTAGGTATCATTATCATGTCACGACAATCTATGATCGATGGGTATGTATCGTGTCTAGTAGTTTTCACTAGCAGTGATAGCCTATTGGTGTGACCGTCGAACTACCAAGTCATAGGTCTCGAGTTCGAACCCAAGGCACGCACCTCTGACTTTTTCGATTCCTGTACGTATTGTATCACTTGCTTCAAAAACGGTAAAGGAAAACATAGTGAGGAAACCGGCTTAACAATTTATTTTATTTTTTTTTTATTGGGAAATTATCAAATAACTTCTTCTGCTCGGGAGGGCATGTCAGACTCTTACTGACTAAAACCTACCCGTGTTCCTTCAATTGCCATGTTGCTGGGAGCCACGGTATCCCTTTCGGACTTCCCCGCAACCTCGCAGGCATCGGCCCTAGCGAATCCCGTCAGTTCTGCTGACTTCTCTTTGAGGCGCGCGTGGAACACAACGCACCGTCACGTCGACCCGGGCCTGATCCTTATCGGATGGAGAGCTACTCATTACTCATCAGCCTGCGCCGAAAGATATTTCTCGACGGTATGTGAAGCCAAGTCAAAGGCCCTTGGGCGACTTTAAAACTTTGCCCAGGTTAGTCACTAACTACAAGAAGATTATCATTTCAACCGAAAGACTTCCACTGTTAACAGTAGGTAAGCCTCCATCACGGCATAATCATCATCATCATGATTCTCCTGCCCATATCCCAATTTATTTGGGGTCAAAATCTAAATCAAAAGTCATTTATTCAAACTAGACTGAGAATCGGCACTTTTCGAACGTCAAAATTACATAAGACAGTCTTCTAAAACATCCACCCTTCACTACTTTCTAGTGCTTTAGCTGGGAAGAAGAAATGGCGCAACAAACTCCCCAGCAGCACGGCGCAACTCACGTCACCCACTTCCGTAGTTCACTATTAGTCGTCATATCGATAGTCACCTAAAGCCTCCATAACGCCATGCATGATTATAAATTCTTGCATGTATACTGGAAGGTTATTATGATCAGTGTGTCATGATAATCATAACCTTACAGCTTAGAGACACCTGATGTGCACATCCACTCAAAACATATCAACAATAACGTACAAAAAGGTGAAAGAAAGTACAAACACTTAAAAACTGTCATGGCGTGCGTGACAGATTTGAAGATGATGTGATAATGGTTCCATTATTGTAATATTTATTTTGTAAAGTTTACTTCTGAATTTAGCATGACGACAAATTTTATGTTTTGAAGTTGGCTTGGAATTTTGACTTTTTAGACCACGTTGTTTATAATTCTTTACGCACAGGGGCACTATAATCCTACGCCAAATGCATTGAAAATTGTTCAAACTTGTAAGTACCTACCACTTGTGAGTGTACTTTAAATTAAAGTTGATAATTATGATTAGTTACGTTAATATTTCAAAGACAAACCTGTTTTTTCTTTTAAATTATGCCGGCACAAACAAAATGCCCTAAAAAAACGAAGAAAAAATAATTGTACAATCAATATAATGAAAGTTGTACTTAACACTTACATTACAAATCTGCCCTTATTGCTTGACATAAAGGTGCTGTCAATGTCAAATGAGTTCCACGGAGTCAACTGTCAGTACGTCACCAATAGGATTCTATGAGAGTTCAAAGTTTATTTTCTTCATTAAATTCCGCGAAAATGTTTACCACGAGATCTCTATAACTTTGAACTTACGACCTTACGTTACTTGGCAGTCAGTACATTACTCGTTGGACTATTACTGTCATTATTACCAGAAATAACTACATAACGAATTTCAATCGTTTACTCTCTCTTTTATGTTTATTTTGGTTATATTTGTATTATTATTTGTTTCCATATTGTAGAAGTCGTTACCCACCGATATTTTGTTATTTACATAACATACACAACATCACGCCTGTAATCCCCGAAGGGATAGGCAGAGGTGTACCTATAGAACAGCCACATTTCGCCAGTTATGTTTAAGTCCCATGTCCCATTGCCATCAACCGGGCATAAATCCAGACTCCGGGCTGCTACTGAGAAATTCCCGATAGAGAACCCAATAACACTTTGCTCGACCCGGGAATCGAACCCAGGACCTCATACTCAGTATATTTTGTTATTTAATTGTTTGAAAGGTTGGTTGTGTATGAACTTTGAATCCAGTTTTTTATTTGCATTGATAGAACTGTCGATGTGTTGTTATGGCAAGTGTTGGAGAGTACTTTAAGTTTCTACAGGAAGTGTGGATAGCTGTTGCTGCGGCCGGAAAGTGCTAACAACTTTAGTGTTAAAGTCAAAGTCAAAGTCAAATCATTTATTTCAAATAAGCCCATGTATGACTTTGTGCACTTTTGAACGTCAAAATTTACGAAATAATATAATTGATTCTAGTCGCCCCTTCCAAAAGGTAGTTTTCGTATGGAAGAATGGGCAAGAAACTCCACCGTTACTCTTTTAAAATGTTTTACAATAGTTTGCATAAGTACGTATATTAGTTAAATAATTATATGTGCAGACGATGCACCTAGAATAAAATTACTATACCACAATAAGTAAAAAGAATTAAAAATGAAGCAACGACAGATAATTTAATTATGTGATAGGTACATGGTGCTCACATATTTACAAACATTGTATAGTTTAACTAGCTTTTGCCTGCGGCTTCGCCCGCGTGGAGATCGGAAAATATCCTACGGAAACGTACTACCGAAATAATAATTATCCTATGTCCAAACCCAGGTACCGGTCTACCCATATCCGGTCATTCAAATCCGTTCAGCCGTACTTTTATCGTGAAAGCGTAATTGAACTCTATTTCGCATTTATAACACGCCATTTTTGCCCGCGACTCGACGTCTGCAATCCAGGATGAAAAGTAGCTTATGTCTTTTTCCAAGTCATGGTCTACCCATGTGCCAAATTTCATCCTAATCTGCCCAGCCGTTTTAGCATGAAAGCGTAACAAACAAACAATCTTACTTTCGCATTTATTATTAGTTAGGTTATTATAGTTAAGAGGAATGAGTAACAAGCATCCAAAAGCAACTCTTTCCGCATCAAGTCATATCCACCAGATTTATAGGATCATTGATATCTGGCTTTGGACAATTTATCAGATGATTCAATATGGAGAGCTTTAAAGTACTAAAGGTATTCTAGTTTTGTTTTTTGAATGAAGAAAAACAGACTAACACAGTAGAAAAACACACACTTTTCTTTTACTTCAAAAAAGCTCTAATTAATAATTATACAGGTAAGAGTTTTATAATATTAAGCTTTCTACGAAATCTCTTGACACCATACTCACGAAACAATCAAGCTCATCACTTTCACCCTTGACCACTGCTCACCCCACTTCGCTAACGGTCGTGAAGCTATCAACTCGTACTCGTAACTCACGCGTCAGGAAAGGTTGCTCGTCGTGAACAAACATTATAGTAACCCATTTCCTAGAGCCGACATGCGATATCGGTGAATGTTAATTTCACTTCGTCACAAAAAAATTACTAAATATATTTATTATTTAATTTACTATTCTTCCGCGTGATACTTGCAAGGATGCGACTATTGCTACTATTTAGAATAGATCTGTATCTATAGATTTATCTTATTTTTAATTTGGAAATGGTGGTAGGTATGTGATTCACACCATGCATCGTAGATTTATATTCTGGGTCATAGTGAAAAAGATTAGAAGGAAGATTCTTAAGATAAGGGATCTTTTACACGATTTTTTCCACATAGAATTAAATGGATGGTTTTTTATTTCACATAGATTTTTTCCATGTGAACGAAATAATTATGAAAGTGATGAACTAATTCGAATCTCTCCGACAGATCAACCTCAGGCGTAAACGTGCACTGCTATCCATAAGCCTTCAAATGTCTGTCACTATGGTCAAGTTCATGAAGAAAATGTTGTCTTA
This sequence comes from Omphaloscelis lunosa, assembly GCA_916610215.1. Lineage (NCBI taxonomy): Eukaryota > Metazoa > Arthropoda > Insecta > Lepidoptera > Noctuidae > Omphaloscelis > Omphaloscelis lunosa. The sequence continues at coordinate 1,897,886 of OU744266.1, read as the reverse complement.
ATCACCACGCCTGGCTAACAAACTCATAATATACGGGGTCAAATAGAATTAGCTATCGAAACTACGCCGTCTTGATGGGTATCAATATCGGAACACGACAAAATAAAAATGTATTTTTTTTGTGGTCTTCGACCACTGGTTGGTGGTGTTGTTAGGTACTTGAAATAAGAGTTGCGATTTTTTTTTCAAAAAACGTTTTTATTTTTCACTTTTTGTTATGGTACCCACCCCACACAAATTCGAATGACACTACCTGCTATGTAAATAACAGTCACAGGAACTGATCATATCATCCACATAATAAGTGGGAAAAATACGTATTATTGAAGCTAACTCAAAAACTGCCCAAGCAAAGTAAATAAAAGTTACATGAAACCACCTCTAAACATACAGTCGAATTAAAAACCTCCTCCTTTTGGAAGTCGATTAAAAAAAAAATCATTTGATATTATCTTATTATTTTTTATGATCAGACAGAGACAGAGGACACTGCTAGAAAGCATCGGCCTCTGTCTCTGTCTAAGGGATATCTTCCATCGTCGTCATCATCCTCATTTTAGCTAAAAGAGGTTCACTGCTGGGCATAGGCCACCCCCAAGCGTCACCACAACGACCTATCCTATACTTCTCACATCCAGTGGATTCAGTGACCTCAACAGGTCATTGGTCCACCTTGCAGGGGACCAAATATATTTCTTCACGACAATCCATCTTATAAGGCATAATTATGAATGCAATAAATCCTTCTGACATAACCCAAAAAGGTTAATTTAATAAAAAACGCGGGTGAAAGTATCCATAGCTCACCTACGGTACTCTTCACTAACTTTTACTAACATCACATTAGATTGTAAACTGAATATAACTGAAAGATTTAGCTTATAACTAGCTTACGTTACAATAAACATGTCAAACCATAAACCAGCTAGTTGTTAATGTGTTGTTGATCGAGAAACATCTTGGTACTAAATAATGTTGACTAGATCACGTGTTTATATTGCAGCTGTTTTCAGGTTAACAAATTACTGTTGTTTGAAAAACTGCATTGATTTTGCTATGACTTTGAATACCGTCAATGCATAATTCATACTAAAGAGAAATAATAATTAATAAATTTACAGATTTATTATTTTTTAAACAAGATAGTATTTACATAATTATATAAGCTACAGCTATAATAACAATTATGTAAATGTATGTAAAAAAGAGGGGAATGAATTATAGCATCAAAAAGTTACTGACTGTTTTTTGTATTAAACAGACGAAAAGTCGCTGCTACATGTATTTAAATAAAATACCGTAAAATGCTTCCCATTTGCATTCTAGATGGACTTAACGTCATAGCATAACGTAAGTTCAACACATCTACCACGTTTTACATTATTTAACATTTTAACATTTTAACAGATGAATGTATATTAGGAATTAAAGCTAAAAAAGATTGTATGCTAATTCATCGTTGTGTTCTTTTGCATGAGTAACAATTGGATTTGTTCTTGTAACATGTGTAATAATCTTCACACGCATTTTACGTTTGAGGTTAGCGGATTTAAAGTAAAACTAAAGTTACAATTCAACGAAAAGAGCCACAAGAAAATTACCAAATTGGATAAATTAAATGAATGAATTTAATGAAATACAACCCCGTGCAATTGTATGAGCAGGAATTACGGAAAAAACTTGTAAAGCGAATTCAAACAACATGATGCTCAACGTTCGGAATCAAGCTAGCATGAACTAGTTGTTACCTAAGCAATATAATGCTACTGCTTATGATTACAGGATACTAAGCTTTCAGTCATAAATGAGTTTGCATTCGATTAGCAAATACCTACCTTAAACTAATTACTTTTTTAATCACTAGTAACCAATATGTAGCTTTAACAAATAATAAGACTCTATGGTGCAGTGGGAACGCCTGAGTTTTGCGCAAGGTGTAAGGTTTGGTTCTTGTCAAATAAATTGTGGTAAAGTGGAAATTGCTATGTATATAAAAGAAAATAAAAGGTGTTTTTGACTTTTAATTTAATTTGGACCTAAGGTACAAATTGAATCACAAAAATACTTACAAAAGCGCTCATATAATTTTGGGACGCCCAAATCTTATCAATACAATCCTAATTATCATCTGACACAATTATTTTTAAACAACAATCTGCATAGAAAGTTCAAAACATTCCCTTAAATTTTACACACCCTTGCAAACCATCCCTACACTCAACTTTGCCCCATTTAACTAAAAACTAAGGCACACAATCTAGCCTCTCAAATGCCCCCGTAACATAGCATATAAAATGCGCGCCGAAGCCCATCGCACCACAGTCATATTCCCTCTACCGTGCAACCAACATCAAACAAAATGTACCAAAAAGTGTTATTACTATCTCTTTTCCTAACTCTAAGCTTAGCCAGAGATGAACTTGGATTACGATACTTCAGCAGAGTATATGAAGACTGTCAAAATACAAATGGATTCGTTCCCTGTTTGAAGAAAAAAGCAATTCTATTCTTTGACCGAGCAGCAAGGATGGAAGTTATACCATTAGTCGATGGAGTGGATGTAGTCAAGACACCAGGAAGTAATTTACCAGCTATCAATGAGAATGATATAGATGCAGTGTTGCCAAGGAATCTGGGCAAAGATGAAGCGTTGACAGAGATGCTGTGGGATCGGATCGCGGCATTTGCGAATTCTAGGACGGTGCAGCTGTCACTGCCGAAGGTTTCTGGTGACGATCTGAATAAAGGAGTTGAAGAAGGTAATTTTTGTTTGTATATTAGTTTTTAGTGTAGAAGTTCTGTGGTTTATGTTAAATTGAGGGTCAAAAGTTCACAGGTCTAATTCCATTGTAAAGCTGATAATATAATATTCGGCTGATAATTTTAATATTTATAGTATTCCTAATCACAATAATGTTTAGTTTATTTTAACTTAATTTAGAAGTTTTCAATATAATTGACAGATCATCAACGTTTGACCTAAAATATCACAGTGACCTATATTTCTAAATCTTTCTAAGGTGCAAGGGGATAAACACAGGGCTCTCAGTAAACCACACTATTGTAGTATGATTTAGCTTTAATAAATTGTATCAAAAGCTCGCTCTATTTATGAAACAAGAACCAAAACCTGTTGATTTATGTTTACATGGAAGCCTTCATATTACATTTTATAGTTGTAATTTCTATGAGCCTTGACATTGTAAATGTAAACCTTCATTTTGGTTTTTCCCAAGTTCGGTTCACAATAACTTAACAATTGCAAAAGCTTGATGATAGCTTTTTAATGTTTGGAAATTGACCATTGACCGCATGCATTTTAAAACACCGAGTAGACGATAGTTTTTGTAATTATCTACGGTGACCTTGATGACCTAGCTGCATGTCTTCCTAAGATACTGCAATTATAATGAACTCACCTACAGTATCGGTTTTAAATGTAATTACAATTATAACTTTCGCTCTAATCATATAAACTTGAAATCTTTAATGTTCTTTTTCTCGTGAAGAGTATTTCTTATTTCATTCGAATCATATATCATATCTTCAATCTTATTTATAGCGAACTTATTACAAGCAATTGCGTGAATGATAGTCAGTCTCATTTACATTGGTAGATATTCATCATCTTCGATACCTACGAGTTGCATTTGCATTAGAAACGACCGTGAAATGCTTTACATTTCTGTCGCATCATTATTGAAGACATTTGATATGACAACTTTATACTACACTTGAAGTTGATCGCGTCTTTTATCGTATGTTCACTTCTTAACCGTTTAATCTGATTAGAGCCTGAGCGAGCCCTAGCATGACGTAAAATTTCTAAGACGAATGTGTTTGTGATTAAAGAACACTTTCTAGCACTGAAAATCAAATTACATATACTGGGGTACCTATCAAACATGAATCAAGTAATACGTCTAGCCCAGACAGCATTAGCTTGAAGACATCTTAGACAAAAACGATGAATCTATTGACCTGTGCAATATTCTTAATAGACCATATACGTATTGTCTTTCTGGAGTCCATATAGTATTCTATGCAGATGAACTGGCTTTATTCCGCAACCGTTGCAAATCAAAGCGAACCAAATAGTTTTAGAATCACTATAAGTTTCTCCAGTTTTACATGAGGAACTAAATTCATGAAGTTAATCTTGATAAGTTCTGGTTCAGAAAGCTTGAGGCACATATTGGCGATACTAATGCAACCAATCTAATCAAACAATCAACGGCTTCAAGATCAGCCAATCAGCAGTCTTGTTGGAATAATACTACTAGGTTAGATTCATACAATAGATCTTAAATGACCATTTATGATGCATACTAGTTATTTAGATTTGTATAAAGGTGTAACGAGAGATAATAAATAGCGTTTCTATCTAGCCTTTTATAACTTTTCCTTTAACCTTTATACGTGTGTCTTGAACATAACAAGCTTGAGAAACTCTTCATACTTATCTTTAGAATAGTATCTGAAGGAAGATAAAACATCATTAGTGATGCTGTTAAGAATATAAAATATTTATTGTTTTCTCAAGCTTATGCTAGAATAAATGTGTAAGCCTATAACTTATTCGCTTTCAAAAATTAGTTAGTATGCGTTTGTAAGCTTTACGTAAAAAAGGAATATTAAAGAATATTGATATGTTTAAAGCATTTGAAACAATTGCACTTCCAATAACTTAAGTAAGAGTACATATTGTTTTGTAAATGAAGTTGACTAAATTGAACGGAATGATGATGAAAGTCAGAAAGAGGAACCTTTTTAAGCTGTTCATATAAAAGAAACTGATGAAAAAGGTGTTGCACAAAATAATTAAGCATTTTAGTAACTATCGACATTAGAAAGGCTCAGGTGAACACAAATGACGATTTGATATTATTCCGTGTCCCCGCTGGACAATATTGTGATGGATCATCTCATTATTAACTAATTACTAGTCATTCTCATTGATGATTTCCTGGTCAAATTATACACTGTGGTCAAAGAAACTATCCAATAATGTATAGAAAAATCTTACAGATCATTCAAGATAAAAGATACATGTGATGTTATTTTGATCTAATCTTACTTTTCATTGTTGTAATATGGTTTGATGCACTAAAGCAATATTTTAAAACAAAAAGTAATTCAAATCGTACAAGCAAGAGCTTTCATAAGTTGTTAAAACAAAAATTACCTCTTTCACCAATATTAAACGTTGCCATCGCATTATTTTAAATCACCATCATTCGGTATACGATGGCTATTACATTGGCTCATACAGCAAATGTGTGGTGATTGTTATAATATATATGGTCATGGTTGCTATTATATATGTACATGGTTAGATGTCAAACGGTGTGCACTGATTTCTAATAACAGTTATGAGCTTTGATATTGTACGCATGGCTTTATATGGATCTTCGCGAGATAGCCTATAAAGCGTTGAATAATATGAAAAAGGAACCATCCATCACTTATCAATGTTACAGTTGGATAGTAATGCAAGAAATTGCTTATTCTAAAGCTTAAATACATAAATGGTCAGCTAATGAAACGTCACTAAACATCACCATTATTCGACGATGATGTGCAGGCAACTGTGCAATAAGCTCGCAAGTGTTTAAAGATGAAAGATTTTAACCTTCTAGCTAATTGTTGAACGACTAGAAAGATTTTTATTTATCATCTGATGAAAACATTAAAATACAAACAATAAAAAAGAATACTCAAATGAATCCTTTACAATTTAAATCTTCATAAACTCCTTCATTTGGAAGTTCATTAATACATTGGCAAAATTGTAATAACTTTTTCACAAAAGCCACTCATCAAGAGTTGAAGTTAAATATTTAATTAGATAGGAATTTATGATTCATTTTACTGCACTCTCTCGCGTATACAAGCTATCTAGCAATTTTTTAATAACCTCTGTAGTCTAGACAATTACAATAATGACCACGATTTTCTTTATTTGCTCGTTTACTTTCTTTTTCCGCGTGATGTCCATTTACTTTTCTTTATCGTGCAATTGCTGACCTTTTGTTGTTAAGTACATGTAAATGAAATGAAAATGAGAGCATCTTCTTTCTACCATTGTGGGATTTAGATTTATGTGAAATTGTTATATTGTCAATAATTATGTTTTATCAGTGTCGATTGACACGGTATCGTACAATTATTCCACTGAAAGTTATTTGTATGGCTAAGTGCGGTGATATAGAACCTTCTCAGATTGGCATGGTCTTTGTTAAGTGCCCCTGATTATTGTGAAAGACCTGGGCCCTATACTACAAAACTTGACATGTCGACCATTCTACAAAATTGATAAGTTGTAAAAAGAAATGTAAATCACAGAAATGATAAAATATGTATAGTTACAATTTTCAATTTACTAGTCACAAAAATTTACATATTTAAAATGTTTTTCCGTTACAATTAGGTGGCTTAGGCTTTTGTGGTACAGACACTTGTAAGATTCACAAATTTGTAAATTGTAACTTATAAATTGTATTTGTATAGTTTTGTCGTATAGGACCCTGGTGATGTCTTATACATAATATGTATGTCAATATTGCCTTTTACAAAGGTAAACTGCATTAACTTTTTATACATTTATAAATCAATCAAAAAAGAAGGAAGTACAGTTTAACGTACTTAATAAGAAAGTGCGAGCTCAAATATAATTATCAGGAAATCCACTTCACCAATTAGTAGTTGAAATGTTAGAAATGCAGTGCTTTCCTTGTCGCTATGTTTGCGTGATTTACTTAAATTATTACCTAAAGTTATGTTCATGCCATCTTTTTCAGGGTTGGGACTAGGAAGTGACTTGTAAGTCTAAATGATTCACGGACCGTCAATTGATTTGCTTATGAAATAATATTATGATTTTTGTCTACGTTTGGGTACTTGGGCATAATTATTTTTTTTATATATTTGGTCAATATCCTTACTATTTCAATTTAGGTGACTAAATATTTAAGTTCAGGGTAAAACTTCTTTCAAATTGGGGTTTTGTCGTAAGCATCCAAAGATAAGGGTAGATATTCTCAATCAGCTATCTTTCGTACTACATATTGAAATTATAATCAACTTGTATCGTCATTCTTCCAACTAACAGTCTTCAGTGAAAAATTTATGTAGTAACATAAAGCGTGATTTCATTTGCAGATGACCTTGAAAAATGCATTATCAACCTTGAACTACGAAACATGAACTCACTGAGTCCAAGTTTAAGCTTCAAATGCCTTAACCAAAAAACAAGACTGTTTTAAAATGTCATAAATTCATTAAATACAAACTACTCATAGCCGACCAAACTGATTCCAGGACGAGGGAAGATGAAGAAGATGATGGGCATGATGATGATGGGAGGAGCAATGAAGATGGCAGCCATGATCCCGATGGCAATGGCAGGCCTGTTCGTGTTGGCAGGGAAGGCGCTCATAGTGGCAAAGGTACCAAAGTTATGATTGTTATTGCAAGTTTTTTATGAACTACGTTTTAACGAATCTTGCAAGGTTTTTTAAGATGAGTTTGTCTTAAACTATCAAGTTGCAAGTTAAAATTCCAATGACGGGATGTTTGTTTTGATATACAATTGTATAAATTGTTTTTGGCTGACGCAATAAATCTTGATTCCTCAGTATTGATTATTTTACTTTCGTTCAAAGTTCGTATAGTTTTATTTTTATATAATTGAATGTTGAAATATTATATTTCAAAGGAGTTTGAACTTGCAAATATAGATCTGCATTAACGTAAAGTTCTTAACTATTCTATTAGCACATCGATCTTGAACTCTCCTACTAATTAGCGATAATGCTAATTTCATTACGCCCATATACTCAGATGTATCGCATAATTGTCGATCCTAGATAAGCAAGTACTGTTTAAAGAGACATTGTCTTCTTTTAATGACTAGTAATTATTAACTATTACGTATGCATCACATGTAGGAGAAAGTTTGTTAATAATTAAGCGTATATGGACAATTAAATCAGTATAGACCATTATTTTGCAGTAGGCATGTATATATTCATGTTATAAGATTAACATGAGAAATGGGCTGAATCTCTTCAATGTTCGTGATTTTAAAAAAAAAAACTCTTTCTAACATTCGTTACGCTTTCTTGTATCAAAAGAATTAAAACAAATCTATAGATGGTTTATGCAAATGTTAAAAATAATTTAAATTAATAACGTATCTATACGTGAAGGGCATTTATTGCTATGTTCTGTTTCTCTGAATATAGTGACAGAATAAATGTTTTTATGAATAAAAAGCTCGATTTTGACGGTCAATGAAACTGTTCCACTGTGTTAATGACATTGCCACTTTATGCAAACCCCAATCTGAACAGATTGTGTGGTTTACATTTACGCAGAATTTCGTAATAATCTATGTATTACTTTAATCTTCAATAATTCATTGGCAAAAGGTCTCAATAAATAAACCATAGGTTTAGTAGCAATAAACAATTAATTCCTTAATTTTCCGTTTTATTAACCACTAGCTGCGCCCCGCGGTTTCACCCGTATATATCTCAATCCGGTGGGAATATCGGGATATAAAGTATTCTATATCTTTACTCAGGTCATGGTCTACCCATGTGCCAAATTTTATCTAAATCCGTTTAGCATGGAATTCTGCGTGGAAGCGTCACAAACAAATATATATACACTCACACTTTCGCATTTATAATATTAGTTAGGATTTATAAGCAGAATGCTTAGAGATGTTAAGAAAATGGAAAATTTATAGTTTTACTTTTTAATTTTTCCCATGTCTATGTATAAACTTCACACATCTGTGATAAATTTTATTTCCCATTTAAATGACAAGTTCAAGAGTTAAGTTATTGCCATACACCATGCATTTACTTACAAATCCACCCGACAAAGCATCTCAACTTTCAATACTCTCAAACTCTCAATCCATTATTCACTTCACTTCCTATTTTGCGTATCACCGTTTGTTTTTGTAGCATCAATACAAGTAGAGAAAATGGATAATTATAAGTAATCGTTTCTTTTTCCCACCCTCTTGTTGCATAGTGGCGTGGGAATAAAGTGACTTATGATCGTAATGTGAGAATAGGTAGTCAATAATTGTGCCGTGGCCTACATTCTTTGGTGTATGAGGATTTAGTTTAGGCCCTTGAAAAGGGGGTCGTGAATAGAACGTCATCTTTTTCTTGTGTCAATGGCTCATATTCCAACTAATAACTAGCGGCTTGAACAGCTCTAGAACGTCAAACTTGTAGTTGTAGATTCAATTAAGAATTATTATGAATAATGTTAACATTTTTGTATTTTTTTATTGTGATCTTATCCCTGCAGTCGTCAAAATTACCATTGATCAAAATGGTGTGGCTATTGGTGATGTTATGACTAAACTGTCTATACCAAATTTAGGTGACTATAATAACAAAGTATATTTTACGTTAGGGTAAGCATATTGCCATTATTATGGGTATAGTAACTATCGAGGTAGATAGCGGACTACAGATAATATAGTTCTTGAGACTTGCTTTTTACCTTAGGATATCACTTTATAACTATATTGGAAACACGAGTAGTTGCTAAATCTTGAGTATTTAGCTCTTCATATAAATGTTCAGAGATCTAATCATTCCACTGAGAAAAGATTACATCAGTTCAAAAGAAAGTATTTTAATTCCATGTTTAAGCTTCTATTGATAAATTCTTTTGAGTGAGTTAAACAGTCGCTTCAATAAAAAATATGTTCTCTCGCTCTACTTTTAATTTTCTTTGTATGTTATTAACGTTACCTTGACTTTGAAGTTCTTGGCTAATTATAATTTATATTTATTTCATGTTGTTTATTTTAGTGTTTTGAGAGATTAACCAAGCAGTTTCAATATCAAGAAACTTTTACAAACTTTTTTGTTTATTAACAGCCTCAGACTTCTGAATCATTTAAAAATACTGTGGTTTGTAGTTCAGTCTAGTAACTTCATAATTTAAGGAAAATGCATCCATATTTCATACATCTTCAAGATTATTTGAATCGTTGCCGCCACGTTGCCATCTTGCTGCTATGTAATGTAACTTACGGTTTGTGGTTTAGTATAAATTCTCAAATGATATTCAATACTATTATCTAGGATTGCATACTACTGTTTTATGTAATTATTACTAACCGGTCCTGCTTCTTGCTTTTGAGTTCCTCTAACAAATATTTTGCTATGAGACTTGTTCTAAATTTCGAAACTGACTTGATTTCTCATGGCCCAGTTCACCCATTTACTAGTAAATGTATTTAATAAAATATTCTAGATGCATTTCTAAGTTACAATATTCAAGTTTATTATACGAAACTAAAGTCAGATCCCGCGGCAGAGACCTTGTGACACGAATAGAGAATGATACTTCATTGTAGCCACAGGCGCTTACTTACACTTATAGCTTACTAGTTATTTGTGGTTGGCAAGTTAGCGGTCCCGTAAAGTTCGCAAAAAAGGTACGGAATTTAGGGAATATCAAAAATACTATCGAAAACCAATGAATCAAAGATTTTCTGTGTCATGAATATAAAAATAGCAATACTTAGCCTCATTGCCGGAAGAATATTGTTACAATTGCCATTTTGGAAGAATATGTACTGAATATACCACTCACCATCCACTACTCTTAGTTGACTGGCAGAGAATGCCTAAGGCATTAAGTCCGCCTTTGTACCTTTTTGAATGTGATAAGTTTTAATAAATAAATAAATGAAATAAACCGCATAAGGCCCTTTTTACACGGCACAGTTTCTTTACAGTAAACCGCGCCATAGAAAAAAACGTGTCTGTCAACAAGCTTCCATAGTGATCCAAAAAACACTGATGACCATGACACACGGCGAATAAACCGTATTTTTTCACGGCAAGAAAAACAAGTGTGTATTTTAGAAAAACATGTAAACACTGATAGAGATACTTAGAAAAAGTGTATGTTAATAAATCTGTATAGTTGCAACATCAACCCTATAAGACTATTTTAACCAAAAAAAAATATATATAAATTAGATCATCGAATTTTGCATGACAATTCTCTGTAATATCCCAACCAAATGTTGTTTGTAGCTACAACACGGAAATTTATGCAACAGATATTTATAGGCTGTTGTACAGCTACATACAGCTCATATATTTATCAAGCTAAAAAACGAGCGTGAAACTCATTAATAAACAAGTCTTTACACGCTTCATTGCCTTCAGCTCAAATAAATTACGTTCAAATACATGAATTTATATCTTTGCTTCTATCGGTACTAAGAAAATTCCTCGATAGTTAGAAAGGAACTCCATTTTGAAATATTTCTGGTACATCGGAGTCACGATCTAGAGTTTATTTTCTTCATATAGTTTGTACGCAATTAAGAGACAGGATATAGTCCTATCAACTGTTTATCAGCAGCTTATCCATGACAAAACTTCATTAACTTTCCGTAAATTACTAGGTACACTACTTATTCCTATGATTGACTGGTAAAATGGTTGACTAAACCGTTTTAATATTGGTGCAAAAAGTAATGCTTGTAACAATGCCCTCCATAATGGTGTTTTTTCTTGCAAAAAATACATTATTTTCTTATCTTCCAATTTCATTCTCATCATCGTCATTGAATCTACAAAAATCATTGACGTATCATTCATTGACATGCTTTCCAAGTTTTTCAGCTTTATTATCTTCATCAGCCTGACACACAAATGGAATCCAATCCAATCCATCAAACAGACTACTTACATGGCTATCTACTCCACGAGAACGCATCACATCGATTAAGTTCACATTATTGTAGTTTCTTATATCATGTAAACTGTGTCGCGAATCAATGCCAACGTCATTGAGGACGATCGATGTTGCTGTGATCATCTTAGTGAAGATCTCAATTATTACGCGGAAGTATTGTTTGAGATGGATTTCTGATTCTTGTTGAGCTTTAGTTGTAATGGAAGTAGCATCTTCTTAAGCTTATTGTGGTCATTAAATTTTCGTTTGTACAGTGTTAAGGTTGTGTTTCTGTTTGATATCTTTTTCTTTACCATTATTCCGTAATACATATTTGTTTTGATTGCAAATTGTAGAAACCAGTAGTTAGAGTTCCAATATGACTGTGGTGTATATAATTATCATCATCATCATTCTCCTGCCTTTATGCCAATTTACTTAGGGTCGGTGCAATGTCTTTTTTGTCTTTACTTCTCATTTAGTTGTCATCTTGGTAGTCACCCCCTTTCTACCCATATCATCTTTCACACAGTCCATCCATTTGTTTCTTTGGTCTTTCCCTACTCCTATAGCCGCCTGTGGTGTATGTATATTAAATGGATACCTCAAGCTAGACACTGCTTCCTGTCTAACACTTAAAACTGATGACCCGTTATCAGCTATAGATTTCCCTACTAACACGTCCAAAACGTGCCACATTTATCATCATTATTCGTAGAAAGTAATTACAGTACAAATGTCACGTCTAATGCCATCCTGTGTCATTATCATCATCATCATCATAGAGCCACTCAGTTGACACTTTCATGCTTTGTTGATCTTTGACCGTTGTTTCAAGTATTTAAGATAAAATCTTACATTCTAAGGAGACTATTGGACATAGTTCTACAGAAGATTATCTAAAATTATGCTTACTTTTCCAACTGATGATGCTTTCATTTTTTATATATTCTTATGGATCTATCTAATCACTAGTCAGCATTTTTATGACTTTTCTTCTTTACCTTTCTTTTCTCTTTCTTCCTTGTATATATCTCATATTTTAGTCAAACATTATTTGTTCTTATTTTGCAGCTATTTATTCAGATCAAGTTCATTGAACGATGCGTCAATAAACTTCTTTTGTTTCTACTGACATTCAATGATTTCTTTCTCTGCTTAGTGCCTGGTTTATTCGATGGCAGTGACTGGACCCAGTGACTCGAAATTTTGGACCCAGTCATTGGGTTCATGTAGACGAGATCGGCAGTAAGTCAAAGTCAGATGGGGGAAGCTACTGGACCTAAAAATAAGACGTATAGGTTAGTCAACTGGACTGAAGGCACAAAGTTACCACTGGACTGACTTATTGTACTGCCACATTACTGAGCTCGTATAAATCTCCCTTTAGGCCTATGATTAAAAATATATGAAATACTAAAAAATCAATCGTCATTCTTAGCTAATAAAATGTATATAAAATTTTAAATAACTCGGTTCATAACTTTTAATTTGGATCTCTGATCTGCTTACTGTATCTAAATGCATGACCCACTGGCAATGTTTTTATTTTCAAGTAAAAATCCTTGTTTATGGTAATAGAAGCATAATTTCATGCTCTTAATTCTTTAGACTGGTTAATGAGTACCGTTATAGACTGCATATATGCTACTTGTGTTAGATCTGAATGCATTGTTTAAGATAAAAACTAGTGCAAGGAATCTCTTCGGCTCAAACATCGATCTGAGACCACATTCAACAAAGTTTAAGCATCAAAATTGCCTGAAAAATCATCATTATCATCTGCCAAGCCTTTTCCAAAGAATGTTGGGGTTAATTTTTAATGGATGCGACTTAGAGATATTTTAATCCAATTTGTAACTTATTTTTCATCCTGACAATTTTTCTCAGATTAAATTTTGTTATTTATTTCATTGTATATTTCACTAGCCTGATCGCTTTATGATGTAGCAAGTTTTTGCGCATAATAGTAGCAATTTATGTCTTTAAATAATCGCAATGAATAAAGATTTCAGTTCCCTTCACTTCGGAAAATGGTCATAAGAAAAGTTACAAAATTAACTTTCTTTATTTGTCTATTATCTTTTAAGTCATGGCTTTTACATGGAGTGTTGTTTTTCTCTTTGATGTTCTGTTATTTTAAGGAATAAGTAGGTACTTGGTTTTGTTTTTTCCAGTAATAGAAACTCTGAACTTATAATTGTGTCCGTTGTTTTTTTTTTTTTTGCAATATCTATTCATGTATCTATCTATAGTTCGTTGCTTGGTCATATTCATTTTCTATAATCATCGTTGACATATTTTATCCTCTTTTGTGACAAAATCAAGGAAGAAACTCTGTACTAATTACTTCTTTATTTATCTACATTTATCTGTACCAAATAGCGTTCTATAATTTCTGCCCCATGGGAAGAGGGTGTGATTTTTTGTTTGTATATAATATGTACGTCTGTATACATTGTTTAAAAACCAGAACACTCGCGGAATTTTGAAGTTATTGCATACATTTTAATTAGTCGAGCTTTTTAATTCATATTCTTTATGGCACTATTTAGGTTATGAGCTATCCGAATATCAAATATATTTGGCTTAGGTCTGAAGGGAGCCATGAAAACTGATTCACTGTTACGATGTATATGATTGTTACTTACTTGCTGTTGGGATTGTGATGCCGCACAGTGAAAATTTTATGTACTTGTCATGTAAACCTGTTAGGTATGTTATGTAAATGAGTAGACGAATGATTCCCTATGCACAGAAAAACAATAACGATGTGCATTATTGAGGGTGACGTACAAACTACCACAAAGGTCAATGTACAGCGTAGCTGTACACTTGCAGTCTTATTGGAATTACGAGCAATTCAAATTACGTTTTTCGTATAGATACAAACTTTTCTTTAGAAAACTTTACGATCATAATAATTACCACTTTCACACAGTATCTTTGTAATTTTTTTTTCTCTCAATTTTACCGTTGAAATGCGTATGTCTAATTGATTACCATAAAAAAAAAAGTTAAATACCGGATTTTGTACGTTTGTAACATGTTAGATAATATCAATTTATTTTAACGATATTTTTAGGCGTAGTATGTAATGCGTTGATTGAAAAACTATAGTATTTTTAGTGATAGTTTTAGAGCCCATCGATTTTAAACGGTCACGCCACAGTAACTGTAATGATTTGGCATCTACATTTATTTCATTGATTTGCACATTCATCAATGCTATCCTTTTCTACTCCTCTAATACAAGCAATCTTTAACATTGAAGAAGTTATCAAGTTTATAATCCATCTCAAGTTATTTTAAACCAGAAAATTTTCAGTGTAGGTCACGATCATAGAGTATGCAAAGAATGAAATGCGAATACGTTTTCTATTTCCACGTCGAACTATACAGATTATTTTTTCTAGTCTCTGAGGGCCTGACCATGGCCAATTACTAATATTCATAGGTGGGTGCAGAACCCTCACTTAGCTTGGGATAAGATTCGTTACCCGTCAATGCGTCAATTGAAAATTCTTTAGCCCAAAAAGTATAAGACGTGCGAGTCAAAAGTCGTCATCCATTCATTTCACTTGATGTGAAAACAAACCTAGTTTAGTGTACTTGAAATGTGCACCCGACTTAGCCAAACGTATTATAATTGCAGTGCAACTAGACACGTCATAAAATTATTCCATGACCTTTCGATCACTTAGTTTGACACCTTATCCAATAAGATCATGTCGATAGCTGACATTCGTGACAACATTATTACCCACTGCTCATGTAAATGTCAGTGGCGTCATTTTCTCAACACATGAGCACTCCATTTCTTAGTGCATCCTTGTACACTCTCATACCGGAATACCTAGGCAATCTAACTGTTAACTTTCTACACGATTAGGGCATTCTGGGGGCAATAACTTAGATTCTAGTGCTCATTGAAAGTTATTAATGATGCTAGTAATTACTGTGGTCTCATTGAGATGTAAATTGTAGGAAGTGTGTAGGGTGATTTAAATTGAATTGGATCAGTTAAAATAAAAAATAATAGGTATGTGTTAATTAATTGTCCCTGTAGGTAACTGTAACATCTTTGTCACTAGTCGGGTTTTCAAACAGCAATTTTTGTGACGTGTTTTTTTTTTCAGTCTTAAGACAAAAATGATCCAATCATTTGGGATGAAAAATCCAAATATATTTTCCACGATCTCAATTGAATTGAGAGCCTATCGTATGTCGCTAGACTGTTAGCCAAGAAACATCAGAAATGGTAAGACACCATGAAATCAATTACTCCATAAATGTTAGAAATCGATGGGAAACAATAACTAAAGTTAATCGCAAAGAAATTCAAACGATCACGTAAATCACTTGCGTAGAAAGTCTATTTAAAGGCTAGAGTTTGAACTCACGATCCTTAGGTCGGGTCAGTGAAAGCAGATATATGATGATAACTCATTACGTTGTTATGTACATACATAACATCATGGTTCCCACATAGTACATCTACATAGATGTACTATGTGGGAACCACGGGGGAAAAGGGGAATTGATTGAACGAGGAATGTGTGTCATGATATCCCGTGGAACTATTAGGCTCAAGGTTTGATTACTTGCATGAAGATCAATGAACCTAGGATGTTGGAAAATCGTTAGGTTAGGTTAGGTTAATAATCAGTCGTTCCCACTGCTGGGACACAGGCCTCCTCTCGGTGAGAAGTAGTGTGCCGTAATCAACCACGCGGGCCCAGTGCGGGTTGGTAGATGTCACATGTCTTCGAATTTTTGGTTCTAGGACATGCCGGTTTCCTCACGATGTTTTCCTTCACCGTTTTTGAGAGCAGTGGTAATGAAATAATTTACACAAAGTAAAGCGCCTGTCACGGTTCGAACCTACGACGACCTACCACTCGTGAGTCTCAGCCGTTATCATTTGGCCAACACTGTTCTCCACCATCGACCATGGATAAAATATACCTATTGCCTAACTAGCATTTCCCAACATCCTATTCATTGATCTTAGTTGTGTTGACTGTCTTGTTAGTCTGGTGGTCGCAAGCGCTATTGCTGAACATGAGGTCCTGGGTTCGATTCCCAGGTTGGGCTTTTCTGTATATGTGCCCGGTTGATAGCAATTGGATCGAGCCTATTACATGGGACTTAAAAATATATGGCGATATGTGGGTGTACTATAATGTTATGTTATCTTATGTTCGTAGATCATTTGAAGTTTTTTAGTAAATACTCCAAACAGTCAACGGACTATTCATGAAGAATTTGTTACGAATATTTCAAAGTTCAAACCCCGCTTGAGCCCAGGTTCTTACCAGGTCTTGTGTAGTTCAGGAGCTTATAATTAGATACTCCATTTTCAGGTTTTGGCTGATACTAATAAGGCAATAATTTGATAATAGTTAGGAAGGAGACAATAAAGGTTGAAAATCTTAGAAAGGTTTTAAAATTGTTTACTGAATTATTATTTCCATAACACGATTATATGGTAATTTCAGAAGTATCGAAGCCGAAATTCCCACTATTTACCCAGAGAAATCTCACTAAAAACTATACTAAACTCAGGAATTAAACCCGTTCCCATGCTCACCATTCAGCCACTTGTACTCGTTAAGATAACATCAACTTAATCACAGTATCGCGTGGTTTAAACCTCATTCGAACTCTGTAAATACGGAATTAAACTGAAAACAAAAGCAGTTCACATAATATAATTAATAGCTTAGTCGTTATCAGTAGCGATAAGGAAGTGGGGCAAACTATTTTTAAATTTACTCGCACGTGTAGTACCTAAATGTTTTACCTGTTGTTGTTGTGAAAAGTAAGGCGTAATTATTGTAGAACAGATATAAAGTTTTATTTAATTCATATTTTCGTTGTTTTATTAATATGTTATATTAATATTCTGACTTCAAAAAAGAATGAATTATTTTTACAACCAGACACTAATTATTATCTTATCCAAATTAAATTTATTTATTTTACTTTAACATGAAACGGCTAACCGTCAATTACATTAGTTAAAAAAAAAATAGAAAAATAAAATTAAAATTCTTTATTATATAATAGGGGTAGGTTAGAGTAAATAAATATTGACAACGCCAACTGTGTCTTACGGTTGGAACTTCAACTACGATTTAAAAACAATGGCCTGTGTTGTCTTAACATTTTAATAATGTCCTCCGTTTACTGCTCTGGATACTGCCTTGTTTTTCTAGTGGTCACAAGTGCTGGGGAAATCCTGGGTTCGATCCCAGGTTGGGCAAAGAGTTATTCGGTGTTTCCATAAAAAAATCTCAGTAGCAGCCCAGTTTGGATTTTTGGCCGATTGATGGCAATAGGCTCGTCCCCTATTACATGGGACTTAAACATAACTGGCGAAAGAAATGTGGATGTACCAATAGTACACCTCTGCCCAATCCTTCGAGGAAAATAGGCATAATGTTATGTTAATCATAATATTTTGCGATAGGTAGAGAATATCTATAGATTTTAAACACTGGTCACGAAATAAACAGGTGTAAGGTTCAGCAATGCATTAATTTTAGGCAGCAGATTAGCGTAAATTAAAATACTGGTAGATTGAATTTCCATAATTATATTACTGTTTAAATTCAGTTTCTTTGCTTTTGAAATATTTCATAATATTTTTAGGGTTATGAAGTCAACAAGGAACCCATAAAGTTTCGGCATATCCGTCTGTCTGTCTGTCCGCGGCTTAGCTCAAAGACACTTAGTACTAGAAAGCTGTAATTTGGCAAGGATATCAATATTATTCATGCCGATAAAATGGTAAAATAAAATCGTGATAGTTTTGTTAGATAGGTTTGTTCTTGAACCTTGAACCTTGCTAGGAATGACAAAATGTAACAGCAAATCTTTAATTTTTGATCGCAGAATTCGCCAGATGTCCAATATTGATCACAAAATAATAAAAATAACATGTAGGCAAGTATTATAGTCTAGAATATTTTGTAACTCATGAATAATGAATGTGTTGCAGATAGTTTGTACGATCAGTTGTTTACAAATTTTTCGGAATCAGCGTTTTGTATACAATGATTCATTGTTCAAGATTTTTTATACATCTGCGTTCTGAGTTTTTACTCACAGACAAGACCAGGTAGGAATACCGACTTATATATTTTACTGGGAAACTGCATCACCATCAGAGCTCCAAGATTTACATACTACCAGCCGCGAGGTAACTGCGTAACACACTTACAGTAGCGATGGATTTCATTTTGACATTTCAACAACATATACCTCATAGTGTCATTTACGCTGTGGAGCAGACAAATTTTTGGAACATACGTAACAATGGATAATTAGAATATCAAGATAGTTAATTAATTCAGGCGTGACCTTGCGAAAATCCAGTATAAAATACAGTATGACCATATTATATATTTATAGATATATGACCGGCGGGAGTGTATGAACGTAAACGAGGCAAAAGGAGTATGTAAGGATCGTAGCAGGTGGCGTTCTGTAGTTTCTGCCTACCCCCGTGGGAAGAAGGCGTGAGTTTATGTATGTATGTATATAATATATCTACATCTATTGTATTTTTAATTAGAATATCCTTCAAAATGATTCAGATTGAAAGGGTTTTGCGCAATAGGGTGCTAAGTATAGACTGCTAGTGACTTACTAGCACAATTTGTAATTGAAATAACTGAAAGTCTCTTAAAGGGTTATTGTAGGAACTCATTGTTAGAAACTACCTTACTATTCCCATAGTAAAAGTTATCTCGTATTTTAAACGAAAAAGAAATGCTACTCCATATATTTATGTTCACAAACTCGACAAAATTAAGGGTTTTTTTTATAGTAGTCATTGTAGTAGTCATTGTACCTGAACAACTGCGGGAATACCAAATTCCCGCAGTTGTTCAGGTACAATGACTACTTAAGAGGCTACGCCTTGTATTTATGTTATAATTAATATCTATAAGGTATTCTTTCTTTTTAGAAGTGAAAAGGGGACATAAGTATACTCTACCCTTCACTAGATCAGAAAAAAAATTAAGAGCGATCATTCTATAAACATTTTACGAAAACGTCAAGCACAGCAAAAATTTTGCCAAGCCACCATATTTTCAGTCTACCTGTAACTTACTACCGAGACGTGTAAAGAAGTTTGACCCCGTTATCACACAGTTAAACGTAACCACGTGGAATACTAACGAGGGGTTACGTCATACATCGTAACTTAGTATTCAGTCGTGCGGTATTGGAGCGAGATGTCGCTGGTTCGATGTCTGAGTATTGATGTTTTTGGAAAAGGTACTTTATAAAAAAGGATGTGGCAGTAAAAAAAACATGTTTCTTGTTATCTATATCGGCACAAAGTAAAGAATAAAATTTTTGCCAGTCAGCAGGATGGTAGCAGGGCCGATTGCCTAGGGTTGGCATGCTCAAAATAGGAAATGCATTTATACCAATTACACTTTTGTCTGTGTATTAGTTTTTTATTTGTTTATTAGTTTTAGTACCTACATACCTATTAATAATTTGGCAATATAAAATGATATAATTTCTACGTAGGTATAGTTTTATAAATTTTATAAATAAGTACCTTATAAATTTTATCGTTAAATGATCTTAATTTATTTTAATTGCAACATTTCTGAAACGTTACTGAAAATAATATAAAAAAAAAATACAAACCAATTAAAATACCAAATATGTAATGGTGACACAAATGTTTTATCGCTAACCCAATCTAAAACACTCTTTATTATATACATTTTTAACTTTAATTCCTTGGTAATAAGTTTAAAATCCAGTGTTTCATTTACCACGTGAAGGATATAAAGACTATTGAAATTGTGAATCTTAGTTTTATCAAAATAAGGTCTAAAAGGTAGTGAAACATGAAGGAATTTCATAAGTTCTGAAGGCATACGTCACCGACCTTCGGTGTTCCATTCTAGTTCCATTTGCTTCGGTTGCGCGCATTTTAATATAAGCCAGTGTTGCTAGGGTACGGAGGAGTTGCTAGGAAACAGGGAAAAAATGGTTTTAACTTTTCAACGTTGTTTCTAATCGAGAGTGATCCTTTTAGTAGAAAATTAATTTTGTGTTTTGTAGTTACTTGTTTGTTAATGATTTGCTTGTATTCCGTGCCTATATTCTGTTTGTGTAATACCTATTCATAGTTAAGTGTAACCTACACAATTTGGCATTCTTATCAACGGAAATAATTATTATCCTCATAGCTTAGATGAATATAGTAAACGATAAGTAACAATAACATTTTGATTAACCCGTCAAAATAAGATAAATATAAATTAAAAAATTACAGTTTAAAGGATAATACTTTCAATATCCTCTCTAATCAATAGATAATAGAAAAAATATTCTAAAACACCCTTTTAACAAAAACACCCCATTCTGAGTAAAATCAATTCCCTACCCTAGCAACACAAGCCAACGACTGGCAGTCATCTCACTACAGCGGCAGCGGGGCACAACGCCCGCTTACGTTTCAAAATCGAAGTCGCCGCCAAAACTCGAAGTTGCAAACTCAAAACTCGAAGTCATCAACATAATGTTACTACTGTCGTTTCAAGTAAATCTCGTGCGGCTTGTGTTGATTCAAGCCGTTCGAGATTTACTTATATCGATAGTAGATATACCTCTGTTTATTTCCTCGGCTTCAGAAGTTCAGAACACGTGGTAAATGTATTTTTAATTATTTTCTTTTCGTGTTTTTAATTGCCTTTTTTATTGCTTTTATGCTTTCTCAGTTTTTCTTGGACCTAACTATCAGTTCGGTCGGTGAGAAAACCTGGACTTATAGTTAATATTAGTCTGAATAATCGCCAACCCGTCTTGAGCAGGCATGGTGATCAATGCTCGTGCCTTCTGAGTATGAGAAGAGGCCTTTATCCAGCAGACACTACCGGCCGGTATTATTTTGTCTTTTGTTAGATTTGTTGGTCGATTTTTTTTCTATTTGTTGTTATTTGGCGTAGTTTTATAATCATCGTTGAAAGGCGTTTTTATTTTAAATTCATTGCGGTTGTTTTTCTTGAACCCATTATGTAATTGTATCTTTTTAAAAGTCTGCATGACTGGTTTTTTCGTTACGAATACACTTGTCGTAATCATTCTTATGGTAGGCAGGAAGACACTACTCTTAGTAGTTATAACTTTGTAGTACCTACACGTCAACGGTCTTGTAAAAAAATGTCTGAAAAACCTTGAGGCCTGTTGTTCAATATCCGTGTCTTGCATGAGATATACATACATTTTTATTTAATCATTTTGTTTATAATAATCAAATTTATCTTTCTACCCTCATCCCAATTTACTTTTTAGTTGGTGCATACATTTCTATTAGACGTCATTTCAGTATTTACCGTTTTCTAGCCATTTAATAATTATCACAATCTATCTATAAAAAGATAAATAAGATTAGATATTTAAATAAACCTTTTTTATAGTCAGTTCAACCGATTTTGACTTCTATTGCGTTAGTGGCATGACAAATGTCAGCTGCAGTAAACGGTTGGTATTGTAACCACTGTTTTGCTTTTAATGCCATCTTTATGCCTACGGTTTAGAAGTCAAAATCTGTTGAACGGACTGTAAAAAAAGTGTTTTTAAATGTCTAATCTTATTTCAAATGGATTATAGAACTTGGTTGTAATATCGTTTTTTGGAAACTCATTCCCTAAGGATTTGAAATTTAGAATAGAAGTCCGTAATATTTTCAAGTTAGGTACGAGGATAAGCCTTTCTGCTTCTCTTTGTAAGTAAAAGTAAGTTATATCTTCTTTTTAACCGACTTCAAAAAAGGAGGAGGTTCTCAATTCAACTGTATTTTTTTATTTTTTTTTATGTTTGTTATCTCAGAACTTTGGACTGCGTGAACAGATTTTGATGATTCTTTTTTTATTTGAAAGCTGGTGCTTCCCGCGTAGTCCCATTTCAATTGTCTTGGTCTAGTTCTGATAATAGCATCCATGAGAAAACCATATAAGTCTTAAATTTTCATTAAGTATGTGCGCGACAAATGGACGAATAACTCAATATCGCGCCAACCGATTTCGATGATTCTTTTTTTATAGTAACTCATGCAATTTTTCTTGGAAAGCACCATTTGGTGAAGTGGAACTGATGATGAAGACCACAAATGGCCACCGGAATTACTCAATAATAAGTATTTCACGGCTTGCGATTCGATTACTTTAATATGGCTGCAATGCAATTTATGCTCGTCACAATGCATATGGCGAAGCGAAGAAGTTGCCGATGGAAAACCCGATTGAGCACACGAGTTGTTAAAATATTTTTTTTTAATAAAACAATAGGGCATTAGATGCTTTCATAGATAAATGACGGGTATCAATGATAGTATTGTCTTATTGTATCACATGAAATTCAGACATTATTTGAAAGAGACAATAGATATTTTGGTTACAAAAGTTGTTGCGTTAATACTTAATCCAAATTATCATAAACATCATAATGATAACATTCAACTATGTATTCATTAGAAACTAATGATGTTGTTTATTAGAAACTAGCTGTTGCCCACGACTTCGTCTGCGATCCAGGATGAAAAATAGCCTATGTCCTTACCCAGGTTATGGTCTATCTGTGTGCCAACATCCACATTCGTTTAACCGTTTTAGCGTGAAAGCATAACAAACAAACACTCACTTTCAGAGTTATAATATTAGTTCGGATAGCTATCGTCCGCTGGGATCTCAGACTTCAGTATCTACCTCTTTAGTATTACCTTAAAACACATCAAAATTTGTCTAGCAGTTTAGCTGTGAAAACGTAATAGAAAGGCAAATACACTTCCGTATTCATAAAATTACGATGAGTATCAGTTATCTTAACAAACATGCTACAGTGGGTCATTGTAACTTGGATTGGTACTCCTGCCTAGTAATAATACAGTAACCTAATTCCAAAAATAGTGATACTGCGATACTCAAATATACCACTATCTCAATAGCGGCAAGCTTGTGATGGTCCTGAAACGAACAACTAAACTCTTATTTACATACGATAAGATATAAATTCAAATGACTCATTATTACTCCTGTGCTAAAAACTTATCAAACTATTTCTAATCATAGCTTGAACTAAATAAATAGCTTAGCATGCATGAGCATGCAATGTGTTAATGGTTTCCATTTAGAGGCATATTTATTCTACTAATGACTGCCTTGTTGGTCTAGTGGTAGCAAGCGCTACTGCTGAGGATAAGGACCTAGTTTCAATTCCCGGGTCGGACGGTGTTATCGGGGTTTTATATAGTACTTACTAATTCCATGCTGCCATGTCATTATTCTAATGTCATTCTTTTAATGTCATTATTCTAATGTCATTATTCTAATATCATTATTCTAATGTCATTATTATTATGTCATTATTCAATATCTTGTTCTAAACTGTTCTAAACTTTTGGCAACCTAGTTCTGCTCGGGTGAGAATACGGAGAAAACGAATTGTCCCACATATGAGACTTAGCTAAATCGATTTTTCGCCCCCGTAAACCCCAATATGCAACTTTCATCGAAATCGGCACACAAATATTATTTTTTAGTATAGGATAACTGGCGAAATGTAGGTGTACTATAGGTACACTTCTGCCTGACCCTTTGGAAATACGGTCGTGATATTATTTAAGTATGTCATGACCCCAGCTTGCTACAATGTTACTATCGTTTTATTTTCATGCTATTTGTTTTCCTGTTAAACTCTCTACCTAACTGAAACGTGCTGAAACTTAATCATTTATGTTTGTGCTAGAAATATACAATTTTCAATTATTATACAACTAAATACTTACACTAGGTACTAAATTAAATAACTAAGGTTGCAAATATACAGAAATAAAAGGTCACTTGGCACATCACAGACACACATCTTCAACTTGATAGTACAACCCTCTGTTTCCATATATAATGTACTGTGTTATTTTTTTTTTGTTTTTTACCTTAAACCTCATAGCCACGCTGCCGCGTTGATAGAAATATATATACCTACATATTAATACAATGTTCTGGCCTCAAAATGCTACCATTTACGGAGTGATCAATCTGACGAATGTGTTCTCATCGTTGTGTGCACCACTGGAAACACGCAACGATGAGATTGTTTCGTATTCATGCGCTTTTCTGGTCCGTTGGAGGCGTTCGATCTCAAATCAATCGCAAAATCCGTATTTCATGTGGCTGTGATAAAATACGGATTTTAGTCAGATCGATTCGATCGAAGTCGAGATTTATTCATTATACCTAAATGTATTTTAAATAGTAATGTATGTAGTAGTGGAATATATTTTCTAAATTATGACGATAATTGCATCAAAATCTATTGTGTAGTTTAGAAGCACTAAGCGGTCACACAGGTACACAAAAAGTGACTTTATTTTAGATACCTATACAAAATATTGTAAAACATTTTAAAAGAGTAACGGTGGAGTCTCTTTCCCATTTTTCTCCCTACGAAAACTACCTTTTGGAAGCGGCGACTAGTATAAATATATTTTTATGTAAATTTTGACGTTCAAAACTG
Organism: Omphaloscelis lunosa; assembly: GCA_916610215.1. Lineage (NCBI taxonomy): Eukaryota > Metazoa > Arthropoda > Insecta > Lepidoptera > Noctuidae > Omphaloscelis > Omphaloscelis lunosa. The sequence goes on along the minus strand of OU744266.1, from coordinate 1,872,602 downwards.
CCTTGGGTCTATTTGAAATAAATGATACAAAAGACCATTACACAACAGTTTCATTTAAAAATGTATGAATGCAAACCTCTTAGTGGCAACAATATTTTCTACAAAACACTGTGCCTTGTGCATACAAAATGACGGTAGAACTAACCCATATAAGTGCCGCTGTAAATCGGCCGTTGCTATAGATTATTGAGTTATGTATGCACTGTGAGAGGGGTGCATACCCTTTTAACACGATAAGTATATTGTAGCTATTCTTAGCGTCATTATATTTACATTGTAAGTAGAACAAAGCCTTCTTCTTAAGGATAGTATTCAAGTGAGCATTCGCGTCGAACATAACAATCTCAACGTATTGTAGGAGAGAGCATTTATTGCCACGCTTGTGTACTATAGTTTGACCGATACCGCTGTACTACGCCTTAGGATGTGCGCGGCGAGACGGGGTGACGGGCAGTGCAGGCTGCTCATTTGTCAACGCTCACGGCATTTCGTTACTCATTCGTCACAGCTGTGTCCCCCCCTCGCCTTATCATGCATTCCTTAGGCGCGAAACAGCGGTCTCGGTCAAACTATAGCAAGCCATTAACAACATAACATCACTCCTGTTTTCTCGGATGGAATAAGCAGAGCTGTACTTAAAGTACACCCACATTTCACCATACTATAAATCTCATGTACAACGGAGCTATCTTATTATAAAACAATGTCGATTACCCGGACACAAATTCAGAAGCCGCGTTGCTACTGCTAAATTCCTATTGGAAAAGCGTATATTACCTTCACTTACCTACTGATATTGCAATTATGAACTCAATTGAGCAAGCTCGGCTGCTAAACATACGGTTCAGCCGATCTCTTCTGAAAGGTCTCAGTGTGAAAACTTAAGTCAAGTGAGCATTAAGTTAGTTTTAACAATCCCTACAATCAGGTGGAATGACAAGTTTCACGGCGAGGTTTTTACAGAATAGACTGGCTGTACTCTAAGCAGTTGGAAATTTTTACAGAATAAGCTGGCTGTATGCTCAAAAGTTGGAGATTTTTACAGAATAGACTGGCTATATGCTCAGCAGTTGGAGATTTTTACAGAATAGACTGGCTGTACGCTCAGCAGTTGGACTTGGGTCATCTATAATTTCAGACAAACGTAGCACTTAGCTTTTATTAAGTTCTAACAAAAACCTTTTCTCTACTTTCAGATCGCCCTGCTGCTCTCCGGCATCATGGTGCTAAAGAAGCTGATGTCAGCAAAGAGCGGCGGTGGCGGCGGCGGTGGTGGTGGTCACGAGAGCCATGGCTGGTCATCTGGTGGTAGCAGTGGGGGGTGGGATAGACGCGCGTATGATGACCTGCCTTACTCCGCGTATAAAAGAGAATAGAGGATCGAAGATGGGGGCGGTGCCGTTGATGATGGGTTAAAAAGATAAGGGTTGATTTGTGAACTTGTTTATTGCGTTGCGCAGACAATGATTAAACTGTCTTTGTTACTGTCTACAGATAAATAGAGCTGAAAACTATTCTATATGTGAATGTCTAGATGATGATGCCTCTAAAGTAAACTTAAATATCGTCACACACTTTCATGATAATAGAAAATATTTTTTAATTTTATCTTCGATATATCGCTCACCGTACAATTGAATATATATTACTTTAAAGTGTATTTTAGCACTACAATATATATAATTTTCAATGTGTGTGATGAGCTTAACGCTGATAATTTAAAAAATGGGTGAAATATACCGATTTTGTTTTAAACTCTTTTATTATCTACCAAAAGAATTCAGGTCATATAATTTTATAAACAATTCAATTCTTACTGTAATATCAACTCATTTCGTATTCACAACCTTGAGTTCAAAATGTGATTGGATCGAATCCGCAAAAGCAGGAGATATACTAAAATATTGAAGCTTGATATCCAAGAGTCACACAAGTTATCGTGCCACGAAGCTTTCAATCATTTGGATTCGTTGGTATTTTGCATTTTGATCGTAAATTGACAGATTCGATAGGAATGTTAATGTTGGGGTCAATGTTAAGGGTGAGGAATCAAACAGATTATAACTTTGTTCAATGATTTTTGCATATACTTATTACTCATCATTAATTAGTACTATTATTGAACCCTACGTCCAAATACTTAGACAGAATTTTTTAGTTTTATTTGTACTTAAAGAAAAAAAAAACGATCGAATTTATTTACGCGACGCGTGTTCTGTTTTTAAATATTTTATTTTGTGCTAGTTACAAAAATACTTATGTTTTTGTATGCCCACCTTTTTTGAACATGTGTCTCGTTTTTAAATATAATTTATTTTAATTATTTATTTATTAAATAGAATTTAAAGAGGTGCTTTTGTATAAATAATAATCGTTTTAAAAACGATATTTTGGTACTTTTTATTAAAAGATTTATTTATTTTTAGTTTGTAAGTTACGACTGTTTATTTAATTTGTTTATTTCTAATTATTTGTGCCTGAATACTCAATAATATTAATTTATTTTACATTAGTTATCCTCATAATAAAAATACGTATTTTATGGTGATTTGAAACATGATAATAGATTTGTAAATGTTCATGTATACTTTATAAACAGCTAAATAAACAATAATATACTTAAGACAGAAATACATTTATTTATTTCCCTCTAGCAGAAATCGGTTAACCTATACTTTATAAGTTCTAAGACGAGAAGAGAATAAAAGAGAAGAGGAAACTGTCCAAGGAGTTTTTTGTTCAAAACTCCTTTGTAACAGCTTGCTATGGCTTTCTGGACTGATGACGCAGTGGTAAACGCCTTGCCTCTTATGCCAGAGGTTGTGGGTTTAACACCTGGCAAGTTCAATTCATAATATTACGTACTTTCTGAGTTTATTTTGGACATTACTGACATTGGTGAAGGAAAAACATCGAGGAGAAACCTGGACTTATAGTTAATGTAAGTCTAAAATCGCAAACCCATCTTGAGCAAGCGTGGTGATTAATTTTGATGCTCGTGCCTACTCTGTATGAGAAGCCTTTGCCATGACGTGGAACATTGATAGGATGATATTGTATCAGTGGTAACAATACAATAAATATAGGTAATAGGTATCAACCTGCATTGCTGCAAACATAAAACACTTCAACTTCATGCCCAGGTGAAAGGGTAATGAAGGACGTGATTGTACGGTGAATTTACCTGGTAGGTAGGTATTGCTCAGCGATTTTGAAGTTAAAAGATTAAGATTTTTTTATTGGTTTTACTGGTTTCACTAAATAAGCTTTTATAAAAATGACTGATAATTAACAATCTATTTATGATTACTGTTAATATGCAAAGGCAATGGTAATACTATTGGGATTTTAATTACCGTAATTTAAATTGCCGTAAAAAGTATTCAAATAAAGTATAAAGTAATATTTATTTTATTTTAACATAAAACAGTAAAATTAAGTACAATTAGACACAACAAACTCATATTTTTCATACACAATTCTAATTATTTTCATAACTAGTACGTTAACGCAAGTATACAAGTTTCAAACTGCGCCATCTATCGAAATAAGTAAGAACTCAACAGAAAGTTTAATTACCTAACAAACTTCAGAATGTACATGAAAAGAGCCATTTGTACAATAAATAGAAGCAATTCGATAATACTTATTCCTGAAAAGATTAAGCGCTATTTCAATGTGTATGTTTAAAACTTTTCATTAAATAAACAGTTTCTTTTCAGATTGTAAATAAAACCGTTACACTTGCATTCCATTTTTATTAAGGGTTTATTAAATTGCTTGTTTATTTCGTCTTCCTGCAAATCATGAACCGATTATCGTCAGACTGGCAGAATCTTGACTACCCGTGTCAACTGTCGTAATGTTATGTCTATGTAAAACGTGGACAAATATTTAGTTGCTTTAGGAAGAATAAATAGTCCCGAGGGCAAGTAGCAATTGCTTTCAACACGTTTTGTATTTGAGTCATCTAAGTGCAAAGGCAGCAACACCCTATTTTTCAATGATAGCAACTTTGAATGCAGTCTGTCAATGTCAAATCAGCTTCAGTTTTCGACATAAACGGTAAGCGTATATTTAAAGTATGGTAGGTAGATACTTGTATGCCAATCGAGACTAAGTTTTCATAAAGAGCTTTAAGTATCGATTGCCATACAAGTAAAATGAAAAAGATATTACATCTTTTTCATTATAGGCAAACATAGGACACCAGGCGAAGTTAGGGCAGTTGACTAGCTCATGTCAATCTAATACATTTTTAGGGTTCCGTATGTTCGAATGAAAAAACAACCCATCTAGGATCACTCATGTGTCTGTCTATCCGTATGACACAGCAAGTTTATTCCGAATTCAATGGACACATAAAATTAAAATTTGGTGCACATATCAATTACTGTGACCCAAACACGGACGTGTTATGTATATAAATTAATTTTGAATATGGGGATTGGGGTCCCTTTTGGGAGACAAATATGAAAATTAAAAAAAGTTTTGCACATTGTACCGTGTGACATTTCAAATGAAAGAGATTACCGTGAGGATCTCAAGTATTTTTTAAAAATAATTTTAAAATAAATGGTTTTAATGCTATTTAAGAAAATAGGTGAAAATTGACCATTCCGGCCCCCTAATTTCCGAAACTAATGAGCGTAACATTTAGAAAAAGTACAGGATATAGTAACTTTATTATTATTTATTTATTTTATAAATTAAATAAGGCACACAATTAGACCTGTGGGGTTTATCTTATATACTTATACATTACAGTAAAACCTATAAGAAGTCTATCTATCTATATGTCTTAAAATAACATGGTAAATCTTCCAATATTGTGCGTACAAACTTACACTTGCAGTTGGAATGTATGGGAAAACATGTTTTTCAACTACAATGTTAACTTTGTTCTTGGGATAAATGTTCATCCCAACTACGAAGCCTCTCATTGTGCGTGGTCCGACACGCACTTAGCCGGTTTTTTACTTTTCCATTACCGTACCGTTATTGTTGATAGAATGTCACTTTGTCTATAGGTACTACTACAAGGATCTTATGACGCTTAAATGACGTTGACAGGGGAGCGCTGTTGGTAAACATTTGTGCAATATTGTTTGTGAAAGGTATTGAAAAAATAAGATGTTGCGGGTGATGCGGAGTTAGTTCCGATTTTCGCCACGCGCCCGATGATCCTTGTAATCTATTTTCAAAATCAATAGGTGATTTCCTTTTACATAATATCGAACACAGAGAGACAGTCGTCTAGTTTTATAAGTTGAGTAGTTAGATATTTATTGTAATAAAATACGCGTAATTGAACCGCTAACAAATAAAAGTCACAAAATTTTATAACTGCGTTGAAAATCAAAGAAACAATAAATCATTTACAACGACAATGTGACTATCGAATAGATTAATTGTGATTTTTTTAATAAAATATGGCGGTACCTAACTAATAGTACAATTCGTGATACACGATATTTTGGAAATATACGGATGGGTTTTGTGTGCCGACTCGACAATTTGGCTTTAAAGCAACTAGAGTTGAGCAATTAAAGTTGAGACTTGACGCACCACGTGGTTTAACTTGCGCAGTAAATTATTTTATGGGTCTCTTTACCGGTATGAGGTCCTCGCCGAGGCGTCATCGGGGTGGCGCGCGGCGGAAAGAGCGGCGGGAGGCGCGGTAATCTTCCTCGTAGTGAAGTAATTTGTCAGGCAATCTGATATCAATAATGACGTCCATATGATACGCACCGTCACTAAAAAAATAAAGAAACTACAATTTGACTTGTAAACTGTATAATTGGCTATAGTAAAATTTCTGAAAGCATCCCATAATCAATAAAACTGTGTTTTGCATTGATTGATACATTGAATTTAGTAACACTGTTTCCCAGATAAAATTGCGTAAAGCCCTTGGGAAAAATATTAAGGTTGGTATCATTGATACGTGTACATTATTATCCACTGTCAGTTTTGCAATTTTTTGTTAAAGATTACCATGGTATTACGGTTGGTGGCCGGGTAGACTGTTCAAAGAAAGTCATAGCGTCTTTCCTTGGTGAGATTTACAACATCATTCCATTGTCTGGCGTAAAAGCCTTTTTAATTAACGATGGTTGTAAGATGCTGAACATACTGATGGGCTTTGTTACCCGTTACTTGACAACGTTACTTGTAAATTAAGAGTCAACGCAATAGCACCCACGTGCCTTCTCCAATTTATCACCCCTATCTACCAAATCAAATACACATTCACTTTCCTAAATCCATACTAACACGTCGAGTAATTAGCAAATAACTATGGAAGTATAACGGCTTCCGTCCTCGCCGTGCGTTTTGCACGAATAACTATGTTTTACGCACGATTTTTCGATGCTAACATAGTTTTTAGTATACTTGCGTTGAAAAACGTTGACGGAATGGGTCGGTCGGTATTTCCGTATTTGAATTATTATGAGTTTCTTCATCTGACCTAGGACATGTAAAAGTAAGTAAGTAATTATTCATAAAAGGTATAAGATCCAGAGGACATTGCTCAAAGTTATGGTCAAGTCACGTGTTGGAGCAACTCCATGAAACTGCAGACGACTGGCAAATTAAAATCCAGAAGGCCTAGATTGGGGGCAATCGCTTTCAAATCGTTTCGTATTTCTGCAACGCCTAAGTTGCCAAAAAACTGTTGATTCACGTACATTTTTCTACAGCTTATGTCAGTTATACATTTTTGACTTTTCCATCATCGTTATCATTTAGAAACTGTCACTTTGTCTAGGCCCTCAAGTCATACTCATGTAATGAGAAATCACGATACTCAAAATATTATAACGATACTCAAAATATTAAAAACGATACTCAAAATATTAAAAATGATACTCAAAATACTAAAAATTACTTGGAAGGAGGAGAATATGCACAACAGCTGTGTTGTTGAGATTTTTTTGTAGAACAACTCTATTGAACTTATCGATTTTGAAATGAAAATGACAAGACCAAAGTGTTTAGTAGTTATAGCATTCAAACTTGGAGGGGTTTGCTCCCCAATGAGGCTCATTATCATCATCATCAGCTTATAGCAGTCCACTGCAGGACATAGGCCTCTCCAATTGAACTCCATTTAGCTCTTACTTCGGCAACTCTGAGCCAGCTACTACCAGCCACCTCGCGAAGATAATCACTCCACCTGGCTTGAAGGCATCCTACCTTACGTTCGCTGACTCGTGATCTCCACTTAAGAACACCCTTAGCCCAATGGTTATCTATTCGACGACTAATATGGCCGGCCCGTTGCTACTTCAGCTTGCCCCCAATGAGGATGGAAGGTGAATAAAATGATGATTGCCTTTCAATGCAGCAACAATTGGCCCTTGGTTTATGAGAACGAATGCTAATGCACAATGCTACAACCTATGGGCTAAAAGTAAAATATACAAGCACATTTCTCATAATTAAATACCGTAACGACATGCAGTTGTAATGGCAAATATGGCAATTATACAGATTTACGAGTGTTACTGATCTTTAACTAAATAATAATAGGTAAACATTTATTTTCTGTTAATCTTTTATAAACAGCATGGCTTATGAGACATGCATTGAGGGTTCTGAAGCAAAAGTTTAGTAAATAGTGTTAATTGATCGTTTATTCCATTTTTTGGTATGAAATTATGAATTGGTCTTGAATTCATATCAATGTCCTTAGATTTGCGCAGTGCCATTCCGACTGACAAAACAAAATGGTAATTTTACTGCCGTTTTTTCAAGAAACCCTTAAAGTTATCTTTTTAGCTCTATAATTAGTACCCACGTTATTATTTTTTATAAGTTTTTAAACGTTCATGAAGTGCTGTATAGTGATATACCTACGTGGTGGTGTATCTGACACAATCTTAGCGCGGCCGGATGCCCAGAATGCACTAATCGAACGCTTAGTATCCTCACTCGTCAAGGCTATCATATTATCTATAGCAAAATCGAATGTAATTTTCTAGAAATAATCATCCTAACTCGACTTCCCCCTCCTCTGCCTAACCATTGGAGGAATACAAGCGTCGTGATATCTTATACTTATTATCTACAGATAGAAGTAGGTCGACACATCAACCTATTACCTATAATTTAATTTCAACTCTTTATTAGTGACTTTTGTGGACATGATAATTATTTTAATTTGTTACAGTTGTAATGGCAATCATGTAAATTGCGTTTAATTAGAATAGGTTTTTATTTTTTTTTGTTTTATTTATCTTTTGTGTAGATTTTTTTCTATTTTGTGAATGTGAGAACGCTGTAGGCTTGGACTGTAGATCTGTTGACCATTTTTTATATTGTTAAGTACCTGGTAGGTACTTGTTGAAAGACCTACACTATTCAAAAAGCCAATTATTTTTAAAAGAGTAACCGTGGAGTTTCCTGCCGGCTCTTCTCCCTAGGAAACGGCCAATAGGAATCGTGCACCTAGCTTCTGACGTTTCATAAATGACCATGTTTATGCGAAATAAAATATTTTGAATTTTGAATTGGAATCAATTACTGGTCATTAGCAAGTAGAGTAATGTTACACATATATTCCATGTTTTTGGTCTTTCCGACTTACTAATTTATTTTTGGTAATCTTCCGAAATACCAACTTTCCGCCCTTATCAATAATGTTGACCATTTCATCCACTTTTTTTCCCAATGAAAACACTAGGATGTGTTTGAAGGGCATACGTTTTGGGGCATGTCTGATTCTCAGCCTTACTTAAATAAAATATTTTTGGTTTTGGTTAAAAAAAAATCTGTCAGTCGTCATTAGTGTTTACTTATCATGAGCGTTTATCGGCGCAAGTGACCAGCACTTAAAGAAAGATTTTTATTGTTGGACTATTAGACTAATTAATATACGATCGAGCATGTTCGCAGGGGACGTGGCATTTGAGAACTTACGGAAACGTACATAATACTCAAATACCAGACACATAAGTATGCAATAATCATGTAGTGTAGTTGCAGGAATATTTTCTTTGTTGAGTAGTTCCGTAGTAAGAAACATGTGACACGAACATTATAGGTTATCTTTTATTCAAAGATGTAAATGAAATTAAGTGTTTGAAAACTTATTTTTTGGTCATAAAACTTTACAATATTTACACAACTAACTACTTACATACTTACGTACTAAATTAAATGACTAACTATAAAATACAAAAACAAACGGGCTCTTAGGCTTCAAAGTATTCGTCCGCATGGTTGTCATCCGGAAACGAGCCCAGAAGACTGCCAGCATTGCCACGTTGAATTACAATGCTAATTCTTTGACCAAAGAATGACCCAGCGCTCTGGTCACGTGAAGCGTCGACCAGAAGGCGAGAAATTTCCTTAAAAAGGATAGATTAAGTTAAAAACACAAAACCATAATTTGCTGCATTATTATAAACGGTGGCTTAATGATATCAGCCGCACGGGTCGGTCGAAGGTTAAGCTACGCTTGCCGCGGTCGGTTTGTGGATAGGTGACTCTCCATTAGATAACGAGACATCCCGTGTCTCAGAAAGCACGTTAAGCGTTGGCCCCGGCTGTCATTAGTAGATCTTTGACAGTCGTTATGGGTAGGAGTCAGAAGTCCATAAATCTGATCATCAATCTTACCAAGGGGTAGCGTGTTACCCAGTAACTGGGTTGTGGAGGTCAGATAGGCAGTCGCTCCATGTAAAATACTAGTATTCAGTTGCATCTGGCTAGACTGCAAGCCGACCCCAACATTGTTGGGAAAAGGTTAGGCAAGCTATTATAAACGGTTTTTGTATTTGACCCTAAATATGAACGAATATAATGGTCGATGACAAAGCCTAACACCGATAATTAAGAGAGGATTTGCACCTGACTGAAAGACGAGGTCATGAACATGTTTTTTTTTTAGCACGTTTCCGAATCTTTTGGCCTGCATCTAACCTGATGGTCAGTAATGATCAGGCCGAAGGTGGAAGTCAGGTTCACCTCCTCCTCAACCACAGAGAAACTGGCTATCTTACCTCTAACTACCGAAACACAACAATGCTGTTAACATTGTTGTTATGGCGACAGATTTAGATAAGATAGTATCAAGAAAGGTCCCCAATCCACAGTACAAACACGAAAAACATATCCGAACTAGCAAATCCATCACCTTTTATGTTTTTTGGCCTCAAGACTGCCACACCTGCCTGTCACATTAATTTAAATTGAGCTTGCCGACTTTATTTCCTGTAGGTAATTATTTGCTTCGATTTGATTGCAGCTAATAGCTGATAATTAATTTTCAATGCTTCATTGGACAACGTCTAATAGGGATGGCAACACCATTGATCCATTGACCTAGTTCGTTGTTTAGATCTGTATTCAAACCAGACACTGAACCAGAAGTGACGATCTTCACAGGGTGGCTGGTGGTAGTGGGATAAGAGGCGATGAGGATCGTGTGGGAGAGGCCAAAGTCCAGCAGTGGTTGGTGATGATAACAGACCCAATCAATCTGCCTAGCCTTTTCCCAACTTTCTTGGGGTCGGCTTCCAGTCTACTGGATGTAGCTGAATACCAGTATTTAACATGGAGCGACTGCCTATCTGACCTCCATAACCCAGTAACTGGGTAATACGATACCTCTTGGTAAGACTGGTTGTCCGACTTTCGGGCTTTTGACGACCCGTCACGACTTTCAAATATCCACGAATGACAGTCCGGACCGACGGCTTAACGTGCTTTCCGAGGCACGGAGGAGTCTCGGTAAAGATGGTCACCTATCCACGGACTAACCTCAGCAAGCGTAGTTTAACCTTATTGATCGACTCGTGCGGCTGCTATTACTTAGCCACAAGCTCCTCAGACCCCCTATGACTAAAACTTGACCCGTAATAGGTCATTTTTCGTAATAAAGACTTAGTATAATGAAGTCGCAGTTCTTATAAATTTATGCTATTTTAGTGTCGACCAATGTACATAACTTTCGGCACTGTAACCTTGCATGCACTAACAAAAGGCCTCATCTACCAGCACAACAGAAAGAAGTGTATAGTTTGTACTTTCCCAGACAGAATCTCCCACAAAAAGCTCTATTTTACTAAAAACAACTTGCAATATCTACGCCAATGATCCGACCAGTTTTCCATAAATTATATAAAGTGCTAACGCCCCATAATGATCGAAGACGCTGCCATCAATCATATTTAGAAAATCCCATCGGAATCGATTCAGCAGTTTTCGATATTACCCCATCACTTTCATTACATTACTAACGTTCAACACTAGTAATATCGGCTTCGTGAGTCACAAGAAATAGTAATAGTTTTTAATTACTATCATAATGTTAATAATACCATGAGATAAGCAGTAACAGTGAATGTTCAAATAAATATAGAGTGCATGCGTCATTATGTACACGATTTACTCGATTAAAAAAAAAAAAAGAGGGTAATGATTTTCAGATACTTGATGTGTAGTATGGTTGGCATAAAAATGGTGAATACAGTCATTTTTACCAAAATACTGAAAATAAACCCTTTCCGTAGTAAATAGCTAAGATTGTTAGTTGCTCCTAGAAATATTGTCCGAAAAATTCTCAAGTATTGACCACGTACCGAAGGATCACAGTCAAGCTAGGTGGACAAACGACCTATTGCAACTTGCAGGTATCTTCTGGATGCAGGCAGCACAGTATTGATCGTTGTGATGATGAAGCAGAAGCGGCTGATGACGAAGGAGCGGATGTCTTTTACCTGAAAAGATAATGGTACAGTATTTTTATCTCACGAAGCGACGCGCGCTTTACTTGTGATAGCCAAGTGTACGCTGTGAATGTGCATGAAGACGAGTAGCGTCGGAATAACACACACACTTCCAAATTCGCCATTGTCTCGGACGGTACCGAAAGCTCCTGCGCTTATACACACATTCACAGCGTGTTTCTACACTTGGTAACCACAAGTAAAGTGCGCGTGTCTTCGTGAGATAAAAATACTTTAATAAAGTGAGATAACCATTCTATTTATTAATCATCGACCAACCCGCACTGGACTCACGTGGTGGATTAAGGCTCACTTCGTTTCATAAATAGGCCTGTGTCCCAACTGTGGGAATGGACTGTTTATGCTTAGTGAGTTCATGATGCCAACTGTACTAGATCGCACATAATATTGAAAGTACAAGCATGCTCACAATAACGCAAGTATAGACATTTGCCTTTGTTTACCTTACAACCTAGGTAGATATCGATCTTGATAGTCAAGAGTACTGAAATCCGTGTTATATGGAAATTATGGAGCAAATGAATAAATAATAAAATTTATTTTGATCTTGCACAGACAAATCATTCATTAGATTTTACATGAAGCTGAAGCTGCTACAGATACGGAAAACCTCAAACGGCGCAAATATTGTCCAAGGGGACCGACTGTTCACTTAGTTATTTGAGACATCGCCGAGCGGTTGCTTGACTCTTCACGTGACCAGAGAGCTGGCCTATTTTTTGGCCAAAGAATCAGCTTTGCCATACTTCGTGGCAATGCTGCCAGCCTTTTGGGGGCTTACCCTATTGACAGCAATGCGGACGAATTTTTTGATGCCCTGTGATTCTTTCCTCTCCCTTTTTTATATTATTATACATATTTTTGTTATTATTTTAAGACTGATAGCTTTTAAATTATGTATATATTATACTGTAACTCACAGTTTATTTTCAAGTGATTAAACATGAAGTAGGTATACTTCAAATAAAATACAGGTTAGAGAAAAACAGAAGTACAACTTTGGGAATATCAGTGGTATCAATAAAGCTATAAAAAAGGTAACTGTTTACAGATAAATGGGATCACTTCTTACAATATTTTTGACATACCTAATGCAAACCCTCAGCTGATTTTATGCAATTCCTCATGGAAAACCCCTTTACCTAAACTTTTTCTTCTTCCTATATTTCCCTTAGCCTGGTGGTCGCGTTTAGAAACAATCAATGAGGCGTTTAATTGAAAAAACATTTGCTCAAAATAATACCAGCTGTTCTTGAACCCTTTACCATGGTCTGGTTGGCTGGTGACCACAAAGCCTCTACTCTAGCACCTGTCAGTTGTTTGAAAGAGATGGACCAGCAGGTACTACGATTGTGTGATTGCATTTTTACCCTAAACTACAATACTTTTTCTAGATTTGGTTTTCACAAGTGCTTTGTTACTAAATGATGCTCATTTTGCCATTGTTTTCTTTTGTATTTGAACATTAAATTAGAAAAAATGCTCTAACCGGTAAGTTTCATAATAGGACAAATCTGACAAAAATCATCTAGGTAAATTGGATAACGAAAATGAATAAAAACCCAAAAATATAACAGTTATTATTTGCCTACTAACTCTGAAGCGAATGAGCACAAACCATGATTACTAATACAGATGTTCACTCAACATCTCAATCTCAGACAAGATGACAGCTTTTCACCGTCCCAACATATCAAAGCATCTCCTGCCATCTAATAATACGATAACAAGTACAAATTGCACCACAATCAATTGGAGAAACTGTCCCCAACTATTAACGGAAGAAGCCACGCGAAAACGGACAAGTTTTTCATTTCAAACACATTTCGTTCATATCGGAATTGATACCAAAGGAAGCCCGAAGGCCCGTCCGACCGTGAACTGACTGGAAAAACGCAACTTTATACTTACACATGTATAAATATACCGTCTTGTAGCGACAGTAATTCAGTTTTGCGCGACCGCTTGATGCAAAATGGTGGTACACAGGGTGACGGTCTAAGGAAAGTGAAGTGTTCTGTGTTGTGTAATAAGTGACATTAATTAACTATCAATATGTACTACCAGACTTTAGTGCTCTGTTGTGTGGCCTTGGTTTCGGCGACCGAGTACCAGGATGCTTTGAAGAAGCTTTGGAACAAAGACAGTGATTCCGTGATTGATGTCACCAGTGCTTCAATAGTTATCAAACCTTCGAGATTTGAATCAAGGGAGTCTAGGCTCCCATCTACCTACCAACGGTATGCCTTCAAGCCTCGTTATATCCCGCTAAGACCGGAACAACCCCAAGTAGAAAGGAACGTGCATTATGCAGATGTGAAGAATAACTCCAATGTTCTTTTCCCTGGTAATTATATCCCAATTGCCAAAGAGAAAAGTAATTTGACAGATGATGGCCATTTCCAAATTAGAGCTATACCCTTGATCAGGAGAGAAGAGTACGAGAAGCGATCTTTGGATGTTGAGGAACCAATCATTGAGAAGCCTGAGGGGTTCTCGGAACCTTCTGTCTCACGGAGATCATTATCATGTAAGTATTTGATTAGTGATGATAATACTACTATTTTGATCAAATTATTGCTTAAGATTAGGTGCTAATTTGACTTGAAGTCATCAAGGATCATAAGGATACAAGACCGACCGTTTGGAGTTAGTATAATTATGATGAAAAATAAGTTAATTATCAACAGGATAATAACTTACGAAATTAAAGGAACTTATTCGTTGAAATATTCTGCGAGTTGAGTCTTTCTAATCATCGATAATCATTAACATTTCTTTGATCCAAAAAAGCTTCTAGTTTAACTTGATAAAGCTAATCAAAGCAAGTTACAGTTTCAAAATAATCTATTAGAAGAATTAACACCCCGTTGTGCCTCTACATTCCAGCTTACCCCAACATGTTTTTCTTCACCGTAACCCATTTTATTTCGTCACCAAATTGCTATCCATGTAATAATGCAGATGGGTCCATCATTACCATATTAATTACTACCCCCACAAATCAACATATTCTACCTAATTTGCATCGATTATTTTTTCGTTTCTTTCATCTAACGAATTAATGATAAATCGAATGATTTTGAAACGGTTGATTTATGTACGAAACTATCGAATGGTATCGTGTACGTTTAGCTAATGAAATCACGCAATCCTTCATAACTAAATTATGTATTTAGTATCATTGAACTTGCGTTGCATGTTGACAAACAAATGGACGAAGGAGTAATAGATGTTTCTTTAATGTTCTAGAAATTATTGAAATATGGACTTGTACATGATTTAGTTGACATGTAACATGAATTAACTGAATATTGATATATGGATTTAGTGAACGCTACAGTATTTGAAGTCACGGATTACTAATTAGTGGGAGTTGGTACAGAAGTAGGTATAACTGTGTTACCTACTTCTCGTTATGCACGTTTTTACAGGAAGAGTCAAGTCAATTAAAATTGAGGAACTTCATTGCTTATTAGGAAATGTATAAATTAGTAATTTGTTCCTACATCCATTAGGAAGTTACTGGTATGACTTTTTTTGACATTCTTTGTGTATGGTGAATAGATGCATTTCTAATAGTGGTTTTGGTTTCTTGTCTTTACTGCTTTCATGTCCTTTAATTACTGGATCTGGTTTTTGTTCATTTTGCATTTTAGTCATAAAACATTTAAAGATAATGTTAGAATTTCATTGTTTCATAATCTTATCTTGCATCATCATTTGCAAACATGATCTTTAGTGCCTACATTAAAATCTATAATAACCAAAGATATTCATACAAGTTCTTTTGGATGAATAACATGTCATCCCAAACTTAGAAATTCTATACATAAATCTATTCGTCTGTTAACATTTTCCTCTAATAAAAACAATTCACGTTTTTAATGTATTCCTTTTTATGGACATTTTCATCCACTCTAACAAAGCAAGCCATTTGATTGTAAAATTACATAATTTGAATAGAAAGTGAAAATACTTTTCTAATCCAATTATTTAAATCTATAAAAGAGCTTTCTTAGCATGACTTGGTTTTCTATGAACATTTTGTAGATTCCACTTAATTACACTTATTAATGATGTATTCATCTCATAACACATCAACTTTTAGTATCAACTTTTCATAAGCAAAATTTCTAAAAGATTACCAATAAATTTTCCTCAACATTTTTTTAATTATTATCTTGTTTACGCTCTATTTATTATCTAGAATCATCTTCTAAGTTATCATCATCATTCACATTTTGTTTGAATCCTTTGCTTACATTAGTTTTGGCTTTCTTTCTTTTATTGCAATTGTCATTACCTAGAGCTTTATAAATTTCCTTATTGCCATAAACTAATAGCCTAAGTAAATAGTGCGTGCATACAAAGCATTGCAATTTTATTATTCAACAATATACATCGCGTTATTTACGTTGTCAAGCAGACGACTTTTTCAAGCAAATTTGGCATCAAAAACTTACAAGACAGCCTTCCTAATTGGGTTGTTTATGTCAAATATAATCTATGACAAATTTATTCACTGAAACCATTAAAGTAACAATCATTCTATTTGCTCAAGCATACAAATTGAACTCGATGAAAAATTCGGGAAAGCTCTATATTACTAACAAAAAAACTGATGTCTATCATTACTATATCAATACACGTACTTTTCTTTTTCTTGATATGCTACTGACAGCCTGTAACGATAGCCGTAACGTAACGTATCGGAGTATACAGTTATAATATACATTTATGTACATTGCCACTGCAGTCAACAAGCGGAAACGATTGCCAGAACTACAATATTGATGAAATTCAGTTCATCGAGAGTTATTGCTAGTTAGTGGTGGCATGTGATGGTTTAATACAGAAGGACCATTGTGAGTGGTTAGTTAAAAGCTTTTTAAGCTCAAAAGTTTTTGCAGTCAGGTTCAACAAACGTTATCATCTGATTTTATTGTAATATCCGTATTATAATAATATTTTAGTTTTTCAACGTACGTAGCCCTCATGCTTATGCACTTTTGGCAATAGTTCCATTTTTGTTTCTATTACCTCCGATTGTTTTAAGTTATCTGGTGGCTCCTAGTCTACTCTGATTTTATAATAAGCCGTCTCCCCTAAGCCATTTCCACAAGAAAAATCGAAATTATTTTTACTCAGAATTTGCTCTGTAATCTCTAGCAACGTATGTGATTACGTTTCGGCATCGCCTATGGTTGTGTACCCTGAACATGTAATCTATCATTCCGCAATTTGTAACTACCTAATAACTTTGTGTGAAGTAGATTTTCTGTTCCAAAGTTTTGAGTTCGTATTCAGTCGACGGTGAATTTGTAACGGTTGGTAATGATAGTGGTATGATTGAGACCGTTTCTCTATTATTGGGTGAGCAGGGCGGTAAGTGCAGTGGACTGATAGAAAGGGATCAATTCTGAGGGGTGTTTGATGGTGGGACTTAAGTTCTATTGATTTAGAATGATAGACGATTTTTATTTCTTAAGTATTACCAAGATTAATTCGTTAATTTATAAATGGGTATTCAGGAGTGGGTTCGTGACAAATATTATGCTCAAATTAGGAAAACAAATTTTATTGCAACCACAAAAACACAACATAACATCACGGCTGTATTCCCAGAAGAATTAGGCAGAGGAGCACCTATTAGTACACCCACATTTCGCCAGTTATGTTTAAGTACCAGGTAATAACGGGCGAGCCTATTACCATCAACCGAACACTGATCCAGACTCCAGGCTGCTACTAAGAAATTCTTGATGGAAAAACCCAATAACACTTTGCCCGACCTAGGAATCGAACCCAGGACCTCATGCTCAGCAGTAGCGCTTGCCATCACTAGACCAACGAGGCAGTTATCCATACATATCACTCCGTAAAATAAGTCTCATAAACATCGTGTCAGACATTAGACGTATGGATCAAAACACTAATATTTTAAGCTTTATAACTGATCAATTTCAAATTAAGATCTTCATCGGATCATTACACAATGGCAATATCATTATTTATTTTGATCGAGTATTAATATGTATGTATCCATACATTTTCTTTACTGTTAATAATTTTTGATTCATCGGGTATTTGATGGATAGATATTGAAACCAACTCAAATGATCGACTATCTGAAAGAAAAATGTCATCTTTCAAAACATTATTCTGAAAAGATGCATCTTGCTAGATGTATAATAAGAAGAGATTAATGACCAATCTTCGCCATACATTAGCCAATAAAATTAAAATAAAAAATTTAGAAAGTAATAACTAACAAAAAGGAAGGAAGTAGCAATATCAAAACAAAAAAAAATGAAAGTCAAAATTGAAAAAAAAACTGAAAGTTAAAATCGTAAAAAAAGTGATTGAAAGTTGGTAAATATAATTGCAAAAAATATTTTAAGATTGTATTATAGGTACAGATAATAAAAACATCAATGAATGATTTATATCCGAAACATGTTTCTTAATAATTTAAAAAAACTATGCCCGAATCATCTGGGCTTTAATTTCAAGCAAACTCAATTTTTGGAAGTCATGTTTAAGTAGAGCAGCTCTTTCATCTTTGGGTTGTATTAACTAGTTCCACGTTGGTTTTTTTGTTTTTTTAATGATGTACCTGAAGATAATTTAAAAGAGAAAATTAATTTAATTATAGAATCTAATTTAATTTCTATACATATTTATATTATATTATAATTATATATTTTTAATTTATTTAATATTAAATTATTTTTTTTAAATTAACTATGCTGACTTACTTCAGTCAAAAAAAACAAGTTCCTTTTTATTTCCTTTTTATATCCCAGAGAACTCCTTTTCAAGGATAACAAAGTCACGGCCAACAAATCTCCTAAGACTTTCGTAACAAGAATGTGTATCCATTTAGTGTGATAACGATAATAATTAAACTATAATTGCCAACGTTTAAAATGCCAACAATTACGGTGTTTATCATTAAGACAAGCATGCGTGTCTTAAAGATCACGCAATCGGATGTCATCTGGCATTTCACGGTAACGCCATCGTAACAGGTTGTTAGTCTATCAGGCCATCTGGCTGTTGTTGTTGGCATAATGTGATGATTATTGACTGCCTAGTGAGACTGATGACAGAAATATCTCCACAAGTTTTTTCGTAGAAAAGTGAAAACCCAGGATTTGAGCACTAAAATTTGAACATATTTTTCTTGACATTAAACTGCGTCTAATGTCAATTTAACGTCAAATTTCATAAATAATATTTATATTTAGCCTAAATAACAGACAAATATGGTTAAGTGGTAGTAAGGCGAAAATATTCTACTTTAGAAAGAATTGTTATGTTTAGTGGCGTTATTTTAAGTACCGTCTAGGATCACTCTTAATAATCATTCTTCTAAGTTACATTCAGTGATTCATTCTTACCCAAACAGTTATTTATACAAAACACTTAATTTATTTTACTATCATTATAATAAACAAACCCTTCTCTCTTATTCCAGACATAATGGGTGAAGACGACGACGATGAGGACGAATTCGAAGATGATGATGGAGAATATGAAGAGGAAGACATTGGCAGCATCAAGGGGCACGAAGAGGAAAGAAACAAGAACAAGAGGAAGAAGAAAATCAAGCCGAAGAAGCTCAAGAAATACATGTTGCCACTACTCCTTGCTTACAAGATGAAATACTTCGCTCTAGTACCGGTCATGATTGCAGGGTTAGTCCTACTGATTGGAGCCACTGGTCTAGCAGGATTCTTCTTTGCATTATTCGCAGCGGTCATGGGATTACAGAAAGGAGGATATTAGAAAAAGGATCAAGGCCACCGGCTTCAAATTTCTGGAAGGAAACTCGACTGTATCAAGCAGACAGACGAACTAAATTCGAATGAGGTTCCGCACCAAAATGCTACTAACAGGGTTGTACTTTTTTTAGAACGGAATCTCAAATTAGTCGAACTCGATATTTTAGATTAGAGAAATGAAGTTGATGAGAAGTTTGAAGAAGAAGGACCAGTTTTTGAAGTCGGTAATAAAAATGAAGTTTAAAATAAAGTCGACGACTCGCAGTTGCCATTCAGTCTAAGTAAGCGTCCATCCGAAGCACACCCTGCTAGTCTGAAGTCGAAAACAAAGAAACTCCACCGATAGTTGATTGGCAGATTTTTCTGTTCCGTTTTTATTTTCTGTTTTTCGTACAAAACTTGGACTATGTATTTCTGTGTTTATTTTTGTAATACAATCAACGCTATTTGTAAGCTCGCGCAAATGTAAATATAATTAAGTGCTAGTAATAAGTTATTTATTTATTTATTGTTAGTTCGAATAGATAATGTAGTTACCAATTATAACGTAGACAAATGTATCGCTAACAATGATAATATAATTATACGCAAGTGCTTTGATTTTTTATGATTTTTATTCAATACGTTAATTTTATTAATTGCCGTTTGATCGTTTCGATTAACGAAATCAGAATAAAATAAAGAAGATAAGCTGTAAGTATCTGGCCAACCAAGCTCTGGCGCGGGTGAAAATAGATAAACATATTGTCCAGGTATACCAACGTTGTCTCACATTCCCGAGGCTGTGAAAATAGAGAAAACGAATTTTTCCAGATACATGACCTAGCTTGATCGATTTTTCGCCCCCGTAAACCCCTTTTGCAAGTTTAATCGAAATAGTTAGAGACGTTTTCGAGAACGTGATTATAAATTTATATATATATATACGAATATCGTTCATTTAATAGTATAGGATATAAATTGCTTTATCATGATCAGCCTAAAAGGCGCTAGATTTAATTTTGCTGAGGTAGGTACAGACCACAATAACTAACAAAAGTTCTCACATCCATGTTCTTAGCTTAAAACTCATGAAGAAATCAGATTTAATATAATAATTTAACTACAGCACCCTAACTATGTAACACACTTTCAATTCCAACCCTAGATTTTTAAAGGATATTGCTAATCCATTGCTTCAGATTTGATAAATTGTTCTGCTCGGCAACGGTAATAATGCAATGAACGTCGGTGAACTGTCAAAATGAAACCCATTACGATTGTCATTTTATGTATATTACGCAAATACCCCTCTGATCTAAGCATAGTTTCAGAATTTGAGATTATTAGAATCCGATGTAATGATACTGAAGTTTCTTACTTTAAAAAGTAAAATCCCTTGATACAAGAATCAATGGCTGCAGAAACGACCACAGACAACCACGACTTTGGCGTTATGCTCCATTAACCGGCCCATCCTTTTTTAAATGCATCTTTTGTGGTCGCTTAAATCGAAGCAATTCAAGAAAAGGGTTTTTAAATTAGTTTTTCAGAAAATAAAATATTCTTCTTCATAACAATCAAGTTCTAAAATCCTGTTCATCTTAAAATTAGAAGCATTTTTTATATTTAATGATACATTGTGTTCCTGGGTTCATTTTCCAGGAGTAGTAGCTATCTACTGCTCCAACAATTTACAATTCTCAAACACTCAAGTATCGTGTTTGAAAATTGTAAATTGTTAACACAACACGATTTTGTAACGGAACCAGAGTATATGAATGATAGTGTGTTCAACAATGTAGGAAAGGTTATTTGCAACCAAATTACCTCTGATCACCCCTATGCCAATGTCAACCATTTTCGAGTAATTTGTATTTTTTTTTAATGTTTGAAGTAAAAATATAAAAGTACCCAATAAGCCTGGTATACCAGAGTTAATGTTTATATGTTATTTAATTAATTTTCAAGTAATTTAACATTTTATATTTTAAAAATGAAAATGTAAAATGTAACCAACAACCCTGATATACAGGGTTAATGGTTATACGTCGGCAATACATTAAGAGGATGTAGGAGGCGTCATTTACAACCAAATGACGCCGATTGACTCCTATACAAATGTCAACAATATTCGCGTAATTTGACATTTTATGTAAAGACATAAAATGTCAAATTACGCGAATATTGTACATACATTTTATTGTTCATACATTTTAAAATATAAAATCATCAGGGGTAATTTAGTTGCAAATGACCTCTCCTACATCCCCTTAACGGATTGCCAACGTATAACCAATAACCCTGCATATTCCTAAATTAATCTTTGAGTCATTAGATAGATATTCTTATTAACATGTAAAATAAATAAAGCTCAGGTACTTACTGCTTAAGAAGAGGCTCCCTAAATTGTATGTTAATTTGAAGGAATATTCTGAAATATTCTGAAGAAGTCGCGCATACAATCAAAATGGAACTTTAGTATACAATTTATTGGATCTGTTTCTTTCCAAATATAAGACAGTTACGTAATTGGAATATTTTCGCTCGATCCATTTCTTATTCGAAAATCATGTCTTTTTTAAAGATTAATTGAAACAAAAACAAGATTACTGGGATTTTATGTCTAAAATAATTATTGATAGTAAGGATAGATAAGATTTAAATAATACATGATAAGATAAACATATAAGATATTTTTTCTCTACATCTTTTATTACTTTAGTTATAAACGAAATAAGAATTGAGACTTACGACATTTAGTTCCGTGCTTGAACACGACCAAAGAACGCACACGATATTCAACTTTATTACTGATGTGTTAGCGTTTAGCACATAGTGGAGTGGTGAGGTGCATGGGGGCGGAGTTTGCGTGGAAATTGACTTTGGAGTGCCTGGTCTTAATAGCAGACGTCATCGCGGCAGGCCCAGACGGAGATGGCGGGTTGAGCTGGACTCGTTCAATAAAGATTGGTACTTGGCAGCTCTAGATAGATTGAGATGGAAAGAGAGTAGGGAGGCCTTTGCCTAGCAGTGGGACAATAACAGAAAAAAAATATACCTACACTGATTTTTAATTTTCTAGACTAAAATGACATTTGATGTCGACATAAAAATAGCCTAGTTACCGAGTGGCTCTCACCAAGGACCACTGAATCATTCTCTGCGGGAGGACCTTCTAGCCCACAAATCGGCACCGCGGTAATCAACGCGTTGATGTCTTTTAAATGGTCAAAAGCTGGTGTCATCACAGTGTCGCGAAATCAATGGTTTAGTCCCATCTCAAAAATACCCAACGCCTATAAATAAGTTTTCACTTCAAAAAAGATCGATTGCAGCTATCATTTTCGTCTAGCAAATATAAAATCAGAGTTTAGCTTGAACATCGATCAGCGCCACCTGTAACGTCTTTCAAAAGAACCATCAACGATAGCTTTGTATTGCAATAACGGTCTGATGTGACATGGAAGTAATGATAAATGCATTGATAGCCTAGTGGTGTCACCGTCAGACTGCCAAGTCATAGGTCTCGAGGTCGAACCGAAGGTACGCACCACTGTCTTGCGTATTCATGTGCGTATTGTATAATTATCACTAGCTTCAAAAACGGTGAAGGAAAACATCTTGAGGAAACTGGCTATGCCTGAGAGATATTTCTTGACGGCATGTGAAGCCATGTCAGAGGCCCGTGGGTAGCTTAAAAACTCTGACACCAGGTTAGTCACTAACCACATGAAAAGAAGATGAAGAATGATAAATGGTTACATTTTCTAAATCGAATGAAAGAAAGTCATAAATTCAAAACCCTCTTCATGATATAGGAAGGCCAATTCTCGTACTTAAAAAACGAGATTAGAATGCGAACGTTCTTAAATATTACGGGAATTGCACCTCTGATGTATATGTATGCTTGGTCGCACTCGCAGGTAATCAGTTTTATATACGGAACTGTTTACCTCTGGGATTGTGAATACCCAACATTAAACATAGTATTAAAGGATCCGACCTAGGAACGACCTTCACCCATCTGTTTGTGTTCGCCATGAAATAGCGGTTATTTTGATTCAAGATTTATTTATTACTAGTATAGTTTACTAGTATCGACAAACCTGTTTATACCCGAACCAATAGTTATGTCAGGAAAAAATAAACAACCCAACGTTTGTATATTCTATAGGCTTCATACTTTTGATTGGTATTTTTATTCGTTAAACGAATGAGTGCAATGTTGAAAAAGTAATTTTTGAATTTTTAATTAATGATAATCTAGCCAGGATTTTATACTCTTAACGTCTATTAATCGTATTATGCCTAAAAAAAAACAACCGACTTAAAAAAAACCACAAATAGTGAAAATAACTTTAGTTGCGGAAGTCGTTGTCTTTGGTTCTGTATTTTAATTTTTTTCCACCGACTTCTAAAAAGGAAGTTGGTTGTTTTTTTTTGTTCTACAAAAGTTTTGAGATGTTTTCCCTTTTAGGTACATCACACCTGTAGCTTGTATCAATAAGCCAGGTCGTGACGACCTTTTTTTTTTTTTTTTTGGGCTGAGCGGGAGGGCGTGTCAGACTCTTACTGATTATCTCCCTTTCGGTTTTCTTCGCAACCCCGGCAGGCATCGGCCCTAGCGGACCCCGTCAATTCTGCTGTCATCTCTTTGAGGCGCGCGTGGAACACAACGCGCCGTCGACCCGGGCCTGGTCCTAGGTCGTGACGACCTGACTTATTGATACGAGCTTGATACGACTTGTACGTATTAGTCCATATCTTGAAAATTACTGAACAAACATACATACGAACAAACATATTACAAACAAACATATATACATACAAAACAGAATTAATACAAAACAAATTTAAACTTTATAGTAAGTAGTAACTTTATAGTAAGTTTAAAATTTGAAACGTGAAATGATAACCTCCTATTTTTAAATCGGTTAAAAAAGTAACCAAATTATTATTTGAAATGGTAGATTTTTTTAATAAAGTCTAACTGGAAACACGAAATCGTAATAAAAAGAAAAGGTTTTGATAATGCAATCAATTGATTCAATTCCAGATATCGTCGTCAATGTTATAATCATAAATAAATGCAAGTATTGAAGCTTTTTTAACGATTTTATGAAAAATCAACAAATTCACTCTTATTAATACTCTGTGACTCTGCACATCACAGTATTTTGACGGTTTATTACACGAAATATATCTATGCCCTGGTTTATTTCCTACATAAGTATTGAATTAAAGAATTAAGAATGGACAGTTAACTAGTGTGGCAGTGTTGGTGATATTTAAATAAATCGAGCCACATCACTCTGTGAATCTGTCAGAATAAAATAATGGTGCTGATGTAACTTGACACTCTGCACCATTCATTTAATTCTTTCCGTTTCTTTCGAATAGCATAAAATAATGTTCTGTTTTCCTGTCTGTAATTGAAGGAATATAATGAATATGGACTCTTCAATATAGTACAGGTCGTGCCATTAAAGATGAGACTTGACCGCGCCTCCCGCCGCTCTTTCCCCCGCCCCGATGACGCCCCAGCGGGGACCTCATACCGCTAAAGAGACCCATAAATCGTCTACTGCGCAAGTCAAACCACGTGGTGCGTCAAGTCTCATCTTTAATGGCACGACCTGTACAGCATTTACGGAAGGGTGTTGTGTTAATTGTTCAGTAAGATGTCAACGCAATGTGCGAAGACACTGTCCGAGACTGCTGCACTGTTGCTAGATGCTGTTTGAAGAAGTTGACGCAAGAAATTATTGAAACTATTCAGTATGGAGATTTGGATACAGGAATATTTACATTCTATGTCGGTCTGCACAACGAACGCATATTGTGCCTGATGACTGCGGAAAAGAACATTATTTTGCAGTAGATTCCAGCACACCAAAGAGAACTATAGTAATATGAAACAATAGTAATATGAATTTGATTACGCTTATTTTCTAACGGTAATTTTAATTTTTTTTCAGGTTCATTATTTAAGTACACAGAATATCAATTTTTAACACTAGAGCTGTCTTGCTGGACACTGTTGCAGCTGTCTGGTGGACAGACGTAGGTACTATTGGGTGTTGTGCACATGTAATGTTGAACGCGCGGTATTTAAGTATACACGGTACAGTATACACCAATATGAGAGGTGGAGTGAACTGCATCTTTTTTTAGATAAAATACTATCTACTTCTAAGTCGTCCAACGTTGAAATTAATATAATTATAGTAATAAAAATGCTTTGTTACATAATGTGGTTTTTTATTTCATGAACCGTTCAAAACATCCTATATTCCTACTATTTATTACTGAACAATGCAGTATTTTACTAAATTATTACCGATGAGACCAATCTACTCACTGAACAATAGCTCGTTTAGTGAATTTTTAGGATATGATCGTATTTCTCAGTATTCCCGTTAGACGAGTATAATTATTACTACCACTGGAATCTAGAGACCCTAAGGAACAAATCAAGATGCATTACGCCACAATTTTTGTGGGCCTAATCGCCGAAAAAATAAGACTAACTCTTTTGATGTAAAATACTTTTCATCAATACAAGCTTTCTTTTATATACGAGGGTGTGTGTCCGTGCGAGTATCGCGTAAGGAACTTCGTTGCTGACGGCACACGCTTTTTAACCAACTTCAAAAAAAGGAGAAGCTGATTCGCAATTCGGTATTTAGATTTTTTTTTTTTAAATTTGTTACCTCAGAAGTTCGTCATTTATGAACAGATTTGGAATATTATTTTATTACTTGCTAGGATTTACTTTCAAATTGGTCCCAAATAAATTTGGTCAAATTATGAAGATTGGTTTTGTTTATCCTGTGACTGTTATTTACATTGCAAGTAGTGGTACAAATACATACAAATTTATTATTGGCGTAGGTACAATGGTACCTACGCCTATAACTAACAAGTGAAAATGAAAACGTTTAAAATTAAACAAAAAACAGATTTCCAAAAAATATTACAAAGTGAAAAACACTCTCAATTTCGGAAGTCGGATTTCTTTTTTAAATGTTTTTATTTTTCAAGATTATCTTTGCCTAATTTGAAACTATAATCTACACTAGTATCCTACTGAAGTTTTTTTCATATTATACGGAACCAAATCAGTACATGCTCATCATTTCAGCCGAAAGACGTCCACTTCTGGACATATTCCTCCCCCAAGCACCGCCGCTTCGACCGGTTCTGTGCTTTTTGCTTCCAGCGGATTCCTGCGACCTTCACAAGGTCATTAGTCTACCTTGTGGGAGGACTTCCAACGCTACATCTTCAGGTACGCGACCGCCACTCCAGAACCTTTCGGCTCCTTTGGCCATCTGTTCTGCGAGCAATTTGCCCTGCGCACCGCCACTTAAGTTTTGCAATTCTTCGGCCTGTATCCGTTGCCTTGGTCCTCCTGCGGATCTCTTCATTCGATTACGTAGGGAAACTCCAAGCATAGCCCGTTCCATTGCCCTTTGGGTGACTTTCTAATAAGACCCATTGTGAGCGAACACGTTTCACTGCCATAGGTCATCACTGGCAACACGCACTGGTCAAAGACTTTCGTCTTGACACACTGCGGTATGTGGGAAAAAAAGATGCGTAGCTTCCAGAACGCTAACCAGCTGATTCGGATTCGACGATAGTACCTACTACAAAAAGAAAACTAGACACAATGTCAAAGCTTTCCCTAACACTAAAATTAACGTCTAATTACTAAGAAAAACTCATGGAGTCATTAAAACGTACCGCATGATAGGCCATAATGTTCCCATTTTGACGCTATAAAACTCAGTGACAGCTGATGGTAACACCACTTCGTTTGTGCATGTCTAACAGAACAAATATCCCAAAAAAATATGCGAAATTAAGCAAAATTTATCTTTAATACGTAGGTAAAAGATTTTTGATCAGTGATCAAAATGCTTCCCTACTCCCGTGGTTTGATACTGGATAATACAAATAATTATGGTATAGTGAAAACTGAGACATTGTTTGGATTTGGACCGACCAGTCATGATAAGTATGTGGATGATGGCTTCAATTCAACTGAACCACTGGAGTGGATTATAGCTAGCAGCAATTTCGCACCTCGGTCGTTGCAAGGTAATGATTTGTTGTTCCTGTTATATTGATAGTTTTCTAATCCTCAAAGATTCACACCAATACACTTTACCACTTACTATTCGCACTTATAATCAGCCTATAATGTTCCCACTGCTGCGACACATGCCGGTTTCCTTACGATGTTTTCTTTCATCGTTTTAAGAGCAGTGGTGATGAAATTATTTACACAAAGTAAAGCGCGTGACTGGGTTTGAATCCACGACTCGAAATTCGGAGCCTTTCGCATTAATAAACAGTAATGACAAGTTAATTTATTGCCTAAGTTAGGATTTATCATTAATCAGATTTTTTCTTTTTTTTTGAGGTTTAAGTATTGTGGTTTGGCAGTGTGTACAGAAAATATATCGAGCTACATCTATTCTTTAGATAAAAATTACCAGACTTTAAAAAGATCAGCCCTGAGAAATTAAATATTTAACCATTCTAAAGATCCAGGCATTATAGATTCTAGGACTGATGCCATCCATTCATAAAAAAGATAATTAATTTCGCTTTTCCCGAAAGTTTCAGACGCAGAACCACGAGACCTCAAACCCTTACCAAAAGCAGAAGCTATAAAATCTTCTAAAAAGAATAAGAAGAAGCATTTTAATTTAAGCAATAAAGATAAGAAGCGTAAAGGTAAAGGCAAGAAGTGCGTCTTCAAGGTTTTTAAGAAGACCAAGAAGAACAGAGGAGGTAACAAGTATTCGAAGATGCAGAAGAAGTATATGATGCCACTGATTCTTGGTCTACTTGCTGCTAAGAGTCTGCTGATCCCTATAGCCTTGAAGGCTTTGGCGTTTTTAGCTGCTAAAGGTAAGTCTGTTTTTACTACGAGTTCTTTGGGGAAGGACCAATAGTTTTAGCGTATTTTTGGTCTATGACCAGCAAAAGCCAATGCAATTTCCAATTGTCACCTATGAAATCTATAATGGTAGAAAATTGTATATATAATTATACAATGCAGTCAACCATGTCTGTGGTAATACTGGAACTACAAAAATAACCGTTACTGCCACCACATAGTTGCTGTCAATGTAAAATTGTTACCATGGAAATGCGGTTGGCTCTACTGGTAAATAGCATTATGATTACAAAAGGCTTAAAAAAAATATTTTGACGATGCCAAAAGCTTTTAATCTGGTTGTAAATTCGTCCAACTTAAAAACTATTGCCAACATATAGCTTAAAATGAGAACTTTAGTATTCTCGTTATCAACAGCAAATTATTTTCAATGTTTCTCTGCAGGACTGATGATGGGAGTCTTCTCGACCATCTTGTCTTCCGTACTTAGCCTCAAAGCGTCCTTCGACCATAACCACAGCTACCAGAATCGGAAGGATGACACTAAGACCCAGGTGGAAATCATCCAGGTGCCTTCAAAGAGTGAGGATCATGTGTATTATGATGAGCATTTTAAAAGAGGAGATTATATACCTGTACCGGTTCACTGATGGGATAAAGGTTTTGGACAAAAAAGTAGCTTAGTAAGTATTTATTTAAACTATAAGTCGTTCTACATTTTAGTGTTATAATTTGTTTGTGATTACTAAGATAATGATAAAGACAAATGCGTTTATCTTTGACAAATAGTGACGCAAATTTCGTTCTTCACTAAGAAAGATGATTCAGATAAACGGCTATAAGTTTTGTATGTTATTATTTAACCAAAGAATTATTTGTACGATAAAATAAACTTAAGTACATGTAATTTTTGTTTCATTTAATTTCTATACGAAGGATAATATTTGCAGTCCATCCCTGTTAAACAATAAATTACTTGAGGGACCAAACTTTTTCTTCTGCTATGTTGAAGAGTTTTTATTATAGAACGAGTTTTTATAAAAAAGTAAAAACGCTGACAAAAACAAAAGCAGTTGCAAATCTCAAACATGACAGTAGCATATCTGACAATCAAAAAAATATCACAATGTGAAAACAAAAAGAAAAATAATTGTAACAAAATCCAACAAAAACCAAATAGACACATGGAAAATAATGTCATCAGATAACTGTGGGTAAACTGGTAAGATATCAAAATCATGGGAAAAAGGAGAAGACGTATTTTCCCAAAAAAGAAGCGATCTGTATTCAGCAGACCACACCCAATCAGACGAAAAATGGCGTTGCGACACCGAAAAATGAAGGCGTTTTTCCACAAACACAACCCAAGGATGTTCATCTCGAAGAATATGAGGAAAGTGGTTGGAAGAATATACACTGTGTCAGATAAAGTCAGAGATAAGATAGCTGAAAGTACTATGGCTTTGGACAACCCCTTCAGTGCGCAGTTTTACGAAGACCGTTGTTCTATCCAATAGAAAAGAATTTGTGGCCGCAAAATGATTTGGGATCGGAATGAACGTTTACTTGATGTTCTTGGCCCGTTTTACAGGTGTTAGCATTAATACAAGTTATTGTAGTGAATTTATTTTGTACCCCTATACAAACTTAGTGTGGATTACTTGCTTTTTACAAGGAATCTGTTAAGTAGTGTGATGATTCGCTGAAATCTACTGTACATCTGCTAATTTAATTCTGTCTCGCTGCATAGTGTCAATACCAGTTTCAAGCTAATTGATAACAATAATAAAATGTCTTAAAGGCGAATTTAAATGTAGTTTTAATTCATTTCTTTTTCAGGACCTCAAATTCAATCAACAACATACACCATGTAATTTTGCTTGCAATTAAATTTACAGAATCTTGAGTTAGTATTAGCAAACAATTGCCAGAATTTATTAATTTGTCAGCCTTTTAGCAATAGTTTTTCAAAAAAGGAACGAGGAGTATTGCAGTATATAAGCAGAAGATTGTAAGAAGTAGGAGTGTTACTTTAGTTTTGGTAATATTAATAGCCAAAACAATCCAAAACACACAGACGCAGGATATACATAAAAATTTAACTTACCAGAATGAGACAAACCACCTTAAAACCTATTTATTATATTACTTTTACATAACACGACCAATGGCCAATTAAGTACATAAGAACATATTTTTTTTAAATAATCGTTCTCTAGATACTTCTAAATAATACTTATCCCTAATTAAATAAATCCCCACTTTCTACTGTAAAAATATCTTGGTAATAAATAATAATATGTTCAGCTCATAATACTGGCCGTGGCAGGTATTAATAGGTATTATTAGTAGGTATTAATACTTGTTATACAACGTGAAGTGTGCCAACGCACTCAGATCGTTGCGTAACGCTCACCCATTGCTTCTCACGGGTAGTATATGTGAAAATCATAGATAAAAGTTAGTAGGTACTGAAATAAATTATGATCAATCCAGACTCTAATTTTGCTATGGAAGCTATAGGGTGCTTATAGAACTGAGTTTGATCATGTTTCTCTCTGATGCTGATTTTAATAATTGTATTTACAATAATATTATTATTCATATCAACCATCTATGATTAAAAAAATGTTATAGGCATAAGCCTCCAGATAAACATAATCATGCTATAATGTTCTCACAGCGGGGACACAGGCCTCCTCTCTGTGAGAGAGAGTGGGTATAATCCACCACGTGGGCCTAGTGCGGGTTGATGGATGTCACACGTCTTCTAATTTTTGGTTTTAGGATATGCAGGTTTCTTCACGATATTTTCCTTCAAATACACAAAGTAAAGTGCCTGTCTGGGTTGAACACACGACCTACAACTAGTAAGTCGGGGCCGATACCACTGGGCCACACTGCTCCTGATAAGGTCAAACCCTACACTTGATATGTAGATATTACCCATTGCATCACCTTCTGGTAAGTTCAAGACAACTTGTTTGGCAACTAATTTCATACTACTGGTAGGTGGTGCCTATTTAATTATTGTGATATAGGGCCAGGCTCTGCCTTGACTGTACACATAACTTTTAAAAGCAAAGCTATTTTATCTCACATCCGAGCATATACTAGAGGCAGATCAAATAGAAAGTAAGCGACGATACAAGTTCATTGTCGCGACCTTGAGCGAGCGATGCAACTGACATCAATCTAACGCTGAACGCACATGTGGTCATCTTTCTTTTATTTTTGTTATTTATTTACTACTAGTTAACCGGTAGTCGCTGTCCTGTCTTTTAACCGCTTTCAAAAAAAGGAGGAGGTTCACAGTTCATCGGAATATTTTTTTTTTTGTATGTTCCCCGATCACTCGAAGACAGCTGAACCGATTTAAAAAAATCGTTTTTGTTTGTAAAAGTATACTTCCAAGTTGGTCCCATTGTCATTTAGTCACGATCTGATGATGGGATCTTGGAGCAATCGAAGGAACTCTTCAAATATTATAGGCACACCTATAGCGATTTGGGAATTTTTTATAGTAACTTATGCATTTGCTGTCGAAAAGCACCATTTGGTAAAGTGGAACTGATGAGTTATAAGCCAACCTACAAAAAAGTGAAAAAAAAAAAAGATTTTTACCAAAAATACAACCGACTTCCAAACTACAAAGTGAAAAATAACTTTAATTTCGGAAGTCGATGGCAAAAACTTAAATACTGATCCAAAGACACCGACTTCCGAAATTAAAGTTATTTTTCACTTTATAGTTTGGAAGGCGGTTGTATTTTCGGTAAAAAAAAAAAAAAAAACAATAATTTATATAAAAATCCCATAAACTCAAACTCAAACTCATAGGAAAAAAGACGTTCATTTTTTTTCCGAATTCTAACATTTTCCGGGAAACATTTCCAATAAAAACCTAATTGGATGCGCTTACCAACGAACAGCATTTTATTTTTATTCTTCTTCTTAGCGAGTCGATGACAATCTTATTTAAATTCTCAAGTCAAGGAGTCAAGTTTATTCCCCAATATTATAGATACAGTGGCTGTTATTATAAGTTGTGTTTAATCTTTAGTCTATCCTATATTTACCGTTTTGTTCTACAATAGTATTCAAACAGAACTAAAAAGTAATGAGCTATTTAGATAGATATGTCTTTTGTCGAGTAAGATGGTTATAGCCGAGATATAATACCGTAATAATAGTTAAATGAAAATGGTTTATATTTGTCTTACTAGGAATGTAACTATAATACGAGCACGATCTAGTAATATCATTATTCAAACTCAAACTCAAAGCATTTATTTCAATCAAACCATTTACAGGCACTTTTGAACTGTCAAGGGTCGGTCAGTCAGAAAGATGAAGCTAATTGCCCATTTCAAAGCATAGTAGGTAGGTTCCTATGGAGAAGAACGGGCAAGAAACTCCATGGACACTCATTTAAATCATAATATTGTTACAAAATATTGGTTACATCATTTGTGTTGAAATTATACATGTAATAACAATTTAGAAAGACGTGCACGTTAAAAAGGTCCTTAATAAAAATATTAAAAAAATTTAAATTTAAATAAATATTAGAACACTCCGACCAAATAGGTTAGGTTAAGTTAGAACTGTGATCAACTACGTGCGAGCCGAGCGAGGGAAGCAAGCGTAACCCCGGCAGCGGCCAGCGAAGGCTACGTCGAAATTAGTCGCAATAACAAAATTTTACGGTTTATAGCTATATCCCTAGGGATATAACTATATCATGGATA
Organism: Omphaloscelis lunosa; assembly: GCA_916610215.1. NCBI lineage: Eukaryota > Metazoa > Arthropoda > Insecta > Lepidoptera > Noctuidae > Omphaloscelis > Omphaloscelis lunosa. Next base: position 1,839,406 of record OU744266.1, on the reverse strand, counting down.
TAACCATCTTACTGCGACATATACATAGCTATATATATCTCGAAAATTTAAAATAATTACAACCAAAAAGCTGGCTCAGATGACTTCAATATTTTCGTCAAAAGTGACAATGTTTTGTTCATTCCTAAAAATAAACAATTTAGAGATGCGGTCACACGCGGAGTTGTCGTGGTGTGCGCTCAACCTTAGGGGACTATCCTATGGGCTATTGGAGAAAGTCTCCAGCATCATCCTTGACCTATTTATAAGATACGAACGTTTGGGAGATAGCATTCTAATTTTTCGATTTTGAAGATTTGGAAGTCACAGACGTATTTTTTATTAATTCTGTAATGAGAATACTTTTAACCTTCTTAGAATAGGTGTGGCAATATTCTAGTCTACAGTATATGTTTCACTTCAAAGTTACCTGTTGGGAGCATTTGCTCCTAACTGGTTTCTGGCAAGGAATAAGCCAGCTCTTTCGAACTGCCAGGTATCCTTAATCATCATCTATTTGGAGATAAGATGATTAAACCGGGAGATTGAGGAATTTGGCAGCTCCATTTTACTACAATCATCATGTTCTTTCCCTTGTGCCATGTTAGTTGGCGTCAGCGTAATACTTTTTCTATTTCCATTCTTTCCCCTGTCATCCATCACGCTATCTTTCACTCCCTTTTCTTTCATATCATTCCTCACACAATCCATTCATATTTTCTTTGGCTTTTTCTCTCCCAAATGTTGATAGATGGAGAGGGAGCCCCATCTATCAACATTTATATTTACTTACTGTAAAATCAACAAAATATTTTCACGGATTGACTTTCAGCATTGCTGTCATTCAGGACACTCATCTTCTGCAGTAGCCATTCAACTGCCATGTAATTTATGCCTAGTAGCTACCTCATTTACATTGAAGACTGACTCATCCAGTATTCTACTTAAAATTCATCCAACAGCAGAAGAAAATCATGCCACAATTGCGTAAATCTATGTATAACGTCATACACCATAGGATCCGGCTACAGAATGTCCTTTAGAAAGTACAATTTTGACAGCAAATGGAAAAAGAATGCAACAATAACATGCGCTCTGCCAACTGATACAGGACATGAAATAATTTCTCTTGAAGTACGGTACCTACTGAGTAGCAAGTTCTGTGACCGTTTTTTGTGGGAGTCTTGGCTTTAGAACGTAATCCTATTATCTTATCATGATGAGGAGCATCAAAGAGTTAGTATAATACCATCTCGGGTCAAACTTGGATGAGGCTGGCATAAGAGTGTGCAGATTGGCACAAATAAACAAACACTATGCGCAGCAGTGTGTAAAGTAGGGCTGTGATGGTTTATGATGAAAAGTTCAGAAATTCGCACAAAAAATGATTTTTACAAAAAAGAAGAAATCAATTGATACAAGTCTGTTGATCACTGTTAAGTCATTCATTTATTTTGTAATATAATTTTACTTATTTTTTTTTTATTTTTTTGTTTCATTTTAATACTACTGTAGTAATACCTGCTTTTGTTTGTCGCTTGTTGAAAACACGGCGTGTGCACGGGTTAGTATATGAATAGTGTCAACTTCCACGTGTGAGAGGTCTTGATACTTGAAGCACGTTGGATTTATTTCTGTTCCAAACGTCAGTTCGCTTCAAAAGTCAGAATTTGTTCAATAGAGTAAAATATGTTTCTTATAGAATAATCAATTCAATAAAAATAAAAATAAAACAATTACTCATTCAATTCATTTGACAATTATTTATATCCGTCTTTTTCCATGAGTAACCTTACAAGATGATGTACTAACTAAACGTCTTACACGTGTAACCACAGCATTATTTCAGACTGAGAGCAATTTTTTTGCAAAGTAAAGTTAAGTATAAACCTTATTTACCATTGCCTTCTGAACTCTAAACCTACTTTTTGCAATATCAATTATAAACTATTTATTTGCATGGATCAATATATTTTTTATCCTAATGGTAGTTATGAAGTTAATATTGAAAAACTTCAATAGAGATTTCCTTCAATTTTTAATAATATTTAATTGATTTCAGATAGCTATGCACATTTATCAATATTCAACATAAAGCGTTACCTAAGCTTCAAAACCCAACAATTTTCTCATACAAAATCCAAGCAACGATCAAAACTGCTCGCCGCGCTCCACAATATTCCGTAACAGCCATCCTTACCGAACACATAACGTTGAATATAAAAGCGAGCGGCATCCCGGACCCATCTCACTTTACCCTAAACCTTCGTCCACTAAGGACTTAACAACCAAGGCCTTTAAAGCCTAAGTCCATTTTTTGGGTCAATTTAACCCTAAGCCTAAACTTTTTTGGGTCATTTTGGCCTAAGTCCAAAAGATAAAACATTTTTTTTTTCAAAATGCGAGTGCTGTGTTTATTTTTTGTGGTAGCTGTCGTGGCCTGCAGTGCCGCCCCTGGAGGTTCCAATGAAGAAGATGGAAGAGTTGAGCTGTTCTCAGGAGTGGCTATTGAGAAGTAAGTGGTACCTACTTGGCTTTTATGAGGCGAAATGGAATGAGAATGGTGATGAGGGGAAATGATTATTTTTCTTTGATGGTTTGCGAGACAAACCTAAATAAGGATTATGGACTACCTAGTCCAAGGTTATCAATATAATCTTTTACTTAAGTTTAATCCAGCTTTTGTTTATCTATATATGAAAAATATGATTTAGGAATACTTATAGTATTATTACAGAGACAACTCAAATGAGCTTCAGCTTCAGCTCAGTATTTCTAAATGAGACTTCCGATCCCTTGATTATTTCACCAGATATTATCTTTCAACATTTGAAGAGTTACCTACTTTCAGAATCAGGGATCAAGCCCTACATTAAGTTAGAAAAAAAATCAAGGAAGAAAAATATATGTAACAGAAAAACGTGCATACAAAAAGACAAGATTTATCAGAAAACAAAATAGATCTAAATACATTGCGATATCACGAGCATAAAACAGAAATAGTCGACAGCTGAACGTCCTGCCTGTGACAAGAAGGCTTCCAGTCAACATGATGCTGTGCTATGGGGGACCCACAGCACAGCACTGATTTTTTGTGTTCACCCGGTTAGGTATGTTGAGGCGTAAAGGTCATAAAGGGCATTTCTCTGTACCTAGAAAAAAACGAACAACCGACTTTCCAAACTCTGTTTTTAAAGTGAAAATAATAAAACAATGGGTTTACCGCTAATTCACCTTAGACACGTGACATACACCACACTTTGTCATGCGTAGTTGGGTAACTGAGTGATTTTAAAAATAACTTTTCTTTGTTTACGTTAAAAACGTGTGGTCGAAAGTGCGAGGAAGATTGACACTTTTGAAGCTTTATACATTTTGTAACAAAGAATATTTTCTAACGTTTTTTAGACTAAAAAAAAGTGATAGGCTCCAAACAGTAGCAAGTCATAAACTCTGGGATTTTTCATGAGTATCTTGAAAAGCGAGACGTAACGAAAAGAATACTTACTAATATTAATTTTCATTTGAAACAGGAAACCTTAGTAAGTAAGTTACTAAGGCATCTTGTTTCTAATGAAGATGATCTAGAATCTAGACACAGCTGCACTAGGTATCTAATCAATGAAGAAAATTAAACTAAAATCATGATAATTCAGCCTAAAAGCTGAATAAATTTGAAAAAAATAAAACATCCTCAGTGTACACTAAGTAAGTGTAAGTGTAAGTGTTCCCAAAGAAGCTTAAAACATCAGATTCTGAGTACCTTCAGTTTCGTCATTCAAAACAATAGGATCACAAATTATAATCTTCTGACAACTAATTCAAATCAGAGATAACTCCGCCCCTTAATCCATACAATACAGATTGTATGAGATTTACATACAAACTTTCACTGTATTGTTTAAACGTATTAAATGTTTTCACTTATAAGTTCGAACATTTATCTAGATTAAAACATGTTGCACAACTACCCTTGGCTCTTCCAAGTACGACGGCAATATTTTGTCTAGAACTAATGCTAAGTAGTCAGTAGATAGTTTAAAGAAAAGCGACTAACTAAAACAAGAGATGATTAAACAATGAAGGAAGATACTGAGATAAAGGCACATCGATATTTGTAAAAAAAATAGATAGAAATCCATTGTGTTTCACACATCGTTAACAACGGATACGGGAAAGATTATTACCTACACTGTAATAATATTATAAAGAGAAGAGGTTTGTATTTTTGTTTGATAGAATAAACTTAAAAACTACTGGACCAATTTAAAAAAAAAAATCACTAGTAGAAAGCTTTATTATCACTGAAAACGGCTGGCGGTAGCTAGTTCCAAATAAAAAGGATTTTAATTCGTTGCTGGAGTCTGTATTCCAAAAGTTGCAATAAGGATTGATAGAACAAAACCCTCACGAAAACCGAAAGGGAGATCGTGGCCCCCGGCAATAGGGCAACCGAAGGAACACGGGTGGGTTTTAGTCAGTAAGAGTCTGACACGCCCTCCCGCTCCGCCCAGAGCGGGAGAAGTTATTTGATAATTTCCAACCCATAAAAAAAAGTCTAGCGACGATCTTCGCATTTAAAATCGGAGTCATATATCTATCATACAGTTTTCAAGTTTGCTTATCACATACCTAATAGGTTCAGACAATGCAAACTGTAACCGAGATGATCCTATAATTCTCACACACTCAAAAGCAGATTTGTGTAAAGTCAGCAGGAACTTCAATAGTATTCTATCATTACTGGAGAGTTAAATGACTTTCAATGATCACCTTAATATGTATTCATGTATAATAGTGGTCGCCCAGTGGTCGAAATTCGACCCTAATTCATCTAAATTTTAAGTTTGATAGGATAATTTAGGATAGTTCATACTAATTCTATGTATAGTACATACTAATTCCATGCTGCCATGTCATTATTCTAATGAGTGCACATTATATAAAAATATTAGCCGTCTGCACTCCTTCTCCAGATAAACTTTAACTGTGCCAAATATCATACTCCTCCGTCCGCGTAATTTTTGTAAAAACGGCTACAAAGTTTTTGCTTCACGTATTTATATATATTATGGATTCAACAAGTATATTCGGTACAACAGTACTCTCGCAGTACACTAACATTTACTAACATCGGTATTCATTGAAATGTAAATTAAGTGAAATTGCGTGTAAAATCATATTGTTTCAGTTCACTTATGAAATAACTTAAATATATAAAGGAAAATGTTTTCTAATGTACTGTTTTGTTTACATAATATTTGTTTTGTTTTGCTGTAACATCCGTGAGATGTTTAGAATTTTGTGATATTTTTCTTCATCTTTGAGTTTTAAAATATTGTTAGCTCCTCTGATGATAAGTAGGTATCAAGATTTACTTTAGTTTGTGGGGCTTTGGCCGCAGAAACTGAAGAGTGGTTTTCGAGCTTAGAACCGATTCAAAATAGTATCAAATTGACTATTTTTGTTATAAATAAGTGTAAAATTGAAACTAATTCGGAACAAATTCGTTTTGATCGAAACAGAAACTAGATAGTCTACCAAGAGATGGGCAAACGTTAATGTCACATAATAACATTCACATAACACAACATCACCCCCTTATTCCCTGAAGGGTTAAGCAGAGGTGTACCTATATATAGTACACCCACATTTACCAGTTATGTTTAAGTCCCGTGTAATAGGGGGCGAGCCTATTGCCATCAACTGTGCACGGATTCAGACTCCGGGCTAGTACTGAGAAATTCCATATGGAAAAACCCAAAACCACTTTGCCCGATCCGGGAATCAAACCGTCATCCTCGTGCTCAATAGTACCGCTTGCTACCCCTAGATCAACGAGTTGAAATATTCTCTATTGAGCGCGTACTTCTTCAGCACCTATGCATTGAGGACCAAAGGTACTCCCATTTGAGCAACAATCAATATTTTAACGTGGTGCTCAATGGGAAAAAAAAATCGACTTTATTCCCCTTTGAGCACCTACGGTGTGGTAGCTTCTAGTGATGGGGTATATAATAAATCATATTGATAAAAATAAGCAGTTTTATTGCAGAAAGTTTGAAGCGGGAATACCTTTGGTGCTAAATGCATAGGTGCTTAAAAAATAGGTGCTCAAACGGGAATACTTCAATAAGTCAGTCAAATATAAACATAAATTAATTATTTTTTCTTTTGTTTGCAGAGATGCGACTGGAGAAGAAAAGCTAAACGTCAAGTTTGAACCTGGTGAACTGAGGGAAGCTGCCAGAACGTTTGAAGAAGGTTCGTACATTTTAATGATAAACGTTATTTAATCAGAATAAAATAATCCCGGTCATGAATCAATGGTCCATTTTGTTAGTAACAAAATAACCTATGTTAGTACCTACTTAATATAATATAATTATAACATATTAATATCATATTATATTATTAATTATAATATTATAAAGAGGAAAGATTTGTATTTTTGTATGTAACGAATAAACTTAAAAACTACTGGACCGATTTGAAAAATTCTTTCAGCATTGGATAGCTACATTATCAGCGAGTAACATAAGCTATATTTTATTGCCGTACTCTTACGGAAATGGAAAATATGCGGGTAAAACCGCGTGACGTTCGCTAGTACTTAATATAACTGAAACTTATCGGGTCAAGTTCATCACAGCCGATGTTCGGTCTACAAAGAAATGAAATGTTAAAATGTTGACATTATCATCATTCTATATAATTATAGGTCTACTCTAAAATCTGTCGCTATAGTCTATAGCTGGCTATTTATTAGCCTCTCTAATATCACCTCATTGAACTAGATTCTTCGGCTACTGATTTTCATGGCTATCAAAATGTGAGAACTGCAAAAATATTTAAAAAAAAACTGACGAATATCGTACCTATCTTTATTTTAACATTTTCGTTACTACATCGTAAATCGATCTTTACCACACTTGTAAGAAAACCTTTTTGATATGCAGATAAATGAAAGTTGTGGAGTGGGTCAGTGCACTATTACGTGGGCGCATTGGCCGCGCGGTCAAGGTTACGTCAACCGGGTTTGTAGTACATGCGAGGATATACCTCTAGCTACCACAGACTAAAAATCTACTACGCGATTAAAACTACGAATAGACACCGCCTGCGAGGATCTTTTGGCGGCTGAATGACATTGACAGAGGGGCATCGTTGGAAAAAAATTGTGTTTTGTTTTTGCGAAATTCTATTGATAACAAGATAGCGGAGTTAGCTCCGGTTTTGGCCAAACACCAAAAGATCCTTTAGGTACGAATACAGCCACAATTCCACATTAACGTGTCAGCGAATTTCATGTATTCATAAATCATACTTGAAAGTGACTTTGACAGAATGGCAAATTCTATCGTTAGATTATTAAATCACTGACAAAGTCTAATAGAATGTAGCTGTCACTTTGAAATAATAATTTAGCAATATTTATTGCATTTTAGACCTTATACTTATCATACATTAGTATTCGGATTTTACACTAAATATAAATCGATTATACCCACTAAATGATAACAAAAAACTAAATTGTCAAAGTGACAGTTACAATATGTCAAAAAATTATCGTGATAAAAATCCAGCCATGGGAGAATTGTCGACATCGACACCATTGCCATAAAGAAAAATAGAATAGAATAGCAAAGTCGTGTTTATAAGTTTATATTATTACGGAAACAATAAATGATGGCGTGTGTAAAGCTAATGATAATTAATATAAAATATATCGTAATGAAAGTATAGTGTGTGAATCAACTGTTACGTGAGAGAGAGGTCGAGTAGTCAAGGTTACGTCGTGCGGATACCGTTAGGATTAGGGCTGACAGGTGGTGAATTAATTAAGTTATGTAAATAATAATATAGTAGGATTAAGCTGGGAAATGACCTGATATAAACTATCTGTGTGCCAAATTTTATCCAAATCCATTCAGCCATTTTTGCGTCAATCCAGAACGAATATCCAGACAAACGGACAAAAAATCTAAAAACTATATTGTCGGCATCAGACTCGTTACCTCGTAGCAATCACTTTTTTTTTTTTTATAAAATATTCAATGTTCAGTTTGGACTTGGTTACTATTTTATTAATCGTGTAGATATTGTATAGTGGTACGTAGGTATTCCACCAATTTTTAAACAAACGTAACGTAGGTAACCTATAATTCTGCCGGGGTTGCGAAGAAAACTGAAAGGGAGATCGTGGCCCCCGGCAACAGGGCAACCGAAGGAACACGGGTGGGTTTTAGTCAGTAAGAGTCTGACACGCCCTCCCGCTCCGCCCAGAGCGGGAGAAGTTATTTGATGATTTCCCACCCAAAAAAAAAAAAAAAGGTAACCTATAATTAAGACTAGCACCGACCTGGATTTGAGGGACAACCAAAAATATAAAAGAAAAAGGATGATAAAGGGTCCCCGAAACGACCAATTGCAATTGTAGTAATATTTTCAATCGCTTCAGTTGCACTTGGTAGACGATCAATTTGCACAATGTCAATCAATCACGTTAAAATGCAATTGGTCGTTTAGGGAGCGTTATGTAATTTCTGCCTAACCTCATAGGAAAAACGCGTGAGTTTATATACCTTTGTGTATGTAAAAGGCTGTACCATTGAAAACTGTAAGAATCGTAGAGTATGTCAATGATCTGTTACATGAGTGAATGTAATAATTCTCGCGGTCAAGATTACGCGATTTCTTTGTATCATGTGGGATTGCGGTGACGTAGAATATACGTAATACTAGTTAATATTAGGTGATATTACGACGAGTGTTATGCCTGCACTTGAACCCTCTGTTAAGATAATCAGCCTATAAATGTTCCCAATCCTGGGACCCAGGCCTCCACTCTGTGCGATGAACGAGATGTAATTCACCTCGTAGGACCGATGCCTGCCGGGGTTGCGAAAAAGTCCGAAAGGGAGATCGTGACCCGGGGCAACATGGCAACTGAAGGAACACGGGTGGGTTTTAGTCAGTAAGAGTCTGACACGCCCTCCCGCTCCGCCAAAAGTGGGAGAAGTTATTTGATCATTTCCCTCCCAAAAAAAAAGGCCCAGTGGGTTTGGAAAATACCAATGCACCTGATAATAACGTACTATTTTGACTTTTGATTTAGTTTACACTATGAGACATCTGGTCGCTATTTTAGATTCCACCACCACGAATGGAAAACAATTAACTATAAGCGATTAGAATCTCATACTGATCCCAATACAAATAAATGGTTTTTGTATTGGTTACCGAATTAGTATACACGAAACATCCTGGGTACAATAAACTGCAAACGTCTTACACTAAGTTTAATAACTATTTGCAAATTCTTCATCATCAAATTCCGATAACCAGTTTAATAAAGATTTTGTTTTGTTTTAGCTCGAGGTAAAATCAAGAAATACTCGCCACTCCTAGCAGGCATTGGAGTCAAGGTCCTTGCAGTAGCTGGTCTACTGTTCGGAGGTCTGACTCTCCTGGTTACCAAGGCTCTGGTGGTGGCTAAGTTGGCTTTCGTGGTGGCTGCAGCCTTGGGCATCCAGAAGCTGCTGAGTGGTGGAGGGCTCAACAATATTAGTGGAAAGGTGAGCGATTATGTAAGGAATTTTCAACTTCTTTCTTCTTGATATAGTGAGCTGTCTGATTGTGAATATTGTAATTGCAAATAACTGGGACTTTATTTAACTTGACTATGTAGTTTCAAATATTACTCCTTTTCCTTTAGAATGACTAGAACTGGAATATTTTCTTGACAGAGTTAATCTTCCCATTTTTTTTTTTTAAATTAGTACTAAGCTGAGCTTTGTGAATTTCACCATGATAGCAACGTCTCTTCTTATGGTCGTTGAATTGCAGTTTGATTTTATTACTGTACAAATAGGAACTACTACATTTAAAAGAAAAGAAAGAAATAAAATAATAAATATATTAATTGGTACGTAATATTAACCTGTTTGGTGTCGTATAATGCTCTCTTTTTTATCTATGGTCATCAGGAGGCCTAACTCCAGCAGTGAACATTTTGGACTCTATGATAATTAAAGGAATGTAAAATCAATATAAAATAATCATATTTTCCTCAGCTCGCCGGCTTCCAGTCATCTCAACAGTGGACGTCTCCTACGGCATCAGCAGCAACCTACCCTTACGCCAGGTCTTCAAACATCGCGAATGACGCCAATGATCTAGCTTACAAGGCTCAGATTAGCTCATAAGTGTAGATTTAGCTTGGGCGAGAGTAGAAAATTATTCGTGCTAAAATTTTTTAAGGACTATGCGATGAAAATTGGAATAGGGTTGACATCAAGCCATGTTAGGACTATCAAGATTATGTGCTTAATTATAAATTTGGTCCAGGCCAGCCCAATCCTTATTTTAATCGCATAGTAATTGCAGTACTTTTTCTGCATATTTTTTTAAAAATAATAACAGATTTCCTTTATTTAAAATTAAATTATTTAGTATTATCCGATATAAAATTATAATCATAGAATTAAATATTTTGTAAAATTTCAGAATAAGTACAGATTTCCAATGATCTTGTTATTTTTAAGTGAAGGTTCAAAAATAATTGATTAACTATTAATTTTAAGATAATTATTTAACTAATTTGATGGTGCGTTTGTAAGCTTTGAATTTTAAAGTATTTATTTAAAAAGCTGAATGAAATGGTGCATGATTAGTTATGAATTTTAAACTATTTATATTACTGTATTATTATTAACTATTATTATTTACAAAAATATGGGATAAATCTGTACAAATTTAAAACAAAAGTTTGGATGGTACAGGGTAAAATAAACAATAAATAATAAAAATAATTCATTTCCAATGCTGAATTATTGTTTATAGCGGTCTTTGGAAACGAATTTATTTAAAAATACTAGTTTTAATTAACTATTACGGGTTTATGTGTCATAACGTAATAATAACACAACAACATAAATATAAGAATATTATTATTCAATAATAAGACTGTACAATTACTTTTAAGAGATAAAATAAAGTGAATTATTATTGACGTGTTATTGTTTTATTTTCATTGCTGGACAAAGGCATTTCTCAATACCAGGAAGGATATTTAATACAAAATTTTGCCCGCGGCTTCGCCCGCGTGGATTTCGGAAAATATCCCCCGGGAATGTACTATCGAAGAAACGCATATCTGTACACTATAATGACTATTATTGCTTGCAGCGCTCGGCCGCTATAGTATCGCTTACTTACGAAAAAAAGGTAGCATTACCCCGATGGTTTCTGTATTAAAAGTACCTTATGTGTAGGCAGTTTTTTTTAACTTGTTGTACAATAACCGTATAGAAGAAACGTAATCTTTATTCCCTAGGTGAGGTCACATTTTAACCACCGTATCTACAACTCATTTTTTCATCAATAAATCTCGAAATCCCTGCAAATGAAATCAAAACACGAAAAACATCCAAATTCCCTTTGAGAAACTGTCATGACACACTAGTGCCACCATGCGGGAGCAATGCCGGACTTGTCTGCCATTTATTGACGGCTATAACCAATAATCCTGCACCTGCCCTTATTACGGAGACTATAGTGTATTCACGAGCGTTCATGATCATCAGACTATAGCAGTCAACTGCTGGACATAGGCCTCTCCAATTGCACGCTATTCAGTTCGATTCTCGGCAACCCTCATCCAGGTCTTACCAGCCAGCCTGCGAAGATCGTCACTCCACTTAGCCTGAAGGCGGTCTACCTTACGTTTCGCGGTCTCCACTCAAGAACACGTGTACCCCAACGGTCATCGGTTCTACGGCTAATATGGCCGGCCCACTGCCACTTCAGCTTGCTTGTTCTGTAAGCTATGTCGATAACTTTGGTTCTCTGCCGGATCACCTTGTTCCGGATTCGATCCCTCAGCATAGCCCGCTCCATGGTTCGCTGATCAACCTTGAATTTATGGACCAGTCGTACCGTGAGTGTCCACATTTCGGCTCCGTAGGTCATAACAGGCAGAACGCACTGATTGAAGACCTTCGTATTTCGACTCAACGAAGTTTCCCAAACGCTGCCCAGCCCAGCTGAATTCTTCTATTAGCCTCCCTCCAAAGTTGTTCTTACAAAACTGCAGAGTTTGAACGAGGTAAACGTATTCTCGAACAACCTCGAGAGCACCGCCATTGACAGCAATCAGCCCGGAATTACGTGTTCGTTGAACATAACCTGGGTTTTGTCCAAGTTCATCCGGAGACCTATGCGTAGAGAAGAATTAACTAGGCCGTCGAGCATCTGTTGCAAGTCATTCAGCGATTCGGCCAGTATGACGATGTCATCTGCAAATCTCAAGTGTGAGATGTATGTACTCGCCTTTGCTGTTAATGCCACGTGCTTCCCAGTTTAGCGACCTAAACACATCCTCCAACGCGTTAGAGAACAATTTCAAGGAAATTACGTCCCCTTGTCTCACACCCCTCGACACAGGGGGATATGTTCAGTTCCCTGATCCTGAATTTGGACGGTCATTGTCGCGTTTTCATAAAGACATTTCAGCACTTGGATGTATCGCCAGTTGTCTTGGCATCGCTGCAGAGACTCCATAACAAACCAGGTCTCAATAGAGTCAAAAGCCTTCTCATAATCCACAAACGCAAGACACAGTGGCCGATTATACTCATCGGACTTCTGTATAAGTTGCTGCACTGTGTGAATGTGGTCTATGGTGGTTATCCTCCTCAAAACCCAGCCTGCTCCGGTGACTGAGATCGTCGAGTCTTCTCGCTAGACGATTCGTAACGACTCTTGAAAACAACTTATATACGTGGCTAAGGAGCGAAATGGGAATGTTGTTCTTTAAAAGGGTCTTATAACCCTTTTTAAAGAAGAATACGACGACTCTCGTCACGCTTCTGGAGTTATCTCAGAGAACAGGACAGAATTGAAGAGCTCCCGAAGCTCTCGAAGCGTTATAAGAGGTCTATAAGCGACCTGGCCATAGTGCGTTAGATCTATGGTTTATTTCGATTTTATTATTTTATGATTTGATTTTTATTTCTCTCGGAGCTGTCAAAGTTATTAGGTTGTCAGTATTGAATTCACCCACCCACTTACCTCCTCAACTGCAGCAGTAAGAATACACCCGGAAAACTGTACAGTACTTTTATAGGTCAATATATAACGTCACTCCCAGACTTTTAAAATAGTGACATGGTTATTTTAGTCTCTCAACTCTTCGTTTCTAGAAATATCGATATGAAAACCTACTTATCTTCTACGGGTAGTACGTACAGTCTTACGGTTTGTTTATACAACTAACATAACGGTTGAAAGTCGACGGAGCGTGAAACTTTAATATAGTGTTCGTAAAGAACTGGTAGCGCCATCTCTTGGCAAATTTAAGCAACTATACTAAAGTTTAGAAGAACGAAGATTCAAACAAAACGTAATGAAAAGTTCGATGTGATGAAATAAAACATAATCAGATTATTCATATTAAATATACTACAATTTAATCCATGTATCTTTATTTAGGACGACCTAAATCAATGTTACATCAATACAGTCTACATAATTCTATGATTTTTGCACATATTCATCGCCATGAAGAATTTACAATAACTAGCAAGTAAATAATAATTCAATCATTATTTTATTCATTTGCATTTACTTATTGTTTTTTCCAGCCTGAATTTTTGTCCCTCCGGCAAATTTTTGTATGACTAAATGGAAAAAACCTTTTCTTAGATTTTATGAACCATATGAAAATAAAAATAGTTTTTCTTCTATATGATATTCATTATCTGTATTAACTTCATGATATTCATTATTGGAAGGTTCAAAAAATTCATAGGTAGATTCTTATATATACGATTATAAAGAAGTTTTGATAGAATTAAACAAAGTATCAGTAATTTTATAATTAGTTGTCAATCTAAATTTTGACTCTTATAAATTTTAAGATTATTATTGGACAGTTTCCAAATAATCATTTTGTTTCATTGTGTAATCATGTGTAGGTGTCTCAATCATGAGGAATAACTAATATTATTACATCAAGAAAACTGCTGTACATGGCTACCTAAAATACAATTAAAATATTGAAAAAAGTCTCCTTCACTAATTCCTGAAAAGCATAAACAAGACATTCTCCCATCTCAAGACGTTTAGAAACTAAGCTGTGTAAACGGACGAACCCACTTTTATACTAGTTTTCAATAATAATAGAATGTGAAAAAAGAACATGCCATCTTCACACACACACAGACAGCGGTGCGTGGGTACGAGCGTGTACGTACATGCCTTTCACTCACACACATTGCTGGGAAATTGATTGGATATAGAGATGAGTAGAGTAGACTTTAGAAGCTTTTATTTTCTGAAAACACTGACAAGTTATTTCTCTTTGCAGTAACTTAAAGCCTAAAATTAAATTATATATTATGTATGTTGATGATAAGAAGAGTGACAATAATTTAGAATGATTTAGACTTGAGTTAAATATGAAAAAAGTAACAATTCTATAACTTATTCATTGCACAAGGACTAAAATTAGTGGACTATTTGAAAATCCGACGTAAAGGTGCCTAATATTATGTTAATTAATTAATTACTAGTAAAAAAAACGTATCGTTATCCAGGAATATTCTATAGTATTACCTGTTGTAATATATGTTGGTATTTCCTTAGTAGTTTTAAGACATACATCAAAAATGAAGTTTTGTTTCCCCACTTCTCATTTAGTTGGAATAAAAGATTTTCACAACGTATTTTAGATTAGAGAGCAACTTCATATTGGGGCCTCGGCCTGTTTGATTTAAAACTGAACAATTTGTATTGCATCGAAAAAATAACACTTTTATTCGACTCCATTCCCTTCGCAATCTCTATTATGTAGACGGCAAACTTTCTCCACTACTACATAGACATTCTGTCTGTGTGTGAGTGACTTTCACTTGAACACATTTTTGTTGTATTTTGTTCCGTTTTCTCATTTTAATAATTATTATTGTGAGGTACATTAAATTAAACACGTTGATTTTTTTTATTTTTCATATTTTATGAAACTGTGCACTGGGTTTTCTGTATCCTAATTTTTAAAGTAGGTAGTGTAAATTAAATCTGATATTTAATTCATACATACGATAAAAGGATTAAAAAACTTGTGTTCAGTTTTATATATGGCCGCACAACCTGTTACCATGGATTCTAGAACCATGGTTACACATTGTGCATCAATGACTTACCACCCTGTATGGTATATAAAACTTTTTCAAAGAATGTACTGGTTGTGTTATTTATTACAATATTTCTGTTATCTTGAAAACGCTCAAAATTATTTAGGTACCTGCTTATCATAAAAGTAAAGAATTTTCGTTTTACTCAAAGGCTGATATTGAATTTCTTTATTAAGATCTTGTTTCTTAAATCAGAAATATTTCGATTCCATTTTTGCCAGGGCGAGTCATATCGGCAGTATGATGCTATTCATGCTAAGTCATCAAAATGTGAATGCTATTGTAATGACCTCTATAAGTCACTATACAAAATCATCCCATGTATTTTAGTAACCTTTCAATGAATTTTCACCCACTGTTTCCATGGATTTTGTCGAATGAACAAGTTTATTTTCATAGGTGATCTGTTAAAAAACATTTTCAAACTCAAACTTGCCTTAACTTTGAAATGTTTAAATACCTTTAAACGAACTATAAAATCTGAATCTCGGAAACAGTTTCAACAATTTTCATGAAATTTAGTATGCAGGGGGTTTCGGGGGCGATAAATCGATCTAGCTAGGTTTCATTTCTAGAAAACGAAGTTCATAAAAAGAAAAACATCGGTCGGTTGGTCATCCAGATATTTATATTCATTTGTTGTAGGTTCTGATTGTTAATCATTATCTCCGAATAGTTAAGTTGTTTTAGAGCCATGTCTGAATTCGTACTATTAATTTTATAAGTTTTCTTTTAAAAGAACCTTAACTAAAAATAATCAGTCGTCATCATCATCATCATTTTAGCCAAAAGAAGACCACTGCTGGACATCAGACATCCTTTTACGATTGTTCTTTATAATTTTTCTAATATTTAAGTATCTGAAAACATTTCGATCTCTCTCGAGGTTTGACAAGTTCTTACTGTTTGACTCGTCCATACCGTCCAGATGTTTCCATCTATTTCTAGTCCATTCCATGTCAGTAAAACTCCTCTTCTTCATCCTTTAACTAAAACTCATCACCAGCCTCACCCAATACAAGAAAAATCTGCCCATTTCATAAGCTATAAGGCTAAATTAGTAAAAGAAAAAAATCTCTTTCACCGACGAAGGAATTTGGGGCCTCGCGACGTCCGCTACAACACCTTTCTCTCGCTTTCACACTGTGAGATCGGGTAAACACAGTGCCCTCAATGGTTTTATTTACGCCATGAAATAACACCATAAGTTCTGAAAACCCCACTGGAAAACCAACCTTGGTTGACGTACAATAAGGTGCAAAATTTATTGGGTATGGGTTAAGAGTTAGGAGGAGATTGTGGTGGTGCAAGAGTAAAAACAGGTGGGTATGTCGTTTCCACTATTTTTTTTTTATTTCATTGTGAAATTAAGCGCCCACCCGTGTGATAACTCCATAATTTGTATGGTGTTTTCTATGAGTTATATTAAGGTTATGTTTGTTAGGATTGAGGTTGTGTGCTTCGATGGCTTGTTGAGCAATGGCGTCTTGACTTCTTGAGCGATTGAGGAAATTTCTATAGAATTTTGAACTAAACGCAAGATGTTACAAAATTATAAAAATATTCAGATCATTACCATCATAATGCTCTTGCCCGCCAACTTATTTGGGGTCGGCACGAGATGTCCCTTTCGTTTATAATTCTCTATCAGTTGTCATCTCATCGTCTTCATCATCAACATCTCAATATAAATAATATATTCAGATGTTGGTGGTCAAATCTTTTATATAAATAAGTCGAATTTAAAGCTGAAATCAAGCGAGAACTTGTAGGAATTAGATCATTTTCTTTATGTTCCACCAAAGGATTTTCAAGTTTACTTGTTGTAGATTTTCATGTTGCATTTATATTCTGCACATAATTTCAATGATTTAGCTTTCAAGATCAGTCTAGAATTTCGATGACTGACTCCGAATAACTTAAATACTATAAAACCATACGATTCCAAAAGAATTTGGCAGTATTCAAGTGAATGCTGAACAACATTAAATGATTCTTATCAGTAAAATAATTAAAATAATGTGAGGAGGAAAACCACTGTTTTTCAAAATAACAGAATATACGGCAATACCTGACAAACGCAATTTCTTCTTTTAATTATAACATAATATAGGAACATCACTTTTAATTGTCCTATCCTATACTATTAAATGAGCAATATTTATATATATATTTGTAATCACTTTCTCGAGAACGGCTCTAACGATTTCGATGAAAGTTGCAATATAGGAGTTTACGGGGGCGAAAACTCGATCTAGTTAGGTCTCTGGGAAAATTTGTTTTCTCCGTATTTTCACCCGAGTAGACCTCGGTCGCCCAAAGTTTAGAACAAGATGGCTATCTTAGAATAATGATATTTATGGCAGCATGGAATTAGTCAGTACCTACTATCATGGCAGCATGAAACTAGTAAGTACCTACTATCATGGCAGCATGGAATTAGTAAGTACCCACTATCATGGCAGCATGGAAATAGTAAGTACCTACTATCATGGCAGTATGGAATTAGTAAGCACCTACTATCATGGTAGCATGGAATTAGTAAGTACCCACTATCATGGCAGCATGGAAATAGTAAGTACCTACTATTATGGCAGTATGGAATTAGTAAGCACCTACTATCATGGTAGCATGGAAATAGTAAGTACCTACTATCATGGCAGCTTGGAATTAGTAGGTACCTACTATCATGGCAGCATGGAATTAGTAAGTACTATCCTAAACTATTCAAATAATGAGCATTTTCTATTTTCTCCTGAGCAGAGTTCGGTCACCCAGGTACTATTATTTCAAATGTCTTTTTGGTGGTGTAAACACGGATTAAAGAAGAGAAAAACTCTGAAAAAATGATCTGAAATCAGTAGGATTATGTTGGTAGCCGTTGTCTGCTGTACACAACAGACACAAGATGCTCGCATCCAATTTTTTTCCATTAACAAAATTACACTATTCTTCATTATATTCATTTTCGAAATGAATTTAAAAATAAGTACTCTAAGAATCGACTTATATCAGTACTTTATAGAAACGGACTTTCAATCCAGATAAAAAGAAAATAAAAGAAATAAAAAATTGAATGATAATCAAATCAGTTCCATGATAAGTACAACTTCCTATTACACAGCTCCAACCATACCCCTCATACCACAGGTGTACCTGTACACTTACTACGAAAAAATCCACCACACCTCAGAATCAGGTGGTACATTTCGCAACAAGCATTCGCGAGCCGGATGTGGCATTTTTCTCTCGAAGGTGAAAGTGTACGAAGTGGCACACACAGTCGAAAGTGACGGGAAAGTGAAGTCGCGGATATGTTTTGGTAATTTACGAGAGACGAAAGCGTGAGGAAGGATGGACTGGTGTGGGCGGATTTTTGGTAGGAATCGTTGATGAAGAGTTACCGATAAAAGAATCTTCCTTTTACGAATTGGTACTCTTACCAGTCGTAGTAGTTACCGATGGTGGATATTATAAAGACTCTGTTGGTAAACTTTTCTTTGATGAGAGATGGAAATTCTAGATCCGGCTGCCTGCATTAAGACCTACAAGGCAACATTGTAGAGACTATGACTTACCTACATAAGAAATCTTCGTATCAAAGATCAGAAACGTGTATGTACGTTTTTTATAAAACATTCATGATAACATCTCATCTCATTAATAGGTTTTCAAGATTCACCTAATTGTGGTATTCATTACAGGCACAATCATGATTAACATTATCTACCCAGATTTAGTGGATTCTGAATGAAAAGTGTGTATTAATTGTTTTCATAGGCTTAATTTATAGAATCTTTTAAAGACACAGGTCTTTAATAGATTCTATAAATTAAGCCTTCATCTAAATGAACATAATTTTTTTTCTGCTGTTTAAAATATATTTAATTTTATTTAAATAAATTGATGGTTATATCGGAATAAAATTTACGACATATTGGAACATAAGTTCCGATCACATTTTTTGAGAAAATTAATAATTGTTTTAAGTCCCTTTCCCAACTTGAACAGCCACTAAAATTGAAATAAATTAAACTAGAAGCATCCACATGAAATCCAAAATTGCCTAAAATACCCTAATAATTACCTTCAAAAGAACAAAAATAAAAACATCTCTTAGCAATATTACCTACTCACACCACACAAAACATTACCTAACATTACCCAAACTCAAAACAAAAAAAAGTTATTCAACTCAAACTTTCATTTCGGGTGACATCACTACAGCATCCTTGTTACGTCACTTTCCAAGATGGCCGCCGTAGAAAGTCGGCCGTTGAACCCGACACACTTCCAACGTACTCGCGAGCATTGGAGAGTATTCGAGTACTAGCTACGTAGTATTGACTGGTTATATAATATTGGAAATTTGAAAGGTCGTGCTTGTGATGACTTTATGATGCGTTATGTTTAGTTTTGTCTTTTTTTACAATCTTATGGGATTATTTTGGCATGATGAGGGAAATAATATTGTGAAAACATTTTTGAAAAAGTTATTTCAAGGTTTGCTTAAACTCAAGCTCAAAGCATTTATTTAAATTAAACTATTTACAGGGATTCTTGAATTGTCACGGTGTTAATCAGTCAAATATGAAAGAAGTTGCCCATTCCAAAGCATAGTAGTTAAAAGAACGGGCAAGAAACTCCATTGACATTATTTTAAATTATATTGTTACAAATATGTTATCTACATCATTAATGGTGAATTTATATTATTATATAATTATAAATTAATCCTTAATTGAATTCTTACTAACTAACTTTAGAAAAAGGAAGAGGTTCTCAATTTGCGTCAATCTTTATTTTTATCACAGATATTTATAATTTGCAACGGCAACTGGGCTTTTCATAGGAAAAATTTTGCCTGGATATGACATTTCAATACATTTCCTTGATAGATTCGGTTTTTGTGTAGATACAGTAATTATGTACATTTCCTGTCCACAGCTGCATTTCTTTCAAAGGAAATAGTCACTTACGCATCAGTAACCTTGCAACTAATTTTCTTTTTTGGCCAGTTCCGGGTTTTAATTATAACGAACTGCTACATACATTCTAAGTTCCTTATTTTCTCATTTTCTCTTTTTAATATTAGTGTAGATTTATGAAACTGAGATAAGAGTACCCAAATACATTATTACTACCCAAGAAGAAAATACTACTACCCACTACTTTCCCTGTGGATGTTATACTAAGAGAAAATTAATTATAAGAAAACGGGGTACCGTCATTCGTAAGAAGTACAATGTCTGCACCTAAAACCTATTCAATAAGATAAATAGTATTCTAAAGTCTTCTCCTTATTGTACGCAAGCAACCAAGTAAAATCAAAGGTAACATTTATTATTAAACTAGCTACGCCCTGCAGTTTCACACGCATAAGTTTTCATTTCGTGGAAATATTGGGATGAAAGGTATTTTATGTCCTTTTCCAGGTCATGTTCTACCCATGTTCGAAATTTCGTCCAAATCCGTTCAGCCGTTTTAGCGTGAAAGCGTAACAAACAAACAAACAAGTAAACAGGCAAACTCATTTATAATATTAGTTAGGATTTCTAGTTTTCAAAAACATCTTACTTTACTACAACTTAACTTGTGCTTAACCTATGTACCACCTTATTTACTGCATTAAATGAAAATTGGTTTATTATTTTAACAAGTAAATACCTTAACAACTAGTGATAGAACCTCCTTTAAATCAAATAAGCCTGTGTTAGGAAACTCCGCTCTTCCAATACCTTATATACGTATAATTTACTTGTACAATTAACAATTTTCTATTACGTGTACCTATATCCCTATACATCATTAATACCCATTTCCACTCATTCAAACAGGTGCTATGTAGGTATCTACTATGTACTCACACTTTCTCACTGTGTATGTGTGTGTGCCATTGGCATTCACTCACACAGACACACTCACACATCCGTGTACCTGACCCCCTTTTGTACCGACGGGTAAGATTATGCATTTGGGGTATACACGGGAATGCAACGTTTGTGTGTTATGTGAAACGTGGCGTTAAAATGTGTGGGATTTTGTATGTGGTGGGATGTTAATGGGTGTTGAGATGAGAAAATGTATTCATAAAGATTTTTAATTAAATTTGTCAGGAATCGATAAATAAACACTACAAGAAAAAACAAAGAAATGTTTTATAAAAGGTTTAGAATGAGTAAATTCAAGTTTTATGTCTAGGTTGAAAGTAAATCTTTATTTTTATAAGATCAGAATTAAATTAAAACATTATGATTGTGCATCGATAATCTCATAATCAAGCGCGTTGATGTCTTTTGTACGACAAACATAATAGTTGCTATAAATATGAAATGTTTGCACTGGGTAATAAATAAAGCTGGCTGTTTTAGTTCATGCATTGTTTGGTAAGTAATCAACAAAAAAAAAGATCCTGAAAAATATTTTAAAACTAAATTTTCATTGATTTCATACGCAGTTATCAATCCTAGTAGCTGACAATCCTACGCATCGTACCACTCCGGCGCACCCGACGCCTTACAACCATGACATTCACACATACATACATACTCACAAACACAAACTCAGTTATATAACTCATGACACAGGTGCTAACTTTCACGAACTTTCATTTTTCCTACAACTTACACTTGATATTCCACCTTATATCCCAGACTATACATTCCAATTTCCAATTGCAAACTTTTTATATTTCCATTTACGGAAAATTTTCACCTATTTCAACAGTTGTAAGGTTCATTTTGGAGTGGTGTGGATATTTATTAGTCAGGCAACGAACGATGAATGAGCCTTTCAGTGTTGCATAACGATTTTGTGTGTAAGGACATTGACCTTACGCTGAAGAAAGCGAATGATTTGAAACGGAATTGTGTATTTTTAGAATTCAAACTTGAAACTTTTGGTATTTATTTGAATTTTAATTTTTTTCTGGATAGTAGCCCGTTCTAAAGTAAAGAAAAAGTAGACATAAAAGATATTCTATAATTAGTGTCTTTATGTCTACAATATCTTTATGTATTTTTTTCTGTCTGTTTTTTAATTTTTTTTTCTTCGTCTTATGTTTAGTTTTTATGTATCTTCCTGTATATACATAGATAATTTGATTCAGAAATGAAATGACGCCTTTTGTTCTTCTCCTGTGGATGTCATTTATTGCAACTTGAAGATTATTTGTTACGAGATATGACAACAGCATCCTCCTAACTGCCAAAGCTAACAGTTTTTTGATAGCCCCCCGCAGTTCATTTCTGATTTATAATATTCAAAAATTGAGGTACCTAACTATTTTAGTCTTTTTTTAGTTTGAGAACTACAGCAGTTATGACATTATGTGCACTGTAACGTAAGTGGATAATTATGGTAACCTTCATCATCTAGATAAAAAGTAAACATTATATTCCATTCATGTGTTTTGTGATATTCTAGGTCATCACAGTAGACTTTCTGGGAGTTGTTTTGGATTATAAACCCATTTGGGAAAGTTTTTTGTTACCCTAGCCGGCCCCATTAGCCGGAGAACCGATGACCGCTGGGGTACACATTTTCTTGAGTGGAAACCGCGAATCGGCAAACGTAAGTTAGGACGCCCTCAGACTAGGTGGCAGGGTGGTTGGAAGCAGCTGGATGAGAGTTGCCGAGAATCGAGTTAAACGGCGTGCAGTTGGAAAGGCCTATGTCCAGCAGTGGACTATTATACGCCGATGATATTGCTACCCTATCGAATAACAACAAATTAATTTATTTGGTGTTAGGAACAAATTCTACTTCTATTTGAAAAATTAGATGTGCCAGTTAGGAATCAATTAAAGTCTCGTCTTCTACTCTTGGTCATGATTCCCCATAACCTGAAAGTAGGCTAGCACATATAAGTGCCATAAAGAAAGCCAATACAAACCCCTGTTTCCGGAAATAATTGACACAGAACTGCATTCTTCTAGAGAAAGTTAGATCATGCAGCTGTATTACTTACAAAGTAAATCCTATATATACATAGCGATTAAATCGTATTTTAGGCCAAACTTGGTTTATCTCTTACTATACCGGAAAAAGACTAGGTTTAAAAACTATACTTAAATTAATTTTAGTCATCTGTTTTAGTTCCAAAGACACCAATCTTTGGATATCATACAAAGTATATTAACAAAACACAATTACAAATAAGTAAAAACATTACAACTATTATCTCAATACAGAGTCACATCGAACAATATCACAAAAAGACATATCACTAAGAAAATCTTATTGTTCTTTTTAACACATACGCATACAACTAACGCCATCTATTGGCGACGTAGCTGCAACTCTACAATACGATACCAGCGCCATCTCTTAAGCATTTTTGTAAACTAAAATGACAGGTGAGTATCTTTGCGGAACAAAAAGTACAAAAAGTTTGAAGCAATCGTCGCCCGTCGCTAGAGAGAGTTGTTTCAAATGTTTTATTCTTTTTGTATTACGAAGCGTTTTCATAGAACTAAGCTAGAGAGATGATAGAAATTGTTTCTTGAATATAAAATATTTTTAACACTACGTGTAGATAGCAGAATTTTTTTTTGTGTACTGATTGCAAACTGATTTAATTAGTATTTAAAATTGTTTGACGAGATAATTCTAGAAGTAAGCCTAGCTTTGGTGTGTATAATGAATTATGTGTAAAATAAATACTTTATTTATTTATAAATTCATCAATGAAAAGGCGAGACTAGTGCGCTGTACCATAAACATTGTTACGATAATGGTTTTCTGAAACTGAAATACACTTAATCCGGCGAACATCAATCAATCTACCATAAGTCGATCAGTGACAATATCTTTCTGGTCCCAATATTTTGCAGTGGACGTTTATCAGTCTAGTAGAAATAGAAAATAGTTTATTATCCAGGTAATACATAAGCAGGTACACAGGTTAAATATAAAATGAAATGTCACATACGACTTAAAATATTACCTACAGCTAGGTTACATTCAGTAGCGGATCCAGGGGGGGGGGCTAAGGAGCTCAAGACGCCTCCAAATGCATCTGAGTTTTTATATAATAAATTTTACAGTTAACTTTTTGGTACAATTGTCATCCATTATCTCTTTATGATGTTTTGTTTACGTGACGAATGTTGAATCCGCGCGCCACTCATTCTGCCACTCACGCTGCCCGGTTTGGCCGCCATGTATATTCAGCACCGAGATATCTCTGGTAGTCTACAATCTAACGAAGTCATTGAGGAATTTGCGAAAAGTAATCGGAATTGTTATGTGTTAAGCAAATTAAAATATTTGTATGGATTTGATTTCCAGAGTATGGACAAGAGTGGTGATTAAGAGTGTGGTTGGGGGCAATTGTATGATGTACGATGATTTAATAACACTAACCGTGAACTAGACATCAAACCCAGTACCTGACGATGGGTAACCGTAACTAACACCACGTAGTGAATATTGTAAGCAAAACTATACCGTAATTTTATGTATATACAGCTGAAACCAACTCAGCAACCACTGTACATTCTGATAATCCTCATATCATGTTCAAGAAACTTGAATTATATTCTCTTCGTTTTAAGGTATAGTATTCGTTGGGTTGAAGTTTTTGTATCGGGCATTGGTGATGTTATTCTGTGGTCGAATTATGTTGAAGTTCAAATGATGGAAACTATGGCTATTTTCTACTTCTGCCACTTTTCAGCCTAAGCTTTTTACAATAAATCTATTTTTCTTTCTTTTCTTTCAACTACAATATTATTAATGAACATGCAGGCCAAAAGCCCTAGATGTTTCAGCTGATATATTGTAAGTTCCTACATACTTATCTTAGGTGGTTAGTCCAACTAGGTACTTAGAAAATCTATGTCAAGTTCAAAAAAGTTATTATTTTCAATTTCTTTTAAAAATGCTCTGTACTTTATTTGTGAAGTTCCACTACAGTTCTGATTGAAGGGTATCGTCTAATAATTGCCAAGAAAGGTAAGTACAGTAGAAAAGAATTTTGTCGTAAACTGATCATTACCTTCATATTTGTTCACGTTACTTACAATAGATTTGACCCATACATAATGTGCGAAGTTTTTCTTATGAAAATTTATAATGATTTCCAAAAGTAGAATGCATAAGATTCGTATTCATTTTATCTTTATGTATATTATAATTCTTCTGTAAATGTGTTTGTCACCTAACTCCTCCTAAACGGCTGAACCGATTTGAACGAGATTGTGTCTGTATATTTGCGTGGGTCCCTGGATGGTTTGAAAATACAATTGGACTTAGTAGGGGGCGTTGTTCGGACAGGACAACGTCTGTCGGGTCCGCTAGTAGTTTATAAAATGTCTTGAAAACTACTTATTCACTTTAAGATCTTTGGCTAACTCCGTTGTCTTTGTGTTTATATGAGATGCCTTGTTTTCAAAACTTCAAATATAAATATCCACCAACTTAAGTAAAATTATCATTTAGGTGAAACAGATTTGGATATTTAATCAAAGGACTTTTGATAACACTACACTTGTATGCAAAAGTTAGACCATTTGTTAGATTTTTTCGTCTGCTGACTACCTGTAACAATTAATCACAGATATTTGTATATATCTTTGGGGTATAGTAGGCTTGGGGTTTTTATTTCGCTTTTTTTCGAATACAAGGCCTTCGGCTAGTAAAATTATTTTATGTTTGTTTTATAATTTGCATCTTATTTGTCCAGAACAAACATTATTTTTTTCTAGATGTGTTTTCAGCTCTGTTAATATTAGCTTTTGAATGAAACTAACAGCAATTCCATCCAGTATTTAACTCGCCGTCAATACCCAAAGAACCGCTGCCACTATTTCATTTATCAAAAGTCTCCGCTCCATGCCGGTGGCACTTGACAAACGGTAATCAGACACACACTGCCGCATACTTTCTGGTGCCGAAACCATGACACTTTTTATGTCAACTGTAGTAATTTTAAGGTCTGAAAGTGAGAGTTTATACTTAGTGGATGTATCTATACATAGTATAAATGTACATTCTTGTATGTATACAGTGTACATCAATTGTACCTGACAATTTCTTGATAGACTGAAACAAACTTAAAATAAAATATGTTTGGTTTGGATTTTTGGTTATGCTTCTGTACGACCACTGGTCAATTTTGATAGGTAAAAGCAAGTATGTATATTATGAATTGTTCCCCTAAGGGATTTGTTGTTTAAGGGCAATTAATAAGCATGGCAGTTATACGGTCCTGTCTGTTATTTGATTATTCTCTTACCTCCTACGAAACAGTGTTGTACCCAACAGGGTCCATATTGAATTTAAGCTTATTTCTTCAATAAGGACTACATGTTTTAGTAGATGCAAAAGGAACAAACAAATTGGTGTTGTAACGCTCCTTGGGAGATACATTTTCGCAGCAAAGGACTGCTGAAGACTTAGTTGATAAATTGAATGCAATAATTTTGAAGAGCTGAGTAAAAACTTTTTACAAAAAAAGAACAACCGACTTCCTAAAAAGAACACTACATAGTGAAAAATAAATTTAATTTAGGAAGTCTGTGGCAAAAACGAAAATTCAAAACCAAAGACACCGAGTCGGTTGTTTTTTTTTTTTGTCAATAAGTTTTTATTCTTCGACTTTTAGTTGTGGTACCTACCCCACATAAATTCGATTACCACTACCTGCTACCAGTGACAGGAATTTATCATATCATCGACATACTGCAAGCATATCCTTTCAAATGAACATATAACCTCTTCCTTTTTGGAAGTCGGTTAACATTTACTACACTTAGTTATAGTGGCAATGTTTACTGTGAAAGCCCCAAACACACAAAGTCATAATGTTCTATCAAACGTGTGCAAAATTTATTATATTCGAAATATTTATACCCGTTATTACTAACACTACACGACACCTAAACGAATGCCTAAATTCATTTAGTTAGGTGTCGCTTAGTGTTAGTGAAAACAGGCATTAATCTATGGTAGGTAACAAAAAGAGTAGGTGCCCAGACCAAAGCTGCGGTTTTTGGTTTTTATCTAACATCGTAAATTGTGAAAGGCAATTATGGCAGAGGTTTCGAATCTTTCATCATTGGAAGTAATGACAAAGCAATACACACTACTATTACTTTTACTGAAACGTTTTGAATAAATTCAAAATCAAACCGCAGACCAATTTTTCGGTGCGTATGGACGCGCCTAAAAGCTTTATGTAATTTGCATCTATCTCACCGCCAGCAATTAACGAGAAGCAATCAGAGCTAGCAACTAAGGACAAGCTGGCAAGCAACGAGAAGCGATTGCGCGACGTTGACCAGCGACTATAGCTTGTCCACTCTATAATGGCGCGCCCCACTACCGCATTTACGCACACGGTAATCCGGATTTCTATGGGTAACCTGGAAGTAGGGCGCGACATTTCAGAGTGGACGAGCTATACTCACTGGTATGCATATGTATGCATACCAGTGGGTATAGCTCTTCAGACTCACGCTTGGTACATACCAAGCGTGAGTCTCTCAGCGAGTGTTCTACCCACGTCGCTGAGCGATTACTCTCTTTGATAGCTCTTGACGACAATGAGTAGTCGCTAGCCGTGTGAAAAGTCAGCGATGAATTACTATTAATATTCTCTCTTCTTATTGGACGGGTGTTTGTACCTTTCTTGAGCGAGAAAATCGAAAGCCAGTCACTTCCTCGTCGGTGGCGGCAGGACAGGTGCCATAGTTCGGCAAGAGATTCGCTGTCATTTATCGCCCACGCATTAATCTGATCCAACCTGTCAGAAACGTCCTAAGCCCTGGTTTTGTATCCTACAGGGCGTGCCCTTTTTTTTTTTTTTTTTTGAGGGTGCGAAATCATCAAATAACTTCTCCCGCTCTGGGCGGAGCGGGAGGGCGTGTCAGACTCTTACTGACTAAAAGCCACCCGTGTTCCTTCGGTTGCCCTGTCGCCGGGAGCCACGATCTCCCTTTCGGTTTTCTTCGCAACCCCGGCAGGCATCGGCCCTAGTGGACCCCTTCAATTCCGCTGACATCTCTTTGAGGCGCGCGTGGAACACAACGCGCCGTCGACCCGGGCCTGGTCCTTATCGGACGGTGAGCCACCCATTGCTCACCGCCCGCAAGCCCGCGCCTACGGTGGCCGGAAATCGCCTCGCTATTCTCCTCCTGCGGACAGGGCGTGCCCCTAGCGTGTAGTCGCTTAGTTTCTAAGTTTTATGCCCTGGCTGGAGGCCTTAATTTATTGACGCCGCCTCCTAGGTTGACCAACACCAAAGGACCTAGGCAAGTGACAGTCGCTGTCACAGAGTTTCGTATTTCTACAATAACTTTCAACAGGATTGGGATAAGCTTTTCGGTAGATTATGTCAGTCCCATACATTATTGATATATCCATCATCACTATGTATTGGAAGATTGTCACTTTTTCTAGGCCCTCTGGCATAGCACCTAGCTTCTGACGTTTCATAAGTGCCCATGTAGGTTTATGTGAAGTACAATATTTTGAATTTGAATTTTGAACAGCAACGGATGAAAATAAATGTGAAAATTGACATATGCCTGTTGCTTCACGGACACAATTGTATAAAATGAAAAATGCCTTTATAGAACAGAACACGCTTTTCCCAAACGTGATTACTGTTATATCATTATACTATGTATTTATGTATAAAGAAACTAGTGTTCGGCAGTTGAACATAGAGTTAAATAAAATAACATAAACCTTCATGCCTGTAATCCGTCAAGGTTTCAGCAGAGGTGTACCTATAGTTAGTATGTACTCACCCACATTTCGCCAACATATAATAGCAGGCGAACTTATTGCCATAAGCCAGGCACAAGTCCAGTTTACAGAAAAACCCATTAACATTTTACACGAGAATTCAATAAATAATGATATACTATCAACTAAATGTAAAACAAGTAGGCAATTCAGTATTAATGAGTAACATACACTCATCAAATTGGAACTCTAGAAACGCCGACATATGGTTCTTTTTTCCTATGAAACCAAGGTGTTTTTATAAGCGTAGTAAAAAACTTTGACTGCCTCCTTAAAAGTCTTCGTTAAAATTATGATCAGTTAAATACGGTGTACTTATTTAGTTATTGGTCTAAAGTACACAGAATTTGATGTTTTCTTCTAGTTTATTTTTACTATGCTCATAAAATCCAAATACTAGTGTACAAGTATTGGCTATAGGGATAAATTGGCTTTATGGGCTGATTCATAAATGCGAACATCGTTTTGCATCCCACCATTGATTTCTCACAAAAAAAGCTTACTTTTTTAGGGTTGTAAATTTATATTAAAAAAACATGCCATCAAATGAACTTATCGCAGTCCATTGCTGGACATAGGCCTCTCCCTGACTGCGCCACAATACCCCGCCTCAGCCTTCTGTATCCAATCTGTCCTAGCCACCTTTTTAAAGTCGTCGGTCCATCTAGCTAGAGGGCGTTCATTATGCTTGGCGATACGCAGTTTCCACTCCGGGACTCGCAGCTTCAAACTGAATATACAAAATTATTATTCTTATCATCAATTCTCCCACAAAAACTCCAATGTTGGACGTAGACCTCCCCTAACTACGGTGAAGGTCTGCCCAGCTTGGGCAGAGCACTGAGAGCCTCCACGAAGACACGGCTTCGTGGAGGTGAATGGTGGCGGTAATCTCTCACGTCCGGCCCTGGTCCAGGCTATGGGAGGCCGTCAACTCCCACCTGTGAAGCAGTAACTCTCGCAAAGGATGAGGCGGAACGCGTGAGGGAGAGGCAAATAACGCGCCCCCATGTCCCTAACCGCCGCAGGAGACACCCTAGGCGTCGGGAATCACAGGCCGATTTCCGGCCACCGTAGGCGCGGACTTGCGGACGGTGAGCAATGGGTAGCTCACCGTCCGATAAGGACCAGTCCTAGGTCGACAGCACATTGTGTTCCACTTGTGCCTCAAAGAGATGTCAGCACAACTGATAGGGTCCGCTAGGACCGATGCCTGCCGGGATCGCGGGAAAGTCCGAAAGACCGTGACCCCTAGCAACATACAAGCAACTGAAGGAACACGAATGGGTTTTAGTCGGTAAGAGTCTGACACGCCTTAATTATCAAATAACTTCTAGTTATTTGATAATTTCGCACTAATAAAATAAAAAAGGCCTCCCCGTAACGCCCGGTCCTGCGCTGTCCACATAAGGTGAACGGACTAAAGACTGAAATATGTAATTAAAAAGAGCCACTACTCACTACTGGACATAAATCTACTAAAGCGGATAAAACCTACGGGAAGCAAAACAGATCGAGACACTACAGGAGTTACTTTCATATTTATGGCATTAGACTAACTTTTAGAATAATTATTAAAGCCATTGACCAGTTTACCATTGACTCGAAAAGAAGAAGATTAGTGAAGCAAAAAGTGGAACATAACTTATCTTTCACATACATCATTTAATCTATTACTAACTACTTTCCTTCAAATACACATTACGCAGACACATGTGAAATCAAACTCTGACAAAGCAAAATGCAGTGATTAATCTTAATTTCGGACTTCAAAAAGCAGTATGCATAGCTAGAAATTACAAATTTTAATCTAGACTGATTCATATGAAAATAAAACAAAATTAACGTTGCGCACACTAAGATACTCACTAGTATATTTTTTTGCATTCACTCGTACGTCAGTTCAAATGAAACTATGCATCTGCAAAAAATCGTTAAGCAAAAACCGACCATCGTACTAATGCATAAAGAACTAATACCCATCAAATATTAAGCTAACGAGCAAACTTTTGCTAACTGCCCTACCAAAAACAGACAAAAGCCAACTTACTTTTACGACTAGTTAAGCCAAAAATGATAGCAGTGCAATTGGAAATGGCGCCTGTGCCTTTAGTAATAAGATTGAAAAGAACTCTAAGCCAATTTTTGAACTGCAAAAAAACCTTCAAGATACAGATTCAGAACCACACGCAAACTAGGAGCAATCATTTGGCTGACCACAAACATCGAATATAAAAGGGTAACAATATACAAGATGAACACAGTTTTCGTGTGGACT
The DNA here is from genome assembly GCA_916610215.1 of Omphaloscelis lunosa. Taxonomy (NCBI): domain Eukaryota; kingdom Metazoa; phylum Arthropoda; class Insecta; order Lepidoptera; family Noctuidae; genus Omphaloscelis; species Omphaloscelis lunosa. Next base: position 1,808,197 of record OU744266.1, on the reverse strand, counting down.
GACCAAAGTGGACGTGTTATCCAGTTAAAATGTTCAAATACATCATTTTAATCACCATCGCCAGTGCAGTGGCTCTACCAAATCCTGACGATGGCAAATCAGTGGATAGTTTACGTGGTATTAAAAAAGACTGTGCAAATGGACTATTAAATCCAGGGTGTTTAAAAATGGGAGCAATCGCATTATTGGAGAAGCTAAACAACAAGGATGAAGTGTCTTTGATTCCTGGTGTAAGTCTAGTGAAGGATGGTGGTAAATCTAACTATGAAGCAGTTGCTGCTGACCTAGCGAGGTCATTCTCCAGTGATTCCGATGAAAGACTGGACAAGTCACTCCTGTACCATGTTGGGAGCTTCTTGGATAGTCATTCTGTGAAGCTAAGGCTCCTTGATGACAATGCTGTGGAAGAAGCAAAGACTGCGATGGCAGAGGGCAGAGGAAAGGGCGGGATGGGTCTTGGCGGCGGCAAGAAGGGTGGAATGGGCGGTCTTCTTGCTATGGGGATGATGATGAAAGGTATGTAATTTGAAATATATATTTAAAAAGCTGTTACAGTACAACATATTTTAGTTCAGCTGGTTTGAATTGATCCTAACTTTAGGATGGATCTGAAGTTTAAAGACTAACATTGGCTTATCTGCTCTCAATTTTGCTATGCTTGTTACAGCCTAATTAGGTCTACTGGTAAGCAGAACCCTAACAATTACTGCACATTATTTGTTGAGAGAATTGATTAGTGATCGCATTATAATAATATATTTTTACAAGCCGACAAGAGGATCCATCGGCTATTCAAAGTTTATAAATTAACTCTGAGAATAAAACAATTAATAAGATCAAAATAATCCAACTCACTAATACATCATGAACATCATTGTCTGCTATAAGTAACTGCACTCAGATAATCATTCCATTCACTGAAATAATATCTGAGACACCTTTGAGTTTTTACTACAATTTTTTTGCCATCTTTATGAAGATCATCTCACATAACAAGTAAAGTCCATAATTATTTATAGAATTATTTAATTTTAATAATCTCTGTACTTTACTGAAGAAATTTTTCACAAGGTAATCTTAATAAAACTTCCCTGTATGATATTTGTATTTATTTTGCAAATTATTGAAGGTTTATAAAACGATCTAGTTATGTTTATGGTTTTACGATCGACAGATGTAACCCGGATCAGTGATCATAACAAGATAACGACCACGCCTGTATTGACCGTAGTGGTAGAAACAGGTTCATAGTACACCCACAGTCAGTTCTTAAGTCCCATGCAATGAGGTTAAGCCCAGTAGCATAAACCGGGCAAAGCCAAATTGTCACTGAATAATTGCCAAATATTTTATATCTTCAACCGAGATAAGATCGAACCGAGATCCATCCTCTGCAGTTGTGATTGTGACCACTAGCTAGATCAACGAATAAGTCTTAACAGTTCAATAGTTGATGTTTCATTTCTGGTAATGCCACAAAGTTAGAAAACCAATTAATTTACAAGCTCATGAGACTTCTGACATTACCTCAAGGACGAAAAGGGATAATCACATTTAGATACACATGATTTACGAGATAGGTAACAGTAGTAACGCACAATATAGTACAGCTCTAATAATCCATAGATTATCTGCTTGACACCAATCAATGAAATTGATAATAATCATGTTTTTCCTGCTATTTTGTACTACCTCATTGACCTTGTTAACCAAAATATTATTAAAAAACAATCTTTATAATTTTTCATTGTCTTCGTAATGCATCAAAATTTAATTGAGATAGTCCAATTTTTGTGAATAAAATGTTTGTAACTAATGCGATTTTACATCTTTTCTTTAGTGATTCATAGAATTCACGAAAGTAATTTTGAAAAGACAGTCCAGTTACAATGGTGTTGATTCCTTATAGTTTTTTTTTTTTTTTTAATTAACTGCACAAGTAATATTCAATCACCTGAAAAGATTTAGTGATTCATAGAATTCACGAAAGTAATTTTGAAAAGACAGTCCAGTTACAATGGTGTTGATTCCTAATAGATTAAGTTTTTTTTTTTTTTTGAAATTAACGGCACAAGTAATATTCAATCACCTGAAAAGAAAATCTGTAATTCAATCTTAAAATGTACAAATCCTTCAGTAAGTTTATTTTTTTTTGGAAAAACGATCAGCACCCTACAATACAATTGATATTAAATAGATCAGGATAACACTGAGTCTAAGATAATATGGAAACTAAAGAATTGTACAAACATACAGAATTACAGATGGCGCATTTTTTTTAAAGATAAGCCAATAGATGGGCACACGACCGTGAGGAAACTATTTCAGTTTTGGATGTTATCTTGCCAATTCACTTTATTCGGTCTGTTTGTTTGGCCCTAAATCTTAAGGTCGCTAGTTAGACAATAAATTGTGACTCATCATTAGAGAGAACAACGAAAGTAAAGAATTTCTATGCTTCTTTATCTTATAAAATACAAAATATTGTTTGTTGTGTAAATCCAAAAGATTTCAGACCAGCTTCAATACAAAAATGCAGATTGAAAACCTGACGTTTACAAATGAAGATGATGTTTTTAAAATACAAATTCCTATTTTACTATTGATACGATTTAATTGCTTCGAAGAAAACTACTATGTATGAGATAACCCTTTTTTTATTTGGGTGGGAAATTATCAAATAAGTCCCCCCGCTCTAGGTGGAGCGTGGTGTCAGACTCTTATGACTAAAACCCACCCGTGTTCCTTCAGTTGCCATGTTGTCGGGGACCACGATATCCCTTTCAGACTTCTTCGCAGCCTGGATAACCTGGATTTACATTCTGAAATATTGACATGAGGTGCTGTGCAAACTGTGTATGTAGGTACTCTAAGACCTCTTATATCGAACTTTAAGAAAGGACCATAACAGAACGAATAATTGAAGATAATGACGAAGACACAGTACCTCCGTTGTGGAGAAGGGTGATGCAATCGATTGAAAATGCTGCAGATGACCATGGTGATCAAAACATATTCACATTGAATCCATTCATGGAACAAGCGCAATTGGTTCAGTTGGCCAAATTACAATCGTTGCTAATTTTCACGCAATGGTTATGTAGTCTAAAAATAAAAACGTCTAGACTAACTTTCAGTACAGTTTTAGATACTTTTTACATGCATTCGTGAAATATTGTTATAGGATAAATGTTTTATTGTCTGGAAATTGTTAGTGTTTAACTTCACTTTTTCTACAATTTTGTGATAGCTAATCAAACAAGGTTGTCATCCAAAATGATACGTAGTAATCAAAAAGCTTTACAGTATTACGGTACTTTAAATGCTGTTTTTTAAGGAATATCAGATGTACTGGGATCTGATACCCAATAAAAATACGAAAATTACTAAGTTTATCGTATTTTTGGAAAACAACTTGATTTCAAAATTAATTTCACCTTTTTCGTCCACAAAGTCCAAATAAAAGGAAAATATACGTTTTAATATAGTGGTTAGTAGAGTAGTTTTTATTTTTAAAACCCATAAAATTACTATACATTTACATCGGTCGCCTACTCCAATGACTGCATGCGATAATAAACGAAAACCTTACGCTAGCATAAACTGCGCACCAGAACCAACCTTAGCTGAAGATTCTAAGGCTTATTTCACGTTGGCTAAACATAACTTTTTGCAGTCAGCCTTCTATGAAAATATAATGGATATAAGAGTACTCCGTACTAATCATACATCTATGTGAGACATATAAAAGGTGGACGAAACAATTGCTTATCAAAGTGTACTAGCATTCGTTTCGATACAGACGTCCGACATGTATCTTATATCGATATTATTTTTTATAACAGCAGTGTATGCACTGCCAAACCCCGAGATAGGAGGATCTCCTAAAAATTTTGTAGAAAATAATGTTGAAAGTGCGGCCAGAGCGATGAAAAAGGATTGTACGAATGGGATTTTTAGTCCAACGTGCCTGAAAATTGAAGCTATATCGATGTTAGAAAAGCTTAGTGCGAAAGAAGAATTGCAACTTCTGCCAGGAGTGAGTGTAGTCAAGGAAGCAACTAAAGAAAATGGAAGTAAAGTTGAAGAATTTGCTGCTGAACTGGCAAGGTCATTCCCGTCAAAACCTGATGAAAGACTAGACAAATATCTCCTGTACAGCCTTGGAAACTACTTGGACACCCACATTGTGAAGCTCAAGTTGTTGGACGAGAATGCTGCTGAAGAAGCCAGGGCGATGGTTGGGGAGGCGAGGGGTAAAGGGGGACTTGGTGGTGGAAAGAAGGGAGGCATGGGAGGTTTGCTAGCTGCTGGACTTTTGATGAAAGGTATGTTTGTAGTGAAGTGATTAACGTTGGAGACATAGGTACATCTGTTAAGTTTTGAGTGACAAGGGATGAAAATTAACCAATTTTACTATACATTGCATTCAATAGGAGGTTTAATAACTTCTTCGTTAAAATGTTAAGTAGTTCAAAACTAGGACAATAAATGCGATCGACGAGCTTAGATTCAGTAGTAATTATTGGACATAAATACGATAAGTTTTTGGTGTCAACATTATTGATCGTAGATATAAATAGCAATGTTTCCATAACTAGATTTACGGTACATTTAGATAAAAGCTGGATTGGAACAGCAATTTGTAGTAAATAAAGATCCATTACCACTTTTTTTGCGATCTAGATGAAGACAGATGCGATCTAACACATTCAAGTGAAAGCCAAAAGGAAATAGAAACTAAATCTGATGATAATTATCTTTGTTTCAACCGTATCGATGTCTTAGTTTGTCGTGTAATTCAGTACATTTGTAGAAAAAATTAAACCGACGGTCGACAAAGCGTACGGTCAACAGACTGTAGTGAGCGAAATAATTTATGATATGGTAATATAGTCTTAGGCTGCTATCTAGGCTCACCTTTATTATGAGAATCAATTCAAATTATTTGAAGGAGCTTTTTGATCGACTAGTTTTCCGTCATCTTTAAGTCTGTAACTCGTTAAACTTTTTCTAAGAATTTTGTTCATTATTTTGGACATACAACTTACGCAACTGTTTATGAAATCCCAAAGGTGTATGTGATAAAAAATCTTTGGATTGAAGTCGTGTCTATTGTATCATAAAAATGAATACATTCCATCCCATTGATAGTTGAGGACTTCATAATGTACATTACGAATTGTATCTTAGGTATCAATAAAGTACTATACGATTTAAGCGTGACTACTATAAAGGTTGCGTAACTTCTCTCTCACTAAAATAATTAACCGAAATTACTTTCGACTGTCGCAAAAACTTCAAGTTTATTGCATCCAATTGATCTACTAAATTAGTTTTTCTATATACAAGCTTTTTTGTTGCACTATTAAAAACTGGAACAGTTTTACATAACATACATATATAAACACCTGTAGACTTGATATCTCCTCATAAAATGCTGCTTATCTTGGAAGGATAGTACAGTCATAATCACTACTTTGTTGAAGATGTTCTTGATCATAGTATGTCATCTGTGTGCAGACGGATGCTGCTACTATAAAAGCCACCCCATTATTACTGGTATCGGTTGGATGACCAGTAAATATTTTTTCTGTTTTAATTTTGGGGAGCGTCATCAGAAATCCTTTTCACTTATGAGCAATTTTAGGGATTATAAAGTAATTTTCCAACTCATCTGTTGAAAGATTTGGATACGGGTCGCAGATTGGAACGACGCAACATTGAATAAAATGGGGACTGTGTCCTACAACTATAATTTTCCATAAATCATTAATTCGTTTTGAGTTTGATTATCCAGGCTATTGTCATTCACAGGCGGTTAATGGCTAAAAGTTCTTTACACTATGGGAATGCAACCGTGACCACCATCTTACCAAACTAAGTGTCGCAGTCGATCTGGTGTACTAGGCTGCCATAAACACCTAAGAGGGTAACCTCTAACGGATCAAAACTGTAAAGTTTTGATCATCGAGGCTGATTTGAAAGGGTTACAGGATTTTCAAATCAGCTTCGATGACATACCATAAGGTTGGTATCTCACTAGGGTCATTATGGTGGCGCAACCATGGTCAGCAAAATATACTAAGCTTTTTGAGGGCTATCTCACCAGGCGTCCAATCGATTGCGCAATTAAACATAATTTTTCGGCAATGCGACCATGTTGCCGCACCATGGTTCAATTCTAGTGAGATATGGGCCTAAGCCACCGACAAACAACAAATCCGTGTTTTATGTAAAACAATTAAATCTTTTTTATTTTTTTATCTACAATCAATTCATCTAATTACTTGAAAGCATCGTCGAGAATTTAGTTCTTCAATTTTAAAATTGTTCTGCTGTTGGCAATCAGAGCATGCCTTACTAAGAAAATTGTTGGTTGTCATTTGCGATATACTGTTTTTTACTAAGTAAAAAGTTGTGAGTAATTTGTTTAATGAGCAAGCGAAGTAATGGAATTTACTTCTTTTCATCAAGAGCCTACATTTTTGGTTCAAAACCGTTGAAAATAAGTGATTTGATTCTTTGGATCACGTTAAGTTGATGTTTTGCAAAGCTAAAAAATGTACAACAATTTATATATATTGCCTGATATGAGTGATAGTTTTGGCAACATTCGATGTTTTATTTTTAGGTACTATTTTTTCTATCTTCACATAATATTGAGACAGCACCACTTAGTCCAGTGAGATTAAATCCGCAATGGCTGACAAGCCTATTATAATTTGCTACGACATCATCGTACCATCGCAATCTAAGCTGCAAAAACTATTTACAGTACTTGGAGATCTCTACCAAAATAAACTTTTACTATGACTTTGTCTATATCACAATAATGACATTCTTATTCTTCCACAGGAACCCTCATGTCTGTCGGATTAGGAGCATTAGCCCTTCTCGCCGGCAAAGCCCTGATGACTGCCATGATGTCACTTCTTCTCTCCGCCATCATCGGCATCAAATCTCTCTCCGGAGGCCAGAAGTCTACCACATATGAGATCGTTTCCAAACCCGTGTATAGTCACTCTCACTCTCATTCAACCGCTCATGAAGATGTGGGTGGGGGGTATGGGCATTCGGGATACGGGAGGAACTTGAATGTTAGAAGACGTTAGGAATTAAAACGACCTAATTTATTTTTTTGAGTATGGTTTGATTGAATAGTGTTTTTGTGTCATTGCTTCTTTTTTGATAGTTTAATTTATTACATAACTTTTAATTTATTGCTATCTGCAGTTCTTCATGAAAGTTTTCTTATTCTATCGTTCTTACAACTAAGAGTATTTTATTTATTCTTTTTTGTTATTTTTCGCTTTTTTGTTATGTTTGTTATTTTTATTTTGTTTTTAAGTTCATTACTTCGTATTTATTACTACAATAAGAACAACGAAACAATAATATCTATTCACAAAACTGTAAACTAGGATCATTACATTTACAAAGTCTGTAAATTATTGGAATGTATCGAAAATACTCACTATTTATTGAAACTATTTATTGTTAGGTTAAGTTCACAATTTTCTTAGCTGATTCATTTCGTGTTATATTAATGTCATAGAAACATTATGATATTTTATTTGTTTTTATTATTTATCGTTTGTTTATTTGTTTTTGTTCTCAATATTCATTATTAATTTTCTTATATTTATAATTAATCATATTTTATATTATATTTTATACTGTTTATGTAATATTCATATTATAATAATATTAATTAATTTATTTCATATTAATGTAATATTTATCTTTTATAATTATGGTATTAATTCTTGTACGTCTACCCGCCTATTTTATAGTATTAAACATAATATATTGTGTTATTACAATGATATTTTATAATATTTATTTCATAATAAAATTATTTCTTTTTATGTTTTCCTATTGTATGTACTGAAAATTATGATTTATTAATGATGTTATATAAATACGTATGTAATTATTATTTTATTATATTGTGTTAAAATTAATTTATATCTATGATAATATATATTTTTATGTACCTATTGTTATACTGTCTGCGTGTACTTCAGCACCAAAAGAAAATAAAAATGTTTGTTATAAAATGTATGTTTTATTAATTTGGTACCTAATGACATCGAAACAAGATGGAAACACTAACATAACAGGCCTGTTTTCCACAAAGGCTTAGGCAGAGCTATACAAAGTATACGCACACACACACTGTTGTAATAAAAAATGTTATTGAAGAAAACCATGCTGTGCCGACTCCAAGTAATATGATATAAGGGCAAGAAAATGATGAAATCATTCCCTTTTCTTCTAAAAATACAAGCAAAAAATTCTTAGTTGTTTTTACTATCTACTATGAAAAAATAAAACCATAACCAAGTAAACTCCTTTCATATGTGACTATAGACCAGTAAGAGATGCTACAATTCACTTATAATCCCAGAGACTAATTTGGTAGGTGCAACTGTCCAACGCCAAATTGAAAAAAAAAATAAACAACTATCACGTGAAATGATCAAATTAGTCTCTGGGATTAAAAAACGAACTTTACAAAGTTAAATCCAGTGCTTTCAATTGGATAGTTGCCTAGGTAAAAAAAAAAAAGAAATTCTATATAGTCCGTCTTTCAGATAATAAAAAAATATTAGACACGTATTTTTTGCTTTATCATATTAATCAAAAATAATTTAGAAAACACGCATTAAAGTTGCGGAGTGGGGGCTCGATACGTCACAACGTCGTATAAAATCTAGCAAGACGTGACGTCATGCCACATTTTAACTCAATGTATCGCCGTAATCTTATGATCACGTCAAAAAAGAAAAAATACGTGTTCAATATTTTTTAAATAATTTACAAGACGGACAAAAAAAATTATTTTTTTTAGTCACAGGCCTATTCTTCCGATTGCAGGGAAATGTTTCTTGAATTTCCCTACAACCGAAAGAATAGAAACATTAGACTAAGGTTCCCAAATAAAGAGAGCTATCAAATGAAAGCTTGATAGACGTCACGGAAGAAGACCGAAAACTAGTTAGGGACCAGGCTGTCATGTTTCGTAAATAGAATTTAAAATTCAATTATCACTCCACACCCAGCAGAACCTTAAGACATGAGGTAAAGTCAGAGAAATTAATTGTTAAGCAAATTGACAACAACTGAAATTGTTCGTATACTTTTTCACCCACTATAGAAAGGAACTCACTATCAATTCCCTTCATTATAAGAAAAGAAACCAAATAAAGAAATAAAAAAAAAACAATTGCAACTTTCATTCACTGATGAACTTCACCGCATTTTGTCTTTTTGTAATAAAACTACTGCAGAGAAAGCTGAGGTCTTTTATTTTCAATATTATGGATTAACTAGGTGAACACTGGAACGTCCACTGTTTCATTTGTATAGAAAAGGTTAATTCATCCTCATGTTAGTAAACTTAAGATAAGATAAATACATGATTGTCATTAATAATTAGAAATCCCTTAAAGAAAGTCAGCTTTTGGATCCTTATAATTAATTTATACTATGTAGCAGAAACACCTTATGAGACATCAATTAGTTATTTCACATTTTGTTATTGAGCTATTTTGCTATTGAGCTTGAATCAACTTCAGGAATAATGGAACTCCATGTTATTAAATTCATCCAATAATGTACTGCCGCTATATGTAAATTTATCGATAAACATACGTTCAACCACTATCTCACCTATTTTTTTTTTTTGGTGAGAAATTATCAAATAACTTCTCCCGCTCTGGGCGGAGCAGGAGAGCGTCTCAGACTCTTACTGACTAAAACTCACCCGTGTTCCTTCAGTTGCCATGTTGCCGGGGGCCACGATCTCCCTTTCAGACTTCTTCGCAGCCCCGGCAGACCACTATCTCACCTGATATAAGACAGTTAGCTAGCTTGCCTTGAAGTGCCCTAGTGACTAGAGGCTTGAGGTCTTCCTAGTTATCTCTTCGATTTAAGCTGAATAATAATACTGTGCCTTAACTGACATGGGAAGTGCATAGGTTCCAGTAAAATTATAAACGCATGGGACGTTTTAAACTTAGCGTCTAATCGGTGTCGGTGATACGATGGGCTGCATCAATTGGGTACCCCAGTTGTATTAAAATTTTAATACAACTGGGGTACCCAATTGATGTACCTCCAAAGTATAAAAGCGGCGGTAGGTAAACATTTTCCTTCTAGAGGGTCACTTGCTTCTTTTCAATCAAATAGAATTGGAATAATAAATATAATAAATGAGTTTGAAGAAACCATAACCGTAAATCAGGGCCTGCCTCATTAGGTCTTCTGTTGTAAACAAGACTGTGGACCGGAACGTTCATCAAATTGAACCGTGTATCTTGTACTTGGAAACTTGACCAGCATCGGCTATTTGTACACTGGAACTGAATAATACTAGTAACATTATGGTCAAATTACACAATGCAAGTGGCCACACAGGTGATAAAGCACTGAAGATTATAATATTGATTTGTATACAAAATAAACGCGATTCCCCTAATGTCAGAAAATTAGGGAATTGTAAAATGGCTGTGTTTCATTGGCAAAACCTGCCGCAACTCGGTTGTGATCGGTGTTCCTGGGATAGCACCCTAATTTCTTACCTGCACTGTTTGCAGGAGCTTTAACACACTATCAATCACAATCTAAATGATTGTGAAGGACATTTCTATTCCATTGCTCCAAATTATCGAAAAATGAAATTCGTCTTGAAATTCGTCTGCTCAACAACGCAGGTAAATAACGCATTGAATGTTGCTAAACCGTCAAATGAAAGCCATTGCTACTGCCTGGTATCTAATTGCCTCGAAGATCTTATTACAAGTCCATGTGATAAAGACAATAACATCAATAATGACTATTAATGAGTTTAATGTGACAAAGTCCAAGTGACTTCAACTTTTTCATAAGCTTAGTACATGCCCAGTTTCATATTAAATATCATACTTTTGTGAATCGATGAAAAAAGTTCATTACAGATCTATTGTAATAGGGGACCGATAAGTATTAAAAAATCTATTGTGTCTTTAAATGTATCTGTATTAGTAGTTGATGAGGTGTTGATGAAAGAATAGTATCTAAAAGTTTAATATCTTAGAGCTGCTTTTGTTTCAGATTTTTTCTTCACGTGAATGTAATTTAGATTACACATACATGTAAAACTCACGGCTTTTTCCCATGGGGGTAAGCAGAAACTATAGAACACTACCTCCTACGATTTTTACATACTCCTTTTGCGTAATATTAATCGATTTTGATCTGAGAGTAGTAAAACGCTGATTTATGTTTGTGGCTTGAATCAGTTAAATAGAGTCTAAATTATGCAAATGTTAGTGACATACCTTGTCTATAGGAGTCCTTTTCAAATCATAATCACAGTACCTACGCTACTGTGATATCTGTCTTAGTCGCATACCATAATATCTAAACCAAATTCACTGTAACACTTGCTATTTGTTTAGACAGACTTGACAGCTAACAATAATTTGACGTGCAATATTATGGTCATTGGTCAAGTCATGCCTAACCGAATGCATTTTATGGGTTTGAAGTCTTTTATTTCAATGCATAACGTAGACCATGCCACTATGCCAAACTAGTGATGTAGAACATCTTGTGATCCATAAATAGACCGTATTTACTTGAATGGAATCAAAATCATTGAATCGTAAACAGTTGATGCATAATATTGGTTATCAGCATAGCCATTATTCAAATAAGTTTCATAATCAATTATAACATTTCAGCAATTATCCAATTTAGTGAACAGTAGCCGATTATCGTTTGGAAACCGAAAATCGGCGAACCACTTTCGACTTTTCCATTATAACAACCTTTTATTTACAGAACGAAAGTGCTGCTCACAATAAGCAACGACATTGCTCTTTTTAATGCTTTTCTTGTACTTTTTGTTATCATGGGCGGTATAAAATAAATTGCAGTCGGATTAAATCTATCAGTGCACAGCGGTCCCCCACAGAAATGTGTCAGTGATTGACAGGCGCAGTGCAGTGTAAACGTGAATAAAAATGCATCTCAAAAGTGTATCCATTGCTGTTATAGTGACTCTAAGTTTAGTGATTGGTTCTCAAGGAGCAATCGATGGATCAGAAGCGAATGCGATCATCGATTCTGTTAAAACTGTGCCAAATAATACGGAGCGAGTTGGAAGGACTCTTCATAAGGAGTGCAACAGTTTGCTGAATTCGAAATGTTTGAAAATCCACGCTCTGTCCTTCTTGGAAGACTTGGGCTCTCGCGATGAGCTAAACCTTCTGCCGGGATTGAGCATAGTGAAGGAGAATCAGACTGGGAATACTCCAAGCCCTGAGGAGATGGCTGCCGAGTTATCTCGGCAGTTCCCTGGGAAATCGGAGGAGAAGCTAAATCGATTTCTCCTGTACCGTCTTCAGGATTATTTAGATGGGCATTCGCTGAGGTACCGGCTATTGGATCCTCAGACTACGAAGGAGGCATTGGATATGGCGAAGGGAGATAAGGAATCTGTGGGAAGGAAGTCTGGCGGTGGCGGTGGCGGAGGATTCGGTGGTGGCAAGGGAGGTGGCGGTGGTGCTCTGTTGGCCGCGGCTTTGATGATGAAAGGTAATTTACTTAGGATATAATAAATTGATTTCATGGTTTTTATGGTCATTTCCCAGTTCAATGCATATAGATAGTGGATTTAATAATTACGTTGACCATGAATGATTTCAACTTTTGAATGGTTTTATTTCGTTTTAAACTGACTATGTAACAATAATAATCGACAAGAAATTACTAATCATTTGTCGCATGCAATTTTTTGTGTTATCAAAATATTAAAAAAGCACGCACATTTTTACCATATGACCTTTCGTAATATCGTAACAAGTTCACTAATTACTCCCTTATGTTTACTACCACCTTCGATATTAATTTCTTCTCCTCATTTACCATCTCTTTCTCTCATTCCAGGAACTCTAGCAGCAGCAGCCCTCGGAGCTTTAGCCCTACTTGCTGGCAAAGCATTGATGACAGCACTCATGTCTCTTCTCCTCTCAGCCTTAGTAGGACTCAAGGGTCATGGCGAACACAAGTCGACCACCTACGAAATCATTACCAAGCCTGAGGTTTCCCATCATCATTCCCATTCTCATGAAGAACACCACGAGCATGAACATGGTCATCATGGTGGATACAGAAGGGCGTATGACCCGAACAGTTATAATAGCTATATGCCTTATGATACGACTACTAGTTAAGTTGAGAATTGTTCGTAGATTAATATTTGGTGTTTGATTTTGGAGTGATTCTTTGTTTGTTGGTATATGTGAAAGACAGAAGTAAATCATCAGATAACATTAATCGTGCAAATACAGTTATGTCTTATCTGGGGTCATAGTGGAATATACAAATATTTATATAATGATCTGATGATTGTACTTTCCTTATAGTCAAGTTTGGGGTATAAAATGATTTCACGCTGGACTTGCTTATCGTGGGGGACTGTCTGTGGTATTTATTTTATTGTTATTCCTCATGGTAGATCAACCATCATACATTGATGTTACAATTGTAAAATGAAAATATTAGATATTATTGACAAACTATTGTACAACAATAACTTATTTGATAATTAATTTATTCGAAATGAAATAGCCGTAAGTTTATTTATTTGTTTAGTTTTTAAATTCATCGTTGTTTTCGAATTGTTTATTTATGGCAGTTTCAAGTTAGGCGTGTTACAGATTCTCATTACCTCTTTATTTTTATTTATGTATTTCTATTTTCATGATTCTTGTTATTTTCTCCCACCGTCTTAAAATAGCATTTCTATTTATTTAAGTATATTATTTTATGTAACTTTTATTGTTTATTTATTTATTTATATTATCTTTATTTATTTTTTTATTATTATTCGTAATGTTTATTTATATGTTTATGTACGGTTTATTTAAGCAGTATATTTAACTGTGATATTTATTCTAATTTATTCTTCTAATCTACGCTTTCATTATACCAAATATTATATTAATAATTATTTTATTTCTTCGTATTTTAAAATTATTACTTTAATCATATTGTCATATTAACTAATTCAAAATAAAAGTTTTAAAATTAAATCAATAATTTATTTCACCGTCTTATAGCAGTTATCTGTGACAATAGTGTCGTCTTATAGGTAATCATTTTAATGACGTAACCTTAATATTGCTATAATAAACAAATACTTTACTTACAAATAACCGTATTTACGGGCACTTCAGAAAAATCTGGATTTTGTTGTACCTACAAATTATTTATTATATAATTATTCCAAATTATCGTTTCGTATCATGAAGAATCTGCTCCATAAGTGTGCTTTGAAAATAAACTTATGAAAATTATAATTTCCATGAAAAAATATTGGCTGCGTACTTACTTTGTCAAATCAAAATCAAAAATCAAAATCAAAATATTTTTATTTCACATAGACCTACATGGGCACTTATGAAACGTCAGAAGCTAGGTGCACGGTTCCAATTGGTCGTTTCCTATGGAGAAGAGCCGGCAAGAAACTCCACGGTTACTCTTTTAAAAATAATTGGCTTTTACAATTTTTTCAAATAACAGTATGACTAGGTATGAGAGGACAGTGTAGGTATTTCAATAAGTACCAGGTACTTAAGAAAATAGAAAATGGTCAACAAATCTACAGTCCACTAAGCCTACAGTGTTCTCACATTCACAAAATAGAAAAGAATCTATACAAAAGATATATGAATTAATAAAAATAAGAACCTATTTTAATTAAACGCAATCACATTATTGCTATTACAACTGTAATAAATCTGAATAATTATCATGTGCAAAAAAGCCACTAATAAAGAGTTGAAATTAACTCGTAGGTATATAATGTCAAATAATTGAATGAATATGTCAAGGACGAATGTAAAAAAAAAAAAAATAAGGTAAAAATAAATATGGTAAATTGGGAGCAGTTAATAGACTCTTACATAATTATGACGTTAATGAGATACCAGGGAAGCCACATGTGCAGAAGGAATTATTGCCAAATTTCCTTGGAATATAAGCTAGAGCCTTATAATATGAAAAGTATTATCTAAACTGTTGTATTACTACTTTTTTCTTTGCTTACACCACTAGATATACAGGCTTGATACTTGAAATATGTGTGTAGTTTTCAAAGTTTCACTATTACTAGCAACATTGTTATAATAATGATTGTGATACAAGTGTTTTCTAATGTACACCACTTGGAAAAACTGCTGTTTTATCTATTTCATGCACAATTTAAACTTTTGAATTTATGAAAATGATGGTTATCTATATATCTTTGTGCTCGTTTTCTTTTGCGCAATAAGTATTTTAACAGAACGCATTTTTATTAAGAGCTTCAGTATTTCAACTTTAGCTTTTCCTTCCTAAGCTACCGTACTGTTTTACAATTATTATGGCAGATTTCGTGCATGTTCTAGAACCAAAAATTTGAAAACATGTCACAGCTAAGAACATGCACTGGGCTCGCGATTACAGCAACTCGAACAGAGGAGGCCTGTGTCCTAGCAGTGGGAACATTATGAGCTGATTATGCTATTATGCAATGTCGGACTTAATTCATACTGTAGAAAATCAACTTTTGTAATTTGGGAATTGTTAATGTTTTTAATTTCTCAATGATTTAATAATATTATTTATATATTTATATAATAATTTGTATAATCGAAACCTATAAGCGCTTCTTGTACTGTAGTTTCATTTTAACTGACAGTAATCGTAACAAATACCATTACAAAACTCATTTCTTAGCCATAGTGAGCCTTAACACTTACAAAATAAAATATCTACGAACCTAAATCAACAGCACAAACCATTATTTACACAGCCTTTTCTAATCCCTTAACCACATCATTATTTAAATAAATAGTAAGTTAACAACAAAATTACATGTTTTCACGCTAACACTATGCACTTGACCCTATATCCTATAAACAAAGAAAATAAATAATATGAGCCCGTTACCGCGTTTTCCATTTGTGAACCAACAATGGAACTTAGAACAGTCATCCTAGAACTTATTTGTATTGTAGTAGTTAATACTAAAGTTGTTAAAGTTGAACACGGTGTCAAAGATGTTATAGATGAAGAAATAAAGGATCCAGTTGACAATTTCAATGGTGTATACGCTGATTGCTTCCTTCACATGTCATTTCCATGTGTGCAAAGAAAAACTTTGATGTATTTGAAACAGTTGAATAATTTGAGTGAGGTATCCGTGATCGGAGATTATGTTAAGTTTGGTGAGTATTTAATTCGTTTTAATAATGGAAACGTGCTAGTGTGAATCAAAGAAAAAGGTTGAAAGGATAAACTAGAAAAACATAGCCGATAAATATTATTCAACATTTGGAAACAGGGATAAAGTTGGAGAATGCTGTTTTAGTATAACTAAATTATTACTGATTATGTTGACATACTTTCATAGATATTTATGCCTGAACATTTTATGACAGCAATGTGTTCACTAGTAACAAAGTAAAAACTGTCGTTAGGCTGCAAAATAAGTTATTACTTGAAATACCTATGTTTTCAGTGAAATTAAACACCAGTAAAGTTGAAGAAAATAAGGATACAGAAGACCATTTTTCTGAAAAGAACTCGGACGAGCTTACACACATGATTGACAGAGCTATTGACAATTTTTTTGACAACCATATCATCAGATTCAGTGCTTTAGGAAAAGAAACATCGCTACCGATTCCAAATAACGGTAAAACATATATTATTTTCTTTTTAAATAATGAAATTGTCAGTTCACATGTTTGTTGTAGTATTACTTAGCTAACAGTGTTAAAAGTGATATTATCTACATCCACAAGGACCAACTAAGTAAAGTAACTCGGCAATCAGTTGTCGTTCGACGTGCCATTGCTAATTTAACTATAGCAAAGGTATTTATAAATTTAAAAAGGTTTCGTCTATTTGACGAAGGAGACGAGAGCAGACTGGTTGTGGAAATCAGAAAGCCAAATATTATTGCGTTGCAATTAGGGAGAGGCTTACATCTAGCAGAGGTCTTTAATATGTTGAAAATCAGTACATTGAATGTCCTCCCATTCAATGTAGATTAGAAGAACTTTGTATGAAGCTGTATTTCTTTTTTTGTTATTAGATTTACTTGAAATTGATAAATAACTTGACCATTACACACAATTATTATTACAATGTTACAGTAGAAGAGTTTGTCGGTAGAAAAAAGCGTAAAGGAGGAGGTGGGGGAGGTGGTGGCGGCGGCGGTGGTGGTCACGATGGAGGAGACGGGTTTGGGAAGAAGAAAATGATGATGATGGCTATGATGTGTATGAAGATGAAGCTTATGATGGTAAGTCTACATGATAAGATGAAAGTCATGTCAAAGACGTTAGACAAGATAACATATAAGAGAGACAGTACGACAATATTATGTGGGTATGTAAATTAATAATAGACAAAAAAAAACTAAGTCGTAAAATGTATAAAAAGATTTTCCTCATAATAATACGGGTTATCTTCTCAGACGTAGTCGGTGATTATACTGACGTGTTACTATTTATTTTACAGATGGTTCCAGCAATGATGGGCATGATGGGAATGATGTCTTTCAAAGGGATGATGTTCAGTATGATGTCGTTCATGTTGGCTAAGGTAATATTTATTAACAAGATCTCTTTTCTAAGATTCATACTTTTATGAATGCCTGTGAGATACAGTTTTGAAACCAAGAGACTGCAGCTTTGCTCGTTATCTTAACAAGGCGCTTAAGAAAATTATTAGTCTCTGTTCAATCCTTTTCTTAATCCCTAAAAGAGCCTGTAGTGGCTAATGTTGCGATTCATTTCACCTCGTAAAAATTGTTATCAGATTTTTATTCTCATGAGCATAATAATAATATCTGAATTAATTAGGGGGTGACCATTGCCTTGCAGCGACAGTTGTTTAATGATAATTATGTCCATCAGATCATTAAATATAATTATATTGATAAATTCAGATGATGCTGCTAATGAAGATATTAGAGAAGAAGGGAGGAGGTGGGGGCAGTGGCGGCAGTGGTGGTGGAGGTGGGGGTGATGGAGTAAGTACATAGAAAATAATTATCCGATAACTGTAATTTTGTCAATGTGTTACATTCTGTACCGTAAACCAATAACTATTATTATAATTATAGTGTTCAGATCGCCACTTAAAAAACTGTTAGCAATATACTCTAAGAAAGCTAAGCTAAATTCCAAGCTACAAAACAGAATCAGTTTCAAAAAACGAATTGTGAATTCCACAGGGATGGGCTGCCGGCGTTGGCGGAGGCGGCGCCTGGATGCCAGCAGGTATTATCCCAGTATAGACAAAACTATTACATCAAACCCAACATAGAATGAAAATTCACCTTTTGACATCCAGGTGGACCAGATTATGGAGGAGGCGGTGGCGGCGGCGGTGGGGGCGGAGGGTATGACGCAAATGGGCAATGGCAAAGTAGATCCATACTAGATCTTGGAGACAAAGAAGAAATTATAGAGAACAGACCTATCATTTCCTATGTAGCACCTATTGTAAGGTACAATAACAATAACATCGATAAAAAGACAGCACTGTATGAGAAAGAAGACATTATCAAGGTAAACAAAAATGGGACTACAGCCAAATCACGACGAAAAAGAAGCATTATCGATGTACTGAAAAACTCTTACCTATACTGGATGAACCAGCTTTTGGGCATCAATAACAACAGAAGAACATCAACTAACTATCCAAAATACAAAATTGTGAATGGAGTGAAATATGTTTTTTATCCATATCGACAGCAAAAGGTGAAGTTGCCTAAAGAAGTACAGAGTAGCAGAATCAAGAATGTTGATGAAGGTTTTAAGCCAATAATAACAGCAGAGGATTTCAACAAAGGTGAGATAGTTGAAGGTGCAGTTGAAAGTAGAATGAACAGGAAGAAGATGAACAAAATGAAAGAGACAGTGAATGATACTATTGATGAAAATCCGTGGGAATGACTATATTATTTGATGAAGTTCTACGTACTAGATAACTTAGTAGAACCTGAGTTTAAATCATTTATATTTTTGTAAACCAATGTATGATAATATAAACGAATTTATAATAGATAAGTGGTATATTAATAAGGTTTGTTATGTAGTAGATAAGTATTTATTTGTGCCTGATATGATTATAAATGTTTTTAGTCAAACATTGGAAGATTTGATTTTTATCCGACTGTTCACTCTGGCTGGCGAATTCGAATCGCAACTGGAACGTTGAATGTGAACAATGGTGGCTAAATTAAAAACTGATGACTTTCCTTAAGTATCTTGATGTAATGTATTAACTATACATAATTGACAGTAACTTGAACAATGTTTGATGTGTACTTCTTCTTAAAATTAAAAAAAAATGAATGAATTATAATGAGAGCTAAAATGACCGGTTGGACCCCTTTTTCCGAGCCATAGACAAATGACAGAGCCCAACCATAGAGTTTTACTCAAAATCTATGAACTAGTGTTGCAAGTAATGAATTAAGTTTTGACACAAAATACAGATAAAATATGATTAGGTTATTGAAGTCAGAACTTACAATTAACAATTATTTAATATTTAAAACGTTTATTTGCACCCGACTGCAATGAAGGCTTGTAATATTACATACTTTACATAGAAAACACAATTACGACGTAATATACACAATCTTTAACAAGTATTGAACAAAAATTTCTAAATAAAAATTGAGATGACTCATTACATATTATATACAAGACTTCACTGGAAATCCCTCTTGATACAAAAATTCAGTCTATAAAAAACATAAATATGATTATGCTTAACTTCTTGTGTTCTTAAAGCAAAATATTGATCTAAAATATTATGCAGACGAAGAACTTAAACGAAGCCAACCAAAACAGTCAAGAATTAAAACCTCACAAAAGTAGAGTAAAATTTTTAATAACAATTTTTTTATAACAGCGCCATCTGTGAATTCAGTGTAGTAGCAAAACAGATGGTAAGTGCTAGTAGCAACGTCGTAAATAATGTCAGTAGTGCCCACTAGAGAGCGTGCATCAGAAAATTTATAGAATGGTAAACACTGTTGTAAAAAGTACAAAGTTCCTGATAAATCCTTATCTTTGTGTAAAATCATTGTCATAAATTATTGAACTTATTATCCGTTTTCGATATATTAACGTATATTTCAACTCTCCTCTTAATATCCGATATGGTCTAGTGGCTAGGATACCTGGCTCTCACCCAGGAGGCTCGGGTTCGATTCCCGGTATCGGAATTGTATTTTTGCGCACATATTTCAAATTCCTTCATGTGAGTTGTAAATCGTTATTTTTAACATTCTTCGCACTTCAGTGCGAAGAATGTTAAAAATAACGATTGATGAAACATGAAACTATAGCCGCAATTAGCACAATAGTTAAATATTAGTTTTTAAGATTCTAGTCGCTATTATTAAAAAATTATATTAAAGTCAAGTCTTCTTCTCATACACATAGAAAGCACGAGCATTGCTGACTACGCCTGCTCAATACGGGGAGATTTCAGACTAAAAATAATTTTATCTAGGAACTAGCCTAGCTGTGACCTAATCCAACGACTTCGTCCGCGTGGAATTCTATACATTAATTTTATTTATTTCTATAGCTGCCAGTGTAGGTGTCGTCAAAAGCTGTCCAGCCGTTTTGGCAGCTTAGCCGGAACAAACAGACAGACAAAAATGTTAAAAATTGAATTTTTGTTATGTGTACCCTATCTACTTTCAAATGCATTGAGTTTAAAGCTGTTATTTTGACATTATAAACAGACACTTCAATTTTATATAATTATTTGCATAGATTATTTATAGGTACCGAATTCCTAAGTCTCACACACTAAATAATAACACGTAATAGTAATAATAACACGATGCGTCGATTCATCAGGTTACGCTACACATGTCGGAGTTGGTCTGTGGATGAGTGACCATCTTTACATACCGAGACTCCTCCGTGCCTCGGAAAGCACGTTAAGCCGTTGGTCTCGGCTGTCAATCGTAGATTTGACAGTCGTTACTGGTCGTCAGAAGTCCGAAAGACTGACAACCAGTCTTACCAAGAGGTATCGTATTACACGGTTACTGAGTCGTG
The DNA here is from genome assembly GCA_916610215.1 of Omphaloscelis lunosa. NCBI lineage: Eukaryota > Metazoa > Arthropoda > Insecta > Lepidoptera > Noctuidae > Omphaloscelis > Omphaloscelis lunosa. The sequence continues at coordinate 1,787,057 of OU744266.1, read as the reverse complement.
AAGGTCATATAGGCAGTCGCTCCATTTAAAACACTGGTATTTAGCTGCATCTGGTTAGACAGTAGATTGACTCGCTCACGTGGCGACATAATAAATCTAGCTGAAGGTACATTTGGCATTCCGTACATACAATGCCAGGCCAGCTCATTCTGGAAATGTGTAGCTTGCTATGTCACCGTGGGTATGTAGTTAAATAAAAACATCTTCATCCAACTCCAAGTAAAATATAATTCAACAAACAAATAATAACATCGTCGCCTGTCACCACATCATAAACGTGTAATGATATACTATTATAACCACCATAATAACTAGTGACTGCAACCTTTTGTTTAATACTGAGATGAACAGTTGACATGCTCTGGTTTTTAGCTCTAGATCTGTGTGTTAAATTTGTTTTTTTTTTTTATAGTCTAGGTTGTAGATTCATTATTCCTTGCTATTTATTTATTTTTAATATTTTTAATTAGGGTTGCATACTATATTAAATTTTTTGATTTAAGTTGACATTATTGTGTAAGCTGTGGTTGTTTGTTTTTGTATCCTATTCAAGAATTTTTTTTTCCATGTACCATTCGTTAGCTGTCTTTTACTAAATAAACCCTGTATGATATGAAGCCTTATTTCGACTACAGCATTAGTCGGGACTGCGGCTGTGTGTGATTTGTGTTCCATTCGAGACATTTGCCGAAACTTTGGTTTTTAAAGGACTAAAACAATTATGTTTGATGTGCGATTTAAACAGGCATAGACGTATAATTTTTGTTTATCAGAAAATATGTAAGATAAAATCCACATCTTTTTAATAAAATAAGTGATAAACATAATTTTAATACTAGAAATAAAGATAAACTAGATCAACCATTTTTCAGATTATGTAAAGTACATACGTCTTTTATGGGGTACTGTGTTAAATGGAACAACATAATACCCTGTGACATATTGCAATTAAATGAAAGAAAATTTAAAACTCACATTAAAAGTACACTTTGTAAACAAGCATATTACAAATTAGAGGATTATAGGTATCCAAGATAACAGTGCTTGGAAACATGCTGGTCCTGCTCCATAGGACAATTCAGAATCAAGACAGAATCAAACAGGTTGCTAATTTAATTGTAAAATTTATAATTTTGTGTTATATGACATTGATTTTACATTCTGTGATTACTTCCTCACACACTGACTAATAAATTAAAAAAAAATAACTGGAAAATCGTCTACTTTTACAATGTTTGTAAATATGTGAGCACCATGTATCTATCACATAATAAAATTGCCTGTCGTTGCTTCATTTTTAATTCTTTTTACCTATTGTGGTATATATATTTAATCTAGGTGCATCGACTTCACATATAATTATTTAACTAATTTACGTACTCATACAAACTATTGTAAAATATTTTAAAAGAGTATGATGGAGATTTTTGCCCATTCTTCTCCATACGAAAATTATCTTTTGGAAGGGGCCACTAAAATCAATTATATTATTTTATAAATTTTGACGTTCAAAAGTGCCACACATGGGCCTATTTGAAATAAATGATTAGACTTTGACTTTGACTTTGAATCACTAACCTACCTTCTGAGTCTTTAATTGTCTCTAAAGTCATAAAAAATAATACACACATCAAATTCACGAGATTTGTCTACATGAATAGTGTGAATTTTTAAAAACCTCACAAACCAACCGCATTTACTCATAGGTTCTCATAAAGATAATTACAAAATTTTTGGAACTCATCCACTCACTATGGAATCTTCTAAACCGTTGCTACAATCATAAAACAAAACAGTAAACAAATATTTATAATAGCCCTCCTCTTAATTTTTATGTTATTAATTCTTAATTTTTATGTTGTTATGCCCGACAGGGCCCACAATGCTCCAAAACTAATGTATATCCTTGTGTAGCTACCACCTAAGTTCACATTGTGGAATGCAATAAACGTATTGAGTATTGAGTATTGAGTATAATTTAATAATTAGTTTGACTATAATCAGCAAAAATGCTTTAACTAGGTACTTCATTCCATTTTCCCAGGGATGTTATCCCACTCACACTTCACTTGCTTCAAAAACGATGAAGAGAAACATTGAGGAAACCTTTTCTTATGCAAAGTGACAACTTATTTTTGTATTTTTTTTTTTGCAAAAAATGCATCGACCTAATGCTTGTATCTCGGGACCGGAGAAAATATCTATAATATCCTTGCACAAGGTGATGTAACTATTTATTTATGATTTTTTTGCATATTTTATACAACGAAATATTGTGCCGATTTAAAAAAAAAAAAAAACGCACTAAAACTGAAAAAATCTGAATAATACTTGAATCTTGAGTGACGTTTTGTTGGATTTTCAACGCTAGGCTTAGCGCCAAGAGTTGAAAATCCAACAGTGCACTTTTATTTAGGGATTCACTTAGTTGTCGGTGAAAACGGGCGTAAGTCACCTAAAAGTGTTCTCCTTGACATGTGAAGATAGCAGGACTGACGATGCTTTCGTTGTGAAACCATAGCGACATTCTAATTTATTACTTACAGACACATTGTAAACTAATTACAATTTGTATTTTAAGTAAGTAGTCATTTGTATTCAATGAGCGATTAAGACGCGCCGGCACCCAACGCTTTCGAAAGCAAAAGGGAAGGCTATACCATGTATAACTATGGTTAGTGACGTTGGAATATCAGGAAGATTTACAAAATACATACAACTTGGAAACATGGATTTGTGATATAAAAATAATTTTAGTATTTAATTTAATCGATCAAAATTATAGCTGGAATACTTAACGGACTATGTTTACGTCAATATTTTTTTCAAAACAGCTTGGTAAATTGTTTCGGGGTCTGAATATTTAAGGCAAGTTTTGTCGGTTATCAGTATTGTTGGAGCTGCTGAAGATTGTAAAAACTATATTTGCATTGTAAAAGTCAAACTATCTTTGAATTGTATAAATTCAATCTCTTAGTATTGTATAATTGCATAGGTCACGTGTCTGTGAGCACTATGTACCTACTATAAAGCTACCATTTACTGGGTAAGTCTTTCATTGACTTGAATATGGCCTGGCGGCTGGGACTATGTCACGCTCATTCAAATGTCTCGCTGGTGATGGCGTGTATGCTGGATCATTAAGTTCCCTTCAAAATGGGTGAGCTGAATGATGCTGATCTTTGCGTCATGTTCGTGAACGGGCGCCGTCAATAGGGACTGGTCACCTCTTAACTGCCACGGCTTTTTATTACGCACGCTTCTAACATTTACGTCTTTCACATGTTGTTGTCACATGTATAATTTCAACCAATATTTTCAGACAAATTTTGATTGAAAAGAGTGGCTCTCTCCACTCCGTTGCTAGCTGCCCATTCCAGAGCGTAGTACCTACGTACTACACTTTGGAATGGGCAACTAGCTTCACCTTTCTGACTGACCCCTTGACAATTCAAAAGTCCTGTAACTGGTTTATTTGAAATAATTGCTTTGAGTTTGAGTTAATTCAACAAAAATTAACTTTTAGGTAACTTTATAAACACATAGACTCTAATAATCTAAACAAAACTGAAACTTGAATAAATGCAGAACACTAGTGATTTTCTGATCCAAAAGTAGTCTTCTTATAAAGCCTTACCTCTGATTGATTTTCACATTTCTAGTTTTGAAAGTTAAATGACAACTTTACCTTCTTATCTTAATAGTTAGCAGTCAGTTAAGAATTGGTAGAGTCGGCCGTTTGCAATCAGCCACTGCATACGGTCAAAGACCCAGATCTTCACCTTGCTCTTGAGACTTGGTTTGACGTTTGTAGTGATGTGCCTATTGCGGATATCGATATATACTTAATTATATTATAATTGTGTCGATATTAGTACCATTCATGTTATTTTTTAAGGATGATGATGTTCCTAATTTGTGAATCCTTATTGAGTCTTTTGTCTTTTTTTTTCATAATCTTTCCATTTAATTTCTCTTTCTCTGTTACTTAATTATTTCCTTAATCGTTATTAGTTACAAGCCGTGTGCCCTATGGGATTTATAACTTTCATCCTCTTTTACGGGATGATTTTTTTAAAATCTTTACCCAGTTTTTATTTTCGTTAGTATAAGGAATTCTTGAACATGCAGTTTAGGCTTTGCGTTGTCTATCTTCCTGTTATAGACTCTAAATGAAAACCTTCATCTGCATCTGATACTGCAAGTTTTCATTATTTTTAATTAAGAAACTTTACATGAGTGGTGCTGACGTGGGATGTTTTATGAGATTTCGTTAAATATTTTCTTTTGCTTTGAATAGAGTTTCGCAATTGAATACATTTAATGAATCTAGCAGCTTCAATTTGGGTCGTAATCTTCCACCTTGAAGGATCAATTTCAAAAAGAAAACGAACGCAGTTTAACTTTTTGACACTTTGCATTATCGAAAGTATTCGCACATCAACAACGCCCACCACTATAAACCCGTGCGAAAGAGACTCACCAATTTCTCCCACTCGCCGTTCAGTCGAGATGAATTTAGTAAGCCAAGCGATAGCCGTCGGTTCGCGCGCTTTTCTAGTACACATGACCTGTTTACGAACGTAAACATTAACGTAAACGTGATTGTTTTGTGTTACGGATTTATAATTATGGGCTTCAGGTAAATTAACTTAATTTTCTTAGTTTTTATTTTTAGTTTTTTCTACAACTACCGGATTTTCCGGCTTGTTTTTATTCGAAAGTTTCACAAAATCGTTGCGCTTGCAAAACGGTTTTTTTTGTTGTTTTATAACCGGATTTTGGTGGCTGTCGTGAAATTTGGTGATTTAAAATCAATGTCTGACATGGATATACGATTTGAATGAATTCTTTGACCTACCTTAATTTATAATCAAACGTATTCATAGCATTAATCTAATACTCAATTTGAACCACAGTATCTTCAGGATACCAATAGTAACATTGGTCTATTTGCAAAAGCATGTTTCATTGCTACGTGACGTCAAGCATGTGTCAAGTTGTTAATCAAACACTATGATTATCATATTGAAGCGCAGACTCATCTTCACTTTCTAATTCTTTAACACCCGGAAGTTGAACAGGTGTGACCTTGGGCATGATCAAGATCAACAATTGTTATCTATGAAAACCTGCAGGGATACCATCATCACCATTATCATCATTATAGCCGACAGACATCCACTCCTTGACATAGGCTCCCAAGGCCACACTGACTAATGGGAATTACTTCTGTGTTTATAGATGAACTTAGGACTTAAGATTTGCGTCTTCCAAGGTTGAGCTTTTTCAGTTCGATGCTTTTAAAGAATCATTGTGTCCAAGCAGATAATTCAATATTGTTTGAATGATGGGCACCATTATGAGAACTAGACACAACGACAATAACAGACAGATAAATTAAGATCACAGAAATGATAAATAAGCCATGTATAATAAGATTATGATTAATAGCTTATAATATATCTATCATTTCTGTCGGACTGCCACTTCCAGTTTCAACAAAAACTGGATACAATAACGAGGATTCGTTCATCTGGAAATGCAGCATAACGTCACGCCATACCTCATTGGGTACATTCAATTATGAATTAGTTTCTCTGTCAAAGCAACTTTCTTTCGCATGTCCACTTGCATTCCAGTCAACTTACGTTTGCTTTTTCAGTGTTTTGTCATTCAAATGTGAAAGAGACGATGAGGTTTTAAATACAGAAGTGTTGACATGTTTCTATCTCTTTCTATTAGTGTTCAAACGGATGAAAGATGAACTTTCAGGATTCTTGATGCAGTTGACAAAACATAGGACTCTAGTAAAACCTTCAGTAAGCGTAAGGCTCATTGTCCACGATGCTACTCAAAAGTACAAATCACTAATGAGTACCCAGAATGTCACAGTAGTAGTTTTTAAATTGCGGTTCACTTTTGGAATATGTTACTGAAGATTCCTCCCGCTCTATCATCCAGTTCATCAATGATCACTGAGTCTCAAAAGGAAGAGAATACAAGAGAATGAGATTCTTCAGCTTTGTATCTAGGTTTGAGTTGAATACTGAATTGGAATCTATTGGCCTTATATATAATAGTAACCAGATAGAATTCATATCAGATCCAATAACGCTGCATGGGTTGGGAATAGAAATCAGGATCTCGATCGCAACCTTATCACCTCGACAAAATTCTCAAGGAAGTGACCATAATAATTATTATAGTCAAACCGATTTATATTAACTTGCAACAACAATATAACGTGAGTCATTATGCTAATATACGCAATTCAGAAATTGCTACAAAAGATTAGTTTTCACCGATCTTCATCTTCAATAATCAAGTTGCTAAACATCGTGTCAAAGAAAGCATCATTTGTTTACATTCTGTTATAGCAAAGAACATACCGAGGAACCTTTCGATATGCTAAATGCACTCAAGTAAATAGCTTGCCTTACCCGTACAACCGGTATAGTATGCCGCGCGTCAGTGTTAAGAAAACCAGTATAATGCATAATCAGGACCAGGACCAGTGTGGGTTGGTGGATATCACATGTCTTCGAATTTTTGGTTCTAGGTCTCCTCACGATGTTTTCTTTAACCGTTTTGAGAGCTGTGGTGATGAACATAATTTACACAAAGTAAAGCGCCTGTCTGGTTTCGAACCTATTATCTACAAAGTCATAAGTCGCGGCCGTTACCACTGGCCCACCACTACTCTCGTGTTAACCATTGTAAACAAAACCAGCATAAGTTGGCCTCTTATTCTCTTGAAATTCCATACGCTAGGCCAGTTTAAGGTCAAAGTGTTATCACTGACCTACGGTTGATAGTACAACAAAACTAATTATCTTCATCTTTGTCATCACCATTGTCATCATTTATACCCATAGATTTCCACTTTCGTGTTCAATTCTCAACATACTACTCTTGCACACGTTGTCTACATCTCTTTAACTACTTTCCTACCGCAGGTATTCTGGAAGAGATTTCTTTAGAAATAAGCATCACCTTTGTAAGCTTTCTTCTTGTCTGTTAATATGTGTGTAAATAAAAAGTTAAATAAATAACAAATAAATAAATAGGTCTTAAGGTCGCTACGCCGTAAATAATTGTCAACGAGTCCATTTCTTACGTAAATACTAAAATAATCAAGTAGGTGCTTCTATGTATCCTAAATTAATATTATAAATGCAACAGTGAGTTTGTTTGTTACGCTTTCACGCTAAATCGGCTAAACGGATTATGCATATGGGTAGACCATGATCTGTGTTAGAACAAAAATATCTTTTTATCCCGATATTACTACGGAATCGAGACTTATGAGGGGCCCACGGGGCACAGCTATTATATTTAATAAACGTAGATACAATAAACTCACACCTTCTTCCCATGGGAGTAGGCAGAAACTTTTTTTCTTTTTTTTTTTTAATTTGCCACACACTAGGAATTTCTCCTGTATTGTGGGTGCGTTTACAAACATTTAAACTCACATACACAAACAGCCAGACCCGGAACAAATACTTGTAGGTCATACAAATATTTGTTCCGTGCGTGAATCGAGCCCGCGACACGCAGCGCAGCAGTCAATCGCTTAACCACTGCGCCAACCGTGCCGTCACTACACAACGCCACCTGCTACTATCCTTACATACTCCTTTTACCTCGTTTACCTTCATACATCTGGTCACACACGCACGCCGATTGCGAATACTACGCACCTGGCATTTTTGAAGAACATCACCAATAAGGTCAGTATATGACCTCCTAGGGTGTCCCCGACCGGCCTTTCCCTTCACATCAGCCATGTTAATTTTGTTAGTCGCCTTTCATTCATCCTCTCAAGATGTCCAAACCATCTCAGCATACCCTTTTCAATTTTAGTCACTACATCATCTTTTACATCACACCGCTATCTTATCACATCATTCCTCAGCCTATCATTTATAGTCAGACCACACATGCTTCGCAAGGAACCCGTTTCCACAGCTTCTTTTTATATTTAATACAATTACTTCAAAATCAGTGTGTGCACTTTGTTATAATCCAATTGTAATATAAACGAAGAATAATGTGTCCATATTATTACTGTCTTATTAGGTTCAATTATCTTCTGTAATCATCACATTGTTATTTTAATCTTACTGATCAAAAAGAAAATTCAATTATTTTCCACAGAAAATTCTTCAACACAGAATTTTCATCTGTCGCATTTTACACTTTATTCGTATGTGTTAAAATTAATTTTCTAATAACATTAGAAAACAATGTGTCGGTCAATCACAGGATAGGGTTGTGAACATGAATATTTATTGATTTTCTAACCATTTAAATATTGTGTTCATTTTCACCCATTGTTTAATAAGGAAAGTGTACAAACACATTTCTATGTTGTTTATCATATTGACATGGGTAACCTACTTACTCTGTTCCTAAGAGGTCGTTGTTACTACGTCTCTGCAATCTTTAGATCCCGAAATGTCAGAGTAAACCTCATTCTTCTGCAAATGTGGCTGATATCAGTATTTCACAAGGTGTCTGTCGTCATCGGCGATTAATGTAGTCGGTGCGTTGGATAAAACAGTCCGAACATTTTTTTTATTTTAATCTTTATTTTACCAACAGTACTTATATTTTCTAAAAAAAACGTCTAGTCATAATAACAAAGTTCGGACGGGGGGCCCAAAAGCCGGACATTTCCGGACTAATCCGAACTAACCGAACTAACCGAAGGGATGGTTACCAAAATCTCACATATCAGAAATCGGCTCATGATCGCAAATGTAAGCCCTGAGTGTCGTACGCACAAAACGGTATTTTGTGCATAGCAAGCAAAATGTTATTATAGGATTCTACAACTGCCAGTCATCAGTCCAACTAACTACCATATCCAGCCGAGTATCCTACCTTCCACGACATAACCATAACAATTAATCATCCCGACTGTAATAAATCTCCAACGATTTAGGTTACCAGACTTAGATTTAGGTGATTAGGCAGAGGTGTACCTATGTAGTGCACCCTCACTTCGCCATTACATGTAATAGAGACGAACCTTTTGCCATCAACTGGGCTCAAATCCAAACTCTGGGCTGCTACCAAGAAATTCCTGATGGGAAATTACAATAACTTTTTTCTTGACCAACGAGACTACTAACCACTAAAAGATGAACACAATGACATTACACCTAAGTACCAAATTCTTCATTCTGTCTCAGTTGACCAGCCGAACCATACGTTGAAGCGTCTATGTTAGTAAAAGTGTGTTAATGCGTGTGACATTGTTCAAGCAAACGTCCGGTCGATACCGGAATAACTTTGGGTATATAAAGGCATATTTTGTTGATGACTGGTTTTATTACGACAGAGATTCTATCGAAATCTAGCCTAGAATTTTTGTATTTAGTAGTTAAAGCAAAGCTAATTAATCTACCACTACTGTGGTAATTAAATTTCTTACTTTCTTTCTTATAAATGTATAATTAAAATTGTTATTTAATGGTGTCAAAATAAGATAATTAAGATAATTAGATGGTACTTGAATTGGTTTGCATTATCCAATTACCAACGTGGTTAAGAACCAAAAGATTTTGCCACCAAAGATCAGCAAAAGCAATACCAATACGCTCACAGCAATTTTTTTCATTGATTGCTACCACAAAGGCTCTAAATAAACTATACTCGAAACGAAACGTTTTCCTAACATCATCTTCTTCTTCTATATAAATAAGTTGATAGCATTAGTAATTCTTGAGATATCCAGCTGTGACAGACAGGCGGACAGACAGACTGAGTCGCAACATAAGGGTTCCTTTTTACCATTTTGGTACGGAACCCTAAAAGCAATGTTTGTTTGTTCGTATTTTAAGCGCTGCCATACCGTTCGTCCAATTGCAATTGCTTTATCAATTGATTACTTACACTTGCGCAAAGGTTATGGACATAGTACTCTTTCAAACAATCGATATTTCCACAATTATTTTTTTCTGCGGTAGCAACGCACTGGGTACCAGCTAGTTACCTATTAGTTCTTTTGCGCCATCCATCACTAAGAAGATTTTTTGGTTTCCTTCCAAATCTGAGCTCTAAGAACATCCGTTGCCCTACTCTCGATCTAAGTTCAAAGTTCCGCTGATTCAAATGACAGTTTTTAGTACCCAAATCACGTGGAAACAATTCTTCAAATGTTTACATGTAAATTAAGTGCGTGCCTCTATGCATTTCTACGAAAAATTTGTAGTCAGTATATAATTAACCTAGTCGCTAAGTTTTTTTGGAATCCTATGAATAGTAATTATATTATTTTCCCAAAGCTACCTCATTTACATTTGTAAAAAAATCGTGTCGATAGGTTAAACGGAAGTTCTTTAAACTGTAAAGATAAAAATGTATTAAATAGACTACAGATTAACAGTTTCAATACTCAATACTTTATTACATTCCACAATGTATGTGCTTAGGTGGTAAACATTTGCTTATGAAACAATCGTGGACACTATCGGGCACAGCAGAAGAAAGATAGTAGAGAGTTTCACTCAGCTTACGGAGACTCTCAACACTTACCTTAATTACTTGATTTTAGGGGATTCGTGCTATGCAAAGCGATTCATTAGTACAAACATCCGGAAGACTTCAATAACATCGTAATATTCATACTTTCAAAGATCTAACATCGCGTATATTTTTTACTCATTACACACCTCAAAAAAATCTGTAAGGCATTCAAACATCTTAAGCTTCATGCACTATGTAATGATTAAATTCCAGTCAGGTTTCATTGAGATTCATTTATCACTGTAGGCATTATCCAGCTGGTCATCACTAATAAAATTTAATCGAAAGTTTGACCTTGTTCCATTTGAACATCGAACCACACGTTTTGCGTCATAATTTACCGGTTCTAGAGAAAGTGCTTCGAAATGCGCCCTTACGCAGGAAATTAAGTGAAACTTTTGCTTATGGGAGAATTCTTCTAAAATTGGTGTGCGAAGGTTGGTTTTGGATGCTTGTCTTTATTGGTCCAGTTGGTTAATGCCACGCCCTTGAGAATAATTTGATATTGTATTCACTCACAGAACACACAACTTCGCTGGCAGTGACTAGAGATGCCTTTTTTTTTGTTGGTGGATTATTATCAAATTACTTCTCCCGCTCTGGGTGGAGCGGGAGAGCATGTCAGACTCTTACTGACTAAAACCCACCCGTGTTCCTTCAGTTGCCATATTGCCGGGGGCCACGATCTCCCTTTTGGACTTCTTCGCAACCCCAGCAGGCATCGACCCTAGCGGACCCCGTCAATTCTGCTGACATCTCTTTGAGGCGCGCGTGGAACACAACGCACCGTTGACCCGGGCCTGGTCTGGTTATCGGACGGCGAGCTACCTATTGCTCACCGTCTGTAAGCCCGCGCCTACGGTGGCCGGAAATCGGCCCGCGACGCCCAGGGCGTCTCCTCCTGCGGCGGTTAGGGGTGTGAGGGTGCGGAATTTGCCTCTCCCTCACGCGTTCTGCCTCCTCCTTCGCGAACATAATTGCTTCGCAACAGGAGGTGAAGGCCTCCCATTTCCTCTCACCCCGTACCATGGCCTGAACCAGGGCCGGTCGCGAGAGATTACTGCCGCCGATCGCCTCCACGAGGACATGGCGATGCTCCGCCCAAGCCTGGCAAACCTCTACCGTATTCTCCACCGTGTACTCTGGACGATCCACACAATGGTGATATCCGGGCGTTTCCTCCGCCTTATCCTGAACAGGAACCTCCCGAAACAGCCGTGCCCGGGGAGGACCTGTGTCAGGTGAAAGGTGAGGATGCCGTGGCGCCGCTCTAGCCACTCCTCAATGAGGACTAGAAATGCCTAGGTACTAATAATATTCGTGCGTAAGGTTCGGCGGTCACAGGCATTGTTAGAATAGTCACGGGCCGTCAGTTTCTATGTGTAAACGGTGACGCTCACTGACACCCTTAGGTTATATGGAAATTCTTGAAAATACCCTCTCTAGCAGCGGCCGCTGAGTCTTCTCCGTGCTCTCTATATTCACCCGTCTCATTCGTCGTATTCACGTGTCTCTTCTCGGTGATATTAGTAATTATAGATTATGTACTTCAAATATCACCTCTATCTGTCATATTAGACGCATGACCACTAATTTCTTCAACGTTAAGATAAATTTCTTTCAATGTATTAAATTCAGGATTCTTTCTGTTCACCATTTATTTCAACCTTACTTATATCGTCCACAAGAGCTTCAATTTCTCCTTGAGTTATATACTTAGAATAGTCTTCTTTGTGTGCTATCAGATCACTCAAGTCAGTGCTTTAATACGTTCTATAATTTTATTTCTCTGTCATGGATGGCTCTAGTCATGTCAGACAGTGTTCCAATTTGTCAAGACCTTGTTTCTTTTATTTCCAAATCCACGACTTTTCTTCGTAATAGTACCTAATCCATCAATGGACGGTGAAGTAATCTATTGCCCTCTAGACAATGTTGAAAGAGAAAGCTTAAAACTACTAATTGTTTTTTTCGGAACGAAGTTCTTTAACGCGGCTTGTAAACTTTCAGAAATTGTCACGCTAAAAAGTGTTAACACTTGCAACTGTCTTCTTCTAATGCAAAAAAAAGGAAGAGAGAGAGAGAACGCCGGCAGAAAAAACAAAAGAAAAGAGTAAAGTGATTACAGTGTCGTGGGATAAAATTGTACACATCGGCCCATGTACACTGAATGCCGGAGAAAGAGAGAAATTGTGAATTTGGTCAAAATGAAAATCCAAGATGGCGGCTATGAAAATTTTCATCATGGGTATTGTTTTCATAGTTTTCAAGGGTGCAAAAGCCAAATCCTAGATGGTGGCTGCGAAAATTTTGTTTCTTTTAATTCATACGTGAGAAAGAACTTCGTTCCTGACGGGGGTCCCCCGACCGCACACGTTTTGATATAAAATAATTATTGAATATTTCCTCTCGTTTTTTGTAAATATAATTATTATTTTAAGGGTCTTTGACATTTCTCGGGACCCTGGGGTCCCGGACCTTTGGAAGGCGTACGAGGAGCCGAAGCCAACTTGCAGAGGCCTGTTAGATGTTTTTAATTAAATGAGGCACCAACCGACGATTATCACTGTATGTACAATGCAAGTGCACCCAAGGACAACCCCCGAGTGGTGTAGGACTATTGCAGGATATGGAAACAAAGATATTGGACTATGGGTTTGGGTCGCTAAAGTGGACTGGTTACCTTGAACTAAGGTAGGACTATAGCCCCTGCTTGATCAATGTTTTATATTTACACGGATAAAATGGCTGGGGGTGACTTGCACACTCGAGTGATCCTCCAGAAACGGTCGCTAGCATATAGTGACGTAACAACAAGGGGGCAACATGTCCTGAGCTGCTTGAAGAGTAGAGAGGTATTCCACGGCTTTCAGAATAATCCCAGAGCCCGGAAGATGGTCACGATCCCTACGAGCACTTACTGGAATATTTCCTTCCTCCGAGCACGTTTGCTCTTACGAATCTCCACTCAAGCCGGCCAATTAAGGCAAGAATGGGGTGGGAGCTCCGTTCTTCGTCAGTGTTCACTCCAGCCGACCAATAAAGGTAAACAAGACTTCTCCCGGGAGATAGGGTCCGTGGGGTCGCTACTGCCCAACAGCTCGCCACATACTACCCTGTGGATTTTTGTATCTCTCTTGGTCTGGCTCCTCATCCCAGACCCGTTCCAGCAAAGTAAACTCTACTGGCGTAGACCTAGAGTTCGATACAGCGGTGGGGTGCAAGCCCCACCATGACGTGAACGTAGAGATACGGCGTTAGGGCCACGACGTCAACGTAGAGATACGGCGATGGGGTAATTATTATTATTATTTTAAGACTGTTAGGTTAAATAATTATGTAAATATTATCTTGTACTGTGATTAATACAAGAAGACCAATCTTTTGACAAATCTATTTTCAATCTATTTAACTTATTAGGACTTGTGGTACAAATAACCACATGAAGATAATAAAAATGTCTATCATTAATAAAAATTTAAAAGTGGTACATTAATATTCAATGCCAAAACTTGCTTACATCTTAATGCAGCTATATCTTTAGCAAACATTTGTAGGCAAAACGAACAGGAAAAATGAAAGTGTCATGTTACACTAAGTTCGATCCAAAAATTCGGTCATTAGCCAAGCCCTTTACAACTTTCAGAACTGGATATTTAAGAAGCCCACGGTGATAAAATAAATTTCAATGTTATATGTGAATAGTTTTTAAATATATTACGTGTACTACAAACACCTACTGTGGACCAATAAGTTGTATTTTTAAATAAATGAATTTAATTTTGATTTTGAAAAGTCAAAACCAATATGCCAGAACAATCGAAACCTTTACTTAGTGAAATGTTAGTTTCATTAAGGTATTTGAAAGTATAACAAGTTTTAACTGTGTCGAATGTTTTTCATCTAATCAATATTTTGTTAGTAGGCCGTTTGACCGTTAATTAAATAGCACTTTTTCCAAAAAAAGTACCTACGTACCACATTAACATCGTGACGATATGAATTAAAGCTGCAAAATTTTTTTGTCTATTTGACAGTAAAAGCTAGAAAGGGGGTGACTACCAAGATGATGACTGATAGAGAAGTATAGAAGAAAAGCACATGTTGCGTTGACCACAAATAAATTGGGATAAAGTCAGACAATGATTGACAGTTAAAGTTATAATAATATGAGAATGATTGACACTTAAAGCTCTATGACTATGTCTAATGGCAAACTGATTCAGTTGTTGTCAATTCTATGTTATAGTTATGATTTGACATAGAGTGGCAATTTGCTTGACAATGAATTTTCTTCACTGTCATCATCATCATTTCAGCTGAAAGACGTCCACTGCTGGACATAGGCCTCCCCTAATCACTTATTTCAATGACTTTATTATTTATATTAATCGAACAGCCCATAACAGTAAGTCACCCAACTAATTTTCTCTTACACTTGATTAAAATAAAGTAGTTTTTGTCAGTTTCGCTTCTAGATAATATTGTTTCTCTATGTTGTGTCTGATCTAAATCAAGGCACTTTCACCTCAATACGCTATTTCACAATCTACTACAAACGTCCCTATACCAACACTTTGATTAGGGTTATCTCCCTGCAATTTGGAACTATAATCAATAACAACGTTATAGCTTTCTATAACAGCTGATACTTTAGACTTAAACTTCGTATCTACTTTTTTATCGATAGTCCATTTAATGAGTATTTTTTTTAAATATTGAGTCCTTGATTTGTTCCAACTGATTCATTAAAGACTCGTCATTCCTGTCCTTGTCTTATAATGCATACTTGGGATCGGTGCAACACGTTTTTTCATCCATTCTCCCTTGTCAGGCGTCACTCTATCATTCATCTTTTTTCTTTCATATCATCTTTCACACAATCCATCCATATTTTCTTTGGTCTTCCTCTCCCTCTCCATCCATTTATTGTCTATCGCTCTTTTTAAGTTAGTGCTAGAACGCATAGGTATAATTAAAGACTATTATTGTTAGTATCAATAATCCTTAATTACTGTATCTCGACTTACAAGCTTTGCTATTCGTGTATTAATTTTAGTAATAGAAAGCTCACATCCAGCCTTAATGCCAATTTATTTGAGGTTTGTACAGTACGTTTTCTTCCTCTATACAATTTTTTCATCAGTCATCTTTGAAGTTTTTCTATGTCTATCTCTTGCATTTAATGTTTCTTTGCCTGCTTATAAAGCTATCCATATTCATCAAAAACTCTCCTCACGACAATCAAAACTCATGATTATAATATGAAATATCATCTATCATCAGTAAGCAAGCATTGCAATTCGTGTATTTTCGTCATCGCCACCTCACGGATTAAAAACTCTTATTTTCTTTCGTCCGTTCTGATTTGGGTACTTTCACTAACTGATGTTGTAACCATTATCTGATATTAGTTTATTGTTAACTGGTGGTTTGCTAGTAACCGCTACGGCTACGCTCATCTGGTTTTAGTAAAATTAATGGTCTAAAGAGTGGTTATTATTTACATAATAAGTATTTTTCATGCTTTATTTCATCTTAGTGCTATTTATATATACAATTCATTATTGTTTGGATTCGTTATGGAGGGTCCGAGGATGGGCCGATGCCTGCCGTGGGGCAGGCATCGGCCCATCGCCCTGACCTGCGAAAAAACCGAAGGGAGATCGTGGCCCCCGGCAACAGGGCAACCGAAGGAACACGGGTGGGTTTTAGTTAGTAAGAGTTTGACACGCCCTCCCGCTCCGCCCAGAGCGGGACAAGTTATTTTATAATTTCCCATCCATAAAAAAAAAATTATCAGGGCGATGTCAATTTTGAATATCTGCTGTGCGTGATTTATTGTGCAGTTTTAGCAATTTTGTAAATTATTAGAAAACGTCTGATTTTATTAATTACCTTCATCAAAGTGAATGTCTTTACTATTGAAATGATCAAAATATTTGATGTTTTCGATATTTTACATTCATTTTCGGTAAGTATTTGAAGATCACTTTCTATTCCAAGATATCCTTAAAATATTTGAACTTGTCCAACTCAAAAGAGTTGGAAATTACGAGATATAATAATTATGTTATTAATTCTAAACCTAATAATTCTAACATTCTCGAGTGCAATATAACAAGATAACACAATATTTAATAGGTACTGGTTATGCAAGACATCTATCAATCAATATTACTGTTGACTGCTGATACAATTTTTATCTTCAATCTCTTCTTACTTTCATGTGTGGGTTTAATCTGAATAACCCCTTATTTTTGTCTAATTTGAATCATTTCTTATACAAACATTATTCTGTTCACAGAATTTAGAGCTTTTTTGAATATTTAAATCAAATTCAGTATGTCAGTGTTCTATTACGTTACCCAGCCTGTTGGGGCTAAGGTTGGTTTAACATGCTATCCAGTTTTTTACATTTTATTATACCTAAGAATCTAGGAATAGAACAGTCAGAATTCCGTGATATTTTTTGGAATCATCATAGTAAAACTGCAAAAAATAAACTTCAAGATTTCAAGAAAAACATATAAATCAGAGATATAAAAATACCGATAACAAAACAGATCCCGAATTTCAATTTCACTTAAAATGGGCTTTCCGTAAAAATGTAATGGTCAACGAAGATGCGACGTACAATTTATTACCGATGGTCGAAACAGTTTGACCGTTATTTCCATTCCTTATAGTCTTTATGGCACGTACTGACTGTACAGCTTTCTTTTGACTTTCACAAGGACCATAGGTTTTTGTTTTTTTCTTTATTTAATTGCGTGTGAGAGCCAAAAAGAATAACATTGAATATTGTGGTCAGTCGGTAATAAGTTTGATATATGTTTCCCATATAAGAACTCCTTATTAGCAGTTATTCTTCTCTAAAAGCTGTAAGGCTATTTTTTTCTAAGATACTAAGTTAAAAATTTTTGCTGGTCATATATATTTGTATTAGAGCAAAAATTCGGATAGCATGATTTTATTCAAGTTCTGTAATTGTAAAACTAATTTCATTCAACTCCTATTACCTAGAATTCCATAAGTAAAACGGATTCAGTTCAATTCAAAATATTTATATTTCACATAAACCTACATGGGCACTTATGAAACGTCAGAAGCTAGGTGCACGGTTCCAATGGTCGTTTCCTATGGAGAAGACCCGGCAAGAAACTGCACGGTTACTCTTTTAAAAATAATTGGCTTTTACAATACTTGCAATTAACAGTGTGACTAAGTAAGGGAGGACAGTTTGCATAGATTGTTCATCTATACAAATAACATACCTACTACATATACACCTTTGTTTTATAATACCTAATGATGACATACGCCATCAATATCTCATCATTCCCATAAAACTTTAATTATGTCCCATGAAAGCTTAGGCTTTGAATAATCACAAACTTTTGCTTTCAACATCAAATCAATAGAGAAAAGTGAAGTCGAGACTTATTACAACGTTTCTTTATTATCATCAGCATAAGGATTTCGTTTCACATTCCTCAAGAAAGTGGTTTTCACACATTACATACACTTTTAGATACCAAGCATGCAGCACCGACCCTAGGACTTGATCAGGGTTCAAAAATAAACTTTTTTTTGCAAATGTCAACACTTATTGAATTTAAATTAATTTAAGTACCTAACTCTAATTAGTATTCTCCTGTTTCTTTAACATTAAGAAAACTTTTACTGCTATATCATTAAATTAGTATTTAGTGTTAATTTCAATCAGGCACTAAATAATAAAATGCCCCCGCGCCTCTCAAAAGTCGCCATCATAATCTTATTTTGCGCTGGAAATTGTTTTTCGTATTTGGGTTTTTGGCGCCCCTTGCCATCTCTGGTGCCTAGGGCGGCCGCTCCACTCACTCTACCCTAGGACACTGCATTGAAAGTGTTATTTTATTTGCTACCTAGTGCCTACATTGCCCTGCATTTTTAGACTCGCACAATTTCTTAATGCATGTTTAAACTTTAAAAGAGACCATGTCCTCTAAGTTGTGTCGACATTTTTTGTCAGGGATCAGTCAATCAGGAAACGCCCGCTGCCGCCGGCGCCGTCTAGTTTTATTACCCGACTGCCTCTGGAGGGTAATGTTTTTCCAGAGTATGTATCTGTCTATTTGTTTGGTATGCGCTGTAGCCTAAACGGCTTGATGGACTTTAACATGTGAGGTGTCGTTAGATTCGTATTAATTGTTGAAGTGACATAGGCTATATAATATTTATATATTGCATCTGTAAATACAAAAACAAGGGAGGGGTAGGTTTCAAAAAAACCTACTTTATTGGTATTAAATAAAAGCTAGTAATGAGTCAAAGTATATATTTTAATAAAACTAAAAAGCTTGAAATAAAGCAAATTATTTATTTGCTTTTAGTAAAAAAATAATGCTGTAATGCTTTTGATAATGGACTTCGTAAAAAAATTACCAAAACATTGACCTGTAAAAGTGTCTTTAAAGATTTATTCCGCAGTAGATGGCAAATACAGTATAACTTTTCTTTCAGCCGGAATGAAGATGCTTGGGGGACCAAGCATCTTCATTCCATCTTATTATGTGCTACCCGTATCCAATGGAGTCCCAAAACTTTCACCAGAGTAGTCGGTCAACAATTTTCAAAAAATCATTGATCATAAATTCAAGACTGCTTAAAAAAAATTGGTTGGAGCTCCCAAAAAATATTTTCTTCAAAAAAGTGTCTTAGTAACACATTTACTTACTTTTGAATAGTCATTGATAATATCTAATCTTATTGATTAATGTGCACCTTGACTGGGAGTTTTAAAGGCTGACTCAACCGTTTGATTGGCAGGTTTTTGAAAAAGTGAAACCACTAGTTTTTGCTCATTAACAAATCCAAAGTTTTTTGGATTACTTTTTGTATCGTACAACCAAAAATTTGTAGCAATTACCTTTTACTTTTGACTTCATGACATACTTTAATTTGTAAACCATGTTTTTTTTTGGGATTCGAGCGTACTATGTAGATATAACGACCATACATCTATAAATTGGAAATTCTCAAAAGATTATGTTTGTCAAAAGAACATGCGCTTAATTTTTTCTCTCAACAAAAATTTTAAAGTACGCTAATAACTAATAAGTAAACAAATACAATGGCATTAGCAACAGGGTCAAAATGATCACCACTTTTACTTTTCTTTCCCAACTACTTAAGTAGGTACATGTAAGTTATAAAGTACAATATGAGTTGAGAAATAAGCTTATTTTAATTTCTAAAACTTATAATTTATCTATTCTGTAATGTCATTGACATTCGTGGTCACGGTCAATCTGGCATTGTCGAAATTGGCCAAACGAATGGCATTAAACTATGCATAAAATTGTTTTACGCATAATTTCACCAAGTTTTTTATCAAAACATTCGAATCGAAATTATTGAAATGTTTAAGGGAAGTCTAAGTAGAAGAAGAGCTGATATTATAAATACACAAGAAGTGTATTACCATACAACGTGGCAATGCTGCCACCCTTCTGGGCATTTTTCCTGTTGACAGCGAAGTGGAGGAATGTTTTGATGCCCTATAATTATTTCTTCCCTTTTTGATATACTTGTACATATTATTATTATTATTTGAAGTCTATTAGTTTTTAAATTATGTAAATACGTGTCTATAAACACAAGCTATAGGTAGCAGGTTAAAATGGTAGTTCCCCAGCTGAAGAAAAAATATTACATGACCATGAAACACAAACGATGAAAAACACTTTTCGAAAGTATTATGAACAGTTTAAAAGTAAAAACAATGCTTTATATATAGAAAAAATATTTTAACGAAGAAGAATTACACTCTAGCCGTCGAGAGAATGCGTTCTTGACCTGTCAGTTTCATTCTAACGAATATGTGTTTTACAAATTAGATCCTTATTAATACTAGAAATTGTCCAACTGACAGGTATCAGGAACGCAATCTCTCGACGGCTGGACTGTAAATGATCATCCCACACCAAAATATGAATTCCTGAAAACAATGAAAGCAGTTATATGGTCTAGACTATCTGATAAGAATATCCAGCTTACTAAATATGGAATAACCTATTTAAATACAAAGAAAAGCTTCTAAACTGAACACCTCAAAACCAGGATCTGACATTTAGTATGTCAGATCCTGGTTTTGAGGTGTTCAGTTTAACAGTTTAAGTGACTTTAACAGTTGAAGCTGGTGATAATAAAGTAAATACACAGTTCTAATGAATATTTGTCCACTAACTTTCCTAGTGAAAGTTAAGGTGCACATGTCGAAGCTTGGACCTTACTGAGTTTTGTGAATGGTTGCTCTCTACGATATTGTCTTTTCATGTATGAATAATGTGCTAAGTAAGTTAGTTGTAGTACCATGTTAATTTTATGGGCATTTGGACCTTTGGACCGCTTACAACTTTAAACATCAATGTGTAAAAATTTTCAGTTTTTATTTGAATAACATAATAGCACGTCGTTTTCACCGAAAAGTTAGGCAGAGATAATCCACATTTCGCCAGTTATGTTTAATTCCCATATAATAGGAGGCGAGCCTATTGCCATCAACCTGGCACAAATCCAGACCCCACCTGCTGCTACTGAGAAAATCCTGATGGAAAAACTCAATTGCTCTTTGGCCAACGAACAAAACATGGTGAACACGAACATCGAACACAGAACATTTGGTTCGTACGTGTGGACGTAAAGCAAAGCACACACGAACATCATACGAACATAGTTCACGCTCAACCGCCCCGCTCTCTTTAATAGCCATGGATTCAAAATTGGAAGGAATATTGTTAACAAACACCCCATTGATGTTCGTGATTGGTACGCACATGCGAACAAAATCTTTGATGTTCGTGTTCACCATGTTCTTGTTCGTTCGCGCGTACACGCCTTTGAAATAAAAATTAAATGTGAGATCCAGTTCCTATATTACCAACCATTAGAATTTACTACTTTTATTTTTGGCTGTTGCTCATTCTCCTTTAAGTCCATCTCATCCTTCAAGATCTACATTTTGCGTTTTATCAATGATCATAGGAAATTCGATAGCATATCTTACATGTTTTCTTTGATTGCTTGTCTGTATAATAGCCAACCAACGACCACTATATAATCTGACCCTTTTCAAAGACGACGACAATACAAGGTCGTGAGGAAATATTTCCATAGTTACAACACTCATTTCTGCCAAACTTGTTTAAGAAGCTAATATATATATTTCAAGTAAGTTTGACTTCAAAACAATTCAACCATTCAATTAATTTGTATTACAGTCATTGTAGGTACTGAATTCGATCAACAAAATCATGAATGTGAATTTAATATAATACTTAATAATATAATATAATATAATACTTTGGTTATTATTTCGATAAAAGTGGTGAGTGATACCTTATGTAAAGCAACTTTATCCATGAAGAAAAAATTCTATAAAAGAAGCCAAATTATAATAAATTATCTTCTACGACACTCGAGAAACAATAAAACACCCTCACGTACACAGTTATGTACATAATAACAATTAAACAGCAATCAGAGCATATCAATATCAATAAATATACCTTGAGTAGCCAGAATTAAGTAAATCTTCGCAGTTGTGCACGCGTTGAAAGCGTAACGGATAGCAGACGCGAATCGCACCGGATTCTGTGGCCGTTCTAGCATTTTATTGGTCTGAGAATAAATTGATCTGTAATGTAAATCGTATTTTGCTTTGGTATTTCAGTATTTTTGCTATCAACGGTGATGGCAAGTTGTTTACCAATATCAAATATTCGAATTTCTAGATTTTTTTGGGGCCTCTCACACAGTTTGTATAGACACTATCTCCCAGATAAACTGAGAAAAAAAATTTGAATGAGTATGAAATCGCAACGCGTGGGCACACTAGAAAGGTACGTATAATTATTTCATATCCGGTAAGCATTTCTACTAACTTAAGCTCCAAACGATCGCCTAAGGCGTCGCGTGTAGTGAATTTTATGAATTTAATGAACAGGAAAATCATCTAAAAAATGCTCTTTTACGATGCCAAAATGGGTAATTGTATTTTTTTTTTTTAACATACTACTTAATACATTAATAACATTATTTGTGACTATGACAGGTAATTACTTTTATTTCAACCACCTTCTCCATAATCCGCGCGCTTCTAATGCAAACGCCTCTCGTTCCCGCTAGGCTAATAAGTCGAAGTCGAAGTTTCTAGAACATTTTAGAAGCTTCCTAAAAAAAACGGCCCTTTTTCGGTCATCGGCCGTCTGACAACCGACAACTGGGCCGCACACGAAAAAGTGAATCCTTGTCATATAATTTAAGGCTCGTGCAGAACAGTGCGATATCGCGGGTGCAACAGGCAGCGCGACCCTTGTAGCGCCCGCGATGTCGCGCTGGTCTGCACAAGCCTTTATGTAGCTCCTTTATTCGCCCCGAACCCTAATGATTTTATATTATATATGATACAGTTTATTAAAGTACAAGTGTTTTAAACTTTTTTGACGAAAACTGACCAAGTGCGTGTCAGACCACGCATAATAAAGAGTTCCGTAGTTGGAACGAACGTACGAAATCATAAAAAAAAACAAATAGATAGGAAAGATGGTTTTATCTTTAATATCTATTTGTTCTTTCCTTCGTTTGAAGGAAGACGTTTTATGGACTGAGAGAACTGGTGTAATTCTTTTTAAAAGTGTGTCTGTTGGCCATACAAGCAACCAGTTTGTAAATAATTTTCTTACTCGCATGTATGAAGGCGCATGCTATGGATCTACCATTGTAAATCATGGTGAAAATTATTGTTACGTTTGATCTATGACTTGTTTTTTTTAATGTGGCTTTAAGTAGTATATTTTTACAATCCGACAACTCTTATGGTCTACCCTAACACTAGGGTCTTCTAATAATTCGGTTAATAATTTATTTACCACATTATTTTATGGCATTTATTTAATCGAACCTCAATGCGTCTCTTTTTGAGAACTTTATATTCTTATTTAGGCGTCCTAAAAATACTTAATAGCCAAGTAACTGCGACCAACTTGGATGTAGCACATCATACCTAAACCCATTTGGCCGCGGTGCCCTAGCTTAGTAACTGCGATCAATTCGGCTAGTGCATGGTTGGTCACAATTCTAACCTAACCTAAACCGTTTGGCCGGGGTATCCTAGCTTAGTTACTGCGACCAACTGTGAGAAAAGGTCTAAAACAAAAAGAGGCTCATTTATTTGAAAAAATATGCATCATTAGAAGCCCAGGAAGTTTTTAAAAGTTAATTAATTTAAAACCTTTCATCATTAGAAGTTCAAAAAGTTTTTAGTTTTATATTATCATTTTTATTCGTTTTTATTTTCAATTAAATATTTTCCAAATTCGGTGCCATTTTCGATTTTATCGAATGAGTAACTCTTTTTCAGACACTATTAAGCAGATCGTTGGTCTTGTTTATAAGTTTATCATGAAACAATACAGTTTTAACTGCATTATTTAACTTGCATGAGTACATTATTTAAATTACATTTTTAACCACATTATTTAACTACAATAACTAACGTACAATAAATTGTAACTGCATTACCTAACCCAATTACAAACTAACTTCCAGCCATAAACGCCAGGCCATAACTTCTAATTATTTTTTACTCAACTTATATACGTATAAATGTTCGTGCAGACCAGCGCGATATCGCGGGCGCTACAGGCAGCGCGACCCTTGTAGCGCCCGCGATATCGCGCTGGTCTGCACGAACCTTTATGATGTCCTAGTCCTAACTCACCAGACTATAAAATTATGAATTAACACAACTTGTTCTTAAAATGTAATTTGATTTTTTAAAATATCAAAATTCTGACATTTTGACCTACATTCTGATGAAAAATGTACAGTATTCATGAAGTTTCACTTTTTGAAAAGTTAGTTTATCAAAACACTAAGTAGGTATTATTTCCTTTTTTTTTCTATGTACAGTACTTTAAAAATTAAACACAATTACTTAATTAAGTTTCATAGTCCTGATTTTATAGTCTGTTGGTATGAAATTAATCAAGAAATTAATATGCTCGGTTTTTTTCTGCTTATTTATATTACTTTTATAAAATAACATGTTACTAAGGCTTTTGAGTCGTAATTCATTATACCATTATCAGTATATCATTATCTTCATGCACGTACACTACTTAACTAAATTTATAAAATAGTTTTCTAGAGCATTGCGCTGGTCAGTTACTACTGGCCTGCACAACGCTTTATAAATGAATTTTAAAAGACAATAGCGAGTACAGTCAGAAAAAAAAAATTATATATTCCAATTGACATCCGACGTCAATTTGCCATTTCATGCAACTATCCAGGAATGACAATAATTGTGATTTGAATATACAGACAATAAGTTTGCAGTCAATATCATAATCAGTCTATAATGTTCCTACTGCTGGGACACAGGCCTCCTCTCGGTAAGAGGGAGTGTGCCGTAATCCACCACGCGGGCCCAGTGCGGGTTGGTAGATGTCACATGTCTTCGAATTTTTGGTTCTAGGTAATGCCAGTTTCCTCACGATGTTTTCTTTCACCCGTTTGAGAGCAGTGTTGATGATAATTTAGACAATGTAAAGCGCCTGCCTGGGTTCGAACCTACGACATATAACTCGTAAGTCGCGGCCGTAATCACTGGGCCACCATTGCTCGCAGTCAATATTATGTTTGTTATTTTTTAATTAGGTAACTTGCCTTACTATTAATTGACCTGACTTTACATTCTGGCGAATGTAACCAAGTTCTACAAACACGTTTAATGCCTACTACCAAAACACATTGCCTCATTCCAAAGCTAACTGATCAACAAAAAAGCAAACCCACGAAAACGACAATATTCTATCTCCATACTCTAAAAATAAACAGTATTTACTTTCACCACCTACAAACAACCATAAACTGGTGTAGACCCCCATTGGTTCGACATCATTTGATTTTAATTAGAATTCAAGAGGCTCATTCTTAAAAGAGGTCACACGTGATAAGATTTAAGGAGTGGTGTAAAGTTCCGGGCCTACCTGTGTTACTAGGCAAGAATAATTATGATGTACATAAAAATGATGTAGATCGATTATTTCACTTGAGAAAAATAAGGAGGTATTGATATTTGGTGTGTAAATAACACCTGTCTTATTTATTTACATACGTCTCGATGATAATTATATAGACTTGGGAAATCGACAACCATTAAACAAAAATACAGTACTACAATGATTTGTTTCCATAATAAGATGATGTATAATCACAAATCTAAGTGAATCAGAAATGAAGAGATTTGTAGGAGAACCATTATAGGCGACATAGTCCGAAGAATTGCCAAACATAAGTGGCAGTGGGCAAGGCAAACATTGCTCGCAGAACAGATGGCTAATAGGGCCGAAAGGTTCTGGAGTGGCAACCGCGTATCGGAAGACTTAGCGTTGGAAGGCCCAAAGGTGGACCGATGTCCTGGTGAAGGCCGCAGGAACCCGCTGAATGGAAAATGCACAGAATCAGTTGAAGTGGCGGTGCTTGAGGAAGGCCTATGTCCAGCTATGTAGACGTCTTCCGGCTAAAATTATGATGATGATGATGATAATCACAGAATACAAGATAACTACAAAAGACCTAACAAATCAGTAACAATATCAGCTGATAATGTAACTGATTAACCTGTTCACGCCTCATTTGGCTTACCGAGTAAAACATAACAAACAGTTTAGCCCACTTTATATCATACATAAACATGGCAGTAATTAACAACAGTTATGGCACAATTAATGAGAATTCAATACTTTTTCCTCTCGTTGCATGATTAATAGTTGAAGAAGAATTTACGGTAAAATTCATAACAGTTTGATTGCTTAGTTCTAATCTATTAATTACTATTACTGAAGGATGTAGCATCTTCAAGTAAACCACTTGTACGGATAAGCCTAGATAAATTTTAATAACTGATACTGACCACAATATCCATCTCCATTTCTGTCCAATTTTAACACACTTGCGAGAGGCAAAATATGAATTTGAAATCAATTTTTACTTATGTAGTTCTAAGAATGTTATAAAATCATTACGCTAATGCTATTCAATTTGTGAGAATAGTATGCGTGCAAATTACTTGATAAGCTTGTAACTACGAGTGCACAATTTTGCAGTAACAACGTCTATATTTCTTAGCCGTCTTCTGTTTTGAAATAATATTATATTTTAACTCGTCCCTGGTTTTTGTGCCGTTTACTGCTCATGAGTTTGAGTTCCTTGAGTTTGTTTCGGTATTTATTCTCAGAGGTAATCAGATAGAAAATGTCGACTCAATACAGCTTATTTTTATTATTACGAGTACGTTTAAAAGTGACTCCGATATCCTATTTACAGAATAAACAATTTATTTTCATTTCATGCTTTTTCTGATATAGATCTGTCATTGTGAAAGATCTCATTCTTTTTCTACGTCGCGGTCGGCCAGATCATTTTATTTTTTATTTGGTCATTTTATTTGTTATTATTAAATTCTATTAAAAAGAAGTAAACCATATCCAAACATCATAGCTCCTGTCCATTACGTTTATGGACAGAATTCTCATTCATACTGACTTGTTTCAATACCTTGTAAGAACTAGTATTTCTCGTTTAAAGCAAAAGGGTTATAAAATTATGTCCCGGACTTCCTTTTATCAATGTTCCAGTGACCCTTCGGAATACTTTGCTTTCTTACATCATGTTTAAATTTTGAGCTCTCTTATATAAGACCTGTTTTTGAAGCTTGTCCAAAGTTAAATATGCTTTCCACCACTTCACCACTAGTCGTCTGCTTATCATCAATCATGATTATCATACTGATCTCGTCTCTATTTATTTAGGATCAGCAGAGTTCGTCCTTTTCATCTATTTATCTCTTCTAGCTGTTATTTCAGAATTCACTGTATAACTAAACATCGTTCTTATATTGAAAGGTCTCAACGTTTTTCAAAATTACCAGATCCATTATCATCCATACCCCATTTCACATGACTTGCTGCTCCAATGAATCTATAACTATAATCTTATAGAAACCATGAAGCCATCAGAACATCGTTAGTGTCATAAACAATACATCTTTTGACTAACAAGCCATGACCAATTTACGGGGATGTAAAAATCATAATATATATTTCCGATGATGACGTCTTCTCACTTTCACCTTTAGTACTTCTACAAACCGACTGCTTTCGAAAATGTAGTGTAAATTTAAAGTATCTACGATTAGCTTAAGAGTTCTTTAAATTCGAATCTTGGTCAACACTAGTAGAATTTTAAACATAGCCCAAAATCTAAACTCCAAACTAGCTTTCAATTTTCAAAATGAAGGTAGGTCAATCAATTTGAATTTTTTATTGCATTGTGTGTACCTATAAGCTTTTTGCTATGTAGTTACATAGCTGCCATATTGAAAACGGAAGCTGAAAAACTATACAATTAAAGCTATACAATTAAATCGACGTAGCGATCTAATTTAGATCGCTACGTCGATTTAATTGTATAGCTATATATTTTTAACACAGTTTTGGAAGAGAGTTTCTAGAAGCCAGACGGTTTGAAATACATATCTTTAATAACCAAAATGGTTTTGAATTGTTTAATCTCGTAATATTTTTTATTTCGGGTTGGATGTTATATTAGATATTGCTGAATTCGTACGTATCAATCTTATTGATAATCACCCATTAAATCAGCAACGTATAGTAAAGAAAACAAATAATAACCTCTGCTTTTATTTTTCGGCAAGTTAACATGTCAGTCACACACTGTCAACTAATATAAATTCCTTGTTACAGATGAAACATCAAGATATATTTGGATCAACACATCAGATAATACTCTAACCTGTCAACAAGAGACTGATGAGAATACTTTCCAAAATTTTAATACACAAAACTTCAAGAGAATGGAATCATTTCGCGTAGATGCATGCGAATATACCACGAGACCAAACGTGTGTGCAAAATAAAACTATCTGTGACAATAGATAGAAACCAGTAATGATCTGACAATGGCTGAACGCTATGAAGAGAGAAACAAAAACAAAATGGGAATCGACACTATAGCCAAGTTTTTAGTTATAATATTAGTTAGTGCCAAACAGATTCAGTGCAGTGACAATGACGATATAGCGAAACGAATGAAGATTATCGAAAGTGTGTCCGGTAGATATTTTAGTGACGTTTATCAAAATGGTACATTTAGGACTGGTAATGTGTTGTGGGACAATATATTGAATAAGTGTACGGCGACTCCGTCAGTGAGTTGTTTACAGAAGAACGTTTATTCTTACCTAGATGATAGGTTGGGGATGAACGGTGATGTGGAAGTATCTAGTGGTGTGTGTTTCACGAAGAATAGTGTGGATATCAACAAGTATAGTAAGGAAGCTAATACTATCTACCTAACTGGAAGTGAGAATGATGAAGATAAGGAGAGGTACATGGATGAAGAAAACGAAATTGAGGATAGTGAACCGGGTAAGCACATTTTTTTGTTAGATAAGCTTTGCTCAATGTTTTGAGTTTTTTTACTAATAACTTCTTGTGCATGTTTTTATTAGCAGCATTTATAATTAGGAAGTGGATTAGCAACTTCTCCTGCAGTAATATTTAATGTTTAGGTAATTGCTCCGCATGGACCGACTTAGAGTCTGTCGTACGACCTCGACCTCCTTGTTAATGCCAGTAACTTACATTGTAATGGTCATTTAGCTATTTCATATTTATTCAATCTTTATCACGACTCGTCCATACTGACAACAAATTTAGTGTAGCCTTTATTCGAAAACATTTATACTGGATAGTACTCGCTACTTACCTATCAAAACAAGTTCATTAAAAGAACATCTAATCGTAACGAAGCAAATCGGATGTACGTATAGATACAATTCTCAATATAAGAAAATATTGGCTACAACAAGGTTACTTTTAATCGCGACGAATTTGAATATTTCCGATTAGTCTTAAGAAATTAACAAATATGATAATTTTATATCTTTAAAACAAAATGTTGTCTAGACAAACACGCCACTTACTTTTTATATATATAGTTGTTTTTTTTTTCTGAAGTTTTTTTTTTTCGTTTAATCTGTTTTTTTTAATGTTTTAGTTTTCAAATCATTTCAAATAACACAATGCCCTTCCAAGTCATTTCAAATAATACAATGCCCTCGTTGCTGCATATTATTACAGAGGTGTGATATAACGCCACATATTGAATTAATAGTATTAGAGAAGTAACTAATTAAATGTATCAAGAAGATTTAGCAGTAGCAACCACCATTTTGTCATTTTACATAAAGGTACAGGCAATATTATTACAGACAAAGATTTGTTTTGTTCGTTTGCGCGAAAGAACACGAACTTAATTCTATTATTAAACTGGAGTCCGTCCATATGTCTGTGCTAAATCTAAATGATATAATAATGTATTAAACAAATAAACCTTCCGGAATAAATTTTCTAAAGGATTGTATAAACCGCTTTAAAATCTATTGTGTAGTTTAGAAAATCCAAGCGGTCTTAGAAACAGTTTATTTTATACTATGTATAGATTTTATGAGCTTTAATATCAAACACAGGTATCACATTTATAGATTCGACAATCTATAAGACTAGTCAATCTATAAATGAAGACGCTCTGTGCGAACTCGGTGGGTGTTTATTAAAACTCCCATTGAGTTTACACAGAGCGTCTTCCAACAAATAGACCGAGAAATGGTTTAACACAACAATCACTCCCAACACTTCATGCAAATGAACACAACACATCAAAAACACCAACATAAATAAAGATTTCTCTATGTAACCTACAGACATATTGCAGACATCATTGAGACTTGAGGAAATCCACATTGTCGGTGAAAACGCATTTATTTATTCAAACAATGAGCAATTCATGTCAATTCTAGTAGTCAGTGTTATTGTTGACCAGTTTATCTTGAACTCTAGTTACAAACAAAATGTTACAGTGTGTAACCTGGTTGTTCATATTTTCGTTCCGGTTTTGTTTGGTTAAAAGTTGTTTAGATTGTGTATTTTAGTGTGCATTGTTGACCTTGAAGTAACTTGTGATTTGAGAAGAAAATCGGAACTGTGTAATATTGTGTAAAGGACATTGATGCCTAAATCCTGTACGAAAACATTGAGTAGAGCTTTTGAATTTTGATATTCACCACGTATGTATGTAGTAAGGTTCTATAGCTTTCTTTTGCCCTCTTTTTCTTTAGTATTTTACACAAAACGTAGCAGACTGTCACGTATTTTACTAGTAGTGGTGGCACGTCATCTGCGTTACGCTTAAACCAATGGTGCTACGTGTCGTGGGTTTGATTTTGCACAAACCAAGATATTTGTATGCGCTACAGATATTTTGTATGAACTCACGATCCAAGAGAAATCCCTGGAGAAGAACGACGGTTAAAAAAAAAAAAAGTTGGTTCATGGTGCAGTACATCATAAGACAAAATGATGATGGTGATGAATAAAACGAGGTTAAAAATGGTTTTACGATATTGATGGTACGAAGATGATGACAGAAATGAACCTTTGGAAGAAGACGATATGGTGCGCCAAAATAATTACGACCTGTGCGAGGCCAAAAAGGCTCCTATCTCAGCATGATGCTGCGATATTTAAAAATAAATAAATACCGCGGCGCTGGTATTCTGATAGGGCTCGCTGTGATGCCACGGACATACCTACGGACCTATATATCCCACTAGGGGATTACAAAATAAATAAAACAATTTAACAATTTTAAACCATTCATTTAAATTAAATGATGTCAAGGCATATTTTAATTTAAATTAAATGTTCAATTCAAGTAACATAGTTTATTGGATAAGGATTAATATAATACCGATCAAAATAGCTTCGGAAATAACAATGAAATTTTGATCAAATTCTGAAAGCTAAAATTGGCTATTGTGGGTCATCCTTAGAAGATAGACATATGTCATCGCGAACTTTTTTGTTGGACTTTTTAAGATAAACAAATAGAATAGAATAGAATAAAAATTTTATGTAACTTTTACGACTTCCGAGGCGCACGCCAGTAAAGTTCCCAGTCGGCACGATTTTTTACGACATCTTCAACAATAATCGTCAAATTTCAGCCAATTTACACAAAATCTTAATAAATTATACACTAATACCTTCCGCATGAATCACTCCGTCGATTAGTGAAAACCGTTTGAAAATCCATTCAGTAGTTTTTGAGCTTATCGCGTTCAAGCAGACAGACGCGTCGGGGGACTTGTTTTATAATATGTAAGGATATGAATGTTTTATGAATAAACTAGACATCACCTGAGAACCGTGAACTTTCAGTTTTAGTCTCAAACGTTGCGATAGTGTCAATGACTTCGTTAGGTACATAAAGCCTTGATCTTGACGACGTGATTTATAGAATGGTCAGACCATTCACTGTAGAGATATCTATTATGCAGATTTTTATGAAATGTGAGAGTGTCAGACAAAAACAATTATAGCTTTTGAAAAGAAAGATGCCAATGAATAACACTCAATTATTGTATTATTCATATATACACTTATACATAGTCAACGATATTAGAATGTCGAGATTTTAGATGCCATTGAAATGGTAGGTATTCACATACTTCTTGAATCACAAAATCTGCAACCTTATGAAGCTATTTTCGTAGTACCGAATGTATCAAATATCTTCCAGAAAAATGCCCCCAGTATATTTGACAATAGCCAACAATGCCGTTAAATAAAAACAAAAAAAAAATAAGAATAAAAACAAAGTATGATGGTGCTATAATCAATTTAAATACCTGTTCTACATGTACACACATCGCTTTTTGCGATAAGACCGCCCATTGTAACCCTATGTAAAATTTCTAGATTTATATCTGTAACTTGTAAGGTGTACGTAATAAAGAGTATCTTATATTATATTCTACGAAAATGTTCACAAAACTGTGTATTACTAAATGAACGAAAATATGTTTTGTTAATCGTTATGAAAGAAATAAACTTCATAAGTAATTTAACTATGGCCTTTTAAAACTTGGACCAAAACTTGATTAACAAATTGTTTACTTTTCTGCGGTAAAATTATCTACATCTAAAGGGCATTACGAATAATAATAGCGATCCAAGATCATTAAACCATTTCTTTGATAACACTAACAATTTCAAACAAGCAATTACCCACTATGGTGCAAATCTGACAACAATGTGAGTGGTTATGTGTGCCATACTACTGACTCAGAAATAAGTGCCATGCATGTACAACCGAGCGTGGCAATGTAACTGAATGCCAACGAAAGTGGTGGTACGCGGACACTTTGAGTTACCTTAAGGTCACGGCAATCAGATAGATGAAGATTATCAAAAGTACAAGCTACGTATCCTTGATTTAGGGGTTGATTTAGGGGAAACAGGAAGCTTTAGAACTGGATGTGTATAGAAAAGAGTAAGTTAAAATGGAGATGATACAGAAGCATCGGGAACTCTTTAAAATTTTGCAACAAAGTTGTGACTTACAAAATATGCATAGATCGTTGACAGCTAAGTCAACTTTAACAACGATTATCAAGCTTTTGATGTCGTTCAATCCTGATTCACAACAGTGTCATAATTTGATAATAATTATAATTAATAATATTAATTTTAGAGTTTTTAAAGTCACTTGTCTACTATATAGACTAGTTTTTCACATTCATCTAATTTTTATTATCTGTGTGCATCACAACTCACAAGACAGATTATGTTAATAAGAAAGAAAGAAAGAGAAGAAAGTTTTTATTTTTTTATTTGTGACACGCACAGAAAATACAGCATTAAAGCTAAAAAAAAATATAAAAAAACAATACGATATTTTTTTAAATAATGTAAACAAAAAAGAAAACCTGTGCGGGGCTAAAAAGGCTCCTATCCCAGAAGAAGCAGGAGATGATGCAGTTAGCCACGAATGTCTAAATGATATTTAAGTTGTATCACACGAATTTTCTTTGCAGTTCCGCCTTCTTCACCCACAGGTGAATCTTTGTCAATATCCGTAAAATGTGATGTGTCATCAACTCATCAAAATAGCATTACATCATATTAACTTTGTATATATTATTAACGTTCCAATTATTACCCACACTCTTATTAAATTACCACAATTTTCTTTTTGACCACTTTCATTTTTTTACCATCGACAGTCTGCGAATTAATTCATCGCAAACGTGATTTCGAAAGCATTTTGCATTCCTTAGTGAAAGCAAAATAGACTTATAAATACAATAAAGACTACTAGTCTTATTCCATAGAAAATATGGTTCGAAATTGAATGGAGTCTCCTCGAATCGTTTCTTCGTGTCCGGCAGCAAAGTATCTGCGGTTGTTGTAATTCCTATTGCATGTGTAATAAGGGTTACATTTGATTATGTAACTATTGTTATAACATTGTTACGATGGTGGCATGAGTCGCGTTTGTAGAAAAAGTTAGCTATGTTCTAATGGTCTTTTTAGGTGCTACAATTTCTATGAGCTAAGAATGGAGGAAAATCGGTGTCCATTATTTTGTTGATAATATCTTGAAATGGGCATTTTTTGCAACGAAAACAGCATTTATAATAGTGTAGTGATAGTAGCAGGTATGATAGGTTGTAGTTATTAAAGGTACCTGATTCGTGGAACGATTGCTATTTTATAGGATGTCATGAATTCACGCATAGGTCAATAGTCTTATTTCTTACAATTAATTAAATCCTAGGTCAGGGTGCTTATTTTTTTTGAGCATTTTTGTAAGTTAAGAATTGAATCATCTATTGCAATAGATGCTTTACTGATTCTCCACGTAGATATTAGCATATACGAAGGTATTCAAAAGAGCGGAAAAACCCGATGATTTTATTTGATACCTATTATGTAAAAAACATCGTGTTCGTTACTTTGTTCATGAAACTTCCCAATACTTTCTCTATTAATGAAGTATTTGACGTAATAAATAACCACATGTCATAGTGTTGAGCGGATGGTGAAAAACTTTTTTTCTTAATGCGTTCAAATCGTATTGTATTTTCTCCTATTTTTTTTAAACTTTGGCTTTAGTTAACTAGTTTTATCATAGTCGTTTCCAATTTTCATCAAGCCACCTTTACATTATCAAAAAAAAAAAAAAAAAAAATTGCTAAACTCACTTTTTTTCAATCATTGCAAATACCAAGACGAGCATTTGCAATAAATGAAAAGCCATTTTCTAATTTAAAACTTTGTGTTTGCATGTCATTGTACGAAAGCCTCGTCAACAAAAGCCTATTCCTCACTAGGTTAGTAACCCATGGAGCGTAGCACTTGGTCTGTGGTCAACCACAAAGGGTCCGCAACTTGTCATACTGACTGACAAACACGTCAAACACCTGTAAATTACATAGATGTTGCGGCTACAGAAGAAAGGTAGAAATTGCATGTATCTTGTTGCAAGAATATGATGTATTTGAGCTGAACAAGTTGCTGTGATGTGATACCGTGAATCTAGTGTCGTTGTGCAAGATGAGTGATCCATCTTTTCTGATTACTTTCAAGTGTCGGTTTATGATTCCATGCAATGGCTTTAGTGATATGTTTTTGTTAGATATTACATTACATGTTATCGAGTTTCCTATCATCGTCGCAAAAAAAATGTGTAGAAATATTTATTTTACCTATTTTTATCTTATTTCCACGACAGATGTTCAAATTCCATAACGTCTTTATAGAGGGACCTGAAACTATAGAAGCTCCATCATGCTTCTTCACATTTATGCATCTTTCTACATCTTAATTTTTTGTCAACGCCCACTACACTAGTTTATGCCATGCGGAAGGCTTACTAAAGACCACACGTCATGAACACAAATACATTAAACTCATTCTATAACGAAAGCCAAAAATCACGCGACAAACAAATGACAGGCTATTAAAATCGGTTATCACTCTATCGTGTCCAATTTACTATGCGTAACCGCATAATTACATACATACTACCAGCGATAGTATTTTGAAATGGAAAACTGGCGTGAGAGAACCGTAGGTATTGTTCACATTTGATCTTTTACTGATTTCTGAGACAGACAAATGAAAAAATCTCAATAAAAATAAGAAAGTAGGTACGAGTATTTCTCAAAGCTACTTCTGAGTTTTTTCATGGAAATTTTAAATTCCGCGATATATCAAGACTAATCCAATGTTCATAGAATTATAAAACCTATGTCCAAAATTATATTTTAGTCACTCACACAATGTAAATTGAGGTGATCCATTTTATGCTAAAAATGACGTTAATTTTAAATAAAGACGTATTTAACCCACCAAGAAACTTAATAATAAGCACAGCTTTACGGCAATCTCATAATAGCTAAGCTAGCATAAAAAATGCGTAGATTTAATAAATTGATGTCAATTGCATTAACTTTCATGCTTGCCGTTAAAAATCAATGATTAAGCATTTTCCGATTCTTGTTAAAACCGCGTTCACCTTTGACTAAAGGTTGAATGAAAGAAAAAAAGTACCTGTGTGAGCATGTTTATCGATCATACAATTGAGAAAAGTAAAGTAGTATTGGAGATCAATGAAACAGTAGATTAGGCAACTGCATCTTAAGTTGAGAATATAAAAAAAAGAAATAACAACAAAAGAAAAAAAGGAGGGCTAGCCTAGGTGTACGTGACTCATAAACTGTTACAGTTGTAATAAGTTTCTATTACCAATGCAAATAACAAAAGAAACGTGAAGGAAATAAGCACAAAGGTTTGCTTTCTACTACCCACTTGATTATGCAAAGAGAAGATTAAGCAAAAATTATGCACGGTTATGAGTTAATTAAGCCGAGTAACTTAAAGCAGAATAGATCTTGTTGCATTATAATCTCAGTTTTAATCTGACAAAAATAACTTTAGTTTACTCACACTTTCGACAAGTTTCAAGATTAATTTGAGACTAGAGTCCGAACATTTTTTAATTACAAGAACTGGCCTTCTGATTTTCAATCAAAGTCCATAAACAAGTCCAAAACTGAAAATGTCTGATCAACGACCGTCTGAAGCAATCTTTGTTAGTCACACATGAATGTATCTAGTACTTAATCGACTGCAAAACTAGACCGTGTGGCATACCGGAAGAAAATATTGAAGCTCACAATACAAGAGAAATTAAAACTCTCGAGTAAATTGATGTTGAATCATAATGTTGAGATTGTGAAGTTTAGAAAAAGTTAAGTCAAGAAATGAGAAATGAGTGGGAAGACATTATATTATGAAACTGGGTTTTCTTTACATTGTTAGTGTCGTGTAACCTATTACAATAATGTTTTTTTGATAAGCGTAGCTTATGCAAAAAACCATTTATTAATATATTCATAAATTTTTAGCTGTTCAGCGTAGTTAGCAAAAACAAATGTATTAAAGTCACTCACGGCAATGAACTTCACTTTGGGTGCTTTATGAAATAGTTGGAATAAATGGAATACATTCAGCGCATGAATTTGATGTTTATTGTTATATTTCTGGCATTTTTTAAAATTAAGTGACTGACTTCATTTCGTATTTTCACGTGAACTCAAAGCTACATAGTTTTGTATCTTAGGACAACTATTAAAGATTGACAATTGACGAGGATTCCATTATTTGTATTGATTCTATTTTCATTTACTTATGGTTAAGGTTCTTTAATTTGTCATCCTTACTTAGATGCATAAGAATTCATATTAATTCTTTTGAAATCCTACATCATTTATCGTTTTTAATCTAAAGCCAGTAATAAAACCAATCATTTTGTTGCAGAATCACCACTAGAAGAAATAACAGATGGTCTCTACGATAAGAGCGTCAAATTCCTAGTAA
The DNA here is from genome assembly GCA_916610215.1 of Omphaloscelis lunosa. NCBI lineage: Eukaryota > Metazoa > Arthropoda > Insecta > Lepidoptera > Noctuidae > Omphaloscelis > Omphaloscelis lunosa. Next base: position 1,749,654 of record OU744266.1, on the reverse strand, counting down.
CCCACGACATGAAACTGACATTACCAGAGATGTTCTTCCAAGGAGCAACGCTGAGGGTGTCTCCCAGGGCACTGACGAAAACTGGCGCGTTGGTGCACATAGAACTGGAACCACAGGAGAATAATGGCGTGGGGAGGTTGTTTTTTAAGAAGATAAGTAAGTTATTGCAACTAAACATATTCTTTCAAATGAGATCTTATTGGAGGAATTCTTATATAGATGATGATGTAGCCATTGTTGAAGTTTAAAAAGTACGAACTGTACAAAATAAATCGTCTACGGAGTGCGCTTATTTCGTTCTAAATAGTGTCGTATTTACATTATAGCTTCGAGATCAAGGGATGCTATTTATGAGAATTATATAAAATCCCTGCTTCATATGAGCCCATTTACTAGAGAACAAGATTTGTATCTTTTCTACTAAAACGATTTCGTTTTTTTACAGAAAAATACATTAAGAAAAAACTAATAACAGCGGCCATAGCAATCATCTTAGTCATCAAACTTATAGCCCTCAAATTAGTCTTCGTGCTACCTCTGATCATGGGAGTGACGACAGCCAAGAAGATGTTCTTGAAACTCCTGTTGTTTGTGTTCCCTGCCTTGAGCCATATCTTCAAGCTGTGTTCGTGGTATCACCAGAACTATCACACGACGAAGTATCATCATCATCATCATTTGATCACTCATCATCATAAGGTTGGTTTTTGTTTTTATTATGTGACTAGCTTTTGTCCGCGGCTTTACCTGCGTGGATGTCGGATATCATCCCACGGGAACGTGCTACTAGGATAAAAGTATCCTGTTGTTTAACCCAAATCATGGCCAGTATGCTTTTCATCCAAAGCCGTTCAGTCGTTACCGAATCAAAGGTAACAGATAGACTGATAATAAATTGTAATAACTTTTGACCAAGTGGTGAAATAAATACTAAATGTTATCTTAAGACACGGACTATGACAATATTTCCAATCCCTTAAATCTCTTAAAAAGAGGTACTACTTATATTATACACAAATATGTATATAGGTTACATACAATTTTAAAATCACCCCTATTTTACATCCTTGGAGACGATTTATAAAAATGTTGTAACATGTAATTGCTTATTTCTTACCAAAAGCAATAATTTGAATTTTCTTAACTTAATAAATGCTGGGTTTCCCATGCCAACTTTCATTCCCTATATCACCCCCTATAGGATTATTTTAAGATAAAAAGTAGCTTTAGTCCTTTCCCAGGATGTCATATATCTCCTGCCAAATATTGCTGAAATCCGTTCAGTGGTTTAGGCATGAAAAGTTGACTGGCAAACAGAGTTACTTTCAAATTTATAATATTATTAAAAAAGAGGCTTAACGCGTGAGAGAGAGATACATTTCGCGCCTTCACGCCCCTAACCGCCGCAGGAGACGCCTTGGGCATCGAGAATCACCGGTCGTTTCCCGGCCACCGTAGGCGCGGGCTTGCGGACGGTGAGCAATGAGTAGCTCGCCACCCGATTAGGACCAGGCCCGGGTCGATGGCGCGTTGTGTTCCACGTGCGCCTCAAAGAGATGCCAGTTACAACTAACGGGGTCCGCTGGGGCCGATGCCTGCCGGGATCGCGGGGAAGTCCGAAAGGGATACCGTGGCCCCTGGCAACATACAGGCATTTTAGTCAGTAAGCGTCTGACACGTCTTTCCGCTCCGCCCAGAGCGGGAGAATATATTTGATAATTTCCCACCAAAGAAAAAAAGTATGGATTTCTTATCTGTATTAATATTTACGGTTTTATAAACCGAATTGGGTTATTCCTTACTTTTTGATATGATACCCACAAACCCAGTCACACATAATCTCTTATAGTTTATACGATTGTCTATAATTATAAGTACCTTGTTCATTCGTATTCACATTTTCTTTATCTCCAAACACACTTGGTTTTAAATTTCCGCATATCTAACAGTAAATATAATTTATTACCGTCATATGAACTTAATTATTATTCTTTAACTGTAGTAAAAGACTTCAATGCTTACAATCTGAAACATAAATCAATTAATATGCACCGAACGCTTCTACCGTGTTTTTTACATAAATTCGTGCACCATCATACTTTTTATCGTAACAATCATAAATTGCATGCACATTGTCTTTCGTTTTCACGAAACGCCTATTATGTCTGTATTGCACTTCATTATGATTGAACGAATTTGTTAGTGTCTTTAAATTCTCCAAAAAGTCAATGTACGCGTAAACCTTGTTTTCAATCATCATTAGCGAAACATTTTTAAGCAATAATTACCGGTTCACATTCTTTTACGCATGTAATTCATTCAATTCATGCTATATCAACACTTGTTTTAAATTAAAATTAAATGTTTGATTACTTGAAGCCAAAGTCTTGTTATCATGAGTATTAAAATAAATGTAGTCATCATTTTGATTTACTAGCTTTATTAAATTATTTGTTATAATTACGAAGTAATTCTTACCAATTCAAACATAAACTAGACAGTTGACAAACAACAGTGTAGCGGTCAAAGCACTGCGATTAGAAATGAATTTGAACTCGAGCAACATGTATTTTTAGAAAGACATTTTGCACTTTCTTTTCCTAAAATATTCACCTAGCTTCAAAAGTCATGAGAAAACCCAAATTGTGCAACGAAGCATTTGCCTTTGAAATATGCACATAATATGATATGGTCTACTTCAAAGTTTTCTCTTGTATAATGTAATTTGAATTAAAACATAGATAAGATTTATAAATTTATGTTGAAGCCTATAATAAGGTAATGAGATTGAATATCGTTAGCAGAAGATGTTTATCACTTGCGGCCATAAACCAAATTTTATTTTAGCTGCAAGCTTCACTAGACTAAAGCGAAATGGTGGCTCTTGCATATTAGTTAATAACCACATTCATTTCAAAGAAATAGAATCTGTAAAGAAGTTTAACATTCCCAATGTGTTTGAATGCTGTGCAGTGGAATTAACTGACGATAACGTTATAATTTTGTGTATTTACCGAGTTCCAAATTCAACTAAGGTACATCTTTTCTTTGAGAATTTAGCGAATATATTGCAACAGTTTTGTTATAAAAGTAACCAAAAAATAATAATCTGTGGCGACTTTAATATTGATGTTCTTCAAAATACCAAAAACTCTTCACTGTTTAAGCAACTTTTGAAGGAATTTAATCTGAAACTAGAAATATACGAACCAACACGTCCTAGTAGTGGTACATGCCTAGATAATTTTCTCCACAACATATCAGGCTGCAAAAGTGAGGTCTTGGAGCTAGGTGTGTCTGACCACACAGCCCAACTTATGAAGTTCCCGGTAAAACAAAAGTGTATTTTACCATATTATTATGTATATAAACGGGATTACAGCATGGAAAATATTAACCTTTTTAGAAAACATATCGCCAGTCTCAGTTTCTCCGAAGCTTATGAATCTGATGACGTAAACAAATGTTTTAATTCTTTTTTTGAACTGTTTAAATTAATATATGATCTCTGTTTCCCAATTGTCAGACGTAAAATTTCTACAGTTACTAAACCAAAGTGGATCACACGCGGAGTCAAGCGTTGTAGTAGAACTAGACGATCATTATTGTGGAAATATAGACTGACTCGAGACACTGATTCAAAAATGGCATTCAACATTTTCTCGAAAAGATATCAAAATGTTATCAAACTAACACAGAAAGCTCAGAATACTTATTATATTGGAACAAGCACCAACAAGTCGAAGGCAACTTGGAAAGTTATTAAATCTATAAAACCTAACATTCCTAAAAATAACATAAATGCGATTAATGTAAATGACAATTACATAACAAAACCCAAAGAGATAGCGCAACAATTTAATGACTATTTCGTATCCTCAGTCCAACCGAATTCTAACTATTCAAAGTCAAATGTTTTTAGCACAGCAAGATCGCTTAAATCCATTTTTATGTCACCGACCGTACCAAGTGACATAATTACAATAATAAATAGTCTTAAAAATACAAATAGTACAGGCTATGATGATATTAGCACCGGTGTAGTAAAAAAAGTCGCTCTTATTATAGCGCCCATATTGAGTGACATTATAAATAAAAGTATACAGAAAGGCACTTTTCCCGATAAGCTAAAGATTTCAATAATAAAGCCATTACACAAAAAAGACGATAAAACAAAAGTTACCAATTATAGGCCAGTTGCACTGATACCAATTTTTTCTAAAATTTTTGAGAAAGTTTTTTATAACAGCATTAACAGTTATTTAGAAGCGAATAATATCTTTTGCAATGAACAAATGGGCTTTAGAAAAAATAGAACCATTAATATGGCTATTTATAACTTTCTAGAAAAAATATATCATAACATGGATAACAGAAAACCAGTGATGGCGATGTTTATGGACATGACCAGGGCGTTTGACTACGTAGACCATAAAATGCTATTAACAAAGCTCGAAAGATTTGGTATCCGAGGTAACGTGCTTAATCTGATAAAATCTTATTTGGAGAATAGAAGTCAAATTACACAAATTAGTAAAGTAAATGTAAAGACCAAAACTGAGATGGTATACTCCTCTAGCTCTAGATTACTGCCATGTGGTGTACCGCAGGGTTCTGTGCTAGGACCGTTACTTTTTATTTGCTATATTAATGACTTTCCCCAAGTAATCAAACATCATATGTCACTATTTGCCGACGACAGCACTGTTATTTATAATTTTGGTACTACAAAAGAAATAGAAGAGCATGTAAACAATAGCCTTATTCCTATTATCGACTGGTTAAATTCTAATAACCTTAAAATAAATCTAACTAAAACTAAAGTAATGAATTTCAAAATTAGACATAAAGAACAACCACAGTTTCAAATAAACTATAAAGGGAATGACGTACTTGAATCTAGTGTTACGAAATTTCTTGGACTACATATTGACAATGACATGACATGGAGGACTCAAATTGAAAGTGTTTGTGGAAAGCTGAGTAGATTTTCATATGCTCTTTATATGCTGGGTAAAATTGCCAATAAGACTGCCCTACTAGCAGCTTATCATGGTTACGTCGCCTCAGCTCTACGGTATGGCCTCATATTCTGGGGTAATGCCCCTAAGGTTCAAGAAGTACTTGTAGCACAGAAAAAATGTATCCGAGCTATTTGTAAAATAAAGCAAAAAGAATCTTGCAAGCCACATTTTCATGACCTAAAAATATTAACTTTACCGTCACTCTATATTTATGAAGCCTGTATTTTTATAAAACACAACATACATTTATATAGATTTGTAGAAAGTAAACGGCGCTCAAAAAAGCTGCAGGTGTTAGCAACAAAAACACAATTCTATAGCAAAAGCTTTTATGCAATGGCTCAAAAACTATATAATAAGTTACCAGGACAAGTTATCTCAAGTGTGAGCATTAATGAATTTAAAAGAAATCTATTCAAATTGTTAAATAACAAGGTGTATTATTCTGTTGACGAATATTTAAATGAAAAATTTTAATTTTAATTCCTTGCCAAATCCAATCTGATAAAAGGTTATGTGACATACGAAATGATTTTGTTAATCTTGAATTGTTGTATTGTCTTGTCTTGTTGTATTATTGAATTAGTGACATTGTTATTTTTTCGTTTTTTTACTTTATTTGAATGATGATTTATAATTATTGGGATTTTACTTTTAATGGCTTAAATGTATCTGTTTTAAAAAAGGACCTTTGATATTTTGTATGCCTTTTGGCGGGACACAGCTCGGATCTAATCTATTTTATTATAACATCTTCTGTATGTATGTACCCTGTGTTCACGAAATAAATTAATTTGAATTTGAATTTGAATTTGAATTTGAATAAACTACGAAATTCTTGCACTTCTTTCTCTCCAATATCGATTCCTCAATCTGTTTCTAATTTTCCCTTATAATTTAATAAAAACTGCTTTGTATTTAAGAGTCCACATGGTCATCAATCAGCATACGCAGGTCATGGATCGCATCCATCATCAGTGGTGGTACGACCTCACAGTCAGGGTCCGCCACCGTCCTCGGAAAATTATGACAATGACAACTGGCCTCTTTCTGGCGCTCCACTTGGCACCGAGTAAGTACTTAAGAGGTTATTTCTACGCTATTTTTAGTATGTCAAAAAGTTTGCCAACTTCCACCTAAGAATTACTCATCCAAGAGAGTTTTAGAATGCAGATTTTATAAATTTGAATTTTTGACCAATCCAAATGCAACCAAAAAAAAAAAAAAATTTTTTTGCAAATCCGAAAGTTGTTTTTCAAATTTTGCGCATAAATGTAATTGATTAACATTTCACCCATAACGATTAAAGCAACTTTCGTAGAAATGCCATAAAAAATTACATTTGTCAGTTCTTTTAGTCATTAATATAGCATTTAGACCATCATCACACTATCAATACATCATAATTATTAAGTGAAAGTTAAAGGTGTGAGGGCACTGAGAACTAGGGGGATCTTCTATAACAGATTAAACGCTTATGGGTTTGGCAGAGAACGAAATAACTGTTATTTAATATCTCAGCTGTCGTGAATAAATAATGTAAGCAAAACCTAGCCTTATTTCTTGCAAACTGCAAACATATTATTCAAAATGAAACAAATTATATTGCAAACATAAAACCCTGTCTATAACAAATAAAAAAATTCGCACCTACCACTGTTGGTCTCTGCATCACCCAATGTTTGGTAGAAAATGCATATGGCATTAAGTCCACCAATGCACATTTGCGTGCATAAAGTATTAAATGAATAAATAAATAATATAGGCTACAATAAATATATCAGAGCAAGAGGATGATGATGAACTGGCCAAAGAAAAAATATAATTTGATTGTTTTCCACAGCTACATCATAGGAGACATCCATCGTAATGCCATATCAAACTTCAAGCCGGCACTGGGTGACGCTAACGATATTAACGCTTGGGGACTCGGTATGGCTCCAGGTAAGGAAACTGCAATTTGATCTATAGATTGACTACTATCAGCCTCCGTAATCAGAAAGTCTTTAAATATAGTCTTAATTACTAAAATTAGTCCTAGTCTTGAGGATGGTACAAGAATTTGGTAATGTGAATATTACTTTTTAGATCGCTGTAAATGAATGGCTTTAGGTTATAGTTAAACTGAAAGAAAACACAAACCTTTTATCTATCAAATTAAGAATTTTTATATCCTGTGGAAACTTCTAAAGTTAGAAAATAAGAGTTTTAAAAAATAATTCATATTTTAGGACCATCAATGAACGTAGGAGAATACGCAGCAAGTAACATGCCCCAAAGTGTGGCAGCATCATCTAATGTACCTCAGAGAGTAGCGGTCAACAATGCTGGAAGGTAAGCAATTGTTTGATCTGTCACCGCAACATTAATATGGCCCATTTCAGTCAATGTCAGTGCACTAATTAGGAAATGATTTTATCACCCATTGAGAGCTAAACACCACATTTTACTACTTGACCATGGTCGTTAAGAATTTTTGAATGAAATTATTATAAGGTCCAATTAAACCTATTTAGTAGATGTAAATTATGATTGTAGAAAACAACGACTCATAAGCTTGATGGTCTAGAGACCTACTTAACTCGTAAAGCGAAAAACAATAAAATGCTTTAAAGGCGATAGGCATATGACCCTCCCACGTCAATTTTGATCTAGGTTGACGATGCACGATGAATATGGTAACGATGAAAGTTATGATAGTTCTTCTGTTCTATTCTTTGGAAACTTTGTCATAAAAATAGAATTAATTTTTTTTATAAACAGTAAATGGTGGCCTTCATGTACATTGTAAAAGAAAATTATTTAAGAAGAGTAACCGTGGAATTTCTTGCCGGCTCTCCTCCATAGGAAACGACCAATTCGAACCGTGCACTTATCTCCTGATGTTTCACAAGTGCAAGGTTTATGTGAAATTAAATATGTTAATATAGGAAAAGAATATATGGAATGAGCTGATTATATCATTTCATATTTATTTTTCAGACCCCTAGGACCACCGAATCCGTACTATCGAAATAACAAAAAAACAACGCCTAAAGATCCACTGTCAGCTGAAAAGGAAGCATTGGTAAGTTAATAACAACTTCAACGCAAGACGCGGTTGCTGAATTAAATTTACGATCACTAGTTCTCAACTTTTCAAGCATAGGCAATTTCCCAGGCATTTAAGTATTGATGGGATTTCTGAAGAGGATGATTGTGATAACAATCTTTTTGATAATATTTAGTTTTATAATATAATTAGTAAGTAAGCTTGTCGAAAGTTCAAAAAATTCGGAGCTCAGCGAGACGACGGCGACGTAAGAGAAAATCCAAAAATTCCAAGCCCTTCATATATTTCTCACAGCCATGTATGTATGTAACCGATATTTATTTCATTGAGTCAGGTTCATTTAGTAAACATTCTAGGCCATCCACGATCATACCAGTTTCAACGTGTACCACTGATTAATCTGGAGGCCTAGCACTGAAATAATATTAAAATAATACTGCTTTATGAGCTGGTAGTTGGCCCCCTGTACCTTTATGCTCATTAGTGATAATCGGATGAGCAGTGACGTTTAAAACATTATTTCACTAATATAAAGCAAGCTTTATTGAATTTAAAAGATTTTTTATAAGTTATTTTTAGAAAGTGGATGTTTTGATCATTGTCGTGAATATATTGATTGAATTTAATTTACTACTGGTAGAGTTATGTAACAGAAACATGCAGTGAATGCACAGAACAGAAGGCTTGCTTTTATTCCTTTAAGTGGCAATAGAAGCACCATGGTGAATTTTTATTACTGAATTTCGCAGCACCTTCTTCACATAACCTATCCATTGTGTAATTATTAGAATGTGTAACGCTAGCAAACGTTTCATAAAACCATAGTCCTTATCGACTCATACTTTCCCTTTTTTAGGGTTCCATAACCAAAGGGTTCCCCTATTACTAATCCTCCGCTGTCCGTCTGTCTGTCAGCGGGCTGTTTCTCATGAACCGTAATAGGTAGACAATTGAATTTTTCACAGATTGTGTATTTCTATTGCCATACTATTGCTATAATAACAAATAATAAAAATAAAATAAAGTGAAAAAATTAAGGGGGTCATTACAAGAAACGTGCTTTTTCGGAGTTTTTGTTAAATATTGTAAGGTGGTTCAGAACCCTTCGTGTACAAGTCCGACTCGCACTTGGCCGGTTTTTTTAAATATTCGTGTCACTTTCTATACGGCCTTGTTGAAAAGTCAACAAAAGTTTGTTGGTGGAAATAGCTCTTGGATGGTGCAACTAGGATCATTTCTATTTGAATGTAAATTTTGACATTTAAAAGTGTCGTTTAATTGCCTACTTAAAATAAAATAATTTGACGTTATCTACCTCCAATGACCCAGATATACATGTTTTTCTTTTTGTAAAAAAGTTTTTATTTCTCGCTTTTTAGTGGGTAGTTTGTGATTTATCTAAATTACAATAGCCTTATCTAAACTGCTCATCAGCTTTTACAAAATATTGCTTCTCCTGATGCAGGGATGTTAATCGTTGAGGAGTTCTCCAGGTACTTAACTATCAGCTCCACTTCTCCATATGCATTGTGATGAGCATAAATTGCATTGCAACAATATTAAAGTAATTGAATCGCAACCCGTGAAATACTTATTATTGAGTAATTCCGGTGGCCATTTGTGGTCTTCATCATCAGTTCCACTTCACCAAATGGTGCTTTCCAAGAGCAACTGCACGAATTACTATAAAAAATCCAAATCGCTATAGGTTTGCCTATAATAACAAAGAAGGTGGACTACGACCGAATCCCGATTTGAAGTGTTCCCACGATTTCTCTTGGATCCCATCAGATCAGATACTAATTTCCTTGTCATGGTATCACCCTTAGGATATCTCCTTTCCAACAAAAAGAAGAATCATCAAAATCGGTTCATAAACGACAAAGTTACGGTCGAATTGAAATCGAAAACCTCCTCCTCTTTTTGAAGTCTGTTAAAAATCATTGTCATTCATGAAGGCCCGCTTATTTTTACGTTTCAATAACGAAGAAGATCTCTCACCCCATCTATCTCAATATTTTCAGATTCGGGCAGCATCGATAGCAGCTCGGGCGCCACCTTCTCCCGTCAGGGACGAGATACTGAGGGTATCTGCAGTCAAACTGAAGGAGACAAACCGGATCAAGGCAGAAACAGAATTAGTTAAACATCAGCAACAGATTTTGTCTGCATTGGATCCAGTAAGTTATAATATAGAGGAATTCTTTGACCTTTCTGGTATTGAAAGTTGATAATAAATAGCAAACTTTCTTTTGAGATATTATTCAAATAGATTAGTGCTTGTATGTTTGATCTATAGTAAAAGTGTTTTACGAAATTAAAGCGTTGTAATTATTTAAGTATCAAGTTTATTAAGGTATAATTAATTCTATAAATCTTGATGGTTGGTGGTTCTACTTTCCATAAAACCAGTTTTTTCTTTCACTCAGTTTATTGTTTGAAATGAAAACATCTCGACATACCTGTTCATAAATAGGTGTGTTAAGAGCGTTTATACAGAAAATGAGCAAGTTCGCAAATAACTGTCAAATATTTCGCTGTTTTTATTAATTTGGCAATATTACTGTATGGAAATAAGAAATATGGCTAACTAGTGAACTAAAATATTGATAATGATATGCAATAATTAATATTGTAACACCGAATATTTAGTTTTAGATGTAAAAAAAGAATTTGGAAACTTTCCAAGTGCCCTGCATAACACTAAAATATTATTGTGTCTTGGACATCAGTGACATCGATGAAGGAAAATATCGTGAATAAACCTGGACTTAAAATTAATATAAATCTGAAAGCGCCAATCCGCCACGAGTAAGCGTGGTGATCAATGCTTATGCCTTCTCGGTATAAGAAGAGGATTGTGCCCTGCAGTGTGTCAATATAGGCTTTTATTATAATTAGTTTCTGGTCGACCGAGCTGTGCTCTGATGAAAATTCGTTTTCTTTAGATTTTTCGCCCCCGTAAACCCCTATATTGCAACTTTCATCGAAATTGTTAAAGCTGTTTTAAGGAACGTGATTACAAATATACAGTATGTTAACTAACAGAGGGCGTTCCGTTTAACCCGCAATAATATAGCGTTCATACAAAGAAATCAAATTATTAACATCGAAAAAAAAAGTTTTATTTTATTATAAAATATTCACAAAAATATTAAATTGATAAATAAAATAATACAAAAATGAAATAATCGTAAAAAATATTAAATTGATAAATAAAATAAAACAAAAATGAAATATTCACAAAAAATATTAAATTGATAAATAAAATAAAACAAAAATGAAATATTCACAAAAAAATATTAAATTGATAAATAAAATAAAACAAAAATGAAATATTCACAAAAAATACTAAAATGATAAATAAAATAAAACAAAAATGATATAATATAGTTTTATTTTATTATAAAATATTAAAGATATACTTTATACACGCGTACTTGTCTTTCAACATGGAAAAACAAGTGCGACAAGTGCACGTGTACAGAGTGTTTCTATTACGTATCAATTTAATATTTTTTGTGAATATTTTATAAAAAAAAATATAATAAATTAAAAAATATGTATTTAATACGTATTTTTTTTGCGTTTATGAACGCTTTAGTATTGCGGATTAGCGGGAACGCCCTCTGTTAGTTAACATACTGTGTATACAAATGAATATTGCTTATTTAATAGGATAGGATGTACTTGAAACGTACATAGTAGCCAATTTAAAAAATTACTTTCCAGGAAACGATAGCAGCAGAGAAGTTCTACGGAACACTGGTTGACACAGTGGATGGGCTGCTGAGTCAGATGGGAGCTAACGATCTCGGTTGTCGAGAGAGGGCCGTCTGCGCATTGTACGGGGACCCCTTCAAGCATACGCCATACAGTAACTTAGTCTCAGGTCATCTTAGCAAGTAAGTACAGCGCTGAATATTTAGATAGTCACAAGAATATTATTATGAAACTTATACACGATGTAAGGATATCCACGAGCAAATTGTTACCATGAATTCAGTACATGATTCTATACAAATCAGGGTTGACATTTTTCGCCGGTTACTAAAAAATAAAAGCTGTGCCATACATTTTGCCGGTGTAGGTATGAATCATGTACTGAGTTGGTAAGAATTTGCGCGTCGATGTTTCTTCGTATATAAAGCGATGCATACTATCTTGTAATGTTAGGTTTACGTTGATTGAATATATATATTTTTTTTACCAATAACTAAGCAAAACACGTCTTTCTGCATATTCATTTCTGGTCAAGACGCTAAAATTTTAGTTCCTTCCATTTCCAACTTTTGACTCGTATCCCACTGTCTTTCAAATCCAGTCACGCACTTAAAAACTACCTAGCATACCTACCCTAGCACGGTAGGAAGGACCATGACGTAGGCAATTTTGCGCAATTATTCAAGTAATAAAACTAGGGTCTTATTTGACTTGAATCATTGCGCTACATACTCACATCATTCGTGCCACCATTAATTTAAATGACACAAGTCATCAATGTTCCTCCCTATTTGCTCACGACTACTCCATGTGGCGTGGAATGACGGTAACTGTGCAAAATGACAGTAATCCACGCGACTCGTGTCATTACCATTCGTCATTCGTCACGGGTTGTAGTCATTACAAGGTTTAGTGACTTACTAATGATTAAGAACGCTTTGATAGTAAAACGATTTCGTTTAGCTGGATTACTCTCGACATTTTTACCCGACTATGGCAAAGCAAAAAGAAGGGTTATGACTTTGACCGGTATGTTCAGCTGTTCCCTCACAATTTCTAAACTGCTCTTCATAATTTGACAAATGAGGTATCGTTGGAAGCGAATTGATTGTCCGCTGGTTTTAGGCTATGTTACGTCACATTAAACTGAATATCTCTCTAGAGAACATAAAGCAATGAACAAAAAACATATTTAAATAAAATGAAAATTATAAAAATTTAAACCCAACTACGACAAAAAAGTCAACTAAAAAGGTATTTAATAAACAATACATCATAGATAGACGCACGTGTTAGGACATAAATCAAACAGATTACATGTGACTCCGGATTTTGAATTTGTTGGTTTTAGATAAAGTCAATAATCACTGGTAAATTTAAATAGCAAAGTATCTACTCGTGGACGAAACAAAACCTTTTCTGAGACAACTTTTAATTTAGAAAGTACTGTTTTGTAAAACGTGATTGAAACAAACTGTTTTGCAGTTTGTCAAATACTGATTAATGCAGTTTTGTATTTTTTTTTTGGGAACAAAAATATACCAAACAAAATGACACTAACAGTATTCTAAGAAATTCTACTAACCAATAAAACACGGACAAAAATAATATTGATAAATTGACGATTCAGATTTTCTTGTGGTTCGATGTTTACATTCCCTTAACCAATGCTATCCACCAAAATATATTCTGGCAGTAATGATTCAGAAACAAGAATGACGTTATTAGCGCGACCGTAATCAGACTGTGTATTATAAAAGCATTATTTTAATGTTAATGATCTGTCTTGACATAAATTCCAACTGATCTAAAAATCGATGTGGAGTACCAAATGTGCATTCTTCCATGAGTCAAGTTCAGGAAAATCTATTGGAATATTTAGAAGATTATTCTTACTAGTATTTACAAGGTCCCAATGTTTCCCTCATCTAGCTATTCTGTTACTTCCTCGTCATCGTTAATAACCATAATAATATAGCCTTTTATTCAGATCCATATTACAATTAAATGACAAAATACATAGAAAACTTAAGTTTAATGTTAATCTTAATCTAGTAATTTATTTGAGTTTTACTTATTTTCTGTAGATCTGTTTGCCAGTCGACAAAGGCCTCCTCCAACCTTTTCCACTCATGCCTTTCTTGAGCCACTCTGCTCCATGTGACGCCTGCCACTTGTCTTAAGTCGTCCTCCCATCTTTTTTGTGGTCTACTTCTTTTCCTTTTACCTTCTCTAGGATATCATTGTGTTACAATTTTGCTCCACTTGTCTTTTCCTCTTACCATATGCCCTGCCCATTGCCATTTAAGCCTTCTAATTTTGCATGTTATGTCTATAAGCTTTGTTTTGGTTATTATTACACGGTTTCTCAGTCGGTCTGTCTTTTTCACATTCATCATGCTCCGTTCCATTGTGTATTGGCATGTTGCAAGTTTTCTGATCGTGTTTTGTGACAAGGTCCATATTTAACTGCCGTACATGAGAACTGGTATATTGCAAGTATTAAATAGTTTGCTTTTATATTCATATGCAGGTTTTTATCTTTCATAATCTCTTTCAAACCCCAGTACCTTCTCCAGCCATTAGTTATTCTTCTTTCAACTTCTTTGCGCATCGGATTATCATCTGTTATTAACTGTACCAGGTAAATATATTCATCTGTATAATAAATTTGATTATTTACTAAATTTATAGTACTTCTCTCTCCGTTTGTCATTACTCTTGTTTTTCCGGGTTCAGTTTTAACCCTACCTTGTCGCTTTCCGTTGCCAGTTCGTTTACCATTTTTGTTACGTCTTCTGGGGATTTTGCAAATAACACAATTTCTACTGTGAATCTCAAGTGAGTTAACGAGACACCATCTACATATGTATCGAGATTTTCCCAATTAAGACCTCTGAATATTGATTCTAGTACCGCCGAGAGTAATTTTGGTGACAGGGGATCTCTTTGTCGTACGCCTCTGCCTACTCTGAAAGTTTCGCCTTACTTTTCTAGTTGGATTCTCGCAGTACTCTGCCTGTACACATTCTTTATTAAGCGGATGTATTTGTGTTCAATTCCTTGTTCTTTTAATGACTCCCATATCTTTTCGTGAAACAAAGAATCGAATGCTTTGCTATAATCGATAGATGCAATGTAGTAGGTTGTATTCTTTATACTTCTCCATAGCTTGGCGTACTACATAAATGTGGTCAATCGTTGAATAGTCTTTACGAAAACCCGCCTGCTCAATGGGTGTTCGTCTAATATTTTCTCAATCCGATTTAGTAAGATCTTGGCAAATACCTTGTATATGTTGAACATAAGGCTGATAGGGCCCTGGTAGTTCCCTACCAGCCATATTATTGTATTCATATGTGTTTTTGTCTATCTATCAAATTTATTTGCGTTTTGCTATCATGATAACGTAAATTTAATCTAGTCTGACATTGGTACGATTTTCATATTTCCAAAACCGGTCGTTTATTAGTTCTTTATTAATAACCGAATATTTCTTCACTAGATGCCGCAAAAGTATATCTTACTAGCTATTTGCCCAATTTTTATACAAATAGATTTTTAAGAATTTTAATTGCCTCTCCAATGCTCTCATTTCAATCGCCTTTAAGCTTTGGGCTTTCTATGAATATAACTTATATAACTAGTTTGATTCTGGAACTGACGTAAATATTTAAAACCTTAAGAGCATCGATAGACATTATTTAAATAGGCAGTTTGATATGCCAAATTTTAAAATTTAAATTACTTTATATTGAAATTTATGACTATTTTTTATGGCAATGTAATGTGAGAGGGCTTTTGGTCCAGTGAGCCAATGAATAATTTTAATTAAATAATGCGCACGTGTTTTTTTTAGAATTAAATACTTAGGTACTTAATTTAGACCATCCAAAGATTGTCTGTAAAAGATCGCGTTGGCAATATGGCCCCCGATTGTCTCACTGCTCTTGGATGCATTATTTATTAATTTCTTTAAAAAAAATCTTATCAACAATACTGTCGTACCTATTCATACAGCTATTTTTATATATACAGTTACAGTAGATCATGCCAACACCAGGATTAAATGACGAAATATAGTAATTGCATAATTATAATTATTGTGAACGACTCTTGAAATAACATTGTGAATTTTCTTTTTCAGAGATTCCAATGAACTCGTTCCAGCAGCAGACAGCACAATGGCTATACACTACTACAGATACGTGCAAGCAGCTCGCGAAGGTCAAGAGCAGAAAGACTGTCTAACAGCATACCCGAACTGCAATATAGATTTCAATAGAAATAGAAAATGAAACCCATTCATTGATTTAATTTATTGCAAAACCTTTATGCATTTCAAGTTTTGCTAATAAATTATGCATTTCAAGTTTTTCGAATAAATTATGCATTTCAATTTTTACAAATTATAATGCAATTCAGTTTTCGCAAATACTAAGCTAAATGTTAGGCGTGCTAAAAATGTTAAATATTCCACATATTTAACATTTTTAGCACGCCTAACATTTCCAAAAATTAGAAGGTTTGTTCATCTCTAACAATTTTATCACAATTAAAATAGTCAACATTTCAATTGATACCAATAATTTGTTACGAAGGAGGTGTATTTAAATAATATTTTATTTATCTTGGAACCTTGAAAACAATGCTAAATTACGTTAGTAATTCTTGAAATTAAATTAAGAATATTAATTTAAAAACAAATACCTACAGAACGCCACCTGCTACGGATCCTGACATACTCCATGTTAGGATCGTAGCAGGTGGCGTTCTGTAGCTTCTCCCTATGGGAAGAAGGCGTGAGTTTATGTATGTATGTATGTACCTACAAAATGTAAGTAATTAATAGTATTTTTCAAACTAATTCCAATACCCTGCAATATTTCGCTGTCCCCGGCGAATAAAAAATATAAAAAAAGGAAAAATAAGAAAAAACAGTTTTTTGTGAAAACCTTATTAATAGGTATACAAAGCGAAATTATTGAAATATAAAAAAGTGATTTTTTACATTCATTAAAAAATTAATGAAAAATTGACAGAGTTTAATCGGACCTCTTAATATCGAATATGCAATAACCTTAAAACTATCGTAGTAGCACATTACCATTTTATTCGCTGGGGACAGCGATTCGATCTACAGTGGCATAATCTGAACAATGTTATCGATCAAACTATTTTGAAATTAATTCATATTAAGCAATAAATCTAAATTATTGTAATTAAGTATGTGTAAATGAGCCATGTTTTTCTATTATACCTTAGTTATACTATCTGTATAATATTTACTTTTATGGTCAATAAATTGAGCCCACAAAGGACAACGAAAGTGCTTTACAATTTTCCGAATGGTATTAGCTGTCCTTCTCTTACTATTCTATATAGAAAAGAACTATAAATATAAACAATAAATATACTATTTAGCACAGGACAGCGAATACTGAACTTTATCGAAACCTATTCGGGCCTAGCGGTAGAATTATTTTGTTAGTCGACCTCACGATTTCTTCACCACTCTAAGATTGAATGTCGCGCATCATAATCAATTTCCCGCTGCTAGGACACAGGCCTCCTCTCTTCGAGAGGGAGAAAGACTTGCACGTCATAAAATGACAAGGTTCGCTCATCTGTCAAGGCATCCACGCTAACTACTCTTAACTGTCACGCCGCTACGCTGGTGGTCCCGGGACCACCCAGAAGCGTGACCACTTGAGATTAAAATGATGAGTTCCAACCTTAGTGAAGTTTAAATTTTCGGGGGATTGTTGTCAAATATGGTAAAGGAATTACGAGATCAACTACGCCTACTGTTAAGTTACTACAGAAGTTTATATTGTTAGTTATTTATTACATGTGCATTTACTAAGAGGTTTAGTTATGACAGCTAAGTCCAAAATATAGTTTTAGTAGCAAGACTTTATTTATTCCTAATTTTTAAGTATTTATTAACTGCAGACTGGCTTTGATTCGATTCATATGGGAATATCGATTTTATTTCTAATTTCTTAGGATACTTTTTTGCGCATTGAATTTGACGGTTGTCTATGTCACAAAAACTTAAAAACTAGAAAAATTGAACAAAATAAACTATAAATTATTTCACAAAACAAAAGGTTCTTATTTCAGTAGGGAGCTTGCACAATGAAAACTATTTTAAAATTCTCCACCGTCGAATTAAAGGACAAAATAAAATATTTAGGTCTAAAATATTTGAACTTTCTCTCTATGAATCACTCGAAGGCAGTCGGTTTGAATCAATTAATTTATATCTTTAGTTGTAGTACCACCAAGTCACTAGGACATTAGTATTTATTTATTTAACTTAAAGAAAAATTGCTCATTGAATTTCAATTAATTGAATCATAAAAAAATTAACACAAATATTTTTATATAATTATTGTATTAATTCTTGTATAATTGTTGTAATTGTATTTATATTTTTTGTTAAATATATTATAAAAAATTTATATTGTTTTATTTAATTTCTCGACTGTCTAGTCAGAGCATGTCGAAATCGGCGCATATACCTGTATCACTTTCAGCCTGTACCTATCAGTCAGTTCCAAAACAAGGTACCCGTTTCGACACTATTGATTTCCTGCTAGTGAGTTTCTTGTTATCCAGAAACCCGACACCGCCTTGGGAGAGCTAATCACCTTTGCGGAAGTAGAATAGGTGCCCTGACTCCAGGATTATCGTGTCCTCCCCCTGTCTTCGGACTTCACATAACCCCAGCATATGCCAGTTAATGCGACCTAATTCTACTTCAAGTTCGGCAAGGTGATGATCTTTTTGTGGAATTGTTATTAGTGTTTATTTTTTGACAGTAGTGACTACCTTTTCTTCTATATCTTTTCTTTACGATGTGATTTTATATTTTTTTTACAAAGTTCGTATGTATTTTATACCAAAATCAATATGCATGTTGTAAAGCGAAGATTGTGTTAAATTTTGGAACCTAAGCAATTTACAATTTATTACCTGAAGAGCTTCGTTTTGTATACCGTAATGACGTAGTTTACGCAAAAGCGTGTCATGATGCACGCAATCAAAGGCTTTGGAGACATCACAGAAAACTCCAATAGCATTTTGTATGTTTTCCCATGCTTTTAATATTTGTTTCAACAGAGCAACACCCGTATCTGTTAGTCGAACGATCTTTTGTAAAGCCATATTGTTCATTATGAAGGAGGCTATTTAATCAAAACGACTCCGCAACTGCTTAAGTATTAACTTTTCAAAATATACGAAAGACAGAAATAGGCCTGAAATGGCCAACATCATTTTTATTACCTGATTTAAATAATGGAATGACGTCTTCTCTTCATGAGGTCAGGAAAAGTTCCTAAATCAACAATACATTTATTGAATGTATCAGCTACATATCGGGCTACGATGTCTATTATATTACTTAAAAGTTTAATAAACATGCCCAAGTTATCACCAGTGTTTTTAGACACAAGTGTGTTAAAAATATTAACTACATCACGAAGCGTTACATGTTTCGCTCGCTTCGGAATACTTCGGATCGCATCGTTCGCTTGACCAACAATAGTTCTCCGGCACAATACGTCATTGTAAACTTTTTTTATTTTCATTGACTTAAAGGAGAAAATACTTTGGCACATTATCAAAAAAAAAACTGCGTTGTTTAATTTTACCATAAGTTTTAATGTTACCTTAAGTTATAATAAAAACAAACAGTACTTTTCGGTTGTTTTGACGAAATGACACATGCCGCTGGTTTGACACACCTTTAGTGGTTTTATTGTATTTTCCAAACAACTGTTGATCGATGTACTTACAATCGAATAATATTACTAGAGATAATCGAAACTGTGAGCCGGAGGCGCTGAAGCCACTTCAGAAAACGATTTATAAAACGGATGATTTTTTTTTTTTTGCTGCATTGTTCTGGCAACAGATTTGGAGAAGATGGTAGGAGCTAGCCAAGTGGACTTAGAACAAGCCCTACCACCAACCAAACCGAGCAGAAAATGTTGCCCCCGCTGGGAATCGAACCCAGGACCTCTGGGTCTGAGGAAGATGATCTTACAATTACTCCACAGAGACGGTTATTTTAACCGTTTGCGTAAAAATCGAAATTGAATCTATTTATATGCCCAGTTTGGCAATGAAAAATGTTACCATTGGTAAGCGAAACGATTCGTTTTAATTTATAGGAACCGAACATTAGTAGTGTCAAAGCATCCGTCCACGACATAAAGTGATCTCATTTGTTAAAGCTAATCTGTAATGTAACGTAATTGCAAATTATGAATTATTTAGTAGTGCATTATTATTCCTAAATTATACTAATATGAACTGCAAAAGCTGCCACCTATTCTACTTCTACGAAGGTGATCAGTTCTCCTTAGGCGGTGTCGGCTTCCTGGTCAACAAGAAACTCACTAGCAGCGTTGTGGAAATCAATAGTGTGTCTACACGAATACCTTGTACTGAAATTGATTGTACTACCTGAAAGTGACTGAAAACTAAGCGATGAAAGTGTCATTTATTTCAATTAAACCATTTACAGGCACTTTTGAATTGTCAAGGGGTCGGCTAGTTACCCGTTACATCATTCATGTTGAAATTATACATGTGAGAACAATGTAGAAAGACGTGCACGTTAAAAGAGTCCGTATTAAAAAAATAAAACAAGCCGTGGCAGCTAAGAGACGACCAGTCCCAACTGACGGCGCTTGTTCACGAACATGACGCATGGATCATCACCATTTAGCTCAACCATTTTGAAGGGAACTTAACGACCCAACACACACCAACGAACCATTTGAGTGAGCATAACATACTCTCAACCGCCAGAGCATATTCAAGTCAATAAAAGGGTTTTCTATTGTGTTCCATAACTTTCTTATTCATAATCTATAGTGCCATTTTTTTTTTTGTCATAATTATCATTATTGTCAGAATGGTAACTTGCCCGAATTTAATGTCACATAATATAACATGCCAAAAAATTGAAATCCCTAAATACAATATCCCCTAAATTTTTTTGTCATAAATATTACAATTAATAATATACAAAAGACTTAAAACCGATTTCAATAAAATTTATAAGTCCTAAATTGAAATTATTTAATGTTTATTTATTCTAATAATGTTTAAACAATTTTTTATTACAAAGCTTTTGCTATGAACTTCTGTCAGGCGTTACGTAGATACGAGTCAGGTATACATATATGAGAGCGGGCAATATTTATTCTTCTACCGACTTGTTTGGAGGGGTTCCATACTTGAAATCAAATTTCGTAAGATCGAATAATACTTGCTCGAAAACGTTAACTCGATAGTACTTGTAATCGATAAATTAAGAGTGCGACAGTTCACTACCTCGATGCATTAAAATCTCGAATATCTTTAAGCTCGAATCATTGACAGCGCAAAGGGCCACTATCTCGAAACATCACACATCTCGAACGACCATCTAATCAGTTTATAGAAAAGTTTTAAGGATTTTTATTTGAGTACAATTTAATGAAACAATAAAGGTACCTATGCCCATAACTTAAATTATTTGTTATCCTCGACTATGCGTCGTAGGTAATTAAAATGTTTTTTTTTTTTAATGATTCGTCTCTTGCGGGTTCCATAGCACTGGTTCTGCTTCATAATTAACAATGAGATCCAAATTTTGTTCATTGCTCCAGTCCATAATTAGGTACTTCCGACAAAATCAAAATATTATAGGTACGCAAAATACGCGCTTTGATGTGAAGTTATCTGATGTAAGACAAATACGTGCACAACGTAGGCTTTTTAGATATTTACCGATATTTTTAACCGATATATCGATATAAAAAATCAAGTATCAAAAATGTATCAAATTCGATATATTTCCAATAGCAACATCGTTGTCGCCACTACCTAAAACCGTTGGGAATCAGAGCCGTATTTTTATTTTTTAATTTTCTATTTTCAAATTGATTTTAAGGTAGGAATGCAAGAAGTGCCAAAAAATATCGATTTATCGAAATATCGTTTTTTTTTTTTCAATATATCGCTACCGATATTGATATTTTTTTTTATATATCGACACTTTTTGGCACTTCTTGCATCCCAAGCATAACGCTCGACGTCTCGCTGTAAACAAAGAGTGCGCGAAGTGTGGCCAGCAGCACGAACTTTGTCGCGATAAAATCCTTTTATGTGCAGTAACTTACCGACACCCGCGCGAAGGCTTCGAGTTCGCGTAAATGATTCGCGATGTGACGAATATCTTGTCCAGACGTGTCGCGAAAAAGCGAATCTTCGCTTTATCGCGCTTTATTTTTAGCCGTAGCATTAGTAAAGGAGAGTTGTGCAGTCAAATTAAGGGGCAAACGAGTT
The DNA here is from genome assembly GCA_916610215.1 of Omphaloscelis lunosa. NCBI lineage: Eukaryota > Metazoa > Arthropoda > Insecta > Lepidoptera > Noctuidae > Omphaloscelis > Omphaloscelis lunosa. The sequence continues at coordinate 1,727,505 of OU744266.1, read as the reverse complement.
AATAGCGTTGTTGCGTTGACTGGTATTGGTCAAATACGTGTATTCAGCTCAGAACCAATCTTATGTATGCTTCGCGATACTAACTTGCAAAGTAATTAAATTATTATGATAAGACGTTGATGAAGTCCGCAAGAGAATATTAGAAAAAGGAAGATATAACAAAAATTTTGTTTGGGGATTTCGTGTTATTAGAAAACGAAGAGCGTAATCAAACTAAGCTTGACGTGAAGTATAGTGGGCCAAGTACCTATTGAGGTTTTTGAGGAAGACGACATATTGGAGGTAGATCCTAATTGAATTGTTTGTGTGAGATGCACGGGTTCTCGATTCGTTGAGTTGGAGATCGTACCAGAGTATCGTAGCCATAGCTCGTTAGTAATCGGCATCTACTTGCTAGACCGTGGATACGTGGTACGCGGTAGCTCTGGGTAGTATGGTTGGGTCTAGCCTCGAAGCCAAGACCGTAGCGTCAAGGACGACTCGGCATTCCTTCGTGAAGTGCGTATGTGACAATAGGAGCTATGTAATAGCTGTGATTGTTAACCGCGAATGAGTTGTCTGGGGCATTGTTAATTGGTTAATAACTTTGGGTCAATTCTTAAATTATCAGTGTGCATAATAATTACTTGACGTTGTGATCTTGTTCTCGTAACTGTAATTATATAGTCTTCATTTATTTCTGTTGCTTATATATTTAGTAAGTATATATGTATTTATGTATCTTTTATTTAGGATATGTATATATCTGTGTATCTATTCGAGTATATTGTTTACTTATTATTTGCACCAACGACAGCTCCATTTTATGTCCAAGTAAATCACTGTCCATTCTAAGGTTGCCTGGAAGAGATCGCGGAAAGCGATAAGGCCGCCCATTGTTTATTTTTTTAGTGTTTGATTTATTTTTTGTTATGTATTTTTGTGGTGTACAATAAATTATATATAAATAAATAGTAAATAATCCTCAATAGTACCTTTTTTTTGGGTTGGAAATTATAAAAAAAAACTTCTCTCGCTCTGGGTGAAGCGGGGGGCTGTCAGACTCTTACTGACTAAAACCCACCCGTGTTCCTTCAGTTGCCTATATTGCTAGGGGCCACGGTAACCCTTTCGGACATCCCCACAACCCCGGCAGGTATCGGCCCTATCAAACCTCGTTAGTTCTGCTGACATCTCTTTGAAGCACGCGTGGAACACAACGCGCCGTCGACCCGGGCCTGGTTCTTCTCAGACAGCGAGCTACCCATTGCTCACCGTCTGCAAGACCGCGCCTACGGTGGCCGGAAATCGGCCTGCGATTCCCGACGCCCAGGGCGTCTCCTCCTGTGGCTTTGGAAGATAGGCTTTGTTAGGCGGCTAACTTTGTAGCATACCTTTGTAATCTGCTTGCCGCAGTCTGCGGCAAACCGAACTTGGGACCAAAAATGAATGTTAAAGGTTTATGGTTTGTTTTAATTATAAAAGCACGACCATAAATATATTGTTGGTGTGTTAAGACTCCACTGATGATTGCCAGTGCCTCTTTATCCAATCTACTATAAGCGTGCTCTGCCGAATTTAATGTTTGCGATGCAAAACTTATGGGGCGTTCCTCACCATTGAGGTATCTATGCGACAACACACTACCAATGCCGTAAGAACTATTATCCACTACTAATACTAATGGAAGTTCTGGGTTCCTGAAATAGCCTTTTTGACTTTGTTAAAACTGTCGTCATAATCATGCGACCAAATTCACTCTGAATTTTTCCGAAACAACTTATGTAAAGGATAATTGAACTTAAGTTGTAAATAAACTTTGCATAGTAGATACCTAAAAAGACTTAAGATACGTCAAATTATTTGGCCTTGTTGCATTCACGATTGCTTTAATTTTGTTCTCATCGGGATGCAAGCCATGTTTGCAGCTAGCGGGAAGGCTCAGTTCGGCCGCCTACGCTGTCAGGAAAGTAAGACAATACACTGACGTTGATACAGCTCGGTTAGTCTATTTTAGTTAGGTATTCCTAAAGCGTTATGTCCTACAGTAGTCAGCTTTGTGGGAAAGCCGCTGATATTCAAAATTTATTTGTCCTTTAACAACGAGCTGTTCGAGCTATTTACCAGAGCTAGGTACCAGAGTTGCCAAAGTGGCATTGGTACTTGCTCGGATTTAAAACACATAACCTCCTGCATAAGAGGCGAGGCCTTAACCACTGGGCCATCACGACACAGTCATCATGTTCTCTGTATATATTCTTATTTGTATATTTTGTGGATCTATTTACGAGTTAAAAAAATAAAATAGTTATAAATAAGGAGGACAGGTAAGAGAAATAAAAAAATAAACAAAGTGGAGGTCATTCTACAAGTTTTTTTTTTTTTAACTTTAATTAGTTAACTTGCTTATTTACATGATGTTAAACAATAATGTGAACCACCTAGATTCCATACAATTTGATCAGCATACATTTTCTTTCACGTTAAAACAAAACTCCGTAGAATGAGAAATCTAATAAAACACTTGAGTTAGATAAGTTCTTCGAGATGATATGGCTGGAAAGGGATGACAACTAATAGAGAAAAATGGAAGTAAAAACAATTGTTGCCCCGACCACAAATAAATTATCATAAGGGTGGGAGAATGATGGGGATGATGATAAGATAAATTCTTCGAGAACGTATTGAGCTCAAATATAGAATTAGTGTTGTGGAAAACATGTTGAAAATTTTACAACTTATTTTTAAATTTTCCCTCGACCCCTGTACCGTTACATGCATATAAGCACAATGTTAACAAAGAATTTTCACAACAGTAATAAAAGTAGTTTCCCAACAGATATCTTAGCACGAAATTACTTAGTTTGATATACAGAATGTGTAGATGACAGCTTCGTGAAGGGTCTTGTTACACCCTATAAGGACCTACCGAGACAAGATCGCTTTCCTAAACTAAAAGCTGCATCAGTAGTATTCTTGGTCGGCAACGTGGCGGTATCCAGCCATCTTTCTGGTCTGAACTGGTCGGCGTCAGGCCCCCAAGATGGATGACGATGCAAGCCATGCAGTAACAAGATGCAGTGACTACCGGCACGCAACGTGTAATTCTCTAAAAAAAGGTTAAGGCTGACAGCAAATCTAATATAGATAATAATATACAGTGGTGGAAAACTAATTAGTCAGTACCAAGTAAGTAAGATTTTTCTTCAAGGTCTCAAGTCTTCTAATTTTAGTAGTATAATATATTAAATACAAGTCGGTACAGTATGAGAAACCTAGCAAATGGTTTCTTTTACATATTTATCAATAGGTTTTGCTCGCGGCTTCGCTCGCGTGAATGTCGGAATCCCACGGGAATGTACTACCGGGATTAAAAGATTAAAAGGAAGCAATGCGATGATCGCATACCTAATAGCCGAGGAAAAAGTCATCGACTCCTGGTTTAGCGTTGCGCCGCCATCGACCATAATTATTTTGTTACCCGTAATTTTGAATATGTCATGACATCTTTAAAAATATTCATTTAAATTATAATATATAATTGATGTCAAGGCATATTTTAATCTAAATTAACTACCCATTTCTTAAAACATATTTAATTGGATAAGGGTTAATATAATACTGGACAAAATAGCTTCAGAAATAACAATGAAATTTGAATCAAATAAAATTCTGAAAGATAAAAATGGTTACTGTGAGTCATCTTTAAAAGATAGACATTACTATCGAGGACTTTTTGTTAAACTATTTAAGATGTAAAATACTGTAGAAATTTAATTTTATGTAGGTATTTTTTACGGTATACGCGGCGCACGCCAGTATAACTCCCAGTCGGTAAGATTTTTTCCGACATCTTCAACAATCATCGTCATATTTCACGTCATATTTTCGACAAACAAAAGATAGCATAAAGATAAAGTAGTTAATTTGAGGATGTCGAACACGTGTGATTGTGACCATCACAGTTCACATTACGCTCGGTCCCTGTGCTTTGCGAAAAATTATTGTGACCCAAAACTTGTTAAGAATTATTATTGTTGCTGCAACTCAACGCAAAAATAAAAACCACCAACTTACTTAGTTTTACATCTCTGTCTATAGATCTTATTATAGCTGGTACCGTAGTAAACATTCGAAGGCTCTCCTTAATCACTGCTTCCGTATATACTAACTTCCTTAAATCTTCCTTAGTTACGTCTCTATCTGTCTCTAAAAGTTGCATTATTCTGAAAATGACAAAAAATAAAACTATATTTAATATTACAAAATATGCGAAAGGAACTGTCTATCTATCTTTTACCGTTACCCGTCTAAACAACTGAGCCGGTCGGAATGAAATTTGGCAGATATGTAATCAGGGACCCGGAGAAGGACATAAGTTACTTTACATCCTGGATAATTGTATAAAAATTGATAAAATACAAAATTCATACACGTCAAGTGACGGACAAAAGCTATTCAATCAAATGGAATTGTATCGTATCATCATCGGCCTATCCCAGTTAACTGTTGAACATAGACCGCTATAATTGCACGCCATTAGAAACCGCTCTCATTCAGCAGTTTCCAGTCACCCGTTGAAAACCGTCACTCCATCTCATTTGATCCTACCCTTCGTTTGCCGATTCAGGATTCTCATTTAAAAACAAGTCTACCGGGTCATCGGTTATCAGCTCTACTGTCGGGTATATTGCCATTTTACTCATTCTCTGTCAAATCATCTCATTCTTGATTCGATATCTCAGAGAGACTCTAACCAGAGTTAATTTAATTAATAATAGCATTTCTATTTTTCGTTTAATACAAAATATTTGAATTTGAATCGCCCTTTCTATAGCTCGTGAAATAACTTTGAATTTGGGAACAAGCCGTCAGTGACGAACTCGACTCCTTATGTAATACTAGATCAGATGATAAAAGATCTGTCTTTCTTTTCAAGCTTTATCATTATTAGCAGCCTTGTTCCACCCACTGCTGAGTATAGGCCTCTTCACTTTTGCGTCATACTTCCCTAGTCTGTGCCAGTCTCAACCAGGTATTACTCGTAATTTTCCTTTTCTTAATAAAAATGCAACCTACTCTTCAAAAACCCTTTCTTGAACTTTTGGGAATGATCCTATCATTACCAAAATAGTATCCAACGAATGTGCAGTGGTATCGAACGCAGCCACAATAGCAGTATGTAGTTCTTCTGTGATCTCCTGGTCAGTGAAGGAATTTCTAGTTTGCTGTTCCAGCATCAGGTCTAAGAGCGGCTGATATGGCACATCTGTAAACATAAAATCACGCTTGCTTTCCCAGAAGGCTTAGGGCAACGTTGTTCACACACCTTAATAGTACACCCACATTTCGCCAGTTATGTTTAAGTTCCATGTCATTGGGGGTAGCCGATTGCCAGGCGTAAAAGTTCGGACTCCGGGTTGCTACTGAGAAATTTCTGACGGAAAAACTACTAGACCAAAGCAGTAATCAAAATCATTACAAAATGTTGAACTAACCAGAATTTATTTTTATTTGTTCAATAATTTTGGCTGTAAACTGAAATATAGAGCAGAGATGAAGTTCAATAAGAAATTAAATAATACTTACATGTTGACACGGGACGTGTTATCGTTTCATTTAAAAATGATCTCCTTATACGTATTATCTGAAAAAAGACATAGTTTCATTCTAGAAAGTTCTGGGATTTTCGCTGCCTAAAGAACAACTTACCGAATAACCTCATTTTGTGTAATGTGTATCTTCAGAAACCTGCTATAAATTATTTTTAGGGTGCAGACTCGTTGTGACGATCAGGATTTTTTCCTGTTTGTCACACTGGTAATTTTTCTGCACCATTTACCAAATACAAATTATTAGTGCGGTAAAAAAATATTTAACATTTTTATTTTATGCATTTGTCACCGTAAATTACACCGGTATTATTTCCGTTAGAATATAAATACTTAGTCGAAAAATTGTGGATTGCAACAAACCTTTTACAATTTATCGCATTATTTTTCGATACCTATATAGTTTACATATATCCTTGGGAAACCGAAAATTGTGAACTGGTATCAAACTTGCTTGCGACGTAATACTAAATAGCGTCCCTAGCTGCGAGCAACTTAGGAGTGGCACTTGCTCGGTTCGGTTGTTTGGTCACAGTTCTAACCTAACCTACCCTGTTCACAATTTTTCGACAGGTTTGGACAGGTTATAATCTAACGGAAATAATACAGATAGATGATAAACATATTGCCATTTTTAATTATGAGATGCATCGAGTATTAAAATGAAGTCTTATTGAAACAAACATTTATCTCATCGCACTTATTGATAATTACAAGTGGTACATTATGTAAAAATATAACAGGGTGTCTAACTAACAGGAAAAAAAAACGGTAATTCACACTGTTATTTGACGATTGAAAAATCGGCCCTTAGGCCACTTTTACACTAGGACGTTAGCAGCGTGACAGTAGCGCCGCAGAAGCACACGCCTTCACTTTATAAGAACAGCCGCAGCCGCAGTTTAGATCAGTGTGGCGCACTTAATTTAAAAAATAGTAGTAATAATCTTTATTTCTCTGTTCACAAAGGTTCATATAGTTATAATGAATAGAGACAAGAAATATAGCGTTTTGACAAAAATGCGTAAAATATGATCCTTTGCGATAGGCTGGCGTCCATACTAGGAAACCCTGTGTTACGGATCACCAGGCTCTAGCCCCGATTTTAATCTAATTAACATTACAATGGTAAATTTTCAAACTCAAAACAAATTATTCATTAACGACGGGAAAAAAAACAGACATGTTTAAATTAACCAACTAAAAATGACAAGTATTAATAAAAAGAACATCGACAATGTCAATACACAATAGTTGCATAGACAATCAAATTGAGTTTGTATTCCGACACTTGCAACACTGGCTCATTGCCGATTGAGCGAAAGCGGTGGCCGCGCCGCCCGGCCGCGCACTGCCGCCACGCTTCTGTTTATGATATGAAATTCTGACGGTGCAACGGTCGCGCTGCTAAAGTCGCCTTTAAGTATTATTGAAGTTCTAGTATTTCGTTAATTAATTGACGAAATACTAGAACTTCATTACTCACATTTATAGCTGTGTAACGTAATCAAGAGAAGTATAATAAGATATATTCTCCTTGATGAGATCTTTCCATTTGGTAAATATCCTAACGCTATTGGCCTTCAGGACAGAATCGACCATTCTCCTATTAAGTATTGACAATTTATTTCAATTCAATTCATTAACTCTGTAATATACTCCTACCTCATCTGATATTTCATTGACAGTAGTCACCAGTTCAGATTCTTTCTTTGTTTGTCCTAACAACTTGTATATAAAATCGTTATGTAGCCAAATCTTCTGGAATCTTCTCACCAAACGGTACAACATTTCATTGGTTGCTTTCATATATTTTGGACAGAAATTCTTATTTGCGGCCTTTCCAAACGTAGTTACTGAAATTACAATCACAAATTAAATCGTCTTGCGAAGTTAAGTAAGAGATAATCGGACCCGTTCACGAGAGGTAATGCGACTGTCGACAAGCGACACGCGTGCTCGACTTCATGCTAGGCCACGAACCGACATAGCGACAGCGACTTATCACACCGCGCTTGCCGGTCGTACAAGCCGCACTGTTAGTACATAATGATTCACAGGCGCGCCAAATCGCTTGTCACCTTACTCCCGAAAACGATTCGATTTTGATTTTGTTTTCGATTAGAAGTCGATTCAGATCCGAAATCGATTTAAAACCTTACTCCCAAACCAATTCGAATCGTAAACCAAAATCGACTTTAGGTTTGATTTTTATCAGCGTCATTAGGCGTATCCGGCGGATTACGTCACCGTCAAGTGCTATTGTCTTAGGTTAATAACTTTTAAGTAGTTGAATGTTTTTACTTCTCTATCACATTCCCACGTAAAAAACAATACCCTAGTGTTTTATTTACACATAACAAACAAAAACTTATGAAAAAACATATGATTTATTATTATTTTTGGGATAAAGTGTAACCAAACCACGACTTGTATTTATTTAGTCTGTGCCAGGAGCTGTCAAGTGTCAAATCGTATGCGAAGAGCGCTGTTGTTCAAAAGTTTATTTGTGTGTCTGCTGCTGTATGAGTTTATTAGTGTAAGTACAAGATAGATTAACTTTGGTACGTAAGTGTTTTAATGTATGGTAAATTTTAGCGTACGCATACGTTTTTAAGTTTGTAATAAATGTTTATGTACTAATAGAAACCTTGTGTGACTTGATAATGTATATTCCATCTTATGTACAAATGGACAAGTTGGTGAAATTTTTAGAAGAAAATCCCGGTATTGCCAAACGGCTAATATACGTTCTGCACATGCTCGCCAACAGACATAACAAAAATGGGAAGAGGTCACAATTTTATTAAATTCCTTGAGTGGCGCAAAAAAAGACTAAAAGGCATGGGCAAAAGTAAACCAAACACAGTTGAGATAACGTAAATATTTATGCTATCCGAATGAATGGTAATGGTGCACAGTCTTGTTTGGTTCAAATATTATGTATTTATAATTTGAAATGTCAATTCGTTTGGTTGGTTTGATCATATATGGTGTTAAAATAAATATTCTACCAACACATCAAACAACTCGTTTAACAAACGATAATTTGTCAAACGAGTAAGCAAATACACTATCATTCGAAGTTTTTGTTTGGTGAACCTGAGTTCAAATTCTAATTTTAATTCAAATATTTATTCTAACTAGGCTGAGATTCAGCACTTTTCTAACGTCAAAATTACATAAGACTGTCTCCCAAAAACGCCCACCCTTCACCACTTCCTAGTGCCTTTAGCTGGGAAGAAAAAGTGGCGCAAAAACCCCCCAGCAGCACAGCTGTCTGTTCAAGTTAGAAAAAATGATTCTATACAATAGTAATCAAAATAATTTACATTACGCAATACAAAACATAATTTAAATGATAAATTATTTGCCATATGTCAGCTAGCACACGCCAATATACCAACCAAAACCATCAAGAATTATACTCAAGCGAAAATAAAAACAAAACATAAACAGAACTAAATAAAAACCTCCAGGCATAACGGTTGTGCCCGCTTACATAAACCTATATAAAGCTGTAATTGGAAGTTATAAATGATAAACTAGGACCACCGAGCTAAAATAAATACCTAAACAGTTAATTACTAGCAACAATAACAAAACCATGATCAGCAAGACGACCAGTCACCACAAGCAGCACCCATTCACGAGCATAACGCAAAAGATCAGCCATTTCCCCCCTCGCTATATTTTAGGGAAGGAGGCAACCCGACCCGAGTCGACGCTACCGCAAGCAGTGACTTCTAAGGGAGCATGACGAACTTGCTGCCGGTTGCTCAGGCAAAAAAAGTAATATAATCAATTGTCGAGGTCGCTAGCTAACCACAAATTGCAATTCAACTCGTAACAAAAACATTGTAATGAATAGATTATGTGAATAATAAAATAAAAAAAAAACTTACATATTCAAATAAAATAAACAATTATATAAACTCATATAAACTGTTAGTAGGAAAGCTAATTCTGGAGAAAGAACGTTTTAAGTAGTCATTTATACAATAGTATGCCTTGGAACAAAGGTTGGAATTTACTTTAGTTTTGAACGCATTAAAAGGCAAATCTAGCAAAGAAGAAGATAGCTTGTTATAAAAGATTATACCAAGCCCAATAAATAAGTTATGAACCTTATGGAGCCGGTGAAAGGGAGCTTGTTATTTTTTCTTGTTTCTAGTGAATATCAGTAGTTTTTGTGTATAAGTGTATATTTTGCCTTATAATAGGTCTTTACCTATGAAATTGCCGTTTTGTCGTACTGGCTATTTCAAGTCCATTTTTTTTTCTTTTTTCGCTAGGAATTCAGTTAAAATTATTTTTATTTCTAAAATATGGAATTCTTTTTTGAAAATTAGTCATTTGTTTAATGGTTAGCGTTCTATTTTTATCGCATTTGTACGTATACGTAACGGACGTATACGGAACGAATACTACTAACGATCGCACCACCCGTTATTGGTTTGCCCGCTTCCGTTCTGGAAATTTCGACCTAAGAAATGAACCCCGTGGTCGACCGAAAACTTTAGTCGACAATGACGAATTAAAGGCGATTGTGGAAGCTGACGATTCTCAATCTTCAGCTGAATTAGCAGCAGCTTTCGATGTTAGCATCAAAACAATATTGGTTCATTTGCGTCGAATTGGCAAGGTAAAAAAGCTTGACAAATGGGTGCCCCACGAATTGAATGATCGCCAGCGCGAAGCACGCGTCAAGTTGATCCTTGCACTGCTCAACAGGCACACAAACAGGCACACAAAGGCATATTGAATCGCATTGTTACTTGCAACGAAAAATGGATTCTGTTCGACAATCGCAAGCGTTCAGCAAGTTGGTTAGATCCTGTTTCAGAACCTAAACAATGCCCCAAACAAAAACTGACCCCTAAAAAAGTGATGGTCACTGTTTGGTGGTTTAGCGCCGGTGTCATTCATCACAGCTTCTTACCAGGATGAGCATTACTGCAGATATGTATTGTGAAGAACTGAACTTAATGATGGAGAAGCTCGCACATCTCGAACCGTTCGGCTCCGCTCCTGCACGACAACGCGCGACCTCATAGTGCACAGCAGACGGTATCCAAGTTACAAGAGCTGGTGTTAGAAGTTCTCCGTCATCTACCGTAGTCACCAGACCTTGCCTCTACAGACTTCTACTTTTTCCAGAATTTGGATAACTTCTTGGCTAGGAAAAAATTAAATAACCGAGAGGCAGTTCAAAATGCCTTTGAAGAATTTGTTGCCTCCCGTCCAGAAGACTTTTCAAAAAGGGCATCAATAAGCTACCACTACGTTGGCAAAAATGCATTGATTGCATGGGTAATTACTTTGATTAATAAAAATAAAAAATATAGAGAAACAAGAGCGTTAACTAATTTCATGAAAAACGACAATTTCATAGGTAAAGTCCTAATATATAAGATATTAGCGAAGATGAATTGCGATGCCACTATGAGGATACCAATATCTTTGAAAAAATCTCTCAAAGAAACAGGCACCTGGCTGGTAAATTGCTCGAACAGCTCGTTTTTGAAGGACAAATATATTTTGAATATCAGCAGCTTTGCCTCATAGCAGAATACCGTAGGACATAATGCTATGAAAATAACTAAAATAGACTAACCAAGCTGTATCAACGTTATTGTACTGTCTTACTTTTCTCACAGAGTAAGCGGCCGAACTGAGCCTTCCCGCTAGTTTCGATATATGTGAGCCCCACTGAAGTTTGGCATCTACGTTTATGCCGAGAAAAACTGCCGAGTTCACAGTTTCAAGCACCTTTTTATCTAGAACTATGTTGGGACCTAGATTTCTAACATTTGGTAGGGTGAACTTTACACATTTCATTTTCTTGGCATTGAGAACTAGGTTATTTGTCGTAAACCAATCCGTAACCATTGAAACTGCACTGTTTACGTCATCGAAATCTTGTCTATTCCTGTCTACTTTAAAAATAATAGTGGTATCATCTGCGAACAGTACAACTTCACAGATACCCTTTAAATAGAATGGTTAGTCATTAATATATACTAAGAACAAGAATGGACCCAGTATTGAGCCTTAAGGTACACCTAACTGAACTGGTAGCCCGGAAGATTTAACACCATTAACATCTGCACATTAGAACCCATTATGTAAATAAGAATTTATAACGTTTAGAGCTTCGTTTTGCCCACCGTAATGACGTAGTTTACGCAAAAGCGTATCATGGTGCACGCAATCAAAGGCTTTGGAGAGATCACAGAAAACTCCAATAGCATTTTGCGAATTCTCCCATGCATTCAATATATTTTTCAGCAGAGCAACACCCGCATCTGTAGTCGAACGATCTTTTGCAAAGCCATATTGTTCATTATGAAGGAGGCTAATTAAATTAAAATGTCTTAGTTAATAGCCTTTTGCTAAATGCAGGTAAGATAGAAATAGGCCTAAAATTGCCAACGTCATTTTTATTACCTGATTTAAATAATAGTATGACTTTACTACTGTTCATGAGGTCAGGAAAAGTTCCTAAATCACCGAACAAAAAGTTGTTGTCGCGCCGTTGTGGTCGCGCCAACTGTGGGCGCTTTCTAGTTTTTTCGAACAAAAAATAACATACACGCAACCGATCGTGTATTCACGCGACGATCGCTTTTAAATAGTTCGCGGCCTTAATGTTAATAATAATAAATTATTTATTTATTTTTTCTTACCACGAATTACAGAATGTTAGCACAAAGTCACAATTTTATAATTAATTTGTGGAAGACTGGTGCCTAAACTAAGTTTTTTACAAAACATGTATGTCAGGTTTTGTAAAAAACTTAAATTTTTACTGTTGTACTGGAGACGATCCGATTCGTATATAATAATTATTCAAATAAAAATCTCATACATTATAATATTGCAAAATGCTCATAAAAAATTATTTACAAGAATAAAAATAGAGGGTACATGCAAGGGAAGATGCAAGTGTATGTGTGTGGTGTGTGTGATGTAGAGTGCGTGAGTGTTGTGTTGGGTAATTGTGCGTTGCAAAGGGAAAATTATGTTAGGGCATGGTTTTGAAAAGCATGCCATAAGCTTAAACGTTATTACACACACAGTTAAAATTTATATTGGTTGAGTACTTAGTAATTATTAGTAATAAAATAGAATATATTAGGCTGTATACTAATTAGTTTTCTCGACTATACAACTAACACACTCACAGTAAGATGTCCCCAGGGCAAATTGTTTCAGGTATGGTGAAGGATAAAATTTTCCTTTTCCATCGTTATGGTCTATATCGCTCAGCAATGCCCTTGATTGGCTGTTAAACACTTCGATGTACCCATTTATTATTCGCTGGCTGAAACTTGATTTCAGCATTTGACGATGACGGTACCAATGACTTCCTGGAAAGAAAATGTCGTATTTATATACATGACAGATGCAGAGAGTTGATTTAAAAACGATTTTGACAGCTGTCATAAACGTTTTAAAATCAACTCTGTAAGTTTGGCGTCGTAAAACTTTTAGATGCCAAAAGTATTTGATGAAAATGTAGGCAAATGGGTCAGAAAACGTAAATATCAAAGCTGTAATTTTAAGGGTGTGTGAGGCGTGAGATCTGTCATACAGGTCCCGAACCCAGTATAGACTCCAGCTCTCACAATGGTATGAATCTGCCTGTAACCTAAATACCATGTACCAAATTTGTACCTTTTTGAGAGAAATAAATTACTAAATTACTAATTACTAAAAGCTGTCCATGGTCTGATAATGGATTTGGAAGGTTGCCAATTCCCCAGCTAAACAAGATAGCCATAAAGTATTTAGGTTCATTTGTTTGGCTTGACAAAAACTAAAGCCCAAGGTAGTCCAGGGTCTGATGATGAAGCCAGATGGTGGCTTTAGGGATTTCTTAACTAAAATTATAGCCCTATTGTTTTCCGGCCATTTAGATATGTGCTGACAAGTCACGTTAGCCGAAAGTTAAGTCTAGTATGTAATGATGGAGCCGGAAGCTCGCCTAAGCAACTCCTCAACGTAACAAGATAACCTTGATGTGTTTGGATTCGTTAGTTTTGTCTGGACAAAAACAATAGCCCAAAGTTTGGTTCAGAGTCTGATAGTAGAGCTTGAAGGTGGTCACAAGAACTCCTTGTTTAGTTCATTAAAAGATTAAAAATTACTTATCTCATCATCATGTCTCTCCTCTCCTTATCACAATTTATTTATGGTCACCGCAACATGTCTTTTTCTTCCATACTTCTTTATCAGTCGCCATCTCGGTAGTCACCCCCTTTCTCGCCACATCATCTTTCACACAGTCCATCCGTCGTTTCTTTGGTCTTCCCCAACTCGTATAGCCATCCACATTGATACTCTAAATTTTTGTTGACTACATTTTTCCCACTCCCCAGCAACACATGCAGTGTTATTATAGAATACAAAATTATGAATTCATGAGTGATAGATTTTAAAACAACCAGCATTTAAGGTAGGTACCCATATTATTATTATTTTCATTTATTAATTTATTAAATATTAAATACATTTTAAAATATTTTTATAAAAATCATTAAAAAACATTTGAAAATATAAAAAACAGAGCACCAGGAATAGGGTCCAAGCTGCCCATGGTCAAGAGTCTAGAGAGAGGAACCTCCTCACTATCCGTGCCGTGTCTAGGAGTACTGCTTTCTGAATCAAGCCCTTAACCCAGCCGCGCAACGAGAGCCTCCTGAGGTGTTGGTCGAGGCTCTCCGCTATTAGGCCATTAACTGTAACGATTATCGGTACAATTATTGCAGAGTCTACGTCCCACATGTCGGCAACCTCGTGGGCTAAGTCAAGATACTTGTTTTTTTTATCTTTCTCAGCTTTCACGAGGGACAGTGATATCAACAATCATAGTACGGCGCTCTCGTCGATCTATCACCACAATATCAGGTTTATTGACTACAATAGTCCTGTCAGTGATGATAGATCGATCCCAGTACAATGTGACGTAACCATTCTCGAAAACTGGTCGGGCACATACCTACTGCAAGGCAAATTCCTGGTGGATAATCCTAGCTACTAGATTGTGTCTGTGCAAGTACTCGCCGTTAGCAAGAAGAGGACAACCGGAATCAATGTGTCGGATTGATTCACCGGGACGGTGGCATGCCCGACAGATGTCAACCGTACCGTCCTTGACAATGTATTTCCGATAATATAATTATTCGTCATGATAACTTCATCCATAATCGCTCAGACAAAACTTTCTGTTTCCCCGAAGAGGTCGCCGAAACGCAGCCAGAATACAGATGCCAAAAAGTCTACATCAGGCCCGTGGAGGGCCCGGAAAAAGCGTCCGTGTAGCTCTTTGCCTTGCCATACTACCTTACAATCGTTAGTAGCAAGTACTGCAGGTTTGCGCCAGTTCTCTTTCGCCAAGAAGAGCGGGGTGAGGCCCTTGTCCACTGCGACCACATCTCGGTGCATACCCACGTCAGTTTGAAGTACCTACATTTATTATTATCTATCAAGTTAATTATTTCAAATAGTTTGCAATTAATTTCACTACTGCGTAGGTATGCCAAAAATAACATTCAATTTCATTCATATTTCACCGTTACAAAATGTCAAGAATAAAAATGTCATGTCAATAAAAAATAAATGGAGGGTGTGTGCTTTTACCACAAGATAGAAGTGTGAACTTACGACTGGAGTTGAGTATACCCGATACAGCGTCATCGACTCGAGCGTGACGATTCAGTTTCTTTCACTGTTCAGAAAGAACACCAAGTACGCCTAAATACATTTTCACTTCAATAATGTTAGTAATAGTCTAGTTGTACACGTCGCAGAGAAACCAATCAAGTGTTTCTATGCATTTTTCTTTCATCTTTCATCAACTAGTTTATTCAAATACTTTTGGAACAAATTATACAGGGTATACAGATAATTATGTAGTCTCATAAAATTGCAAAAAAAAGGGGCAAACCATTCTCTCGAACGTTTAAAATTCCATTCATAAAGATAATAAAAAACAAAGTGGTTTGCCACCCAAATTATGGAAAGAAGAAGGTCCAGTCACAAAATAGATAAGGCTGGTTTCAAACAACGAGTAAAAACAGGCGCACGCACATGCACAGACGCGTATCGTACTGAGGTCGCAATCTATGTCAAACGGATGCCAATCGCCAGTGCCCTTACATTAGCTGTACGTAGACGTATGTCTTTATGGAGTCAACCTCTAGTATCTATTTATTTTGTGGTCCAGTACCATAAGGATCGGAATGCTGGCCCTTGAAGAAGACGGATAAAAAAAACTTTTATACAAAAAAAACAACCGACTTCCAAAAAAACACTACAATGTGAAAAATAACTTAAATTTTGGAAGCCGGTGGCAAATACCTATAACCAAAGACAAAAAGTTTTTATTTCTCGCTTTTTAGTGGGTAGTTTGTAATTTACCTAAGTTACAACAGCCTAATCTCAACTGCTCATCACCTTTTACAAAATATTACTTTTCCCGATACAGGGACGTTTCTCCTGGTACTTAACCATCAGCTCCACTTCTCCATATGCATTGTGACGAGCATAAGTTGCATTGCAGCCATATTAAAGTAATCGAATCGCAACCCGTGAAATACTTATTATTGAGTACTTCTGGTGACCATTTGTAGTCTTCATCATCAGTTCCACTTCACCAAATGGTGCTTTCCAAGAAAAATTACATGAGTATATTGCATGACTATAAAAAAAGAATCATCGAAATCGGTTGGCGCGATATTGAGTTATTCGTCCATTTATCGCAAATATACGATAAATGGAAAAAAAGATGAATCGAAAGTTCAGAGGTAACAAACATAAAAAAATACAGTCGAATTGAGAACCTCTTCCTTTTTTTGAAGTCGGTTAAAAAAGATTGCTTGCAGCGGAGATGAGAATATTGAAATGTATGAAGTGACGAGAATGAATAAAGTAAGTAAAGAGTGAAATAGGGATATAAAAGGAAGTTTAAAAGTGGCGCCAGTGAGAGAAAAGTTGAAAGGAAATCGTTTGGCTTAGTAACATGCGTTTCGTCGCTCCTCATCAAATATGATGAAACACATGTGAGTAAACGATTGATAAATAAACTATTAATAAACTTCGTTTAATCAGACTGAAATGTTGACAAGGGAGGAATGGAATAAGAAAACCAGTTGCGCCGACCCAAAGTAAGATCGAAAAGAGCAGGAAAATGAGTTATCTCTTACCAGATCCTGTGATTAGTCCTTCACCCAGCCAATATTTTACAAATCCATACAAATAATGTTTCTCCAAACATGTATTGGCCACCAAAAGTGCATCTTCAGGGTCCGATATGCCTGTAAAAAATGATTGAATTGTAAATACTTGCTCATTTTTAGGGTTCCGTAGTAAAAACAAATTATTAAAAAAAAAAAAAAAAGTCCGACTGAAAACACATAACTGAAAAGAGAAAAACAAGCATTGAACTTTGTTTTTTAACTTTGTTTATTGCAGGCGGAGACAAACAAGAGTTACACCATATTTCTGGTAATTGGTTTGTCCCCGCCTGCAATACCTTACAAAAACCGGCCAAGTACGTGTTGGACCACGCACAATAAAGGGTCCCGTAGTTGGGATGAATTTTTCCCAAGAACATACTTAACTTTGTAGTTGAAAAACATGTTGAGGATTCAGGGATCCGTTCCTAAAATATTAAGCTTTAAAGTGCACATTTTTGTTAGAGTCAAGTGTCTCCCCTCCTGCTAGCTAAATGGTTCGTTCTGGATATGTGGAAAATTTCACAGCAGTAGGTAGTATATTTAACGAAATTAAAGAGTACCTAATAATCAACCAGTTTACATTTGCAGTTGAAGAAACATGTTCTCTCATATATTCCGTATGAGAGAACATGTTTTTCAACTACACTGTTAAATTTGTTCTTGGGATAAATTCATCCTATCTGTGGAACCCTTTATTGTACGTGGTCCAACACGCACTTGGCCGGTTTTTCTTTTGTATTTGCTGATGCACTATATAAATATTATATCGCCTATGTAACTCCTACAATTAAGACGAATCGAACGACACCATATGTTAAAATCTATCAAGGCGTTAAGGCTACAGAGCGGGCCAAAGAAATAGACATACATACATACACAGTCTCGAAAAACATTAACCTCCTTCTGGGGCAGTCGGGTAAAAAAGGAAACCTTATAGTTTCGCCATATCCATCCGTCTGTCTGCCCGCGACATGGCTCAGAGATTCTTAGTAATTACAAAGCTGTTATTTTGCATGGGTATACATTATTTATTATATCACTCTGATAAAGTGGTAAAATACGTGTGCGGTCGGGGGACCCCCGTCAGGATCGAAATTCTTTCTCACGTATGATTTAAAACAGAAACAAAATTCTGACAGAGCCGCCATCTTGGATTTTCATTTTGACCAAATTCACTCTTTCTCTCTCTCTCTTTCTCTCCTGCAGTGTACTCGGGCCGATGTGTACAATTTTATTCCACGACACTGTAATCACTTTACTCTTTTCTTTTCTTTTCAGAAGTATCTGCCCGTGACATTACAGCGGGCCCTATCAAAATACCAGAGCTGTGACACTCATTTTTATCTGTTCCAGCAACTTGCTGAGATAGAACCTTCGGTTTTATATTTTCTTTTTAAAATGTTGGTTTAATTATTTTTATCATTATGTTTAGTTTAGTTTGTGACCTTCCTGTGCGAGTCACAATAAATACTTTTCTTTCTTTCTTTCAACACTGTCGGGCGGGCAAAGGTAACCGCAACCTCCTCCGCCCGGTACTCTTGTCACCCCCCTACAAGGCCTACGTGCGACAGCACCTGACTTACGCCGCCCCGGCTTGACTCGCCCTCACGGCCGAGATGCACAAAAGGAAGCTCCGGACGCAACAAAATTACGTTGTGACCAAAGCTCCAGTTCATGAAGTTTGTTTCATTTATGAATTTTAGATTAATCATAGTCTGGCCAGGAATGTTTTAGCCAACCCACCCGCGATATATTTTATAACATAAAACATTTTATATAAAATACGTTGCATCCATTAAACGTATGGAAACAGGACGTTCATACATTGGATCTTTCGGATCTTAGACTATAAGAGTTGTAGAAAATGACTTACCGTAGTAAATCTGTGATCCACATATTCCGTAAATAACGCCACCTTGCTGTAGTGAGTGCTCCACAATTTTTTTCAGCAGCGGCCATAAGTCTGAAAATATAACATAACATAATATCACGCTTACATTCGCAGGTATAGGCAATGTGTTATTGCCAATTATCTTCGTTGCATGTAATATAGAAGCTAAATTCAGAAATTTCTTCTGAATACCTTTATAAATAGTAACAGCCGCATGGGTCGATCGAAACTTCGCGTGCCGACCCCACCGTGCCTCGGAAAGCAAGTTAAGCCGTTGGTCCCGGCAGTCACTTATAGATCTTTGACAGTCATTACGGGTAGTCAGAAGCCTTACCAAGGCCTACTTAATAACTGGGTTGTGGAGGTCAGGTAAAATACAACCATGTAAAATACTGGTGTTCAGCTGCAACCGGTTAGGTTAGAAGCCGATTCCAACATAAATGTAGTTGGGAAAAGGCGAGGCAGATGATGAGTTAGAACCTTTAGCTACATAATATCAAATATTTTTATGGCAAAAAGAACAAAAGTTCTCTCTACTTCCAATCGTCCTTTGGATCCACGGCTCGATCAAAGGATAAGCTAAAATTACCGCGGTCTGTTCGTGTATGAGTGACCATCCATTAGGTAATAAAATAAAGACCCCTCCGTGCCTTGGAAAGCACATTAAGCCGTTGGTCTGGGCTGTCAGACGTAGATCTTTGACGTCGTTACGGGTAGTTAGAAGCCCAAGTCTTAATAACGGGTATCATGTTACTGGGTCAACACGGGCCATGTCATCTGGGTTGAGGAGATCAAATAGGCATTCGGATACTGTAAGAAAATCCATATAGAATACTGATATGCAGCTGCGAACGGTAAAACTGGAAGCTGACCCCAACATAGTTTGGAAACGGCTAGGTAGATCGAGATATCCAATCGATAACCAACGCAGACGATCGATGAATGTCTTTAAAATGTTTACAAGAACAACCACTAACAGCAACTCCTTAAAATGTTTACAAAATATTGTAATCAAAATCTTGTAAACATTTTAAAGAGTGGTTCGTTAGTTCACGAATATTTCTCAATATTTTTAAGTATTAATTGCATGTTAGATAACTGGTTATATAAAGATGTTTCTAGAATAATCTTAACGTTTAATGTCTTATTAACACAATGAGATAAAAAACGGCCAAGTGCGAGTCGGACTCGCGCACGAAGGGTTCCGTACCATTATCTACAAAAACGAGCAAAAAAAATCATGTTTGTTGTATGGGAGCCCCGTAAATATTTATTTTATTCTGTTTATTTACTATTTGTTGTTATTGTGGCAACAGAAATACATCATCTGTGAAAATTTCAACTGTCACGGTTCATGAGACAGACGGACAGACGGACGGACAGCGGAGTCTTAGTAATAGGGTTCCGTTTTACCCTTTGGGTACGGAACCCTAAAAATGGCGTTTTAAATCATTACCTTGATGCTTTTCGATTCTTGCGAATCAAGTTTCACTAAATTAGTTGTCGTTCTTGGACATGTGGTAAAATAAAAATAGTAGTTGAACTTTTTATTATGCAATAGGAACCAAAGACATTCGATTATGTAACTAGCTATCTATACATTTCATGTCTGTCAGTGTGATCACGTTGTTCTTCTAAACTACGAAACGGATTTCGATGACAACTTAAAGAAGGTCCAAACCAAAAATCCAAAAATGAAATCGCATTTTTTTTTCTTTAAAAAGAATTTTGCTTTAAATGAATAAGTTTGTTATTGAAAACATGGCATCCGTACTTAATCCTAACTAATATTGTAAATGCGAAAGTGAGTTTGTTTGTTTGTAACGCTTTCACGCTAAAACGGCTGAACAGATTTGGATGAAATTTGGTACAGGGGTAGACCTTAACGGTGGGAGGGGTTCTCATTGGCGTCGAGTCGACGATGAAGTACTTGGGACTCGTCCTCGACAGCAGCAGTGGAACTTCGTGGAGCACTTTAGACGTTTGGCTCCCAGACTGAAGCGGGCCGGGGCTACCTTGAAGCGGCTCCTGCCCAACCTAGGGGGTCCAAACGCCTCCTGTCGGAGGCTCTATGCGGGGGTCGTGCGGTTGATGGCCCTTTACGGGGCACCGGTGTGGGCGCGTTCCGTGAGGCGTCGGCCAGCCCGCCGGTTGAACGCGTCCCAAAGGATCATGGCCATCTGGCTGGCCCGAGGATATCGCACGGTCTCCTGCGAGGCGGTGAGCCTCCTTGCCGGATTACCGCCATGGGATTTGGAAGCAAAGGTCCTCGCGCACATTTGGGAGTGGCGCGAGGAGGCGAAACGCCGGGACTTAGCTCCGCTGCCACGAGAAGTCACGGCACAGCGGGCAGAGATCCAGCAGGATCTCATGGCGTGATGTAGAGTGCGATTGTCGCAACCCAGCGCTGGGCACGCCATAATTGCGGCGATAAGTCCTCTTTTTGAGGAGTGGCGAGAGAGGCGTCACGGCGTCCTCACCTTCCGCCTGATGCAGGTCCTCACCGGTTGTTTCGGAAGGTTCCTGTTCCGAATAAGGCGGGAGGAAACGCCCGGATGTCACCATTGTGTAGATCGCCTGGAGGACACGGTGGAGCATACGATGGAGGTCTGTGGCCGGAAATCGGCTCGCGATTCCCGACGCCCAGGCCGTCTCCTCCTGCGGCGGTTAGGGGCGTGAGGGCGCGAATTTTGCCTCTCCCTCACGCGTTCGGCCTCCTCCTTCGAAGGAGGGACGGCCTCCCATTTCCTCTCGCTCCGTAATGCAAGTCAACCCCGCCATTTTATCTTTAAATTTTCAAAAAAACATTGGTCAGGCATGGGCCATAGATTTTCCATAGTTCAAGATAACCAGTTTATCTAGCCTCCCAAACCCATCATTCAATTACTTGGTTTCCCTATCTTGCAATAGGGGATGTCCTTGGCTGCACTTGCATCATGCGAACAGAGATAGTCGTCGGTTTGTGCTTCATTTCATTAAAAACGTCTAACGGGCCTCTGCGAGTTCATTTCGGCCCCTCGTACGCCTTCCAAAGGTCCGGGACCCCAGGGTATATGAAAGACATTTAAAAAGTATATAATATTACAAATTCGAAAGTAACTCCGTCTGTATATTTCCTTTTCACGTCTAAACCACTGAACCGATTTCAATAAAATTTGGCAAGGAAATAGATAGCACCCTGAAGAAGGAAATAAACTACTTTTTTTTTTTTAAATCCTGAAGGGGGTGATACAAGGGATGAAAGTTTGTATGGGAAACCCAGCATTTCTTAAGTTAGGGATATGAAAATTCAAATTTATGTTTTTGATAAGAAACAAAGAATTACGTGTTTCAGCATATTTGAAAAATCATCCCCATGATTTTAAAATTCACGTTTATGTTAGAATTTTTTATTTACCTCTTTCTAAGAG
This sequence comes from Omphaloscelis lunosa, assembly GCA_916610215.1. Classification (NCBI taxonomy): domain Eukaryota; kingdom Metazoa; phylum Arthropoda; class Insecta; order Lepidoptera; family Noctuidae; genus Omphaloscelis; species Omphaloscelis lunosa. Next base: position 1,705,370 of record OU744266.1, on the reverse strand, counting down.
GATAAGGGATTGGAAATATAGTCATACTCCGTATCTTGAGGTAACATTTTGTCATTTTTTCATTAAAATCGATCCACTCTGTCGAAAGGTAGTAAAATACCTTGGCTAACATTTAGGTATTACGTGGTCAACGTCGGCGCTAAAATATGTAAAACTAGCTTTTACGTACGCACGCGTAAATGTCGCAAAATATCCCACAGGAACGTAGTACCGGGATTCAAAGTACTTATAATATGTCCTAACCCAGGTCAGGTCCTATCTAGAAGTCTATGGTCTTAAAATAACATGATAAATCTCTCAATTTAGTGCGTACAAACTTACATTTGCAATTGGACTGTATGGGAGAACATGTTTTTCAGCTGCAGTGTTAAGTTTGTTCTTGGGATAAATAAATTTATCACAACTACGGAACCCTTCATTGTGCGTCCGACACACATTTGGCTGATTTTTTTACATAAGATTTATTTATTAAATAATTCTTATGTATCAGGTGGGTGTAAATTACTAGTATCGACTTACCTGTTTATCCTACCAATCCATAATTATGCCAAGAAAAAAATAGACAATCCAACGTTTTGATATTCTGTAGGCCTTCATATTTTCGACTGGTATTAAATTTATTCGTTAAACGTATAGGTTCAATTTAAAAAAAAAAAATCATTTATGAATTTTAGATTAATCATAGTCTGGCCAGGAACGTTTTAGCCAACTCACCCGCGATATATTTTTTAACATACAAAATTTTGTATATAATACGAATTGATGGTAATATTTTCCTTTAAACATCAATTAAAAATGAAATTAAAAGAAAAGTAACTTACTTGATGTGTCAACCAGCAAATTTGTGTGTCCGATAATGGGTAGAAGTCCTGGGTAAGCCGGTGGAAGCGGATGAGCCCGAGACTCCACAAGTCGCGCGTGCCAATATATAATTGCCAAGATCAATACCAACAGACATACTGTTAGTAGTACTTCCAACATTGTTACTGCAGAGTTCTAGGGACACTAAAAGTCCATAGGTGCTATAACATACAAAGCACTGCACACGCTTTAAATAAGGCAAGCAATAGAGAGGCTGTCACATAAACGTTACAACGTTCTAAAGTTTCCAGTATTGTATAGTTAGTAGTTTCGTACAAGTGCGTGCACAACAGTTTAGGAGAAAATAAAACAACTGCATTAATTTTGTACTTAAAAGTATTTTCACTCCTCTTGCTCAAAAAGTCCGTCATTGTAGCGTACCAGAGCGGGGAAAAAATAGCATATCTTGCTCTAGGAGAAAAAGTAGTTTTTGTCTGTAAACAACGAGCCTACAAAAACGAAAATGTTTTTATTCTTATGTAAAACTAGCTTTTTACTACAAGTTTACTTAAAAATTCAGACTGAACAAATTGTGTATTTTTTAAACATTTTGTTGTATATTTTTTTAATTATTATGTTTTTTTTTTTTTTGTTAGTTGAGACTGGTCATCTCTTATCTGCCAGGGCTTATTTTAATGTTATATTTTCAATTGATTTTGATTATTTTTTGTATATTGTTCTCACATATAGAAGCAACGTGAATAATGGACCCAGGATATTGTAATCTATATTTAAAAGAGTATCCTTGGAGTTTCTTTCCGTCCATATAGATTTACGTTTTGGAATGCGCAACTAGCTTCAACTTTCTGACTAACTGACCGACTATTTGACAATTCAAAAGTGCCTGTAAATTGTTTAATTGAAATAAATGCTTTGAGTTTGAGTTAAATAAAATAAACTATTTAATATTGTCTTGATTAATGACTAAATCAAATAAAAAAATAGTGGCACTCCGGGAGTGCCGACAGAAGTAAAAACTTGAATAATTTTACTGTGCAGGAAATACTTTTAATGAGGTGGTAACGGTATCGGTAACAGTGTCGCAAGTTCAGTTGTTTTTTCCCATCTTAAAAATGCCCCACGCACCTAAAGAAGTTTTCACTTCAAAACAGCATTATTAAAAAAATTAATAATAACATTGATTTAGAGAACCAATTTAAAAAATATAAATAACAAATATCGACACCAGAAGTATCAATTAATGTAAGGGCAAACCACGGTTTTTCAGGAGAGCCAAAAAAAATCTTTGTTTTTTAAATCTTTCTATAATCTTTTACTGTCTTCTCCAATTTTAATTGTGTTTAGAGCAAAGTTTCTTAGAATTTCCTCTTCTTTAATGCTATAAATGAAAGATTTAGGAACGCCCAGTGGTTTAAAATAGAACATGTCCCTTTAAAAAAATATGTTTAGTTGTGCATTATGTTACTAATATTTTATGTGTGTGTAAACCGTCGAGCATAGTGTAAGCAGCAAGAGAAATATACGAAAACTATACGTAATTCTATTATAAAGGACAGTATTGCAATTTGATGTAACTATAGATTATCTACTGAAATTGATAGTATTTTAACACCATAGAAATAAGTTCTTTGCATGATTAATGTGGTATGAACCAACAGTAATCATTCAAAGCAAATCTATACGTTAGTTTCAGGTTTTACAGCTTAGCTATCACAGATCTAAATGAAATTGATGAAAATAAAGTAAACAATTGTTAATATTATTTTTTTCATTTTTATTTCTGCGTAATTATTATGAATTCAACACATTTAACAGTCTATTAAACTCTGTACTTTTAATAATTACGTTTAATTGGCTTTATTATAATTATAATCACAAATTGAATTTAAAAAAAATGTTTTCTCAGACTTAATCAACAGTCTTATTTATTAAGTAATTGAATGAATATACAGGAAACGAAAGACCGATGGAAAAATGGAATATGAATTGTGTGAAAGATGATTAGTATAATGGCAGTGAAAGTTGAAATGACGAATAGAAGGGACGAATGGATGTAACGGAAGTAGATCGAACAAGAAGTGCGTTCATTGTGTGAAAGATAATATAAATGACATGAATATTAATATAAGAAATATACATATTGTTACGCAGATTACAATACTAATTAATTGGGAATGGGCAGACAGATTATGATGATAACTATTAGTAAATTAAAGTATTTTTATGATATAGATAAACCGATATATACCTTAAAAAGTATGATCACGTTTCTAACTTTCTCAAGATACTGAAATGGTTCCCTATTCGACTTCGCAGGAACTCTCGGATATTGTTTCTGCTATTTAACATCCTTCACAACCCTAAAACCCCATCCTATCTGCGGAAGCGCTTTTCCTACACCCGTCCTTCTGATGCACCTTGCAGGTCGCATCTTAGAAATCTCCTTAAATCCCCTACCCACTTAACAGACTTCTACTTCTACTCCTTCAGTATGAACGAGGTTCGGTTATGGAATTCACATCCACCTGACATTAGGGACTGCCAAACTGTTGCAGTTTTTAAAAGAAGAGGGAAAGAACACTATCTTTTCACAGTTGCTTATTATGTATTTATTTTTTTATTCTACATTATAAGACAAGAAAAAATGTTAATATCTGTTAAATCATTTTTTTTGTATAAATCGTTTTACGCAGTCCAAAAATTTGTACTGTAAGTGATTTTTTTTAACGATAGAGAAATTTTAATGAAACCAATCGATAGAGCAGGAAATTTTGAATCCAATGATATTTATAACTCATTTTCGCCAAAATATCCCCTACGTTAATAAAATTGATACTTCTGGTGTCGATATATTGCCTACTGTAAAAGCCGATGTAGGTATAAGTAAATTCTAGGTTTTACTAGTAAATTTTCAGGAATTCATCTCCTTGTTCGAGCTTTTACAGCAACAAATATGGCATACAATCACAGATCACAGAATCATAGATCAGTGATAATTGAATCAGTTGTGAAGGTAGGTTTGTATTGAAGTGTAGTACCTACCTACTTAAGTTCTAGTGCATAATTATATAAATGGTAACATGCACTGGAAGTCTAACGATTCATCAAATCGATAATACCTGCCGTTATTCGGTGTATTTAATTTTATATTGAAAATGTTTTATTTATTGCTATTAAAAATCATAAACCTTACATGCTTAATATTACGTTGATGGCAAAATAAACAGCGCATACGCACGTTGTCGTTGGCTGCACATAAGTGACTGATAAACAAATTAGAACAGTCTACATTTTATATGACTGCTGGTGATTTTTTTTTTTTTTTTTAACTATTAAGTATAAGTATTTCTACTTAATCAAATTATACCGTGTAACATCAAAATATTTATACGCTGGAAGCAGCAGAATATAAAGAACATAATAACTACCTACTGTAACAAATTTTTGTAATATTCTGACAAATAAATGCATTTGTTAATACAGATGTAATTATTATTGTAATAATTTTGTAAATTTAAGAAAAAAAAGGGTGACCTGCCATTTTTGTAGCGAAAGTTATTAGTTTATGTATGTAAGGAAACAATATTTATTTATTCAAGTTATTTATTCAAGACTTGTGTGCCCACCTGTACCAATCCAATATTGGTGCAACACTGAAAATTTTAGAACGTTGGCTCTATATACTGCACGGCCGCTTTTTTGTGGCCATTCAAACTTGATCGGTTTATCCTTGTATAGCGGTTATTCTGGTATTTTTATTATATATCTTTAATTATCTATTTAGTCTAATGAGCTGCAGTGCAGTATCAGCGACTCACAAATTGCCAGAGACTGTAATTTTATAACGCCATCTAAAAGTCGACTTAGATACTTATGGCATTAAGATAGATTCTCTACATCGTACATCGCACGGTACGTTCAAGGACAAGACGTATAATAACATTACAACAAAAATATCCCGAGTTGGCGGAATAGTTTCATTTTTGTGAGTGAGCTAGCGATTTTCAATTTTCAATTTTTTCGCGAATGCTTCTTTATGTATTTTTTGTATTTAAATGCTTAAATCTAGATTTCCATCTCCTCGTTACCAAATCTACTATTGCTAAAACCCTAAAACTGAAATCACGCGTTCTTCTTCCGAACTCATTTTGACAGTAAGCCCACGTTCGCACGGATGTAATAAAAATGGGGCCAATTTTTTTCGTGCACTTGATATTCAACGCTCTGCCTAGATGCCGAGAGTTGAAAACACAAGTGTGTTTTTTCAACGCGCTGGGACGAGAGTGCGTCCCAGCGCGTTGGATTCTTAACGCTCGGCTTAACACCAAGAGTTGAAAATCCAGTGCGCGATAAAATCCCGCCGCGATTTAATTTTTTTTTTTTATTTAAGTATTTGTTCCGGGTCTGGCTGTTTGTGTATGTGAGTTTAAATGTTTGTAAACGCACCCACAATACAGGAGAAATTCCTAGTGTGGGGCAAAGTTCTATTAAAAAAAAAAAAAAATTACGTCCGTGCGAACGACGGCTTAATATTTTTAAAAATATCAAATAAAACTGGCCAAGTTCGTGTTGGACCACGCATAATGAAGGGTTCCGTAGTTGGGATGAATTTAACCCAAGAACAAACTTAACTTTGTAGTTGAAAAACATGTTCTCCCAGGAATGGATGGAAGAACATGTTTTTGCAACCGCAAATTTAAGTTGGTTGATTATTACTCGTTAACTTATAGAGCCTACTTAGCTGTGATAGTTTTCCTTTTAATTTCGTTATAAATACTCCTCCTGTGATCTTTTTTCACACAATCCAACCATTTAGCTGGCAGGGTAGGGGGAAACACTTGACTCTAATAAAAATTAGCTTTTTAAAGCTTAATCGTACCGATTCTCTTGTACACCGAACTAAACTAACTAAACTATCACAAAAATTCCTTGCTTTTTGGCTATGAGAATCTTAAACTATTCTGCAAAAAAATCTCTAAATTTAAAAATAATTTTGACACAAGAAAAATCGACAATCGCGATTCATTGTGGTACTTGTTTGCCCTACGTCGTGAATTTTTTTAGAGCCGCATTCAGGGCAGCCTTGACGTGTTTTTTTTTTTTTTTTTTTTCACTTTTTGTATGGAAAATATGAAAAATTATTACCAAAATGTTGAGTTTAATGGGTTTAAGAGTTTCTTTTTAGGGGGTTGAAATTTTTATTATATTTTCGATAGGACACACTATTTTCGAGATATAAGCAAATAGAACAGAAGATATATAAATAAATAAATAACAGAGAAAAATATTTTTTGCACCTAAAGTCAAGAATTTTAGTTCATGACAACTAATTTTATTCCAAATTTAGTTCGACAATCAAAATTTTAGGTAAAAACGTCAATTTCAGAATAGTAAAATTGCCATTTTCACTAAATTAATAACTCGGTGCCAACTTAGTGCTGTCAAACTAAATATAGTTTTGTGTCACTTTAGTCTATTTCAGAATGGAAAATCATCGTTTTGATAGGAATAAACTAAATTTTCATGATTTTTAGTCTACTTTACAGGCAATTGTGAGAGAATCACCACCATTACCTATCGACTTTTATAACGTTTCGTTTTTTCGTTTATTTCTATGTAAAGTAGATACTAGATTATAAAAATATGTTGTTTGATTTTCCTACTAAATGTTTATACAGTATGTGATGACAAATTGAGTAAAACGCTATCTATTGCAAAGAGCTCATGACTAATTTTATCATTCTATCGGTTCAAATTCAAGTAAAAGGTTTCACTCATCATTTTTGTTGGAAAACATGACTTATGAGTTTAAATGGATAAATCAGCATTAAACAAGGAAGTTTTGAGATTTACTAATCTTACTTCAGCCAAATTCTGCCGTTTATCAGTTTTTAGTGATTGTTAATTTCATAATTGTTACCTATCCTGCCATCTATGATTTTTTTTCAAGACTAATTATAATTTGTTCGAGTTGAGTTACCATGACGACATCTTATATTGTTTTTTTTTAATTTAATTGGGAATCTTTTGAGCGCTTAACTGATTTCCAGTTAAAACTGGTAAAAATTGCGATGACTGTTTTGAGTACTGTTCATGTTAATAATACTCACTTTGCTCGCGAGGTTGTCGACATGTGTGATGTGGACTTAGCAATAATTCTGCCGATAGTACCTAATACCAGCCAATGACTTAATTGCCAGGAGCCTCGACCAATACCTGAGCAGCTGGATTAAGGGCTTGATTCAAGAAGCGGTACTCCTGGACACGGCCCGCATTATTAGGAGGTTCCTCTCTCTGGGGCCCTGATCGCCGGTAGCTTGGACCCTGTTTCCGATACGCTGGGTTACTATTTTTTATATTATTTTATTCAAATATTTAAAAATATAACTTTTATGTAAATAGTGAAATAAAGCAATCACTATAACTTAACCTTCCGACTTTTTTCTTTACGTAAAATGTACGAAGCGCAAGGTAATGTCATCTGGCCACAACTGATCATTTAAAAACACGTCTAGTTTGTTTTTAGAAACAAACAGCTAATATGCATTATTTATGTTTTCGCTACTTTTATATTATCATTTTTAAGGTCACACTTTCAATAGTTTTATCTTTAATGTAGCCTATTATGTCCTGTTTCGGTACTTACATTAGAGATAAACAAAATCACTTTAACATCCGCCGCTTTGAATTTACTGTCTAGTGAAGTGGTCGCACATCCTTTCCGACCAATCAATTTATAACTTCTAGGCGTTTTTCTTTCACTAGTCCATCCCGTATTTAAATCCTTCGTACTCATACCATCGTAATCTTTCTGTAGCACTGACGCGGGAGCCTTTTCTTTTTCTGTAGGGCATTTCATAGCTGACCCTGAGGTCATGACTATTTAACCGGTCAATGCCGCGGGAGCCGACGATCGGCTGGCACAAGTAGCTACCGATGTGTGTGTGCAGGTAGCCGGTATGCGATCCGGTTTTGACGAAACCGCAGTACTCTCAGTGGCCTCCACGCGCCTCATTTGCCTAAAGGCTTGCTAAACGGCAATTAACCGCGTCCCAACAGAGGTGACCTTGGTGGTTTAGAACCGTGGAATTGGTGGTTAGCGACGAAATTTCAAACAGCTCTATCGCAACCAAGGTCAACTCTGTTAGGGACGCGGTTGACTGTCATGTAGTAAGAAGCCCTTTAAGCCGTCTTGCTCGTACTCTCAGGGCTGCATTGTCCTTGGGTATGTTGGTAGTTACTCTTGCTCGCACTGTTCGAAACCACAGTAGTTATCTGCGCCTCCACGTGTCCTCGAGCCTCTGTCATATCATTTTGTTTGCGTAAAAATGAGACAAAATCCTGTTTGCCCTTACTTTTTAACGATAATTGACTCATTGATACTAACATCAGCTGATAATTGCGCAGATTTTATAGGAACATATTAGGCATATTAGGCCTATGGGACGGTGGTCAAGGGGGCTGGTTTGTAAGCAAGCCCCTCTCCTTCTATTTACATTGGAGGAGCAATTATTTTTATTCATTTATTTATTTTATTTTTAGGATAACTTACAGCTAAACAGATACAGTATAAGTAATTGTTTAAACAAAATATGGCCAATTACAAGTTTCCACATGTAGTATATACTTAAATAATATAAACACAACAAAAAATTGATAATAAGACTATATGATAATGTGATTGTCTGCCATCTGCTCCTATTTAATAACAAAATATTATATTTATTTTAAAATCGGCACATGGTTCGGGCTTCTCAGAAACACATTAAATCTATATTTTATGGTCTGACAGTTTGGCACGTTACCCTAATTAATAACAAAATATCCTTTTACTTTAAAATTGAAAAAGATATTGAACCTCTTAGAAACCTATTCATTTATACTTTATGGGTAACAACCCTGCTAATTCTAAGAACTGAGACCAAGGCAGAGATAAACAACACGCGGTTCTCAAAGTGCGAGCAAGCGTAGTCTGGCATGAATATAATAAAAAGTAAGGAATGGAAATCAACTAACAAATAGAAATCTAGAGTCATACTTGATATTTAAAACAACAACTTATGAGTCAGATTCAAACAAACTTTCAAAAGGCATAATAAATTGATAAGCCATTAATGCTACTATTTAATATCCGATAACTGTAGTTATATTATTAGATTAATTATTTTATTATTCTAGCGGCTAGCTAGAATCATAGCTACTCTGATCGACTTTGCGCTAAGACATAATCGAATGTTTTATAATAAAATATATATAAATTGTAACTCTTGGCTATACCGTCTCAAAGGTTGGCAATCCTTGGACTCGAAGCAACGGACATTATTTCAGCTACATCTGCTAATCGTAAGTGTCCTTGAGACCCAATCTATGCAGGCCATTAAGGAACAAAGCAAGCAAAAAACGTCTTAAGTCTTTGTGAGAAACACTCAGAAAAGGGGCTGAGATAAACGTGGTGTTTTAAGGAATTTAGAAGGATTGGTGAATACCAATGGACAATTCGGCTTGAGACTACGATAGAGTACGGACGTCCGAATTTAGGCTAGTTAAAATTAGTAGAAGTGGTGAATACCAAGAGGCCATGTCCGAGTGGGCTGTCGCGAGATAACGCGTATTAGTTATTAAGTTAAATATAGTTGGGTTAAGGCCCAGATTAGACTAATATAGTACCTAATGTATTATGTGTGTGTGTGCGTGTGTGTTGGTGCGACTGGGTGAGTCTTTCATTATAATAATTATCCAAGGCTGGTAATATATTTGAAGTTCTTGTAACTAAACAGACAGAGACGTGTTGCTGGGGAGTTTGTTGCGCCACTTCTTCTCCCCAGCTCAAACACTAGGAAGTGGTGAAGGGAGGGCGCTTTGGGAACTGTCTATAGATGTTCAGGAGAGTTGATCCACAACTCTATTAATTAATGATTCTTGAATTATGATTCTCTACTCTATTATTTAGTACCTAAATCTTGGGTTATGTATCCATTGCCTCTGACCAATTAAAAGGGCTTTAATAGAGATTATCCAAAACTCTATTAAATAAATAATGATTCTTGAGTTTCGATTCTCAACTCTATCAGGTAGTAATTCTTGAATGTTGTATTCGACATCTCAGACCAATAATTCGGTCAGACTGACATGAACGCGTGTCTTGCAGATGTGCTTGTTGTGCAAAGGGCGACCTTCCAGGGGATTGGGTGAACACATCTATCTTATATTCAGTCCAAGGACTGATAGGGACCATGTCTCCTTAAGAGCATGATGCCGACGCATGCCGCTGGAACTAGCCGCCCGTTGTAGACAAGGACGGTCACACGTTGCCGCAGGGAAAGCCGCTGCGTCACGTTTATCAGTTCGAAAGAACTGCTAGGGACCATGTCTCCAAAAGAGCATGATGCCGACGCAATGCGTCACTTATGGAAGTGTTGCTCTGAGCATTCCGAGTGCAGATGTGAGATATCGTGTGAGTAATGACTGACCAAATACCTGTTACGCTAACGCAAAGGTTACTCACAAGTTTATATTATTATAACGACATACTTTGCATCCCTCTATTATTTTTAAATAGCTTTCTAAAATCACATCCAATGTATTTTCATAACTATGAATTCCTGTCTTATTTACAATCTCCTTCAATCCTTTCCTTGCCTTATTAATGGGACAAGGTATCGGAGTTCTTCTTATTTAGGAATTCATTTCTTATATCGGTGGGAGAGTGACCAGTCTGGAGACGAGCTCTACAGGGCCGTACGGGGTGGAGTGCGGCCCTTCCCCTAAGGGGGGAACCGACCTAACCACTAATATTAGCATAATTAGGAAAAACGAAAATTTTATCAGCCTAGGGTAATTCAGGTACAGTCACAATAACAAAAACAGAAAAATTACTATTTACGCTTGACGAATTATCTAGTATAGAAACATGCTTCATGTTTTCTGTTTTCTACATAAATACGAAAAGCTTTATTCAGTCAGTCACAAATACGAATTTGAAAATACCGATTTTCAAAATTCCGAATGGTTCAAAATTCCTAACGTAACAACTTCTATTTATCATTCATCCTATTTTTATAATTCCAATATTTCAATATTCCTTACGTTTAAAATTACAAAAAGTCCGACTTAATGATAATTCGAAACATCAAAAATACATATCCAATTATTAAAGAACCGATTAATTAGAATTCCGAAATAAAAACTCATTCTCAACGTTTAAAACTATGAAAGCCATTGTTTTTTTTTTTTTTTTAATTTAAAAAAAATCTTTCGCTGGTCACAGTTCTAACCTAACCTAACACAAAGGATTCAAGAACAGTATATGGTACCCGCAGGTATATAAGGAGAAGAAGAAAACATAAAAACATAATATTAATAACAAAGTAGACGTTTTTAAATTACATTAAACGTTACTTATCGATTTTGAATTTATATGCGTAACTAAGTATTATACTAATTGAAACGTTGCAGTTTACACACTTGACTCATTCATTGGTCATAGGTTTGACGCGTCTACTACTGGGCCACGTGCGCGCAGAGACTGAGAACCTCCTTCTTTTTTGGAAGTCGGTTAAAAACTCGAAAATGGTATTATAATTGATTAAATTGCACTATTTCAGCTTTTTGGCATGTTTTTTACAAATCAAAATAAAGTAAACTAAAATGTAATGCCTCATAACAATACAAAAATAAAGTGAAAAATAAATTATACATTTTTACAAAAAAAAAAAACAACAACTTCTAACAACTACCGAGCCAACCGTTGGCCGTAGCCAACTACGAACCGAGCAAAGTTAATAAAGTTTATATGGAACCACCTCGAGAGCATAGCCTTTCAAACAAAAAAAAATGTGTAAATCCGCCTAATATGACGGAGTTAAGCCCGTAAGTACATAATATATGTAGGATGAAAGAATTAGTTGAGTTGACAGAAATAAACACCATTGGTAGATTTTTTTTTCAACTTCTATTCTAGTACATTTGTCATTTTGTTTCTCTTCCCTCTTACCCCTCGCCCCTTCAGCTCTCCCTCGCTTTGAGTACGAGAAAAGTCAGAAATTGCAAAATAACTTCCCATTATCACACATAACATCACGCCTTATTTCCCCGAAGGGTTGGGCAGAGGTGTCCCTGTAGCAGGTAGATCCACATTTCGTAAGTCCCATGTAACTTCCCATTAATTTCGTAGGAAATGAGACTGAGATGAGAATGAACACAATATACCTTTGTTTGATGAAATAACTTTTTAATGAGGTACTTACTGTTATTTAAATGAACACAATATACCACTATACAACAATGAACAAATTGGCTGAATATGAAATTAATGAAATGAAATGCAATGAACAACTTCTGTGACTTGGTAGTATGAATTCGCCAATCATTGTCAAAATTACTTTACACAAATGTTATAGTGTGTCTACCAACGTACAAATTCAGCTACTATTCTATGGTGTGTAATCGTTGGAGAATTGAAACATTTCGTAATATGTTTTATTTGGAAATGTACACTCATAGTTATATTTGCTTAACTTATTTTATATTGTAATTGGTTTTAGTTATCAGTAAATAAAGGCTTATTATTATTATTATATGCAGGAACACAGGCGTTCATTAATTCACTAAAAACGAAAAATCCGCATGCAATGGGATATTGCTACTGAAGGCTGCGGGTGTCGACCTGCAGGACGAGCTGCTGCAAAATATGACTGTTATTTTAGTATATTGTGGTGTATTACGCCTTCCACGCGAACGAAATCGTGAGCACAAGCTAGTAAATGTATAATTACAGTGCAATAATTAATTTAATACGGTATAATAGTGTTTTTTTTTAGTTCCTAAGAGGCATTTGATGCATTGATTAAAACGAATCCAATACGTTCAAGTACAAAACCCTGATAGTGGTTTATGAATTAATTGCGTCCACCCCGAGCAGTGGGGAAAATGGCAGAAAGAAGTGTATTTAATTATATGAACAAATTTTTACTTATTATTACTGAAAACAACCATAAAAAGGCTAGGCTATTTTCAACATAGAAAAATAATTGATGTGTTTACATTGACGACATTTTTGGAATCTTTATCAATCAATGAGTTTATTTGTGAAACATAGGTGTTTACATAAATAGGGGGTTCGCTATGTTTTGTCATAATTAAGACATACAAATTTATAAGTGACCCATTGGGTGTCATTAGATTATAGTTAATTGATTCAGGCGTGACCTTGCGGAAATCCATAATAAAATGATGATGTGGATATATTTAGTAACCTTTTCCGCTTAGCTATTTCTAAAGAGTCTTGAAAAGACCCTGGAAGAAATCGACACGTGTTTCACCTCTCAACGAGGCATCCTCAGGATGACGATTAACTTGTCGTGAACTCGAACACGGCGTGTTGCCACACCAAGCACCGAGCGCTCGGTGCTTGGTGTGGCAACACGCCGTGTTCGAGTCTTTTCAAGACTCTTTAGAAAAAGCTAAGCGGAAAAGGTTACTAAATATATCCACATCATCATTTCATTAGATTATGTCAAAGAGAAAAGGATAAAAAAGAAACAAATCAATCTTCAAATCTAAATATCTCAGCTCCAATATCACTTAAGGTAGAATTATTACACATATTTATGTATAACTACTATAACAGCACTATGAAGTAACATCAAAATTATGGGTAGCCGAAGGAAATAACATGACGCCACTTGTCCATAAAAAGTTACTCAAACAACTTTGCTAAATTGTCTCACGAAGACATAACAACATAGTTTTTTGATAACCTCTTTATTGCTTACCTATAGGTATTTAAAGTAGGTGCGGTAGGTTGTGGGGTATAACACCTATGAATGTTTAGTGTTCCTTGAACTCTACAGTAACCATGTTGGAACTACTACTAACAGTGTGTCTGTTGGTATTGATCTACGCATTTATTCGGTGCGCGCGACTTACGGAGTCTCGGGCTTATCCGCTTCCACCAGCTTTACCAGGTCTTCTGCCCATTATCGGACACACACATTTGCTAGTTGACACATCAAGTAAGTTACTTTTCTTTTTTTTAAATTTTTTATTGATGGATAAAGGAAAACATTAAGTACATGAAAATATGTCGAGATTTCTTTATAATCAATGTAAGTTGAATAAATAATATTAATGTTTTACACCTACATATAAACCTTTCAAAATTATGGCGAAAATATGTATGTAATAATCCTAATGTTATATATATATCTATAAAAGGAAAGCGTGACTGAATGAATGACTGACTGACTGACTGACTGATCTATCAACGCACAGCTCAAACCACTGAACGGATTGGGTTGAAATTTGGCACACAGGTATTTATTACGACGTAAGCATCCACTAAGAAATGGTTTTTGGAAATTCGGCCTTCAAAGGGGTGAAAAGGGAGGATTTTGTTTGTTTGAAAAATCTTGTTCCTTGAGTTCATAAACTCTAGTGAGACTTAAGTGAAACTTAGCACGCATACTTATCTAAGTAATAAAGCTAACCATTTTTTTTTTCTTAAACTACCCCCTAAAAGAGGATTGGGGCGTGCCAAAGTTTGTATGGAAGAATTTTAACGCGCGGTCTGATTAACTAGAAACTCAGTATTTATACTTAAAACTGAAAGTAAATAAAAACGTATATCAGGGTTTTTTGAAAATCTACCCCTAACAGGGTGAAAAGTGGTATTGATTTTTACAGGGTAGGATTTTACTGTGTGGCTTGATTAACTTGAAAATTGGCATAAATAATCTATAACTAAAATAATGGGAAATCACAATAGACTTTTTAAAAACTATTATCACGCTATTTGTTATGGGGGATGAGCAATATTGCATTATGTTCGTATTCTTCTATAGTTTCCCGCAAATTGAAAAAAAATATTTTATGTGGGTTGCTTTGTAATTCATCAATTCCACTTTACCAAATGGTGTTTTTTGAGAGCAAATGCACAAGTTACTATAAAAAAATATCCAAATCGCTATAGGTGTGCCTATAATATTTGAAGAGTTCCCTCGATTTCTCCAAGGTTCCATCATCAGATCGTGACCAAATGACAATGGGACCAATTTGGACCTTTAAAAAAAAAAAAAGAATTTTTAAATCTAACCGATTTGAAAAATTCTTTTTTGCCGTTGTGACTGTACCTAAATTACCCTAGGCTGATAAAATTTTAGTTTTTCCTAATTATGCTAATATTAATTTGCTCCTAGCAAATGACAGGCAGAGAGGCCCCCTTCTGATTCTAAGAGGTCAGAGTACTTTTGAAATCTAATAAGAGTTGGAAAGTTATACTGATTAGAAAATATAGGCATCCTAGGTTGTGCAAACAATTGTCGGCTTATTAGCACACAATGCTATTAACTATCCCCTCAGATTATAAAATATTGACAAAACAAGCTTTGGTATATTTGAACTGATAACTATTGTACCATAACGCTAAAACATATAAACCTATAATATTAGGTGAGATAACAAAAATCATACCAGTTAGCTAAGAGGAACTGAAGTGTCTAATAAAAGTGAACTTAGCTTCATAACAGGAGCCACGCTGCAGTCACTGCTGTTGAAGTCAGCCGATGTCGGCTGATTTTGAATAACTTTTAAACCAATCGCAACGCACAACCCAAAGGTTAAGACAAAGCGTAGGCGCAGCCAAGTGGAGACTTAAATATCCTGGAATTTGAAATAAGTCCACACGAGTATCTATTCAATCATAAAGCATAGGCTGCTGATTGCAGAGTTAGACAGATTTGTTTACATCCTATGATGATAGTAAATGTACAGTACCGACCAAAAGTCCATAGGCAATCGCACAAAGCAATAGACTGACGCTTCGGTTTGACTTACGACCTTCTTCTATAAGATGTTACAATACTATAGATACACACACACTCACTTTGTCTGCAACTCATAGTACTTCATAATTTCAATCAATATAGAATACGGCGTGCTAGCTCAGTGGATAATGTGCTTTGATATGTGCGATTATGGCGAGCCGAGCGAGGGTTCAAATCTCATCTGTGGTTTGCTTGTAATTTTTAATAATTACACTCATAGTTTTTGTTATTTTTTAATAATTATTATTCATAGTTTTTGTTATTTTTTAATAATGACTAGTTCAATAATCATTCGTTTTTTGTTTCGGTCGTCTTGTTCACATAAATATTAAGGTTTAGCAGGTAGACCACAGAAAACTAAGTAAATCATTTCGATTTCTGTGGGGTAGACAGACGCAGTTCGTTACGCGTATTCGCGATTGCTACGGTCTGTTCCCAGCCAATCTCAAAACTTTGTTGGTTCGTGGTTATTGTTGGTGACGAGTATTTAAGTTTTCGCGGTGTTGTGGTTATTTTTTTCAAAATGCAGTCAAATATAAATATTGAAGGGAGATCAAATATTATTGCGCTGCGTAAAAGTGAATGTAATTTACACAAATATCTAATGAGACCGGACTAAGTGTGAGTGTTATCATTTAAATATTTCATATTTTACTAAACATAAATCTTAATCAAAGGTATTGTTGATAGAACAGAGGTATTGTTGAGACAGAAGATGCCTTTAAAATTTTAAATTCATTATGAGGTTTAATTCGATTAGTGAATGATAAATAATTATTATGTGTAATAAATACAATGTTATTCTTTGTTCTAGAGAAATACTGTGAGGGTTAAGAGGAATGAGGAAGAGGCTTATTATCGAGCAGTAGCGACGTCAAATGATGGAGGAATATGAAACAAATGGTTTCATACCAACGAGATATTTTGCTGAATTATTAAACACGTCATTATGAACCGTTCGCTGTGCACTCTGAAGACTTGTATCACCGAAGACCAGCTAGGAAGCCGTTTTCGACAGAAAGGCATAAACAAGAACGTTTAAGTTTCGCACGATAATATTAAGACTTCAAGTGGGACACTGCTATATTTTAACCTTAAAATATTTACCGTACCAACTTAATAAACAACAGATTCGTTATTGCATGAATTTGTGGTAACGATTTTTTAAGCAAGTTACAATATGTTGTTTGTCGTATTTCTCGCAGATAGACCGAAAATGTTTAAGATTATTTTAGTAATATTATTATTTTAGGATTACAATTTGAGGTTAAGTTTCAATCTTCTTTTCGTAAAGAAAATGAATACTTAAGCTATAACCTCAATACCAACCAATATTTACTAAAGCCAAATAAAATGTAAAATAAATAATGTAAACAAACTGCCCATACTTTACCTTAAAATCACCTATTTTGTAAGTAGTTTTTTTTTAAATTTTGATTAGTCTTATATTCTTATTTATTGCTTAATTACTTCGACCATGATCAAAGCTAACTAATAATAAGCTAGCTAATATTTATGGTGAAAAAATCAATTTAAAATTTAAAACATTTCATAAATCGTCAAAATAATATAAATTACTTCTAAGTTTTTTGACATCTATTTCACATCTTATTGAGCTGACGTAATGACAAATAATTGTAGCAATATATTATCTATAAGTAAAATAAATATAACGAATACAATTTTTTAATTTTGCTATCACATATTACGCATTTTTAATTCTAAACCCTTTATTGCAATAACAGCATTAATAAAAAAGGCAGCAATAGTTAAGATATAGTATTATTGCAAACAAAAATATTAATATTTGCAAAAACTGCATTGTGCTTGACGAGGTTGGAACCTCAGCCAGTTTGCATCTCAGACCAATGCTTAACGCGTTCTGCTATCTGCACACGTAAGTTAGGATTGAATTTTAGCATTGCCATAAACTGGACAAGGTCAAGCGCATGATGCGTGTTGTCTAACAAAAGCAACGGAAATATATATTTGTTTCGGTAGTGAGGCGCAAGTACGCGACGATACGACAGTGTGTAAAGCGCAATACTGCGTTCTCTGTGGTGTGTGTGCCGTGTTGTTTACACATACAGATATACGGACTATACCGCGTGTTCACAGCAATGATTCTTAACGTGCTTATGCACTTTTGAACGCTTACTGTACCTTGCTGGTAAATTAACTGTCAATTTATAAGCTTCACGCTTCGTAGGTCTTACTTACTAATAATATTAGGTTAACCCATATTAAGGGTGTGTCTTATAGCTAAGCTCACTCTACACACATGAATCTCGAACGCACAAACACATTTCATATTTATATACGTCACGTTTGTAGGGTGTCGAACCCATTATAATAGTAACAATAGTAACACAAGAACCCAAACAACAATCATACCATAACCTACTTGAAATTACGTCCGTGCATCTGGGAATCGAACCCACTATCAGTAGCATCGGAACCAATGCCCTACGATCAACTATTCATGCGGGAATTGAACACACGAGCCGTGACACAGGAATCCAAGCACTTATAAATCAATACATCAGGCGGGAATCGAACCCAAGATTCGTTTACACAAATCTAAGCACAGCAACTAACAAATTATGCGGGAAATGAACCCGCTACCAGTAGTTAAAGAATTCAACTACCATTATTATACTGTAACTTAATTAAACATAAGTTATTGTAACGTTGTATACTCTTGCCGTTTCTAACAATTAATACGACCATAAAATTACGTTGTGTTTTTATTGTAGTAACCCATAAGTTGTCCTTTCTCGTTGTACTGAAGTGAATCAGTACTTTTAATGACGAGAATCCTGATCACGGCACCACATGTGACTGTACCTAAATTACCCTAGGCTGATAAAATTTTCGTTTTTCCTAATTATGTTAATATTAGTGGTTAAGTCGGTTCCCCTTACGGGGAAGAACAGTGCTCCTCCTTTCCACACTGTTCTGTAGAGCTCGTCCCAGACTGGTCACCCTCCCACCGATATAAGATAGAAATGGATTCTCATAATCTAAACTGCCTTGTTCTGATTTAATTAAGTTAAGGGGAAGGGATGGATACAAGGGGAGACTAATATTAGGAATTTACAGTTAGTAAACATAAGTATTATAATATGAAGCTAAAAATATAAGAGGGTATGCAAAACTAAATAATATAATATTAACGCCAACGTCTCCTCCTCTCGCAGTTGAGCACCAATACCTGCAATACAGTCTTGTTTAGGTGAAGGGGTAAAGGGATCGTTACACTTGCGCTTTAAATCATTATTTATAACTACGTTAATTTGTCTGTTTACGATGTACCCATTTCAGTGAGACCGGGAACCGTTTTACAACGTTTTGTCTCATTGTACGTGTTCTGCTAGACCTAACGCATAGAACCTCTGAGGAACTATCATAACGGAACACGTTCCCTAAGCATTAAATAAATGCCTTACTCAATCCTAAGACAGAGTACTGCGAAGTCAGTGTTATTGAGGAAGGCAAGTATTGAGTGGTTTTAATCGCGTACTTATGTGAAAGACACCCTTACGGCGGCCTAGCCCCTTTTTATTAAGATAATACAAAACTAGCACAAGCGCACCGTAGACTCAGTCTCTAGCAGAATACATTACGATCGTACCTGGTGAACGCCGAAGTGGTGGTTCGTCACTTCTCACTCCCTTAATCTGTCCATTTAGAGGATGCGGTGCGGCTATTAGCGGCTTTGCATCCCAATAGCGTGTCTCAATAAATAGTGTCGATTCAGTAATAGGCCTACAAACGACCGGGTGGGGTTTTGATGAGACACAGTCCCTAGCGTTCTTAGAACGACTACCAATTCAGTTTGGGGTACTTGGTGAAGCCTACCCCCACTCCCTGGAAATGTGCGTCAACAAGCCTCACGCAAAGTATTCTGTGGCGAGACCTTTTTGGATACAGAAATCATCACTAACGTTTGGTTGTTTTATAATGCAATTATAGATTGGCTTTATAGCCTAATTCAACTTTAAATGAGCTGTGAGTATTTATGGTTCTGCCTTCCAAATCTAGTGCGTCAGCTCAAGATCATCAGTCGTCAAAGGTCAGGAGCATTAGTGCTCAGAGTCAAGTATGGTGGAAGGTCTTCACCATTTCCCTATAGCCAAATGCACGTGACAATAATCTGCCAAGGTATGGATTAGGATATGGACACGTAATACACGGGAATATAGCGTTAATTATAAAATACGATACTAAATAAGAGTTATTTAGCCATTCTGGAATAAATGGTCATTAACAGCTAGTCAGCAATATCACGTACTGTTACCTATAAATAACAATACAATCAACTTGCAAGGATAATTATAATGATGAGAGAATTAGATTACAACTCACTTACAAAGTACTGCACACATTACCAGTTTTGCCTCGGACTCAGCTCCCGCTCTCTCACCACCAGTCGCACCAACAAACACACACTCACACATATTATATTAAGTACTAAATAAGTCTAATCTGGGCTTTAACCCAACTATATTTAACTTAATAATTAATACTCGTTATCTTGCGATAGCCCCCTCGGACATGGCCTCATGGTATTCACCAATCCTTCTAACTTAACTAGCCTAGACTCGGACGTCCGTCTCCTATCGTGGTCTAAAACCAATTGCCTCGACTTTATTCTTCAGTTCCCTAAATTCCCCAAGCCCCACATTTGGCTCAGCTTATTACAGTTTCACAGAATAGTTTAATGGCTGTTTTTGTACAAATTCTCAATTGCTTTAAAAGGGTCTGTTTGAATTGCCTGAGCCCGACTAAATGGTTACCAGATGCTGGCACTTGTATTGTGAGTTGAGATTAGAAATAGGATATTTTACTATTTTCTTTAGAATTTGATGAAATATTGCATTCGACCTTTTCGTACTTTGTTTCCCATTAAATAGAGAATTTATGTGTTTCTAAGTTGAGTTGAACCATGTGCTGGTTTTAAAATAATTATAATATTTTGTTATTAAAATAGGAGCAAATGACAGGCAATCACACCGTCTTCTTCGAGTAATCGGGGAACATACATAAAATATATATACATATATTCCGACGAATTGGGAACCTCCTCCTTGTTTTTGAAGTCGATTAAAAAGACTAGCCAAAAGGTTAGAATATTGCAGATAGTTACAAATTAAACCTTTTAATGAATGAATGTATAGAATGTCTTGTCATGTTTATAACCGACTTCAAAAAGGAGGAGGTTCTCAATTCGATTGTTTTTTTCTTTCTTTTGTATAGTTGTTACGCGATTACTCCGCCAATTATGAATTGATAATGATGATTTTTTTTTTTTTGGTAGCTCATACTTCAGAAGTGGTCTCATATAAATTTATTAACTTTGCTTGGGTAGTTTTTGAGTTAGCTTCAATAATACGTATTTTTCCCACTTAGTCTAAATAAATATTATAAGTTCCTGTCACTATTATTTACATAGTGACGGTGATTTCTCGGCGGCGGTGATCTCTCGAGTCCGGCCCTGGTTCAGGCCATGGTACGGAGCGAGAGGAAATGGGAGGCCATCACTTCCTTCTGCGAAGCGGTAATGCTCGCGAAGGAGGAGGCGGAACGCGTGAGAGACAGGCGAATTTCGCGCTTTCACGCCCCTAACCGCCGCAGGAGGAGACGCCCAGGGCAGGGGGGAATCGCAGGCCGATTTCCGGCCACCGTAGGCGCGGGCTTGCGGACGGTGAGCCCACCGTCCGATAAGGACCAGGCCCGGGTCGACGGCGCGTTGAGTTCCACGTGCGCCTCAAAGAGATGTCAGCAGAATTGACGGGGTCCGTTAGGGCCGATGCTTGCCGGGGGTGCGAAGAAAACCGAAAGGTAGATCGTGGCCCCCGGCAACAGGGCAACCGAAGGAACACGGGTGGGTTTTAGTCAGTAAGAGTCTGACACGCCCTCCCGCTCCGTCCAGAGCGGGATTATTTGAGAATTTCCCACCCAAAAAAAATGTAGTTTCATTCGAATTTACCACAACTAAAAGTAAAAAATAAAAAAAAAATAGAAAAAAATTAAAAACAACCGACTTTCAGAAAAAAACATTAAAAAGTGAAAAATAATTTCGGAAGTCATTGGCAAAAAGTTCAAAATTAAAGACACTGACTTCCGAAATGAAAGTACCAATTTTATTCATTTTTAGTTTTTTTTATGGAAGTCGGATGTTTTAAAAAAATTATTAAACATATTTATTAATTTAAAGCACAATACTTTGAAAACAATGAAATTCATTTTTGGTTTTCTTTCTTTTTTTTTTTTTGATCATAGAACATGGACCTTCTTTAACTTCTTCACTTTCCGGGACACTGAACGAGACACAATAGAAGTTATATTGTTATGACGTCTGCGTTTAGAGCCCCGAAAAGTGTTGAGTGTGATAAAATCATTGATATCCTTTAAATCTGGTCGAAGAGATTCACAGATTGAATTTTTTATTTATTTGTCTTGCTTCTAAATTAGCCAAACCATTTTGAATAAGAAGCTACTTTTGCCGTGCGATGAGACAAGAATAGGCCAGTATTTTTATGTTTTATACGATTGCTGAAAGCTTGACCACGTTAGATTCGCTTGCAAGATACAAGTTGATAGGTATTGCTTGCAAGAGGTACTAAAATCTTCCCCAAGTTTTTATTTTCTCTAGCTCGTCTTGTAATGTCTCAAACTTGTTTAGGATGTTGCGTAAATAAGTACATAAAACGAAAATATAAAAACTACATCATGGTCGGTACTGTTAATCTTGGCTTATTCGATGAATGCCCAATTCGTAAAATGCCCAACAGCTTGAAAAAGGGCTAATTCGCTAAATACCTAGTTCTGGAAAAATCTAATTCATAAAAAGTCCTATTCCCAAAAATACCTATTCTTAAAAGAAGCAATTCTTTAAAATACCAATTCTTAAAAGGACTATTATTTTCCAATTAAACTGATAATTCAAATAATAATATGTAAGTATATAAAAGAGGAAAAGGTACCTAAAATAAAAGTGTTGCAAAAGGCTTCAAAATCAAATATAGATAATCTCCTTATTATAAACTAGTTGTTTAGAGTAACAGTCATTATCGATATACAAATTAGTCTTAAGTAAATCGGGCTGTATCTTCAATTGATACGTACATACAAAAAAAAAGTTACTCATGAAAAAACATAGACCATCTCTGGAATTATAAAAATTAAATTATCATCATTGGATTTACTAATTTGGAGAAAGAATGTAGATGTTATCATTGATTATGCAAATTCATAATTTATATGCAAAATTACACCATAAGTTGGAAATAACTAATCTTTAAAAAAAATTGTGAACCAATATTTCTTGCCTCTCTAACGCTGCGAGAAGCTTTTTTATATTTATTGTTGAATAAGATAACTTTATTATTTCGATTTTTTCTAAGTTATATATATAGAACTTAGAAAAAATCGAAATAATAAAGTTAATATGAAACGGAGTATATCTCCGTTTAATATTCACATCAAAATGTGTAGATTCTTATTTTATTTTGTGAATAAACAAAAAGAGGCTGGGCCGTTTTGAAATGACAACATTCAGTCTCCATGGTTCTATAGCATTGGTGGCGTTGACCGGAACAACTTAATAGTACTGGGGATAGTCGATGCCACTGGCTCTGGAAATAGTTTTGATACTGTTTCAAACAAAAAAGCAAAACCTTGTTAGGTATTTCTGTTTATTCATAATGTATTTATGCTTATTATTAATTTTTTATAATATTGTATGTCTGTATTTCCAGAAAAGTCCTTTTTCAAATTGGCCCTTGTAAGAATTAGTCCTTTTACGGATCAGCCATTTGTCGAATTAGGCATTTTTAGAGTGCTAGGCATTATAAGAATTGGTCATTCATGGACTAAACCTTTTTAGTTTAATTAAATGTTCATTACATTATTCAATCTGGTCTATTGATACGAAGATCAATGTAGGTCCTGGGGGTAATAATCTCAGAATTAGATAACTCTGAATGAATTTGTGTAGAACCTTCTAGGTTGTGACATAAAATAATAAAAAGTTTTCCAATGTTATAAACATTTTTAATTTTTAGTTTTTTAATTTCAAACATAATAAAACCATTGTAAGCAATGTTTTATCGTAGTTTTTTTGGTGGATAAACTGTTATTTAGCAACAATAGATAATGAGAAAATATGTTAAACAGACACCACAATTTGAAAAGTAGGCCCAAATTTGCTCATACTTCGCATTGTAACGACGTGACAAAACATTGAGATGTCTTTTTTATAATTATGTAAGTTTAATAATAATCTATACTATACTGTATATAATTTATATTAATATAATGATGAGTTCAAATTTGTTAGTTTGTAAGTATGTATGTAGGGGGTAATCTCCGGAACTACCAGTCGGATTTGAAAATATTTATTTTGCGTTCGATAGCCCAATTCTTGAAGAAGGGTATAGCCTCGCGAACGAAGTCGCGAGCAGAAAGCTAGTGTATTATACACACATGGGCGTACCCAGCTTTTAGCCTAGGGGGGGGGGAATTCAGAAATTTGGTCCCCCGCACATGTTACACCCTACACTACACGAAACATGAGGTAGGTGTACGTAGTGTGTAAGAGAAACACCCGCAGAAAATCCTGCTTATAAGGTAGTAAAATAAACTATGTGCTATCTTGCTGCGTTTGTGTATTTTTCTCGATACAACATAAACGCGCAGCGCGGTTTTAATTAAATAATTATAAATTTTAAATGTAAAGTAAGTCTTAACGCGACTCTAACATAAAGCTTCGGCCAAACCTGAGCGAATACAACGCGGGCCATGAGAGCGAAGCGGGAGCGTTAACAACGCGAAACTAACGCGGCAATTATCGTGCACACCTGCGCGACTACAGCGCGAACAGCGAACTTCATTTTGATTAGTTAATAGGCACAGCCGCACGTCTATAGTTTAGGGTAGCACCTAAATTGTTGTGTTATGTCAATCTCATATTCAACATCAGAGCCTGACTCTGATGAAGAAGACCTTTTATTGATTGCCCTTGCGGAACGGGCCGATTGAGTCCCATATTTTGTCCTTTTTACGTATATTATTATATCCAGGATTTTTCAGATCGTATAGAAGAGTATGTTCTCTGACTTTTTCTATAAACATCTCTATAGTATTATCGTCTGTCACCGTGGAGTTTTAATAATGTAACGATCTGTACACACGTCTGACCACAAGAGGCGTACTTCCCGCTCACTCCTGCTTTACCGACGCGGTGTTCCCGCGTTACGGTCGCGTAGATGTGCAAGGCGCCATATAATAACACGAGCAGCGTCCACCGCGCGGTAGACGTTCCCACTTCGCTTCTCGTCTCCCGCCTTGTGGTCGCTCAAGTTTGGTTTTACTCTTATCGATATTAGTAGGTACTTAGGTATACAAGACCAAGTCCCGGTCGACGGCGCGTTGTGTTCCACGCGCGCCTCAAAGAGATGTCAGCAGAATTAACGGGGGTCCGCCAGGGCCGATACCTGCTGGGGTTGCGAAGAAGCCCGAAAGGGAGATCGTGGCCCCCGGCAACATGGCAACTGAAGGAACACGGGTGGGTTTTAGTCACTAAGAGTCTGACACGCCTTCCCGCTCCGCCCAGAGCGGGAGAAGTTATTTGATAATTTTCCACCCAAAAAATAAACCAAAATGGGGGGCAGCTGCCCTTCTCTGCTGCCAGGGGCAGCGCTGCAGGGGGTAGCATGAGTATGCCCATGTATACACATAAACCTTCCGAAATAAATTGTCTAACTGATGATGAAAACCGCATCGGAATCCGTTGCGTAGTTTAGCAACACGAAAAGCGACTTTGTTTTATAATATTTAAAGATTAGGTAGTTAGGTACCTAATCCAACGGCTTCTTTTTTCTATTGAAAATGGTAGTTGAACATATTCAAGGTTATTTATGTTACCGCATGACCAAGAACGCTAACTAATTTAATAAAACCTGATCCGCAAGAATCGAAAAGCATAAACGTTGGAGTTTTGAAACGCCATTTATCTCCAATAAGTTATGTTAATATTTTATATATCAATTTTATTACTGAATAAATATTTATTTATTATTTCCTCTAATTCACTAATTACATGTAAGTTATATTTTTAAATATTAGAATAAAATTATACAAACATTTAAAAAAACTATTATTAATTAAAACCAGTTATCTAACATGCAATGAATACTCAAAAATATTCAGAGATATTATTTATGTACACTCAGTAACCAGGTACCAGAGGTACCAGATATTTATTATTTGACGAACCATAGTTTATAATGTTTACGAGATTTTGAAATATCTGTTCGGTTAACAATCGTCGCGTTGCGTTGGTTTTCGATTATTGATATCTCAATCTGCCTAGCCTTTTCCCAACTATGTTGGGGTCGGCTTCCAGTCTAACCGGAGGCAGCTGTATACCAGTATTTTACATTAGCGACCGTTTATCTGACCTCTGCAATGGGTAATACAAAACCCCTTGGTAAGATTGATTGCCCGACTTTTGGACTTCTAACTATCCGGAACGCCTGTCAAAGATATATAAATGACAGCCGGGACCAAACGTGCTTTCCGAGCCACGGAGGGATTTTGATGTAATGGATGGTCACCCATCCAGCTTCGATCGACCCATGCGGCTGATATTACTTATAAAGGTGTTCAGAAAGAATTTCTAGATTTCGCCCTCTATTATTTCATTGAACAAAGATAATTGGCAATTACACATCTCTGCCTATACCTGCTAATGTAAGCGTGATATTATGTTATGTTTTTCAGATTTATGGCCGCTGCTGAAAAAAATTACGGAGCACTCACTCCAACAAGGTGGCGTTATTTACGCACAATTTGGATCACAAATTCACTACTGTAAGTCAGTTAGTTTACAACTTTTACACCTGCAGCCTAGTTGCGTACCTAACACACTTCCATGATCGAATTCCTTCGAATTATAATTGTTTAGAAAGTGTGTTTTTGCGAACATACAGCGTAATATATCCCTGCATTTTGAGATTGAATCTACTTTCGGTTAGCAGTTTAATGGGGTAATAGTTTAATGGAAATAAATAAAAAAAAATTCTGACCTCAAATCAGATATAAAGTAATCCGGGGTTGCGGTTATTGTCTGAAAGGGTAACCGTGGCCCCTGGCTATACAGGCAACTGAAGGAACACGGGTGGGTTAGTCAGTAAGAGTCTGAACTCAACTAGCTTATATTTTTTATTTTTTTTTAATATGACGTGTAAAATTGATTCCGATATCCTATTTACAGAATAAACAATTTCATTTCATTTCACACCCTCTCGCTCCACCCAGAGCGGGAGAAGTTATTTGATAATTTCCCACCCAAAAAAAAGGATATAAAGCGATAGGTTACAATAATTTGTTTTTCTCAAAAATGGTGCGTTACCTTTTGTACCAGGGAAAAGCCCCCCCCCCAACTTACCCCCTCCCATCCTCCTTCTCCTGCCAGACGATATTAAAGCTTTTAATAAAATATTAAAGTATATATAAGTAGTATATTAAAGTTCTATGTTTACGAAAGTTTTATTTAGTACTAAATAATTCATCAAAAGCTTGTTTTTAAAAAGATTTTTACTTATATTTTGTACTTTTTAGCATTAGAATTTGATAAAAGTACTTGTCAAAACAAATCCAACAAAGTCAAAGCCAAATATTTATTTCAATTAGGCACATAAAAGGCACTTTTGAACCAACGAGCCCAACATTACAAACGAAGCTATTTTGAAAGGTTGAGGAGTTCCTGTGGCCACAATGTACCTCTATAATCAGACCCTGGATACTACCTTGGGCTTCAGTCCGTGTCAAGATAACGCCAATCAGTCCAAACACGAAGTTGCTATCTTGTTTTGTTGAGAAGTTCCTATGGCCACCTTCCGGCTTCACCATCAGACCCACACAGTCTGAATTGTGACTGACTACCTATCATAAGTACAACTGACAGGAGGTATCTAGGAGTGCAAATCGACTCCCATTTTAGCTGGAAAATAGCTAGGAAATATAGTTTTCTCAAACGTGCTTGGAAATTCGAGCTTTATTTTGACAACCTTTTTCGAGATAAATCGAAAATGCTACAGTGGTCAAATACATGCGAGCTGTCCGCCGGCAATAATAAATATCCATATAAGTATGTGTGCCTCGGCTTCGTCTCGGCCCACATTTTCACGATCGTCCATCAATGTCCCTTTTGCAGGCCGCGGCAGTAATGTACTATTCCCGTACAAAGAAAACTCTTATACATTTTCAAATCAGAAGAAGCTAGTATACAATAAAAAAACCAGCCAAGTGCGTGTTGGCCCACGCACAATGAAGGGTTCCGCATTTGAGGTGGATTTATCCCAAGAAAAAACTTAACATTGTAGTTGAAAAATATGTTCTCCCATATATTCCAACTACAAACGTAAGTTGGTCGATTATTACTGCCCGCATAACTAAGACAACCATAACTAGCATTTTTATGAAAAATGAGTTAATACTTGATTCGGAATCAGCGAATGATGATGAGATCTATAATGTTCTCTTTAACGCGTTTTTGAAATAACCTACTGTAACGGCGCCAGTGTTAGTCATAAGCGGTGTAACTGCCAAATTTTTTGAAAACCGTATGAGCTCTTACGCCTCTTTAGCTTAACGTGTTTATTCAAGTTTGATAATGCATCAAAAATTTATCCCAAAAATAAACACCGTAAGTTACTATATGGTGGATATTTGAACTATATTCTGCTATTACGCAAAACTAATACTAGACATTACAGCAGTAACTGCTATTTACCATGGTTATCATTATTAATGATAAATTCATATTATTATACTCATCTACTACTGAAAATAAGGGTATCAGGATCTTACCATCGTTATGAATAGTATATTAAAAAAATGTGTGACTTAATGCTAGGCATGATAGCAGTAACTATCAGTTACGGTTCTTATTACTAAAACTGTACGGAGTCGGCATGCTTAGATGTAAAAACCGTAAGAGTTATCTCACGGCCGTTATGCGTAGTAGGTATCACTATTACTTTCAAGGTGCGAGCGGGAGTTTCGGGGGCCCAAATATCAGTGCATGCCACTTAGGACTAACATTTGTAAAATAAATTAAAACATTATTACACATTTTCCGGGAGTAAAGAGCTAACACAAAGACAAAATATTTATTTAAAATATTTTGAGGTATTTTTTCTAATATTATTCTAGAATCGATAGTAAAATATACCAATGCAAAAATATGCTTATCTAGACCGCAGGTATCACTTGGCCAAACACATAAATTATCTGTATGCGGAAACAACTAAATCTGAAATTCTAGTACGCGCTTACATGAAACGCGCGCGCTCTCGTACGCGCTCAGCGAAATACCTCCTGAATTACCAGCAAAAATGAAAAATGTCAAGATGTGATAGGAACAAAGATTGGAAAAACAAACACAGTCGTGAGCGATGTGAAGTACCTATCGCACCCGTAGTGTAAGGGCACAACTCGAAATATTGAGTTATTTTTTTCACATATCCAAAAACAACCATTTAGCTGGCAGGGGTGGGGATACTTGACTCTAAAAAAAATTTGCACTATAAAGCTTAATATTTCGCAAACGGATCCGTGAATGGAAAACAGGTTTTCACACTCCCAAAATTATTTTTGAACGACCTTTCCAACGACTCCCGCCAGATACAACATGCGATAGACGAGAAAAAAATAAACATCCCCACTTTACGGACGCGTAGGGGAGGTACCCTAAAATAGTAGATAAAAGGGTTGAAAGAAATCAATTCGTCGTTCGAGTAGGAATTGATGACTTTCACCCGTGTTAAAAACTTTTCATTTCGAATATAAGGAAAGTAAAAAATAGTACTTTTATAGAGATGTTGAATTTCGGTACAACTTACAGAGTTAGTATCCCGCCAAATTAAATAGTATTTTTTAAATTTTAAATAGGCAACACACCTCATCACAGCCGTGATCTGTCTCGCTTAATAGACTTTTAATTCACACTGGCTGTTTATACACTCACAATACCGCAGATTATTTTTATTCGATGTTTTTCTGCAATAAGTATATATATATAAAGTATATTTTTTTGTAGCCAAGTACCTAACCAAATGAAGTTCCATTTTTAAAATTCATTCCCGCCCTAGAGAGGGAAGCAATTACTATGACTCTTTTCGCCCTAAGATGGGGAGCAGCGTTTTCCACCCACTACTCGGATCAAACAAACACTACTTTCCGAGTACGAGAAACGAAAAATATTTTTGATGTGATAATTAGGTATACCCATGCCAAATTATAGCGTCACAGTCTCTGAGTTAAGCCACAGGCAGGCAGGCAGACAGGTGGACGTACATGGCGAAACTGTAATTTGTTCATTATTGAGTACGGAACCCTAAAAAAAACCAGTAAACTGCGTGTCAGACCACGCATAATGAAGGGTTCTGTAGTTGGGATGAATTTATCCCAAGAACAAACTTAACATGATAGCTGACAAAAAATATTTCTCCCATACATTTTAACTGCAAATGTAAGTTTGTACGCACAATATTGAGAGATTTACCATGTTATTTTAAGAACATAATATACTTTTTAAAGGATTTCCTGTAATCTTTAAGCATAGAACTACTTTCTGTATTTTATGTATCAAAAATTTTGGCCCCAGTAGTTTCTAAGATAAGGACAGGGGAATGGTAAAATTTCGTCTATTTTCTTAAACAACTTTAAAACAATTTATGTCAACGTTATAATAAAAAAAAAAATTGTTACCTTCACAGTAAGCCCTTTCATTTAATGTGTCACAATTTACAGTTTGTAAAACTTTTTTGAAGTGAAAACTTCTTTAGGCGCGTTGGGCATTTTTAAGATGGTACTAAACCATTGATTTCGCGACACCGTGATGACACCACCTTTTGACCATTAAAAAGACATCAACGCATTGATTACCGCGGTGCGTGGAGTAAAAGACATGAACGCGTTGATTACCGTGATGCTGATTTTTTTTTCAAGTTTTCACTTATGTTAGCACTCTCGGAGTGCCATCGTTTTTTTCTTTCTAATTTGTCACTTAAAGTGACCCCCATTTTCACAAACACGCGAGTTATCCTTTAAGGGTTCCGTTTTTCATTGAGAGCAACGGAACCCTAATGAGCATTTATTTATAATTCTATAATTTTTTACAGGCATATCAGATCCTGAAGATGCTCTTTTGGCGGCCAATACCTGTTTGAAGAAACATTTTGTGTATAGATTTGTAAAATATTGGCTGGGCGAAGGACTAGTCACAGGATCTGGTAAGAGATAACTCATCTTCTTGCTCTTGTCCGATCTTACTTTGGGTCAGCGTAGCCCGTTTTCTTCTTCCATTCTTCCCTGTTACGCTATCCATCACTTACAATTCTTTCATATACATTTTTTCTTTCTTTCTTTCGGCGCAAAATGTCTTTTTCTCCCATACTTTTCTATTAGTCGTCATCTCGGTAGTCACTCCCTTTTTAGCCATTATCATCTTTGACACAATTCATCCATATTTTCTTTGGCCGTCCTCTCCCTCTCTATTCATCAACATTACAGCATTGCATTGCGTTTTTGCATTTCAGTCTGAGTAAATTAAGTATATTTATCAATTGTTTAGTCACATGCGTTTCGTCATATTTCATGAGGAGAGACAAAACGCATGCTACCAACACAAACAATTTCCTTTCAACTTTTCTGCCACTTTTAAACTTCCTCTTTTACTCATTTCTTACTGTCCATCCATTCTCGTCACTCCTTACATCCATCTCAACATTCTCATCTCCGCTACACGCAAAGAAAAAAAATCCGTCTTCTTCAAGGTCCTGGCATTCCGATCCATACAGTACTGGACCGCAAAAATAAATAGGTAAGTAGGTCGGCTCCATAAAGAACTTCGTCTACTTACAGCGAGTGCACGTGCACTCGCGACCGGCATTCGTTTGATATAGATTGAGACGTCAGTACATATGCATCTGTGCGTGTGTGCGTGCGCCTGCTTTTGCTCGTTGTATGAAACAACCTTCTACACTTATCTATTTTGTGACTGTATTTGTAGAACTTCTTTCTTCCATATTTGGGTGGTAAATCACTTTGTGAAAGACGTCTTAACATTGTTAAAAAAAGTTTTTTCGACTTCCAAAAAAAAAACACTACAAAGTGAAAAATAACTTACGGAAGTAAGTGTCTTTGGTTTTTTATTTTAGTTATTTGCCACCGACTTCCGAAATGTAAGTTATTTTTCACTTCGTAGTGTTTTTTTTTTTTGGAAGTCGGCTGTTTATCATTTTTGAAAAAAAAAGTTTTTATTTCTCACTTTTTAGTGGGTGGTTTGTCATTTATCTAAGTTATAATAGCCTAATCTCAACTGCTCATCTTTTGCAACTGCTCACCTTTTACAAAATATTGCTTTTCCCGATGCAGGGACCTTAATCGTTGAGGAGTTCTTCTGGTACTTAACCATCAGCTCCACTTCTCCATATGCATTGTGACGAGCATAAATTGCATTGCAACCATATTAAAGTAATCGAATCGCAACACGTGAAATACCTACTACTGAGTAATTCCGGTGGCCATTTGTGCTCTTCATCATCAGTTCCACTTCACAAAATGGTGCTTTCCAAGAGCAACTGCACGAGTTACTATAAAAAAAAGAATCATCGAAATCGGTTGGCGTGATATTGAGTTATTCGTCCATTTGTCGCGCACATACTTAATGCAAATTTAAGGCTTACATGGTTTTCCCATGGATGCCATTGTCAGAACTAGACCACACGGGAAGCACCAGCTTTCAAATAAAAAAAGAACCATCAAAATCGGTTCACCCAATCGAAAGTTCTGAGGCAACAAACATAAAAAAAATTTACAGCGAATTGAGAACCTCCTCCTTTATTTGAAGTCGATTAAAAAGATTTTAAGTCTTCGTAGTATCACACAGTTTATCAGTACACGTATACAGTTACAATTACAAATATACAGTTTTTACTATCCTTATGGATGGAGTTTTAAACGTTAGAGAGAATTGATTGCCCCTTTTATAGATTTTTTTGAGACTTGTTAATTATTCGTATACAATGTATAATCTGTTCCAAAATTATTTGAATAAACTAGTAAATGAAAGAAAAAAGCTTATAATATAAACACTTGATGGGTTTCTCTGCGACGACGTGTACAGACTATTATTAACAATATTGAAGAAAAAACTTCTTTAGGCGCACTTTTTGTTCTTTTTTCACCATTAAAGAAACTGGACTGTCACACTCGAGACGGTGACGCTGAATCGGGTAAACTCGGCTCCAGACGTAAGTTTCCACTTCTATCGTGTGATCATACACACACGCTCTTTTTATTTTTATTGACATGACATATTTACTCTTGACATTTTGTAACGGTTGAATGTGAATTGAATGCTATTTGCATTAGGTATGCAGCAGTGAAATTGATTGCAAACTATGTATTTGAAATAATTAACTTGATAATATTTCTTAAAATAAAAAGTATAAAAAAAACATTTAAAAATATAAAAAATAGTAGCCCACCGGTATCGGGAACAGGGTCCAAGCTACCAGCGGTTAAGGCTCCAGGAAGAGGAACCTCCTGACAATGCGAGCCGTGTCCAGGAGTACCGCTTTCTGAATCAAGCCCTTGATCCAGCTGCCCAACGAGAGCCTCCTTAGTCCAGACACTATGATGCTATCTTGTTTTGTCGAGGAGTTCGTATGCCCACTTTCGGACTCCATCATCAAACTATCTCCATTGTATCATAATTTTGCGTTGTCACCGAAGTTATATAAGTATGCTAAATTTCAGCTCAATCGGGCGCTAGGAAGTGCTTGAAAAATGGATACCAAAGAGAGTAACCGGAAACACACGAACGCAGCAAGTTAATATAAAGATTGTAAAAAGTTAAAATCATTAAAATTGTTTTAGTTTTTAGTGGAAGATATTTCGTTAATGAAAGGTTAAGTTCTAACGCAATCACTGACAAAAGGAAATAAGTAAGATGAAACCAAACACAAGAATCTGTATTTAATTTCAGAAGATTTCGTTTTTTAAGATCCCGTAGTAAACAAGGAACCCTTATAGTTTCGCCATGTCCGTCTGTCTGTCCGCTGCTTAGCTCTGAGACTATTAGTACTAGAAAGCTGTAATTTTGCATAAGTACACATATTAATTACGCCGCCAAAATGGTAAAATAACATCATGAAATATTTTTTTAGAGTACCTCGTAACACGAAAAGCGGGGTCATTTTTTTTCCTCGTCTATCCCATAATGTGGGGTATCGTTGAAAAGATCGTTCAAAAATATTGGGAGTTTGTCGAAACTATTTTTGGATTCAGGGATTCATTTGCGAAATATTAAGCTTTAAAGTGCCAATTTCTGTTAGAGTCAAGTGTCCTCCCCCCCTGTCAGCTATTGCAGGTTTTGGATGTGTGAAAAAATTCATGGCAGTAGTATATATAACGAAACTAAAAGGAAAACTATCACAGCTAAGTACACTTTACAAGTTAACGAGTAATAGTCCACCAACTTACATTTGCGGTTGCAAAGATATGTTCTCTCATACATTCTGTATGAGAGAACATGTTTTTCAACTACAAAGTTAAGTTTTTTCTTGCGATAAATTCATCTCAATTACGGAACCCCTCATTGTGCGTGGTTTGACATGCACTCGGCGGGTTTTTTTTATATCATATCACTTTATCTAGCAATTATTGTTCGAGTAACATTATTATTTAATAATGTAATAAAAAATCTTCGACGAAAATTGAGGTAATTAAATTAATCTTAATAACTATCAAATTAAATCCATATTCAAGGTGATTTAAAATTTGAGTATAAAATCTATATATATAAAAATGAATCCCTATTTCCCTTGGTCACGGCATCACGCTAAAACGGCTGAACGGATTTGCATGAAATTTGGCATATGGGTAGACCATGACCTGGAGATGGACATAGGATATTTTTTATCCCGATATTCTCACGGGCTCGAGACTTATGTGGGCGAAACCGCGGGGCGCAGCTAGTATATTAATAAAATATGTCGCCAAAAATTCCTCCTCATCGCTGTTGACTGGTAATGTACCCAAGAGACTCGCCGCAATGCCACGTTGTATGGCAATGTTTAGCCTCTGGCCAAGGTAAAAGCCAGCCCTTCGGTCACGTGAAGTGTCGACCAGTTGTTTGGAGATTTCATTGAACAGACCATGAGCACTCGGACCCCATGGCTCTAGCTAGGGTTTCAACCCCAAACGGCTCAAAAATATAATGACCTATAAGATTATTATACTTTCGCCGCTTGAGATTTCCGCAACCGTAGCGGCAGCACCAGCACTTGAGTATCGACACACGTTGCGTCCCTCACTAAAGACCTGCCCACCTTCCATGGAAATAAAGACATGCCGTCCAGTCTCTTGCCATCGTCGCGTGTTAAGCTATTGGGTTCTAATACAGCTAGAATGCCGACGGTGACAAGTGCTTGTCGGATGATGTCATTAATGTGGGCGTGCCGCGCTAAGCGACCCGCACTTCGGTTGCATGACAGGCCGTGGTGTTCGAGGCTATTGACAATTGCGCCACAACGATGAGGAGAATAACATGGACCTCCTAGTCGCAGGGAAGTAGCGAAGAGGAAAGTAATGTCGTCAAACTAAGTGCCTAAGTTCGATGACGGTAGTGCATGAAGCCACAGGACTGACTCACATTACCCACAGCCAGCAGGCGCGCACGCTTCGCAGTAGTAGCAGCCGTGTGAAGTAAATTGTTCTGAGTACAGAACAATCAAATGGATTGTCAAGCGGATCTGAATTCGGGCAAGCGAGTCACCAGGCATCCATAGCCTCGATGAGGCACGGCACTTAAAAATTAATCAGTGTGGAGGCTAGGATTTTCCTGATTAATTTTACAGTACCATAGATCGAGCATAAAAGCCGGTAAACTAATACTAGAAATTTTGCGGACGCCGAGGCCTCCCATACGGATAGGAAGAGTAGCTTGTGCCCAAGCTCGGTAATCCATGGCCACATTTAAGATCGAAGTTAATGTATGCCGGATAATTTGGTCCATTTTGTATACGAGATGATTGTGTTTCCATATATGAGAAGCGCGATGGAAATATGTCAATTTAGGGCCGAATCAGCAGTAACGGATTAAGGTTATGGCCGAACACATGTTAATTTGAAAAAATCTTTCCGAAACGTCATTAAAATTTTGAAATTTTTTCATCAATAAAAACGGGACAGGAATCCTCAAAGATTGAACCTAAGTGGAAAATAAACTATGCCAATAATCAAATCATGCTTTGATTTGATTATTGTAAATGGCACTAAATTGGCATTTCAAACACGATTCACGTTCGCACGATCCGATTTACGTTTTCTGACCCATTTGCTTACATTTTTATCAAATACTTTTGGGACAGAATAGATACGATTATGTCATATTATATGCAGCTGCCCTTGCTCCCATCTCAAATCTGTATTATAAATACGATATTTCATCCTTTTTTCTTCATCCAGGAGGCCATTGGTACCGTCATCGTCAAATGCTAAAATCAAGTTTCAGCCAACGAATAATAAATGGTTACATCGAAGTGTTTAACAGCCAATCAAGGGCATTGCTGAGCGACATAGACCATAACGATGGAAAAGGACAATTTTATCCTTCACCATACCTGAAACAACTTACCCTGGAAACATCTTACTGTGAGTGTGTTACTTGTAAAGTCGAGCAAACTATTTGGTATACAGCCTACTATTCATCTTTTTTACTAATTAATAAGTACACTGACAATATTTTTGATTGTGTGCGTAATAACTTTTTAACCTTATGGCATACATTAAGGCCGCGTTATATTTAAAAGCGAACGTTGCGCGAATACGCGATCAGTCGCATGCATGTCAATTTTTGGTCGAAGAACTGGAAAGCGCCCACTGCCATTTCTATACGTGTCTTTTCTTTCTTGATCATTGGCATCTTGTTTTTATATACATTCATGTCATTTGTTATCATTTTATTGTGCTTATGTGTGTCTTTTGTGTGCACTGAATAAATGTTTTATCTACTTATCTATCTATCTCTGTCGGCACGACCACACGTTCAGGTTCACCGAAAATAAAGTACGAACGATCGTGTATTTGTGCAACAAAAGCTTTTAAATAGTACGTGGGGTAAGAGGGTGATGTCAAAAAATTAACTACCCAGCACAATCACAACATTGCTTGAAAGTGTTTAGTTGCAAGATAACTGCCTGTATACCAAAACGCTAGTTCGACTGTACTTCTTATTAGTCACCCCTTGGCACTAAAGTGACACGCGTCTTGTGACAGCGACGGCGACAAAACAAATGATAGAAGTTGTTTAGACTTTAGAGAGTGCCGGGAGTCGCCGCGATGCGACTTGCGTAGCGACGGAAACAGGTGACGAGTGATTTGGCGCGCAAGTGAATCATTAATTACTAGCTAACAGCGCGGCTTATGCGACCGGCAACCGTGATCTGAAAAGTCACCGTCGTCGCTACGAGTATATCGGTTCGTGGCCTGGCATGAAGCATAGCATGCGTGTCACTTGTCGCAAGTCGCATTGCTCGAGGTCGTGAACGGGGCCGATTATGTCTAACTTAACTTCGCAAGACGATTTAAGTGATTGTAATTTCAGTGACTACATTTGGAAAGGTTGCAAATGAGAATTTCTGTTCAAAATATATGCAAGCAGCCGATAAAATGTTGCACCGTATGGTGCAAAGATTCCAGAAGTTTTGGCTGCAAAATGATTTTATATACAAGTTAATAGGACAAGCAAAGAAAGAATCTGAACTGGTATCTACTGTCAATGATATATCAGACGAGGTAAGAGTATATTACAGAGTAAAATTGTCAATCGGTAAAAGGAGAATGGGCGATTCTGCGCTGAAGCCCAATTATTATTAAGCGTATAACCAATGGAATGATCACGCAATTAGTGTAGCTTTTTTTAGATTTTTTGGCCACGCGCCAAAAGAGGCTTTTGCAGCCTCTTTTGGCGCGTGGCCAAAAAATCTAAAATCATCTTGGTTTTTAAAACATTCTACAAAACAATTGCTTATGTTTACCAACAGCGCCCTCTTGACAAAGTCATTCGAGCTCCAAAAGATCCGCGTAGTAGTGTACGCACTCACTCTCTTTTACGACGACATACGAGCATAGTTCAGCCGATGACGGATTAGGTATACGTGAGCCGAAAGGGCCGATTTTTAAATCGTCAGACAAAAGTTATTTTATTTTTTAGTTTTTAGTTATTAATCGAAATTGTAAAATCAGCCCAATAAAAATATTGTATAGTAGGTATCTGTTACATAAAATAAGGTTATTTAGTAAGATGTTCTTCAGCTAGCGAAAATCCCATAACTTTAGAGAATGAAATCGTGTCTTTTTCTTCAGATAATACGTACAAAGAGATCATTTTTAAATGGAACGGTTGCACGTCCCGTATCTACATGTGAGTATTATAAAATTATTTTCCTAATGAACTTCATCAAGTGAAAATAAATACTGATTGGTTAAATATTTTGTAATTTTTTTGACCGCCTCGTTGGTCTCGTAATTCTTCCGTCAAGAATTTCTCAGCCCGAAGTTTAGATTTGCTTGACAATAGGCTAGGTGCAACGACGTCATTAATGATGTTTTTGTCAGGAGACTGATTTAAAAATTATTGTTTTATTAAAATGAAATGTATTTATAATCCTATGATATATCGATGACTAAAATATTGTTTATAGTCTATATTTTCAAATTAAGGTTGATTCAGAAATAAATTATGTTATGTAAGTGCCAATTTTTTTATTTTTTTTTATCACGGTTATAACGTTGTTGCGCAGAAAATTAAACTAAAAGCAAAACTTGTCTGTGCAATAATGTCATAAAGGCCGATCTAAACAAAAAATCTACTTATAAAAAATAGCAATTAAACTTTTTAAATAACAACATAAGGTATTACTAAAATAAATGGCATTATTATAAAAATTTTACAATATGATGTTCTTAATTACTTTTATTTAAGTAATCAATCTTTTATTTCAAAGTAATCAAACATTTCTGAGATAATATTGACATAATTGCAATAAAACTCCTACACCAAACCTTTTCAGCAGGGGACCGCGCGAAACTGACCAATTAAAACGTTTTCCCACTAGCACTTACAAAAACTCGCCAAAACCACAACGACATTTACGCCCTTCGTGGGCCATTTGAGAGTTACATTTATGATATTGCTGCACCGGATGTAAACACATATTTGACATCATTAGTGATCAAAAAGTAATTTTTCCAATTTTAACATTTATGATTTTATTGCACCCGGTGTGCGAAATGTGGGTGTACCATAGGTGTATGTACATCGTTTACCTAACCCTTCTGAGAAAACAGGCGTGATTTTATGTGTGTGTATATGTTTACAGATGTGTCATACCAGCCGCTCTTAGACCTGATGCTGGAACAGCACAACAGAAATCGCTTCACTGACCAGGAGATCACAGAAGAACTACATACTACTATTGCAGCTGCGTATGATACTACATCACATTCGTTAGATACTATTTTGGTAATGATAGGATCATTCCCAAAAGTTCAAGAAAGGATGTTTGAAGAGTAAGTTGAATTTTTTAGTAACGAAATAAAGATTACTCGCATAGACCAGGGAAGCATGACAAAAAAGTGAAGAAGCCCATACACAGAAGTGGGTGGAACAAGGCTGTTAATAATGATAAAGCTTGAAATGTTGGGGCCAATGTTTTATCATCTGATCTGGTATGATATAAGGAGCCGAGGCTTCGACACTGACGGCTTGTCCCCAAATTCAAGCCGTTTAGCAAGCTATAGAAAGGGCTATTCAAATTCAAATATTTTGTTTTAAACGAAAAATACATACTAGTAGTTCTGCGAACAGTAGACTTCGCGAGCACAAACTTTTCTGCAATAATTAATGTACCACGTAGTAGTGAAAATAACCACGTCAGTATATATTATCCAACTTAAAAACCCGACTGCGGCTGTTGTTAAATTATCATCTTGCCACCATAATTATTATGGTGGCAAGACTATAATTAAACAGAAATAAACTAACCTCTGTTAGTCATGAGACTTTAATTTTGAAGCTACTTTACTTTACACCTAACAAAACTCAGTCACACAAAATGTCCGATGGGACCTAACCATTTGGCATTTGGTGATATAAAGAGCCATCGAAATCGGATCTCAAACGGCGGAGATACCTCCGCCGTTTGAGATCCGGCTATGTCCACCACTCATTTTTTATCAGGTCACTTCATTCTTGATTCGATATCTCAGAGAGACTCCAAACATAGCGTTAATCTTATTGTCCGAGTAAGCGAAGCGTCTCTGCTTTAAGTCTGGCAAAATTTGCTTTCATGTGTCAGTTTGTTGGTATTCCTCTACAGGTCGTATTTTACAACCGATCTGGACGAATAGAACGAATGATCATTAGTTCCCTTTTTGCCCCTTTTTGGAGGAAGTACCCCTCCAATAAAAATTTCCCGACGCCAAAAATTATATAAAGTTGTGAAACCTGAATACCAAGTTTCGTCCAGATCGGTTGTAAAATACGACCTGTAGAGGAATACCAACAAACTGACACACGAAAGCAAATTTTGCCAGACTTAAAGCAGAGACGGTTCGCTTACTCGGTCAATAAGATTAACGCTATGTTTGGAGTCTCTCTGAGATATCGAATCAAGAATGAAGTGACCTGATAAAAAATGAGTGGTGGACATAGCCTGAAGAATAAACAAACTAATATACCCGCCAGTAGAGCTGACAACCGATGGGGTAGAGTTGTTTTTGAATGAGAATCCCGAATCGGCAAACGTAGCGTAGGATCAAACGAGGCAAAGTGACGGTCTTTACTGGGTAGCTGTAAGCTGGTGGATGAGAGCGGTTTCAAATGGAGTGCGATTTTAGCGGCCTATGTTCAACAGTGAACTTGCATAGGCCGATGATGACACGATACAATTTCATTTCAATGAATACTAGCTTTCGTCCGTCACTCTGTCATTTTTTATACAAATATCTAGGATGTAAGGTGACTTATGTCCTTCTCCAGGTCCCTAGCTGTCAGATTTCATACCGGCCGGTTCAGTAGCTTAGGTGTAAAAAAGTAAAAGACAGACAGACAGAGTTACTTTCTAATTGATTTAATATTAAGTATGAAAGTAATATTTTTTTGTCATTTTCAGAATAGTGCAAGTTTTAAGTACAGATAGAGACGTGGATAAGGAAGATTTAAGGAAGTTAGTATATACAGAAGCAGTTATTAAGGAGAGCCTTCGAATGATACCGACGGTCCCAATTATATTGAGATCTGTAGAGAGAGATGTAAAACTAAGTAAGTTGGTAACTTTTATTTCTCCGTTGAGTTGATTGTATTAAAGACAATTCTTAAAAGGTTTTGGGTAACATATTTTGCAAAGCACAGGGACCGAGCGTAATGTGAACTGTGATGGTCAGAATCACAAGGGTTCGACATCCTCAAATTAACTACTTTATCGTTATGCTTTTGTTTGTCCATTCCAGATCATCGCTCGTATATTATAATTGTTAGAATATTTTGATTTGTCAAGATGCTGGACTTTTCCCTTCTCTCATAAATGTAGCAAATAGTACACAATGGTAGACAGCTAATTAGAGAGACTAGCACAAAATATGTAAGTGGATGTTTTAGGTTACGTCTCTTATCTCCTTATTTATTTGATTTGTATATTAATGTTTTGTATTATTAGTCCTATAATTATCTAAAATATGCGTACCTACGGTTAATAATTTCATTATTTCTTCTC
Organism: Omphaloscelis lunosa; assembly: GCA_916610215.1. Lineage (NCBI taxonomy): Eukaryota > Metazoa > Arthropoda > Insecta > Lepidoptera > Noctuidae > Omphaloscelis > Omphaloscelis lunosa. The sequence continues at coordinate 1,663,870 of OU744266.1, read as the reverse complement.
AGAGATGACTACCCCAGAGAAGAATAGTATAATAGTGTAATAATAGTCGACATTTCCTACCCCTTTCTTTTTTTGAGGGTGGGAAATCATCAAATACCTTCTCCCGCTCTGGGCGGAGCGGGAGGGCGTGTCAGACTCTTACTGACTAAAACCCACCCGTGTTCCTTCGGTTGCCCTGTCGCCGGGGGCCACGATCTCCCTTTCGGTCTTCTTCGCAACCCCGGCAGGCATCGGCCCTATAGGACCCCTTCAATTCTGCTGACATCTCTTTGAGGCGCGCGTGGAATACAACGCGCCGTCGACCCGGGCCTGGTCCTTATCGGACGGTGAGCCACCCATTGCTCACCGCCCGCAAGCCCGCGCCTACGGTGGCCGGAAATCGCCTCGCGATTCCCGACGCCCTGGGCGTCTCCTCCTGCGGCGGTTAGGGGCGTGAGGGCGCGAAATTTGCCTCTCCCTCACGTGTTCCGCCTCCTCCTTCGCGAGCATTACCGCTTCGCAGAAGGAGGTGACGGCCTCCCATTTCCTCTCGCTCCGTACCATGGCCTGAACCAGGGCCGGACGCGAGAGATCACCGCCGCCGATCGCCTCCACCGTATGCTCCACCGTGTCCTCCGGGCGACACCCGGGCATTTCCTCCCGCCTTATCCTGTGCAAAAACCTCCCGAAACAGCCGTGTCCGGTGAGGACCTGCGTCAGGTGGACCGTGGCGCCTCTCTAGCCACTCCTCAAAGAGGGGTCTTATCGCCGCAATTGTGGCGTGCCCAGCGCTGGGTTGCGACAATCGCACTCTCCATGACGCCATGAGATCCCGCCGGAGCTCTGTCCGCTGTGCCGCGATTTCTCGCGGCAGCGGAGCTAAGCCCCGGCGCCTCGCCTCCTCGCGCCACTCCCAAATGTGTGCGAGGACCTTTGCCTCCAGATCCCATGGCGACATTTCCTACCCCTGGATAGGAAATGTAGACACCATCTAGCTTATTTTATTTTATATAAGACATGTGAATGTGATTCCGATATCCTATTCACGGAATTTACAGAATAAACTATTTAATTTCATTTCAGTAGTCCAGTTCTGAAATAGTACGCAAAGGGCAAATAGTTATAGGTACTAATAAAGTTGTTAAGTATATAGGCATTCAATTGGGTACACGCGAAGAGATCATGTCTAAAGTTTCTGTATCTTTATCCTATTTTACATATTATTATAAAAGAAAATGCCCTCGCCGCATCTGTCTATCTGTCTGAACACGATAAACTCAAAAACTGCCGAATGGTTTTCACCCATAGATAGAGTGATAATTCATTAATGTTTTGTGTAAATTGGCTGAGATATGGCGATGATTACCGTAAGAGATACATAAAATTAATGCTCTACAGGATTGTGCATCTTATAAAGTCCGCGATAACACAGTCTATCTTCAAAGGATGACCTACAGTAACCACTTCTATCTTTCAGAATTTGATAAAAAATTCATTGTTATTTCCGAAGCTATTTTGTCCGATATTATATTAATCATTATCCAATAAAATATGTTATCTAAAATAGGTATTTAATTTTGATTAAAATATGCTTTGGCAGCGTATATCATTTAAATGAATACTTTTAAAGTTAACACAGATTCAAAATTACCCATAACAAAATAATTATGGTTGACGGCAGCGCAACGCTAGGATTGGATTCAATTACCTTTTTCTCGGCTATAAGGTGTGCGATCATCGCTTAGCTTCCTTTTAATCCCGGTAGTATGACAGATTAATGCAGATGATTCACTCCGCAAAACCATTTAAATAAAAAGTGACTCTGGCTACGACACAATAAAGTGCAATTCAGGTCACACAGCAACCGAGAAGTTGCCTCTCTTTCTATCGCGTAACTCTTGGATCTTCTGACTACGTTACACTCACTGAATTGGCCCAACAATCGAGCTCGTCTCATACCTTAAATGCAGAGTGAACCATCTATATTCATCTAAAGTAGTACGTTCCCATGGGAAATCTACGCGGACGAAGCCGTGGGTTAAAGGTACCGATTTGTATTTAAGATATTACCCTACTAAATATAGGAACCAAATTCCAATGAATACAGAAGAATTGAGACCTTGAACAAAACTCTTACTTATTTAGTACTGACCCTGGTTACTTGTCTCTGCACTGTATACTAGAATAGATTAAATATATTAAATTAGATGCCAGCCTTAATTCTTTGTTTTAGAAAATTACACGATGCGTGCTGGTAGTCAGTGCATATTGCTACTGCATGGCTTGCATCGTCATTCATCTTGGGGGCCTGACGCCGACCAGTTCAGACCAGAAAGATGGCTGGATACCGCCACGTTGCCGACGAACAATACTACTGATGCAGCTTTTAGTTTTGGCAAGCGATCCTGTATGGGTAGGTACCTACAGGGTGTAAACAAACCCTTCACGAAGCCGGCTTCTACATATTCTGTACATCCTAATACAAAACAAATGTCAAAATACTCGGAAGAACAAGGGACTCTCGGCTTCGTTTTGGGTATTTTTACACCCGATACGTATAATTTATTTTAAATAAAAATAATAATAAATAAAAACAGTTTGACTTCAATATCTGAAAATTGTCATATTTTTTTATTTAAATGTTTAGTAATATCGTATGAAAAAAAAAATATCCAAAAAATGTTATCTCCTGTTAACAAAATTGCAATAGTTCATAACCAATGAACATTTTAAAAACTGATTTTCGAGAAGACAAACGAAAGAATTCCGGCTTTTAAAATCACTGACCAAGTAATTGATTTTGTTGTGTAGATTAGGGTGTAATTTAGTTTGACGAGTAGTTGACTCAGGGTAACAAGCGTGTCGTTGATGGTGTTTATTGGCAACTAAATTAAACAATATTCAAACAATATTTAATAGGGTCGGCGGCTAGCTACTTATAAAGAAAAGTGGACTGTTTGTTTGCTAGAAAAACTTTAAAATGAGCTTCAACAGATTTAATTGGTAACCTTACCATGCATTATTTCAGCAAACCAATGAGGCTATTATTGGACAAAAGTCAAGTATCTGTGTCATGTAAAGTGTCAAATGACTTTGACCAATGTATGTACACTGCTCCATCGGCTTGTCACTGTAGACATAAAATACCAGTAGTGTAAAAACAAGTTGGCAGCTTCCGAAGACCTAAAAATTAAGATGGCGGCGTAAGTTCCGATTTTGGTCACACGCAAAAATAACCTTAGCATAATCAGCCTATAATGTTCCCACTGCTGGGACACAGGCCTCCTCTCTGAGGGTATGAGCCGTAATTCATCACGCGGGCCCAGTGCGGGTTACTGGATTTCACATGTCTTCGAATTTTTGGTATAAGGATGGTGAAGGAAAACGCCATCGTGAGGAAAACGGCATGATTTTCTCACGATGGTGTTTTCCTTCACCGTTTTGAGAGCAGTGGTGATGCAATAATTTACACAACCTAACTCGTAAGTTGCAGTCATTTCCACTGGGCCACCACTGCTGCAAAATAACCTTATAGCGCTTTATTGGTTGCACGAACTGTAACTGCTACCTGGAGGTCAAGATCATCTGGGTCCGTTACAAAAGGCCTTTACTACAGGAACAATCCGAGTATAGGTTAATAATTTAGGAGTGCCTCCAATGCCGGCACCGGCTCCAAAAATAACGCCATTGGGAACCGGCATGACATTACTGCCGGCGGCAGCCTAAAAACATCGGCTGCCGGCACATTACATACTCTGTGACCGGCACCACCGGCTCCCATAATGGACATCGGCAGCACGGCGTTTATGGAATCCCATCCAGTATTCAGAACTCCAACTAACTAACCCTAACTAAAGTATTTTTTCTATAAAATATATTCTAGTCATTTTTGGCACTCGCACTATGCTTGCTCGGCTCGTGCGTAGGGGGTCACATTTCTAATCTAACCTAAATAACCTTTTTTGCGAGTAAAAATATTTAACCTAATCGAACTAGTTCGGTTCCGGGTACTTAGGACTTGATTACTAGAATATGTAAATAATTGATTATGGTAATATAATACTGATAAAAAAAAAATGCTTTATTACATATATTTTTCTAATTATGCCTAACCCGCCTATCTACTCCAATATGCCGAATTGCCAACCCCGTTTTCCGCTTTTTCTTCCAAACTCAGCTCCGGCATCCAATTCAGCAACCGGTGCCGGCAGCCAATTCGGGAGCCATTACCGGCAGCCAATTCGGGAGCCAGCGCCGGCAGCGGAGCGGTCTCTAATAAGTTTTATAACAATTTCTAATTTTATTTTTACAGGTAAAATATACGCCATGACATCAATGAAAATCATGGTGGCGCACATGGTACGTAGATACTTCATCACTGCAGATCACACCAAGATGCAATTCCAATTCAACATCGCACTAGAAGCAGTGTCCGGACACGAGATTACCTTACAACGAAGAAGATAAAAAACTGTACACTAATTCTACATTTGAGCTCAATAAATTCTCGAAGATTTTATCTCATCGTCATCCTCATCATTCTCCTGCCCTTATCCTTATTTATTTGTGGTCGACTCAACAATTTTCTGTTTCGTCCATTCTTCTCCATTAGTCATCATGTCGGTAGTTACCCCCTTTCTAGCCATATCATCTCGAAGAATTTATCTATCTCATTCTACGGAATTGTATTGTAACGTGATAGAAAATGTATGCTGATCAAATTGTATCGAAACTAAATGGTTTACATTATTGTTTCACATCATGTAATATTTTATTGTTATTTTTTTTTGTAAAATCTCCGTTTTGATTCCGTTTATTTAATTTCTCTAACCTGTCCTCTCCTTATTTCTAACTACTTCATTATTTTAACTCGCAAATACACACATCAAAAGTGTCTAGGGATCAACATATATTTTTGCAATAACTTTTCTCCTGATTGATATTAATTAAAATTTTCTTTAAGGATTCATCAAATAAAGTGTTTTCGTTTGTCACAGTAACGATAAACCAAGTCACCTTTGCATTAATAAAGAAATTTGCCATTTTCCTAATAAAAGGATTTTTGACATTTGAACCACTAACATTAAAGTTCGAAAAAAAGACTGAAATAACAGTTTTCTTTAAAATTTTATTGGGTAACTTGAACAATTAATAATCCATGTTTCTACCGCGAACACTAACAACACAAGAACATCGGTTTGGCATACTCAAAATGAGTTCATCCAAATCACGCTGTGGAATGGCCGCCCATGTTCGTTGCAACAACAAAAAAAGGTCTTCTTGCGACTGGATACCCTCCATATTCGGCAGAGCTCTTCTCTGTAGCATATCCTATGCATGCTCAATCGGGTTCAAGTCTGGCGACTGAGCAGGCCAGAGCAGGACATTGATGTTAGCTGCGGCGAGAGTCTGTCTTACAACTCTTGCGGTGTGCGGTCGTGCATTATCATGCATTAACTGAAATAAGGGACCGATTTGCACTTGTAGAGGAACGATGACGTCAGATACAATCGTCTCAGCATAAATTTGAGCGTTGAGGTTGCCTCTGATCCAAATCAACTCAGTTCTTCCGCCGATCCAAATACCCGCCCATACCATGATGGTTCCACCACTATAAGGATGGACTTCCTGGCAGCATTTTAATCGCTGTTGGCGTCCAGGGGTTCTCCAGTGTCGTATACGTCTTGTATCCGGTCTCATACCAAAACGAGACTCATCAGAAAAGCACACGAAACGCCATTGTTCTTCTGCCCAATTTCTGTGTTCAAGAGCCCATTGATATCGAATCCTACGATTGTGCATTGCTATAGGTGGTACCCGTAGCGGTCTTCGGGAATGAAGGTTCACTTCATGCAAGCGGTTTCTGACTGTTTGGTCGCTAATTAAGTTCCCTGAAGAGTGATGAAGCCTCACGGCTAACATCATGGCGGTTATTGTTGGAGCTCTTCGAGTTAAGATTTGAATGTATCGGTCTTGTCTCCGTGTGGTGCAGCGATACCGTCCTCCATGGCGCTCAGCCACGGTACCAGTGCTTCGGTAACGTGTCCAAAGTCGACTGATAACACTCTGACTTGTATTCAGAGCTAAAGCCACAGTACGTTGCCGGGAACCAGCTTCTATCATTCCCACGGCTCTGAGCATTTCTTCCCTGCTTAAATGACGTCGCCGCTCCATAATAACGTTGGTTTTAATCAGTAGTAGGGAAACAGTAGCACTAATAATGTCTTCAATGCGTTGTATGTTTTTATAGGGAAAATATTGACAGCTGATTTTCATCTTTTACTCGAATTTGATTAACAGTTCCTGTTTCAAATTATGAAATGCACCAAAAAGGATCCATATAAATTTATATAATCATAAATTTATTACAAAGCCACATCTCAATCTCAAGAAATCCGCATAAAAATGCTTGATCCCTAGACACTTTTGATGTGTGTAGATCCACAAAATATACAACCAAAAAATTATACAAAGAACATGATGACTGTGTCGTGATGGCCCAGTAGTTAAGGCCTCGCCTGTCATGCACGAGGTTGTGTGTTCAAATCCGAGCCTTACCAATGTGGGTTCTTCAATTCATAGGTACATTTTGTGTTCATCTTGGACATTACTGACATTGGTGAAGGAAATAATCGAGAGGAAATCTAGGCCCTATACAACAAAACTTTATTATTAATGTAAATTTACAATTCACAAGTTACAAGTTACAATTTACAAGTTACCATTTACAATTTACAAGTTACAAGTTACAATTTACAAGTTACAATTTACAAGTTACAATTTACAAGTTACAATTTACAAGTTACAATTTACAAGTTACAATTTACAAGTTACAATTTACAAGTTACAATTTACAAGTTACAATTTACAAGTTATAATTAACAAGTAAAAAAGTAGATTTTACATTAGTACCATAAAACTCTAAACGGTACAATTATAACGGAAAAACCTTAAAAAAATATTTATTTGTAGTGACAGTTCTACAATTTACCGTAACACAATTTAAATACGACATGTGTTATTCCGAAAAACCCTACAAAGTAGCTGACAATTGTAAGAAAAGGTTTGTGTCACAGTCAATTTTAGCGATTAGCTTACATATTATGTAGAGTTGTAGCTACAAGTCTACAAGTCTCAAAGCGTGTGAGAGGGTATTACAAAATATTCGTTTGAGGATTTCATATTTTTGTTGTATTAAAGTTTTCAGTTCTAGTGACAGTGTTAGTGCAGAAGAGAATGTAGTAGTTGGGCAACTGTCCTAAGTTGCACAAACGAGCTTCAGAGTGGCTAAATCTACAGAGGAATATTTACTTCAGACTATAGGTGATCATCTCAAGCAGGCTACAAGAAGTAGTCGCACTCAATCCAACTCAACAGTTGCTAACAGTTTTAAAAAACTAGGGATTCAAACTTAAATGTAGATCTTTTGCATGATCACCAAACAACACTTTAGTAATCGGACTGTTCATATAAAACTTCTCTCCTTGGTAGTTATTATTGGATATTCTTCGTTCCAACACGATCTCATGGCCGCCAGAGGACCTCAGGGTCACATCGATGATGAGCTGCATCTTTGTGTGGTCAGCCTTCCATCGTAACTGTCGCACTAGATGTGCCAAAATAATCTTCATGGATATCATGGCGTAGGCTCTTCCTGTGACATAAATTGTGTTTAGTCAGTATTTTGGTATGTTTCTGTTGCTCAGTTAGTATCATATTATGTGACAAGGTAGAAATTGACTTCAAAAGCTTAAGGACAAAAAACTTAGGACTTATCGTTTTGCAAGTAGCTTTTAGGTTTCAAATTCACTCCTTTTCAATTTGCACAATTCTAGCAATCTCATGGTTACTATGAAAATGTATCTAATTCAGCCAATAGACAAACTTATATTACAATAAATAGATTACGTCGAGGTTTCATCTTTAAATTGATAAATCTTAAATAATTTTTTGAGAATAAATTCTTTAACAGAAATGTTACAGTACATGGTACAAAAAAAAAATGAGAAATTGAATTTTAGTCTTCTACAAACCTATACACGATCTCTTTCCCAAACTGAAAGCAGCAAAAGACTTGTTCATCTGCGGCAGTTTCTCGTTGTCAAACCATCTCTCCGGTCTAAACTCCTCCGGGTGGTCTCCCCATACTTTAGTACGATGTAAACCATGGGGCATAAAAAAGACTTGGCTGCCAGCACGCAAGGTGTAGTTTTCTGAGAAGAAAATAACAATTAAAAATTAATCATTAAATTTTATCTATGAGTATAAATTTTATATGTGTGAGTAACTCCATCATTCTTTGTTGTCAGCTCATGCCATTAAGTAATAGCCCGCCTGTCAGCAACGTGGTAGTGGTGCTACCTCCCCGCAAAGCTCGCCGGCCATAAATTTAAGTAATGCATCCACGAAAAACCCAATGAGATTCCATAATTTTGTCAGTATTGTATTAGTTTGCCAGGTCGGGCAAAGTGTTATTAAGATTTTTTGTCAGAGTTTGACAATCACCTTATGTGAGAGTTTGACAATTTCTAAACTCCAAATTCTCAATCCAGAAACCGGGTGGAAGTGTTACATTCAAATTGAAAAGTTTGTTTATGTCTATATGCGTTTTGAAACAAATCGGAAAAATCATCATCTCACCCTTGTCTTAATTTTCTTAGAGTCGGCGTATCATCTCTTCGTCTTTAAGTGTAGGTATATATGTCGTAATCTCTCTATTTACTCCTTTTCATTATACATCTTTCACACAATTCAACCATAATCTCATTGGTCTGACCCCTCTCTTACTCTTACTCTCACAACAATGGTATTATAGTCAAAACTATCCACCTTAAAAAAGTTATGAAAAAAACAGTGGCACTCCGGGAGTGCCGTCAGAAGTGAAAACTTAAAAAAAAACGACACCGCGATAATCAACGCGTTGATGTCTTTTACTCCACGGTGTCGGTAAATTGCGCTACAGTGTCGCTAAATTAATGGTTTAGTCCCATCTCAAAAATGCCCAACGCGACTAAAGAAGTTTTCACTTAAAAAAAAAAAACAAAAACATACGTAATCTGGAAAAAAAACATCATCAATTCTCGTTTACACACAGAAGCCCTATCTACATACTTCAAGGCGGTTCACCCTTCCGTACTAATTGAATTCCTGTAGAGATTTCCCAAAAGCAGCCTGTCACTGGACCCCACCTCCCCCCACCCCCACATTAGTTAATATAAACTCAAGAATGTTCATGCAGATTTTTCATTAATTTTGATTTTTCTGCGGGCTTTTTGCATGTAGTAAGTAGCCCGGAGTTAGGGAGTTGGCGGTGTGACAATCTGGTCAAGAGAATAATTAAATTTAATTGTATACGGCCAGAATTTTTAATGTTAATTACTTACTAAGTTTAACATCTTTGTCGACATATCGCGGGACTAGGGGCGCCACTGCTAATAAACGTAGTACTTCTTTTATCACTGCTTCAGTATACACTAGTTTCGGTAAGTCTTCTTTTTCCACATCTCTGTCTCCTCCTATTACTTTCATTACCCTGGAAATTAAATAATTTTGTTTTTATGTTAAAGTAGGTACATCACCCGATTTTCTATTGTTTTCATTTTGTTTTATATTCAACTTTTCTAACATTGGTACACACGGCTACACATCAAGCTATACATTTCCAGTTTATGCTGATCTCGCATTGTATAAGATTTCCGTACAATGATAATAGTTTAAGTTTGTATTACAATTTTAGTTTTGTTAAATGGAAAATTTATTAATCAAATGTATATAGGTTACTGGAACGCTGCGGGCTCTGTACCGTCTGAAAAATGTATTGCCATCAAGCACCAAGACAATGCTTGTGCAGTCCTTAATTTTCCCTATCATCGATTATGGTGATGTTTGCTAATATGACCTGAATGCAGATCTCTTCGACAAACTTGACCATCTTCTCAATAAATGCATTCGATTCATTTTCAATCTGCGTAAATATGATCATGTGCATCGGTCGCTTCTAAAGAGGTTGCCAATACGCCAGCGCAGAGAGCAAAGGGCACTGACCACTTTGTTTTCATTTCTTGACTCTCCCTCTTCCCCTAGTTATCTAACCCCCCACTTTCAGTACATTTGCGCAAACCACAATAGAAGTACGTTCATCAGACAAGCGTCTTCTTCTATGTCCCACTCACCGCACTGACTTCATTCACTTGTCCTTCTTCGTTCAGTCTATCTCTCTGTGGAATGCGCTCCCCCAAGAAATCAGGATGGCAACCAACGAGCTCCAATGAGAACCAATGTGCTCATGAACTTTAAAGGATAATCTTCCTTTAAAGTTCATGAGCACATTCGTAAGAAGCTGGCAGTATCATCACAGCGGTAATATTTTCTCATTGTTGGTATTGTTTTATAAGTATATTCGTGTATTTATTTGTTCTTTTATTTATAAATATTACATTAAATATATTGTTTTAATAGATATTGTATATGTATATCCTTATATTAAAATAAATATTTATTCCACTATTTTCGATATTGCACCTACCACTATTTATCTCTGCACCACCCAAAGGTTGAATGGTAGAAGTCCGCCTCTGTACATTTATGTGCTTAAAGTATTAAATAAAAAATATAGTACTTTCAAAAATAAAAATTAATAGTATTCTATCTATCTATTTCTCATCAATTAACTAGATTATTCGCACTTTACACTTATCATCAACAATTTATTTGTGTATAAATATGAAATCCTGTATTTTCAAATCAACTTACTCTTCATAAATCCGTTCTTGGACTTGTGGGTGTGATCCTATCATCGTGAGAATAAATACCAGTTGTTGGGAGGTGGTTTCAAACGCCGCTGCCACCATTGTATTCAATTCATGTTTCATCTCATCTTCACTGAAGCTTCCATCTGCTGTCAACTCTAGCACTATATCTAGGAAAGATCTAAAATCTGCAAAGATTTATATATTTTTAACTAAGTAGTTTCCAAGACCATCATTTGAAGCAGTAACAAAATATTCTTGTTTGAGATTATACATCAATTTTAATCAGAGTTTTGAAGATGAAATCGTAATAAAATAATTATGCATTAGTTAAGTTTCATTTGACGAATATTTTAATATGAAATGAGCATAGGTACTCACTCGGTACATCCGGTCCAGTTTTGATTGATCCATTCTCTAGTGACGCTATTTTTCTTTGTATGACCTAAAAAAAACTGTATGATAACAAACCTTATAACTTTGTCAGAATTATTAGAAAGAAAAGAGAGAAAATACATTTATTTGCGGTTAACATGACGCAAAGAAAGAACATAAAACAAAAAGAACAAGTTGAAAGAAAATATGCGCCACAGCCACGCAAAACGGCATAATGCTGCGACCCTATGCGAGACAGACCACAGCGCTGGTTTTCAGCGACAGCCGGCATTGATGTTATGACGTCGACCGGTGCAGCATACAATGAGATATAAATAAGATATAAAAATAAAATAAATATACAATCATTCTACATGTTTTTATATAAAATATATTATTGAACATAACAACATTCCGTCGTTCCGTCGTTTACGTTTTTTCATTACTTACCTCTCTCAAAACATATAGTCACAATACTTTTTTTTTATGGTTTATTGAAAACATAATTATTTTTCTCCCAACTGACTTTTAACACTATCTGCGTATATATACGTACGTACATAGTATAAAACAAACACGCTTTTCGTATCTGTCTATTTTCATGCGGTTTTCACCATAATTTAGAGAATTTCTTGCGAAAGGTTTATAAAACATTATTATTTAACTTAGATATAGCACAGAAATCTCAATATTCTGACATGTCGTCACATCAGTAAATTGCACCCGTGCGTGGATCACTAGTATACCTAAAATAATATTATAAAGAGAAAAGATTTGATTTTTTGTATGTTTCTAAAGAATAAACTCATAAAGTACTGGACCCATTAGAAAAAAAAACGTTTTATTAGTAGAATATTATATTATCCCTGAGTAGCATATAGGCTATATATTTATAAAGATATTACGCAGGCGAAGCCGCTGGCGGAAGCTAATATTCATATAAGACTCAAGCTTCTTTAGATTTCAATTCAAAATCACCTACCTCATCAGTAATATCATTCAGGAAGTTAACCAGCTCAGTCTCCCTTTTTTTCAGTCCAGCCAGTTTGTAGATCAGGTCACTCTGATACCAAACCTTATTAAGTCTATTCATTATTACGTGTACCAGTTCATCAACTGCGTTAACATAGTTCTTCACAAAGTCTTTGTCTTTGTCTTCTGTATCTCCGAATGCTGTTACTGGAATTAAAAGAAACCAAAATAATGAAATGTAACAATTAAAACGCCCAGTTTCTGGAACGAAAACACAATTTGCTAAACTTTTTAACGCGCGGTAGCTGCTGTGATTTGTTGAATTAATTAAATTCAAATCCAGAATTATTTATTTGAAAATACGGGTAAGCAATATGTAGAAAATTATACAAGAATGTAACAATAGTGTATCACAATCTTGGTATATTTAAACATGCGAAATATAGATAAACAAATCACTTTTTTTTTCAATAAAATAGCGTTTCATTTATCGGTTGAAGGACACTGAACGAGACACAATAGAAGTTTAATTATTTTTATTACGTCTGGCGGCCTTTAGTGCCCCGCAGTGTTAAGAACAGAGATCCTAAGTTTAACCTGCAAATACTCAGATACACTGTAATAAACTAACGTTAGTACGATTAGCGTCGGTACATGGGGAACCATGCAAACAATATTAAAAAAAGTTGTTTTATCATGTATCACTAATTTCACCATTGTGTCGTTTACATTTATATTTTTTAGTTAGATCTTAACTATATAAAAGGTAATCATCGGCCACCGTAAGCGCGGGCTTGCAGACGGTGAACAATGGGTAGCTCGCCGTCCGATAAGGACCAGGCCCGGGTCGACGGCGCGTTGTGTTCCACGCGCGCCTCAAAGAGATGTCAGCAGAATTGACGGGATCCGCTAGGGTCGATGCCTGTAATCAATAAGATTCTGACACGCCCTCCCGCTCCTCCCAAAGCGGGAGAAGTTATTTGATAATTTCCCACCCAAAGAAAAAAAAAACAAAAAGGTCTCAATAAAATTATCAACAGTAAAACACATGACTTGCATTTAATTTTGATGCGTCGATGATTGTGCAAGACTGATAATTGCTGAGTATAAATGATGAGTAATGACAAGTGAAGTTCAGTAGATAAAATTTAGTGTAGTAAGTGGTCTATGAGGCAGTAAGATCCGTAAAAGCAACCCTGACCTTACATCCTATCATAGTGATATGAGTTTTTCTTGTAATAATATAGTTTTTGTTATATTAACAGTTTTCATTGACCCAGAGAGAGAGTAATATAAGGACACTGAGCTTTTGTACGGTAATGCCAAAATATTTGAGCCAGTTCTTCAAACGAGGATAGAAAGAAAATCGAAAGAGTCTAATTAACTTACTGCATGAAATCCTAAGAATACTGTCCCTCATCAGCATGACGTGGTCAAACGGCCCTTCACCGATATGCTCCTCTAATTCGCTGACCATTCGTCTGGACTGGCTGTTGAACACCTCGAAGAAGCCGTTCACTATTGGTATGCTGAATGCTGGACTGAGTACTTTGCGGTGCTGCTTCCATACTGGTCCTGGAGAAGTGAAGAAGTATAATAATTATTTTAAAAATGGACTATATTTATGGGTCTGAAATAAAATATTCAATTTAAACTTTTTTTCTTATTCCAAGATTATTCTGAAGCGGTAACAAGTGAGGGTTTTAGAAAACAGACAAAAGCAAACATATCGATGATTGTGTTAGCCCAAGGCCGCGCGGGCGCAAAAAATATCGCGGCGGAATTTTATCCTGTACTGGATTTTCAACTCTCGGTATTATGCCGAATATTGAGAATTCAACAGATCACAACCCAGTGCGTCAAAAACACAAACTGTTGAATTTTCAACTCTCAGTGCTGAGCAGAGCGTTGAAAATCCAGCGCGCGAAAAAAAATCACCGCGAGTAAAAATCACTCATGTGAACCTGTGCTTACTGTTTTGGTGTGTACAAAGAATGTTCAATACTTACACTGTACCGAACAGCTACTCTGAAATACTACTAAATTAAAAGAATGGTTGCTCGACCGGACTTATGAGGAAACTGAAAGTTTACTTCATAGCACAAGCTAATGCCTCCGCCCTCTCTGATATAATACGTATCCTCACTCACACACACTCCATACATACTGATATTAACTGTTTTTAGTGTTCCGTACCTCCGAATGAAAAAAACGGAACCCTTAAAGGATCACTCGTGTTTGTCTGTCTGTCTGTCACAGCCAATTTGCTCCGAATCTAATGGACCGATTGTGTTGAAATTTGGTATACATAAATTTATATCTGCGACCCGAATACGGACGTGTAACGTAAATAATTGAATTTAGAATATGAGTTACTTTTGGGGGGCAAATAAGAAAATTTAAAAAAGTTTTGCAAACTATTCCGTGTGACAGATCAAATGAAAGGGCTTACTGTGAGGGTCTCAAACACCCTGCCGGGGGTGCGAAGAAAACCGAAAGGGGATCGTGGCCCCCGGCAACAGGGCAACCGAAGGAACACAGGTCGGTTTTAGTCAGTAAGAGTCTGATACGCCCTCCCGCTCCCCCCAGAGCGGGAGAAGTTATTTGATAATTTCCCACACAAAAAAAAAGGTCCTCAAACATTTTTTTAATAATTTTAACATAAATATTTTTTAAATATTTAAGAAAATTGATGAAAATTTACATTAACATTTTGAAAAAAAAACTAAAAATAGGAAAAGTAAAGGAAAACTTTAAAAAGTCTATTGTTTTAAAATAACATGGCAAATCTTTCAATATTGTGCGTACAAATTTACATTTGCAGTTGGAATGTATGGGAGAACATGTTTTTAAACCACAATGTTACGTTTGTTTTTGGGATAAATTCATCGCAACTACGGAACCCTTCAGTGTGCGTGGTCCGTCACGCAATTGGCTGGTTTTTTTATGTGTAATTTGTAGGTTTCTTTATACGCACATTTTTTTAAAAATTTTATTTAAGCTATGAGCGAAAGAATTTCAATCTTGCGCTAGCAGATTCAGTATATTATGTTAAATTATTAACTTTGTGCAGTTGTGTAGGTTCGAGTCACCAAGGTACAGGTTGTGCCCAGTTTGGAACCTGCTCTCAAATCTGTCAAATGTTCTTCTAATTTTTTATTTTTACTTGTTTGGTTAAGTAAATTTGTGTGTCAGTTAAATAAATTTGAATATACATGAACCAACATCAGCATTATTCATTTCCCCATGTCCATTCTTAATTTTTTGTTGAAACCGTCATGGTTGAGAGATATTTCTCGACGGCTTGTTAATCCAAGTCAGAGGCCCATGGACGGCTATAAAACTCTGACACCAGGTTAGTCACTAACCACACGAAAAGAAAAAGATTTTTTGTTATGCTCATTATTATTTTATGTTCTTATTTAGATGCATAAGTACCTACGTATCAGTGACTAGAATGTAGCGTCGTAATGTTTACATAATTTGTATATTTCTTTGAATTTTAAGGCTCGTTCAAAATGGCGCGATATCGCGGGCGCTAGAGGCAGCGCGATCCTTGTGGCGCCCGCGATATCGCGCTGATCTGCTCGAACCTTCATGTTGACTTGCTTTTCTTTGATTTTGTTTTTATTTCTTTTAGGTTTTTCAAATTTTTTTATACCAATAATATATTTACTCTACTGCTTTGTAAATTAACATATACTACCTAAGAGAGCCGGGTGATCTGGAACTCAGGATCCTTCTTCCTTAGTGTCCTCAGACACCTTTCTCTATTTAAGGTGGTGCAGTTTCCTGTATCAGGATGTTCAGATAAATAAACATTTATGATTATGAGTATAATTTATTTCATTGGCTGAAAAGGAAATAACGTCATCAACTAGACATTTTAAAATAGCTTATCGTTCTTAACTATTTTATTATTTTAAAATACAAAAATATTTATTTATAAAATTTTGAAGTATGTCTATACTCTATTTGAAATAAGATTAGACATTTAAATACACCTTTTTTACAGTCCGTTCAACAGATTTTGATTTATATTGCGTTGGTGGCATGACAAATGGCAGCTGCAGTAAACAGTTGGTATTGTAACCACTTTTATGCTTTTAATGCCATCCTTATGCCTATGGTATAGAAGTATAAATCGGTTGAATGGACTGTAAAAAAGGTTTATTTAAATGTCTAATTTTATTTCAAACGGAGTATAATAAGTTACAATAGTACTTGTGTCGGAGCATTCACAGTCTTCCCATATTAACAATGATAAGACTGTTAAGTAAATAGAGGGTTTAAAAAAAACCGGCCACGGCGTGTCGGACTACGCACAATGAAGGGTTCCGTAGTTGGGATGAATTTGTCCCAAATACAAACTTAACATTGTAGTTGAAATACATGTTCGCCCTTACATTCCAACTGCAAATGTAAGTTTGTACGCACAAAATTGAGAGATTTACCATGTTATTTTAAGATCATAGACTTCTTATAGGTTTTTCTGTATTCAATGAGTAAAGAGCCATAAATCAAAATCTTAGTTCCAGTAGTTTTGGAGATAAGGGGGGAATGGGCAATTTTCATCGAATTGCTTAAATATCTTAAAAAGTATTTATTTTAAAATTATATAAAAAAATATGTTTAAGATCCTCGCAACAAACCATTTCATTTGATATCTCACATTGGTACAGTTTGCAAAACATTTTTATTTTTATTTTCCCATTTGCCCCCGAAAAGTTTAACCCCCATATTCAAAATTCATTTATTTAAGTTAAACGTCCATATTTGGGTACCAAAAATTCGTATGTGTACTAAATTGGTCTAGTAGATTCGAGAAAATTGGCTGTGACAGACGGACAGCCAACCATCCAACCAGACAGACAGACACACGAATGATCCTATAAGGGTTCCGTTTTTTCCTTTCGAGGTACGGAACCCTAAAAATCAAAAACGTTATACTATTAATTTTGTAAATTCGCGGGTAAGAGCTAGTTCATAATAACGTTGAATTAATTTCGCTTGACTTACCAGATCCCGTAAACAACCCTTGTCCTAGCCACGGGTGGACAACTTTATATAAGAAATGCTTCTGTAAACAGGTGTTTGCAACAGTATTAGCATCGTCTGGATCTGCAATACCTGAAAACATACCACCCCTACCATTAATCATGTAGATAATTATTATTAAACGTAATAGTCTACTGGCGCATAATCCAGAGCATGAACTACGATAATGTTCCTCCTACTGATTCATTGTGATTTTTTTAAAGAACGGGTAATTGGGCAGTTCCCATACGTTCACTCCGTAGTCGTGGATAATTCGTGATTACGGGATTATTATTGGGAGTCACATAGAATGAGCAATAAATTTTTCTCGTCTATTGCCTGGAAATTATACCTAAAACGCATTCAATCGCTTACTATTCGATATTTTATAGAATTAATGTTCCTGGAAGAGCTCATGGCTAAGTTATAACAGCCACATGGTTCGATCCATCAGGTTACTACGCTTGCCGAGGTTGGTCTGTGGGTGAGTGACCATCTTAACATACCGAGACTCCTCCGTACCTTGGAAAGCACGTTAAGCAGTTGATCCCGGCTGTCATTTGTGGATCTTTGACAGTCGTTACGGGTCGTCAGAAGCCCGAAAACCCAAATTCTGACAACCAATCTTACCAAGGGGTATCGTCTTACCCAGTTACTGGATTATCGAAGTCAAATGGGCAGTTGCTCCTTCTAAAATACGGTATTCGCCTGCATCCAGTTAGACTGGAAGCCAACCCCAACATAGTTGGGAAAAAGCTAGGCAGATAGATAGATAGAATTAAGGTTTAAACTTACCATAGTAAATATCTGCTCCGAACTGACCACAAGTCACTCCACCATTCTCCACACAGAAGTTCGACATCTTCTCCATTAATAACCATAATCCTTTAAACAAAAGAAACATTTGGATTGAAAGCTTTCCTTCCACCCTTTTTTTTTGGGGTGGGAAATTATCTTACTGACTAAAATCCACCCGTGTTCCTTCAGTTGCCATGTTGCCCGGGGCCACGATATTCCTTTCGGACTTCGTCGCAACCCCGGCAGGCATCGGCCCTAGCGGACCTTCCACTCTGTGCTTCCAATAGCATATTTAACTATAGTAAGAACTACATCGATATAGGCAATGACTTTATGAGCAAAAAGACGCAGATTGGTTACCTACCCAACATTCGATCTTAAAAAACGGCAAATGTCATACAATTAGGTGACATGTGGAAGTAGGACATCATATCGTAATTATATGGAGCGAAAAAGAGACAAGACGAAGAAAACTAGGCTAATTTGCCAAGTTTTGACCGTGTACCTATTGAACCTATTTACCTCTTCATACTTATAAGTACCTACCTAGTCGATGGAGCTTTGCTCAGGTGAAAATAGATAAACAGTCCAGGTATACTAACGTTGGATCTCATTCCTGAGGCTGTGAAAATAGAGAAAAAAAACTTTCCCAGATATGATACCTAGATAGATCGATTTTGCGCCCCCGTTAACTCCCAGATTACAACATTCATCGAAATCGTTAGAGCTGTTTTCGAGAACGTGATTATAAATATACTGGGTGGCAGGGAGATCGACGCAAAAACTGTTACCATGGATTCAGTTCATAATTCTGAAACCCCCTTGCATTTAAATTATTTGTCAGTTTTTTTTTTTATCTGCTGTTTCATAGAAAAGTGCAATACCTACGCAGTCTAAATGTATGGAAAAATGGATTTAAAAAAAAAACAATGAAGTATTTTAATGCAGGGGGGTTCAGAATCATATAACAGTTTTCGCGTCGATGTCCCTGCTACCCTATAAATATATTATATACAGGATGTCCCTGGAAGTAGTTAAATAGGGGTGTGGGGAAAGTCATTTCCAATTTTTTTTTAACCCTGAGAATGTCGGTACAATTTTTTACGGTTCATAAGTTATGACCACTTTTTGTTATTTTCAATAATTTCACATGATGTTCAAAGAAAAAAAACATTAAAAAAATTAACAGGAATATCAATTTTAAAAAATCAGGACATTGTAGAAGTATGGGCCTTTCCTGTAGTAATACTTTTTCCCAGCTAGAGACATGTATTTAATAAGAAAAAAACATTTACTACAAAGACTTCGGTCTGGCAAAAATTTAACTAAATTTTCGAGAAATTTTCATGGGAAAAAGTTACACTAGCGAAAGTTGACCACGTATTAAAAAAAACTTGCCCAAGTCATAGAGATTCTTTAGAGGTATGAATCACTGGAATATTCTTTTTAGTTTAAAAGGTAGAGAATTTTATTAACAAAGAGGTCGAATTTTTACAATTTTCTAGGTAAACAAAAAATAAAATATTTTCGGTAAACTTTTCGCTATTTCATGAGTTATGTTATTTGCCCTAGCTAGGAATGTAATTAAAAATGTAATGTATGAGGGAAACAAGAGAACCAGTTGGAATGGGTCGTAAACAATAACAAAATGGTTAAATACCTAGCTGAAAGAAATGAAAATTTGAAACTTAGAAAATTTAAAAAATACGCCCTCCTTGTTAATAAAATTCTCTAACTCTTAAACTAATAAGAATATCCTAGTGATTCATACCTCCAAAGAATTTCTATGACTTGGCTAAGTTTTTCTAGCACTTGGTAAACTTTCACGAGTGTAACTTTTTCCCATGAAAATCGCTCGAAAATTGAGTAATATTTCTGTCAGACCGAAGCAAATGTTTTTTATTTATTTATTTAACCATTTATGCACACACATATAAACAGACAAGAAGAAAGGAACAGAAAAATACGTACAAAGGCAATGCTTATTTCTAAAGAAATCTTTTCCAGCCTACCTTCGACACAAAAGTATATAAAATGAGATGTAGACAACTTGTGTAATCGTAGAAGAGAAAAAAAACTCATAAATCAAGGAAGAAAAAAAAAACAATTCACTATTTCAATACAAACATACAATATAAGACTATTTTTACATATTATTATTATTATTTTAAGTCTTAGTTTTTAAATCATGTAAATACGTGTGTGTAAATAAATGCTGTTCATATAAGAATATACTTACATACATACTTCTAAAATAAATATATATTTTATCTTATTGAACACATGTTTTCTAGCTGCGTAAAATATATATTACCACAGGAAAAACCCAGTCTTCTGCAACATCCTTGAAAAATGATAGCCCTGTTAGAGTTTTTTTTTAATGATTTTTTCTGTGAGCAATATGCAAAATTATTGAAAAAAAAAAACCAAGAATTGATAAAAACTTTTGAACCGCAAAAAATTGCACCGACATTCTCAGGATTAAACAGTTTGGAAATGACCTACCCACGCCCCTATTCGATTTGATCCATACTTCCAGGGACACCCTGTTACATACAAATATTACTCATAGTATAGGAAATCATTGTTTGTCACACAGTGGGTGGTGAAGACAAGCGTCGTCACCGAGACAGGCCTAAGAAACGCACTGTCACACGCACGCGACATTTCGTGTGCTTTAAAGTAATAAATAATAAACTCCTTCTTGACTGATTGGTAAAATTGTAAGAAATGGCATTTGAAAAGATTAAATAGGTATTAATATGAAAAAAAAAAAATAGGAATAAAAAATAAATACAGAACTTTCTTTCTGTCAGTCATCGCATCACAGCATTTTAAAATTAACATGATTATTTGAAAGTTAAGCTACTGGGAACTAAAATCACACACCTACACGACTTCTAGCAAGAGCACCTGATAGTCCATTAAAAAAAAATCGTACCTACCTCTAGAACTGGTAACTAACATATGCGTATGTCCAATAAGGGGCAAAGCCCCTGGGTACTCCGGCGGCAAAAGGTGCTTCGCCTTAGGCCTCCGAGAGCGCCAGAATATGACAACACAAATCACGAACAAAATCAACGAAATGAACATGACTGATTGCCGAGTATATTCGTTACCATACTAGGTAAAGGTATTCTTGGGCTTTATTTATAATCTCCGCTTGTGTATAAAAAAAATGGGGTTAAGTGGCAATAGAAGAGTGTTTCGTACTTCTCTAAAAGCACGACCGTTACTTTTAGGCCTCAACTTGTTGAAACTGCGACAGTATACCTATCTCTTTTTTTTTAAGTACAATTGTCATTTGTTCCATTGCTAGCATTGCAAATTTGCTAAAGAAAGAACGAAAAACTTAAAAAAAAAAAAAACGACTTCCAAAAAAACACTACAAAGTGAAAAATAACTTTAATTTCGGAAGTCGGTGTCTTTTGTTTTGAATTATCGTTTTTTGAAGTTTTTATTTTTCACGTTTTAGTTGTGGTACCTACCCCACACAAATTCGAATACTGAATATTATTTTGAAACCTGTCACTCAGCAGGTAGTGGACCTGCTACCAGTGTCAGGAACTTATCATATCATCCACATACTAAGTGGGAAAAATACGTATTATTGAAGCTAACTCAAAAACTATCCAAGCAAAGATAATAAAATTTATATGGGACCACCTCGAGAGGATAGGATACCCTTTTAAACATAAAAATATTTTTTTAAATCGGTCCGCGATTGACGGACATACGTTGAAAAAAAAAAACAAACATACACTACGAACATATAACCTCCTCCTTTTTGGAAGTCGGTTAAAAAGACATAGTATTTATGTTTATTTGGCACATGTCACAAGTTCACAATATAAATAAAGAAGCATAAAACCCAAAAAAAAAAGTTCTGAAAAAAAGTTGCCAATTTTCAGACCTGCCTTTTATCCAAACCTGGTTGATGGCAGCAGCTATTTGGTGTTTACGCAGGAGTGGTTATAACTATATCTGGTATCTTCCAGTGTAACAGACTTACCTATTACAGGTAAATTAATGAGATATTTCACCTTTGTTCTACATGCCATTGTACGCATCTGGAATGGCTCCAGTATTGCAGAAGTCCATTGGCGGCGGTAACCAATTTAGCAGGTTGTGTCGCCTACATCTGTTAGCATAGCAACCATAAATAAAATCCCACTACGTCTCTAAAATATAGAAGCAATAACTTTTAAACTACCCAGGAAAGTCAAGACCATATTGAAACCATAATAAAAAAAAGTTGTCTTAAATAAATAATTATATATTATAATATTTTACGTGGGCACGGTAATATTATATTACAGTAGTGTAACTCGGCCGCATGATAGAAATGAATGCCTACAGCCGCGCGGTACGTAAACATGCGTTAGGGATGCCCGTCTCCAGCATTTTAATTACATTTGCCTACTTTCTGTTTCTATTTAGTTTTGTGATTGTACATTGTTATAACACAACCCTCAAACATCTAAATATTATATATGAGTCTAGCTGTTGTTGTTAATACCGAGAAAAAAAAAACAGTTTTTAGTGGTATATGTTGTTATAGCAGCAACAGAAACACTTTGTGAAAATTTCGAAAACTCTCTAATGACACACAGACGGTATTTTTTTTTTCTAGTATTATTCATAAACACAGATAATAAACAAATATTATTAATAATAAAATATCACGTCTTTACTTTGAATTATGCAAAGTAACAAAACACACAAGCACCGAAGTTTTAACACAAGCGTAAGTAGGTAGGTACCTACCGTATCATGATTCAATCAGAACCGCATATTCCTTTCCGTTACTCTATTCGCTTTATTTATTAATCCAAACACCTTTTTTTTTCGTGAGATAAAAGGAAATACTTATCCATAAAGACACACATTATCTACTAGTAAGTAAAATTATTTTATAGTCTTACCTTTCAGTTTCCAGGTAATTTAAAAAAACTTATGTCTGGATGCGTTATTGACGAATTCATACAACCAAAAACAGCACAATATTTCCTAATCGTCATATTAACTGATTTTTAGAGAAAAAATCGCGCGGTTATCGTTAAAAAAACAACACACCGTCCGTTCGACACTGCGGTACAGCCGTGACTGTCTGCGCCCCGAGCGCACCGCGAGATCGAGGCGCGTAGGTATAGCTCGCGTTTCGTCCGTTTGTATGAAGTTGAAGTACTGTATTATAATATTACCGTGACATGGGCTCAGCCGTTACGCAAGCTGATTCATTTAAATTCAAAATTTGTGTCTAATTAGTAACAGTTGAAGGGTTATGAAAACCAGTATTTGAATAAGCCTATGCCTAATTTAAGCAAAAAAAAAACAAATTCAAAATTATAAAATTAAATATTTTATTTCACATAACCTACTTTGGCATATATGAAACGTCAGAAGCTAGGTGTATGTTTCCGATTGGTTGTTTTCGATGGAGAAGAGCCGGCAAGAAACTCCACGGTTAAAAATAAATAAAAAAAGAAAATAAATAAAAAGTATAAAGTGCGTTGAAGAAATTAGCAGGAAAGTATGCCTCGCAGCTGCGCCAAATAGGCCCAGGGTATTCTTTTAAAAACAAATGGTTTTTACAATATTTTCAAAATAACAGATATGGG
This sequence comes from Omphaloscelis lunosa, assembly GCA_916610215.1. NCBI lineage: Eukaryota > Metazoa > Arthropoda > Insecta > Lepidoptera > Noctuidae > Omphaloscelis > Omphaloscelis lunosa. The sequence continues at coordinate 1,640,340 of OU744266.1, read as the reverse complement.
AGGACAGTGTAAGCCTTTCAACAAGTACCAGGTACTTAACAATAAATTGAAAATGGTCAACAAATCTAAAATCTACTAAGCCTAGAATAGGCTATGTATCGGCCATAAATTTAAACTCGTTTTACATGAAATCCTTCGATTAACCAAATATATTAAAAGCGATGGCTGTACGTATATAATTATAATAAATTACCATATAAACTTAAATTACTAAATAGCCGACTGTTTTCAAACATAAACATAAACATAACATCACGCCTTGTTTCCCCGAAGGGTTGGGCAGAGGTATCCCTATAGCAGGCACACCCACATTTCGCCAGTTATGTTTAAGTCCCATGTAATAGGGGGCGAGCCTATTGCCATCAACCGGGCACAAATCCAGACTCCGAGCTGCTACTGTTATCAATTCACTTGTTTATATAGCTAAATGATAATATTTTTATAACATTAAGAAATACTTTGAAGATAAAATTTTTTCGGCGTTTCCACGCAGAGGTCACAGTCTCTTATAATCTTGGTCAGATCATGTGATGACCATGTAGATTGGTGTCTGAAGTGGTCTTTTGAGGACATTATCACACAGATTGAGGGCCTGTCCAGTCAGTGCACGCGTTATCGTGCAGCTCAACTCAGAAGGAGGTAGGAGCTCAACGAATCGACGAACAATACCAAAAAAAGGACATTTGAGTAGGTCGCATAAATTACTCAAACTAGGTAGGTAGGCCGCATAATTTTTTTTCTCAGTTGCTTCTAATTATGGTCTAACCACTGAGAAAAAAATTAAAACAAAACAGAAAAGAATGACCCACATAGTCTTCTCATTTACAATAATTTAAATAGTATAATACTTACAAATTAATTATTCATGTCATTGTATATATAAAATTAATTAATGTCAATGTTCATATAAAAAACCGGAAATAATCTAGATTTGTGTCTAAAAAAACTAGATGTGGTCAGCGTTTCTTATCTGACTACTCTGAATAAAAGCCGAAGCAAACTCAGAGGTCACAGTCTCTTCTAAAGTCACATAATCACATAATATAATAACACAATCTTACATCACAATCTGAAATAATCTTAGTCAGATCATGTGAAGATCATGTAGATTGGTGTCTGAAGTGGTCTTTTGAGGAAAGCATCACACAGATTGAGAGGGCCTGTCCAGTCAGTGCACGCATTTGTCAGTAATTGTGAAGTTCTACTCAGAACTTAAAAGTATGTCATTTTAGTTTTGAACGTACACCGTCAAACAGACGAGTAATCACCATACTACGTTTCTATGGAAGAATGACCGACTAGCGTACCTTTAATAATATAGGAAAGTTTATACTAATCCATGTATAGTACTTACCTACTTATTCCATGCTCCTATGGCATTATTCTCATGTCATTATTCATTATCTTATTCTAAACTTTGGGCGGCCGAGCTCTGCTCGGGTGAAAATACGGAGAAAACTAATTTTCCTAGTATGAGACCTAGCTAGATCGATTTTTCGCCCCGTAAACCGCTATATCGCAACTTTCATCGAAATCGTTAGAGCCGATTTCGAGAACGTTAGTACATATATATATATATAAATATTGCTCGTTTAATGGTATGGTATATAAGAGTGATATTAGCGTGCCTTTCTTTCATTTTAAAACTGGATAGATATCTAATCATGCAAATATTACAGTAACGGTAATAAAACAATTACGGCCCGGCCAGAATTATTAAACTACAGATCAAGTTTTTGCGCATAATTTTAGGCCTAGTAAAAAAGTAAAAGCGAATAATATCACAATCAAGTTTAGAAAGATAAAATAATTGATAAGTACATAACACGATACGTTTAATAAAACCTTTTTTTCTGAGGATCAGGCTGACCGCTAAATAAATATAAAATTAAATAAAAAATTGTCTTTGTCAGGCGATCTGTATGCGCGTCATCGAGACTAAAATTTTCCAAAATCGGAATTCATACATTGCATAGATCTCGAAAAAAAAATATCTGTGACAGACCACAGATAATACAGATGGTTCACTCCGCAAAATCATTTAAATAAAAGGGGACTCTTGCCACGACAGAATAAAGTGCAATTCAGGTTGCACAGTGCTAATTACTTACAGTTATATTCACGTAGAAGCTGCCTCTCTTTATATCGCGTAACTCTTAGATCTTCTGACTATGTTACTCCCACTAAATTATCCTAACAAATCGAGCCCGCCGCGTACTTTTAGTATCATATCTAAAATGCGGAGTGATACATTTTTATTAATTTGTGGACAGTTGGACAAGAAAGTCATATTCAACCTAAAAGTTTCCTTTGAAGGTATTGGGACCCTTTTTTTTTTTTGGGTGGGAAATCATCAAATAACTTCTCCCGCTCTGGGTGGAGCGGGAGGGCGTGTCAGACTCTTACTGACTAAAACCCACCCGTGTTCCTTCGGTTGCCCTGTTGCCGGGGGCCACGATCTCCCTTTCGATTTTCTTCGCACCCCCGGCAGGCATCGGCCCTAACGGACCCCGTCAATTCTGCTGACATCTCTTTGAGGCGCGCGTGGAACACAACGCGCCGTCGACCCGGGACTGGTCCTTATCGGACGGCGAGCTACCCATTGCTCACCGTCCGCAAGCCCGCGCCTACGGTGGCCGGAAACCGGCCTGCGATTCCCGACGCCCAGGGCGTCTCCTCCTGCGGCGGTTAGGGGCGTGAGGGCGCGAAATTTGCCTCTCCCTCACGCGTTCCGCTTCCTCCTTCGCGAGCATTACTGCTTCGCAGAAGGAGGTGACGGCCTCCCATTTCCTCTCGCTCCCTACCATGGCCCTAATCAGGGCCGGACGCGAGAGATCACCGCCGCCGATCGCCTCCACGAGGACACGGCGATGCTCCGCCCAAGCCGGGCAGACCTCCACCGTATGTATTGGGACCCTAAAAATGGTATCATTAAGAAATACTCGGTAAGGTTTGTCCAGTGCTTGACATAACAAGTTTACTACCTATTCAAAGTTTGTTTTGCACTTGAACTAGCGTAAGTTACAGTCATTTAGAAGCAACGTATGAAATCATTGCAATGAAGTGTTTGGCAGTGTACCTTTATGAAAGTAATGTGGACTCGATATTCTCTAGATCTATTACTTAAGTGAGTTATATAAGGAGTGTTATTACACGTGTTCGGCTCGGCATGACACGGCACAGCCGGGCGACAAAATCGAATTATGGAGGGCTGTATACCTCCATAATTTTAGAAATTAGACTACTGCGTCTTAAAAAAAAAATATCTTGTTTAGCTCTACGTCATTTTCTGAACTAGTTTGTGCAATATTTTTGTTAGAGAAAGCGGAGATTAATTCACTGTTGAACTTTTGTACAACACATGACAGAACGCAAGCACCTGGTTAAGAGTTGTCACCTGTCAACGGTTATCAATGTCAACAACCAAGCTATATTTTTCAAAGACTGAATACTAATCTTTTTAGTTCAAATTGCCATTAAATTTGATAATATTCCTACTTTTCTGCAATATTCTTAGGAAAGGAAGAACACAAAAAAAAAAAAAAAATATAATTATGTAGCTTCTTGTATAGATTGTGCATATAACAAAGATAATACCTACGCATAGAACCCGTATCGGGCTATTTATTGCATCATATTTCCATGCCATATACTTGGACCATTTGGAACCGTTTGTGCTAGATGTATGAATTATATTTTAACCGTAGTTAAATCAAATCAATCAAAACATTTATTTGCTAGAATATGGTACAATAGATATTACAGTAATTTTGGTTTCAGCATATCATGCCATGATATGGCGTGCAAATACATTCCATGTCAATTACATAGTCATTATGATTATTACAAATCAACATTACGATAGGTTCCCTCGACTTATCCTCTAAATATTCCTTACTAGCTGCGCCCCGCGGTTTCACCCGCATAAGTCTCGATCCCGTAAAAATATCGGGATAAAAAGTATCCTATGTCCTTCTCCGGGTCAAGGTCTATCCATATCCCAAATTTCATCCAAATCCGTTCAGCCGTTTTAGCGTGATGTCGTGACCAAGGGAAATAGGGATTCATTTTTATAAATATAGATTAGTATAATATTTTTATACAGTAAGAGTATAAAGATTTTTTTTTAAACAATGTCAATGGTAAATATTGAAGGGGATTAGGTAAACGGTTATATATTGTATTATACACAGTAGACATTTCTCCTAAATAATTTTAATTTTATTGGTGGTAACCGTAGTCTGTCTTTATGGCATATCCGGCTATTTAGCTTGTCACCAATATTTTCGAACTCGAATATGTAATTACAAAAAGTTATTGATACGTTTACAAAATATCTCATTGCTAGACCAATTCAAAATTATTGAAAATTTATTAAGTGATTTTGGAGCACCGACTAGAATAACTTCAGATTGGAAAGCTTTCACCTAGAAACAGTTGTTTCGCAGTTGCTAGTTCTCGAGCAAATTAATTGCCAAGCATAAAGGTTCAACCAGACGATTCTTATGCCCTTGTCTACTCAAAAGTTTGGAAAAAACAAAGGCATTTTGGACCAGCAACTGGTTAAAGTAAAAATAATAATAATAAAGTGCATCGAAATTATTTTTTGAACATTAAATTTAAAGGAGCGACTGAAAACATCTTCGAGAATGATAAGCCTAATCAGTAGGTAGGAGTTTTATCCCCATCTTGTATAACAATTAAAGCTTCTATAATATTGTTTAATGATAATTATATTTGAATCATTTAACAATTATAATAAATATACAAAAATTAAAGTCGTATAAAGTACGATTATAAAAGATGAGTATGTTTAATAAAAAATACTGAATGAAATTGGTGTCCATGGATCCACATCCAATCGTTAAGAATTGAAAAATCCTCTGGGTAGGAATTTGATTCGTTAGACTTGAATCATTATAATTAAGAATCGGACAAATACCTGTTAACACGAATTCATGTATTTATAAAATAATTGCTGCCATTAGTTTCAATCCAGTTATTTTTGTGTCACGAGCCCGGCTGCTGAGCGTGGGATCCTGGGTTCGATTCCCGGTACGGGCAAGGTGTTGTTTGATTTTCCACTAGGAATTACTCAGTAGCAGCCTGGAGATTGGAAGTTGAAGGCGTGACATCCCGTGCCTCTAAATCACGTGAAGCCGTTGCGTCCTGCACCTGATCCGGTCGATCCCCCGACCCGGTCGTGTCGGGTTACTGTCCCGTCGGAATGTAGGAGAGTAGAGAGCGCATCTGTTTGCGTACACACTTCTGCAGTATGCCTCCTGCGTGCTTGGCTGGTCTTCGTTAAGATGGGCCGCCCCGTGGCCGGGATTCGGTCAAGAGGATTTATACTAGTGAAGTGAAGTACATACTCGTTTCTCTTTTAATCAGGTGCTAGGTATGCATTGCCTGCCGCAAATGTATAATGTTTATCATAATGATACAGTAGGTATCTTGATTATGTACTTTGTTTGTTTAGTTATTTTTTTTTTGCTATTTGATGTATTGCCTAAGTGTGCGTGATTATTGCGTGCTTCGGAGCTGGCAAGCCGTCGGATGACCGAGTGTCGTGATTTCTTTCATTTAATTTTTAAAAATGTATTATTTTAATACCGATTTATAATATTCACTGTGGCAACACTGTCAAAGTACAAATTATTAATATTTTATGAAACTTCTAAATGTATTTTCACTATGGCAACAGAATGTATTGTTTTACTTTAACAACACATAGAAATGACGGTTATGTTGATAAAGTGACGGCCTCGTTGGTTTAGTGGTTGCAAAGTGCTACCACTAAGTATGAGGTCCTGGGTTCGATTCCTGGGTCGGGCAAACTGTTATTGGGTTTTTCCATCTGGAATTTCTTAGTAGCAGCTCGGAGTCTGGATTTGTGTCCGGTTGATGACAATAGGCTCGCCCCCTATTACGTGGGACTTAAACATAACTGGCGAAATGTGGCTGTACTATAGGTACACCTCTGCCTAACCCTTCGGGGATTATAGGCGTGATGTTATGTTATGTGATAATAACGTTATTTCTCGGTGTGATAAAAGTCGTTTTAAATTGTAAATCGTAATGCATAGTTAGTAGTCGTTCGATTGTAATAGTACAGTGGTGTGGATTAAAAGTATTAGCAAGAAAAGAGTGTTTTATTTATAATAGGAAATGAATTGAACAACTATTTTTTTTTTTGTTGAAGCAGTTACGGGACATTTTCAGTTTACCATTGTTCCACAGTACCTATCTGTTAGCATTTTCACTAATAAATAGTTTAGATAGTACTAATGAAGAAACAGTAATGTATTTAAATTTTATGTTATTGTTATAACACGAAATATTAAGAAATACCTACTTTATAGCTATTGCATAGCTCTAAACTGTTAGCATTTTTGTACATAGCAATGAATTCACTAAAGTTATTCACTCAGCGAAAATAAAATACTTTAGAATTATAAAAGGTTTTCTGGCGAAAATATCGTATCTCGTCTGGACAAATAAACATGATTTTACAGAAGAGCATTATTTTGAACTCAGAACTGTGATAATTATTCTAAAAGTTACAGGACTTTGATTTGACAACAATATCTGGGAACTTTTACAATATTCTTTTAGAAAATATTACCGAGCAAAAGGAAATAATTATAAAAATAAGTGATCCATAATGCATCCATAATGAACATCGTCCGTCAACTCATACTCGACTCAGGTCGCCGTAGAAACGCCCTCCAAATGATATTGTTATTAGTCGCATGTTTGAGCGAATCTGGAGGTTCTTAAAAATTTTCATTCAAGTATAGTCGAGTATTTTTGTGACCTGTTCAACGTTTCGTTTAGCGGGCACCCAGCTTAAATTTACATTAAAAAAAAATAAGCGGTCCTTATTAAACCCATAATAAGCACGTTGCTTCCATCATCACCAGGTCATTGGTCCACCTTGTGGGGTCCTTCCAACGCTACGTCTTCCGGTACGCGGTCACCACTCCAGAACCTTTCGGCCCCATCGGCCATCCGTTCTGCGAGTAATGTGCCCTGCCCACTGCCACTTAAATTTGGCAATTCTTCGGGCTATGTCGGTTATCTTAGTTTTCCTACGGATCTCCTCATTTCTGATTCGATCACGTAAGAAAACTCGGGTGACTTTCAGCCTTCTAATGAGGCCCATTATGAGGGATCACGTTTCAGTGCCATAGGTCATCACTATTTTATAAATTTGGGCCTCTTGATTTTGGTTTCAAATAGCTGTTTCTTTATAAAAAGTTATAACATTAACATACCTATTTGTAATTCAACAAAACCTTACTGCAAGGTCTTCAGAACCACTTGTAAAATCATTATTATACAAATTAGGTAAAAAACAGTTTTACATACATACATAAATTAACGCCTTTTTTCATGGAGGTAGGCAGAAACTATAGAAGGCCCTCTTCTACGATCCTTGCATAGGTAGGTACTTCACTTTTTGCTTCGGTTACGTTCATACATCTGGTCATATATGCACGCCGGTTGCGAGTACTACGCACCCGACCTTTCTGAAGAACATCACTAATAAGGTCAGTGTATGCGGGCACGCATACACTGACCTTATTGCAATGCAAAATGCAAAATGCAATTTACCTAATGTTTTGTGTTGCGTAAGGTAATTTATTTTGCAATAGTATAGAATCAAGTTTTTCTAACTGAACAGATAGCTGTGCTGCTGGGGAGTTTGTTGCGCCACTTCTTCTTCCCAGCTAAAGCACTAGGCAGGGGTGAAGGGCGGGCCTTTTGGGGGACTGTCACACGTCTTCTTCTTGTCGTGTGGTTAGTAACTAACCTGGTGTCAAAGTTTTAAAGCTGCCCATGGGCCTGTGACTTGGCTTCACATGCGTCGAGAAATAATCTCTCAAGCATTGGCATGGCATGGCTTGGCGTGGCATGTCATACGTAGTTTTAACGTTCGAAAAGTGCTGATTCTCAGCCTAGTTCGAATAAAAAGCCTTTTGATTTTGATTTGGTGTCCTTCTAGGGTGTTCCTAACCGCGTTTCCAATCACATCCATCTTGTGATAATGTTTTTTTTTTTTTTTGCAGTAGCATAGCAGTTTTTTTACTACTAAACAGTGGAATAACAAAATAATTAGAAACGTTAGAAAAAGTTTACTCTAAATAATGATCAATTTCTAAATCCATGTTGGTATTAATCAAAATGTTTGTTTATAGAGTATTAAGCCCAGCGCACATTTTTGCCGCAACGGGCCGCAACGCAACGCATTTTCTTTAAAAAAAAGTGTGATGCGCCCTGCCTGTAGTATACGTTGGTTCATAGAAAGTGTATGAAAGTGATGAAGGAGGATTTTTGCAATGCGTTGCGTTGCGGCGCGTCGCGGCGCGGCTCGCGCCAAATTGCGTTAGCCTTGAGGCAACTAATAAAAAATTCAAAGAAGAATCACATGAATACATTCTAGGTAATTTAGTTTTGCGTGCCTGTCATTTATTCAAATTAAGTTGAGAATCAACATTTTTTGAAAGTCTAAGTTACTTACTTACGATCGATTCTCTGTTCATTTAATTATTAAACACTGGTTTCCGCCAGTGGCTTCGCCAGCGTGATATCTTTATAAATTAAAGCCTTTAGATTACGCAGTAATAATAAAGCATTCTATTAGTGAAAGTTTTTTTTTTTTTAATCGTTGCATATTTTTTTAGTTTGTTCATTATAAACAAATATACAAAAATACAAATATTTTCTCTTTATTAGTTTAGAAGTTTACATTAAACACTTGCTCATTTTCAGATTGTGTAACTAATAAAAATTTCATGAGTTCAAGGTAGTTCAAGGACACCTTCGTTAATAAAACAAGTAAGTATCTAAACACTTCGATCAATTCGTGGTCGAACAGTAAACGTTTGGCTTTCAGCCAGTGTGTCACAATGCTTAGTGTGTTGCTATTGTGTGTGGCTTGGTGTGCTTTCGCCGTGCTGGCGTGGAGAGCGTACTCGAAGAAGTCTGTGCATCCACTGCCGCCGCAGATGCCCGGTGGTATCCCGATAATTGGGCATACCTACTTGGTCAGCGGAGATACTGGAAGTATGTAGATAATACTTAATACTATAAAAAGGTACCTAAAAGTTTGTAAGTTTTTATGTAGGGGGAAGAACTCTAGAACTACCAGTCGGATTTGAATTTTTTTTTTTCATTGGATAGCCCAATTCTTGAGGAAGGTTATAGGCTGAAGCTGGTATGTAGATAAAAAAACATACATAACAAAACATCACACCTATTTCCCGAACGGTTGAGTAGGGATGCACATTATAGTACCACCACATTTCCTATTGCCTTCAGCCGGACAGAAATTCAGACTCCAGGCTGCTACTGAGAAATTCCTGATGGAAATAAATTTGCCCAATCTGGAAATGGAACCCAGCACCTCCTGCTCACCAGTAGCACTTTCGACCACTTGACCAACGTTACATATAGCAGTAATAGCCTAGTGGTGTATCCGTTGCACTGCCAAGTCATAGGTCTTGAGTTCGAACCCAAAGCACCTCTGAGTTTTTCGGATTCATGTGCGTATTGTTTAATTATCACTTAAAAAACGGTGAAGGAAAACATCGTGAGAAAATCGGCATGCCTGAGAGATATTTCTCTACGACATGTAAAGCCAAGTCAGAGCCCCATGGGTAGCTTTAAAACTCTGACACCAGGTTAGTCACAAACCACAAGAAAAGAAGAAGATAGTAAAAATCGTTACTTCTCCATAAATTCCCAGGTCTAGCAAAGTGTTACCACAGTGCTTCAACGGCACCTTAGCCCACTGGCGTAGCTAGTAGTCAAGGGGCCCTATATCAAAATATGTTGGGGGCCCTTTTTATCTGACTGTAGCGAAGCTCAAAAGGAGGGTTTTATTTTATTTTACAAAATAAATAAAATAGCATCCTGAGTTGAGGCTTAAGCTGTCATTGTGACCTTACTAAGAGAATCCAAGAGTAGAAAACTGACTCAGATACGTTAAGCTTTCACTGAAGAGGAAATAGAAGCATTCTGAACCGAGATTGTTGAAGATTTCATTGGAACTTTACTAAGACAATGCAAGAGCGAGCGAAGGAAGCTATAAATTTGGAGAATCCTGACTCGGATATGTTAAGCTGTCACTGTCATTTGACTAAAATAATGTAAGAGCGAGCCTACGTAGCCAGCTCAAAAATTGGAGCATCCTAACTCGTAGGTTAGATTTTCTGTGTGTTTTTACTAAATTAATGTAAGAACTTGAGAGTTGGACCGTGCCTTAAGCTTGAAATAATAGTAAGCCATAAACAAATTACGCTAATTTTATTTTCATACGGGCTCCTCATCAATAAGAATTTGAGGTTTTAAATAATATTGTAGGGATGTTTGCTTACACACTTTTTGCTACAGGGGCCCCCAGGGCCCCTGTAGCTTGGGAGCCCTGTATCATTAATACGGCTGATACGGCAGTAGCTAGGCCTCTGCCTCTGCCCAACCCTTCAGGTAATACAAGCGTGATCTTATGTTATATTCTCCTTAAATGAAAGCGTTTATATTTAATCTTAAAATATGGCTCTATTTAATCTTAAACTAGGTTTATGTACTATCAAAGAAACGCATATCTGTACACTGTAAGGACTATTCTTGTTTGAAGCGCTCGGCCGCTATAGTATCGCTTACCTACGAAAAAAAAAGGGTCGTGTGCACGAACATCATATCGAAATCAAACCCAAGACCTCATACTCAGCATTAGCACTTGCGACCACTACACCAACGAGGCAGTAATTATTTTGATAATCCTATTCTAATGAGCCATATTTGTATATATATCGTTATCGAAAACGGCTATAACGATTTCGATGAAAGTTGCAATATAGGGTTACGGGGACAAAAAATGTATCTAGCTAGTTCTCATATTTGGGAAAATTCGTTTTCTCTATTTTCAAAGCCTCTGAAATGTAATACAACGTTGATATACCTCGATGATATGTTTATTTCTATTTTCATCTGAGCACAGCTCGGTCGACCAGGTACTTATTAATGAAATCTTCTCTCTTTCTAGAAATATGGGACTTACTGAATATGATAACTGATGAATGCATGCAAAATGGCGGTGTTATGTATGCTCAGTTTGGAACACAGATTTATTACTGTAAGTTGTCATTTTCTCTTTCAATATCTTCATCTTCCTGCCCTCGTCTCACGTTACGTGGGGTTGGCGCACCACGTTTTTTTCTTCCATTCTCCCCTGTGAACGATCATGCTATCGTTTACTACTTCATTTCTCTTTCATTCGTATTATTCCGTTCTCCTTCATATTATTCCGTTCATTCATCTTTTCTTTGGCCTTCCTCTCCCTCTCCATCCAACCGCATATGACTGAAAGAGTGATGAATACATATAGGACGTAGTTATGCAAAAAACGTTTCGACCCACAAGTCAGTCAAAATTAAGTTAATGGCACTAGGCTACTTTTTAAACCACCCTACATCTTATAGTAAAGACATTTCAATCCTTAGGTTATTTATTCTTTGATTTCCAAAGTTACCCACAACGCATATCACGTTTGTAGCTAAAAACAATTAAAAACGCACCAATCTCTCTGAAACGTTTTTATTTCAAAATCTTTCTTAATACGAATCATTCGAATCGCTGTAATGATTTACATAACCTTGAAACTTTTTTGCAAAAACGTTTTCATCCGTCGTATCTCATAGGTTTTGGAACGTTTCAACAAAACAAAATACGTTAAAAAAAGATGATTAAAATATGTGAAACGTTTTAGTATTATTAAAATGGTTTTTGTGTTTTTCCAATTCAAAGGTATTGTAATTTTTTTGAAGTATTTACAAAATTATTCTAGAGTCATCAATATCAAAATATTTTATGGACGTAATTATGCAAAAACGTTCCAACCCGCAGCAAGTTTAAATAATTGAGATAATGACTATTTAGTATTCAGGCTGTTTTCTTTTTTAACACGCATTTATTATGTTAACAGTTACGGCTGTGTGATGTGTGTCAGTTTAAAGATGTGTATATAAAAAAATTTAAAGCACAGCGATACTATTACACTAAATATGAGGTTTGTCAATGTGTTTTAAAATTTTATCATTAACGTAACAAAACCGTACATAGAACATTTTAGCAAACAAAATACATTTCAGGTTATGTTCATTACGTAATTTTTTTTTTTAAACGTTCCAAACTGGTTTTTACGAAATATCTAGCTTATAAATACAAATATATGAGAACCAAGGCAATGATAACATCGTTGCTATACACCACTTTAAAATGACACACATCACACAGCCATATCTGTTAATAAAAAAGAATACAATCCGAATACAAAATTGTCACTATCTCAATTTAAACTTGCTGTGGATTGGAACGTTTTTTTTATAACTACGTCCTATGGATATCAACATTATGGAATTAGTAAGTACCTACTCACATGGCAGCATGGAATTAGTATGTAATATACATGGAATTAGTATGAACTTTCCTATTCTATTAAATGAGTATTTTCTATTTTCATCAGAGCAGAGCTCGGTCGCCCAGATACTAAAGCATAAAATTAATTAAAACTGTTAGATGCTAATCAGCGAAACTCAAAATACTTTAATTGAATTTTAATAATTTATTTATTGTAATTTATTTGTAGGCAGTTGTTAAAATATACTGTAAATTTAAAATTCAAATAATAGACGAAAAGAATTGTACCACAAACATTAAAAAAATAAATAAGGTCGTTCATATAAAATAATGTACCATACACTTTACAAAAAATGCGCCAACACTTAGATAAAGAGTGGCCAAATATCAAGTGAAATGCTATAAGGCATTTGTTCAATGCGCGGCGGCGACGAGTGATTACTCGGGTATGCGTATGTCTCCAAACGCGGGTCTCTCAGTCAGCAAGCGTCGCTTACAAGTATTTGCCAACGGTTTGAACAGTCAGCGATCAACTATAAATATGTTATGTATCTCTTTACAATCTCCTAGGCCTACAGTATTTTGAACATATTTCTTAAAAGAGAAATCGTTGATAGCTAGTCGCTTTCTCTTCGGCAGTGGAGCAGGTCCCTAAACAGGATAAGCTGAATTATGATAAAGCTTTATGTGGTATGTTGCAGTGATATCGGATCCTGATGATGCTTTAACAGTAGCCAACACATGCTTACACAAACATTTTATTTATGACTACACGAGAACTTGGCTCGGGAATGGACTACTCACTTCTTCAGGTGAGTCTACTCTAAATTAACCATCTAAAGGTGCTCTTCCGGAGGCGACATTTACTGCAAACCTCAAGCGGCAACGTTGCCCAATCTCTATGATAGACCAGTGATACGACTAGTTTCTATCTGTTGATATTGCAGTTGCGCTAACTTAGTTGTTCACTGATCGTTTCACTGATCGTTTCACGTGTACGTCAATAAATCTCAATTAATCAAACTATTTCTTTATTTATTTAAACTTTTCACACTCAAAACGGTACAAAGGCGGACTTAATGCCTTAGGCATTCTCTACCAGTCAACCAAGGGTGGTGAAGAGATTGGATGGCAGGTGCTCTGTTTTCAGAAGAACAAAGAAAAAATTATTAAAAATATATCATTAGAAAAATATAGGTAGGAACAGCAGTACATAAATAGGTCAATAGACCTATTGAACATTCAATTTATTTGGTGGTTATATAGGTAGGCTATCAATGACTAATTAAGTTTGCACCACTAGTTGTATTATGTAAATCCGGCTTAATTCTATGAAAACGCTTCCGTAGAGGTCGTACCACCTTACGGTGCGGTCGACCGTCGACCTTAGAGCGCAATCCAGTAAAGCCGTAACGTTACGGTTTCCTAGAACAGCTTTTGTCTGTAAGAATTTCCGTCATTGAAATACCGGCCGTCATGAAAATCTGTCATTTTAACTAGTTTTTTAGCCTAAGTCATATTTCTCGACGACATGTGAAGCCAAATCAGAGGCCCATGGGCGGCATGAAAACTCTGACACCAGGATAGTCACTAACCACACGAAAAGAAGAAGAACTAGTATTTGGCATTAAGGTGTCAAATAGTGGTGTACAATACTCTGTATTTAAACAACCGTCATTGTGTGACCATTGACCGCTTTGTTAGCAAACCAAAGCTTTACTTACAGAGCGACAAGACGTTTTATTTTTTAGACATATTACTATCGCGAAACTGAAGAAGAGAAATGCCACAGCCGTCGGAGTTGTGACGCTGCACTCGGAATTAAGCATTTCGAGTCGCCGCGGTCTGTCATTGCGATTGGGCAACGTTGCCGCTTACGGTTTACGGTTGCAGTCGCCTTCGGAATAACAGCTTTAGAAACACAAACACAATGTCAAAAGTCCATACAAACTTTCGATTTATTCCATTCTAATACCAACAACTAATATCATTGGTATTTGTTGCAACTCATATTTATTTTCTATTCCAAATGGATCTCATTGTTTAAACTAATACCAAAAATAAATTAAAGATATAATGTACAGTCAATAAAAATGCTTTGTATGTAATTATAAGACCATTAATTGAAAAAAAAAATCTGTTAAATAAAAAAAAATGTTAGTAAAGGCACGTGCAGACCAGCGCGATAGCGCGGGCGCTACAAGGGTCGCGATGCCTGTAGAGCCCGCGATATCGCGCTGGTCTGCACGAGCCTTAAATGTGTAGTTCAATCATAAAATATGACTAATTATTAATTATATTATAATTTTAGTTCCTCCTTGTACCTGTATTTTGTAAAAACATCAAAACAAGAACAATTTACTTACAATCTAAAAAATCCAAATATCTCAGAAAATCAACTCTTCATTTATATTAAAATTTACCTGACATAGTTATTATTAGATAGGTACAGTAAGCGTTCAAAAGTGCATAGGCACGGTAGAGTCGTATTGCTTTGAACACGCGGTATAGTCCGTATATCTGTATGTGTAAACAACACGGCACACACACCACAGAGAACGCACTTTAGCGCTTTACACACTGTCGTATCGTCACGTACTCGCGCCGCACTAACGAAACAAATATATATTTTCATCGCTTTTGCTAGACACGGTAACACACACGCATCATGCGCTTGACCTTGGCCAGTTTATGGCATTGCTAAAATTCGAACTAGACCTACGAGAGCCGATAACAGAACGCGTAAAGCGTTGGACTGTGAATCCTACTGGTTTAGGTTCTGATCTCGTAAAGCACAGCGCGAATTTTGTAATTATTATTATATTTGTTTGCAATAATAATATATTTTAACTATTGCTGTCTTTTTTATTAATGTTGTTATTGCAATAAAGGGTTTATAATTAAAAATGCGTGATAATATAAAAACATATTTCTTCGTTATATTTATTTTACTTATAGATAACAAATTGCTACAATTATTTGTCATTACTTCAGCTGAATAAGATGTGAAAAACTAGAAAGATGTCAAGAAACTTAGAAGCAATTAGTATTATTTTGACGTATTTGTATTATGAAATGTCTGAAATTTTAAATGGATTTTTTCGTTGCCACAAATTCATGCAATAACGAATCTGTTGTTTATTAAGCTGGTACGGTAAATATTTTAAGGTTAAATATAGCAGTGTCCCACTTGAAGTCTTAATATTATCGTGCGAAACTTAAACGTTCTTGTTTATGACTTTCTGCCAGAAACGGCTTCCTAGCTGGTCTTCAGTGATGCAAGCCTTCAGAGTGCACAGCGAACGGTTCATAATGATGTGTTTAATAATTCAGAAAAATATCTCGTTGGTATGAAACAATTTGTTTCGTATTCATTCATAATTTGACGTCGCTGCTCCTCGATAATAAGCCTCTCCCTCATACCTCTTAACCCTCACAGTATTTCTCTAAAACAAAGAATAATATTGTATTTATTACACATAATAATTATTTATCGGATTTTTGACTGGACGTCATAGCGGAAGGACGTCTCGAGCGCTCCGCGTCCCTTTTTTTTTTTTGTTTAAGTCCGCGTCTTAGTTTTTATTGTACATACGTTTGGCGCAGCTTGCGCCCGGGCCGCGTTAATGGCCAGTCAACGAAATCGAACAATATTTATTTTGTTTGATATGGCTGTGAGTTTACGTGTCGACAAATAAATACATTCATATAGTGCAAAAGTGAGGTGTGTTAGGCCTACATGCGTTTCCGATCCCAGGCGCTTGCCTGGAGTGCAAGTGCCGGGGCATACGAGGGTCTAATCGTCTGCCGAAGGTTCCAGGGCAACTGAACATAGCCAGGATAATCCAGTGAGATCATTCCATATCTTTATCTTTCAGGGCGTTGCTTCTCTCTGCAAATACACACCTCGACCTGAGTAGGACTGCATCAACAGATGCACAGAGCTCACTATTTCACAAACTCAATACCTACCAATCATTCAGTAAATCAAATTCCCATATTTCAAACTCAAGGTTAACGTTAACTCCAACGATCGATCCAGATACCAAAACGATTTGCATTTTGAATTGTCTCTAGTAAGTGTAGCGACCAAGAGGACTGAGTTTAATTCTCGGCTCTATTTCGATTACGTGGTAATAATTCTGTGGCAAAGTTCGGTATATTATTTGATAGATTAAGCTCAGATCAAAGAAATTTGATCTGAGAGATTAAGGTACAACATCGTGAGCGCGAATCTGTAGTAGCGTAGTGACTGGCAAAGTTGGAAGGTTTGATGTTATGTGCAGAATTAACTTCTACTTTTAAGCTATAGGTTTATGCGTATTTGAAATAGTAAAAGTAGAATGGCAAAATAAAATAACATACGAAGACATAAGTACGATACGTATGATTCTAACAAATTAACAGTGTCGGTCCGTATTGATTTCGCACAAAAATATTTTCCATAACACTTCCTAGCTTGACCTGAGCTTAACCTCTTGCTTGCTGATAATTATAACATCAATCTTAACTCCTACAAACTACTCTTAACCATTTGACAATTTCTTTAGCCCTACAAAACAGTCGCGTCTGAGGCAAACTTTTTTGTTTTGATTTTTGTTGAAAAATTTACCCGAGTTTTTGTGCCGAAAGGCACATGAGTAATTAAGCTTAAGTCCATTCAACAAAAGAAAAAACTTCAGAACAAGATACATTTCTATAGAAAAACGAAGAGTGTAACTAATAAATTGCATCAAGCGCACGGCCCTGTCAAAATTGTGTATCTTTGTCTCGAAACGAAATCTGCACATGCGGCTGCAGTGCGGCGTTCTGAATCCCAATCAATAGTTTAACAATGGTAATAAATAGCGCCCATGAACAAAGAAGCCCACCAAATAAAAAAATAATGGGCTAAATTTTGACCACGTGTCTGTCCGCCGAGACCTCACTACGCATGTTGCGGATAACTGCTGTGACGCCAGAATTTGCTTAGCACATAGGAATAAATTCAAGATTTTATTCCTAACAGCAAGCTTTCTCAGAAACAAATGATTATACAATACATAATTAAAAATTCAAAATCATCCATCATCGATCTATAAAATAGACTGGCGGTCACAAAATAATAACATTGTGACTAGCTCTATTCTTCAGGTCCAGGATTGGTTTGCGGTAAATAATTTGGTACTAAATGAGAAAAAAATAAATAAAACCAAATGCATAAGATTTAAATTAAGAAGAATGTAAGAAGTAATTAGAATGTGACATCATATTGAATGGAGAGAAGCTGGAATTTAATAATCAAACAGTTTTCCTAGGAATCGCGCTGGACGAGAGATTGTAATGGGGACCTCATATGGCACCTCTTGGGGGCGACAAAAAAAACATTTAATAAACCCATATAACATCAAATAAAATTTCACAATACTGCAACAGGATAAATCACATATACGTAGAATAAAATGTCAATGCAATTACAATAGGAACAATGTTATTATGCCGTTCTCAACATCAAATCCACCAAAGCCTGCATAACCAAAAAACTGGAAAGCATAGGAATCGACTCAACGGATGAAAGCATCGAAATACCACGGTGTACCATAACTGGAGTATTAAAAGCGGCTGCCCAGGAAACCTTGATCTTTCAGCCCACTCTAGGGATCATCGTATAGCTCTTGCTAACCTCCAAAAGGCTAAATTCTTAAAAAAAAAAAAACAATATATTTTTATTTCACATAGACCTACATGGGCACTTATGAAACGTCAGAAGCTAGGTGCACGGTTCCAATTGGTCGTTTCCTATGGAGAAGAGCCGGCAAGAAACTCCACGGTTACTCTTTTAAAAATAATTGGCTTTTACAATTTTTTCAAATAACAGTGTGACAAGGTATGGGAGGACAGTGTAGGTATTTCAATAAGTACCAGGTACTTAAGAAAATAGAAATGGTCAACAAATCTACAGTCCACTAAGCCAACAGTGTTCTCACATTCACAAAATAGAAAAGAATCTATACAAAAAACATATAAATTAATAAAAATAAAAACCTCTTTTAATTAAACGCAATTACATTATTGCTATTACAACTGTAATAAATCTGAATAATTTTCATGTGCACGAAAGCCACTAATAAAGAGTTGAAATTAACTCGTAGCTATATAATGTCAAATAATACGATGAATATGTCAAGGATGAATGTAAAAAAATAAGATAATAATAAATATGGTAATTTGGGAGCAGTTAATAGACTCTTACATAATTATGCCGTTAATGATATACCAGGGAAGCCACATGTGCAGAAGGAATTATTGCCAAATTTCCTTGTCTTCAACATAGTCTTTAATTTTGTAATATGCTTTCTTGATAAGAACACGTTTGATGTGGGTTTTGAACTTCCCATCGCTAAGTTCTGTAACAGACTTTGGCAACTTGTTATAAAAGCGGATACTGTTTATAAGAAATGACTTGCTTGTTTTAGTTAATCTAAATTTGGGTATCACAATTTCATGTCTGCTACGTGTATTTATATTATGGAAATCGCTTCTTATTTTGAAAAGTCCTAAGTTTTTGTGAACATGCAAAATACTTTCTAAGATATAAAGAGAAGGCAGAGTCAGTATGTTAATTTCTTTAAATTTGTCTCTAAGGGACCCGCGAGGACCCATTTTATAGATCGCGCGGATTGCCCTCTTTTGTAGAATGAAAATTGAATCTACGTCAGCTGCCGATCCCCACAGCAGAATGCCATAAGACATAATACTGTGGAAATAAGCAAAGTATACTAACCTAGCTGTGGCTATATCAGTCAACTGCCTTATTTTTCTAACTGCATATGCAGCTGAACTTAATCTACCTGAAATAGTTCTAATGTGGGCACCCCATTGCAATTTTGAATCTAAAGTAATGCCTAGGAATATAGTTTCCGTTATTGCATCTAGTTCTTTGCCATCAAGTTTTAAATTTAGACCTACTTGAGGTACATTTGGTAATGAAAACCTAATACATTTAGTTTTGTTCGCATTAAGTAAAAGATTATTAGCTGCGAACCATTTTGAAAGAACAGCCAGACTATCATTGACATGTAAGACATCTGTATCTTTCCTGTCTATTTTAAAAATAAGAGAATTATCGTCAGCAAATAAAATTATATCCGATAAGTTAGCCATCATGTAAGGAAGATCATTTATATAAACTAGAAATAAGAAAGGGCCGAGAATTGAACCTTGAGGCACGCCCATTTTAACTAGAGACCCCGTAGACGTCGCCCCATTAACGTTTACTTTTTGCTCCCTGTTGGATAGATAGGAAAGAACAAGATCAGCAGCTTGTCCACGAATTCCGTAGTGGTGTAATTTACAAACGCTTTTGAGAGGTCACAGAAAATGCCAATTGCATCCTGGGACTTCTCCCAGGATTCCAAAATGTGAGTGATAAGTTTTACTCCTGCGTCAGTCGTCGACCTACCTTTCGTGAAACCAAACTGGTGACTATGTAAAATCCCATTTGAATTAAAATGTGACAACATCTGGTCTAGCATGATTTTTTCATATATTTTACTCAATGCTGGTAGCACAGATATTGGTCTATAATTTGAGGGATCACTCTTACAAAGAAGACAACTAGATAACCTATATAGACATACTCGTGTAAAATAATGTCAGGCAATACTTCATAAGATTAAACACCAAGAGGAAAACAAAAATGCAGGGGTTTCTTCTGCGCGAAATCTTAACCGGAAAAACAGTAACATATCGCATCAAGAATCACAGGATGTGCTATCTCGCACACGTTTACAGGCGGGGCAACCACACCTGTTACACGCAGCAATCAGTATAAGGCCAAATTCAAGAAAGTAGGCCGTCCTATTTACACATGGAACGACAACCTTAAACGAGACTTGACGTTTGACAAGGAATTCAACTTTTTGATGGACACGGCTGCAGACGGACATAAGATTATGAAGGCTGCTAGCAAGATCTACAAGAAACGTAAACGATTAGGAAACACGACGACGAATCTGAAACGAAAAAATATGGATAGTTGCGAAGCTTCTGACGAAGACTTAGAAACAGCTAAATGTAACACAGCACAGTAGCAATATAGAAAAGAGCCGAGAAAGCAGCATAACCCCGTCAAAATACTCACCGGTGAAGATGGACCTGAACCAACATAGCGGTGACGTCGCAAAAAGATGCCCATCCATAGATAACACCCGTCTCTCCACTATTCCATTGCTTACTCAAGGATGCATATCCGGTAGGCCCGCAAATCCCTCTTTATCCTAAGGGCACGTCTTCCCTACCATTACCGCGCCACCCGGTCTACTCCTTGATATGCAATGGCCTCTGTAGTCCTATGAAACATGAGGCTTCAGGAGCTAGTGCAAATCTTGGGGTTCATTCGATTTATCGAGTCTGGTTAAACCACGCTGGGATCGGTGCATTTCATTCATTCATTCATTCATATTACACATAATAATTATTTATCATTCACTAATCGAATTAAATCTCATAATGAATTTAAAACTTTAAAGGCATCTTCTGTCTCAACAATACTTCTGTTCTATCAACAATATCTTTGATTAAGATTTATGTTTAGTAAAATATGAAATATTTAAATGATAACACTCACACTTAGTCCGGTTTCATTAGATATTTGTGTAAATTATATTCACTTTTACGCAGCGCAATAATATTTGATCTCCCTTCAATATTTATATTTGACTGCATTTTGGAAATAATAACCACAACACCGCTAATACCTAAATACTAAATACCAACAAGAAAGTTTTATTAAGCGAATACGCGTAACGAACTGCGTCCGTCTACCCCACAGAAATCGAAATAATTTAGGTAGTATTCTGTGGTCTACCTGCTAAACTTTAATATTTATGTGAACAAGACGACAAACAAAAAACGAATGATTATTGAACTAGTCATTATTAAAAAATAACAAAAACTATGAATAGTAATTATTAGAAAATTACAAGCAAACCGCAGATGAGATTTGAACCCGCGCTTGGCTCGCCATAATCGCACATTCCAAAGCCCGTTATCCACTGAGCTAGTATGCCATATACTGTATTGAAATTATGAACTACGATGAGTTGCAGACAAAGTGAGTGTGTGTGTGTGTGTGTGTCTATAGTATTGTAACATCTTAGAGAAGAAGGTCGTAAGTCAAACCGAAGCGTCAGTCTATTGGTATGTGAGATTGCCTATGTACTTTTAGTCGGTACTGTACGTAATTATTTACGTCTACCAAGCCTATTTAATAATAACTACGTCAGATAATTTCATAGCAAAAACAAAAACAAATCACTTTTAATCTAACAATTGTAAAATATCACAGAAAATCAACTTTTTGTATAATCAAATCAGTTATTCATCATCTACATAGCAATTTATCAGCAATTATTTTTTTGCAGAAACATCTAATTATGAATAATTCACTTATACGCACAAAAGAAATAAAAATTATGAGATCATCAAAATAGAAACGGACCTTATTCCATTAACTCGGATCTGTTCCCATTAGATATGCCACCTAGACGATAAAATATTTTAGATATTCCAGTCACACTTGACTCTGATTAGTTGTTTCGAAACTCTTGCAGGTAAAAAAAAATAGTGAGATGATTCACTTAAACTACTCTATACCTATGTAAAAATAATGGAATGAAGTGAATGTGGATCGCATTATTATTTAATTATTTATTTTTATATATATACGATCTTCTTTTTACTATCTTCTTTTTCTTTCTTTCTCTTATATTACGATCACATTAAAATATTACAAAACTGTAATTTGATTAGGTTTGACTGAGCTGACTGTACCAAATAGAAGTTGTTGGTATTCGTTTGCACATTAAATTTAATTATTTAAAGAGCAGTATCCGTTCGGAATAGAAAATTAATATGAGTTTAAACAAATATCAATAGTATTAGTTTTTGGTATAAGAATGGAATAAATCAAACTTTCACCCAATTTAACCCCAATTAGAGATGAAATTTCAGAAATCCTAACTTAGTGCTCACCTTCGTTATGTGAAAAACTGTGGAAGACGGGCCTTACCCTTTCTCCTTTCCTAAAGCTAATACATGATAACTTTCGTGCATGTTATACTTGCATGTGGCTGGATCACTTTTTCAACTTCGATAAAAAACTTCGACTTTGAAAAGTCAGTTCAGGGGTTTTTACTGGAAAAGTGCTATTACAGCGTAGATGACTTTTTAAATGATAATCTTCTGCAGTAGAATTTGGAATGTGTACCTGTGTTATTATTTTCTAATCTGTATTTTACTTAAATTGAATTTAAATTGTTGACATTTTAATTTAATCCTATTTTTTTTTATTTCTTTGTAAGTCATTGTTTAATTTATTATTAACGATTTTATAATTATCTTTTTAATAGTTGTCTTAGTGCGACTAATTTTGTACGCCATGATTGGCAAAACATGTAGCTACCTCTTATTATTTTTAAGACCTGTATAATTCTACACTCATGTTTTACAAAATAAATATCTTGTATCTTGTATCTACAAAGTATAGCAGAAAAATAATGTAGAAAAAAAAAACGAAAAATCCAGTTATGATAATACAATATCTTCATGGCGAAATACACCATATTTTTGAAAGCGCAAAAGTGATGTAACTATTAGCAGGTGCTCTGACTGAGACGAATGGTTCAGCGTTCCAAAAACTGTACTTTTATAGTCACACTGACTTAATGTTTAAATTTTTTCAAGCTTTCTCATAATTATATATGAGATTGACAAAAGAAGGTTGTTTTTTTGTTAGTGTTTAATTTTAAATGTTACCCTTTCATTGACAGGAGCATTATGGCAACGTCACCGCAAGCTGTTAAACCCTGCATTCGCCGTGCCTGTGATACACAATTTCCTCGGGATTTTTAACCATATGTCCAAGCAGTTTCTAAGTGAACTAGAGTCTCATACTGGGAAGGGATCCTTTGAGATCACCCCGTACTTGAGGCTCATCGCTTTCCAGACTTTTAGCAGTAAGTATGACTTGTGTGTGCTTTATAATTTAATCCGTCTTTTTTAAGGATTCCGTTCCGTAACCAAGTGGCAAAAACGGAACCCTCTATAATTTCTTCCTGTCCGTCTGTACGTCTTTCCGTCCGTATGTTTGAGGGTGTTTTTTTTTTTAAGTGGTAATTGTTCAAACTGTTATTGGATTGTTCCATGAGGAATTTCTCAGTAGCAACCCGGAGTTTGGATCTGTTCCCATTTAATGCAATTATAGAGTCGCCCCCTAATATATAGAACATTAATTCCAAGTTCATTCGCTTTGGTAGCGCACTCATGTTTACTATCTGGCACTGCGACATGTACATGTCCAAAATTGGAATGTTGTCGAACCATCAAATATCTCGGTGTGACTCTTGATGATGACCTGAGCTTTGCACCTCATATAGAGCTGCTGACAAAAAGAATCAGAAAGCTAATTTTTGTCTTTAGAAGTCTTCGCCACATCGCAGAACCTCAAACTATTAGGTGTACATATTTTGCTCTTTGTCAGTCTCTCTTAACGTACTGTATATGCGCTTGGGGTGGTGCACCTAAAACGGTACTTTTGAAGCTAGAACGAGCTCAGAGAGCCGTGCTAAAAATTAGTACCTTTCGGTCCATCCTTTTCCCTACTGAAGAATTGTATAGGAATTGTAAAGTCCTTACAGTCAGACAATTATTTGTATTGCACATACTACTATATCAGCATCAAAGAACTTCCTATGAAATAATCACCACAAGACGCAAAGACAAGGTATGTCAACCCTTCCACTGTAAATACTCTTTTACAAGAAGATTTCCCTGTTTCCAAGGTCCTCATCTCTACAATAGTCTTAACAAAATATTGAACTTTTACTCACTCCCTATAATGTCATTTAAAAAGAAACTAAATAATTGGCTACAAACGCTAAATTATAACGACACAGAAAGCTTATTGTTAACTCAATACAGCTCCCGTTAAACCCCATTCTATCTCTCATTTGCTCATTGCACGCTACCATTACCCACAAATATAGGAAAACACATACACACATACACACAGACACACATACACACACACACACCCTCACACACCTCTACACACACTACACTACTCCACTCATAAAATTTCTCGATTTGTTTTTTTTTTTTTTTCCTTTCCTAAATAGTTTATTTGTCTGTTTACCTGTGCCATATAATGAACCAGTTGCATAATTACAAAATGGCATGTATGTACCTGAATGCAATTAAGTAACACTCAATATAGGGTCGGGCCCAGCATCTTTAACACAAGTTGTCTTGGCAACTTAGCAAGGGTGCTGGTGTCGCCACATTATTGTATAATATACTTTAAACTGTATGTACTACCATGTATTTAATGTAAAATGTAAAACTTGATGCAAATAAATTATAAAAAATTAACTTATCTGCCAAAATGAGGGTGTATAATACATGGTGTAAAGGACATCGACGTGCAAACTGTTACCATGAATGCAGCACAAAATATATGACTCTTGAATTTCTCATAGGTTATTAAAAAAAATGCAGTTTCACACGAAAGTGCAATATCTACTTGGTCGAAATACATGCAATAGTAGTTTTCGCGAAAGATTTCGCGTTTCTAGAATCATGTAGGTACTGAATTCATGGTATCAGTTTGCGCTTCAATGTCCCGTTATCCTGTTTACCTCTGCCTATATCTTTGGAGAATAGGCGTAATGATTATGCTATCCTTTTTATATGCACGTACTTCTGTGACAATGAAATAGTTTTTCTTCCTTTCTTTCTAGGGACCGCATTTGGTATTGCTGACGAAAATGTAAAAGATTTCGCACGAGAGTACATGGAATCAGCAGATCAAGTGATGAACATGGTGACCCATAGGTTCCAGAACGTATGGCTCCAAAGTGACTTGATATTTCGGCTATCTGGTTTGAAGAGTAAGCAAGATCGTCTGGTTAAGCATTTGGATGATATGGCTAATCAGGTCAGTTCGTAATAGTTGTATCGTCCTTTCTCGCCAGATAGCGATTGGACTGGATTTCAGTGCTTGTGTTATGATAAATGGGGCATACATAGACTGGTTCTGCATCTCAAGAGGTGTTACATAGGGTTGTACAGCGTCACCATGGCTGTTCAACTTGGACACAGATAGTTCTCTGATAGATCTGAAAGAGGGTGAGTGCGAATTGAAGATAAATAAGTTGCCTGTCAAATGTCTTCTCTAAGCAGAAGGACAAGTTCTATTTGCATTGTTCAGCAGAAAAAGTTGCAAGACATAGTTACTGTGATGAGTGAAGCATATAAGATGAAAGGGATGAATATAAATGTGAATAAGACGAAGATCATGGTGTTTGAAAGAGGAATGGATGTTTTGGTGTGTGATATGAAAATAAATTATAAGAGTGTGGAGCAAGTAAGTGATTTTGTAAATTTGGGGAGTCAACTTACAAGGGATGGAAAAATTGATGAAGATATGGAAAAGAGTAAATGCGGGAAATAAAGTACTTAAATGGTGCGTAGTGATTGTCGCCAACCAGACGAGCCTATGGGCCTTTGTGTGGAACTGAATGTCGGATATTGAAAAACTAGCGTGAAAGTAGAATAATTGTTGTGGAAATGCATTCCTTGTGAAGCACGTGTGACGTGACTATGAATGATAGGCTGAAAAATGATTTGATAAAGCAACGGTGCGGTTTAAAAGAAGCTGTAGTGACAATAATTGAAAAGAGTATGCTTATATTGTTTGGTCATGTTGAGGGGATGAATGAAAGACGATTAATAAAAGGTATTTACAAGGCAGATGAGCAACCGGCGTGCATATGACCACATGTATGAACGTAAACCAAGCAAAAGGAGTATATAAGGAGCGTAGCAGATGGCGTTCTATAGTTGCTGCCTACCTCCATGAGAAGAAGGCGTGAGTTTATGTATGTCTATGTAGTTACGCAGTACATTGTGTTTCGCAACTAAGTAATTTTAAAGACATTCGTAACGCTTAGGTATTAAAATATAATATTATTGTATTGATGTCATTGCTCATCATTACTATGAATATTTATGTTCTGGTAATGGCGACAATTTTTAACTTGGGTTATTATTATTTTCAAGGTGATAGAGAAAAAAAAGGAAGATTTGAAGAAAAACAATGAAAAACCACCTAATGGATGGACATCAACAGGTATAACTTACCTAATTATTTTTACGATAAGTACTATGAAATAATGTGTTTATCTATAAACACTGTACTAATGACGGTTTGCATTAACAACACGTATTGCTGAAACGAGGTTCCCAAACATAGTGTAGCTGAAAATTTGGGTTTTAATAGACAAGTTGATGTAAAGTAGGAAATAAGAAAAGCGTAACTATAAAAAGTAAAGACCCATTTAACCCATACAATAAAATTGAAGCTACAAATCATTACAACTAAACACTGTTTAGACGTTGTAACTTATATCGTTACCTTCAACATGGTATTCAACTTAAATCACACCGTGTAAATCAGTTCTAAGAGACTTAAATCAGTTAAATTGCTTCTAAATACGGGAATTAATAATAATTTAATATTATGATGATGTTTTCAGGCACTCGATGCAAGCCATTAATGAGTCTTCTCATGGAGTTGGAAAATGATGATGCTCTTACTGAGAAGGAGATAAAGGAAGAGGTAGATACTGCTATAGCAGTTGGCTTTGATACCACATCTAACACACTGGCTTGTCTCCTGGTACTAGTGGGAAGTAACCCTGAAGTCCAACAAAAGATGTATGAAGAGTAAGTTTGGTTTCTATGTTAAGGTAAATGTGTCAAAAGTAGAAAGTAGAAAGTAGTAGCAGATAGAAACTAAATAAAATAAACATAATACAATGTATAATCGCTGTGTAACTCAAACTCAAACTCAAAGCATTTATTTCAATTAAACCATTTACAGGCATTTTTGAATTGTCAAAGAGTCGGTCAGTTAGTCAGAAAGTTGAAGCTAGTTGCCCATTCCAAAACGTAGATCTCTATGGAGAAGAACGGGCAAGAAACTCCAAGGACACTCTTTTAAATATTGATATTACAAAATCCTGGGTACATCATTCTTGTTGCTTCTATATGTGAGAACAATGTACAAAAAATAATCAAAAGCAATTGAAAATATAAGATTAAAAATAAGCCCTGGCAGATAAGAGATGACCAGTTTCAACTGACGGCGCACGAACATGACGCGTGGATCAGCACCATCCAGCTCAACCATTTTGTAGGGAACCGAATGATCCAACACACTCGCCACCATCAGCGAGACATTTAAGTGAGCATGACATATTCTCAACTGCCATGCTATTTCAAGTCAACATACATCTTAATAAGTTAATAAACGGCTCCATGGTCTCACATTTACAAAAATAAAAATGCTTCTAAATTATACAAAACTATAGTTTGCAATGTATCTTAAAAAAATAAAAGAATTTAACCACCAAAAAGAAAGAAAATCATTACTTAATTGGAGCATTCAACAATTAAGTTGGTAAAACAAAAATGAACATTAAGTTCCTAATGTCAAAATATTTTTTTTTTTTTAAAAGGGGAAGCAACCTCTTCCAAATATTAAAATTTTAACTAGTGAGCCCAAGCGGCTGTGGAGCAGGACCAGCATTAAGCCAAGCATTTTTATCTACGATATAATCATCTAACTTATAATATGCTTGTCTACATAGTGTGCGTTTAATGCATGTTTTAAATTTCTTCTCATTTAGTTGAAGAATATCGAGTGGTATTTTATTATAACATTTTACACAGTACCCCATAAAAGAAGTGTGTACTTTAGACAATCTAAAACGTGGTTGATCTAATTTGTTCCTATTTCTAGTGTTAAAATTATGCCTGTCACTTATCTTACTAAAAAGATGGAGATTTTTTCGAACATACATAATGTTCTCATATATATACTGACAAGGTACCGTCATGATGTTAATTTTCTTAAACAGTTCCCTTAGAGACTCGCGTCTGCGGAGGTTGTAGATTGCTCTGACGGCCCTCTTTTGCAGAATAAAGATAGAATCAATATCTGCAGCCCGTCCCCACAGCAAAATACCGTAAGACATGATGCTATGAAAGTAACTAAAATAGACCAGTCTCGCGGAATCTACGTCTGTTAGTTGGCGGATTTTCCAAACAGCGTAAGCGGCTGAACTTAGCCGCCCTGCAAGTGATGTTAAGTGAGGACCCCACTGTAGTTTAGAGTCAAGCGTTATCCCCAGGAAAACAGTCTTTTCGACGAATTGTAGTGTCTCCTTATTCAATACAACGTGACATTCACTACTTCTAACATTCGGTAACGCGAATCTTATGCATTTAGTTTTCTTCTCATTTAATACCAAATTATTTACAGTAAACCAATTATGGACCTTAAGCATAGCGTTATTTACGTCGTCAAGCTCCTGTGCATGTCTGTTTACTTTACAAATCAGTGATGTGTCATCAGCAAATAACACCATTTGTGGTCGGGTTTTCAGTAAATTAGGTAAATCATTTATGTATACTAAAAATAGGAATGGACCCAATATCGAGCCCTGTGGAACACCCATTTTGACTTTTAAACCCAATGAATTTACACCGTTTATTTGAACTTGCTGCAGTCTATCATTCAAGTATGATTTTACTAAGCTCAGCGCAAGTTTATCTAGTCCGTAATGTTCAAGTTTCAAGAGCAGCGTTTCATGATCTACGCAATCAAATGCCTTGGATAGGTCGCAAAAGATGCCTATTGCATCTCGTGCCTCTTCCCATGCATTAAATATGTGTTTTAATAAAGTGACACCGGCGTCGGTTGTGCAACGTCCTTTGGTGAAACCATACTGTTGATCGTGTAGGATGTTATTACGATTAAAATGATTGAGCATTTGATTTAACATTACTTTTTCAAAGACCTTGCTGAAAACCGGCAAAACCGATACGGGTCTATAATTATTTGTGTTTTTGCTGTCCCCGGATTTGAAAAGTGGAATAACTTTACTGTATTTCATTAAATCCGGGAATATCCCTTGATCTACACATAAATTAAATATTAAAGCTAAATAGGGTGCAATTGTCTCAATTATTGATTGACAAACTTTAGTAGACATGCCCCACAGATCTTCGGTCATTTTAATCTTTAGTTGCTTAAAAGCCTTTACGACGACCACAGGGTTTATATGTTTAAATTTAAATTCCACAGGACAGGCTGAAACATTTGCTTTTAATAAATCAATAGCAAGTGAAGGGGAGGAATTTAAAGTTTCAGTAGTTTTAATTGGAATATTGGTAAAGAAAGTTGCAAATTCCTGAGCAACATCGATGTTATCGCTAATGAGACCGCGGGAAGTGTCTAGTGTGTAATCTGTATTATGTCTTTTGTTCTTGTTTGTTTCATTGTTAATAATTTTCCAAACTGTCTTTATTTTATTATCTGCTGATTTAATCTTGTTGCTAATGAAAGAAGCTTTAGCTGCTTTGCAGATATTTTTAAACGTTTTAGAGTAAGTAGCAACATACTTACTAAAAGTTTCCGTCTGAATATACGGCTTAAGGCCATACAGTTCAAATAATGTTTCCCTACTTTTCCTGATACCTTTAGTTGCCCAGTCACTGAATAAAAACTTAGGGCAAATAGTTTTTGTTTTTTTCTTAAAAGACTTATTAAACTCTGATTGCACTAATGAAAAGAATTGTTCATACAAAATATTGCCATTGGACATATTTAGACCCTGATCACTTAACTTGCTGATTAAAGTGCTATTAAACTTATTTAAATTACCTGTTGTTATTGGTCTAGTTTGTATCTGCACTTTTAGTATTGGTGTGTTTGATTCAAAAATAACGGTTTGACCGCTGTGATCAGAAGGGAGATAATTAACAATGGCTTTATCTAAATAGTCGCAGCAACAAAAGACATTATCAATACATGTAGCAGTAGTCGAAGTTATTCGCGTTGGTTCTAAAAACACATTTGACAGATTAAATGATTTGAAGAGGCTTAATAATCTACTGCTATTTGAATTATTTTCCAAAATATTAATATTAAAGTCACCACAAATAATTACTGATTTATTACCAGTTGTAAGTTTTGCCAAAACATCTTCCATTACTGATTCAAATATAGAGTAGTTTTGATAATTTGGCGGTCTGTATACGCACACTATAAAATGCTTATCTAGCTCAACACAGGACAGTTCAATGCTATGATCCACCGATAGTTCAACTATGTCATTACGATTCTTAGATTTTATACAATTTTTAATTATGATTAATGAACCTCCACGTAGCATGGATTTTCGGTTAAAACAACTGCCCACACTATAATTCTCAACTAATATCTGTTCAAAAGGTATCTGACAAAAGTACAAACAAACTCTATTCAGGAAAAATTCTTACGCAATCACATACTTAAGGGAATTAGTAACACATTCATTGTATTTAGAAGATTTCAAATTACTCAATAATAATAAATTATTGTTTGAACAATAATATAACATTGTGATTGAAAAATTATCGACGAAAATTGAGGTCGAAGAAGGTTGTCAAAATAAAGTTCGAATTTGAGAAAAGTACTTACCCATTTGTACGAAGCATTATAAAAAGTGTTATTTTCAGGATTATAGAAGTTTTAGGTCCAGACAGAGATATCGAAAAAGATGACATCAGAAAATTAGTTTATACAGAAGCTGTAATTAAAGAAGCTCTTCGTGTTCTGCCTATTGGACCTGCTTTACTAAGATACGTAGAAAACGATGTTAAACTAAGTAAGTTAAAAATTAATTTAGCACTTTTATCTAAAGCCAAAACTTTGTGATCCGTCAATACTAATATCTATCACTACATATTATAAAACAAAGTCCCCCATCACTCTATCTGTCTGTCTGCGATATACTCAAAAACTACCGAATGGATTTTCATACAATTTTTACCAATAGACGGAGTGATTTATGAGAAAGCTTAAGTGTATAATTTAAAGTCATTAAATTTTTATGTAAATTGGCTGAAATATGACATGTGGATATTTTGTATTAAAAAATGATAAAATACAAAATACACGTAGACGAAATTGCTTGCAACAGCTAGTTTAATAGACATAGGTCTTAGAGGATAACAGAGTAAACCCTTGCTACTACATATTTACAACAGGTCGCAACCCTGACTGCAGAAGGTCCTGTTTTATATTATCTATGGTCATGTCAATATGTTATTTTGTTTTTTCAACAGTAATTTCTCAGTAGCAGCCCGGTATCTGAATTTCCTTTTACATCAGACTTATGTGAAATGTGTGAAATGTGAACGTACTTCATACACACCTCTCCTACCACTCCCGAGGAATACAGGCGCGTGCTGTTATATTCATGTTTTATCATGATCTTTTTTCTATATTTCAGAAAACTACACAATGCCAGCCGGCAGTCAATGTGTGATTCTTTCATTGGGTTTACATCGTAATGCTTTATGGGGTGACGACGTCAACGTGTTCAGACCTGAACGATGGCTCGATCCTGCTATAGCATCACTAGGAAACAATGCTTTCTATGGCTTCAGTATAGGGAAAAGATCTTGTATAGGTATGAAGTGACTATTACTTAATTCTGGAAACGAAGGCTGACGATATGACGTTTATTCTGAAAATAAAATCATCGCAAATCGTCCCAGTAATTACGAAGAAATCGGTGTAGGTTACTATAACTAAAACACAAGGAATGCACAACTTCTTTTTTTGAAGTCCGTTAATAAGATCTGCCGGTCTTTTCAGCGTGAAAACTTAGGTGAAGTGACCTTGAAGTTAGCTATCAATAGTGTCAAACATTTCCGGACGGGAACCGGATAGCCTTGAAAAGCTAGTGGTGATGGGCAAGATACATGGGAAAAGACTTCCCGGCCGGTCACCTAACCGCTGGTCAGACCAAGTAACCGCCCTCACTGGACTCTCTCTTGCGACCGCCCTGAGAGAAGTGGGGAACCGAATGAAGTGGAAAAACATCATACACAAAGCCACGAAGGCCTTTCAGGGACATGACCTTCAGTAATGAAGTACGTGACCAAAAGAGTGTCAAGGCTTAACATCAGGTGGAATGACAGCTCACTTCAAGCTCTCTTCACCTTTTCACGGTGAGATTTCTCAGAATTGATCGGCTGGTAATGTTGACCTGTGGAACTGTGCGATGTGGTAATGTATCATTATGGTCCCAAGATTGTTCCTTGTCGTACGATTATTTGAAAGTGGAATTAAAATGAAATGCTTGAGGTTCTGGGTTTAATTCCCAAGTCGAGGGAATTGTAGTTGGGTTTTTTATTAGGAAATTCTTAATAGTCCAAATTCTGATTACGTGCCCGTTTAATGGCAATAGGGTCACCCCTTTTCACAAGTGACTAACAATTATGTTGCAAAATGTGGTTTACTATCAAGCCTGCCTATAAACGCATATTATGAAAAATTTTGTGCAATCATGTTTTTTTTGTCTTATTAGATTTTTGAAGAGCTTTTTTCCTGTCATGCCTCCTAAACTCATGTGTTCTTTTCTCTACAGGTAAAACATACGCGATGGTATCGATGAAAGCAACTATCGCCCACTTCATACGGCGGTTCCGAATAAGTGCGAACGTGAACGACGTAAAGTTCAAACTTGATATGGTGTTGAAACCGACGAATGCATTAGTCAGCATTGAGAATAGAAATTGATAGCTGGTTATATTTATACGACGAAAATCAATTGCCATGCGTTAGTCTCGCAAAAACTCGAAAAAAGCTCTCCGGATTTTGATGAAACTTTAGTAAGTTGTTGAATGCGCACCGAGAAGGTACCTAACAAGATAAAAACGGCATTCAACGCATTAACTAGTAAGTAGAGTGTAAGATAAGAAAATAATATAGTATTGCAAGGCATTCACTGCAATAATTGTTCGAGAATACCTGCATGATGTTAATGTCACAGTAATGAATAGTCAACCAGAAACCCTGATATGAATCCAATAGAGAACTTATGGGATGAGCTAAAGAGGCATATTCAAGCTAACCAACCAGATCCAGAAACTTTGCAGGAGCTGAAAACGGCCATCTTGGAAGCATGGGAGAACATTCCACAGCACGTCATAGTGGTATTAATTAATTATATGCCGAACCGCATGATGGCCGTCGTAAATTCTCTTCGAGGTAGCACAAGTAACTAAAAAAACGTTTTTTCTATGTGAATCATATCAATTTCCGTCAAAAATTTCACGCTATTTTTTCCCCTGAGAAACACGAAAAGACGATTTATTACTATTAAGCATTTTTTTTTTTGTATTTTGATTTCAAATTTGGAACAATGACAAACGGAAATTGTAGTGAGTGGCTGCCTTAAACATCACTTTTTTTTCTTTGTTCTACCATTGTTTAAATAGATAGAGACTTGTAACAAAAATATGCAGGGTGGCACGATTCAGGTATCTGGGCGGAGGGGGGATAGATTAAAATATAGATATATTATAAATATGTTAAAATTCAGGGTTCTATGTATCAATAACTTATTGTTAGTGTTTATTAATAAAACAATCCATTACTTTTTGTTTTTATTTTTAGTTTGACCCTAAATATCTACCAGAGAATGTCGCGTCTAAATCACTCCAGCCGTTTCGGAGATTAGCTGAATCAAACAGACAGACGGATAGACGCCACCCTAGGATGGGCAGTCAAGCCCGTTTTCACTTACACTAGGCGACACCTAAATTAATGCCAAAATACGAAAGCGCGCTGTTGGATTTTCAACTTACGGTGCTGAGCCGAACGTTGAATATCCAGCACGATTTTATTTAGGAGTTCGTGTAGGTTAGTTAAAACGGGATAGAGCCTTGCTCACTGACCCATACTTATAAAATTTGACAGAGAGATAACCTGGGACCTAGAAAAGTACACATGCTAAAAGATTTTAAAAGTCCTCGACAGTCAGTAGAGTTTTTAAATTAAATACGTTTGTTTATGACGATGAAGATTATACAAACTTGAATCACTCGAAGCCAAAGATTTGAATCGTTAGATTCTACCGCCTCAAAATATGGTAAAGTTTCTGTTTCGTTTTGACTTTATAATAAAATAGTATTTATACTGGAAAAGTCACACTTTTAGCGTAGGTAGAATTTCTTGAACTGTTTGAACACTTCTTGATGGCTCAAGATATTTTAACAACTGCTTGTGATGGAAATACCAAAAACAATTCAGTTTCTATGGCGTATTTCACGCACTACTGCCTATGAGTGAATTATTCGGGATGTGTCACGCTCAACTCAGTATTAACACTTTTCACGCGACATAAGTACCGTGAGGGCAAATCTAAAGATTTAAATCTTTGCTCCAAGCTTGAAATTATGGACGCGGATGCAGAAAATGCAGTAATGAACTTGATTTCTAGTAGATATCATTAATACACACATTCGATGATGATAACTAGGAAGAAGTGCATAAAAATACGTTGTTACGTCCGACGTTCTAAACTGATCTCGTGTCCTGAAACTGGTTTCAATATAAACTCATATTTCATCTTCAACTTGCTTATGTCTGCTGTCACTCAATATCGACGTATGAAGTGCGCTAGAGTCACCTTCATCGATATCATGGCGTATGTTCTACCTGGAAGGTAAACAGCATTTTTCATAAACAGTATCGTAAATTAATAACGTAAATTCGAACGATTTTTGAATCGAAAATACACTATCATCTATACATATAATAAAACAGTAGAATCCGGTGTCTGTCCGTCTGTCTGTTTGTTTGTTCGCGCACATCTCCGGAAATAGTGAACGGATTTTCATGTAGTTTTCACAGGTAGACAGAGATTAATTTGGATTAGAATATAAGCTTTGTTTCATTCAAATCGGTAATAAAACAACAAAAAAAGTTATAATCATACAAGACGGTATTCTGTTCACGACACGTTGTGCACCATTTCTGAAGTAAACTAACAAAAAGTACTAGGCTCGCATGAATTCAAGATAGTGTTACAATAATTAGTAATAAACCACTAATAGATTTGGCGTTCAAATTGTTTATATCTAACAAAATATACTAGGCTTGTACGAATTCACGTTTAGGTTATTTTGAAAATGCTATCTATAAATAAAACTGCATGAAAGAAAATCTTGAAAAACCCACCCGAAAAGTTGGAAATACGGCCGGGTGATGCCGGGCACGAACAGCTAGTCCTAAATAATGTTGTTTAAAATTGTTGCGACAAGCACAATTAGTCTAAGCAATAGTCTCAAAACTCATTAAACTATATAAAGATGTGCGCTGCGTAACAAGTATTTTAAATTTTTAAATGTTTCGAATTTACGATACGCTTACCCCGCGAGTTAATAGTAGGCCCCAATGAGGTTAACCTCATTGCTAGGCCCACAGAATTCATAAGTTAAGTGTAAGTTAGTATAATACAAGTAACCATTCGTCAAGCAAAAACACGATTTCATTAACTATAAAAAAATTGCTAGAAAAACTACTGTTCAAAAAACTACTATTCATACTGATAAAATATAATCTGATGATGTACAGTATGGTTGGTACAACAAGTATTGAATACCTAAACAAGCTCGCTTTCCCAATCCAAATGCTGCAAACTCCTTATTATTTCTAAATTCACCATCAAACCATCTTTCTGGTCTGAACTGATCACTCTCCGCACCCCAAGATGCATCGAGATGAGTTGCAAGAGGAAATATAATACAATGAGTGCCAGCACGCATCGTGTAGTTTTCTGAAAT
Organism: Omphaloscelis lunosa; assembly: GCA_916610215.1. Taxonomy (NCBI): domain Eukaryota; kingdom Metazoa; phylum Arthropoda; class Insecta; order Lepidoptera; family Noctuidae; genus Omphaloscelis; species Omphaloscelis lunosa. The sequence goes on along the minus strand of OU744266.1, from coordinate 1,604,190 downwards.
AAATTATGTAGATATGTAGTTAGACCAATCTCAAACCATTTACTGTAATTAAACCATTTTTATTAACCAATTAACAGGCACTTTTGGATTGTCAAAGAGTCGGTCAGTTATTCAGAAAGTTGAAGCTAGTTACCATTCCAAAACGTAGATCTTTGTGGAGAAGAACGGGCACGAAACTCCAAGGACACTCTTTTAAATAATGGATATTACAAAATCTTGGGTACGTTATTTTTGTTGATTCTTTACGTGAGAACAATGTAAAAAAAAAACAAAATCAATTCAAAATATAAGATTTAAAATAAGCCCTGGCAGATGAGATGGCCAGTCCCAACTGATCGCGCACGTTCACGAACACACGCAAGGCATGCGACGCAAAAATCTTAATGTCTGCGCACACACACAGCACAGCCTAGCCTAGAGCAAGACCCATCCTCGAATAGCACTTTTAATGTTGATGAACAATAAGAAAATACTCACTAAGCTTGGCATCCTGAACCACAGATCTTAATAAAATAGGAACAGAAGGAAACATTCGCAGACACTCCATTATTACTGCGTTTGTATAAACCAATTTGTTCACGTCATCCTTTTCCACGTCTCTGTCAGCACCCAGTACTTCTAATAATCTGCAAAAGTAAAAAGATAGTGTTAATCCAATTTGAGATGATACATCATAATTTTTTATCATATTAGACAAAAGACGTCTTCCGGACATAGGCCTATCCTAAGCGTTGCCCCTCAAGCAATCTTGTATGGCAATACGCACTGGGCTTTCGTATTGAGATACTGTAATACATGAGACGAGAAGATTTCTTATAAACAGTATCCGTTTTTATAACAAGTTACCAAAGTCGGTTACAGAACTAAGCAATGGAAAGTTCAAAACCCACATCAAATGTGTCCTTATAAAAAAGCATATTATAAGATTAAAGACTACGTTGAAGACAAGGAAGTTTGGCAATAATTTCTTCTGCACATGATTGTGGCTTCCCTGGTACCTTATTAACGGCATAACAATGTCTAAATTACGATGTTTTTTTTACATACTTCCTTGACATAATTACAGCTGTAGTGACAATCATGTCATTTGGTTTAAATAGGTTCTAATTTTTATTTTTTATTTGTATTTTATATACCTAGATTATTTTATTTTATATTTTGTGAATGTGAAAACGTTGTAGGCTGTAGACTTATGGACCATTTTCTATTTTACTAAGTACCTGGTACTTGTTGATAGGCCTATACTATCCTCTCATACCTAAAACACTGTAGTTTGAAAACATTGTAAAAACCATTTATTTTTAAAAGAGGAATTTTTTGCCGGCTCTGCTCTATAGGAAGCGACCAATTGGAACCGTGCACCTAGCTTTTGACGTTTCATAAGTGCCCTTGTAGGTTTATGTGAAATATTTTTATTTTTTAATATATTTATAGCTTTACTTCCTAAATGCTGCCAAACTAATCAGATTCGACGATTGACCGACCTCTATCTTGAACTTAACCTTTCTAACTGGACAGTTTGTCCAAGGTAAACATAACTTAATCGTTCAAAATATGAGATGAAATGTAACAATGCAAAAATGTTTATTCCATCTAATATTTATATACATACTAGTGGTCGCCCAGTGGTCGAAATTTGACCATTCGACCATGATTCATTTAAATTTTAAGTTTATTAGTATAGTTTAGGATAGCTCATACTAATTCCATATACATACAAATCCCATGCTGCCATGTTAGATAGAAAGGTAAAAGGTGTGTCAAACGCATGATAGTGTGTGTAACGTTTTATTTATTAATTTACATAACATAACATCAGGCCTGTATTCCCCGAAGGGTTAGGCAGAGGTGTACACTCATATTTCGTCATTTATTAATTTAATTTATTTCTAATGCAAATAACGTAAAAATATTAGCTTTCTGCACTCCGCCATATAAACTTTAACTGTGCCAAATGTCATACTCCTCCGTCCGCGTAATTTTCGTAAAAAGGGGTACAACGTTTTTGCTTAAACATTATATCATAATGATACTCCATTGATGAAATTTTAATCAAACTTTAAATTCAACTTACTCTTTATACACTTTCTCTTGAACATCAGGATGTGCACCTAGCAGCACCAAAATGGATATTAGCTGGTTAGATGTCGTTTCATATCCAGCTACTATAATTGAGTTCATTTCATCTCTGAGCTCGAAAATGAAATTAAGTTTAATTAATTATTAATTAATTAGAAAGAAAGAAAAATAGGTTTATTTGTCACAGAGAGACGTGCATAAAAGACAAGAGTAAACGAAAACAACAAAAAGTACATAATAAATCACGAGCGTAAAACAGAAATTAGTATTAAGAATAAGAAGATTGCTCAACTAAGCAAAAATTGATATCAAAGTCATGAGATATCTATAAACATACTTGCAGTTACAGATTCAATGTGGCTATTCAAAACTTCCTCTCTCATAGCAGCTTTTTTCTTTTGCAAAACCTGTCAACAATAACATTTATTTCTAAATCAATATTTCTTATTGGGAATACGAATTATTGCTTCATCCAGCATCCAGCATAATGCTTCATCATCTCACATAATGTATTAGCCATTGCTTGTAAAGTCGCCACTACTTCTTCTTCGTTCTTCTTCAGTCCAACCAGCCTGTATATTAAGTCACTCTGCAGCCAAAACCTTACAGTTTTCGTGAGCACAATATTTATCATATCGTCTACTGACACCATGTATTTTTGCGTAGACTCGACGTCTTCAATAGCGTTTATTCCAAACGTAACTACTGAAAACAGAGAGAATAAATTATTGTAATCATTATTAGAAATTGACAACATTACATCCTTCATAACGCCTTTAAAAGGCATAGAAAAAATACCATTTACCGCAAAGTGACTGAAAACATAAATATCAACACTAATAATTGGTGGAGCACTTAACCTAACCCAACGTGGGGCAAAGGATTGAACCTTGATGAGGGATTGAAGCTCGTGCATTGTCTGTAGAAGGCATTCATTGCATTGATCACCACGCTTGTTCAAGGCGGATTGGCGATTTTAGACTTATTTATTTTAAATCCAGCTTTCCTCACGTTGTCTTCCTTCATCGATGCCAATTATAGTCCAAGATAAACAAGCTGTAAATAGTCTTAGAAAAAACCACTTACCACAAGAAGTTTCCAATGCATTATTTTTCAAATAGGGAAAATGATCGAATAGACCTTTTCCAACATAAGGTTTCATAGCACTAGTCAGCTTCCTGGACTGACTGTTAAACACATCTAAGAACCCGTGAACCACTGGCACAGTGAATGCTGGGGTCAGCAACTTGCGGTGATGCTTCCAAAAGTCTCCTGTGAAAGAAATTTAGCATTGTTTGTAACTTGAGACACGTTGCTATATTGCAGCTGAAATGTAAGTGACAATTTGAGTCTGTTTCTTCACTCCAGACCGAACAATTGAACTTCTACGTAACAGACCGTGGTTACGAGCATGATATTACAAATGGATGCATGTAGGAATTAAATTATATCCTTAAGTGCAATGAGAGCGGATTGAATTCATTCCATGACATGTTTATTGAAAATAAAACCAATTGCCTCGATGGGGGAATGATGGGAACTTCTAACCTAATTAAGCTAATTCACGGTTTCGACCTGTAGTTATATAACATTATTATTTTTAGGGTTTCGTTATTTGAATAGGGAGAGGTGGTGAAGACAACTGCCGCTTGGTACAACATAGGTAATAATTATATTTTTTTAAAAGATGACGCAGTGAACTCCATACCGCGTGGGACAAAATTTCGATATTTTAGATTTTTCGGCTATTCCTTTGGGTTTTTCCTATTTTTTTCCTAAACCACCCCAGTATTGAGATGAACAAAAAAAAAATATAGTCCAAATCGGTCGAGACATTTTCGAATTTTTGCGAGACTATCACACGGCTACCGATTTTAATATATTTTATAGATAGATAGATTACAAAATGGGCTTACGGCTTTTATGTCGGAAATTACGAAACCGAAATATTTTAATTTCACATGGCAACAGCTGGGTGGACGATCTAGAAAGACCAGGATGAGACTCGCACAGACCAGGAAAACATGGCTCAAAAATAACTCATAAACAGCTGTGGGTGGATCAAAGCTGCCAGTGATATTTATCCTACAGTACTAATCATCGCCTGAGGGGCCACCTGCAGTCAGTTTTTTATTTTAATTAATTTGAAATTGCGGGGACGTAACGGTTTGTATGTTCATGCCAACCCAGGACAACGCGTTAGAGGGTGATCCCGCGACTGGCTAGCTCACACCGTTACCGCGATCGTCTGGAAGGCGATCATTAGTACATTTATTATTATGAAGTTTTTTGAATGAACAGTTTTTCTGTTTTGATGAACAATTTTCTAGGGTTAATGATGGATAAGAGCTAAGTTTAAATGTTTTACTAACCTGATGAGGTTAATAACCCATGTCCCAGCCAATCTTTGGTCATATCGAACACATAATGCTTCTGTGTACATGAATTTGCTGCTGTCAACGCATCCTCAGGATCGAGTATCACTGTAGATAAAATATTTTTTTACCAAAAATACATCCGACTTCCAAACTACAAAGCGAAAAATTACTTTAAGTTCGGAAGTCGGTGTCTTTAGATCAGGATTTAAATTTTTTGCCACCAACTTCCGAAATTAAAGTTATTTTTTTATTTGCAGTTTGGAAGTCGGTTGTATTTTTGTTTTTTTTTTAAATCTCTTTTGTGGGTTGGTTTGTAATTTATCTAAGTTACAATAGCCTTATGTTAACTGCTCATCACCTTTTACAAAATATTAGTTTTCCCGATGCAGGGACTTTAATTGTTGAAGAGTTCTCCAGGTACTTCACCATCAGCTACACTGCACCATATGACTTGTGACGAGCATCAATTGCTTAGCAATCATATTAAAGTAATCGAATCGCAACCCGTGAAATACATATTATTGAGTACTTTCGGTGGCCATCTGTGTCCTTCATCATCAGTTCCACTTTACCAAATAGTGCTTCGAGAGCAAACGCACAAGTTACGATAAAAAATACCCAAATTGCTATAGGTGTGCCTATAATATTTGAAGAGTTCCCTCAATTTCTCCAAGATCCCATCATCAGATCGTGACCAAATGACAATGGGACCAATTTGAAAATATACCCTTTCAAACATAAAATAATTTTTCAAATCTGTTCAGCTGTTTTCGAGTAATCGAGGAACACACATAAAAAAAATTCCGTCGAACTGAGAACCTCCTCCTTTTTGTTGAAGTCGGTTAAAAATAGAAGAAATTTTCACATAAAAACAAGCAAAAATGTTTTAAGGAAACTATTCTTATTTTTAAACTTAGGCCGTTTTTTCAAGGCGCGGAAACTGCCAAAGAATTCCATATGTTACAATGCTTATAATATATGATCCATTTGCTTCGTTGAATTTCATACACTTGGTCATGCACTCGCGCAGGTTGCAAGTAGGTACAAACGCAAAGTCCTGAGACTACTAATAAAATTCGTGGCGCTGTGGCGCGTTGGCGCAGAGTTGTGCGAGAAAACCACAAAACTGTGACACGTTTAGTAAGGAAAGTGTTGCCAATGAGCCGTCTCCCTGCTCTGTAGGTACTACGCACCGACTATTTTAAAAGACATCATTACTGTGTCCTTCTCGGCTATCCCCTTCCTGACAGTCTTCCCGTGTTTCCACTTTCATCTGCTTAACAGCCAGTTTAGAATAAAACACAATTGGTTTGTTTATTGTTATTGTTTACCTGAGTTTTGTAAAAATTGTAAGTCTGAGACCAGTCGCCCCAAGCAGGTATGTATGTCGCCCTATTCAGGAATAATCAGACCGACCCGAATACAGATATAAAAAAGCCTGTGCGGAAATGAATAAATACCAACATAATTATATACAGGCTGGCATCGAAGCGAAACCTGTTACCATGGATTCAGTACATGAACGCCCTTGCAATGAAATTTTTCGTCAGTTTTTATTTTTATTTTTTATTACCTGTTTTGTAGAAAAGTGCAATACCTACGCAGTCAAAATGTATGGAACGGCAGATTAAAAAAAAAATAACCAACGAAAAATCTCAACGCTGTACTGAATCCATGGTAACAGTTTTCGCGTCGATGTCCCTGCCACCCTGTATATGATATTACTTACAATAATACAATTCTTGCCCGAAACTGAAATAAGTCACTCCTCCTTCCTTTACGCAGTCTTCACTTAAATACTTGACTAAATCGATGAGATCTGGTGGTAAAAAAAACAGTACTTAATGTCAGCCATGTCTTTATTTAAATTTTAAACAATAAAGAATTATTGTTGCATGAAATTCAAACTCAAAGCATTTATTTCAATTAAGGCACTTTCAAATTGTTAAGGAGTCGGTCATTTAGAAATATACAACTAGCCCATTTCATATCGTACTAGGTTCCTATGGAGAACAATAGACAATCCAATCCATGGACATTATGAATTTAACATTTACACATATTGATATTCAACTTTGTTGGTACTTTTGGTACTCATAGGCAATACCAACACCAGCCAGCTTACACAAAAATGTAAGCATAAAAGTATTAAAATAATGTTTTCCACAGTTTTAAGTCCTACTTGTACTATTAAATATTCAAATATCCAAAATGTCAATTTTCGCGAAAATTTTGGACACAGAAATGGTTTATCAAATTGGAAATCAAGACAAGCAAAATACAAACTTGTAAAGTTTTTAAACAGCTTGTGTGTATGCCCAATAACCGGCAACTCTCCTGGCACAGCCGGTGGTAACGCATGTCTGCTGGACTTGACACGAACATATTTCAACCACACACAAACGGAACACAATACACATAAAATTATTGCTAAGCTCAACATTTTACGACGGATATATTAGGTCTAAGCGATGAGTAGGCGCTGTCAACGATTTATACTAATTCAACAGACCGATAATGACATCTAAATTGACTCAGTTGCATAAGTTTATTTTAATCACACTTGGAATAAAAACGTAAATTTTATGATCAATTTATACAATTCTTGGATGTACATGGGAGTTTTAACCCTAGAAGCGTACCCTTTTTTTTTTTTTTTTTTAGGTGGGAAATCATCAAATAACTTCTCCCGCTCTGGGCGGAGCGGGAGGGCGTGTCAGACTCTTACTGACTAAAACCCACCCGTGTTCCTTCGATTGCCCTGTTGCCGGGGGCCACGATCTCCCTTTCGGTTTTCTTCGCAACCCCGGCAGGCATCGGCCTTAGTGGACCCCTTCAATTCTGCTGACATCTCTTTGAGGCGCGCGTGGAACATAACGCGCCGTCGACCCGGGCCTGGTCCTTATCGGACGGTGAGCCACCCATTGCTCACTGTCCGCAAGCCCGCGCCTACGGTGGCCGGAAATCGCCTCGCGATTCCCGACGCCCTGGGCGTCTCCTTCTGCGGCGGTTAGGGGTGTGAGGGCGCGAAGTTTGCCTCTCCCTCACACGTTCCACCTCCTCCTTCGCGAGCATTACCGCTTCGCAGAAGGAGGTGACGGCCTCCCATTTCCTCTCGCTCCCTACCATGGCCTGTATCAGGGCCGGACGCGAGAGATCACCGCCGCCGATCGCCTCCACGAGGACACGGCGATGCTCCGCCCAAGCTGGGCAGACCTCCACCATATGCTCCACCGTGTCCTCCGGGCGATCCACACAATGTTGACACCCGGGCGTATCCTCCCGCCTTATCCTGTGCAGGAACCTCCCGAAACAGCCGTGTCCGTCGAGGACCTGCGTCAGGCGGAAGGTGAGGACGCCGTGGCGCCTCTCCAGCCACTCCTCAAAGAGGGGTCTTATCGCCGCAATTGTGGCATGCCTAGCACTGGGTTGCGACAATCGCACTCTCCATGACGCCATGAGATCCCGCCGGAGCTCTGTCCACTGTGCCGCGATTTCTCGCGGCTAGAAGCGTACCCTAGGGTACAAATAAAAAATCCTACTAATATTATAAATTTGAAAGTTTGTATGTCTGTGTGTTGTTATTCAATCACGCAAAAACGGCTGTACGGATTTGGATATGATTTGGCACACATATAGTTTATAACCTGGATTAAAGGCTCGTGCAGACCAGCGCAATATTGCGGGCGCTACAAGGGTGGCGCTGCCCGCGATATCGCGCCAGTTTGCACGAGCCTTAACACATAGGATACTTTTTAGTCCGGTAGTACTTTCCTGTGGGATGATTTCCGACATCCAAGTGGGCGAAGCCGCAGGCGAAAGCGAGTAAAAAATAAGTTCGTGATTGTACTTTTACGTGGTGCGTTACCACATATTTACGTGAGGCAGCGGGTAGCGTCGAATAATTATAATCGGTTGAAAGTCCTGTGAGCATGTGATCATGATGCGCTGCGCTTGGGGTACTCCAGTAGTTGCCGACGCATCTTCAAATAAGTATTGTGAATATACTTAGGAAAAATTGGTCATCAGATACTCCAACTCTTTTTCCGATTCTAAAACTGGGAAATATTCCGTATGTCCAAAGGCAAAAGACCGTAAATCACGATCTAAATGTGATAAATCTAATTATGTGTTTAGTTTAGAACAACAAAAAATAGCCAAAATTGTTACAGATGTTCTATGTCACGAAGTCCGTTTGGCTATGAATGTTGTCAAGCGTGCACATGCACATTGTTTTTGTGTGCGTAACCTCGAGAGCGCTCAGTGTCGATCGGGACACGGTCCGGATCAGTAGTGGTTTTTAGTTCGCGCCAAATTGTTTCACGGAGTAAGGTCAGCATGGCAACAAAACGAAGAAGAGTTGTCCATAGTGAGGTAATATTTATTTATACGTTTTCAATTAAAATGTTATACAAAGATACTTAATATAGCAACAGAAGTATTTATAATATGAATGTTTTTTTGTGTTATAAAATGTTTATATTACTTAATTATTTTGATTACATTTTGTTTTAGGGTCGAAACATGATAGCTAGTGTTTATCATTTTCTGCGAGAAGAATATGAATTTACAAAATCATTAATGGAACTCAACTGTGATTTGTCTCATTTACGAGACATTACACGCCGTACAGCTGAAGCTACGGGTGTGAGCCAAAAAACAGTTCAAAGAATATTAAAAGAAGAGAAGAAATTGCCATCCACTTCATCAAAATTCACTTCACCTATGAAGAAAAGGAGAAAGCGAGATAAAGTGGATATAGATAATTTTACAGCCGATGTGGTTCGCAGTACTGTACAAGATTTTCATATTGTCCATAAAGAAATTCCAACATTAGCTAAGTTAAGAACAGCATTGAATGAAAAAATCGGATTCGAAGGTTGTTTAGAAACTGTTCGCAAGTTACTGTTGAAATTAGGTTACAAGTGGCGCAAAACAGAGAACAACCGTAAAGTCTTGACGGAGCGTCATGATATACAAATGTGGCGTTTAAAATATAAAAAAAAAATAACAGAGTACCGCTCTCAAAGTCGGCCCATTGTCTACACCGATGAGAGCTACGTCCTTTCGACACACGAGCGAAACAACACCTGGGCAAAAAAAAGGAAAGAACTGCGTTTCAAAAAAAAATTTGCACAGGCACTCGCTTTATTTTAGTGCACGCGGGAACCAAGGATGGTTTTATTGAAAATGCTTCCTTGGTTTATAAGGCCAACTCAACACCTGGTGATTATCATTCAAATATGAGCTATGATAACTATGTAAAATGGCTAAATGAAAAGTTGCTACCCAATTTACTTCCGCGCTCTGTCATTGTCTTAGACAATGCATCTTATCACAACACACGGGCTTAACGACTACCGACGCAATCTACAAAGAAAGCCGATATGCAGCAATGGCTCAGGGATAAGGGTATAACATTTGATGAATCTCTTCTTAAATTGGAATTGTACGATACAATAAAGAAGTACAAAGCCCAACACGTAATCTACAAGATTGACGATTTTATAAAAAGCAAGGGTTTTGATGTCTTACGCCTTCCCCCTTATCACCCAGAATTAAATGCGATTGAAAATATTTGGGGGATCCAATTGATGATATTTCCTCTTAGTCAAACATCAACTTTATGTTAGTGTAAATAAAGTTGATTTTAGAGAGAATAATACTGTTGAAAAAGTCATAAAAATTATGAAGTTATAGCGCAAACTAAACCTTATGTGTAGGCATTACAGTTGTTTTTCTTAAAACTCATGTTTTTTTTTATATGTTTGACAAATAACTTGCGAACGCAGATTACATATAATCAACTTTGCTCTAATAAATCTGCGTTTCCCAATCCCGAGGTAATTATTATTTTAATCGTCGTCTTCTTGCCGTTGTCTCATGTTACTTGAGGTCGGAGCAACACGTTTTCTTCCATTCTCCAATGTCAACTGTCACGCTATCATTCACTACCTGACATTAAATATCTTTGCTAGATTTACCTTTTAATGCGTTTGAAGCTAAAGTAAAATCCAACCTATGTTAAAAGGCGTAGGTAGGTACTATTCTATCGATTCACTCAAGAAAATGTTTATTATTATTATTTTTAAATGTCTTTGACATTTCCGGGACCCTGGGGTCCCGGACCTTTGAAAGGCGTACGAGGGGCCGAAGCCAACTCGCAGAGCCCCTTAGACATTTTTGAGTGTTGAGACACCAACCGACGGTTATCCCTGTTTGCACTATGCAAGGGCACCCAAGGACAACCCCCGGTTGGTGTAGGACTATTGCAGGGAATGGAAAGATATTATGGACTATGTGATTTGGGTGGCTAAAGTGGACTATTGTTATTCATTTATTTCGAACAGAATCCATATATTTGTGAGTAACAATTTTCTAAATGTTCTTTCTCTAGAATTAGCTTACCTACGGACTGAATTACTTTTCTTAGAAGGTGTGTACTAAGGAAGGTTTTTTTTTTATCTCGAAGTTTGTTATATTTTATGTTAGAAATGTGGAAGTTGGTACTTAGACTTCTGTTTATAAGTGAAAGTTCGTTGTATCATGGTTTTTAGGGTTCCGTACCCGAAGGGTGCCAAGCGGAACACTATTACTAAGCCTCCTCTGTGGAAACTGCTTCTATTGCTTTAAAAAACTAAATTTAATTCCTGTCATAATTTTTTTCCATACAAAATTGCTATGTCCACAGCCGCGCGTTTTTAAAAAATGCAGCAAATAATAAATAATGCACGCACTATGTAACCAGATTCAACGATGTTTTGTCAGGTGAAGGGGTAAGTTATACAAAAATAAAAAATATTTCACATAAACCTACATGGGCACTTATGAAACGTCAGAAGCTAGGTGCATGGTTCCAATTGGTCGTTTCCTATGGAGAAGAGCCGGCAAGACACTCCGAGGTTACTCTTTTAAAAATAATTGGCTTTTACAATTCTTTCAAATAACAGTGTGACTAGGTAAGGGAGGACAGTTTAGGTCTTTCAATAAGTACCAGGTACTTAAGAACATAGAAAATGGTCAACAAATCTACAGTCCACTAAGCCTACAGTGTTCTCATATTCACAAAATAGAAAAGAATCTATACAAAAGATATATAAATTAATAAAAATAAAAACTTCTTTTAATTAAACAACTGCAACACAACAACACACACATACACACACACACTGCATTATTACAACTGTAATAAATCTGAATAATTATCATGTGCACAAAAGCCACCAATAAAGAGTTGAAATTAACTCGTAGGTATATAATGTCAAATAATAGGATGAATATGTCAAGGACGAATGTAAAAAAAAATAAGAGAAAAATAAACATGGTAATTTGGGAGCAGTTAATATACTCTTACATAATTATGTCGTTAATGAGACACCAGGGAAGCCACATGTGCAGAAGGAATTATTGCCAAATTTCCTTGTCTTCAACATAGTCTTTAATTTTGTAATATGCTTTCTTGGTAAGGACACGTTTGATGTGAGTTTTGAACTTCCCATCGCTAAGTTCTGTATTAGAAATATACCTACTATAAAACAATGTAATTTTTATAAACCATTTATTTATTTGCTCATAAGCACGTGTCTCATATTCCATTCCATTGTGTGATTCCTTTTTGTAACTTTTGATATTTTATAATAATAGAAGTAAATTCCAATTTTTTTATGGGAAATCTATGTGTCAAAATAGTTACAACGAGAGGGTGCTGGTTTCTTTCAGCTACGCCATTTTGTTTAGTAACTGTTTCAAGGGTTTCGATTCGTGTGCGTCGTAAAAAGGACTTTAAGAAGTTGGGTTAAAAGTACCAAATTACGTGAATTCGGTAAGTGCTATACTTTACAGTGCAGCATGTCAGTGTATTTAATTCTATAATAAAGTCATATGAATGTTTCAAGAATAACTCGAGGGTGAAATTACAAAAATATATTTTGTTGAAGGCCAGGGAAACGTTAATTTTGTTTAATTGTGCGATCATTGTGTTACTATTTTTGTGTCACGTGACACTTAGAGCTTGTCACAGTATATTCACTTAAATGTAAATAGGAATTCTATTTCTGTTTTAGGAAAGATGCCCGCAGAACGGCAAAGTCGTTACAGAGAGCCTTTAATATCAAAACATCCACAAAAATGGAAGGAAGTACAAGATTTTTTTTTTTTTTATTAGATTCGTCGACTTCTTTGTGACTCTGCTTTTATAAAATGTACATACATTTTGAAAACGATCCTACGCGTTCAATATAAAAATGCACTGAGAATGCTGCTGCGGCTGCCGTGGCGTTGTAGTGCATCAGGGATGTTTACGGATAATAATATTGATGGTTTTGAAGCCATTGTTAGAAAAAGATGTGCATCCCTGATGTCACGTGTTCGCGGCAACACCAACAGTATTCTCAGTGTGTTCGCATATCGGTGCAATTCCCCGATGTTGCGGAAGTGGATGCAGCTCCACGCTGAATTTTAATTTTGTTATAATCTGTGTTGTACCTACTAACACTAGATGTTACGTAAAATTGTTACCAACCCTATGGAATCTATCTGAAATAAAAATATTCTATTCTATTATTATTCTAATATAAGCAAAGATTTAAAAATCCTCGATGTCTCTGAAATAACTATTACCGGCGGTGTTTCTAGCGAATCATAAGACAAATTAAATAAAATTAAATAATTTATTCAATTTATTTGTTCAAAATATACAACAATTTAATTAGTATAGTGATACACTTTATGACACTTGTTAAGAGTTCTCCAGTCCAGCAAAATAATAATAACTGATAACCACGAAGTGTATGAAATTCATCTAGCAAAAGGTGTTTTTACGTCCTTCGTTCTAAACTGATCTCGTGTCCCGAAACTGGTCTCATCACGAACTCATATTTCATCTTCAACTTGCTCATGTCTGCTGTCACTCGGTAGCGACGTACGAAGTGCGCTAGAGTCACCTTCATCGATATCATGGCGTATGTCCGACCTGTAATTTAATCAGTATTTTATTGTTTCGTCATCATTCTCAATATAATTAGTATTGTCCACCTTTTTAATGGAAAAGTTAATAGGTATTCATACCTATGCAAGCTCGCTTTCCCAATCCAAATGCTGCAAATTCCTTGTTGTTTCTAAAATCACCTTCCAGCCATCTTTCTGGTCTGAATTGATCGCTATCCGCTCCCCAAGATGGATCAAAATAAGTTGCCAGAGGAAAAATTACACAATAACTGCCAGCGCGCATCGTGTAATTTTCTGAAATAAATTAATGAATATACCTATGATTACAAATATTTAACAATCATCATCTGCCTTGCCTTTTCCCTGTGTTGGGTCGGCTTCCAGTCTAACCGGATGCACCTTAAAGGCACCCGCAGACAGGCGCGACGCGACTGGTGGAACAATTTCAATGAAAACTTCATGAAAATTTTTCTACCGGTGTCGGGTCGTGCCTGTCAGCAACTGCCTATCTGACCTCTGTAACCCAGTTACTGGGTAACACGATACTGGGAACCAGTCTTAACTGATTGTCAGTCTTTTAGGCTTCTGACTTATCCGTAACGACTGTCAAAGATCTATAGAAAGTCAGGACCAACGGGATAACGTGCTTTTGGTGGCACGAAGGGGTCTCCGTACGTAATGGATCCACGGACCGACCTCTGCAAGCGTTGTTTAATCTTGAAAATCGACCCGTGCGGCTGTTATAATTTAGCCACGAGTCCCTCCTTTGTTATAATACATATATAAAATTATACCAAGCCTATTCTCTGCCCAGGTGACTACTGCTGAGACTTTTGTTAAGTGAAATTTTTTACAACCACTAGAACGATGTTGTAAACCAATTAAAACTTACTGAGCTTAACATCGCTTTCCACGTCTCTAAACAAAACAGGAACTGAAGGAAACATTCGAAGGGACTCCATTATTACTGCGTTTGTATAAACCAATTTGTTCACGTCATTCTTTTCCACGTCTCTGTCAGCACCCAGTACTTCTAATAATCTGCAAAAAGTATATTGTATGTAGATTAGAGTTAATATCAAAGTTTGAATAGCCAACATACTTGTTGTAGGAGTTATTTTATTATATCTTGCATATCATTTAGTTCGTTTCAAACAACGAAATATATTTGTTAACATACGTAATATGTATTAGTACAGTAAACTATAATATAAATGTATAAAAAACTTCTTATAATAATATCAGATTTAAGACAGCAGACTGATATGTTAGCTATCTTTTTCAAAGCTGATAGGAAGCTTCCTACTATTTTGCTTTGCCCGACAGGGTCATAATGATCACATTATATTTTAAGTTGCCACCTAAGTACAATACACATTGTGGAATGCAAATAAAGTATTGACTATTAAGATATACAGAATTACAAAATAACCTCTCAGACACAAAGTGTACTTTGTAAGAAAATGGCGTACGATACATTCTGACGCTGTATGCCTTAATGTCTGACGCCATTTCTGGCATATTCCGAGCACATTGTGATAACCAAGACTACCCAATACAATATCAAGAAATATCCCGTAATAGCGCGGTTTCACTTATTTCATATATCTTTTTCAACATACTCTTTATACAATTTCTCTTGAACTTCAGGATGCGCTCCAAGCTGCAGCAAAGTATATGTTAGCTGGTTAGATGTCGTTTCAAATCCAGCTGCTATAATTGTGTCCATTTCTTCTCTGATTTCCCTATCAGTCAAGGCACCGTTTTTCGATAAGTCTAGGAGTAGATCTAGAAAAGGTTTGTATCTATTCCCTGGAAAATAATAGAATAAAATTTAACAATATTTCTAACAATAAAATTAATATTAATATTAATATTTGTAACAATAAAATAAAAGCTGTGTGGCAGGTAATTAACAAAGAAACTGGAAACACAAAGCAGCGAGATCATAATGAATTGTCTTTAAAAATTGATAATGAAACCATTTCAGATAAATTAAAAGTTGCTGAGACACTAGAAAAATTCTTTACCAACATCCCAATAGAGGTTACGAAATCTCTCCCCTCATCATCTATACTAGCTGAATCTCTTCTAAAAGAACACTTCAGTAAGAACATTCCAAGTTTTGATTTCAAGCCCATTTCTATTTTCACAATTAAAAAAGCATTCAAAAGTCTTAACATAAAAAACACTGAAGACTTATTGGGGATTTCCGTTAAGGTTCTTGAAGATATCATTGACACAATTGCGCCTGTCCTAACTGGCATATTTAATCAATGTTTAGATAGCGGTACGTTTCCTGATTTAATGAAACATAGTAAAGTGGTACCAATTTTCAAATCGGGTAGTAAGAGTGATCCCTCAAATTATAGACCAATATCTGTGCTACCAGCATTGAGTAAAATATATGAAAAAATCATGCTAGACCAGATGTTGTCACATTTTAATTCAAATGGGATTATACATAGTCACCAGTTTGTTTTCACGAAAGGTAGGTCGACGACTGACGCAGGAGTAAAACTCATCACTCACATTTTGGAATCCTGGGAAAAGTCCCAGGATGCAATTGGCATTTTCTGTGACCTCTCAAAAGCGTTTGACTGCGTTGACCACAATACACTGATCTGTAAATTACACCACTACGGAATTCGTGGACAAGCTGCTGATCTTGTTCTTTCCTATCTATCCAACAGGGAGCAAAAAGTAAACGTTAATGGGGCGACGTCTACGGGGTCTCTAGTTAAAATGGGCGTGCCTCAAGGTTCAATTCTCGGCCCTTTCTTATTTCTAGTTTATATAAATGATCTTCCTTACATGATGGCTAACTTATCGGATATAATTCTATTTACTGACGATACTTCTCTTATTTTTAAAATAGATAGAAAAGATACAGATGTCTTACATGTCAATGATAGTCTGGCTGTTCTTTCAAAATGGTTCGCAGGTAATAATCTTTTACTTAATGCGAACAAAACTAAATGTATTAGGTTTTCATTACCAAATGTACCTCAAGTAGGTCTAAATTTAAAACTTGATGGCAAAAAACTAAATGCAATAACGGAAACTATATTCTTAGGCATTACTTTAGATTCAAAATTGCAATGGGGCGCCCACATTAGAATTATTTCAGGTAGATTAAGTTCAGCTGCATATGCTGTTAGAAAAATAAGGCAGTTGACTGATATAGCCACAGCTAGGTTAGTATACTTTGCTTATTTCCACAGTATTATGTCTTATGGCGTTCTGCTGTGGGGATCGGCAGCTGACGTAGATTCAATTTTCATTCTACAAAAGAGGGCAATCCGCACGATCTATAAAATGGGTCCTCGCGAGTCCCTTAGAGACAAATTTAAAGAAACTGATATACTGACTCTGCCTTCTCTTTATATCTTAGAAAGTATTTTGTATGTTCGCAAAAACTTAGGACTTTTCAAAATAAGAAGCGATTTCCATAATATAAATACACGTAGTAGACATGAAATTGTTATACCCAAATTTAGATTAACTAAAACAAGCAAGTCATTTCTTATAAACAGTATCCGCTTTTATAACAAGTTGCCAAAGTCTGTTACAGAACTTAGCGATGGGAAGTTCAAAACCCATATCAAACGTGTTCTTATCAAGAAAGCATATTACAAAATTAAAGACTATGTTGAAGATAGGGAAATTTGGCAATAATTCCTTCTGCACATGTGGCTTCCCTGGTATCTCATTAACGGCATAATTATGTAAGAGTCTATTAACTGCTCCCAAATTACCATATTATTTTTATCTTATTTTTTTTTTTTACATTCGTCCTTGACATATTCATTCAATTATTTGACATTATATACCTACGAGTTAATTTCAACTCTTTATTAGTGGCTTTTTGCACATGATAATTATTTAGATTTATTACAGTTGTAATAGCAATAATGTAATTGCGTTTAATTAAAAGAGGTTCTTATTTTTATTAATTTATATATCTTTTGTATAGATTTTTTTTCTATTGTGAATGTGAGAACACTGTAGGCTTAGTGGACTGTAGATTTGTTGACCATTTTCTATTTTCTTAAGTACCTGGTGCTTATTGAAATACCTACACTGTCCTTCCATACCTAGTCATACTGTTATTTGAAAAAATTGTAAAAGCCAATTATTTTTAAAAGAGTAACCGTGGAGTTTCTTGCCGGCTCTTCTCCATAGGAAATAGGCAATTGGAACCGTGCACCTAGCTTCTGACGTTTCATAAGTGCCCATGTAGGTCTATGTGAAATAAAAATATTTTGATTTGATTGATTGATTGATTTAACAAGATTAAAGAATCAAGGGATACTAAATGAACAGCTGAAAATATTGAAGAAGAAAAAAGTTAAAAACAAAAAATAGGTGCTACACTTCACCATTGACATCATCAGTATTATTTTACGAGTCTTCTGCTGAACATAGGCTTCGTCGATTGCAGTCCATGTAAGTCGATCGTTGGATATTTTCATCTAGTTACTACCAGTCATCTTGCGAAAATCATTGTTTTAAAATTGTTGGTGTGACAACGGTGTTGACCGGTGTTGTTGAGGGTGTCCTATCTAAATTTGCCTATTTGCTGTCTTCAGTCCAGGTTACGACTACCCCAATGGTTATCGGTTATTATAAAGATTAGATTTTTTGTAGGTTTTTTTTTGTAATGGATAAACTCAAAAAATATTTAACCGATTGAAAAAAATATTTCACCTATAGAAGTAACATGGGCTGTATTATATCGACTTCCACGCGAACGATATCGCGGGCAGAAGTTAGTTATCAAGACTTAGATTCTTTGACCTCATTCCAGATTCGATCAGTCAATGTTATGTCATGTAGTGTTTTGATCCCGCGGCAATATCGGGATAAAAAGTATCCTTTGTCCCAACCCAGGTCATGGTCTACCTATGCACTAAATTTTATCAAAATCTGTTCAGTCGTTTTATCGTGAAAGCGTGACAAACCAAAAAGCAAACACTTACAAAGTTATAATATTAGGATTGGATTACATACCAAAATTTTCAGATTCAAGGTTATTTTTCAAAGCCTCGTTTTCCATTGTAGCTTTTTTCTTTTGTAAAACCTGTAAAAAGATATTTATTTGTTCTAACTGTCTTTATTTACAAAATTTTCGTTTTGGTACTTCTTGAGCGACTCACTTTGATAGCCATTGCATGTAAAGTCCCCACAAGTTCTTCTTCCTTCTTCTTCAGTCCTACCAGTCGATATATGAAGTCATTCTGCAGCCAAAAATTTACTGCTCTGTTGATCCCAATGTTTATCATTTCATCAACTGATTCCATGTACTTTTGCGTGAACTTTACGTCATCACTGACATCTATTCCAAAAGTACCGACTGAAAAGATAATAGCATCATTACTTGGTAATTGTTGAATAATGTCTGCTTACATTGTTCTAAAGCTCAAAAAAATCACAATACCGAAAAAGTCGTCGTTACCTACCACAAAGTGTTTCCAATGCATTATTTTTCAAATATGAATAATGATCAAATAGTCCTTTTCCAACATGAGATTCCATAGAACTAGTCAACTTTTTGGACTGACTGTTAAACACATTTAGGAACCCGTGAACCACTGGCAGAGTGAATGCTGGGGTTAGCAACTTACGGTGACGCTTCCAAATGTCTCCTGCGAAGGAAATTTTTCTTTGTCGATAACTTGATATATTTATTTTAAATTTTACAATTGTCTTTACAATAATAAAAACTTGTTTAATATACATTATCTTGTAATGCACACTCAATTACAGGTAATCACAGCTTATATTATTATCGAGTACACATGCTCAGAATACTTAATTGAATTAAATTAAGAAAACATAAAAAAAAAAAAACAATTTGCATGCCATTATAATAAAATTACAATTTACACTAATAAAATATATCAATTTTATGTCAGAATGAGTAACTTTTTGAATTGAATAAATTAAAGAATTTTAAGTTAATACTATGTATGATGAAGGGTCTAATGAAAGTTCTAATTAGAAGTGAACGAAAACAATGGAATTAAAGTTATGAACTGTGTGTAATCTCAAATATCGGATGATAATTTAATTGTTTGTAGATATTTCTTAATTGAGATAGTGATTCAAATCAGATTCAACATTAAAAAAGGGGAAAAACAACAAAATTAAGCTTGCAAAATAGTTGGGGGTACTACTTAAAGTTATTGTAAATCTATTACTAATATTAATTTCATAAAGGGGCACTAAGGCACTAATATAGTAATTAAACATAACAGTAGTATGTCTAGCAATAAAGAGCATTGCAGGGTTATTTCGGATGGTGCTCACTTGGACAAAAAATAATAATTAAAGTATAATACATGGCGCTATGACAATTTCGTGGTTGTTATGCAAGGGCCAGATCAAGCGAGAGGAAATGGGAGGCCGTCACCTCCTTCTGCGAAGCGGTAATGCTCGCGAAGAAGGAGGCGGAACGCGTGAGGGAGAGGCAAATTTCGCGCCCTCACGCCCCTAACCGCCGCAGGAGGAGACGCCCAGGGCGTCGGGAATCGCGAGGCGATTTCCGGCCACCGTAGGCGCGGGCTTGCGGGCGGTGAGCAATGGGTGGCTCACCGTCCGATAAGGACCAGGCCCGGGTCGACGGCGCGTTGTGTTCCACGCGCGCCTCAAAGAGATGTCAGCATAATTGAAGGGGTCCACTAGGACCGATGCCTGCCGGGGTTGCGAAGAAAACCGAAAGGGAGATCGTGGCCCCCGGCGACAGAGCAACCGAAGGAACACGGGTGGGTTTTAGTCAGTAAGAGTCTGACACGCCCTCCCGCTCCGCCCAGAGCGGGAGAAGTTATTTGATGATTTCCCACCCTCAAAAAAAAAAAAAAAGGGCCAGATCAAGTCATTTACAAACAGGCTGTTTGTAAATGACTTGATGTACCTACTTTTGCTTTCGCGTTAAAGTGTGAATGAAAACAGCCATTTAAGAAAAGTGGTACCTAAAGATCGGAGCCACTTGCCTATGAACAGCTACATTATTATTTACCAACCTGATGATAATAATAGTCCATCTCCCATCCAAACTTTGAGTAGGTCGAAAACATAATGTTTCTTTATGCACACATTTGCTGCTGTAAACGCATCCTGAGGATCGACTATCACTGAAAACAGAAAGACACGTTTTAATAAACTCTTAAGATGTAATTTTTTTTTTAAGTAACTCTGTAATAATATCAGGCATCTTCAAAATTACTTTTTTTTTATTAATATCAATCAAAATTATTTCTTGTCTATCTCTAACAGCTGCTTGTACAAGTAAAAGTATAGTAATTCATATTTTCATACCACCCGCTGCATTTTAATTTTAATCATCAGGGTTGATAAAGAGAATAAAAAAATCAATCAAACGTATAAAATTCAGCAAACATCTTAATTTTCCAACAAGGAAAGGAACCCTCAGTGTGTGACCATTCTCACTAACGTCAGTCGAAATGTTCTTTCGCACCACTGATGTTCGAAATAATATCGTACTGTCAGAGACGTCAGCAGAATTGACGGGGTCCGCTAGGGCCGATGCCGGCCGGGGATGCGAAGAAAACCAAAAGGGAGATCGCGGCCGCCGGCAACAGGGCAACTGAAGGAACATGGGTGGGTTTTAGTCAATAACAGTCTGACACGCTCTCCCGCTCCGCCCAGAGCGGGAGAAGTTATTTGATAACTTCCCACCCAAAAAAATAAATAAAAACCCCTACATTTGTCGTGTATTTGTTGGTCGCAACTATGATGCGGAGAGTTCGATTCGAGTTCAACTTGCACTTTTTTGGCGATGTTAATGGGAAGAACGAAGATCATTCTAAAAAAATCCTTTCATCAATTTTAACGTTTCTCAAGACGGAGAGCAAGAAAGAATAAAAACGTTTGGCCTTTAAATATAATAATAGATATGTAATATATATGTGTATTATTATATTAATCACAACCTATTCTAAAAGTTGGCAACGTTGCAAATAGCTATCAAATATTTACCTATTTTGATTAATTTGGCAAAATTACTGTTTGGAAATATGAAATATCGCTAACTAATGAACTAGAATATTAATAATGAATTGAAATTATAACACTGAATTTGATGTTGTAACCGTATATGCTGTAAAAATCGGCCAAGTGCGTGTCGGACCACACACAATGAAGGGTTCCGTAATTAGGATGAATCCCAAGAACAAACTTAACATTGTAGTTGAAAAACATGTTCTCCCATACATTCTAACTGCAAATGTAAGTTTGTACGCACAATATTGAGAGATCATGTAATTTTACGAGCATAAGCGTCTTATAGGTCCTGCCGGGGTTGCGAAGAAAACCGAAAGGGAGATCGTGGCCCCCGGCAACAGAGCAACCGAAGGAACACGGGTGGGTTTTAGTCAGTAAGAGTCTGACACGCCCTCCCGCTCCGCCCAGAGCGGGAGAAGTTATTTGATGATTTCCCACCCTCAAAAAAAAAAAAAAGGCTTCTTATAGGTTTTTCTGTAATCTATGAGTAAAGAATCATTCTCTGTATTTATTTTTTTTCAACATTTTTGGCTCAGTGGTTTCGGAGATAAGAGAGGGGAACGGTCAATTTTCATCTATTTTCTTAAATATGTTAAAATGTGTTTATTTTAAAATTATAAAAAAATCGCAACAAGCCCTTTCATTTTCCTCCTCCCTACGAGTAACCCCTATAATCAAAATTCATTTATTTACGTTACACGGCCGTGTTTGGTACACAGAAATACATTTATGTGTACCAAATTTCAACTTCATCGGTCCAGTAGATTCGGATCAAACTGGCTATGAGACAGACAGACAGACACACGGATCCTGTATTTTAATTTTGAGGTACGGAAGACCTAAATAGAAATTTAGAAAGTTTCCAAATACTTTTTTTACATCTAAAATTAAATATTCGGTGTTACGATATTAATTACCTTTTGCTACTATTCAATATTTTAGTTCACTAGTTAGCCATATTTCATATTTCCATTTGACATCTATTTGCGAAGTTGCCCACTTTCAGAATGCACGCTCTTAAATTAGTGTTATTGATTACTTACAATAATAAAGCTCACTTCCGAATTTGAAATGAGTCAGTCCTCCTTGTTTTGCGCAGTCTTCAGATGCAAACTTTAGTAACTCTTGGAGATCTGTTAAAAAACACAAATCACATTAGTGTAAGCACGTTTCATTTATAACCGTTGAAAAAAAAAGGAGGAGGTTCTCTAGTCGACACGTATATTTTTTTTATGTATGATCACTCATAACTTTTTACTGATTAGTCCGATTGTTAATTGATTCAGGCGTGACCTTGCGAAAATCTATTATAAAATACAATAGAAGTGGATATATTTAGTCACCTGTTCCGCTTAGATATTTCTAAAGAGTCTTAAAAAAAAACCCTGAAAAAAATCGACACGTGTTTCACCAAAAAAGTGTAAAAGGGTAACCGTGGAGTTTCTTGCCGGCTCTTCTTCATAGGAAACGACCAATTGGAACCGTCCACCTAGCTTCTGACGTTTCATAAGTGCCCATGTAGGTCTTTGTGAAATAAAAATATTTTGAATTTGAATTTGAACCTCTCAACGAGGCATCCTCAGGATGACGATTGACTTGGCGCGAACTCGAACACGGCGTGTTCTTCTATCGTATTTTTTTTATTAGTCTGATTTGAATGATTCTTGTTTTATTTGGGGTATACCTCGAAGTTGGTCTCATGTAAAACTCAAATCCGGGGTGGATTTGAGTTTAAAATTATAAAACGTTTAAAAAAAATGGGGTCGGTTGATTTTCTATCTATCAAATTTTCAAATGTTGATCCGATTCTGTTGTCATTTCGCACACATAAATAGGTCTGATGACACAACCAGATTCTGGAGTTGATCTGATGCTGGAGACGGAAGACAGTCGAAAGAGCTCCTCAGCAGTTTACAGTAGCTACATCGTGTTTAGACTTATTTCATTCACCTTGATGAGAACTTTAGACCTAGCTGGGTATGACTGTCATCGAGGGTCTGACGATGGAGACGGAAGGCTGATGAGGTAATTCCTTTCTTGAGAAAAACAATAAATGGTAACTCAAAATCTAAAAATAAAAAACTACCACTTTACGCTTTATTAAGTAATTAATTTGTTTGTATGCGGCAACTAAAAATTTGTTACTTAAATTCGTTTAGGAGCTCAGTTACACTAAAAGGTTATTTTTCGCTTTCCAGGTTTTTTTTCGTCGGTTGAATTTTTTGTAATAAAGTTTTTTTAACGATCCACACAATAATGCATTTTAAAACGTCATTGTTCTCATTTTTAACCGTCTTCAAATAAAGGAGGTGGTTATGCATGCAATGAGTTGTTTTTATTTTAATGTACGTACTCTGATTTGTCAGTGATTACTGGCCGATTTACGTGATTCTTTTTCATTTGGTAGAAGACGCTTGGGCGGTGGCTATATTGCTATTTATTACATTTTCTTGAGCAGTTTTTGAGTTAACTTCAAGATAAGTAGTGGTTGTTTTTTTTACCTACTTTGAATTACCTACAACTAAAAAGTGAAAACCGCCCAAGTGCGAGTTGGACTCGCGCACGAGGGGATCCGTACTATTATCTAAACGGCAAAAATATCACGTTTGTTGTATGGGAGCCCCCATAAATATTTATTTTATTCTGTTGTTTAGTATTTGTTATTATAGCGGCAACAGAAATACATCATCTATAAAAATTTCAACTGTCAAACTATCACGGTTCATGAGATACAGCCTGGTGACACACGGACAGACAGACAGACGGATGGACAGCGGAGTCTTAGTTATAGGGTCCCATTTTATCCTTTGGGTACGGAACCCTAAAAAGGGCCTGAATTAAAAGTGACAAATAATTTTAGGTTCGCACGTCGGTACTAATTAAGGAAGAAGTATACAAAAATGTGGCCAAATGCGAGTCAGACTCGCACACGAAGGGTTCCGTACCGTATTAAGATCGAGCAAAAAACGCAGCCTGCTGACAACAGATTTAATTTTGTACGATTGTTTTCAAAAGTGTGAAAGAAAATGTCTGTGTACTATTTAGCACCGCTTCTCCCCGGACGAGCTCCTTCATAAAGATCCCTTCCTTGGTACGTATTTACAGGCTGACGCAGATGCGGGCCGCACCGCATTGCGAAAATCCTCGTAAAAAAACTTTCGTACATTTTGTTATCTTTACCTGCTGCCAAGCAGAGCGTCACATTGGCTATCGGAGATGCGTCGCAAATGGTTGAATATGTGATGGCTTTAGCATTAGAGGTGGTAAGCATTTAAGATCAGATGGACAAAAGCCTAAGGGCTTATTTGCCATACAATAATAGAAACAATACTAACTTGTAAAGTATTTAAACAGCGTGTATGCGTGTCCAATAACCGGCCACTTTCCTGGAACAGCCGGTGGTAACGCATGCGTGCTGGACTTGACACGAACATACTTAAACCACACAAACACGGAACACAACACACAAACAAACAGTGCTAAGCTCAACATTGTACGACTGAAATATTAGGTCTGACCGATGACTAGATGCTGAGAGCGATTTATATGTTCGACTAACTGCTAATGACCAGATAGATGATGGTGAACTCTAGATTGACGCAGTGACTTCTGTCACGGAATTTAATTAATCATCGAACCAAATTAATGGTAAGCCAAATGGGTAGATTTTTGAGGACATACACGTGTGCGCACGAGTGAAATTCATTTGAAACCGCATCCAAAATGCGCGTGGTTAAACAAAGTGTAGTCTTCAGTCTTATACTTGGGGTTTGTTTATATTTTGTTTGTTTGTCCTTTTTCCAATCGACAAAGGCCTCCTCCAACCTTCTCCATTCCTGTGTCACTCTGGCCACTCTGCCCCATGTCGTTCCAGCCACCTCTCTGATGTCATAATCCCACCTTTTCTTTGTTTTTTCCGGTTCCAGCTACGAAACAATAAAATCTTGTTGTCAGTCGCTCCCACTTTATAAAGTAGAAAACCGCGAAAATCTAGAATACCGCTCCCAAATAAACAGCAAGTTAGGAGTAAATAGTGATAATGAGAGGTACATAACTAACTCATAGTATTTTCGGGTCAGTGCTAATCCATCGGAGATTTAATTTGTAACTGCGCTTATGCATTGCGACTGAATTCGGTAAAATAAGGATAAAGAAAACTGGGTCCAAATGCATCAACAAAAATCGTATAATTATGGTCAATCCCTCATACAGTCAGCAACAAAAGTCGATTAACATTGTACTAACACACAACACAACCAATACCAACCAATCACACCACCAACCAACAACCACCAACCAACAACCACCAACCAACACCACCAACCAACCAACCACCAACAACCACCAACAACCACCAACTTATTATGTATAAAGATGTAAATATACTACTGAATGAATAAATAAATAAAGTAAGTAAGAGTACACATCTATAAATTGCTGCATTTTATGTTGGTGATTTAGGATTTTTTTGAATAATAGTTAAGAGGTAATGGGTAAAACTCTTAATTAATTCATAATAATAATTTAATTTGGTAATTTTCAATTCAATTCAATTTTAATATTTTTAATATTCAATATATTCAATTTTTTATATAAAAAAGTCGATTAACACACCAGTGTATTAAATCTTAATACACTGGTGTGTTAATCGACTTTCGCTAATGACCGTCCTACTACGGCTACTTCGGACATTTCTCGGATACGGATCAGCCCACGTGATGCCAACGCAACGTTTTTAAGAGGAACGTCTGGAATTTAAAAAAATCTAAATTCTTAATAATTTATTTCAACACGGGCACTTATGAAACAAGAGAGTCCAAGCTAGGTGCATGGTTCCAATTAGTCGTTTCCTATGGAGACGAGCCTGCACGAAACTACACGGTAACTCTTTTAAAAATAATTAGGTTTTACAACATTTTTTTTATACTGTTTATAGGTATGAGAGGACAGTGTCTTTTTCCACAATACATAGATATTTGTATCTATGTATTATGTGTGTGGGGTGGGATCCTGGTGTCCTGAAACACAGGCCATGAGCCTAACTTAGGCACCAGTCTCCCACAATATATACTCAACTAAATTATATGTCATTGTCGAATCTGACCGATGTAAAATAACATGTATATTGTGGTGAGAAAATAAAGTTATTATTATTATTTATTTTTATATATTTATATATCTCGGGACCTTAGGGTCCCGGTCTTTTCGAAGGCGTACGAGGGGCCGAAGCCAACTCGCAGAGGCCCCTTAGACAATTTTATATGGAATGAGGCACCAACCGACGATTATCCCTGTATGGACTATGCAAGTGCACCCAAGGAAAACCCTCGGTTGGTGCAGGACTATTGTAGAACATGAAAATAAAACATATGCTATTGGTTTGGATGGCTATAGTGGATTTGATTCCTTGAACTATGGGATAACTATGTCCCCTGCCTGACCAATGTTATATACTATACAAGGATGTAATGGCAGGGGGTGACTTGCACACTCAATAATGGGCCCCCGAAAAACTGTTGCTAGCACATAGTGACGTAGCGACTAGGGGGCAACATGTCTTGAGGTGCTTGAGGAGTGGAGAGGTATTCCACGGCTTTCAGAACAATCCCAGAGCCCGGAAGATGGTCAAGATCCCTACGAGCACTTACTAGAATACTTCCTTTCTCCGAGCACATTTGCTCTTGCGAATCTCCACTCAAGCCGGCCAATTAAAGCAAGAATGAGGTGGGAGCTCCGTTCCTCATCAGTATTCACTCCAGCCGGCCAGTAAAGGCAAGCCAGAGGTGAGGAACAAGACTTCTCCCGGGAGATAGGGTCCGTGGGGTCGCTACTGCCCAACAGCTCGCCACATGCTGCCCTGCGGGTTTTTGTATCTCTTTTGGTCTGGCTCCTCATCCCAGACCCGTTCCGGCAATGTAAACTCTACCGGCACAGGCATAGAGTTCGGAGCGCGCAAGCCCCACCACGACGTCAACGTAGAGATACAGCGGTGGGGTTATTTTTTATTTTATTTTTTTTTTGTCTTTGACACATCTCGGGACCCTGGGGTCCCGGACCTTTGGAAGGCGTACGAGGGGCCAAAGCCAACTCGCAGAGGCCCGTTATACGTTTTGAATGAAATGAGGCACCAACCGACGATTATCCCTGTTCGCGCTATGAAAGTGCACCCAAGGACAACCCCCGGCAGAGGGTCATGGCCATCCGGCTGGCCCGAGGATACCGCACGGCCTCCTGCGAGGCGGCGTGCCTCCTTGCCGGATAACCGCCATGGGATCTTGAGGCAAAGGTCCTCGCGCACATGTGGGAGTTGCGCGAGGAGGCGAAACGCCGGGGCTTAACTCCGCTGTCGCGAGAAATCACGGCACAGCGGACAGAGCTCCGGCGGGATCTCATGGCGTCATGGAGAGTGCGATTGTCGCAACCCAGCGCTGGGCACGCCACAATTGCGGCGATAAGATCCCTCTTTGAGGAGTGACTAGAGAGGCGCTACGGCGTCCTCACCTTCCACCTGACGCAGGTCCTCACCGGACACGGCTGTTTCGGGAGGTTTCTGCACAGGATAAGGCGGGAGGAAACGCCCGGGTGTCATCATTTTGTGGATCGCCCGGAGGACACGGTGGAGCATACGGTGGAGGTCTGCCTAGCTTGGGCGGAGCATCGCCGTGTCCTCGTGGAGGCGATCGACGGCGGTGATCTCTCGCGTCCGGCCCTGGTTCAGGCCATGGTACGGAGCGAGAGGAAATGGGAGGCCGTCACCTCCTTCTGCGAACCGGTAATGCTCGCGAAGGAGGAGGCGGAACGCGTGAAGGAGAGGCAAATTTCGCGCCCTCACGCCCCTAACCGCCGCAGGAGGAGACGCCCAGGGCGTCGGGAGTCACAAGCCGATTTCCGGCCACCGTAGGCGCGGGCTTGCGGACTGTGAGCAATGGGTAGCTCACCGTCCGATAAGGACCAGGCCCGGGTCGACGGCGCGTTGTGTTCCACGCGCGCCTCAAAGAGATGTCAGCAGAATTGACGGGGTCCGCTAGGGCCGATGCCTGCCGGGGTTGCGAAGAAAACCGAAAGGGAGATCGTGGCCCCCGGCAACAGGGCAACCGAAGGAACACGGGTGGGTTTTAGTCAGTAAGAGTCTGACACGCCCGCCCTCCCGCTCCGCCCAGAGCGGGAGAAGTTATTTGATGATTTCCCACCCAAAAAAAAAGGACAACCCCCGGTGATGAGGTGGGAGCTCCGTTCCTCGTCAGTGTTCACTCCAGCCGGCCAATAAAGGCAAGCCAGAGATGAGGAACAAGACTTCTCCCGGGAGAAAGGGTCCGTGGGGTCGCTACTGCCCAACAGCTCGCCACATGCTGCCCTGCGGGTTTTTGTATCTCTCTTGGTCTGGCTCCTCATCCCAGACCCGTTCCGGCAAAATAAACTCTACCGGCACAGACCTAGAGTTCGGAGCGCGCAAGCCCCACCACGACGTCAACGTAGAGATACGGCGGTGGGATTATTATTATTATTATTTCCTTTATTCCATTTAAATACTTATTAATTACATTTTTAAATATTAAAACATATAAAATATAAAAACATTTAAAAATATAAAAAATAGAATGCCGCCGGTGTCGGGAGCAGGGTCCAAGCTACCGGTGGTTAGGGCTGCAGAGACAGAAACCTCCTCACAATGCGGGCCGTATCGAGGAGTACTGCTGCTTTCTGAATCAGGCGTTTGATCCAACCGTCTAACGAGAGCCTCGAGAGATGTTGATCGAGGCTTTTGGCCATCAGGCCATTAGCCGTTACGACAAGCGGCACAATGATAGCTGAGCTCACATTCCACATGTCAACAACCTCGTGTGCTAAGTCGAGATATTTTTATTGTTTCTCTTTCTCAGCTTTCACGAGGTTCTCGTCATGTGGAATGGTAACATCGACTATCATTGCGTGGCGCGCTAATCGGTCTATCACCACTATATCAGGCTTATTGGCAACAATAGTCCTGTCAATAATGATAGACCGATCCCAGTACAACGTGACATGGTCATTTTCAAGAACTGGGTCGGGCACATACTTGTAATACGGTACCTCAGAGTCTACAAGTTTATATTTCAAAGCAAGTTGCTGGTGAATAATCCTGGCTACTTGGTTATGTCTGTGCAAGTACTCGCCGTTAGCTAGACGCGAACAACCAGAGATAATATGTCTGATGGACTCACCCGGACGATGGCATGCCCGACACACGTCAACCGTACCGTCCTTCATAATATGTCTCCGGTAGTTATTCGTCAAGATAACTTCGTCCATAATTGCACAGATGAAACCTTCGGTTTCCCCGAAAAGGTCACCGAAACGTAGCCAGGATACGGACGCTAAGAAATCTACACCGGGCTCGTGAAGAGCCCGAAAGATTATTATTATTATTATTCAAATTCAATTATTATAGCAAAACCCTTCCCTTATTTAGAGTCTAATGGTTAAGGGAATGGTAAGGAGTCTAATGGTATGTCACAGTCATGGTAATGAGTCAGATACAATCAACACGCGACGTCCTTTTAACTTTTTATAATTATTTACCTAGAACAGAAACAAGTACGTCATCAACAAGTTAAAGGTTATTATTACAATTCACATTTATATAAATGAAAATCCATGGAATTGTCCAAGATATAGTAAAAAGTCATTATTTGTGTTATTATTGGCTTAGTGCAGGTCAGAAGCTACTTCTTATAGTAAACACAATCATCAATCATCATGATTGTTCAGAGCGTATCTGTGAATCCCGTGCATTTGTGTGCGTAATTTAACTTTTAAGACCGTGCTCGACAATGTCAAATTATATTATATGTCATGCGAAACTGACCTAAAGTAAGTCATTATAGCCCTGGGGTCTAGCTGGCCAATAACGTTGTTCTGAACTTCCTTTTAACCCGCTGGTCTTTTGAATTTGGAACCTCAACTAAAAATTCGTAAGAAGATGTGAAAAGTAGAGTATTCTCCTCGGGGATAAAGGTGTCTTCGTCTTGAGGGAGCTTGAATATAGCACCCGCGGAATATGTACTCGTAAGATACCGTTTTATCCCCTTGGTAATTAATCTACTATAAGGTGATACAGATTTTGCCTATTAGGTGAACCTTTTGGATTGCATATAAACATAATACATTTTGATGCAAATATGCAAAGTTTGTCATTTCACTCAAGGCGGGATTGCAGTTCAAGCAGAAGGCGAGGGCGTAAATGTAATCAAGAGTGCAATGACAAATGCTCACGCGTAACAAACGACGTTTTTCAATACACTTGCGAGGAAACAATAAATACATTTTCATAAACACACACTCATCATAATATTTCCACCTAGCCTATATTGTTCCCACTGCTGGGACAACGGCCTCCTCTCTGTCGGAGGGAGTAATCTACCACGCGGGCCCAGTGCCTGTTGGTAGATACCACATATCTTCGAATTTTTGGTTCTAGGACATGCCACTTTCCTCACGATGTTTGGTGATGAAATTATTTACACAAAGTAAAGCGCCTGCCTGGGTTCGAAACCACGACCAACAACTCGTAAATCGACTAATCGATTTGTTGTTGTTACCATTGCACCCATTTCCTCACTGTATAGCTTCGAAATAAACACTGTATTTGAACACCGTCCCTAAAAACTCTAGCCCGAAATAGCGCAAAAACCTTTTTATACCCAAATAATTTGAATGTAAATAAAAAACGATATATATATTTTTTGTTAAGGCTTGCTCTTGACCATAATCTTGCCTAACTTCAAATGGAATGACCCTATTACAATAAAACATTCTGATTCCTTATTTAGTATAATTTAATGTCAAGTTTCCGTTTACATAATTATAAACTTGTACTAAAATACAGGTCAAGAACCTCACATGCGGTAGGAAATAAACATTGGGTTAGGTTAGGGTTGCCTACCGTTCTGTTTTCCCAGAACATGTCCTGCTTTTTGGGATGTCCTGGGGTATCCTGGGGTGTCCTGTATAGTTTTTAAATATTCTCCTGGGTTTTTTAAAGCATCCTGGTAAAGTCCTGTATTTAAAATTTCGCCTTCAACCTAACGTTTATCGGTCAACCCCGCACCTTACGATTGAAGGTCATAGAAAAGTATTTCTATGACCTTTATTTAACAAAAAAAAAAGAGAAAGGTCAAAGAAAAAGAGAGAGGTCATAGAAAAGTATTTTCTATTCGTAATGAGAAAGAGACAATAAACAGAGTGCACGTTATATCTTTATTTTTTTTACTACCCCGCGCCCTACGTTTGTTGGAAATGTATACATAATTAAATTAAACAAGAATAAATAATTAATTACATAAGATAAAGCAAAAAAAAATTGTTATGTCCACAGTACTAAAATTACGTATTACTTAATTAGTTATTGTTCTTCCCACCCATACCCTGCACCTGATACAAAAAGCCACAATTCTCAACACCTGTCGCATCACCCGAAAGTTCCTTACTACTTCTACAAGCAATCGTGCATTGTATGGCTTGGGCAGTGGACTATGCAGCCTACTTTTTAGGGTTCCGTACCCGAATTACTAAGCCCCCGCTGTCCGTCCGTCTATTTGTCAGCAGGCTGAATCTCATGAACAGTAATAGGTAGACAGTTAAAAGGAGACGGAAATGATTACATACACTCTTGGGCCTGAATGTAACGAAATGGAAATGGTGTGAATTTAAAGATTCAAACATATATTAGTGTATTGCAGTGACTAGTTGCTATCCCACAATTCACACAGCGATCCATAGATTCAACAATATCCAATCCACAAAGCGGCGGTAAAATCCAGAATAACAATTCCAAGTTAATCGTGTGAGCAATCTTCGGTATCCAGTGTGAAAACAAGGGTCGTACAAGGTAGGCAGGGTCAGAATCCGTAAAAAACAAAGCAGTGGTCGTTGAAAATGAAACAATCGGGATAGCACTCAAAACGCATCGGAAAACATGAAACAAGTGGCAGCTGTCTAGTAAAGGTGGGCGTTGCGACAACCAACCGTTTACAAATACCGTTTTGTGTTTTGTGATGATGAAACCGTTTTACGTCTTGGGTTCAACTTCAAACAGTCTTCATTGCACAAACCAGTCTTCGAATTACTTGGTGCGATTTTTTATTTTACATCTAAGAAAATACAGTCGGGGTACAATGATTCAACTATCTATCACACTCGTAAAACAGTGCTTCCAATAAAAAGTTAACTCTTAAAAAGTGAATTCTTTGAAATTAAATATAGTCAATAATGTATTACCAGTTGTCAATGCTGTTGTTCGTGATGCGAAAAAACCATTTCATACATTTTTACATTAGTTGATAGTTGTAAGAAACTGCGCTCGACGAAAATGCAGTTCTATTCCATGTTGGATAAGTTTCGTCCTTTAACCGTTTTCTGCAACCATTTTCGTCCTCGGGAAAACTGTTTCGTCCGTCAAAAATTCGAGAACGACCCATCACTGATGTCTAGTGTCAAATTGACAATGTCAGTCAGCTCATGGCAGTGCAGAACATGCACTGTCAGTGACATAGACTAAAAATATAAGACTGATTTTAATCGATATGAAATTGATAAAATCATTACTTTGGTTTTTCAGTAATTAGTGATATTTTATTTAAATTAAATGCACATATGTAAAAAGTATATATAGAGCATTAAATTACTTTGAGTTAATAATATTACCTAGTGCTACCTTTTCTTTTTGTAGTTGTTTAATCGATTACTTTAATCGATAATCTCACGAAAACTATCTTTATCATATTTCTCCGCTTCTAGACTGAGAATTGAGTTGATTTGTGATATTCAAGGATAAAAAATATGACAAATTTTTAGATCATACCTCAACTTATTTATTTGGGCCCAACATTTTCCATCTCCTTTTCACAGATTATGTATTCCTATAGTCTCATAACATTAAATAATAAAGTTTAAGATTAAAGTAGGTCCCCATATATGAAACGTGCTTTTTTCAGTGTTTTTTGCTAATATTGTACGGTGGTACGGAATCTTTCGTGTGCGAGTCCGACTCGCTATTAGCCGGTTTTTGATACAAAGCGAAGCTTAAAACACGTGTTTAGCTTAACTGTGCGTTTTTATATCCACGTTCCTATTTCAGGTCGAACTTGTATGATACTGACAGAGGAGCCTGGAGATTTGACATAAGCAATTCAAAACCGAACCAATTCTCCACTGTGGGTGATGTCTGGAAGTGGCTGATGATGATAATAGTGTTAAAGTCGTCTCCTTATTTTCGAGTCAATGGTTATGGTGTTGAATTAAACAACCGACCGTTGTTTTTTTTTTTCCGCAAGAAATGTTTTTATTTCTCGCTTTTTAGTGGATTGTTTGTAATTTAAGTTACAATAGCCTAATCTCAACTGCTCATCACCCTTTATAAAATATTGCTTTTCCCGATGCAGGGACGTTAATCGTTGAGGAGTTCTCCAGGTACTCAACCATCAGCTCCAGTTCTCCATATGCATTATGACAAGCATAAATTGCATTGCAAGCATATTAAAGTAATCGAATCGCAACCCGTGAAATATTTATTATTGAGTAATTCTGGTGGCCATTTGTGGTCTTCATCATCAGTTCAACTTCACCAAATGATGATTTCCAAGAGAAACTGCACGAGTTACTATAAAAAAAGAATCATCGAAATCAGTTGGCGTGATATTGAATTATTCGTCCATTTGTCGCGCACTTACTTAATACAAATTTAAGACATATGGTTTTCTCATGGATGCCATTGTTAGAACTGGAATAAATTAAAATGAGACCACACGGGAAGTACCAGCTTTCAAATGAAAAAGAATCATCAAAATCGGTTCACCCAGTCGAAAGTTTTGAGGTAACAAAACATTTAAAAAAAAACAGTCGCATTGAGAACCTCCTCCTTTTTTTGAAGTCGGTTAAAAATGAAGGTAAATTTGATCATATACGGAAGCCTTTTTTATGAAACAACAATCGTAGCATTACGTCATTTACAACTAGTTGAAATTTCAGAGTGTGGACGTCAGTTGGTCCTAAACGTGTTGGTTCAGTAGCATTAGTAATCATGATTATTTTGTAAATAAACCTTCGATAACGGGACTTGTTATTGATTATTATTGCATCAACAGTTTACCTGTTCTTAACAAATTGTTGATAATGTTTAACCATTCTACATTCGCGCTACTACTTTCTGTTGGCTTGGTAAGAAATTAAAAAGTTTTTTTTTTTTACTGAAGTTGTGTCTTGTTCTATTTGGGTGTGCATCTATCAGATGATAGATTAAATAAATGTAAAGCATAAGCATAGCGTCATCAGACTCTAATACTTCCACTTAAGACACAGGCTACCTCTCTGTGTCAGGAAGTTGGTCTTAATCCACCATGCGGACCCAATGCGGGTTAGTGCAGACCATCTAATAAAAGAATACTCTGCATCATCAACATTCAGCCGAAAGACGTCCACTACTGGACTGTCTTCGGCCTTTCCGATTTAACGGATTCCGGCAACGTTCACCAGACTTATGTAGAAATGTTTGTCCTTTGTATTAAATTTACGCCAAATAATATTAGGACTTGGTCATACCCTTCAGAATTAGCTCTAATTTGATTGGTAGTATTTATTAAATACGGTTCTCATTAAATAAAGCTGCGAGCAAGAACCCAAACATTTCTAAAAATAATTATGTGATTGTTATTAAGGTACATAGCGCTGTCAACAGTTACGTGAGGTCGGTTTGGTAAACATGTGTGTGCAATTAGTAAGGTGTAGTTTGATTGTAAATGGTTGTAAATGTGTGCGTGTGTGCGTGTATGCACAAAGGGGGGGTGTAGTTTTGGCATGCTTCACTATATTGTTCGCAGCGCTGTCTTGATTTCTTATTTGGTCTGAGCTTAGAGTAACAGTTTATGCAATATCTTATTACTAGTAACTTTTGCTATGTAAGTTATATTAAGCCCAATAACATGTTCTTCTTGGTCCCCTTATAAATAAAGTAAACTTTCCTCGAAAATCTGCACACCTTTTCACCTTTATGCAGGTGTAACTAATCAGGTGTCAGTCATTGTGCCAATAGTTGGCATTCGGTGTCACTTTTCCCTCTTTGAATATCAACAGCATACCCTGCATGCCAAGTAGCCAACGAATTCTGTTTTTCTCTCATTATATATTCCGCAGTTATACTGCCGTGCTTCACATTAATATAAATGTATTGTAGGCGTACGAATTTATATTTTAAGGGAGCGTGATCCCATTCTTACTTCCTGCTCAGGTCTAAGCTAAAATGTCACGTATTCTTGTTGAATTAAAGGTGTTTTTTGGTTATTCGAAGATAGAGATAGGAAATTTAAAATAAATCAGCACAATATGCAATTTCATGACAATCTCTCGCACTTTGAGACTTACGTCGCATACTTAGTATAAGATTACCGTAAATGTTAATTACGAAAATATATTTTTTTATTTTCAGATAATAAACGGTAGTTACAGTCATTCAGCGACCTCAAGTAGAATAAGCAACGCTAATGGCAATAATATCTTCAACTTCCTACTCGGGTTATACAAAATGAATCCCTTGAAAAGCTCCCCGGTGTTCCAATCATTTTCCAACAATTTGCTGACGGGCATAAGCCATACTAAAAAAGACCACGTCGTCTTGAATTTTGAATCGAGTGAAAATGTAAAAGTAAATGAACAAGTGAAAATGAATCTAAATGAAATAGAAAGGACGATACATACAAGGAATAAAAAAACAGCCCAGCATTTAGAAAAACCTGCGTATAAACTAGATGACGTGGGTGCTGAAAATTTTAAATCAGATCTGATTATTGATGATGAAATATTATCAAAGGAGGAATTTCAAAGAACCCTGGATAATCATAATATCATGGAAGACTTCAGCTCATTATTCGAACATGTTGGAAGCAAAGAGAATGGTAATGAAATGCCTGTTACAAAATTGCTACCTGTCAACGATACCATTATTCGATATTCACAGGTTTCAAATCAAAATGAAGCAGTGTTCGGATTAACAGACACTAAAAGTACTGCGAGTAACAGCAAATTTGTTAATCACATCAGCACGGCCAAAGTCCGTTATGGAAATCCAGAAGAAGTTCTAATGGATAACTTCGAAGAACGAATGGGGGACGTGATTGTGTTATAAAACTCTATGGGGGAAATAATCAACTCTCGATCGCATGTGAAACTTACTTTATACAGAATTTTATTTACATTAAATTAATAAATAAATAATAAATTAAATAATTTAGTCAGAGGTCCGTAGTTTTAAAGCTATTTGTTTCATTTTGTTTATATTTGTGCGGAGTATGCCATTTCTTGTGCGTCTTCGTAAGACCTGGCCTGGTATGGCCCATGGGCGTCCCAGGCTGGTGCGTGATGGTCCACATGGTGCTCAACGTGGTGCTGCGGGTAGTGGATGACTTCGTAGTTCACGACCTTGGGTTTCGTGAACTTGAAGATAACCATGGCACCTGTGGGCAGAAAACATATTATATTAGTTTTTGACGTTCTTTATGTTCCTAATCCTAGCTGTTGGGTTGGGTATTTAATTAAGATTAACCTGAATTAACTTTTGCATCATTTAACAAAGCTAAGTCGTAAGATGGTGAGTAGATTATACTGCTACAGTTTTAATGATCGTATAATCTTTTTCTCGAAATAACAAAATGATGTTTTTTAGGTATTGAAGCCATATAAATTCACTAAATTCGAAAAAGTGTAGTTCTGATATTTTAAGTCCTAATTCTAAATACTCAGCAAACAAGACGCATCTTTGAATAAATAATCGTACCAGACAGAACAAGCGAGATGAGACCCAGGGTCAGAGCTTTCCAGGTCTTGAGGGCGATGAGGGCAAGAGCCAATGGAACCAACACTGACGCCTTGAACTTTAGTCCAAGGAGGAAGGGCAGCAGCACCTTCTTGATGAAACCGTGCTCTGAAAAATAAACACTCGATTAAAATCTTGATCATAATGCTTTAGTGGCGAAATTAGTTAATCTACTAACTGCTCTTGATCCTCAAAGGTTTCGGGAGCTTAATCTTCTTCTTCCTGCCTTCGAAGACTTGGCCGTCTTCTTCACCATCCAAAGGCATATCCAGTTCTGAAGGCAAGTCGGTGAGTAGAGACCTTGGCACATACGCAGACGCAGCACTGCTTGAGATTTCCTCAGGAACTTTAACTCTAAGCGTATGTGTTTGAAGGAAACGGTCTAATTTATCCACGATCTGGTAAGCAGGGTCCTGCGCCATCCTAGGGTCCACTCCCATGTCATCCTCCAAAGTTCCAGTCTTAATAATGGAAAGATCATCCGTGATCTTGATCTCGTCATCGTTGGACACTCTCGAAATCCACTGCAGGGTCCTCGGTTTCACACATTCCACCGAATATTGGCTCAAACATTCGTTATAAATGTTCTTTACTAATTTGGAGGCAGTATATGAGTTTGCACTGGCGACTGCCGTGAGGGTTAGGAGCACTATTAATTTAGCCATGTTGCACTTTTCACTAAATTTATTTTTTAATTATTTGATGGCAGACGACTTACTGCCATCCGATGAACGATCACAATGTATGCCAGGGTACTCCTGGGCTTGGTTTATATACGAGCATTAATACGTGACGTGTTATCAGAATGCGCAATGGTACTATCTTCGGCGATACTCGCGGTCGTAAGCTTGTGGTACATTTTAATTGGATGTGTGTGTGTGAGGCTACACTGTATTGGAAAACTATCACTTTGTTGCCTCAACGATGGTCCTGCGGACTTAAAATTTATCAAGAAAAATCGAAAGAAAATAAGATGTTTATGCCATAAGCATTTATAGGCAACAAATTACAATTGAAAAGCTTTACGAAAATGTTAATGTTTAATATGCGATTTTGCAAATTATTGTAATAAATTTTAATAGCTACTTTTCAATTCCAAGTCCCATATACTAATGAGCAGAACTTGATCAACTTCTACCTATGAACTTCCTTAACAGCTCCTAAAAGCTACTATTAGATTAGAGAGGTGATTCTTTTTACCTATGATGTTATTAGCGAACAGGAGGACGTTGCTACATACCTTTCCATAGTCATAAGCAACTTTTTTACTTCAACCATTGATGAAAAAGAATAATATGCTTTTCGTGGCCTGTAAAAATACTGATTCATCGCAATTAAGTCACAACACACCACATCGTTGCCAAAACTCAAGTAAGTGCTTAGGTAGGTAGGCATTAGATTCAAACTCGCTTTCATGTTCTTCTTTGAACTACTAGTATCATTAAAAATAAATCTTTCGATAGTGGTTATAAAACAATTCAGTGCGCGTAACTAGTGATAGATGGCTCTTACTTAACCTTTAACACACGTGCCTAGCACGCATGGTAGCACTATACAGAAAACTGGGAACTTTTAATTCAT
Organism: Omphaloscelis lunosa; assembly: GCA_916610215.1. Taxonomy (NCBI): domain Eukaryota; kingdom Metazoa; phylum Arthropoda; class Insecta; order Lepidoptera; family Noctuidae; genus Omphaloscelis; species Omphaloscelis lunosa. The sequence continues at coordinate 1,565,340 of OU744266.1, read as the reverse complement.
CATCATTGTTTTTGTTTTCATATTTTTATTACGGACGCTTCTGCCTCGTTCTCACATGTATAACTTCAACAAGAATAATGTAACCAAGATTTTGTAACCATATTTTGATTTAAAAGAGTGTCCGTGAAGTCTGTTGCCCGTTCTTCTCCATAGGTACCTACTACGCTTTGGAATCATCTTTATGACTGACCGGCCCCCTTGAAAATTCAAAAGTGCCTGTAATTGGTTTATTTGAAATAAATGCTTTGAGTTTGAGTTAGATCAGTAGGTAATTCATCTTGGCCTCTGAGATAACAACGCATCTGTTATGCATCAGGCATTTGCATGCATAGGTGGCGGTTTTCATAGACATATTTCGTCCAGAGTTTTTTCTAGTAAGAAAATGCAATAGTTATATCTTTTCAAAATCGTGAGCTTAAGGACGACCTATATATAGTCTGTTAGTATCAGAAACGGTAATAGTTCAGAAAAAAACTCGTCGAAATTCAAATAGCGTAGTTGTATATTGTCTTTAAAGTTCCTGTCTTGAAGTTGTCGTTTCTTTTTTAAGCTTTTACAAACATACTTACAAGAATTTGTAAGTTTATCGTCCTACTACCTAAGTATTATCTAAGTTTGTGTTTAAATGACAATGACAGCATAACTTTGAATCGCACGTAAACAAATCTAAAAGCTCAAACCACTAAGGCAATAAAAGAAAGTGAAGCAACAAATGATCTGATACTATCACTTACGTAACAGGCAACGTTTCAAATGTTCTTCATTCTAGTCATATGGTCAAGTGAAAGATGTTGGTGCAAAACGGATGCATGGGTACGTGAGTCGACCGTTAATTTGACGGTTGGACACGCGCTGCGATGTAGAGGACATGGAAATATGAACAGCTGATTTTGGGAACTGTGTTACGTCAATTTGGGTTGGGGCATTGATGTCATCAAGTTTAATTTCTAGAGTTTAAAAATTGTAGAATTTTGAACTTGACTGCTTATGTTTATCAAACGCTTACATTAAATCTGTGGGCTAGAGATCACACCCAAATAACATTGATGTAAGAATGGAAATTATAAATGCCTTATAAATGCCTTCTTATAAATGCCTTCCTTTCCTATATTGCTGAACAAATGCTTCTACTAGAAAAAAGATCTTCACAAATTATTTAATAATTGTCTTTTCTTTTTTTTTAAGTATTCTTGGGTCCAGAAACGATCACAGCTGTATTAGAAACTTGAAGTACTAGGAGGTCATAGACGTTCGGAGTCCTTTTACTCTTAGCTATAAATAAATCGAGCTTTAAGTAGGAACGTAAGTAGGTCTCTATGTTTGTAGGTGTTTGTCAACAAGAATTGTCCTTTATTTGCACGACTTCTTTGTCATTTATTTTGCAGTTCCTTTAATCTTATTCTCCCCGTAACTTAAAAAATATCATACTTCACTTATTAGTTTAACATCATTGATAGAATTTGCTCTCTTTACTTTGGTAGGTAGTAGACCTACCAAAGTAAAGAGAGAGCAAATTCTTACTACCTTCAGAGACTACGCTGAACGATTATTTATCTGTGGTTTGGAAAAAGCCTAGCCTGTCAAAAGGGGTATGTATAAAAATGACTGGAAATATAGCTACAAAATATGGCTTCAGAAGTTCAAGATAAACTAAAGAAGTCTAAACAAATCATGCTGCAGATCATCTATAAGAGCGATGGATACACAATACAATCAGCACCATTCGTTGGTAAAGAAAGTAAAATAATAGCACATAAGCGAAAATACAAGGACACATTCCAACACCTTAATCAAGCCTAATATTATTTAATTAATTTAACGCCACAAATAAGTCTCGACCGCGAAACTGAGTTACCTAGTTCTGAAAGAGGGCGTAGCTACACACTTTCATTGACAGTGCGTATGGACTTACGGACATTACGGTGTCTGCATATTAATGGGGTATTAGCTTGATTTATGGAGTTGAACAGGTAGTAAAGTGAAAAATATGTTTTATATTAATTAGAGATGTTTAATGGTTAATTCATTTTTAATATTTTCTTTTTACAGCAAAATACAAGACTCCTACGCTACATTAAGGTCTGTATTATAGAACCTCGTCTCAAAACTGAAGCATTACTTAAAACTAAAAATAGTCTTTAGCCATATGATTGGTTTAAAGAAATTTTAAGTAATCCTTGAGTCTTGGGTGAGGTTCTATAATACGGGCCAGTGTAGCATACCTATCAAATAGTCTTGCTATTTACCAATTTGAGAAGTTGGTTTAAGTGATAAATTCTAATGATTAGCCTGTCAGATTTGCCCTCATCTACAGAGTGCTTATTATCTACTTATTTCCAAGAAATGATAAAAGGTATTAGAATTTTGATTTATTTCACAATTTAACATCACACCATTTCACAAAAATTCACAATATGCCTTTAACAACTAGGTACCATGAACATTTTACCTAAGTTAATACCATGATCCCAACTCTTGGCAAACAGATTGGTGATAGGCAGTATTTGTCAGATAATAGCTGATAGGATGACGCATTAGAACGACCTCTGGAGAAAATATTCCAAGGTAAGAATACCACTACAATAGATCATAAGAGGGAAAGAGAGAAAAATAATAATTTGAAAAGACGCCTCTACAGCCCTGCATTGGCACAAACTGATTATGATTAAATACACATGTCACAAAATGAAATTAGAAATTAAACTCTAGCGGCATGCACATGAGTTAATTGATATAAGTTGGAGGAGGCGTCAAACTATCGCCCGATTAGTATGCAGCGGGCGATTGGAGCGAAATCGTCCTGAATAGCTGTGGAGTGTCGAACCGCTAATCAATAGAGGATTTTAATATGATTACTTTGTGTTACGTTGTGTTGGAAAGAAGACGTGGCGTTATGGCTAAAAGTACAATGGGCATAGCACGAACGGAGTAAAATACTCGAAAGACTTTAAAAATAAATTGAAAATAGGTATCCATTTCGCACATTATAATATTGTCAAACTTTTTTTTTTACTAAGTTTGTTATTCATATTTACGTATATGTAGGTAAGTGTCACCCACTAATTGTGCTTGTCGCAAAAAATCGTTTTACAACCTATTTTTGTGTCTGTGCCAACGGAATCTAAGGCTCCGCTGTCCATCCGTCTGTCACAAGGCTGTAACTTTTGAACCGTAATATGGAGAGTTTTTACGCTGCGATACCTAATCACAAAAAAATGGGTACGGATCCCTTAGTATGCGATTCCGACTCATATTTGGCCGCTTACTCTTGTTATGGGCAGGAAGCAGTTGTAAGCTTTTGTCATTTGTAAAAGACAGCCGGCAGAATCACCAAACAGGTACCTACCTAGTTATTTATTAGCGTGGGCAAAACGATAATAAATTACAGAATTTATTTCTAAAGGTTGTATATGCCACTTACATTTATTTTAAACGCAAATATAGATAATAATTAGTATTAGAAATATCGAAAAGTCGTAAAAACGGTGCAAAGAAGCGACAGGTTACTACAACAAACACAGCAATACAGACAAACAGCCTTAGTCTATAATTTTGATTAGATCTAGGTATCGCTAAAGTACCTACATACCCAACATTATTTCAATAAAAGTTAATTTAAGTAAGGTATATGCGGAAGGGAGAAATAAAAAAAAAGTGCTTGAACATTTTATTTGTATTTTCACTCAATAGTGCGAAAAGTTTGTACTAGCCGCCACCAAGTTATCGGTCGTGACCGTCATCCGCAAATATTTTGAAACCAAGATGCAAATCTTAGTAACGGCCCTACCGTTACTGAGATTTGCTTCTTAGTTTCAAGGACGCGATATCACTCTGCCTAGCCTGTTCGACTTCCTACTCTAACCGGATGCAGCAGGATACCAATATTTTACATGGAGCGACTGCGTATCTGATCTCCCCAACCCAATTACTAAGTAATAACACGATACCCCTTGCAAGACTGGCTGTTAGATTTTTAGACTTCTGTCTACCTGTAATGACTGTTAAAACTAGGGACAATGGCTTAACATGCTTTTCGAGGCACGGAGGGGTCTCGATATTATAATGGATGGTCATCGATCCACGAGCCGCGGCAAGCGTAGCTTAACCTTTGATCGACCTGGGCGGATGGTGATGAGCCCGCATTATACGCAGTTGTCCAATTGTCCAGGTCTGCCAACGCTTAGGTACATACAGAGTTAGGTAGGTACTGATACATAGTTTTTTGTATCCAGTACATACACTAAAGTATTTTTTTTATTTTATTTTAACTGACTTAAAAAAGGGAAGGAGGTTTTGCATTCGGTGTGATTATTCTACCTCAACTATGACAGGGATTACCAACGACTAAAGTCTTCACAAGCCATAATTCTTCGACACGAAACGAAGCGCCATCTGTCATGATTGGCAAGAACTATTATCGGGTTCATTAATAAGGAAGAAAACTGTCAACTTTTAGCACTGGTGTCGCTAGTATGTGTAACTTATTTGGTGACTTACGATTAATGACAAATAACTTAAAAATTTGCTTACATACAACTTTAGACGACATCTAACAAAAAAAAATGCCGCCTTGTGTTATAATTGATCGTAATAACAATGAAAATCATTAAATTTACTATGGACTTACGATTAAAAACACATTCATATTAAATGCTATTTCATTACAGCTATTTATTTAATTTTATTTTCAAAAAAAAATATTTTTTAGGGAGAATGTTTGAACTTTTTGTAAAAACTTTTTATGTTTCTGAACGAATCTCAATCAGTTCATGGTCTAGATATGGCAAAAACATGTCTGCCTGCCTGACAGATAGATAATGTGAAATGTCAGTCTCTGACGCACGTCATTGTACTTTTATCGAAATATCGCGAGAAAACAGAATATTCACCTCGTATTTCTATCTGTTTTATTATGATGCTGAAACTATGATACATTCATAACACAAAGCATTCCATTAGACTTATTTCTGTGTTGATGGACTTCAGTTTGTGAGTTCCTAATGATGGCAAATAATCGTATACCTTCTGGGCCGAATACGCCTGGGAGTCAACAGACTCCTACGACACAGCAGGGAATAAAGATATTTATACAGAGGGACTATTCTGAAGGGACGGCGGTGAAGTTCCAGACTCGTTTCCCGCCAGAATTGGAAGATCGAGTAAGTGAAAGTCAGTTGTTTACCCGATGTTTCTGGACCTTGGTCCATGGGCGCGTTCGTCTACTTTCCGAGTGTCTGTGACGCCTAAGAAATGATGTCAACTTGTATTTATTCTTGTTCCGTCTTAAGTTTTAACGAAATGAGTGACTTGAAGTTTTCTGCACACAGTGGTAGCAGAAGTTGAGTTCAGGACAAATTAATAGAAATGTTGTGAAATCCTTTTTCCTTGTTTCTGATAGGTAAAGCTTGTTGCTGTATGATTTTGAATTAGGGAATCATGCCAAATGGTACTACTACTACTGGTTACTAGACTCCTAACAAATTGCTCAAACCTAATTCCTTAAACCCATAATTATTAATTATTGACCTCATTAATAAATAAGCCAATAAAGCATGAACTCAGTGTGACCTACTAAAACATAAAATAATCATATTTAATCATCTGGTGAAGCCGAGGTGTAAAGTTCACTTTGGTAACAAGGTTGTTCACCTGAACTACCTTCATAGGGTACTATCCGGTACTAAATGATATTGAGGGCTATTATCAGCAACTCTATGACTGAGTGAGTACCAAGTTCCTGCTAATAAAGTGGCAAAGGGCAGATTTTACCAAACTTGAGTAAGTCTCATCTTGTTATTGAAATTACTTTTTACTCTACCTTAGAGCAGGTTCCCAACTACCAAAAGCAAGCTAAAATATTCTCGGCAAAGTCCTTTGTCACGAAAGATGCCAGCTCCAAAATCACATTGATACAAACCAATAAAAAAAGACAGTTTTACATGTCAACATTAAATTATGTTTTAAAACTAGATGAGTTTGGTTGTTTTCTTTCATACTTCTAGACCCAGCGTTTTACGCTGTCTGTTGTCTGTCATTAGGGGAATTAATGAATTTTAAGGTTTTTATAAAGTCAAAGTACATATTTTATTATATATATACATATATTCCACAATTTTCGATATTGCACCTACTACTGTTTGTCTCTGCATCACCCAAAGGTTGACTCGTAGAAAATGCCTAAGACATTAATGTGCTTGTAGTTTAAATAAATAAATAAATATATCCCTATTTTGAAACTTGAGTTTAGTAACAAGACCTTGAAATAAATTATTTTTTCAATATGTTTGCTCTTAACATGCCTGTTTGAATAATAACAACCTATTATGAAGTTATTAACTCTAGCAACAAGTAATTATTCACAACCTATTATGAATGACTTCAGTACAAATTAGTCTTTTTACAAAGTTTTTAGTTTTTACAAACACTTTTACAATGTCAATAATATTTTAAAAACTAGATGATAGTGTTTCTCTTTAGAGTATAAGGGGGTATAGGATATAAGGGTATAAAAAAACCCTAATACATATAACAATATTATATTTAGGTCAGAATAGGATAAGCTAAGTTTTTCAAAGCCTCTAATCCTACTATTTTGCAATGCCTGATAGGGTTCATATTGATCACATATCATTTTAGGTTATCACCTAAGTACATAATGTGGAATGCAAATAAAGTATGAAGACCGAAACCTGTTTGCTATCCAACTACTCTGAGAAGAGACACTGAAACAAACTTAGAGTTCACAGTCTCTTTAAGGTGCTCCCTCACCGGGAGCATTCACCTGTAATGTAATGTTACAGAGTTGATTCATCGCATTCATCTGTGAGTGAGGCAAACCGAACATTACAGTGCACAGTGTCTTTAATATTCATATTTTGATACAACTTCTAACATCAATGCGCAACCACTAGAGGTCACAGTCTCTTTCAAAATACAGACATAATCGTGGTTTAGGTGTGCTGATTGCTTTCAGTTTTATTGGTGAAATTCGCCCCTATCTTTCTGAAACTAGGGGAGAGTAATTCGGTTATTGTCACAAAATAATGTCTAAAATAATAATTCATTAAGTAATTAAATGAATGTTTATTCGACACTTGAAATTAATAAAAAGGTATTGGTAAGTAAGATAAATATTTAGTCAGACGGACAACTAGACAAAACAAATAACAATATTTCAATTCAAGAATGGAACACTTATGGCCTTAAAGATAAAAGCTGTTAAGTTAACCAGGTAATCAATTTATGACTACTACCTGTCCTTGTCATTTTCATGTGAACAAAGTGAGATGGCAATAGACCTGATACTTACATTGGTTTTAGTTTTAATGTATGAATCATATTGAGATATATTTACTATTGTAAAATAAGGTAGCTAACTAGCTATTATCATTCATACTGCATTGTGATGGACTCATCAATTAATCACGGGTTATTCATTCATTGTTTGTTGTAAAATAATAGCCCATATGACTACTGTATACAGAGTAAAGATACATCAATACATTTACTTGATGAAATTATTATGTTGTAGCTTTATCTTCCACCGATGAACAAAAACTTTTAAAACTATATTTTTTTTTGTTTTGTAAGTTTCGTGTGGCTAAATAATAACAGCCGCATGGGTCGATCGATCAGTGGTTGGCTATTGGACGGATGACCATTCATAACATATCTGAGACCTCTCCGCACCTCGGAGAGCATGTTAAGCCGTTGATCCCAGCTGACATTAATTTTAGATTTTTGACAGTTGTTCCGGGTAGTCAGAAGCCCAAGTCTGACAACCAGCCTAACCAAGGGGTATCATGTTACCCAGTTACTTGGTTGTGGGGTCAGAGCAGTTGCTCCATGTAAAATATTGGTATTCAGCAGGATCCGGTTAGACTTATAAAAAGAAAGCTTGATGTAATTTCTTATAAAAACACTAGCTTTAGCCCGCGACTTTGTGTGAAAGTTTTTTGTGGGGAACCCCCCGAGTCTCATTGCATCGCTCGCCCGCGCTACTTCGTTTTCCGTTAGCATTCTTTCAGCCTTTTTTTTCTGATTGCTCGGCTCCTAAGGGTCGTAGCGTGATGTTGCCTATAACCTTCCTCAAGATATGGGTACCTAATCAAATGCAAAAAGATTTCTTCAAATCCGACTGGTAGTCTAGAGATTAGCGCGTTCAAACAAACAAGAAACTAACTCTACAGCTTCATTATTTCTTAGTATAGAATAGATAGATGATGTAGAGACAGGCCTGTGATTTCATCCCTTATTTGGACATTACACATTCACAGGAAAAGCTATGGTGGTCTATAGATTATTTAATTTATCTCTAAATTCCAGATAGATAGGCAAACCTTCGAGTACACAATGGAGCGGCTGAACGAACACTTTGAAATGGCGGAGACGGCAGATTGCAGTACATACTGTGAGGGCTGCCTAGCCTGTCTCACTGCCTACTTCATTTATATTTGTACGGAAACTCATTATGAAAAGGTTTGTGGTACAATTTATAATTTATTTATAAGACTGGGTGTATCTTGGACATTACTGACATTGGTGAAGGAAAGCATCGTGAGGAAATCTGGACTTATAGTTAATACGATATCACCAACCCGTCTTGAGCACACGTGGTGATCAATGCTCGTGCCTTTTCTGTATGAGAAGAGGCATTTGCCTATAGTGGGACAGTAATAATTATTATTATTTGCCTTCTCTAGGATGCATATGTACGGCTCGCAAATCCTTCCCTATCCTAAGGGCACGTCTTCCTTACCATTACCGCGCCCCCCGGTCTACTCCTTGATATGCAATGGCCTCTGTTGTCCCATGAAACATGAGGCTTTAGGGGCTAGTGCAAATCTTGGGGTTCATTCGATTTATGGAGTCTGATTAATCCACGCTGGGATCGGTGCATTTCATTCATTCATTCTTGGTAAGACACTACCAGCTAATTTGCTGATGCGTCTAAACACACGCATCGGCTAAATAGTGTGTTGTGTTGTGGGTTGAAATCCAGTGCATGATAACAAATCACCCGTGGGTACGAGGGCTCATTGTTTACCACCGAATAACATAAAAAAATCCTCTCGCCTTACGTGATAGCAAAATAGCATACGTCACGACATGAGCATGTGAACGGTCAGTGAGATTGTAGGTAATTATTTAAACTACTCTGTATTTGTATAGAAAACGGCAGTTCTCACGTAACCATCTGAATATAGCCTGAACATTGTAGATTCTTATTTAAGTCGTCATTTTGGCTTTGTAAGGCGTGTTACACACTTGTTCTGATCGGCAACATTCATACCGACCCAAAAATATGTGTAGCACCAAATGTTTTCGTATTAGTTTTCTCTAAGCGAAATAAATTCAGAATATTCTATCGCAAAAATATCGCTATTGTGGAAAATTGATTTTGTTTCTTAATTGTGGTAGAACACCATCGATCACTAATAAAGAACAGTGATCGATGTAGAACACGGCATTGGTCAATTACTAGGACAAAAACTAATCATAGTGCATACAATGTGCCCAGATTGTATGGATTCTATGATGCATATATTGCTAAAATCAAACTATTGTTTGTTCAAATTGAATCTGAAATTGATGTTTTTTTTTTTTGTTTCATCTCGTCGCTGAATTCATACGCTTAAAGCCGGGAGCAGACAGACGTGACGCGACGGCGCGACGCGACACCCGGTACAACAATTTCCGTGAAGTTTTCATAAAAATTGTTCCGTCAGAGTCGCGTCGCGCCTGTCTGCGGGAGCCTTAAGAGGGTTTATCCTAAAAGTTGGCAACGTCGTAAATAGCTGTCAAATATTTACCTCTTTTGATTAATTTGGCAATATTACTGTATGGAATTAAGAAATGTAGCTCACTAGGGAACTAAAGTATTGATTATGAAATGCAATAATTAATATCGTAACGTATTTAGTTTTACATGTGAAAAAAGTATTTGGAAACTTTCCAAATGCCTTTTTTACACCTCAAATGGTTCACATTACCACACCACACCATACACACCACACCACCACACCATACCATTATCACATTTAGTGTTATAATTGCAATTCATTTTTAATACTTATTCTAGTTCGCTAGTTAGCCACATTTCTCATTTCCATACAGTAATATTGCCAAATTAATCAAAACAGCGAAATATTTGACCTCTATTTGCGACGTTGCCCACTTTCAGAATAAACGCTCTTAAGATGTCTACTATTTACTACAACAAAACAAGTTCAAGTGTCACCCGGTTGGAACGAACTTCCTATCGCTGTATATTATGCACTAAATACCAGGCACAGTGACAAAAATTAACAACGTTTGAGAGTAACTAACTAAATTTAAAAAAAAAACACATACTGTCTAGCAAAAGTGACGTGACGGTCAAAATGTTACACGTTTTTCGGTCTAGCGCTCATTCGCCAAGTGTGCAGAGTATAACGTGCAATAATAATGAACTTTGTCCCAAAAGGTCTGAACATATCTTTCATGTTTTATTTAATTTCTATGATCCTAACACTTTTCTAACCTTCCTATTTTCTCCTCCACAGCACCTAAGAAAAGTATCAAAATTCATAGCGACGCAAAACGAAAGAGTGTACAACCCTCGCGGTATTCACATCACAGACCCAATACTCCGGGGTCTACGGGTCATAGAGCTTACGGTCATAGATGTCCCCAACTGCCAGAGTCCGACTGGGAACTCCAACTCCCAGATGAGGCATACATGACCACCACAGGAAAATAGGGAGTTCTTCATGTAACCAACAAGACTCTTCTTGATGTAAGGATTTGGCTCTTATGTGGTGAGGAATAAGGTTTGCTTTTTTATGTTCTTTTTTCGGGGTGCTGTCGAATATTTTGTGCAGTCATTTGTTTTTGAGCGAATGATTGTGCAAGATTTTTGACAGGCGATTGTTTTTTTTTTCTCGTTTATTAGTAAGTGTCTAGTTTATTTTGGCAAATGTTGATATTATACTTCATAGAGTATATTTACTGAATGTAAATATAGCCATTATGACATGATTGCTTTTGAAGGCAATGCTGCTATTGTAAATAGGGCACTGTGTTATTATTATTTGACTGGTTTACGTTAAGTAAAGCTATGTTTGATTATGTAATTTCATGTTGTAATAGCTGACCAAAAAACGGATATCTTAAAAGTTTGTCAATGTATAGGAGAAACTTACCTGCATAGCTATTTACAACCATTCGACACATTGTCGAATCGAAAATGACACATTGTCAATCACTGATTTGCCTTGCCCCCGACAGCAAATAGCTGTCGGAAGAATGGCGGTCGTCTATTTGATTTATGCCCGTTTTCACCTTCACCAAGTGACACTTAAATAGATCTCTAAATAAAAGTGCACAGTTGGATTTTGAAAGCTAGGCTCAGCGCTGAGTGTGCTGAATGCATTGTTGTTCAAAATCCAACAATGCATTTTTATTTAGGGATTCATTTAAGTGTCACTTAACTGTCGGTGAAAACGGGCATTGACCTGGTAAAATTTTGGGGTTTTGGATTTTTGAACAGCCTTTAGATGAAGTGTCAAAGTCATATTCCAGTGGTAGAAAGAGATGGAGGTATAATACGAATAGCGGCATGTATAAGTAAACCACATAAAAATATTCAGTACAACAATTTAATTGAGCTATCTAATTACAAAACACGCCTTTTGTGATAATGATAACATGAAATTACATAAAGAACAGTAAAAATTTTATCAGATGAAGATAAATCTGAAATCATATTTCCTTAGTGACGCATTCTTTTGGGCTTCTCAAACATTTGACAAATCCGTCAGATAAGGTATCGTCAGCCACACTATTGAAACAAGAATTATATTATTACTTATTTTAAAAATTCGTGAGAAAGAAAGGTGTGAAAAATAGGAGCTAAATTCGTATGTCATCGAGATGGATTTTTTATAAAGTTTATATTATAGACTGTCTCTTTCCAATTAAAATTTCCTTCGAGTCATAGTTTATTGTATAAATGTGTAGATAGGACCACCGTGTGGTTTTCTATAATGAACGTAATTTTTATACTTAGCTGAATTGTTTTAAAACTTCCACGGTCGCTTAGAGGGAGGTTAAAAAGTAATGGCACAACTTTTGGCGATTTTTTTTTTAAATTAAATAAAACACCGTAAAAGTGAGGCAAGGCAAGACAGGTGCGACGCGGCTCTGGTGGAAAAAATGTCTATAAAAACTTCATTGAAATGTTTCTACCGGAGTCTCGTCGCGTCTGTCTGCGGGAAACTTGATTGGGTAGAAAATGTTGTATACAGCGTTATTGTAAAAAGGAGGTTACAAAGTGACTAATTTTCACCGATTCTTAAATCAAATATAAAATTTTGATTTACGTATTCGGGAACTCGCCTCTTGTAGCAAATAAAGTGCTAAATGAAAACATTGAGTATCATTTACAGACAATTAAAAATAAAATAAATCACGTATTGACCTTTTAGTACTAATTGTGCACTTTATTAATTTTTAACGTGACAATATTATCGTGGACATGTACGTATATTTTACTTCCCCTTGTTATCGTGATGCCATGGACGTCCACGATGATATCGTTACATTAGAAATTATAAATGCGCACATTGCCTAATATCATTATTTGATTACGTATTTCACAATACAAATATTACTTTAAAAAATACAAGGTCATGCACCATTACTTTTTAATTCCCTTTCCCATTGTAGATCACTCTAAATAAATTAGGTACATCAAGACTAAAATTGACTCAATTTTGATCTATTGACTGATTTTAATTTAATTTTCGTTAGCATGACAGAACTCCTTTTGCCAAATTGTTCTTCCAATGTGTATGAAGAATATCGTTATAGATTATTTTTATTAAATTATAAATGTATGTGAGTTGGTGGCTTATTTACTTAGGGTAGGAAAATGTACTAGCATTTATGATTTTAGTTTCTTGCCGTGATAATTATTACAAAGAAATAATAACCCTAATTACGCAGTCTGATAAAAACAATTAAAAATATAACTATTCTGTAAAAATCTGACCGTGAAAACTCAGGTGAACTGTCATTCCACCTCATGCTAGCATCGGTATACTATTGACAGGTGAACTGTTCAAACTCACTTTACCTAAGAGCGCTAACACACTGGAACGCCATGGCGACGTCGCCGGCTACGTATCCAAACAATTCGTATTTAAATGTATGACAGTTAACTCACTTGGCTACGGTCTGGCGACGTCGCCAATTTGGAAGCGTAGCCACGAGCGACCGGCCCCTACGTAGAGACTATACTCCATCTTATTATTATATTTATTTGTTTAAATATCTCGGGACCATGGGGTCCAGTCCTTTGGAAGGCGTACGAGGGGCCGAAACTAACTCGCAGATGCCCCTTAGACAACATTAAATGGAATGAGGCACCAACCGACGATTATCCCTGTATGTACAATGCAAGTGCACCCAAGGACAACCGCCGGTTGGTGTAGGACTGTTGCAGGATATGGAAATAAAGCTATTGGACTATGGGTTTGGGTGGCTTAAGTTGACTGGTGACCTGGAATTATGGAAGGACTATGCCCCTGCCTGATCAATGTTTTACATGTACACGGATAAAATGGCAGGGGGTGACTTGTACACTGAATAGTGGGCCCCCGAAAACTGTCGCTAGCACATAGTGACGTAGCGACAAGGGGGAAGGCAACATGTCCTGAGGTGCTTGAGGAGTGGAGAGATATTCCACGGCTTTCAGAACAGTCCCAGAGCCCGGAAGATGGTCAAGATTCCTACGAGCACTTACTGGAATATATCCTTCCTCCGGGCACGTTTGCTCTTGCGAATCTCCACTCAAGCCGGCCAATCAAGGCAAGAATGAGATAGGAGCCCCGCTCCCCGTCAGTGCTCACTCCAGCCGGCCAACAAAGGCAGGCCAGAGGTGAGGAAGAAGACCTCTCCCGGGAGATAGGGTCCGCGGGGTCGCCACTGGCCAACAGTTCGCCACATGCTGCCCTCCAGGTTTCTGTATCTCTTTTGGTCTGGCTCCTCAACCTGAGACCTATTTTGGCAAAGTAAACTCTACTGGCATAGGCCCAGAGTTCGTTTTTTTTATTTGAAATTAGATTAGACATTTAAACAAACCTTTTTTACAGTTGGTTCAACCGATTCTGACTTCTATACCGTAGGCATAAGAATGACATTAAAAGCAAAAAGTGGTTACAATACCAACTGTTTACTGCAGCTGCCATTTGTCATGTCACTAACAGCAATAGAAGTCAAAATCGGTTGAAAAGGTTTATTTAAATGTCTAATCTTATTTCAAATGGAGTATAGATACTCTGGCGACCTGGCGACCCGTAGTCAAGTCGCCAGTATTTTGTATACATGTAAGTTACGCCTCCCTCACTCAGTGGCCAACTTATCGCCAGGACGGACGCCCTCGTGTTACTGGCTACTTATTTGGCAACCACATTTGGCTACAGTAGGTAGCCAGAAGTCGCCATGCCGTCCCAGTGTGTTAGCCCTCTAAGTTTTCACAGTGAAGTTTTACAGAATAGATAGTCTCATGGTCTACGATTAATATTAACAGTGTTGCCTGCAATAAAAACCAAGTATGTTTTGTATTAAAAAATAATAATCTATAATATAAAGGGTCATCCATAAACTGAGACTATAAAGAACACGAAAATATATTTTGTACAATATTTGTATACGAAAATCCGCAGCAAGATAACTCGAGTCGATAACAAAAATAGGTGAACTGATAGGCGATATGACAAATTGTGACAAAGCGATTAATATTTATCTAAAATATCGTGCCTTTCTCATTTTATCTATGAACTTATCAATGCTAGTACATTTAGGGTGAAATTCACCAATGGAAATCAACAGCTGTCAGTGTCAAATATTTCACGACAATGATGACACTGACAGTTCTTGAGCACTGTATACGATGTGCTAATTGCGTTCAGTTTCATTGGTGGAATTCGCCCTTAGTCTTAATTCATGTGGGTGCGCTGTTTTTCAATAATAGTATGGGCAAATAGTTTTTTTTATTATATTTAATATTTACTTTTTAGAACACTAATCCATTCTAAATGTTTAACGATTTAGTTACGATATGAAAAATGTATTTTTCATACCTAAGTCAAGTATTTAGTATGATGTTCTTAATCGTTTTTAGATTATTTTATTAGAATAACAAAATATTTTCTTTAAGTGAACAATTTGTTTAAATAATAATTTAAAGTAACTATATCCCAATACTTCCTCGAAACCATTTGCGCCTTAAACCACATGAGCTAAGATTCAAAATTGTGATTCAGTTGTAGGGGCCATAAAAGCCGAAAATATTGTGAATAACCGAAATACACTACGTTATCTTTGTAAAAATTATGACCCAATATGGCCCCCTATTATACGCTGTATATTCATTATTAGTACTAACTATAAAGCTATTCACTAATTTAATTATTTTTTGTGTAAATTGAATTTTAATACTATTTATTATTACTATATTTATGATTGGCGATAAGTTGTGTATAGCGAAAGGCATCTGTTCCACCGCCGCCGACGAGGAAGCGACTAGCTATCAGCAATTTTCTCGCTCAAGAAACGTACAAAAGATTGTAGATCCCGTGTAAGTAAAAGAGACACATATATTAGCTGACTCTTCACACCGTCGCCGGCGAGTACTCGTTTGTCGCAGCGACAAGAGCTATCAAAGTGAGTTCTCGCTCAAAGACGCTTACTTGGCGGGTAGAACACTCGCTGAGAGACTCACGTTTGGTACATACTCATACCAACTCGTTTTTAGTTGCTAGCTCCTCTCGCTTCTTGTTAATCGCCGGCTGTGGGACAGGTGCCAAAATCGGACTTATTCTTTAATGTAATGTGTCGATGTTGTACATAATATAAATTACGCTCTGAACGGATGTTCTAATGCATCTCAAAGTATGAAATATCATTTTGTTGTTTACAGAAAATAATGGTTACATTTTGCGTGTACACTCGACCGATTTGATTCATGACCCACTTAAATGTGAGCGTACTGTAGGTGACATTATGTTATGTTGTAACATCGAAAAAGTTACACAAGATCGTATTCATAGCAACTGTCTCGTTTGGTCTAGTGGTCGCAAGCGTTACTGCTACACTGCTGTATGAAGTCCTGTGTTCGACTCCCGGGTCGGACAGAGTGTTATCGTGTTTTTCCATCTGGAATTTCTCAGTAGCAGCCCAGAGTTTGAATTTGTGCTGCGTTGATGGCATTAAACTCGCCCCCTATTACATGGGACTTACAAAACTGGCGAAAAAACGGGTTGGGCAGGGGTGTATCCATAGTACACCCATACTATGGATACACCCCTGCCCAACCCGTTGAGGAAACAAGGCGTGATGTTATGTAAAAAAGGTTTGAGACAAAATGTCATCAGTGGGTCAGACTTCAAAATGGTTGTGTATACTTTTCTGTAATAATTTAATCTGTTTGGTTATAGTCAATTGTGACTGTCCGCCTTTCCTCTTGAATTGGTAATAGTTTAATCAAAATAAGTGTGCAGTGTGTTTAATTTAAGGTTCACAATGTCACCGAACTCACTTTTTGTACTAGACTAATTCGTGTGGTGCACTGAACATCGTATCTTGACGTTTAACTGCATAGTATAGTGGACCTTTTAATTGCTTTACCACTTTTGACAATAATTCCCACTAAATTAAAACTTTTTCGTCGTATCGATGGGACGACAAACTTTGTTAGCCCAAATCTTTGCCACCACATCGTCGGTGTCAGTAGCGCAGAGGTTGCTGCATTTTTGGGCACAGAGGGCAGGTTATGAGAAATTGAAACTCTAACTGTCACAAGAGAAATAGACCTTGTCGTTCTGTAATGTGCAAGTGACTTTAACATCAAACAATCAATCAATCTACTTAGTTTTCCATCTATGTTGGGATTCGGCTTCCAGTCTAACCGGATATAGCTGAATACCAGTATTTTAGAAGGAGCGACTGTATCTGACCTCCAAAACCCAGAAACTGGGTAATACGACGCCCTTTGGTAAGACTGGCTGTCGGACTTTCGGGCTTCTGACTACCCGTAACGACTGTCAAAGATCTACCAATGGCAGCAGGGATTAATGTGCGTTCCGATGCACGGACGGGTCTCGATATGTAATGAATGGTCACCCGGGCCATCCACGAGCCGACCGCGGTACCTTTGACAAGAATTCCAACATTGAAACTAAAGTTGAAACTATCTAACTGTCACATGACAAATAGACTTTGTCGTTTAATGATGCGCAAGTGACATTAAAACCCTAGAGCGATAAAGCAATAACGAGGTCGACTATACAAAGCTCACGCTGTATGTAAGAACTCCAAGCTAGTTTGATTTCCCCACCAATGTTTTCCTTCACCATCATTTTTAAATGCACACTTGAACGTGTGGTTAAACTAAAACCAGTAGAAAAAAAAATATAGCGATGGAAGAGATCATCACAATCAAACAACATTTGCGAACTTGCGGTTTGATTTCAAGCTACACAGTATTCTATTAAAATCTTACTTTACTCGGGGCAATATAAATGCAAAGTTAGAGTCATTATCAGATCTTCCGCTCGCACCTACGACCGGGCCTTATCACACGCGAGTTATCAACGAGGCGCTTGTTCTACGCGCTCGCTGTGTGTGCGTAGCGAGCCCGCCACGTTTGCGCAACGTGTTCGCCGCGTTTGCGTAACGAGAGCGAATGACGTGATAAAAGAGAGAGCGAGACAAGCGGCTAATCGCTTCGCACCTGCGGAAAGCACGTTCACAAATAGCCTCACTGGAAACACGCTGCCAAATATTCATTGTGTTAACACTTACGGAGCAGTGCAGTGCGTAACCTTGTTATAATATTGTTATTGACATAATGATTTATGACTAATGCCCGTGTGTTACATATAATGTTGTATTTCAATTAATTTTGTGACCAATGATGAAGCCGAACTGTTGGTTGGCAAATTCTTAAAAATATGTTCCTCCTATAGCAACGTCAAAAACTCATAATATTAGGCAGTCGCAACGTTAATGTGAATATGACTGAACATTGTAATCGATTGAAAATGTAATTTAAAAAAAAAACAGAGCTAATTGTTCTGTATTGTGACAAACTCAAACTCAAAGCATTTATTTCAATTAAACCATTTACAGGCACTTTTGAATTGTCAAAGAGTCGGTCAGTTAGTCAGAAAGTTGAAGCTAATAGCCCATTCCAAAACGTAGATCTCTATGGAGAAGAACGGGCAAGAAACTCCAAGGTCACTCTTTTAAATATAGATATTACAAAATCCTGGGTACATCATTCTTGCTTCTATATGTGAGAACAATGTACAAAAAATAATCAAAAGCAATAGAAAATATAAGATTATTAGACAATGTTGTATGCTACATGAATGAAACTTAGATTAAAATTACAGCTTATATTTCCATTACGTAAATAACAAGCCATATCTATCAATTTATTTATTACTAGCGGACTCGACCCACGGTGTCCTGTCCGAACAGCGCCCCCTACCGTGTCCAATTGTATTTTCAAACCATCCAGGTATCATCAACTCAAATATGCACACAAAATTTCATCCAAATCGGTCCAGCCGTTTAGGAGGAGTTAGGTGACAAATACTTTAACAGAAGAATTGTATATATAAAGGCTTATTGAATTTCTGACACTATCAAAATTATGATACAAAAATCGGATTTTTAGTACAACAGCTTGATAATTATTTAGGTCACAACCTATGATGGATTCATGTTCAGCGGTGCACTTTTGTAAATTACAAAAAAAAAACCTACAATAAAATGACTTGAAATTGTCATGTAATATAGTCGAATCCGAATGATATAACTAACTTGTGTAGTTCAAGCATTTATTTCATGTTTATTATTAATTCTTAGGATAGAATTCACAATTATTTGTTTGTAATTAACATATAGAAACACCCTGTATTTCTCTTTTTTTTTAAATAATGCCTGCGAGATTTGTTTCTTTTTTTTAGGACAAGAGTTTAAATGTTCATTATGTTCAGACTATTTTATGTAAGGAAAGGCAATCAAAATGATCCAATAAGGCCGACAAATCATGGCCGCTCGGAATATAGGCTCTCCGAACTGTCGCGCATGTTCTCTCTCACACTCGCCTTATGTCACCATTTGTACGCCACATTGCGTCATTCAATAACATATATTAGAAGTTTTTTTCTATTCTATTAATTCTATTTGGTTCTTGAAAACAATATTGCACAATCTTCGGATCGGCCGTACTGTACTGGAGTGTACATAGATAAGCCTCTAAAATTTTAGTCGTTATAAAATCCGAATCAAGACCAGCCAGTTGAACTTTGTTAAGGCATCCAGTATCTTCTTCAGCTTTCGAAACATTAGTTCATTGCAATAGTTCATGCAGCATAGTTTTTATACAGTGTGTATCAGAAAGGTGTGGTCAATATTAATTAATCGCGAAACAATCTACAGCTGTCCCATACAACATTTTAATACCTACTTGACCCAAATGCATATGGGGCAGATGTAAATTTTTTCGCGATAATGGTGTTGATCCCATGGGAAAAATTGTTCAGTTTGATGGTCAGTACCACACGCTTAAATATGGCCACGCCATTCTGAAATATTCTGTATCGTGAACATTTATATTTTTTGTCAAAATATAATTTTAGTTGTCCTAAAATATTCTTACACATTGTAAAAAATTCTCACATCTGTCATCAATATAATTTATCATCTAGGCACAGTCCTTTACGCCTAGGAGTGTTTAAATCTAAATAATCATAAATTGTACGTAATTTCGCCTCCGTTTTCACCATTCATTTAGTGTTCAATGGAAGCATTTTGTCATTTTTATACGAGAAAAATGATATGTTAGTGTGTGTTGCATCTACAGGACTTTAAACTTTATAGTATGGAAACAAAAGGTAGTATTTAATGTGAATAGTATCATATTTTGTTTTATATGTATATAACTACTGTTGCCCATCTATCAATTTAGCCCACTGCAGACTAGACTCCAAAGTTCGGCCGCAGTTACAATTTTCCTCTACATCATACGCTGATTTGTTGACATCATTGATCTAACGGCTATTTTTCAAATATTGATTCCTACTACCGCCATTTCCTAAACGAAAAGTTCTGTAGATGTAGTAAATATTCTAGAAAAGAATTTACACTAGTAATATCAAAAGTGTTATCACATAATTTTGCATGTAACTAGGTATAATATGTATAAAATGCACAGATAAACATGATATTACATTATAAATGTTGCAAACAAAAAAAGTTATGTGTTAGAATTAAGCTATAGAGTATATTGTAAAATTTACTATGACTATTAATAAATAATTGGAATTATGTATGTGAATATTTCTTTTATAATAAAATTATTATAAAAATATTATTTATTAATCTTGAAACCCTTACAATACATTGCTGCAATGTGTTGCCATCGTTTCCCGAAAAAAAAAAATGGCCTGAATTTAAATGGCCTTTCACACACCAACATGCATTCAAAAGTTTTATAAGTTTATACACGTTTGTAAGTTTTCTTTTTTTTTTTTAATAAATAAAGGAGAGTTTCCACTGAAGCGGAGACCTGCAAGAATCGACCAATCACAATGGTTGATTGTAAATTAATCTTGCCCTGACTACGTTTGCCCTCAGATTGTAAATGTCTAATTGTAATCTGTGAAAAAGGTAGTGGGTAGTATACGGTATTTGTTAAGTTTATTGTTAAATTATTTCTGTTTATTTTTAACTAGCTTCTGCCCGCGACTTCGTACGCGGATCCTGTTGCTTATGCCAGCGACAACGGGGTCGTCAAAATCGAAGATCTGAAACGTCTGATGTAGAATTCTAAGGCCCAGGGACGGGAAAACAACGGGATGAGCAAGACGATTGGAGTCGTTCCAGATCTTTCATTTTTGTATGTCAACAGGAAATGCCCATCAGACTAAACAACTTTTGCTAAGACGTCATTCCTTAATATGTTATAGTGTCGCTGGGCTTTGTAGTTCCACAACAGGTGTTCCAGATCTTCAAATTTTTTCTCACAGCAGAAAATGCTCTTCACGTGGAATATTTTTTGCTATGGCACCATTTTTATATCTCTTATATCTGTTCATTTTCCAAAATAAATTATGTATAGCCTAAGGCGATCAGAATTCAAACGTTCGTTGCGCTCTTCTTCTGTCTCTTCATGCCGTACTCCAGCAATTCTTTCTCTCTCACTTTCTAACTGATTATGAATATTTTGTTGTGTGCGTGTTCGGGACAATGTATGATAATCTCGATCAGCAATTAGTCGCGCATCACGTTCATCACTCGTTTCAAAAGACCTGTTAGTAGATGTGCGAATTCGCTGAGAACTCAAGCGTGATTCTGTATCGGTAAACGTCTCCGACTCGCGAGACAATGCGTGACGTTCACGATCAACGGACAGTCGCGCATCATGTTCCGCACTTGTCTCTAGAGACCTAGCAGCAGATGCGTAGATACGCTGAGAACTCAAGCGCAATTCTCTATCAGTGAACGTCTCCGACTCGCGAGACAATGCGTGACGTTCACGATCAGCGGACAGTCGCGCATCATGTTCCGCACTTGTCTCTAGAGACCTAGCAGCAGATGCGTAGATACGCTGAGAACTCAAGCGCAATTCTCTATCCGTAAACGTCTCCGACTCGCGAGACAATGCATGACGTTCACGATCAGCGGACAGTCGCGCATCATATTCTTCACTGGTCTCTAGAGACCTGGATGTAGATGCATAAATACGCTGAGAACGCAAGCGAGCTTCGCGATCCGAAGAGGTTTCTACGGAGCGAGTTGCAGCCTGATGTTCTCGAGCAGCATCAAGTCTATCCTGACGCTCTTCGGTAGATTCTTGGGATCTTATGATCCTCAAACTTTTAGCTCCTTTGGAACGCTGGGAAAGATTTGACCTCTTTCTAGTCATGGTTATAGTGTTATTCTGAAGATACCTGATCAATTAAAATCTAAGTGACTGCTCCCCTGCGTTACCGGGTAGGCTACCGTGTCACGGAGATAAATGGAAAAGGAAATTAAACACTCCAATAACATAAGCCCGAAGGCATATTTACTTGATAAAATAAAATAATAAATGGGAGTTTTAGCCAGTAGAGTCAAATTTTCAATGATTCATAGAATTTCCATCGAAAATCAGTCCTAAACTGTTACCGCTTTCACCGCATGGAGGTACTCCCAGCTTATGTTATTTTATAATTATACAGTGAAATTAGTGATAGCTTTGATTTCCACATCAGGGGTTCCAGATCTACAATCTTTATACGTCAACAGAGAGTGCTCATCAAGCTGAACAACTCTTGCTAAGACGTCATTCCTATATATGTTATAGTGTAGCTGGGCTCTTGGAGTTCCACATCAGCTGTTCCAGATCTTCAAATTTTAAACGACAACAGAAAGTGCTCATCAGGTTGAACAACTCTTGCTAAGACGTCATTCCTATATATGTTATAGTGTAGCTGGGCTGTTGGAGTTCCACATCAGCTGTTCCAGATCTTCAAATTTTATACGCCAACAGAGAGTGCTCATCGGGCTGAACAACTCTTGTTAAGACGTCATTCCTATATATGTTATAGTGTAGCTGGGCTCTTGGAGTTCCACATCAGCTGTTCCAGATCTTCAAATTTTAAACGACAACAGAAAGTGCTCATCAGGCTGAACAACTCTTGCTAAGACGTCATTCCTATATATGTTATAGTATAGCTGGGCTCTTGGAGTTCCACATCAGCTGTTCCAGATCTTCAAATTTTAAACGACAACAGAGAGTGCTCATCAGGTTGAACAACTCTTGCTAAGACGTCATTCCTATATTTGTTATAGTGTAGCTGGGCTCTTGGAGTTCCACATCAGCTGTTTCAGATCTTCAAATTTATTCTCTTAGCAGAAAATGCTCATCACGTGAAACTATTTTTGCTATGGTACCATTTTTGTATCTCTTATAGTTTAGCTGGTCTGTTGCGGTCCTGCATCAGGTGTTCAAGTTTCCAAGATAAATTATAGCCTATATGTTGCCCAGACTTAATACCTATACAACAAAAAGAAAATCATTCAAATCCGTCCAGTAGTTCCGAAGATTAGCGTGTACAAACAAACAGACAAACAGACACACAGACAAACAGACAGATTTTTTTTTTTGGTTTCGTGCTCTATTACTGTTTCTAAACCCCCCTCAATTTTTTTTTTTTTAATATATTCAATGTACAGACACAGTTTTTTTACTGTTTTATTATATGTATAGATATACTTTTTTACTTTCCCATAAAAAAATAAATTAAATGAAATCCTCATCGCGTCTCGTCTCGTCTATGATTGGACGATTCCTGAACTTCTGCGCTTCACTAGAAACGCATCCTAATGCCTTCTCGTGTAGGTATCTACCTACTACGAACCTCTATATACCATTACCTACTCCATACCATATATCATATTGTCCTTTCTTTGGTATTGTTCGTCGAGTCTGAGCTCCTCAAGTTCTGAATTGAGTTACACGATCACTGACAAATGCGTGAGTGCAGGTCCACTCAAATCTGTGTGGTTCTTTCCTCAAAATACCATTTCAGACAATAATCTATATAGTCCTCATATGGCCTGACCAAGATTATGTCTGGGCTTTAAAAGAGACACCTCTGAGTTTGTTTCGGTTTTCTCAGAGGAGTCTGTTTAGAAAAACCGAAGTGATCTAACTTTAAAACAATTGAATTTAGACGTGTAAAAGTGGTTTTTGGACCAATTTACGGAAATAAATATCATTTAGGTACCTATCTTAAATCCCTTAGTACCTACGGAAACATCTCAAAGAACGGAAAAGCCGAAGTAATTACAGGGGTCGTAAACAAAAACAATTGAGTCTTTACGACATTCGGGAATGCGATCTGACGCGTTATTCCCGGAGAGCCGTAAACATTCGGTTTATGTACCTAATTACATGGTTTTATTACTTGGTAGGCTGGTGGGGTCGCGGACGCGGGTTCTGGGGTGGACTTTGGGATTCTGCCGCTAGATCAAGGCTTTCAGTAAAAAGTACCTATAGGTACACAATAATTTATGGTTGAACAAGATTTGGCTGTTGCTCGCTGAACTCATATTTCGAGTTTAGAAAAATAACTAATCCACACTGAACGAACGAAACTTCTTTCGTTTTTTCCCGATCGTTAATAGTGTTGACGAAAAGGTGTTATTGATCAAGAATATTCGTAGCTTAATTTTAGGGATTTCGGGATTATTCCACTTTGCCCCACTAACCTATTCACCAGTGGGACAAAGTGAAATGTTCACAATTTTATCTTGCCCTGTGTCCTACTAATTGATTCGTGTGTGGCACTAGGGCTGGCTCTGTTGAATTTAATAAACAACAGTTGTCCCTTAAAAAAAATATCAAATAGAAACTATTCACACGAGACAACTAAGGCAGTTTTGGATAGTAGGTACTAACCTATCTGCTCCAAAACGTCCTAACCTATCTGCTCGATTTCAAAACTTCAGTTCTGCTGCTATATTCTCTAAAAATCTCAATGAGATGAGATGGGAGAGTTTAAAGTGAGCTGTCAAGAGTGTCATTAGCATCTAGCATTAGGTAGAATGACAGCTCGACTTCACATCACAGTTTTCACGGTGAGATTTTTAGGGTTCCTGGCGATGGCCGTTTTGCGTGGATGTGACGCATATTTTCCCCCAATTTGTTATTTACGTGTTTTTTACTATCTTTCTTTGCGTCATGTTTACCGCAAAAAAAACGTATTTTCTTTTTTTTTCTTTCTTTCCCTAGTAAACAAGCAACCCTTATAGTTTCGCCATGTCCGTCTGTCTGTCCGCGGCTTAGCTCAGAGACGCTTAGTACTAGAAAACTGTAATTTGGGATGGGTATACATACTAATCACGTCATCATTTTTATTAAGGTACCTTACACGTAAAGTGGGGATGATTTTTTTTCCTCATCTATCCCTATCTAGTGTGGGCTGTCGTTGAAAAGGTCGTTCAAAAATATTCGGAGTTTGTGAAAACCATTTCTGGATTCAGGGATCCGTTTTTTAAATATTAAGCTTTAAAGTGAAAATTTTTATTAGGCTGACCCCACATTAGGCGTGCGCGATCCTCGGGCGTGTGATTAGCGCAGGGGCCGGGCGCGCGCCGCGAGAGCGCTGCGTGAGCGTCGCGTTTTGCTGCCCTGCGGCGTGTATGGAGAGTGCCCGCGTCGCTCACACGCCCGAGAAACGCGCACGCCTAATGTGGCGGAGGACTTAGTCAAGTGTCCCCATCCTGCCAACTAAATGGTTGGTTTTTGACATGTGAACAAATTTACGGCAGTAGTATATATAACAAAATTAAAAGGAAAACTATCACAGCTAAGTATACCAACTTTATAAATTAACGAGTAATAATCGACCAACTTACATTTGCAGTTGCAAAAACATGTTCTCCCATAGGTATATTCCGTATGGAAGAACATGTTTTTCAACTACAAAGTTAATTTTGTTCCTGGGATAAATTCACTCCAACTATGGAACCCTTCATTGTGCGAGCTCGGAAACGCACTTGCCGGTTTTTTTACAGAATAGCACTGCTGATCAAAGCAACAAAAGAATCGCATCAAAATAATCTATTAGCATCGATTTGCGATAGCGCATAGAGATGAGAAACAAACGATAACAGCTATGCTATTGGGATGCGTGGCGGCGCCTGAAATGCCCTTTATCATAGAGATGGGTAGGTACGGAAATTATTTTTCTCCAAGAATGTGCTACTTTTAGGAATTTTCTTTGTTTTTATTTTGTAAGGTGCCGACTGTCTGAGTTGCTTTAATAATCCCTCTAGGTAGCTATTGTCTACTTTTAGCGTGAGAAATCACGAGACATATTCGAAAGGTCACTGGTCTGCAAGCACTTGTACCTACTAGCTCCATAGCATACAATGGATTAAAAACAGTGGCACTCCGGTAGTGCCGACAGAAGTGAAAACTAAAAAATATACTTCCCAAACCTTTAAGTAAAAATACTTGCATAGAACATTGATCTGTAACGTAATATAAATAAAGAGCACAATCGCCTTTATAAAAATGAGGTGTCGGTAACGGTGTCGCGAGTTCAATTGATTTTTCCCCATCTCAAAAATACCCAACGCGCCTAAAGAAGTTTTCAGTTCAAGAAAAAAAATCCTTGTGACAAATAATTAGATCAAAATCAACTTTTTATTTTTTAACTGTGTGAGAAGGGGGTGCGTCATAAGCTTCTTGAAAGCAGGTCATGTGTAAATCTGAGTAGATAAGTAAGTTTAGTATAATTTCCAAAAATGTAATCATAATCATTTGTTTACATAAGTAGGTACAATAAAATAGATGTTATAAAAAAATAACAAGCGCGCCTGAAGGCGCATGAATATTCATGGATGTCATCGATACTAAAAATGTATAGCAAATTTATTACAGAAATCAAAGGATATTAATTGATTTTTTTAAAAATAAGAAAAATAACGATGTCAAAAAGAAGAAAAATAAAAAAATAAGTTTACTACGTCAATATTCAAATTAAGTTTAAAACATACCAGGTCAATGAGTACCAACTTAGGTCAAAAAACAGTCATTGCATTTTATCTGTCAAACATTCCGAAATGCTGTAATATGCTTTATTCCACAGTAAAGATTTAAGCCTTTTCTTAAATAAGTTTATGTTTAATTCTTTAATTGAACTAGGTATGTGGTTGAATATGATTGGTGCCATACAAAAAACACTTTTTTACATTAATGCTGTATGAGACCTTTTTATGCACAAGTTATTGTTCTCTGGTCGAGTTCGTTTGTGATAAAATTATATTCTAGTACCTAAACAGGTCTGGATTTGTCATAACAAATACAGCTACCTCAAAAATATATAAGCAAGGAAATGTCAATAATTGGTATTTGATAAACAATGGCTTACAAGAATCTAAACTGTGGAGTCTGAACATTAACCTAATGCACCTTTTTTGTGCTTTTTAAAGTTAGTTAGTTAATTACATTAGACAACCATTTATAAGTATAAATATTATGCTTATTCTATTTGTAATATTTATGTACGCTTGTCTCAAAGTCAAAGTCAAATAATTTATTTCTATTAGGCACATAAAAGGCACTTTTGAACGTCAAAACTTACAAAAAATAGAATTGATTCTAGTCGCCCCTTAGTTTTCGTATGGAGAAGAATAGGCAAGAAACTCCACCGTTACTCTTTTTAAAATGTTTTACAATATTTTGTATACATTAGTTATATAATTATATGTGAAAACGATGCACCTGGAATAAGATACCTAACTATACTACAATAGGTAAAAAAAAATAAAAAATGAAGCAATGACAGATAAACTAATTATGTGATTGTATGCGCTGCTGAATGGGTCAGCGCTTGGTGTGGCTTTAGAAATAGCTATACGAGCGGAACAGGTTACTAAATATTTCCACTTCTATTGTATTTTATAATGAATTTCCGCAAGCTCACGCCTGAATTAATTAACTAAATTGAATGATAAGTCACGGATAGCCAAAGATGATGGTTTATTGAATATATTTAACTACCTCGTAACTAATCCTATATAAATGTTGTGTGAATGAGTAGGCCTACATACAGCTTACTATGAACGCTGATTGTGTACCTATACTGTCGCGTTGCCCTATAATTTGTGCAACGTGACGGAAAAGTGCTGATGTATGCAATGCGCGCGTGTCATGTACGATACATGACTCGTACAGTGATGGATACATGGTGTTCACACATTTACAAGTCTAATGTAAACCTACCCAAGTTTAATAAAAAATAATAATTTAAGTAGGTAATTTTACTTAAATGAATAAAAAAGAAACAATAACGTCGTTCCTGCGTCTTCAACTTTTAATATTTAAACAGCAAGTGGGCGAAAGGTATGATTATAAAAAAAGTTATTACGTCAAAGAAAATGTAAGTATTTGAGTATGAATTAGAAAAGCTTTAAAACGAATTCATGGAAATAGGTTATAGCAGTGGTGGCCCAGTGGTAACTTACGAGAGTTGGACCCAGGCATTTTAATTTGCGTATTTTTTTTATCATCACTGCTCCGTCAGAAAATCAGTATGTCCTAGAACCAAGACTTCGAAGATATGACGTGCCATACACCAACCCACTCTGGGCCCGCGTGTTGGTTTACGGCCCGTTCCCTCTAACAGAGAGGATGCGTGTGTCCCAGCAGTGGAAATGTTAGAATCTGATATAATAATAAAAACACTTTGTTCATGTGTAATATGAGTGTCATTGTCTGTATTATTTCTACACTTTTTATTAATATAAAAAGTGTAGAAATAGTACTGTTACGAGTTACTGTAATCAGTAACTCAAAGGGTTTTGTCCATTTTAGAAATAACTTGTGACCAAGCTGTTAACCACCATACATTGTACGAAAAGGCTATGAAAATTGGCAAATTCGTTTGCTGCGTTCTCGTTGCGGATTCGTTCGTCAATAGATAGTAAAATTCCAGTGTATGTATCTACATACACTGGAATTTCCTTTTCTATGTAAAAGCAGATTGGTATCTACCAATCTGCTTTTACATAGAAAAGGTTACTGGTAGGAGTAGGTACCTACCTACACCTGCCGATATATTCCTTAAAAGCCTGTGGGAAATAACACAGATTAGTATAATTAGTATTCATTTAATGTATGCACATACCTAAATGTTATCAAAATACATAAAGAATCACATTTCAAAACATATTCAGCACATTTAATCATTTTCCTTTAATTTACATACTTAGCTGCCACAATCAAACTAATTTAGGGATTACAAAAAAGTTAGGACTTGCACACGTTGATACTTGTTACCTTTTTCAAAGACTAGATTAATTAATACTTGTAGACAGTTGTGGAATCGTTAAGAACTGCACGCAGACTGCTGGGGCTCGATTAACTCGTGAAGTGGAACGGGTTTTACTAAACGCTTGTTTGCTGATCGGCCCGCCTTGTCAGGTGTCGGACGTCACGCCATGAATCACCTTTTCCAATTAAGTAAAACGCGGCAATAACAAACCTCACCGTGAAAACTTGATGAAGTGAGCTGTCCTTCCGCCCGATTCTAGGAGCTTAGGGAGTGAGACTATTGACAGCTCACTTCACTGCTGACACGGCTGTTTCGTATAAGACCCCAAAATATTGGTCGCTCTATAGCTTATTCATACTTACAAGTTCCTTCACAAAAGAGACGGTTCTCAAACTCTGAATATTAATATTAATAAGTTGCGGCCATTTTCCCTCTCGGTAGGTACTGTTTTCTTTATAATTCTTTGAGAAAATGCGCAATGGAGGAGGGAGGGCAGTTCTTATTGTTAAAATGTTATTTTCAGTGTTATGGCGATGTTCCGTCTATAAAGTTAGTTATATCATACATGTGATGGGGAGGGATGAAACGCATGTGACGAAAAGATAGATGCTTATAAACGTTGATGGATAGATTGTGTGAGGAATAATATGAAAGAAAAGTGTTTAACCACCTCTATAGTCTAGTGATAAGGCCACCTTTCTTAGGTCCCGGGTTTGATTCCCAATGCGGGCAAAAAATTCTGCTAAAAAAAGGGAGTTAAAAAAGGGAGTGAATGATACCGGGACTGCGTGACGGTTGACAGGGGAGAAAGGAAGAAAAAGTGTTGCAACTACCACAAGTTACATGGGACAAGGGCAGGAAGATTATGATGATAATGAGAACTAAATTTAATAAAACTTTCCTTGCAGCCCGGAGTATAGATTTGTACCCCATTGATAGTAGGAAAAAGGGTCGACCACCCACTGCTACATGGGTAGAACCTTAGATACAATGAGTGAAAGTGTGCACCTATACCACCACACCTCACACCTCTGAATACCCTTCGTGTAACATAAGCGTGATGTTTGTTTTTGAACTGACATGAATAAATTATGGTGAATATAATATATGACATATCTACCTAGGTACAGTGCGTAGGTATCTTTTTGAATCCATTATTCATCAGTGAAAACTATCCCCTACATCCGAAAGCAATAAAAATCCACCAACCATTCGGCACCTGTTCCACCGCCGGCGATTAACAAGAAGCGACTAGAGCTAGCAACTAAACACGAGTTGGAAACCAGCGAGCAGTGAGACGCGACGGCGACGATCGAATACTTGGGTGTGCGTACGCGCAATACGTGCCAGTAAAGATGAGACTTGAGACACCACGTCGTTTGACTTGCGCAGTAGACGATTCATAGATTTCTTTAGCGGTATGAAGTTTGAGCCGAGGCGTTACCGGGCCGGCGGAAAGAACGCGGGAGGCGCATTCAAGGCTCATCTTTCATGGTGCGTATTGTACCAAGTGTGAGTCTCAGCGAGTGTTCTGCTCGTCAAGCGAGCGTCGCTGAGCAAGTACTCTCTTTTGATAGCTCTTGTTGCTGTGAAGCCGCGGAGCTGAAGGCGGTGGCAGCGGCGCGAGAGGGGTGCGTTCAAATGCATAGATTTAAATGTAACTGGCCTCGAAGGCAGCGTCGCGGGGAGCGAGCGGTTCCATATAAAACTATGCGTTGCCGCGCCGCCGCCGCTGCCGCCCCGCTGCCCGCTGACTTCGAGCCCGAGGCCTAACAAACGAGTACTTGTCACCGGCGTGAACAGTCAGTCATGAACTATCAAATAATGTATCTTTTATTTACGCGGGACCTGCAATATTTTGTAGGTTTCTTGAACGAGAAATCATTAATAGCTAGTCGCTTCCTCGTCAGTGGTGGGACAGGTGCCTTAGGTAGGTACCGACTGGCGTGGCAACATAAAATGTCACAAAACTATTTATATTGCCACGCGGACGTAGAGATTGGCTTAGCCACAGCAACGAGACTCGAATCGTAAGACAAAGGACAATCGCGTTAAAGTTTTACTTCAGTTTTTACAACTGAAATACGTATTTCGACGGCTCCTAAGTATACTGAGTCAACTATACTTCTAATAACTTTACAGGAAGGCGATAAGAAGATCAAATGGTTATATTTAAATTGTTATTACAACCAAGAAAAAATAACTAATTATAGTGAATTAAATATAATAAAGCCTTTCATCTGTACACAATAAATTTAATATTATTTTATTAATTTATGAGATAATGTAGATCAAAGTAGAGATTAGTATCGAAGATATACTAGTATACGGCGATTATTTGTTTCTTGAAAATGGATCAAGTACCACTTACATTTTTATACGTCGCATTATTAAATCTATGTTAGGGGGAATAATTACTTTACAAGTGTGGCAAATAATATTTTATTTAGTTATTAGATTTTTTATATATTATATTGTGTGTCATGGATTTATATTTTCTTAAAATATAATAAGTGGACTCACTATACATGGACATAATTTTAAAAGTGAACCATCCTTTAATTGAGGCCTGACTCAATTACAAAATAGTTAAAACAATAAAAAACACCCTTAATGTTTAATATTTTAATCAAAGAGAGAACTAAATTGGTATTGGTAACATTAGCACAACTTTAGGATATCTATAAAATTAACAAAAAAAATAATAATAACAAAAATCAACAATACTAGGTACCAATAGAAACAAAAACTTAAGTTGGTCTAGTCTTAAGTAATAAAAATACAACTTGCACGTTTCTGTAAAAAAGGAGAATTATTTGTGAATTGTTTGAAATCACTATAATTTAGGAACAAAACAAACAAAAGAAATCTTTCTTATTTTTTTTTAAAGAAAATCACAATTCTTATTATTATCCTGATACTGAGTATCAAATAAAATCAGTCTCAAAAAATGTACTTATGAGCTAAGTACTTAATAATTATCTACGAAAAAAAAAAACAATCTAAACAAAGAAAAAAGACAAATTATTAATTATTCTGAATCGCTTTCATTTCTATTGCTGTCAGTCTTAATCAAACTAGAAAAAAACAAGTGATATTCCTTAGGTATCACTAATTTGTTGCACATGTCCATTAAATCTTTGTGTTTATTTTTATCTATTGGGATTGGCCTGTTGTAAGCTGGGCTAAGATCACGAAAATCTATATTAGGGACAGTTTGATTACGTGTTGCTTTAGGTTTATTAGCACAGTCAATACAGTTATAAGAATCTTCCATGTAACTAGTTTTGAAACATAATTTGTAAGGATTTTCTGGCACAATTATTATTTCAGTGACTTTATTCCATTGCATCTTAGATCCATCACAGCCAAAATTATAGCCAAGATATTGTGATGGACTTCAAAACAATGCTTACAAAGGTTAACAACTCCAGTTGTTAACCTTTGTAAGCATTGTTTTGAAGTCCATCACAATATCTTGAGACACTTCGGTGACCTTATAAGGTTTATCGTCGGTTTTAGCAAATTGAAACGCCATGTACCATTGAGCAGGCGTATATAGTATTTTGTCTTTCGTCTGTCTTTCTATAAGCGCATGCATACTATCTCCCTCGTTTTGGGTGTGACCAACAATCAGAAAACGATGACTAATTTTTATTTTGTATTTATAACTTGCCATCATATACATTAAAAAAACGATTCTGTTCCGATTCTGACCACTGCAGTTATCAGACCAGAATCGGTAATCTTTTATACCTGCCATAACTGTTTGTTCAATAAATTTAAAAACACAGCTAGCAATTTCATTTGCTCCTCTTTTAGCAGTTTGTTGGTACCAGGCAAAGCAATAACCTTGACGATGTCCTAGATCAAATACAGTAAAATTATAAACGGTGAGTTTTCGTTTATAATAAAATGTGCTTACGTTCCCATGGGGTACATTCAAGCACTTTTGGAGATCGTAAGCGGCTGTCAGTATTTCTGGATTCTGTTGCGCTAATTCATTGTCTTCTGCTTTCAGCTGTCTTGCTAAATCTTTTTGTTTTAAGTGCTCTGCCTGTTTTTCTGCTTCTTGTTCCGTGTGTTGTTTATTATTTTCAAATATGTGACATTCTTCACATACATCTTTTTTCGGTTTATGGAAACTAATGTTTATATTGTTGTTGATAATGTCACGATATTGCCGCACATTCGTTATT
This sequence comes from Omphaloscelis lunosa, assembly GCA_916610215.1. Classification (NCBI taxonomy): domain Eukaryota; kingdom Metazoa; phylum Arthropoda; class Insecta; order Lepidoptera; family Noctuidae; genus Omphaloscelis; species Omphaloscelis lunosa. The sequence goes on along the minus strand of OU744266.1, from coordinate 1,532,255 downwards.
TTATTTGTGTATTTACTGGAATCAAACCATTCTTCATACAGTCTAAACATTTTAGGAAACGATAGAGACCCGTCAAGATACTTCTTGTTGGAATCTTTACGAATATAATGTGATTCCACAGGCGAAAAACTTGCAACATGATCAAGCACACTTCGTTTCATTTCATCAGTTATTTTTTTCTGATGGTGAACATGCTTTCCTCACTGATCAGACTGTACAGCTCCTTGTCCTTTCTCTAGTTTTTCTAAAGCTGAAACGCAACTCGCTGAATTGAAACTTATAGATAAGGTATTTAAAAACATGGTTTTACATACAGGTATCTTCCTTATAACAACGTTATCTGTTTCGTAAATAGGTAAAGTATAAGAAATAGTACTCAGTCTTTTAGTATTCTCCTTGTCTGTTGTTATCCTCTTCTTTATTTCTTTGGTAGCATACTTCGTCAAAAAGTCCCACTGCCTGGAATGATCTCCAATGTCCCAAAACGTTTTAAATATCTTTGATCTAGTCTCTCCGGATATTTTTTCATAACATTTCTTTTTACACGTTGTAGGACATGAAGGTTTCAGTAGTTTTTTATTATGCACTTTTCCATTTCTACTAATATATTGTAAACCTCTGTTGACATTTCGTTTCCTTACCTCATCCTTCCAGTCCTTCAGACAACGTTCTCTTTTTCTACCTTTGCTTTTTTTAGTTCTAAAAATTCGCTTACGTCTCTGAAAAGTTGGAGTAGTTACTGGAGAGTCTGTATCGTTAACGTCAGTTGCGGGCGTAGCGACAGGATTATCAAGACAAACACAAATTGGTGAAGGATAAAAATCAATATAAGGTGATGGCATTGGAGTATCCTCGTCTGATTTTTCATGATAGTTACTAGTGCTGAGATTTTCTTTGATATTCGATTCAAGAGGCTCTGAGTTTTTATAAAAAATATGTGGATTAGGAGTGTTTGGTTGAGAATCTTCAATTACTGATGACGGTGAAGAGTTAGTAGGTAGCAAGGTCTCAGTTTTATTACAAGGTTCTTCAGTGAAGTGTTTATTGTCAGGAGTCGGGGAAAATTCAGGAATATCATTCGGAAAAATAGAAGAGTTTGATGGCAGATTTTGTAATAAGATATCGGTATCTTCCAAATCAATATCATCTAATATTGATAATTCTTCTTGGGTAAAATTCGCATTTGAAGGCAGTGTAGAATCTGTAAGAAAATCACACATAATTACACATTGTAATAACTACAACTCATAAAATCTAAAACTAAAACCATGTAGTTCTCGTTCCTATTAACTATCTATCTCAATCCAAGACCAACAATATTTTATGTATTTCGTCAAGGTCCCGTCTATCTCTGTACCAAATCTCATCAAAATCAGTTTAGCAGTTTAGGCGTGAAAACGCAACAAACAGACAGCCAGTTAGATAGACAGAGTTACTTTTGCCATAATCATGGTTAAAAGTTAGGATTCTTAATATTATTAATTAAAAATATGAATTGATTAACGTAACAACAATGTTTTATCCGATTTTGAATCGTACAATTTGTTTAAATAAATCAGCAGAATGAGTCAAGTTAATGCTTTGTAAAAATTGTTCAACGTATACTGAGCTATCTACAGTTCAACCAGTATACGCGGTTTACTTTCAAAATGAAATAATAATCAAATTAATTATGTACTTAACTATTTTTCTACACTAATAAACAATAATTTAACTCCACTTACCTCTTTCCGCTTCATTTTGAACATTATCACAAGCTTCAGAAGTATTTTCTTTATTAACGTCATAATTATCATATTTTTCATTCACTAAATTAATGATTTTTCGAGACCTAGTACTCATCACCACTTACTATACAATTATGACTCTAAATTTAAATAAAAATAACATAAGAAAAGCAACTATTTCTTGATAACAAAAAGCAGACAATAACGTCCGCACACCCCGCTGTTCCGCCGTATACTGAGCCAGTTTGAACTTGCACCGAAATAAGCGCAATCGCGTCCCGCGTATATTGGTAGCAAACACTTGACTCAGTTTACTGTGTGCAAAATAAATAAATTACTATACTTGATCGAGTATACGCTATTTTTTTTGGTTATTTATAAAGTTTTTTTTTTTTTTTCTTTTACAGGTTAATAGAAAATGATCTAATTATTGTTAATACACAAAAAAGTGCAATTCTTAAATTTTGTTAGTTGACTCAGTATACTTAGGAGCCGTCGATTTGTGGAAAGAAAAATGAAAGTTCTGAAGTTTTATAGTTTTTTTTATAGCCTTTTGATACGTTGCTCACGGGTCGTCAGAAACCCAAACAGTCTGACAACCATTCTTCCCAAGAGGTGTCGTCTTTTCCAGTAACTGGGTTGCAGAGGTCAGATAGGCAGTCACTACATGTAAGAAGAAACTGCTCTAAGCTGCAGCCTGTTAGACTGAAACCCGACCCCAATATAGTTAGGAAAAGGATAGGCAGATTGATTGATTCATCCAGAAACTAAGATGTCTATTAAAAGATCCTTAGACCGACTTCCAGATTGTTTTTATGTTGAATGAGTTGTTCAAATGCAATTGCATTCGTCTTGGGTTCGATATGCATTTCGGACAGGGTGTTATTTATTTATCCTAGCACAGGAATGTCCTAAAACTATGTTATCAACGGAGATAAAAATTACTTCATCTGCTGTTTTCCTTCCATCAATCCTGTGCGCGATGGACATCGCACGGGCGGTTATAATTTTGTTTTTCTATAAGGAATAAGCAAGCTAAAGTGGTATAGGTAATTGAAGTTCGATAAATGCTGAAACAATTTCTGAATCCAGTTAGTATTATTCTTTGTTTGAAGATTGCAATAGTCAATAAATTAAAGATTGGACATAAAGATTGCAGAAGTGCAGTTACAGTGTTTTGGAATAAAATAAATACGATTTTATGTTACAACGCTTATATTATGGAGCACATTTGGATTGACACAAAGAATGACAACAACAATATTTTTTTTTAAATTCAAAATAAGTACCTAGGTACCTGAAATTAATTTAACAAGTGGCCAGGGTGTTTCTATTAAAAAAAAAGGTAAACCAAATAGTTTCAACACCTCCCCGTAATGGAAACATCCTGTACATACAGATATACAAAAAATATATACACCCTAATAAATTAATAACAAACACTATAAACAATAATCACGAACACTTAACAAAACAATGAATACAAAAAACAAAAGCAAGCTAGCTTATGGCCTCGGTTATACCTAAACCTTTAAGACACATGAAATGTCGAAGTTTTGTTAAAGGTTTAGTAAGGACATCGGCTGGCATATTACGTGTGTTAATGTAATTTAAGACAAGGTTTTGTTGATTAAGTGAATCGCGAATAAAATGGTGCCTTATATCGATGTGTTTGGTGCGTGCGTGAAAGGTGTCGTTATGAGATAATTTTAATGAACTTTGATTATCTGTATAAATTTTGATTGGGCGATCCAAAGAAAATATTTCTTTAAAAAACGCCTTGAGGTATATGGCTTCTTTGCACGCTTCACTAAGAGCCATATACTCAGCTTCTGTAGTTGAGAGTGCGACTGTTTTTTGTTTGCGTGACTCCCAACTAATTGGTGCTCCACTCATAATGAAAAAGAAACCTGTGAATGAACGACGATCGATGATATTACTTCCATGGTCTGCATCTACATAACCGATGGGATAGTCTGGCATGACTTTATGATAGTGAAGTTTCAGGTCCTTGGTACCCTTAAGATACCTCAGTACCCGCTTGGCAGCTCTCCAGTGCACCTCCCCGTAATGTGTGTTGAATTGACTTAAAAATGACACTGCATGTGAGATGTCGGGTCTAGTGCCAATGGAAACATACATTAGTGATCCAATGAGCTGCTGGTAAGGTAAATCTGGCTGATCGTCATTAATGTCTCTGTAAGTGAGTTTTTGACCAGGTTCCATGGGTGTGGAAACTGATATGGCATCACTCATTCCAAATTTAGAAATAAGCTTATCTATGTATTTGGTTTGGTCAAGAGTAATGCCGTTTTTGGTATACAAAACTCTCATACCAAGACAGTCTTTTAAGGAACCTAAGTCTTTGACACAGAATTCTTTGCTAATAGCGCTTTTAAACTTTTGTTTCATTTCCTTATCATTAGAAAATATGAAAAAATCGTCCACAAATATGGCGACGATAAGAAGCTTATTTTGGTTTTTATGATAATATACACAATTATCATTTTGTGATTTCATTAAACCAAACTTTGCCATTGCTTCGCAAACTTTTTTATGCCACTGTCTAGGGGATTGTTTTAATCCATACAAAGCTCTCTTTAAAAGACATACTTTGTTTTTGCTGTCCTCTTTTATAAATCCTTCTGGCTGAGTCATATAAATTTCTTCGTCTAAGGTCCCATAAAGGAAGGCAGTTTCAACATCTAAGTGATCGACTTCTAAGTTATGCTGAACAGCGTAAGCTATTAGCAATCTGACAGTTGATAGTCTAGTTACAGGTGAGAAAGTTTCATGATAGTCCACCCCGTAAATCTGGGTGAACCCTTTGGCTACCAATCTGGCTTTATATTTTATTATATTTCCCGATGTATCCCTTTTTATTTTATATACCCATTTACATTTCACAATTTTACGGTCACTTGGTCTGTCCACCAAAATCCAGGTACCGTGCTTAATTAGTGAATCGTATTCGACTTCCATTGACTTAAGCCAGTTGTCTTTATGAACATCTTCCATGGCTTCTTTAAACGTTTCAGGTTCAAAGTTCGTAGAAGTCAAGTTTGCTAGGGTGTCATTGTCGGGATATCTTATTGGTGGACGTCGGTCTCTAAGGGAATATCTCCTTTCGCTTTCAACATTAACATGGGGATGTTTCACAATAGTCTCACTTTCGGAGTCAAAAAACACTTCAGGTGTTTCTATTTCTGAGATTTCTTGTATTTCCGTATTTGGAACTTCAGTTGTTTCAGTTTGTGAAACTTTAGGTATTTCCATGTCTAAACCTGTTTCAGTATCTTGTACTTGAATTATGTCACTTGTCTGTGACTGAGACACATCTTGAGTGTCGCTAGTAGAAGGCTTATCCTCAATGAAGACAACATCTCTCGCGGTCAAAACCACTCGAGGATTTTGGGGATCAATTAAACGAAAGCCTTTACTTTGACTGGAATACCCAACAAATATGTACTTTCGAGTTTTTGACTCTAGTTTTGTACGTTTTTTTACGGGTATAAGTGCATGTGCTTCACAGCCAAAGACACGTAAATGTGAAAGATTAATTTTCTTTCCAGTCCAAATCTCTTCTGGAATTTTATTATTTAACGCTTGAGTAGGTGAATGATTTTTGAGATAAATTGCAGTATTTACTGCTTCTGCCCAGTATGCTTTTGATAAGTTAGCATCTTGAAGCATGGACCTAGCTTTTTCAATAATAGTTCTATTGACTCGCTCAGAAATACCGTTTTGTTGTGGATTATAGGGAACAGAAGTTTGATGCAAAATTCCGTTCTCTTTCAAAAAGGTAGTCATATTGCGATTAATATATTCAGAGCCGCAATCGGACCTAAACTTTTTTATTTTGTGACCCGTTTGATTTTCTACCATACTTTTGAATTCTACAAACTTAGAGAACACTTCACTTTTGTGTTTTAGAAAATATCCAAAAGTTTTGCGAGAAAAATCGTCAGTGAATGTGAGTACATAGAGAGCTTTGCCCCAAGATTGAGTACTCATGGGTCCACAAACATCAGAATGCACTATTTCTAGAACATTTTTTGACCTGCTTGAAGAATTATTGAACGGTTTCTTTGCTAGTTTGCCTTGTAGACAAGGCACACAGATTTTGTTCAGTGTGTCATTATAGTTAATGCCCACAAACTTATTTTTTAAAATACTCATAGCTTTAGTATTAAGGTGACCAAGGCGTCTATGCCATAATAATGCAGACTCTGTGGAAGTAGTTAAAAGAGCTTGCGAATCAGGAACATTAAGTTTATACATGCCATTGAAGTTTGAGGCGGTTGCAATAATAGAACCTGAGACTTTACATCCTTCTTTTTGAAGAATAGTGGCACCTTTTAGGGAAAATAAAACAATAAAGCCTTTTTTAACTAAGTTACTAACTGATAATAAGTTTGCAGCTAGTTGGGGAACATAAAGAACATCTTTAATTGTATTAATATTATTAATGACGACTGTACCTTCACCTTCACATAGAATTTGGTCATTGTTGGCCACAGTGACAGGCTTAATTACAGGGGTTATTTCACGAAAGTATTCCTTTCTGTTACACATATGAGAAGTAGCACCGGAGTCTATGTACCAAGAATCTGAGGAAGAGGAATGAGACACATTAAAACAAGATGAAAGTGTAATGTGTGAAGTGTAATTAGTAGTATTAATACTAGGAGTTTCTTGCTTCTTCTTTAAGATTTTACATTCATTTTTATAGTGTCCAAATCTCTTGCAGTATGTACATTTCTTCGAATGAAAATACTTTTTCTTAGTCACGGTGCATTGTAATGCTGCATCAGGTACAGTAAGACTTGTAGTCGGTGATGGTCGGCTATCTTCCTTAAGAAGTGCTGAGACTACAGCTTCAGATGTTATCTTCGTGTTAGAGTGCTCCAGGGTCATAACAAGTGGTTTGTAGCTTTCAGGAAGATTTGCTAGTAGAATGATGGCTAAAAACTCATCTTCTATGGCAGCGTTCATGCCGCGCAGTTCCTGCTGAGTAGTCAACATTAAGTTCACGTACTTTTCCATATTTCCTTCATATTTCACAGCTAGTAGCTTTTTCATTAGAGATAGTCTTCTGACAAGACCACAATCTGCATAGGCCTTTTTTAAATTGTTCCAAGTATCGCATGCCGTCTGTACATTTTGAATCACAGGATAAACATTTTCGTGGCATGCTAAACATATTTTAGACCTCGCTCTGGCATCTTTTCTAGCATTTGCTGCTGTTGTAAGATCTGCCGGTTTTGACACTATGTCCCAAAGATCCTGATCTACTAGGTAGCATTCCATTGCGAACGACCAGGTGTGAAAATTTTCTTTTCCACGTAGTTTTGAGAATGTCATTGTGGATTGTATTGGGCTTACCAGGGAAGAATCGCCACTTGCCATTTTTGAATAGGAATATATGTAGAGCGTCCACTTTTTTAAAATCGATTAATTGCCCATAACCTTTTGGAATAAAATACGATTTTATGTTACAACGCTTATATTATGGAGCACATTTGGATTGACACAAAGAATGACAACAACAATATTTTTTTTTAAATTCAAAATAAGTACCTAGGTACCTGAAATTAATTTAACAAGTGGCCAGGGTGTTTCTATTAAAAAAAAAGGTAAACCAAATAGTTTCAACACAGTGTCGTTTAGGGAGCCAATTTGTGTGACCATTACAGTAAAAATATGATTGGGTTCAATGGACATTTTGCACGCGTAAACTAGACGATTTTACAGATTGGTCGGGATATCCTAGTTTAGTCACTGTAACCAACTGTAAGAAAATAGCAAAAGTTAAACACAAGCTAATAATTATAATAAAAAGGTTGCATCAGTAGGAACCCAAAAAGTTTTTAAGAGTTCATTAATTTAAAAAAAAGAGGAAGATAAATAAGTTTTTAGAGCATCACATCGGATTAAGTAAAAAAAAACCCTTAAATAAATAGGCACAGGTAGGTAGGTAGATCTCAAATACCATCGTAGTACCTTCCCGAGCCACCTTTACAAGATTCTTTCCTTAAGGCTCCTTGCACGAAAAAAGCCCTTTTTCGTCAATAAAGAAATGAAGACCATGTAGTATAACCATAAAATAAAATTTTGATCTTATTTCAAGCATAGCTAAAGACTAATGTGTGATTTTTAAATTTCTTGATATGGTTTGCTGAATAATAGAAAAAAATACATTACTGACATGGTTTAAAAAAAATGGTTTTTACAACATTTTTTTTCTGCTATATTTTGTATGTACAAGTAGACCATATAATGATGTTGATAATATTTTTTTAATTTTCAAAATTAGTTTCTTGTAACGAAACGATCAAACGTCAGTCTCGCATCAATTTATGGGAAACTTGTTGCGAGTTTTAGTGATTTTCCATGAACCCTTAATTTATTTGAAAAATCCCTATCCGCTATATACAAGACAAAAAATTCGACTTTTCAAATCACAAAATAATTTTGTTAAAATTCTGTTTCCCTTTCTCACAACTAATGAATAAAATTGATCAAAATCAGTCGATTTCGTGCACAGAGCCTTAACAAATAAACAGTAAAAGTCTATAAACGGAAGAAGACCGTTAAAGTGATTTACCAGGCAATTGAGTATTCGTCTTTACTCACTTTACTTGTGACGAATAAATCTTGAGTGAAGTAAAAGTCTATTGCTTTACGATCTCTGCTTTTACTGCGACTTCCTTAAGATCTGTAGTATTTTAAGGGAATGACAAATTACTGAATTTACTGAGTTTAATTAGTATTGAGAAATTGAGTCTGCCTCGTAGCTCTATTGCAAAATTCAAAATATTTTATTTCACATAAACCTACAAGGGCACTTATGAAACGGCAGAAGCTAGGTGCACGGTTCTAATTGGTCGTTTCCTATGGAGAAGAGCCGGCAAGAAACACCACGGTTACTCTTTAAAAAAAATGGCTTTTACAATGTTTTCAAATTACAGTGTTAATAGGTATGAGAGGGTCACAAGCACTACTACTGAGCATCAATCCTTGGTTTCGATTCCCAGGTCGGGCAAAGTATTGTTGGGTTTTTCCATCTAGAATTTCTCAGTAGCAGTTCGAAGTCTGGATTTGTGCCCGTTTGATGGAAATAGGGTCGCCTATTACATGGGATTTAAAGATAACTGGCGAAATGTGGGGAAAATTAGGTACACCTCTGCCTAACCCTTTGAGACTTACAGGTGTGATGTTATGTTATAATATTAAAAATCTTTACTTGCCTTCCTAGAGACACAATCAGAAATACTACTAGGTACTATCCTTGATTGTGCCAGTTTATCCAGACTAGGAGGTTGCCATGGTTACTTGCACCACCACCACTACAGGAATCATAACACCACGCACCAAGCAGATAGCTTGCGGTTTTATACATTGTACCCAGAATTTCCTTTGGACATCTTTCACAATTTTCTGACTTAAATAAGCACACAAACACACAACACGATGACACACAACAATCAATCTGCCTGCCTTTTCCATATTTATTGGGGTCGGCTATCAGTCTAACCATGATGTAGCTGAATACCAGTATTTGCCCATGACCCAGTTACTGGGTAACACAACAACAAAAACAAAATACCACAACTAACACAATATGTTCTCAATGTTTCAACTGTTTTGATTATTAAAAATCAATATTCCGATGATATAAATGGCGATGAAGCTAACTGTTCCAAAAATAGATGGCTAAAGAGAGCATGATAAATGTTGTAGGCTTTGACACTTACGTAACTTAAGTAAAATTATTTGAAGAGATTTTATCACATATTTTTTTTACAGCTTTTGTGATAGCTTTTTAGCCGCATGACTGGAGCGACCTACACAGATAGATGAGATGTATGTTTTTTTTTTTTTTCTATAATTTGTAGGTAGTTAAACAAACCTACTACCCACATGAGCGAAAGTGGTTAATGGGTCATTAAATAAACTATTCTTTTAGTAATATAACTATCCATAATTGACTGGTATTAACTTCGTTTAAATACATAATAGGTCCAGATTTCGATTAAAACTAATAAAATACAATCTTTCTTTTTATTTCAGTAATGAACACAAAGTATCGTCTGGCTCTGGTCAGACCTTTTAGAAAAATGCTTGAAAAGTTTATAATTATTATTCAAAAATCTCATTTAATAAAGAAGTAGTAGGTAGGTAGGTATTTGTTTTGGTACACATTTCTTGGTCATCTTTTATTAAAAATTCGCCAAATAAAGCTCTCTTGGTTTGAAACTCCACTTTTGTCCTCCCTCGGTGGGTGGCTGAAAGTGGAGTTTACAATACAAGTGATTATAATTTTCTATGCAAAGCGAGGGACGTGGGTTCGAGTCCAGTGCAAATTAATTCGACTAGCATTGTTTGTTTAGTCCTTTGTCCTTGTAAGGACTGTCCTTTGTCCTTCATTGAGGTCTGGACTCGGCTGAATAATGTTGGCTATTAGTTGATTGCTTTGATGCGTAAACTGAGTTAGATAAATAGGATTATGTGAATTTGTGGGCGTTTTTATTGGAAAGTATTTCAACCACGCTTATTAAACAGTAGAATGGCTGAATAAACACGTCTGTTTTCCTGGCGATAAGCTCGCTTCTATTATAAATCTAATGAAACTGTCTAGTGCTCAATTTTAAAATTAATTTTAACTAAAATTAAAACTTCAATATCAGTAAATTCTAGTTATAACTAGGAAATTCTAGAATAAACAAAGGCATCCAGTAAAAACTAGTTTAAACTAGTGAAAACGCGTTCTAACTAAAAATGGGTTGTTAACTGTAACATAGACACGTACGTGGTACCCAAAGTGCTGCAGCCCGCAGTCCTTACTAAGTTTTCTTTTCCAGTATTCTTTTGCTGAGCGAGTTAGCTTTTAATTTCCTATTTTCTCTTTTCCACTACTGAAGAAGGAGAAAAAGTGAGTTGTTAAGACTCGGTAAGAAGAGGGTTGTGAAAATAGAATAACGTAGCAAGTTTAAATCTGTGTCTGGTTTATAGTGCAAACGTACATGCAAGCAAAAGAACAGCACGATACAAAGGACGTGCACTCAGGGTTCTGAAAGTATAAATGTTATTGAATTGATATGTTGTTGAATTGATCATTTGATTTCATCAAGCAAGCAAATATGTTTAACTTAACACACACTCATTTCTCGAACACATTAACTCTCACTCCTCTAATACACTCACCCACACTCTTTGAACACATTTATTATTACTCCTCGGACACACTCCCCTTCTCATCTCAAATACACATCACACTCCGTCGTTCCTCAAATCCATTTAAAAAAAGATTGTAAAAGAAAACCTTACTTTTTTACACACATTTTTTTTTCTCAATTTCCTGCTGCCCACAGAGGTGCGACCATCATATACTAGAGCCGTATATACAAATAACCCGAAAATTTAATTTGTGTCCGCCATAGATATTTCTCCCATAGTATGATGCCCAATGTACTTTGTATTCATCGTGAAATAACGGAGCAATGTAATCTATTTACTATTTAAATTTAATAAAAAACCCTAAAGTGCAGTTATTTTAACATTATTACACAATAACTATCGTTCTTTTAGCGGTTATTAGTCTAATGCTAAAATTAATGGAGTATACGTACTTAGTTATTAGGGTTCCGTACCAAAATGGTAAAAAGGAACCCTTATGGTGCGACTCAATCTGTCTGTCCGTCTGTCTGTCACAGCTGGATATCTCAAGAACTACTAGTGGTATCAACTTGAAATTTGGAATAGTTTTAGATGATGTTTGCCAACTATTTTGCAGTTAAGAAAGAAATATATTTTTTTTTTTGCAACAGGGACTGAACGGAACGTCTTAAAAATTCGAAGTGGGGCTACTAGGACATGTGGAGTATCATATGAAAGAGCGCTATTTGCACATTCTCAAAGGATTTTTTTCAGGCCGCATAGTTTTCGACTTATGACGAAAAATTTTATAAAAAATGTCGTTCCCCCTTTATCTCCGAAGTTTGAATAGAGAAAAATTCGAAATTAATAAAGAAAGAAAAATATTTTATTTAGGACACGCTCAGGAAATACAAACAGTAATAACAACTAAAAAGAAGAATCTAAAACCAAAAAAAACATATCTTATTCTCTGTGATAAAAGTTTATGTAAAGATTACAGGAAAAATAAAACGATGTCTCTAAATAGCACACTTTTTCAGAAATCACCTACTTAAATTACATTAGTTCCACTACCGGCCAAGAGATGGCGATGACCTAAAACTGCAATATTCTACTCGGCAGTATGCAATGTTAAAATTCTCTGACGAATAAAATCCTCGCTGATGAAAATTTTAAATGGTACGGAACCCTCGGTACGCGAGTCCGACTCGCTCTTGACCGGTTTTTAAATCAAATAAAGAGATCTCATTTATTCACAATTTGGAAATCGTGCCCTTAACCTATAATTTCATAAATGAATATCTTTCTGAGGGGCTTGAGGCTAAATATTAACAGCCGCACGGGTCGATCGTTGGTTGCCGGGGTTAGTCCGTGAATGGGTGACCATCGACATTACATATCGAGACGCCTCCGTGCCTCGGAAAGCACGTTAAACCGTTGGTCCCGGCTGTCATTTGTAGATCTTTGACAGTTGTAACAGGTAATCAAAAGCCCGAAAGTCTGACAACCAGTCTTACTAAGGGGTATCGTATTAACCAGTAACTGGGTTGCGGATGGTATATATGGATATCATTCAAATGAAATAGTAGCAATGTTGCTTGGAGGCAGAAATTGTATTTTTCCCGGAAAGCTTTAAAACTCACACGAGAAGCTTTAAAAACTCATTATAAGGTAAAGTACAACGTAACAAACATAACATCACGCCTGTATTCCCCGAAGGGTTAGGCAGAGGTGTACCTACAGAACACCCACATAAAGTAAAGTACTTAGTAACTAAGTACTTTACTTTATGTGGGTGTTCTGTAGGTACACCTTGTAAACTACTTTTCAAACTCAAACCCACACACATTTGAATATTATCTGTGTTTGAACTATGGCTGGGTGATTGCATATTTAATAGTAAGCACCCTTGTAGGGTAGTTATTAATAGCTTTGAACATCTCATTTCTAACTGTGCGTTATGTAACTACTTTTCAAACTCAAACCCACACACATTTGAATATTATCTGTGTTTGAACTATGGCTGGGTGATTGCATATTTAATAGTAAGCACCCTTGTGTAGGGTAGTTATTAATAGCTTTGAACATCTCATTTCTAACTGTGCGTTATGTGCAACAAACATAACTTTGCATGCGTCGGTAAATAGGGACCTTTACGCTAATGTACTCGTGTGGAAATCTATATCATGCTGGATTGTACAAGTTACAACTTTGTTGTTGAATTAACATAATCATAAGAGTACCTAAGGTATACCCACATTTCGCCAGTTATGTGATGATAAATCTAAAATAATATTAGAAAGAGAAAAGATTTGATTTATTGTATGTTTCTTTGTTTGTTAAGTAACATAGGCTATAACTCATAAAGTGATATATATTTGTGCAAGTTGGTTAAAAAAAATATGTTACATGTCATCAATAAAATTATGTATTAAAACTAGATGCTGAGTTCCGTGTTTCCTATCCGACTACTCTGAGAATAAAGACCAAAACAAACTCAGAAGTCGCAGTCTCTTTCAGTTCAAACATAATCTTGGTCAGGCCATATGACGACCATGCAGATTAATGTCTGAGATGGTCTTTTGAGGAAAACACCACACAGATTTGGACCTGTCCAGTCAGTGCAAGCATTTGTCAGTAATCGTATAGGTCAACTCAGAACACGGGTAATGATCACTACGGAACTTTACTTTGTCTGTCAGGCTATTGGCAAATACTCGCAATTTATGCTCATTGCACAATTTACTGCCCTACACACAGATGCACAAACTAGTTAATTAATTTAACTCAATCAATGTGTCCTCACTACAAACTCACTTGCTCCAGGCATTCTAACAATATAAATAACTTGTGTATTCCGAAGCGGAGTCCATTTTAGTTTACCCTAGTTCACAACAATATGCGGACAGAGTTGATTAAAGCCCAACAGTTTTGTCTGAGACTGAATTAAATGGGTAAGTATACTTTGTATTTTAACTAGGTTCCCAGCTGTATTTAAAAAATTACAAATATAAGTGGTACAGACCATCTAACTGAACAAGCTTCCCCATGGGACCAACATCGTAATCGAGAACAAATTATGAACTCTCCCATACAAAAACTCAACACTAACTCAACCTAAATGTATAGGATGGCAAGAAAGAAAAAAAAGAAAGAAAGAAAGAAAGAAAGAAAAAAATGAGAAAGTTGTTCAGTTTGATGGTCTGTGCACTCTGCAATTTGACCACATCTTTCCGATACACGCTGCATAAGCTTGATACAACTATGTTCGTCGTAGAGGGTGTTGTGCACACTAACAGTAGCAGTGGCTTTCATTTTGATAGTTCATTGCGTTATACCTATACATTGTTGAGCAGATTCTTTTTTCGAACGTTATGAAGCAATGGATTAGCAATATCCTTCAAATTAATTCAGATTGTTATTGAAATTGTGGTACTTTCACATTTAGAAGGATAGAAAAAAGAGTAGAGGATCAGCTTTTAACTCCATAAATAAAACAGCTTATAAAATACTCGCGGAGGGTACATGGGGATGCTATTCAAGCTCAAACATTTACAGTCCTCATCAATATGAAGAGAGAGATCAAACCTGAAAATAATCACGAAAAAATAAAACATTTCATCGAGTAACATATGAATGAAGCAGCTGATATTTTGTTTCGCGATTTCAGGGATGGTCTCATAGTAAATTTGTCTTTACGATTATTTTGATTACACTTTGTAAACGTTGAAAGCAGTGATGTTACGGAAGTCGTTTTATCGGAACAGAAGCCGGAATCGGAGGTTTTAAATTTGATTGATCGGAATCGGAATCGGAACCGGAACCGGTGTTGAAGACGGAAGAAGAAGAAAGATGTGTTATGGGAAGTGTAAAATTAATCGGAAGTTCTGACCTTTCGGACCCGGAACCGAAGCTCCGTAAAATCTCTCGTTAAAAGTAGTTACAACTTACAACCACTGTATGTAGAAGGAAACAAATATGGAGCCTCTCTTCTTTATTTCTATTTCAAATGACGCCCTGTAAATAAATTGCTTTTAAACTACTGGCAGGCGCCGCGCTGCATTCTATGTCACTTACTTCTTGATTTTGTAAATTACAGCGAGAAAAATAAGTACCGGTAAACTGCCCTAACTTCGCCTGGCGTCCTAAGTTTGCCTATGAAGAAAAAGCTGTACTTGAGCTTTTAGAAAAAGCTTGAAAATGTTCAACTGTGTCTCTAAGAATTACGAAGAACAGCAGTCTTTCTGATATGCACAATTTACCAGATAAACTAAAAAAATCAGATAACATGGACGGTATAGTGAAAACGGTTACAGGCAGGTTATTTAACGTTATAGAAAATACTAGTTTCTGCCCGCGAAATCGCCCGCCTGGTAGGCAACTAAACCTTCTATAAAATATACCATATGGCACTCGGCAATACTTAGTATAGGTTTCTGCCAGTGAAACAATTTTCGAAATCGAATTAGTACTTCCAAAGATTGCCTCAAACATCCAAACTTTACCTCTTTATTATATTATACTAGCTTTCTGCCAGCAATTTCGTCCGCGGGAAATTTCGGCCTCCAACCGCGCATCGCATCCCCGCACTATTACTTCGTTTTCGCTAAGCGTTCTTTCTGATTTTTTTTGCTCAGCTTCCAAGGGTCATAGCGTGATTTTAAATAGCCTTCAGCCGTCCTCAAGAAGTGGGCTATCCAACGCAAAAAGGTTTTTTTTTTAAATCCGGCTGGTAGTTCCAGAGATTAGTGGATTCAAACAGAAAAAAACCGGTCCAGAGCGAGTCGGACTCGCGCACCGACGGTTCCGTATTTTAAATTTTCATCGATGAAGCCTATATTCGTCAAAGAATTTCAACACTGCACAGTGCGGTGTATTCTGTGTATTACATTGCTGTTTCAAGTCAGCGCCATCTCTTAACCGATAGAAGAACTAATGCAATTTTTGTTGATGATTTCTGAAAAAGTGTGCTATTTAGAGACATCGTTTTATTTTTCTGTAATCTTTACATAAACTTCTATCACAGAATAATTTCAGATTTTCTCTATGCAGTTCGGAGATAAGAAGGGAAAGGTTTTTTTTTTTTTCAAAAGTCGAAAACAATGCGGCCTAAAAAAAATGTTTCAGAATGTGTAGCCCCACTTCGAATATTTAAGACGCCCCCATTTTTTTTTTGTAACGGGGTCTGTTACAAAAAAAATCTTTCTTATTTGCAAAATAGTTGGACAAACATCATCTAAAACTATTTCAAGCATTAGTAATTCTTGAGATATCCAGCTGTAACACACAGACAGAACGGACAGACTAAGTTGCACCTTAAGGGTTCCTTTTTACCATTTTGGTACGGAACCCTAAAAACAAATTCTTTAGCTCAAAGTCAACGTTTCAAAATTATTGTATTATTAGTATAATTAGGTTGGATATAGAAGTAGATTAGTGTGGATAAAATCGTGCACGTAATAAGTACATTCAAATAATTCGACAAAGTAGGCACATGAGTTCAAATTCGCACAAAGGGCGAATGATATCGACTGTCACTATCAATAATAGCCATCCAGTGCGATGATTCATGGCCAACATAGCCAGGCCTTTGATGCGGCTATTCAAAGGCCTGGCCATTGTCATCAGTAGCGAGAGGCTGTGTGTTTTGTGCCACTTCCTTTATTCACCGAGTTTAATTTGAAACGTTTATTAACACTTTGAAGGACACTATACGCACATAGGCGTCATAATAATAAAACTTCTATTGTGTCTCGTGTACTGTCCTTCAAAGTGTTAATGTTTGTGGCTTATGCGCTTAAAAGACGCCTACTCTTTGCGAGGGCGTTAGGGCGACTAACAAACGATTCCAAATGACTTATTGAACTATATTGTTACTGTTGTATCATTTACTGTTGTTACTGTTGTAGATTATTGCCCCTTCGTCTCCTTAGAGTACCTACTATGCTTTGGAATGAAGAACTAGCTTCATTTTTCTGACTGACTCCATGACAATTCAAAAGTGCCAAATGGTTTAATCAACACGAATGCTTAGAAATTTATCTTTGTAAATAAAATTTTCATTGTAAAGAAGATTTACAGGTAAAATCTGAAATCTGAAAGACAGTTTTTTTAAGCCTGATGAAATAAGGCTCCGTTTGCTAAACTTGAACATCGTATCAAACCACTCATAACCAGGAGTAAACAATGAAGGAGTACCTACTTATTGGTTTTTTAAATAAAAAAATAAATATTTTCCGAAGTATTTTTTCTCCTTGTTGATCTAGTGGTTTGCAGATCAAGCGCTACTGCTGAGAATGAGGTCCTGGGTTCGATTCCCAGGTCGGGCAAAGTGTTATTGGGTTCTTCCATCAGGAATTACTCAGTAGCAGCTTTTTTTTAGTTTGGATTTGTACCCTGTTGGTAGCAATAAGCTCGCCCCCTATTACATGAGACTTAAATCCACTATTTACTTGCGAAATGTACTATAGATATACCTCTGACTAACCCTTGGGGGAATACACGCGTGATGTTATATTTTTTTAATGTAATTCTTTTAAATTGTTCATCGCCATCAAAGACCTACGTTGGTGGCAATAGAATTACTGATCGCCATTAAAACTTTAACTGTAGCCCAGCGGAGGGTTATTACCGACTGTAATTTACTTAATTTCCCCTAAGAGACAATATGACATTTACATTCCCCAAAAACTTTAAGTCCCGATATTACAACAGTGTGTTTAATTAAACCGTAAATAATTCCCATTTTGCTTTCCTAAAACATTATTGAACACTCTAATTTTATGATTGCGCGATTGAAAATTCTCCTAAAAAGCCCAATAAGACTTTAACAATTCATTAATTTAAAAAAGTGCATCATTAGAAGGCAATGTTTTTGTTGAGGATCATTTGAATAATTCCCTTACCTAAACTGAACCAGTACATCTATTAAATTAGGGCATTCAATTTCGTTCAGTGCTCAAGGACACCTTCCGCGTAGCCATTGTTTGTACTCTAAATATAGCCTTTTTGCTAGTAACACCCTGTTACGAGGGCGTGGTACTTACGTCAGATTTAACGACGTCAATGGATTCATGGCCTATACCCTGATGGCCGAAGATGATTGGAATTTGTGGCCTTAATCGACTACATAGAGAGACTCCTTGGTGACTTGAAAATACTTTTTTTATCCGTTTGAAGTTGGAATTGTTAACAAGGTAGGATGGTTTTCACATTAAGTTACTAATCTAAGAAGGACTCTCTCGTTTATGCTTTACTGGTTTGGGCTCGTGTCTTGCACCATATCTCCTCGTGCAGAAGGTGGATCAAACTATACTAATAATAAAAAAGCGGTAAAATTTGGGCTGCATCGTTAGTCTAGTAGTCGCAACCGCTATTGCTGGGCATGAGGTTCTGGGTTCGATTCCCGGGTCGGGCAGTGTTCTCAATACTCAATACTTTATTGCATTCCATATGTAGGTATTTTTAGGTAGTAAACTTATAATTAGATCATATGGACCCCGTCGGGCACAGCAAATAAATGAGTTAGGAGGGAGGAAGCATTTGTTAACATTACTAATTATGTAGATATCTTCTGAGTAAAAAAAAAGAAAATAGTAATATGTTTACTATACTTTTTTTTTTAACCGGTGTCTATTGAGAGATGTGTGATGTGTTCTCTGAGTAGTTCGCCCCCTATTACATGGGACTTACACATAACTGGCAAACTATGGGTGTACTATGGGTACACCTGTGCCTAAGCCTTCGGGTATTACAGGCGTTATACTTTGTTATGTAAAATTTGGGAGTTAGTATATAGAGGGTAGATAATCTTTGGAACTAATCAACCCATTTCAGAAATTCTTTCACTAATAGAAAGTAAAACGATTGCCAAGTGACATAGGATGATGGATGTTTTATGGTAGGTTATAGCTGACTTCCATGCAGACGAAGGCAGAAGCTAGTCATTACTAAAATTATGTAGGTACAGTTTCTCTCACTATCTTTGAACAATTTAATTTATTTTTATATTTATTAAAAACTCTCTCGAGGAGCTTAGCTTGTGATTAAGTAATAACAGCCGCACGGATCAACCCATTAAGCGTTAAGCTACGCTTGCCGGGGTTGGTCCGTGAATGGGTGACCATCTTTACATACCGAGACTCTTCCGTGCCTCGGAAACTACGTTATGCCGTTGGTCCCGGCTGTCACTCGTGAATCTTTGACAGGCGTTACGGGTCGTCAGAAGCCCGAAAGTCTGACAACCAGTCTTACCAAGGGGTATCATATTACCCAGTTATTGGGTTGTGGAGATCAGATAGGCAGTCGCTCCATGTGAAATACTGGCATTCATCTGTATCCAGTTAGACTGGAAGTCGACCCCAACATAGTTGGGAAAAGGCTAGGCAGATAGATTTATTATTGCTTTGATATTTTAGCCCACACAGCTTAGAATATATTATGGTATGTTTACCGAAGAATTGGTCGTTAAAGTTAGATCTTCTATGCATAAAACATCATCTGAGACCGCCCACTTCCTAGTGTTGCTGCGTTATGTGGAAAAACCTAGAATTTGAAATAAGTAGCTGGTATTTCGCTATCAAGATTTTTATAGTGTATTAATTAGGTAAGAAAGTCAGGGACAAAATGTCAGCAAGTGACTTTACATATGTAAATACCCACTGTAAGCGCTGGGTTCGCTTACAGTACCACACAGTACATCTATAAGGGGCAGGTGCTACTTATGAAAATAAGAAGCAATACTTAATGTTCGCTATTTATTTGAAGAGCTATTTATGTAGTATATGTATGAGTATTTATGTGCTCACTTTTTTACGAGCATTACTGCATATTCAATTTTGAAACTATTTCTAAATTCGCTTCAGTGATCGAATGCAACAAGAGTCATTTTTCTACCAGCATACATGATGTAAGGTTCTATTTTGCAGACAACCTTTACTATAGGTACAAACAGTACCTACACAAATGCTGGTGATGATGGCTCAGGAAAGTGATGTTTGTATGGTTGCATACTGGGGTCACAAAGTACGTACGATACGGGCATGATGAAAGATGTACGTTCGGCTTACCCTGAAAAATTAAAGCGTTGCTCCAGAGTGGCCCACGGGTAACCAACCCGCGTGTACTACTTTCGCTTTGTATGAAAATTAGGGATCGTCCACTGCGACCCACGGCCAGGCTACGCACGAAACAAATGCTTGCAAACAATTGAACCTCGCAATAACGTGGGAAGCATCTCCGTGTACATCCTATGTCGCAGTGGACGGTTGACTTTTACCTCGCTATCAACCCTGTCCCGATTAGAAAACGAGTTAGCTATCTTCGTTTTTCTCGATCAAGAAACGCCCAAAACATTGTAAGTCTCGTGTGAGTAGAAGATACACATATATTAATAGATGATCGCTGTCTGTTCACACCGCCGCCGCCGCGCCGCAGGCGAATACTCGTTTGTCACAGCGACAAGAGCTATCAAAAAGTGTGCTCGGTCAGCGACGCACGCTTGGCGTACAAAACATTCGCTGATAGAAACTCATGTTTGGAACATACGCAGACCAGCGAGTAATCGCTCGTCACCGTAGCGCACTACTCGCTGCTAGTTGTTGCTAGCTCTACTTGCTTCTTGTTTATCGCGGCGGGCAGGTGCCCAACTTTTAAAGAAAAAAAAAGTAGTGGCACTCCGGGAGTACCGACAGAAGTAAAAACTTGAACAAGATCGCCTTGGTGGAAGAAAAGTACTTATATAGAACATTAGTCCGTAACCTTATCTAAATAAAGAGCACAATCGAGGTTACAAAAAAAAAACCTCCGAAACCTTTAAGTAAGAATACTTGCATAGAACATTGATCCGTAACGACATATAAATAAAGAGCACAATCGCGTTTACAAAAATGAGGTGTCTCCATGGTGTCGCGAAATCAATTGTTTAGTCCCATCTCAAAATTCCCAACGCGCCTAAAGAAGTTTTCACTTCAAAACAGAAACCACATGCTCATAAAAAATGTCATGTTCTTGCAAACCATACAGACATCTACTACGTTCCACCTACACTGATGCTCGTAATGACAGCTGATAATCGCTCCCGCTACAAAGTTTTCAGTGGAAAAGTTAACAAATCGTTAGCACGTGGAGCAATTTATCGATAGGTGAAAAGTTTTTGGTTCAACTTTACAATGTGAAGTGAGGGTTTGAATGCAAATTGTTCGATATTCACAAATACAAATGTTAAAAGCTATGTGGCTTCTGTGGCTCCTGCGTAAGGACGAATTGAGATAGCAATTGCTTTTCTTAATTGTTTTAATGAGTTTTTTGGGTTTTTGCTTGCTTAACATAGATGAAATAACATTACGTCTGTAATCCCCGAAGTGTTAGGTGTACCGATAGTACAGCCATATTTCACCAAGTTATACATATATAAGTCCCACGTATTATGGGGCGAGCCTATTGCCATTAACCGGGTAGAAATCCGGGCTACGTACTGAGAAATGAATACAAATATATGCAAATTGTTTATTTTTTAAGTGAAAACTTCTTTAGGCGCGTTGGGCATTTTTGAGATGGGACTAAACCATTGACGTCGCGATTGATCGCGCGCATTGATTATGCTTTTTATTTATATCACGTTACGGATCAATGTTCTATGCAAGTATTTTAACTTTAAAGGTTTCGGAAGTTTTTTTTTTTTTTTGTAAACGCCGTTATGCTCTTTTTTTTTGATAAGGTTACGGACCAATGTTCTATACAAGTATTTTTCTTCCACCAAGGCGATCTTGTTCAAGTTTTCACTTCTGTCGGCACTCCCGGAGTACCACTACTTTTTTCTTTAACAATATTATACTACATAACTAGTGATAACAAAGAATTACAGAAGACTGATATTACATGAGCTTATTCAAATGAGTGTGCGTTATATAGGAGTTGGGTATGAGTGATATGTGTGTGTGTACGTGTACGTGTGTACCTGTGAGTAAGTGTACGCGTGTATCGGTTTTATCCATTTAATTATTTAAAGAAAGAATTTTAAGAAATTTCTTATAGAAAGACCCAATAACAATTCGCCCGGCCTAGGGATCGACCCAGAACCTCAAGCTCAAAAGTAGCGCTTGTGACCACTAGACTTAACGAGGCAGTCACTAGTCCAATGAGGCATTTACTACATGAACGAGGCATTCATTGGACAAACAAGGCATTCACTCGATCATCAAGGCATTCACTTTACGAACGAGGCAATTATAGACAAATAAGGGAGTCACTAGATGAACGAGGCAGTCACTAGACCAACGAGGCATGCACTCGACCAAAGAGGCATTCACTAGACGAACGAGGCAGTCTCTAGACCATGAAGCAGTCAAGTATTATTGCTTAATCTTATGTTATTATGCACGCTCGTTTTGCAAGAAGTGTCACAGCGGCAGCTTGGACTGCTAGGTTCCGTTGCGTATCATAGTATTTCAGGAGGCATTACATGACTTTAATCCTTCGTGAACTCGACTACTTGTGTATGGGATACTATACCCCATTTACTCCCGTGTTTTATTATGAAAGTGCGGTGGCGGCCACATAACGGCCGGCGGCTGTTATACCAATGATGACAGCGAAGTTTGACTTTACGGAGTCAAAAAATGCTCTCTAGGAAACCACACCAATTTACTTTTATATTAAATAACGTTTCAGTGACATTATTCGCCGGTAAATTGCAGACGCTATGTGGCGGCCACCGCTTTTCTAGGAAACCGTAGCTTTGTCGATAAAAAATACACTAAAACTTCATGTGTTTTGAAATGAAATTTTTTATTCTCTAAATAAGATATCGGAATCACTTTTACACCTATCCATTTATAACTATGGAATTTTCTATATTTATATAAAAAGCGTGAGAATCAACAGACGAATAACTCCTTTGTTGTGCGTAGGAAGATTACTTTTCCTAGATGATCAAAATAATCTTCCATTTTCCTTTGCACGACTTTTATAGCCCGCGTAGGCTGCTACGTACTCTAGCCACTACGTAGGTAATACAACAGTTCTTAGAACATCGCGAAAACATATTTTTTTCCCGCGCACAATGCTAAGGTTACCTATTTGTAATATTAGAATGGGCTGCTTATTATAGTAAGTCGAAGTTTCTGTAAATAGATTCAATGTAAAGCAATAAAGAAAAGAGCTTAAAGAAAGAAAGAAAGAATACAATTTTGGCAACCAGTTCATGAAGCACGAAGTAGATCTGCCTAGCCTTTTCCCAACTATGTTGGGGTTGGCTTCCTGTCTAACTGGATGCAGCTGAATACCAGTATTTTAAATGGAGTAACTGCTTTTCTGATCTCCTATTTCAGTGTGGTCAGTGGGTCGTCTTAGGCGCGCGTTTAGCAGCGATTATTCACTGAGACATAGCAGTTGTTTCGCATATTGTTTTATTTTTAACCGACTTCAAAAAAAAGGAGGAGGTTCTCAATTCATCGGAATATATATATTTTTTTTAATGTATTTTCCCCGATAACTCGAAGGCGGCTGGACCGATTTGAAAAATTCTTTTTTTTTTTGAAAGGGTATACTTTCCAGTTGGTCCCATTGTCATTTGATCGCGATCTGATGATGGGATCTTAGAGAAATCGAGGGAACTCTTCAAATATTATAGGCTCATCTACAGCGATTTGGGTATTTTTTATGAGCAGTTAACATTAGGCGATTGTACTTTAGACAAATTACAAACCAACACACTAAAAAGTGAAAAGAAAACTTATTAATTAACCTATGACAAACAATGATAATAAAAAATAAAAAATAAACTTTTTTACAAAAAAATACAACCGACTTCCAAACTACAAAGTGAAAAACTTTCAACTACCAACTAACTTTTCACTTTGTAGTTTGGAAGTTGGTTGTATTTTTTGTAAAAAACTTTTTTATTTTTTATTATCATTGTTTGTCATAGGTGAAATTTGAAATTCTTAGCCACTCAATCACTCATAACATTAGTTTATCTGTATTTCTCTAAATGCATAACACTTTTCGCTATAATAAACACTGTAATATTGTAGCATTCACAGAGTACGTAGGAATAAACAGCCGTAATGTTTTTATTAACAGTTTTTGCCGGTGTCGGCGTCTGCATCTCTTTACTTGTCTCAACGATGCCTAGAGTACCACAGACACTAAAGGCATAGACAAATAACTGATGTTACGTCGGGTGCAGACACGCGGATTACATATTTTTTTATGTATTTCACACACCTATATATAACGCTGAAATCGTGAAAAAAATCCGCTGTGCCCTACATTTTGACGAGTTACGTGAACATAAATGTAGGGAACAGCAAATTTTTATTTTTGCGATTTCAGCTTTGGTCCCATAGTGAAAGTTGTTCATAATGATGAGTAAAATGACCCCTTAAGAAGTTTAATGTAAACAAAAACTCAGCCTTTTAATATTTTTTAATTTTTTATTAAATATTTATTTCTGTATCTATCTATCCGTGATATCACTGTGGGCCCTGTCAGACATCCAACGCTGCGACATTTATTTTTTAAATGTCGCAGCATCATGCTGAGAGATCCTTTTGGCCTCGTACAGGACGTTCTGCTTTTATTTTAATAGTACTTTGGTTTTTTTATTGTTTTTGTTTTTAATAAATGTTTCAATGAGTGTGATTTAGTTTAGTTTGAGATCTTCTGTGCGAGTCTTTTTTTCTTTCTTTCTTTCTATTTCTTTAATGTCTCAGACCTATTTTAATGTCAGTGCAGCAAGAGTTAAACTAGAATATTCTTAACGACCTGTAGAAAATGCTCAAGCCAAGGTTAGAAACTCGTAAAATGGCTATAAAAGGGAAAGAGACGTGTCGTGTATCCCAGTTCGACACCCTAGGGAACTAAGTTCAACGTAAAAATAAATAAGTTATCGCGTACAGGAATATTATACATTCTATACTAATACTTATCTAAACTATCCGTAACCCATAGTAATACTCATCTATATACTAATAAAATAAAGCTGAAGAGTGTGTTTGATTGTTTGAACGCGCTAATCTCTAAAACTACCAGTCGGATTTTCGTATTGTGTGCATCCGATCTGAATCCGAATTCAATCCGAATTGGAGATGTTCTAAATTCGGACGGACAAAGATCTGGTCTAGTGCACAACCCCTCATACAAATAGTACTATGGCTACTTCGGACCGACATTTCTCGGATTCGGATCAGAAGTAGTGCGCAACCGCTCTTAGGAGCCCAGCGAGGCGGGTGAAACCGTGGAGCACAGCTAGTATGATAAATGTGAAAGTAACTCTGTCTGTCTGTTCCTTTTTCACGCCTTAACGGCTGAGCGATTTTTGATGAAATGCTCATAGGTAGACTATGACCTTATCTAGGATAGAGGACAGCACTTTTTGCCCCGGTAGTACATTACCGTGGGACATTTCAATTCCCAACAGCCACGCGGACGAATCCGCGGACAAATGCTAGTTAACTATAAACTTGAATTGACTTGTTTTTTTTATCAGTTTTCAATCTCCTAAATATGAAATAGTGTTTATCTTATAATACGGTCATGCTATCAACTCATAAAATATTAGTGAAGGTCGGTTGTCAAAGCCAGCCACCGGACGAAAACTCTACAGTACTACACTCTGCTTATTCCTTCGAGAATTACAGGCGTAATGTTATGTTGTGGACTCGTTGAGGTATACGCACACAAACATATGAGATAAACTGAATTAGATCGGAATAGTTATTTATGATATAAGTGCGGAAAGCATCTTACGCACGTGTATCATATAACGTTTTACAATGCATTGTGTGAAGTAATAAAAAAAAAAGCGAAGTTGCATATGATGTGCAACATCTGACATCTTGGCTGACGTATATAAATAATACAAACAATATTCTTCATCATCATCATCGCCATCGCTATCGCCATCGTCATAGTCATGACTTTGGCTTTTGCTTTGGCTTTGGCTTTGCCTTTGGCTTTGGCCTTGGCTTTGCCTTTGGCTTTGGCTTTGGCTTTGACTTTGGCTTTGACTTTGCCTTTGGCTTTGGCCTTAGCTTTGGCTTTGGCTTTAGCTTTGGCCTTGGCCTTGGCTTTGGCTTTGACTTTAGCTTTGACTTTGGCTTTGACTGTGGCTTTGACTTTGCCTTTGGCTTTGGCCTTAGCTTTGACTTTGGCTTTAGCTTTGGCTTTGGCTTTGGCCTTGGCTTTGGCTTTGGCTTTGTCTTTGAATTTAACTTTGACTTTGAATTTGCCATCGCCACTGCCATCGCCATCGTCATCGCCATTGACATCGCCATTGTCATCGCCACTGACGCCATCGTCGTCATCATCATCATCATCATCATAATAATTATCTAATTTTTAAAACTTTTCTCAAATAATAAAATCTCTTCGCGTCGGGCTGACGACAGATTTAAAATTAAAAAAAAAAAGAAAAGTAAAAAGCACTAGTCAAAAAAGTGAATCTTTCCACCCAGTTTGGCTGCTTAGAAAACGTTATTTTCGAGCACATTCTTTGTAAAGTATTTTTGGAACCAGAAGCGTTTGCTACGCTATCACCGCTACGCAGCTACGAGTTTTTTCGTAGCACTTTGTCGTCCGAATTGTTCTAATGATAACATTACGTAACACATCATGCCTGTATTACCAAAAGTTTTAGTCAGAGATGCACCTATAATACCACCATATTTTGCCATTTATTTTTATGTCCCATGTAATAGGCGGCGAGCCTATTGCCATCAACTGGGCACAAATCCAGACTTCGGGCTGCCACTGAGACATTCCTGATGAAAAAACCCAATGATACTTTGCCCGACCTGGAACTCGAACCCAGGTCCTCATGCTCAGTAGTAACGCTTGCGACCACTATACAACTAGGTAGTCCGGTAGTTCTTATCATTTGAACATAAAAAAATGACAGTATTGAGACTATCTAACTTTAGCTTAATTTAAATATGTCTGTATATTTTTGAACAAATAATTTATTATTATTCTTATCTAACTGCACATTGATAATAAAGAAAAAACCGGTCAAGAGCGTGTCGGACCACGCACAATGAAGGTTTCCGTAGTTGGGATAAATTTATCCCAAAGACAAACTTAACTTTGTGGTTGAAAAAGAACGAAAGAAAGAAAAAGTATTTATTGAGACTCGCACAGGAAATCACAAATTAAACTAAAACAGGTACGTAATATATGATATAATTACAAAATCTCAAATATTTACAAGATATAACAACCGAATCTATAATTTTATTTGATATAATGATCAGTTAATATAATAAACGATTTATATAATTTTATAATAACTATTTTTTATAAGCAACTACTCAAAAGACATAGAACCTATTTAGTCTAATATGATACAAACGCCTAGTTAAAAACACAAAGCTAAATTGCATATATACACATTAAAACGTAGTGTGATTATTTTTTTTTTTTTTTTAAACTTTGCCCCACACTAGGAATTTCTCCTGTATTGCGGGTGCGTTTACAAACATTTAAACTCACATGCACAAACAGTCAGACCCGGAACAACTACTTGTAGGTCATACAAATATTTGTTCCGTGCAGGAATCGAACCCGCGACATGCAGCGCAGCAGTCAATCGCTTAACCACTGCGCCAATCGCGCCGTCTATTGGTAAGTTGTAGCCTATTTTTTTTTTGTAATTTCCATCATAGTTATTCGCCTTCGCGCGTTGATGGTCACTGTTCTAACCTAACCCAAATGATTTACTAACAGTTAAGGGAATCTGGCGCTCGGCGGCCGCTGCCATAGCACGCTCGCCTTCGCGCGTTATTGGTCACAGTTCTAACCTAACCTAACCCAAATGATTTACCAACATTGGATGGTATCTGGCGCTCGGCGGCCGCTGCCGTGGCACGCTCACTTTCGCGCGTTAATGGTCACTGTTCTAACCTAACCTAACCCAAATGATTCACCAACAGTAGAAGGGATGTGGCGCTCGGCGGCCGCGCCCTCCTTAGCCTTCTAACCTAAACTATCCGAGTCGGATTGCTCTGAATCGGGGTGTTAGCCTAATGATGGTATCAATATATATTTTAAACGATACACCTAATGATTTTCGATGAAATAAACGTTATATCCAATAACGTTATACGAAATAAGTTTTAGAGTATATAAATGTTATATGTAAAGAAATGGAAAGAAACAGTTGGTATATCTCACATTTATTACATCCCGTGAACGTTATTGAAATTAAAATATACCAAATAATTTTATAAATTATGAGACGCACCCAACTAAAACACACTCATAAAAACATAATAATTAAAAACAATAAAAAACAAGGTAAAATTAAAATAAAAGCAGAAAATCGTGTACGAGGCCAAAAAAACAAAACACATACATTTCAACTGCAAATGTAACATAGTACGCACAATATTGGGAGATTTATCATGTTATTTTAAGACAAAGCGCATACACGCTAGACTTGTTATAGGTTTTCCAGTCTTTTTCTTCTTTTCGTTTTTAAAGCCGCCCAAGAGCCTCTGACTTGGCTTCACATGCCGTCGAGGAGCACACGCAAATACTCCGAAATATTTTATTTCGAATTTCGATGATCCGATTTTCAAAAGTCCGAATTTCATAATACTTAAGAATTATTACGTTTATGAATTATTATGTCTATTACGAAATTTATTTTACCGAAACTAATAAATGCGATTTGTTTGTTTTCCGATTTTCCGAGTTCTCGGTCCGAAAAACAACATTCCGATTTTCAATACTTCGAATATTCCGCTAAAATTAGGATTCTAATTCAATTCATAGTAGTATTCAGTTTGTAGTATATATTCAAAATGTATAAGTAACGTTAATGTAATTGGAAAACTGTACTTTGTTATTAATATTTCTTTATTAATATATTTTATTATATTTTTGTGTTTTCTTCTTCTCCTTTTACATACCTGCGTCGGGTTAGGTTAGGTTATTGAATTCTTTGGGTTACATTGGTCAAGGAACATTGGCCATTAACGCCAGATCCCCTCTATTGTTGGCAAATCATTTAGATTAGATTAGGTTAGAACGAAAATAGCGAAAGAAAATATTTTTATTCAAAAGTAAACAATCATAGTTATAAATGAGAATGAGTTTTTATTTCGGAATTCTAATTAATCGGTACTTTGCCAATCGGAATCCGTATTTTTGATGTTTCGAATCATCATTAAAGGCTCCTACAAACAGGGGCGACACGCGATGCGACACAGAGACACCGCTCGTCGTGCGACGAGCGGTGTCTTTGTGTTGCGTCGCGTGTCGCGCCTGTTTGAAAGAGCCTTTAGTCGGACTTTTTGTTATTCGATCTATTGAAATTCGGTATTTTGAGAATAGTAATTATAAACGTTCGGAATATTTAATTTTTGGAATTATAAAAATAGGACGAATAATAAATCGCAGTTGTTATATTAGGAATTTTGAACCATTCGTAATTATGAAAATCGGTATTTTGAAATTCGTATTTGTCGGAATAAAGGTTTTCGTATTTATGTAGTGTACTCGCCGTTGAGAAATATCTCAGGCATGCCGGTTTCCTCACGATTTTTCTTCACCGTTTTTGAAGCATGTCCAAGTCCGAGGTGCGTGCCTTAAGTTCGAACTCGAGACCTTTGACTAAGCAGTCTGACGGTCACACCACTAGGCTATCACTGCTTGGTTTTCCAGTAATCAATAAGTATAGAACTATTTTCAGTATTTTTTCAACATTTTTAGCTCGGTAGTGTCGGAGATAAGGGGAATGGTTAATTTTCGACTATTTTCTTAAATATCATTAAAAATATTTGCTTAAAAAGAAATTAAAAAAAAAAAATGAGATCCCAAAAATAAGACCTTTCATTTGATATTATGTCACACGGTACAGTTTGCAAATATTTTATGGTTTTTCAATTTGACCCCGATAAGTGACCCGTATATTCAAAATTCATTTATTTTCGTTACACGTCCGTGTTTGGGTCATAGAATTATATGTGTACCTACCAAATTTCAACTTAATTGGTCCACGAGATTCGGTGAAAATTGGCTGTGACAGACGGATAGACAGACACTTGAGTGATCTTCAAAGAGTTGCGTTTCTTCCTTTTGAGGTATCCTACTAGATCCTAAACTTTTGTTACTTGCAAGTGACATTCAACCTTGCGTGACAAAGAAATTCCGGAGTCAGCGATACTTCAATAATCATTATTACTTATTTTTCTAAAAGCATTTTCCCTTATAGGTACCACTCGTCAAAAAGATAAAATTGCCGATTACTTCCACATTCGTCACTAAGTACCTCCTCTTACCCCTTAATGTAATAATCCGCTGCTTACCCTCCAAATTACCCTTATAGCAATAAAGCAAATGTACCAAGTTATTTGTCTTTAGTCATAAAACTTCGCTGGAGTGTTGCCAAGTTAAAATTTGCATCAGCTTGGTAGTAATGACGGAGTCTTCTCATTTTTGTGAATGTATGATTAAAGAAATCTATTTCTCAATAAAAAAAATTCACTTCTCGAGTTTTGAACGAATGTGATTTTTTCGATTTCAATAATGTCCTTTCTAAACATTAACGTTATTCGGAGTGATTCGGGTTTAAGTGATTCGGGATTTCGAGTTTCACCCTAACGTATTTATTAATAAAAGTCAATGAGAAGAGACATTTTCCGAAAAACAGGACAATATTTAAGGTTGTAGTTTAAGTCATATTATTTTAAAATACTAAAATATGTCTTCATGGTATGGTTAAAAGACAACATAGTGAAACTCCCTCATTCGAAAAAAAAAAGAAAATGTAAAAAGAAAAGACATCTTTAAATAAAGGTTTTTTAAAAACACATTTTTACATAAAGGTTTTTTCGGATTAAACGGTTTAGAGCAATTTTAACCGGGTTTTGTTTAGTTTTTATTCAGCACGACATCGTCACAAGTAGCAACAAGTTTACCGACATGCCACTCATCGTATAAACCAGTTAATTTAGGTTAAAATAAAGTTCTTAAAACGTTCACGTTCTTAAGAAAAGTTCGGAGTAAAACCTAAATAAACCGGTTTTCACCGCTATTTTTTAAACCCGTTCCGAGCCTTGCTTTTCAATCAGTCATTATCTCGGTAGTCACCTCCTTTCTAGCCGTATCATCTTTCACACAGTCCATCCATCGTTTCTTTTACCTTCCCCTACTCTTATAGCCAACCAATCTAACAAGCCAAATAAAAGCAGTCGTAAACCATTGTCTGAACCTGCATCAATTTATTTTCGGTCATGGATATAAAGCGCTGCAGCGGATGGGGAGAAAGCAAAGGCTTTGGATTGTATTAAGCGCTTTACGAGCGACGGTCAATTGTGGGTATTGGTTTGGATACCTGTAGGAACCTACACTATTTGTATATATTTATGCTTTCATTCTACATATACAATACAGCCTGAAAGACACTTCTTGATACTATCGCCTCCTCTATCAGATGGGGTGTGGACCGTGATCCATAATTTGGGCCCAGTGCAAGATTCGAAAAGGTGTCAGTGAAACAAGATGTGAATATCGAAGCAATTCAGCTGCTAGACAACACGGACATAGTGCGTTGGCTAAAGACAACTAAACCATTTGAGTTAGTGTAGTGTGTAAATATAGTGAAAAATTAATAGTAACAATGCAGCTGTGCTATACATGAACCCATGAACAAAGTGTTTTCATTAAATATCAGACCCTAAGAAAGTGCTACGAAATTGTGTAAAAGTGCAAATTGACACTATTCTTAGTTATAACATAATCTGTCTCTTAAAATATTAAGTAAGAGTTAAATTGCTTATTAGCAATTTAACCATCACTAAGAACTAGTTCTTAATAATGCAGATTTTTTTTTTAGATAATCTTCTGCTCAAGAACAAAACAAACATATCATGACGCCTGAATTCCCTAAAGGGTTAGGCAAAGGTGTACCTAAAAGTAGTACATCCACATTTCGCCAGTTATGTTTAAATCCCATATAAAAGGCTTATTGCCAAGACCAAACAAATAATCCGCATATAAAATGTATATATTAGAGATCATGATTGACCTTTCAATTTCCTCTCGATCAGAAACTATACCTTTAGGTAGCGGTCAAAGAGTTGCGGTGAGGTGGTCGCCTTTTGTTTGAGACTGCGGGTTCGATAACCACGGAACAAATATTACACCGCACAGTTTTGTTACTTACTAGTTTCCATGTTTGCGCAGGATTTCGGGAATTCTACGGAATTTTATGTTATTGCAAAGTTATTTTTTTTGGGGTCATGCCGAAATAGACTTTTTTTAAATTACTTACTTATTTTTGTTTATCTACACTCAATTAAAACGTTTTATTAAAACACACTTTCCCTAACAAAATAATGCTTTAAAATAACTTTAACTCTATTACTTATACAGTTTGCAATGTTTGTATTGTTAAATGTGGTGGAGGCTGCTGTGGCGCGTATCTCGCGGTTTATTTTAAGATTTGAAAAAACAAATATAACGGCTTCATAAACTACTAATCTTCCACATATTTTCTAACGAACAAACTGAATGGTCCTCAAAAATCGATTCCATTTATCTTCAACCTACCACACCAAAAATTCCTCTACAGCCTTATAAATATAATTTATAAACTTCTCATCCTCATAGAAGTGTTAACTCGTCTTCTCCCAAAGGCACACGATGGTGAGAATGTAGATTACAATGACTTTGAAAAACTTTCCCCCATATCAACTATGTATCACTTATTTCTCCCCTGAGGCCACTGAAATGAGATTTGTGGGGAAAAATAATTTCGTCACGCAACTATTCCTTGGAGATAAACGTGTTAAGACTCTTAGTCAGATTGTGTTTAAAGATCATGTTAGGGAATGTTTAAGAAAATTCTTGGATCAAGGAATCGTTGAGAGAGAAAGAATCATGACCATCAACGGTACTGGTTTTTTGGCGTTTTTTATAAATAATAAAGCGAGATGATACTACTGTGGTGTGAAATAATTAGTATTTCACACACACAGTAGTATTATTTTGCTTTCAAAACTTTTTAAAGCAATTTCACTTTGTTGGCTAACGATACATATGAATGATTGCATAGATTTTTTTTTAATTATCTTGCTTCGGTTTGATATAAATCGAACCTTTTTAATAAATTAATGATTATAGAACTAAATCAGTCATTTGAAATAATTATGTGTCGAGTGTATTTATTCGAGTAATCGATTTTTATTTAAAATCTAAAGTGGCAACATTGGTGTTGGTGTCTCAAATTGAATTGTCATTGTCAAAAAGTCCAATGTCAATTGCGCATGCATTGCATGCTAAGTTTGTTCATTGCGATTTAAATATTACAGTTTTTTTTTGTTGTGTATACAACAATTATATAAATTTTTTTTTTTTGTATGAAATGTTGGCTGCTGTGCTCACATAATGACAGTGGTGTGGTTTTTGAGTTGGGCTCGATACAATGATATCACTGCTCCAGCATCTTATTTAGATGATTTTTTTAATGAAAATGATGAATGAAGTCATTCGCTGTTCCTATATGTATAGGTACCTACCTACTTACTGTAAGGGTTAGATATACTATGATTGATTATATACCTACCTACATGTTTAAAGTGCTACCAGTGTCACTGGATCAAATTAAAAATCTCTTTGAATTCTATTGTTTTTTTTACAGCTCTCCTTTTTTTTGTATTTGTAACTGTTTTAACAGGAAATATAAAGGCAAGGTACTGATTTATTTAAGTCTCTATCCCATCAGATATGCTAATTAATCTGCTCTCCAAACTACGACCTATAAACTTACCTCTATACACGACGGATATTTCTATTTTGAGGTTAAGTTACGTTTTCTAAAAAAACTTGGAAATGCGGGTTTTGATTCCAAAATGGCAATTGTAGATGGTTATTTGGTTAATTTATAAACCATCTAAAACAACTTTGGAATTGACGCAACTCTGTACCGTGTTCCATATTGTCGTGGTCATTCTCCTTTCAAACACTTACATAAATCAATCTGCCTAGCTATGTTGGGGTCGGCTTTCAGTCTAACCGGATGCAGCTGAATACCAGTATTTTACATGGAGCGACTGCCTATCTGACCTCCAAACTCAGTTACAGGGTAACACGACGAAGAGGTACCCTTGGTTAGGCTGGTTGGCAGACTTTTGGGCTACTCACTACCCATAACGACTGTCGAAGATCTACGAATGACAGCCGGGACCAACAGCTTAATGTGCTTTCCGAGGCACGAAGGGGTCTTGATAAGTAATTATGTAATTGACGGTCGGATCCATGAATCGATCGCGGCAAGCGTAGCTAACCTTCGATTGACCCGTGCGGCTGTTATCATTTAGCCAAGAGTCCTAAACACCTACATAGTACTGGCAATAAATAGTTATTGCCACATCAATGAGGATTTTCATGAAAATTCACGCTACCCGTTGGCGCCATTTTGACAAGAGGCTTGCCATTTCGACAACGAATATAAAATGATGACGTTCATTATTCGTTTAATTCATTCGTTCATTATCCTGTCACGACTTATAAAAATATAGACGCTTTGACACTTTTAACAGGTGTCCAGACATGGCATCTCAAAGCTGCCACCTAGTAAACGATATTTCAGAAAACCCTCATTCAATACATGCATTTATTGTAGTGCTTTACAGAAATATGCGAATGAATGAAAACTTAAAGTTAAACATTTTCTCCTTGTAGGTACAACACCCTGCTAATTCCGGTAGCTTTTGTTTGAACTGAATCAGACAAGGCTTCAGTAGTGGCGTTGAAAGTCTTAAGCCCTATCTATGTCACTGGATTTAGTTTCTGCACTTATTCCTTCAGCTGGACCATTGTGCGTGGGTCATGGCGGCTGTTGGCGATTACTCCAACCAGCCTACCTCCCTCCAGAAGTTAATTAAATCTCCTGGTCTGTTCGTCGGTGAAAGATCTGGGTGACCCGAGGGTTTCTGTTCTAATCTGTGTGACGCCTGTGCATTCGAAGAGCATGTGAGCGGCGGTTTCCTCAGCCTCCATGCAAGCCCTGCACAGAAGACTATTCGTTATGCGTCTTAAGCCCTGCAAGGCTATGAAAAAAACAGTAGGTGATAGTGAGGACAATGTTGATAATCACCAGCCGTAGCCGATAAGAGATTTCTTTAATCGTATTATTCAGCAAAGGTCCAGGCTCGAGGTTTGTAAGCGAGCCATGGAACGCAGTATCCTGGGGCTTCGACATTCGGACCGTATTAGGAACTCAACGGTTCGCGACAAAACCAAGTTCACGGACGTTACCCAGAAAGCCGCTAAGCTTAAGTGGGACTTGTTCCGGACATGCCTACCGTATATCAGATGAGAAATGGGCTAAAAGAACCACCGAGTGGGTCAAGACAAAGATAGTGGGATGAGCTTGACTCCTACCGAAACGACTGGCTGCCATTAGCAATCTAAAATTGTATGGAAAAGAGAGAGGAAGGCCTTTGCCCTACAGTGGAACAATACAGACTAATTAGCTTAGATAGATAAATTCGGAGTAAAAATATAAGCCAGACAGTACCAGTGTTGACTGTCCAGGTTCCGACGGACGTGCACTAAAGTATCGCCTTTGTGGAAGCTATAATGGCCAGTTATTCAGACTTACTAAACCAAGTTCACTGAACTAGCTCAGTAAGCCTGATACTTCTTGGCAACTGTACCAAT
Organism: Omphaloscelis lunosa; assembly: GCA_916610215.1. Lineage (NCBI taxonomy): Eukaryota > Metazoa > Arthropoda > Insecta > Lepidoptera > Noctuidae > Omphaloscelis > Omphaloscelis lunosa. The sequence continues at coordinate 1,496,700 of OU744266.1, read as the reverse complement.
CACATAATTTATTTTCTAGTCGTACTCTAACCGAATACATATCTCTGATCACGAATGCTTGGTAAGTATAAATAATAATATATCCCATAATTCTTTGCTTCAAAAAGTATTTAACAATCCCTAGAACATTCGTGATTACCGAATACATATTTGTCCTCTGTATTAGCAGAAGCCTTAGCCTTATATAGAATCAAATTGTAAGTTGATATTATTTTTCACCCACTATCCAACATGAAACACCTTAATTTGTATATAAGTGTGTTAGTTTTATATCGTGTTACATACAAAATGGCATCTAAACGATAACTTGGAATGAAATAGAGGGAGTTTTCTTGAAAATAATCACATAAAGCTAATTGTTTCATGAATGTAACATTCTTTTGACTCTGATCAAAAACAGTGGGAGTTGGAACACGCCAAAGATTAAAAAGCGCAGATAGGTAAAACGGAAATGGGATGAAATTCTGGCAAAGAATGTGCAGTGAAAAATAATTTCATGATATTTCCTTTGCTAATTTTATCTTGTTCCATGCCTTTACTGCTTTTGGATATCAATAGATATTTTCACGATTTCTTTTATTCCGTTATCATTCGTTTGGTTAAAGTCTAATAAGTTCTGCAAGGTTGATAATGGAACTGACTGCCCGCCCAAAAACTAAAATTCTCCTATAGTAATCGACTTATAAGACTAAACGTCTTATAGGAATCTAATAGACGCTTTGACTAAGATCACTGATCTTAAAACAGCATTTTGCAGCTTTTGATACCATAAACGCATTTAATAAGATTATTTACTGTTGTTAATTCTTCTTTAGGACATGCACTTCTATAAAAGTCTTAGATATAGCTGCTATAGACCAAGGATATTATAGGATTGATTTGTCTTAATCCTGCTTTCTAACGAATTGTTAGCATCAAAGTAGCATGCCCTCCAATTTTTATATGTCAGATTCTACTTATGTGTATCCTACATTTACTTTTACAAGAGTAATCGGTCTAAAACCCTAAAACTTAAATATGGCGAAGTAGGTATGTCCTGCAGTAGTCTTAACTGTGACTAAATCTAAATATTATAAAAGTTTTGATAATGCAATATTAGGGCATGAGATCCAGATCCAATGGCGGCTTTAGTTTTTGTTAAGTATTATCGAATAAACAAATATGTTTAGTTTTGAAAGGGCATGAAGATATGTTTATTATCATCCAACATTTTATCAATAAAATTAATTTCGCATATTGAGTAGGCAATCTTTACAAAACAGTAAAAAGCCAAAAGTTATATGTTATGCCAATATATATTATAATGTAGATTACTTTCCCTTTTAAAATAATATATTTCTTAAGACACCAGCACGTTACCGTTACACAAAGAATGAAGAACGAATGCTCTAGTAATGGCATCACGCTGACAACTCTTGGATTAATTACACCAGTAAAAGCACCAAATAAGTTAATTATAAAATGGAACTGCACTTTACCGGACTGTAACAAAGCGGCTATAGGGCGTAATATTCCTATAAACTGCGCCTAAATACGGCTTTATAAACGTTTATAGGACTTGTATAGGACTAAAAAATACATGCTCCTGGGATACTCACAGGACCAGATTTTGCTACTTGGGCGGTATTCCCCTGAGATGTAACGGTTTACTTTACTTCAACAACTATATATGTTTTTGGCTATAATTGTGCCTGTCGAAATTAATCAGGCGTAAAACCATGCCATATAGAAATCGTCTTTTAATAGAAAATATTCATTTCCAAGAAGGAGACTAGACACAAAACTAGTTATGTTTACACTCAATTCATAAACAATATTCAATCCACCCATTTAATTGATATACAATCACTAATTAAACAATTAAAATTACAAGCACGTTTCTTGAAGTTACGTTATAAACATAATATTTTATTAGATCATCACACTACTACGCATTATAGTGCGTGGTTGCGTGGACTACTATCATATCTTTAATCCTAAGATTAGAGGATTACGGTTTGAAGATCATCAATCATACAATCACGGACAATTTCTATAAGAACTTACATTCCATGGACTCTGTCAATTTAATCATTTACCTGGTCATCTTTTTCATTGTCCTTGCAAGGGTTTCTCATCATCTTCATCATTCAGCTGAAAGGTGGATATCTTTCAGCTGAATGTAAGCTGCTGCTGAACATAGGCACCCCAAACATCACGCCGAAGACCGGTCCTGTGCCTTCCAAATCCAATGGATTTCCGTGAACTACTTATCGTCGTCGGTCCATCATATGGAGGGCCTACTCATGCACGGTCTTATAGCTGTAGTAAATGAGTCCTTATAAAATTACATCCAAATTCCAAAAAAACAATTGAACATCAATATGGCATCGGTTCTAAGCTGACCACCAAGGTCTTTCAGCACTTATCTCATCTGCATTATCTAGTCTATGCGCGGTCGTAGAGCGGCGCGTGTGCCTGGGCGGGCGGGGGCTGCGGGGTGCGGGGGCACTGGGCTCTATTGGCCCAGCTCACCTCGCAGCCTTCAGTCTGGCGCAGGACGCGACCTCGAGCGCACGTCGCCCGTCCAAACATCTCTCACGTCCAAACCGCGTGTTGAAAATAAAGATTGCTAAATTAAATTGCTAGTGTAAACCTATTTTGTGGGTAGTGTTTGGTTCCCTGCTCAGTGACGTCATAAACGAGGGCTTAAGTTCGGAGGCCATTGTTTCTTAATGTTCGAGGGCTAAACAGTATTTTCAGTGGAAGTAAGTAGACGGATCGTAGATGTTATTATATGATTGGTAGTGCTTATTGACTGTTGCTTTTAGGTATTTGATTCCTTGGATCAGTGGACATGTATTGTGTGTCATCAAGATGAGTGACACTCAAGACATTGACGTTTACGTGAAGAATATTTAACCACCTACAGAAATATTGATTTGTTGTTTATTTACTTGCACCACTAAAATTGGATGATCCCAACACATATTAAGCTGTAAATCTGACATTTCATTTTTAAAAGAACGAAGTGATTTTATAGTCTGTTCGCGTTTAGTTACACAAAGAGCAGCTTTAGCAAAGACTAAAGCCGCAGCAAATCTCTTTGACAAATATGGAAAAGAGTCATTTATTTTGAGCCCTTACACGGTTTTTGCTCGATTATAAAGACAAAGAAAACATTATTTTATATTATATCCGCCGGTAAAAACAATTCCAATGAAGTAATATTTATATAGGCTACATTGTTAGTAATCTTCCTTTTCTGTCCAATTATTGAAGGGCAGTGATTCTCCTAAAATTTTCTTTGTTACGCTTCAGCGCGCCTGTTTTCAGCCATGTCAATGCCGGTCATACAATGTAACATCATTTATTATTTATTAATCTATTCAACTGAAAGTGTCAATGGATTCTAAAGTATTTGAGAAATTTGTGTATAAAAAGGTACCTATACAATTTACGCCAGCAAAACAAATTCTAATATTAAAAAAAACGTGGATAAAAGACTTGGGTTTTATCAAATGTTTATTTGCTTTTTGTGTCTTAGTATGAATATCTGGATGATGCCCTACTTTATGTGTTTACGTTTATCGAAAATTTATTTGAGTATTTGAATTTGAGATTATTATAATTATTATCTATTCTTATTTACATTATGATAACGATACTTTATTATTCATATATCTGAAGTTATGATGCTCATTATAATAATCATCCTGTAAGATTTATTACTATCAAGATTTAAATCTTATATAGGGTTAAACTCCACAACCCCTTGAATGCATTATGACAAATTGTTAGCCGAGCATTTACCGAGGATCACAATAACCAACTTCTCTGTTGGACCCTTGTCACATGTTGGGACGACAGCCTAAAGAAGTCTGTTTTTATTTTTCTTTCTTCTTTTATGTTATAAAGGACAATTTTTCTATATTATATTTTCATGTCTTATATTATTCGATTCAATGGCTTCTTCAATTCTTTAACTCGATCGAATATCGCCAAACTGAATATTTGATTTAATTTCAAGTTAATTAATTTGCTTTTGGTATAAGTATAGTCATTGTTTTCAGCCTTAAATTGTCTATCTTCGAAAAAAACACTAAACGTCATCTCTATATCGTGACATGTGACTACATTTACATCACATGTGTGTACAATATCTAAGTGGCTGCCTCTTAGGCAAGTTAACGTGTTGGCTAGATCGCTGGGCGTAAATACGTAGTGACCACAATGACCAATTTCCTTTAGTTGACTCATACTACTTGTGGTATCACTGGTTACTGACACGTTATGTTTTTCTTTACAATTCATACTAGTAACCTTTTGTTGTGTTTGACCTGGTTCTTTTTTATTATTCGTTTTTAAATCATCGTCACCTAAACTTGTTAGTAAGAATTTCTGAGTCTGTGTTTCAGCTTAAATATCATTACTTAAAACATAAACATGTACACTTTTTAAACTGCCATCTGAATTATATTCTTCTCCTTTTGGTTATGTACAAGTTATCTTACATTTCAAGGCTTCTGATTGTCTTCAATATTTGTCAGACACCATAACACGTTTCGTCTGAACGCACGAGACAAGTAAACAAATAAACTGCTTCACGCAGATTATCCCTCTATGGGATTCCCTATGTCGTGGGTGTTACTGTTATTACAGTCAAATGTCACGTACACATAGAACAAATATCTGCTAACCATACTAATGTTTATCCTGATGTGAAAACCAAGTTAGCTGGGACATTTATTGCCCCTTTTACTTCGGGATTTTTTTTTCATATACAATATTATTAGAAATGTAAGGATCATCATTTTATTTGTCACATATTTATCTATTTATTCTTCATAACTACTTATGTTTCTGTTCGAGTCGATGGTAAATTATTAAATGGGTTACCTCTTCATTTGTGACGTAATATCCTTATTACTTAATTCACTACTTTATCCTTTATTGAACAGCAGCTACCTCATTGACAGCTACAACGACCGGTTCCCATAAATTCAGCGTCGATTCACTAGAACAATATTCTTGTGTCACATCTCAGTAAACTGGGGACAGTGGCATGGGAAAACCGCAACAATGTGACCGCTAGCTATCAACAAGGATACCCTGAATTGATTAATAATAGGGAACGCTTTAATTGGTTATCATAACACATGGTGTATCACGTTGTATGTAAATATCACGGCTTTGTGTTCTGATGTTGTTCATTATTATTGACGACATGTCAATGAAGCGTGGCGCATTAGTGATAGGGTTTTGAAACAAGGAAACTGTAACTTTCAGGGTTCAAAGCCTGATGTTTAGGTTTCCATAACGGCAAGGGAAGCCAAGGAGATTCCCTTGACGTCAAGAAGAAGCAATAATTGTTGCTAGTGGATTTTCAAAATCTACTTTATATTTTTGGACTGAATAAGCGTTTCGAAATGCAAATTATGAAACACTAGCAGCAATCCGCGGTTTCACCCGCATAAGTCTCGATCCCGTACGGAATATTAGAATAAAAACTATTTTATTTGTTAATCCTGGGTATGAACTATCTGTGTGCCATATTTCATCCAAATTCGTTCAGTAGTTTTTTCGTAAAAGAGTAGGTAACAAACATCCATCCATCCTCATAATCTTTCGCAGTAGGATAAGGCAATTTGAATTTACCCATTTACTATTTTTTTTTAAGTCCAGGTTCGCTATATTGTCTTGAAGAGAAACTGGTTTAATACGAAGAGTCTGCTTTTGTTTAAGCAACTACAGAAATCTGGAACACCACTCACAACAAAAATTATGTATGGCCCACTCCAGGCAAAAGTGTTTTCAGTATTTGTTTACCGTCACAGAGAAATTAATCTTGATTGTCACTACATTCCAATATCGTCGTGTTGACATTCTGAGAGGAATTGTAGAAATAAGGACAAATAAGCTAATCTCCGTCAATTTATTACACGAATTGGGATCGGCAGTGAATTAAGTTGATAAACGCCACACTAGTTTGAGGAAAATACTCAAGTTCAAGCCCATTGAGTCATTTCCTCATAACAAAATTAAATAGAAAATAAAATTACTGGCTCTTGCTAAAAGTAAAACGCCGTTTTATGTTTCACAAGAAATAGAAATGGATACAGGAATTAAATTACATAAGCGTATTAATGAACGAATTTTTAAGGCAGTGAACTAAGTTGATTAGCACAGCTTAATGAGGAAAATTTAGAGTCCTATAAAGTCATTCCCTTTCAGTATGTAAAATATTTGAAACAATTTCCGCACACAGTATTAAAAAAATATTAGGTTTAGGCAATAACCTTCGTACATGTTTGAGGAAAAAGCTTTTTTAATTAACAAATGGACGTTCGGCACCACAAAATGACGTTATAAATGAAATTATAATCACACTTATTTTTTTGTTATTGTTAAATTCTGTTATACGCCAGGAGGTGACGCCCCTGAAGAACATAATAATGACCTTATTGGTGATGTTCTCCAGAAAGTTCAGGTGCGTAGTACTCGTAACCGGCGCGCGTGTATGACCAGATGTATGAACGTAAACGAAGCAAAAGGAGTATGTAAGGATCGTAGTAGGTGGCGTTCTGTAGTTTCTGTTTACCCCTATGGGAGGAAGTAGTGGGTTTATGTATGTATGTTAAATTCTCTTAACATAATTATATCTCTTGTATCGAGATGCGCTGTTGGAATAGATCATGTCATTATAAAGATATCAAGGAACAAGTTAGCGTTGTGGTAGCGGTGCACACCTAGGAAGGTGTGTACGATAGGCTACACGTCAGTGGTAAACAAACCAGTATAAGCTGGCCTCTTGTTCTGTTGAAGCTCCGTACTACGCTAGACCAGCTCAAGGTCTAAGTGTTACCACTAATGTGCTTCTAACTGTACTAAAATATTGGCACTAGTGGAGGCTCTTTTAATGTTACCCATGTATATGTTGAAGTAGGTCCAATAAACCCAGATAACAACATACAAAAACAGACATTTACATACAGATTCAATTTAGCAACACACAATTTTAGATTAGGATTTTTTTAGGGTTCTGTACTCAAAGGTTGCCAACGGGATTCTATTACTAAGGCTCCGCTGTCCGTCCGTCTGTCACAGGGCTGTATCTTTAAATCGTAATAGGTTGATACTTGAAATTTGTACAGAATGTGTATCACTATGGCCGCTATAGCAACAGATAATCAAAATAAACGAAAGTTATTTTGATTCAATAAACGTGTTTAGTTATTAAAAAAAAAAAGTTATTATTACGGTAGAACGAAACCCTTCGAGTGCGAGTCCAACTCGCACTTGGCCACTTTTTACACTTAAAACCAAATCCATTACCAAGTTCACAATTTTGGGAACCCATGTAACTGTACAATTTCAGTACACACTGTTCTAAATAAACCACCTACTGCTATAGCCAATTCACAAGCTAAAAGCTTAAAACAATTGCTCCGACATTCGGAAATTATGAGGAAAAGATTACGTAATATTTTAGTAACTTTTGAGGTTTTTCCCCACAATATATATATCACGACTCAGCCGAGAAAGAAGTTAGTCTTTTGGAGATAGAAGTTCTATTATTATGAAAGTGGGTTGTGTTGCTTGTCTGCGGGTTTTCTTAAGTTATTTAGAACAAAACTTACCTTTGAATAAAGTGAAAATGGAGCTTACGGTAAATTAAATTGAATACTTTCTGTTTCACAAGGGATTGTGCAGATAATATTATATTCTTCTGTCGAATGCTGTTTCTGGTACCTACATACTGATTCCACGTTATAATAGGAAACAACCATCAGGACTACTAAGTTGCTTTGTAAAGCCAAGCGTACATTACAACTGCAATGGGTCGCAGCGCAACGTATTTTGATACAAAAAAGTGCGGTGCGGCCCGCCTAGGGTGCTTTGGTTCATAGAATTTGTAAGAAAGTGATGAAGAGGATTTTTTGCAATGCGTTGTGGTGCGGCTTGTCCCATTCTGTTCTAGGCTTTAGGGTCGGCTTCCAGTTTAACCAAACGCAGCTGAATACCAGTATTTTACGTGTAGCAACTGCCTATCTGACTTCCACAGACCCAGTTACTGGTTACCCCTTGGTAAGACTGGTTGTCAGACTTTCAGCTTCTGACTACCCATAAGGACCGCTACAGATCTACGAATAACAAAATAATAATCAGTTGATAAATTTTATGTTTCGCTATCATATTTACCGCTCCTAAATCTATGAGACTGAGAATCAAAAGGTATTCGTCAATAAACCGCGTTTTCAATGTTATCTCTTTTCTGTGATCTTCGAGATTCAGAAAATATATGTTCTTGGAATGATAACGATAACAGATAAGTTTGAAATATTGCGACCTTCTTGAGATGATAATACATCAGGATTTGTATAGTCGGAATATTTTAAGTCAAAGGATTGTGTCGTGATATTATGAGGCCTCTAATTATTTAGCATTAAGTATCGGGATCGATTCTAGTAAGTGTGAGTTAAAGAGAGAGAGGCTCTAAATTCAAACAAACATTTCAATCTAATCTTAGACATCCTTGACTTATGGCGTAATCCTGAACATAATTGTCTTAAATCCAGAACTCGCAATATGCTAACGTTGTAATTAAAGCTCCCCTTTTTCGTATGAGAAAAAGACTTTGCCCTGCTGATAGCAGATATCATTGTTTTTTTTATTAATCACAAGCGGCTGCTCGTGGCTTCGCCCGCGTGGACCCTAATTGTTTTTCTAAAATAAAAGTGGCCTAAGTTACTCTGCTGGCCTTATAACATCAGCTATCTGCCAGTGACAATCGGTCCAGCCGTTTCGGAGATTAGCCGGAACAAACAAACAGACAGACAGACAAAAACTAAAAAAAAATGTTTTTTTGCTATATGTACCGTTTATACTTTCATTAAGCATTTGGTAAAAAGCTGTTATTTTGACATTTAAAACAGATACTTCAATTTTATTTATTTGTATTGTAAGTATGGTAAGTATGTATAGAAGAACAAGTCTGTCTAGATGCTTTAAGTCAGTCTAGTTCTGAAGTACTGAAATCGCGTGGATGGTCGCAAGTCGCAAGTCAATAATGTAATCCGATTGTACGGTACGTTCAGATTCATGCAGATCCAATCAGGGCTGACAAGATTTGTAGTATTGGTTACCGTATGTGTCTGCCTAGTTTGAGCAGGTGGGTAGACGTATTGATAATCTATTTTGAACATGGAAAGAAAGGCCTGGGTAAAATTTACAGGAATAGCTTTCAGTTGTTCGATACTAAAAGCAATCTAATTATTTATTTAGTTTCATCAATCTTTTATTTAGGTGCTTACTCAAACATTATTCATTTTACAATATAGGTGAGTACATCTTACACTAAAATATACAAATTATGTAGGTACAGTATACAGAGGGAAAAGAACCGGCCAAGTGCGTGTCGGACCACGCACAATAAAGGGTTCTGTAGTTGAGATGAATTTATCCCAAATACAAACTTGACATTGTAGTTGAAAAACATGTTCTCCCATACATTCCAACTGCAAATGTAAGTTTGTATGCACAATATTGAGAGAAGTCTTAAAATGGTCTTAAAATAATATGTAAATTATTTTAAGACCATTTTAAGACTTCTTATAGGTTTTCCTATAATCTATGGGTAAAGAATCATTCTTCGTATTTTTTTTCAAAATTTTAAGCTCAGTAGTTTCGGAGATAAGGGAATTGGATAGGGATTGGTCAATTTTCATCTATTTTCTTAAATATCTTTAAATCAATTTATTTTAAAATTATGGAAAAAATATGTTGAGATTCTCACAATAAACCCTTTCATTTGATATGTCACACGGTATAGTTTGCAAAACTTTTTTAAAATTTTCTTGTTTGCCCCCCAAAACTGACCCCCATATTCAAAATTCATTTATTTACGTTACACGTCCGTATTTGGGTCACAGAAATACATATGTGTACCAAATTTCAACTTAATCGGTCCATTAGATTCGGAGCTAATTGGCTGTGACAGACGGACACACAGACAGACAGACATACGAGTGATCCTATAAGGGTTCCGCTTTTTTCTTTTGACGTACGGAACCCTAAAAAAAGAAAGGAACAGCTCATTGGGCATCAAAAACTTCGTCTGCAACGCTGTCAGTGGGAAAAGTGCCCAAAAGGCTGGCAGCACTGCCACGTTGTATGGTAATGCTGATTCTTTGACCTAAAAATTGGCCAGCCCTCTGGTCACGTGAAGAGTCGACCAACCACTTGCCGATGTCCGGAAATACTCGATGAGTACTCGGACATTGATCAGTTACATTGAAATAAGGTATGAAGTGTGTTAACACCTTATAATTTATTTATACAATTCAGTTTTATACTTTACAAGCCGTGTGCTCGATGGAATTTCTCAAAGACAAAAATAACAAAATTCCATACAAACTGCCATCCCTATTTAACCCATTTAGGGGAAGAAATTTCAAAAATCCTACCTAAGTGCTCACCTTCTTTATGTAAATAACTCTTGTGCAAAGTTTCATGCTTCTAGTCGTACCGGTTTAATAGTGAATTAATGTATATATTTAAGAATTGTTTTAAATGGAGATGTACATTATTGTAGATATCTATGTATTTTGTTCCCTCACAATTTTTGTTTCTTGGACTTGAGATTCAATCTCTTAACACCAAAGTAATTAGGTACTTTAATAAGAGCACGAAGCCGCGGCTGTTCCCTTGTATCAGCATAACTCTCTGAGCTCCACCCAGTAACGTATTCCCGTCCATTGAATCTTACAACTCGAGCGCGAAGATAAGCGCGTGATATAGCCTCATGTAGCCTGATATAGCCTATATACATTTCTTACCGGATTAGTAGAGGAAATCCTTCACGTTATTGGTGGTGTTTGAGGAAGGATGGAGTCAACAAAAAGGGCCTATCTTGATTTTTGATAATCTGGCAAATCGAAGTATAACAGGACCAGTGGGTTATTGCGTAACACACACTTCATTTTGACAATAATTCAACAGTAAAAAATATTTTTTAAATAGAGAAATCAGGGCACAGTGGACACAGCTTCGGCGGGATCTCATGGCGTCATAGAGAGTGCGATTGTCGCAAACCAGTGTTGGGCATGTCACAATTGCGGCTATAAGTCCTCTCTTTGAAGAGTGGCTAGAGAGGCGCTACGGCGCGGCGTCCTCACCTTCCGCCTGACGCAGGTCCTCACCGGACACGGTTTTTTCCGGAGGTTCCTGTTCAGGATACGGCGGGAGGAAACGCCCGTGTTTCACCACTGTGTGGATCGCCCGGAGGACGATGGAGCATACGATGGAAGTCTGCCCGGCTTGGGCGGAGCATCGCCGTGTCCTCGTGGAGGTGATCGGCGACCGTAATCTCTCGTGTCCGGCCCTGGTCCAGGCCATGGTACGGAGCGAGAGGGCATGGGGGGCCGTCAACTCCTTCTCAAAGCAGTAATGCTCGCGAAGGAAGAAGCGGGACGCATGAGGGAGAGGTGAATTTTGCGCCCTCAAGAGCCTAACCGCCGCAGGAGACAACCCTAGGCGTCGGGAATCGCAGGCCGATTCCCGGCCACCGTAGGCGCGAGCTTGCGGATGGTAAGCAATGGGTACCGTCCAATAAAGACCAGTCCCGGGTCGACGGCGCGTTGTGTTCCACGCGCGCCTCAAAGAGATGTCAGCATAACTGAAGGGGTCCGCTAGGGCCGATGCCTGCCCCGGTTGCGGGTTTGTCTGATAGGGTTACCGTGGCCCCTGGCAACATACAGGCAACTGAAGGAACACGGGTGGGTATTTCAGAAGATGAAGTCACTAGTTGCCCTTTCCAAAGCGTAGTAAGTTCCTATAGAAAATAATGGGAAAGAAACTCCAAGAACTTCATTGTGTTATTAACGTTGTCAACCAGACGAATTTTACAAAGATTTCAAAGCCTTTGCTTCATAAACGTATATAATAAACCAAAATTAGGAATTTTCTTTAAAATACTTCGGATTGTGATAAAAGATGTGTTTGTACAATTATGGTGCAGGCCAGTGAGTTCAGTTTAGTAAAACCGTATATTTTTGAAGATGTGAAAGCTTTACTAAGTTATGATGCTAAAATAATACGGTATGATGTAGAAGATGTTACAGACAGAATACTACAATAACACGGTAGTGCCACATTAAAAAAGTAGTGTGATATATTGCTAAGCCATTGATGATGTTACTAATGCAAAAGCATAACACAGAGGGGCTCTGAGTATGATGGAATAATATAAAATTTAACACAAATAACACATACACACACATAACATCACTCCTTGTAATCCCCGAAGGTTTAAGCAGAGTTGTACCTAAATTAACACCCACATCGCCAGCTGTAATTATGTTCTATGTTATAATAGGGGGCGAAGCTAATGCCAATAACCGGGCAACACAAATATAACTAATAAGTGATTATCAAGTGTATATTAATACTAATAAGTGATTATCAAGTCAATCAATAGGTAGCAAAAGCTATTAGGTACTCCAATCAAACAACTCAACAAAACAACTTTAATTATAAAATCATCTTATCCCTATAATCACAACAAAGCCTGTTCAATGGCGTCCATGATCGAGATAATACCTCTTCCAGCGTGTCGGCTCATAATTGATGTATTTTCTCATCCTCCTCAACAAGGAAACGGATATCTGCTAATATAATCTCGAAGATTGTGTCATTCAACTTTGAGCTATCTAAATTTTCCATTGATAACGACACCATTAGATAAGAATGTGTGAAAATGTTTCTGAAGAAAATAAGGATGGAAGATACGATGATGATAATTGAATTTTTATGGGACAGCCCGAAAAAGATTCTGAAACAGTTCTCCGAGATTCGCTTCTGCAATGAACGATTCGCCGAGAAAAACTTTTTAGAAAACCTGTGGTGAAGTTAAGTTTATTGTCATGCCGATCATTTCAATAGTAAGCCCCATTGGAATGGTTGAGTGATAATTACTTATCGGTCATTATTCTAAATCTAGGCTGCAATTGAGAATAGTGATAATAACTACATTCAGCTAAATTATTTTGCGACTATCTGCGACTAAAATAAGTTATTTGAAAAAACTTAAGTAAAAAATGACGATTATTATTGCATCAGGTTGTAGGTTTAAAACAACTTAATGCAGGCATGTAAAAAGAGCCTTTGGGAAATTCCTATTTGATAACCTGCACGAGGTCCTGGTTTCGATTCCCAGGTCAGGCAAAGGGTTATTGGGTTTTTCTAACTGGAATTTCTCTAAAGCAGTCTAAAGTTTGGATGGCAATACGCTCGCTTCCTTTTATATGGGACTTAAAACATAACTGGCGAAAAAATGTTAGTGTACCATAGATACACCTCTGCCTAGCCCTTCAATGATTACAGGCGTGATGGTATGTTGTGTTTGATGTCTAGAATAGTTTTTTTTTGTCTCTTATACAACAAATAAATAATGCAGCTAATATTAATCTCCATTCTAAAACTCGTAATATGAAGCTTTGCGAGAACGACGCGCGACGTCACTGATTGTAAACAGGCAATTCGGTGACGTCGGTAGTCTAAAGCTAAATGCCAATTATCAGACGTAATCATTTTCTTTTCACTCAAGCTGGAAACAAAACGTATGCAAAACTGAACCTGATGAACGATAAAGAACTACCAGCAAGTTCAGAGAGGTCAGTCACCTAGTTGCAGGTCGGTCAGTCGTGGCTGACAGTCTGAAATGCGAACATTTACAACCTTTCGAACTTTCAGCTGACGAATTGACAACTTCAGAACTAAATATTATATCAAATTTATTTTGCAGGTCTATTGGTAATTTCGTGTGAGTGAAGTGTAGAGGGTGGGAATTAACTTAGGGACGACAGATTAATAATTTTCACTTCTACCCAACGTAGTGGGCGAGAATAAAAACTTCAGTACAGTTTGGTATCATAATGACATTATTTTTTTCTCACAGAACGGCAACTTTTACCTGCAAAAGGACATTTTATTCAACTAAAATTATTAAAAGTTTCCACATTCGGAGCTGTGTTACAGAAAACTTTTTTTATTCTCTTATTATCAGATTTGATTCTGCAATTTTATATCAGCAAAATCTAACCTGAAATTCCAAATATTTAATGATTCATCTCTATAATATTTAATTAAAATATTGATCAACACAACTTTATCTCTTCAAACCACTTTGAATATTTCAGTGGTGAAATTCCTAAAGCCTCTTGAGACTTTGCAATTTCAAGATATTTGTTTAGACAGTTCTGAAATCAATCTCAAAACTTCTAAATTAAGAAATTTCTAAGTAGATATACATCGATGCGCACTTAATCTTACTCTCTTGTGTATTTCATCCACTGATATAATTTTTACTGAAGTGAAAACTTCTGATGCGTTAAGCGATTTTTGGTAGCGATCTTATGAGCTTGGGTCACCGACATGCAGAGTTGCTTGACCGCTTGGCCAGCATTGAAATCGTTTCATAGTTTTAAGTTTTAATTTTTGTCGGCGGTCCCCATGACTTAATGTTTTCTTTTAGATTGAATTGGTGAAGTTCACGGGAATACTCTGGGTAAAGGTAGCATAAGACTGGATGTTTTGGCGATGCTAGCGGGAGGCCTATGTGCAGCAGTAGACATCTTTCGTCTAAGTGATGATGATAATGATGAACTTTTTATAACAAAAATACACAAACAACACACATAGCTGATGAAATGTGGTTGTACTACAGGTCACCTCAGCCCATCCCTTTGGGGAAACAGCCGTGATGACATACATTTTCCGAAAGAATAAAAACCTTAAAATCATCATGATTTGGAAGATTTAACTAAATTACTCATGTTCTAACAGTAACATGAAAAAATTTCAGGAAATTCAGTCTGGAGTCCTGCAATTTTAAGCCCTGCAGCAAAAATTACTCCATGGCGTTCCAAAAGTCACGGCATTACCCCAATTGCGTCGTATAAATGACGAATGTAACGTACGCAGCAATATGAGTATATTCACAAAAGTCAACGAAAATACATCAGTTGCATAAAACTTGGAATCTTATCGAGATAACGATCTCAGATAAGTTAGGAAGATAACCAGTGATACAGCAGTTATAAAGACAAACATGAATGGAGGTGCGTGTGCAAATAATACCAACACAATATGTAAACGTAATATACAGATAGACCAATATTAAGCATGTGAGCATGCGTTACACGGTTTATTTGCTAAAGATAAGCGGAAAACAGACAATTATTTAAATGTAACTGCAGTAGTTGTTTGTTTTCCTACTATTGCTATTGAAGGATGTACTCTCTATGCATTTGTTACACTTTGTAAATTAAGCGGAGATATAGGGATAGGGTGTGAATGTAAGAATAGATAGTGGAAGTCCACAGTAAAATATGAAAATCACTCAAGCAATCAATCATGTAGTAAGATTATATTAAGTTATTTGTAGAAATTACATATAACATATTGAAGAAGAATATTCGATTAGAACTTAACAATAATTATGTAAGAAAACGATTTGTATTATAATATTATAAAGAGGGAATTTTTTGTATGTTTGTATGTAGAGGGTAATCTCCGGAATTAGAAATGGATAGCCGAATTTTTAAGGAACATTGTAGGTTCGCAGCCGAAGTCGTGGGCAGAAGCTAGTTATCCATAAATACTTTCATCCTCAATATGCAGCAATTGATAAATATCAATAAAATTTAAACCTAAAAAGAAGAAAATATATAATAATTAGACGTCGCATAAGACAATAAATTATGGCAAACAAGTAGGTCACATTCCAAGCGTTAGCTTTTGGACTGAAATGAGAAATACTGTGACACACTTTACTTTAAGTACCGTAAGTAGGTTATTGTTGGAGATTAACTTACTAAGACTTGCATAATTTGATGTGAGGGACGTGAAATTCTTCGTTCTAATCCTTATGTCTTTACAGATTTATGTAATTTGCTTAGCGAGATACGTTATTAGAACATTTGTAAGCTTCAGTTTTGTGTCAGATTATTCACGACATATTGGGCTTGTTTTGGTAAATTACAAAACGTAACTTTTAAAAAGTGACGTATTCTATTGTTTTTAAAATGTTTGTTTAACTTACAGTGCCCTATTTAGAAGTAGGTTAATACCTAAAAATGCCATCATGATTCCAGTCCGAAAAAGGGATGGTGTTTTCTCTCCCACTTAAATTATGATGGCATATTAAAACGTCATAATACGACACTTGATAAAGTTCCTAGATTCTGGAGAAAATGCCGCCTCTATAGTCTAGTGGTTAGACCACCTGTGTTCATGGGTTCGATTCCCAGTGGGACAAAATTTTCCGCTCTGTTTGGTTGGTAGCTGGGCTTGTTCTAAGTCCACCTGGCTAGCTACCACCATCTTATCTAAGTCTGTCGCCATAACGATATTGTTAACAGCATTGTTTTCTTTCGGCAGTTAGTGGTAAGATAGCCAGTCCATCTATGGTTGAGGATTCTGGGTGAAGCTCGCTTCCACCTTCGGCCTAATCATCACTTACCATCAGGTGAGATGTAGGCCAAGAGGTTCCCTGTTGTGGATAAAAATACATAATAAAAATGGAGACAATAGCTTCACTTTTGCTGCAATACATTCATTTCCTCACAGTTCTTGACAGTTTACGTAGTCCAAAGCATAGCTCTCCAAAACAGCGACCTAGTTAAAGTAGAACATCATAAATCAATTATTTGGCAACAACTACCTATAACTTAAAATGGATACTTTTCAACAATATGACGTCAAGTACAGCTGGTATTATAAAGATACTGTAGCGCACTGTTCTTAATAATGAAGCTAATTTCTTCCGCCAGATGGCATTAAATCCATCTCAGCGCTCAAGGAAATTACTACAAAGAATACTTTACGTAATCAAGTACTAGTATATAAACTAGTGACGATGAAAGTGTAATTACTTCTGTTTCATAAAAGAAGATTGAGTTATTAAAGGATTCTTTTTAAGACAAGAATTAAGTTAATGAAGTAATCGCTCAGACTGGTTGGACAATGATAAATTAGACAGACTGAAAAACTAGAATGTTCCAAATAAAGCCGATCTTGATAGATACGCCTAACAAATTGATTAACGAATTGTGTAATCTTTTAAAAATCATTCATTTGTTGATAGATTAGATTATATACGGCGAATAAAAAAACAAAAACATATATACATGTACTATCGAAGAAACGCATATATATACTGTAACACAGATAATATAATACACTGTAAGGACTATTCTTGCTTGCAGCGGCAGCGCTCGGCCGCTATTGTATCGCTTACCTACGAAAAAAAGGGTCGTGTGCACGCGATTTTGTTTTAAAAGTGCTTCGATATGCGTTACCCCAATGGTAACTAATAAAATCGTACCAAAGTCAAAACTGTACATTGAATATTTTAAAAAAAGTAATTGCTACGAGGTCAGGGAACGATTCTAATGCCAAAAATATAGTTTTTAGAATTTTTGTCTGTTTGTATGTATGTTCCAGCATCACGCTAAAATTACCAGATCGATTCTGTTCAAATTTTGCATAAAATATTCCTTGTAATAAATACAATTACTGTTTCAAATAGTCCAAGCCAGTTATATTAGACAAAAGAAAACTTATAAAGCTGAATCATATTTCTAGAATTTCATAGTCATAGCGTGAACTACATCCAAAACTTTGGAAAGGAAATAAGAAAACTTTTTCTTGGAAAGAACTTTATACAACTCATGCTTAACTTTAGTTTGAAGACACGTTAAAGGCTCTTTGCAGGCGTTTTTTTTGCCGTGAAAAACTACGGTTTATACGTCGTGTGGAGGCAAGGTCGCCAGTGTTGTATGGATCACTATGGAAGTTTGTTGACAAACACGTTTCTTTAACGGCACCGTTTATAGGCCGTACCGCGAAGAAACCGTGCCATGTACAAAGGGATATGTCATCGTTAAAAGAAAAGATAAAGAAATCTTAAAAAAAGTCTATCTAACTTTTTGGGAAATACAGACGTGATGTTGTTATGTTAAATTCAGACCCTAATGATACTGGTCGTTACTTCTTTTTTCTTTGTAAACAATCACCTTTTCATTTTAAAGTTGTTTTCATATAATATTG
The DNA here is from genome assembly GCA_916610215.1 of Omphaloscelis lunosa. Classification (NCBI taxonomy): domain Eukaryota; kingdom Metazoa; phylum Arthropoda; class Insecta; order Lepidoptera; family Noctuidae; genus Omphaloscelis; species Omphaloscelis lunosa. Next base: position 1,478,610 of record OU744266.1, on the reverse strand, counting down.
TAACAATTTAAACTGAAACGTCAATAGAAGTGGTATGTTGTGGTATTAGTTCAAATAGATGTGACGTATCGGTTGCAATACAACAATACTACGCGATTATCTGAATTATGAGACAGTGTACGTCATTTATTTTGTACCAATAAGAAACAAAAACATTCCCAGAATCGTCCCTTGTGGAACACCTGTTGTAACCACGTTAGTTGGTAACCTCAGACGAAAGGTATAGTTATTTTTAATCCCATTAATTATGAAGAAATAACACGATGCAGAATATTATTTTTAAGGCACAGTCACAAAATTTATAAAATAAAAAAATCTCATACAACCCAATCTGAGTCCTTTTATAAAACTGACTTTACATCAAGGATAGAAATTATTCTAAAAATCTTTGTGGAATATTTTGAAGCCTCAGATCCTTAAACATTGCGTGATACAGAACACGGAAACCGATCTGTCAAGTACAACAAGCATGTCAATCATACAATAGTATAATGAAATCTTTATCTAATCTGAAGTGTTTCGATCAAAAGCGACGTAAACACTTGAAAAATTCAAAGAGAAACTGTTTCTATGAGGCCATGTTTTCAATTCCTGTGTGCTTAGAAAAAAGATAATGTTTTAAATGATAGTTTGACATACTTTATAACAATAAAAATATGGCCAGCTGATCCTCAAAGATTTTTAATAGTATATTTTAAAAGTTGAAGACTACTTCAACTTTTAAAATATACTATTAAAAATCCTACTAAGGTGGAATAAGGAAAACGCGAGATAAAGGGGATATCTTGCCATATTTAAAGTTTTGCAATTTAGGTAATGCAAAGCCAAAACACAGGAACTCATAACCATAGTTAGGTACCTACATATGTACCTATATTCTTGTTCTTAAAAGTTATCGCAGTGTTTTTAAGAGTTTAAAACCAGCATAAGACATTATATATACCCAGCGCAGATACCTGAAATATATATAAAAGGGCTACCCTGAAGGACTCCAAAAGTTTACTCGCCACATCACGTCTCCAACGTCAACTTATAGTCATGCCCGAATGACAGTGGTATACGATACTGAACGTGACCACATTCAAGACGTTCGTGGGATGCTAAAATTTATGACCATACAAATGGAATGTAACACCCCGGAAATGTCGATCATTTTTTGAGTTTATTCATTACAAACGAAAATACAAAGCTTTTCTCTTTATAATATAAGTGTAGATGTATATTTATAAGTCCAGGTTTCCTCACGATATTTTCCTTTACCGATGTCAGTGGTGTCCAAAATAATATTATATTTTGATAGTAGTAGAATTGAAAAAGTTTCATTGGTTAGTAACATACTAATTGGGATATTTTCGTATCTCTCGACTAATTATAGTTGGGGCCGCTCACAACGCTACATGGTACTTGCCCGGGTTTGAACCCGAGACTTTAACCACAGGGCCATCACATATTGTAACATGAAATGTAACACTAATAAGTTGTCCAAAACTATGCAGTACAACCTGAAATGTAACAGCAACACGAATTTATTTCAACGGGTGTTACATTTGACATCCAAAGATACAGCTCCCAGTTTTACAGTATTTATCCCAATCCAGGAATCCAGGCTATAACTGTGATCACACAGTATGGTAGCCACTGTTAAATTCATGTCACCGTGGAATTGCAATCATGGGTAGTGCAACCTAAGAATGGACTCTGATCCATTTTCTTGTCAATTTTCTTTTTCTTTTATTACTTACTAGCTGTTGCTCACGACATCTTCAATACAAGATGAAAGGTAGCATATGTCCTTCTCCAGGTCATGGTCTACCCATGTGCCAAATTTCATCCAAATCTGTTCAGCCGTTTTAGCGTGAAAGCGTAACAAACAAACCAACAAACAAACTCACTTTCGCATTTATAATATTAGACAGGATTAAAAGCTTAACTGTTGATAAATAGTAAATCGTATAGAAAATACTCATTACAAAGAGTTAACTAGTCTACCTAGTATCCGACAAGCTTCGCATGTCCATAATTATCATGCCTATACTTTGTTGGAACATCATTATTAGTTGCTCATATATAAAACTGTAATTAATTTATAAAACGATGTACTATATTATACGAAAGCCTTACGGAGCGACTTATTCTAGTTGACCAAGATATTAAAATAAAAATAAAAAACATCTTCATTACCCATCAAATAATTTAACGTCGAAATTTTACTTTTTTTTAACCCTTGCGGAGAAGCTCTTGGCCTGCGTCTCACCTGATGGTAAATGATGATCAGGCCGAAGGTGAAAGAGAGCTTCACCCGGAATCCTCCACCGCAGCGGAACTGGCAATCTTACCTCTAACTGCGGGAATACAACAATCCTGTTAACATTGTTGATAAGGTGACAGATTTAGATAAGTTGGTGGTAACTAGCCAAACGACAGCTAACCTTCGCTATATCCTAACGCTCAATCCCTTGGGCTGTGACACAAATTCATAGATCAAATAGAAAGGTTGATGAAAATCGTTCGCCGAACAAATTCCAAGGTTTAAATGGTAATGTGTTGTCAGATTAATGCGATAAAGTTGTGGAACTCATTGCTGGTGGCAATCAGCGCTTCGTTCTGTAAAACTAGCGTCTGCCCCCGACTTCGTACGCGTGAAATTTCTTATTTTGACATAAAATATATCCTTTGATACTCTGCAATACTGTAGTTAGAGTGAAATAATTTTTGAAATCGGATCAGTAGTTTCGAAGATTACCTCTTGCATACAAACTCACAAATATTAACTCTTCTTTATTTATCAGTTTAGTAATAGAATATCGGGATAAAAAGTATCTTATGTCCTAACTTAGGTCATGGTCTACTCATTTGCCAAATTTCATTCAAATTATTTCAGCCGTTCTAGCGTGAAAGCGTAACAAACAAACATACAAATTTATTAATCTTTTCTCTTTATTATAATATTAGTTTAGACAAAAAATCTAATATTTTCTTTTTATAATATTAGTTTAGATGATACTAAGATAAGGAGTACAAATTGCTACTGCTTATTTACACACAAGTATTTACATCATTTAAAAACTAACAGACTTAAAACAATAACAGTAACAGTGCATCATCCTATGATCCTTTTTGCGGACGATAGTACGGCTATAATAAAATGTAAAGATATGGCTACATACGAAGAGGACATTAATAATACAATCAATGACATAATCACATGTTTAAATGAAAATAATTTAATCATTAATCTGCAGAAGACAAAATTTATGCAATTTTATCAAAAAATTACAACTAAAACATTTTATATCAACCATAGGGCAATCTCTATAGAAGAAGTAAACAGTACAAAAATTTTAGGCTTAATGATAGACAACAAACTCACGTGGAAAGATCAAACAGATAACGTATGTAAAAAGATAAGCAAATCAGCAAATTGTCAAAAGTCGGTAACTGTGAAACCGTACTAGCTGCATATCATGGTCTCGTAGCATCTGTCATACGCTATGGAATCATATTCTGGGGAAACTCAACTAAGAGATTTATGATATTTAGAGCATAAAAACGATGCATTCGAGCAATGTGCAATCTGAGAATAAGAGATAGCTATATACCAATGTATAAATCTTTGAAAATATTAACTTTTCCATCATTGTATATTCTAGAAGTTGCAACATTTGTCAAAAAGAATGCAATGCTATTAAAACTGTCTCAAATACGTAGAGGTCCTATACGTGCTCAATATCAGAACGTTTTATGTGCCAGGAAATGTAAGACAGCGTTGATGCGCAAAAGCTTACTGGGATGATGAATTTCTTAATGACAATAATACTAATATTTATAATTTGACTAAGTAATGAATGTGTGTAATTTTGTTGTATTTTGTGTGATTTTTTTTTATTGAATTTAATTTTAATTAATATAAAATAAGCATTTTGAATTTGTAAATACTTAAATTAATAATTTATAATTATTCTGAATTTATTTTTAATATTATTGTACCTACTGTAACTATCAATTTGTACGCCACTGGCAAAACATAAAGAGTAAAATTAATTTTTACTGAAGACCAAATGTGGTGGACCAAAAACCTGTGTTTAACAAATAAATATTCATTCATTTATTCAATAATTCTTGTATAAATATTACTATTTATAAAAGTATACAGCGCGGCAGGGACATCGACGCGAAAACTGTTACCATGGATTCAGTACATGATTCTGAACCTCCCAGCGTTAAAAGTTTTCATCGGTTATTTTAAAAAAAAATGCTATTCCATACATTTAGACCACATAGGTATTGCACTTTTCTATCAAACAGATGTTTTTTTTTAAACAAAAATTTAGGGGGGAAGCGGTCCAATCCATGGTAAAAGTTTTCGCGTCGATGTCCCTGCTACCCTGTATAAAAAGGAGTGGGAGAATAAACATAGGACATCAAAAAATTTATCTGCATCGCTGTCAACAGGAAAAGTGCCCAAAAGGCTGGCAGCATTGCAACGTTGTATGGCAATGCTGCAAGCCTTTTGAGCCACCTTTCGTCACGTGCCAGGAGTTGATTCGATTTTATTAATAGTGAACATTTTAAAGTATCCCGTGAAGTTAATTAGACAACTAACAATCATTAACACATTTACTCCATACCCTGTACCCGAGATAATTATAGCTTCAGACAGTAAGCGGGCAACAATACCACTACCTATCTACGTAGTTATCTAGGCTGGGCTATAAATAGACTTACCAATAATACCTATAGGATCGACACAAATCAAAGCCCACAGCGATGTGACGTAACAGTGCAGAAATCGGCGACGTCACTCGAAGTAGTCGAAGCGTATGTTTGTCAAAAGCTCGTAACTTTTACGTTGCAATGTGACGTGATGTTCTTTGATGTGTGTTGGTGTGTGGAATTTGTTTTTAGTGTGGCTGTGGGAAATTGTTTTTAGTACTAAATAGGCTGCAGGAAAATAAAACTGTCGCTTTTTTAATCAATGTGTGCTGAAAATGGGTAGCAAAATATTCAGTGTGATTAAGATTTATGAGAGAGAGAATCAGAGAACATTTTAACTAGAACAAATTTTACCAATATTGAATTTACATATAGACACTTGGGACCTTTTTTCAGCTCTGTTATTGCATACGACTATAAATCAAGATAGTCAATTGTCTAGACGGTTAAATAAATGGAATTTTATTCATTGAAGTTAAGATAGATATTAAATTAAATCAGAACGAATGCAGACTAGTCTGAGCCTTAAAATTATACTAATAAAAGAAAAATGTGTTCTTTGTAGATATTGGAGAACTTGAGATGAATAATATAAGCTGACCAAGTGAGACTAAAGCGGGTTCTGTGCTCATATAAATAGAAAGTAGTGGTATGAAAAAAGAAATAAACTAAATCTTTTAAAATTGGACAAGCAACAATATACACATAAACTGCTATGTACAGTTTTTTCGGGCTATTTTGTACTTAGGTAGCTACCTAAGTTTTTATGCTGTTTTATGTGTATTGTGACCGTAGTTTAATAACTAGCTTAGTTAAGCTAGTTAGTAGTAGCAAAATATTAGACAGCATAAAAACTACAAATATAATGTGGAATAGAATTTTAAATCCATTATAATACCATACCTAATTGATATAATCTCTAGAAAACTATGTAAATATTTATTTTCAACTAACAGTTTTGTATGTTCAAAACACTCAGATGAAAAGTTTAAGACATACCTACATATCTATGACAGACAGTCCAAAAAGCTGAAACGAAGTGCCTTTATTTCACCATGGAACGCTAAACCCGTCGCCATTGCTGCCAGCAATCCGACACACAATGCGTACTAGAGGGATGGCGGATTGGCTAATTGAATTCGGCTTCGTCTGTCGTTCTCACCAGAAGCCCAGCTGTGTAGTGCTATATTGCCCCAGATCTTGTAAAATTTAATTTAAGCTTTTGCAGAACAGCGGGGTAATTGCGTAACACACTTACAATGGCATGGCATTTTGACAATTCAACAACATTCATTGCGTTATTTACGTTGTTGAGCAGACAAATTTTTAAAAAATAGGAGAATGAAGAATAGGGAATAGAATGGATTAGGAATTTCTTTAAAAATCCTTCGAATTATGAAAGAAAGTGCGTTAGGTAATTAATCGGGGTGCAGATCGTTCAATCTACATGATCACTAGTTTTTCTTTTTGTCAAGATTTGGTGATCGCCATAATTATTTCACCTTCGTTCAATATTCAAATGAGCACACGTGTATGTTTCTGATTACAATACAATTTTCTAGTGTCATTAGATGATGAAGATGGTCTCTGTTAGTGCTACAGTTTGACCATTTTAAAATCATAAACAAATAAGTAATAATAATTTATGTAGCACATTATTCTCTAGGTAGCAGGCGCCAGTAAAATTAATTAACATAAATGATTGAACACATAAAAAACCCATATAAGTATCAAAGCAATAAAATATGTAAACGATAATGATAATGACACACTTAAATCAACACAACCAGAGAGAATCTCGCATTGGATGCATTTAGTGCCAAGTGCGATACATAAATAAATTGTGATGCAATAACAACTTGGAGCCTGCTCACCTTTGCTGGTCCTGGCCCAAGTCGTAATATTCTTTTAATTTTTTGTATGTGTTTATTATTTTTCGGGCCAGTAAGTGATGATTAAGATAGTATGTTTTTAGTTCATTGATGTTATTTGTTACGAGTTGTGGCTTCAAGAATAGCGCATGTAGGATTATATGAACTACTAGATTTTATCCGCGTGAAGTCGGAATTTATATCACGAGAACGTACTACCGTCCTTATCCAGGTCATGGTCTACCTGTGTGCCAAATTTCATCGAAATCCGTTCAGCCGTTAAGACATACAAACAGATAGACAGAATTACTTTCGCATTTATAATATTAACATTGATGTAGGTAACTATTTATCTACAATTTTAGTCAGTGGTCGAGGTAAAGTCAGAACACAGCTTTGTAGTGTCAAAAAGTTAGAGGTTGTAGAACTCTTAAACTCTGGGCCACTACAACTTGGCGACACTTATGCACATATTATTATCATACATAACACCAGATTCATAGTAGGTACGGTCAACCACATGCCATAGTAACACTTTAAATGAGAAAAGCACCCTTACTGCAACCAAATGAAGCCACTATCTAAGTCAAATTGTTAAAATTGATATGTAGTTTAATGTACACATTATTATGTAGGCTCTCACAGGTCAGTGAACACTAACAGACTATGATATTATGACTGTATCGCGGCGTGAAATCGAATGCAATCAATAGTTGCATTTAGAGATTAGATATGTGACCCTTCGTTATAATTGTGTTGACTGTTAACGTTTGCTTTGATTTTGTTTAAGTAGTGCACTGTATTTGCATGTTTTCATAGATCTTTATCGAGTAGTAAACAATGTACTTCAACCAATGCAGTGATCACTTAGTTATTGAGTTATTTTTCAACAGCTCGTTAAACTTTATCATCTTTATATCAGACAGGTACTTAAATCTTCTGTAATTTTTTCTATTATTAGGTAGTATTTTTTAATATCTTTTGTACCTAGGTCGTATGGATACTCGTAGATACTCATGGCAAAATAATAACAGCCTTACGGGTCGATCGAAGGTAAAACTATGCTTCCTGCAGTCGATTCGTAGATGGGCGTACCATCCATTACCTACTGAGACCCCTTTCGTGCCTCGAAAAGCACGTTAAACCGCTGGTTTCAGCTGTAATTCGCAGATCTTAGACAGTCCTTATGGGTAGTTAGAAGCTCAAAAGTCTGACAACCACTCTTACCAAGGGATATCGTGTTACCCAGTAACTGGGTTGTGGGGGTCAAATTGGCAATCGCTCTATGTAAATACTGGTATTCAACTGCATCTGGTTAGACTGGAAGCCGACCCCAACATATTTGGGAAAAGGCTAGATAGATTGATTCGTATGGTATGCCGTGTAATTAGTTCAATCCCAATGGATTAAAATGATCTATAACTAAGTAAACATCAACTTGACCTATCGCTGTTCACTATTTAACTTAGCCCTCTCCCACAATTCATTTAATGATTAATACTCCGACCAAAAAATAACATACTCCTAGTGTTATGCTACATCAAAACAACAATGGTCGACAGCCATATTATTGAAAGTATTTCAACCCACCGTTCTGCGTTAAATGTATTTTCAATTAGTGCTTGGTGCAGTGCTAAGTGATTATTATTCACTCGTGTAACATAATATGAACACTGTGACCACAACAAAGCAGGAACATGTTCGGGTTGCCTCCGGAATACCTGCTATCATAATTTCTAGTTGTCTCCCAACTATGTTGGGGTTGGCATACTTTACATGTGGAATCTCGCTGGACACACTGCTTTACAACATGTATCAGAAATGTGTGGTGATATTTAAGGTTATTGTACAGACCATCAAACTCAACCACTTCTCCATTGATCGAACATCGTAATCTCAAATAAATAATCAGCTGTTCAGTCCATTTGGGTCCAGTAGGTATTGCAGCTTACTATGATGCATCTGATTATGTTTTCTCGATTACGACGATGGTCCCATGGAGAATGTTGTCCAGTTTGATGCTCTGCACCACACTTTTGAAAGTGACTACACCTTTCTGATACAGTCTGCTGTATAGTAAGCTAAGTTTCGCCATTATTGTAGTGGTAGAACTCATTGTAGAAGTGCTCGTCCGTGAAAGTGTTACTACTACAACATTATTGTCGCCAAGCAGCATGTGCTTAAAAGTTTCTGCTACCGGAAAAAATGCAGGAACATGAGAAAATATCAACAATTTTTTTTCTCTGTGGCAACGCATTTACAACCTTTAACTGTTTGGCGTAATAAATATGTAGGTACTACTAACATATTAAACAAGATACTCATAATACGGCAAAAAATAAGTTGATGCACATAATTCTATTGTCATGTTTTAATTATTCATTACTAGCGTTCCCACGCTTTGCACAGTTTTTAAGACTAGACAAAACATCGAGATTTCTATGTCAATATTATGTTATTTAATATTTTAAAATTAACCGCATAAAAATCAGTTGCGGCGTTTAGAAGAACAACGCGGTCACTCAGATAGTATAATTTATAATATGCATAGACAAAATTATAAATTATATTTAAGTAAGGGAAAATAAAGCAAAATAAATAAAAACCCTCTGGAAGGCGGTGGAAGAGGGCGGTAACCACTCTATATATAAGCAACAAGGGAAAAAGAACATGACAATGGCACCGAAAGGCTCCTTTTATTCCTACTCATAATCGGACCACACAACTGATCAACTAACTGAGATACGAAACCTATAACATAGTGCAGCAGTAAACAGACAATGATCGTCTGTATGCAAAGCAGCCCGTGTCATGTCCGAATAGGCAAAGGTAAAGATTTGCATGCAGCCGCGACCGGCGCACGCGACCGTGACGGGCTGTGGCTTCTATATTTACATGCATTATGGTAAAGGTATTGTTGGTGATTTGCTGGCTAATTACGTTACACAATCAAAGGAAATGCCTATCATTTGACAACTCAACAACATTCCTTGCGTTATTTACGTTGTCGAACAGATGAGATTATCAAACATATGTTCCAATGGATGAGGAATTTCCCACAATATCCATTAGATTGTGATAGAAAGTGTGTTTAGGAAAAGGGTAATAAATTGTATAGATTTAATGAGCCGTCTTATCAGTAGCATACAGGTTTTCGTACACTGTTGTATATTTTCACGAAAAGAAATGAAAAAGAAACGTTACTAGCAACTGTTATTGTAAGACCAAATAATTTTAATGCCATTTTTAAGGGCGTAATTGGCCAGACATCGGCGGAGTGAATTTTGGAAATTCATAACGTTGTGTCTTTCTTAGATCATAATCTTAGTCGTTCTAAATAACAGTAAAATAAGTATTTTAGTCGGAAATTCAACAAGCATCTTTTAGTGTTGAGTTCAATGTAATTTATAATTTATTGATTTTGGCACATACACGTTTTGTAGTGCATGTGGGACTTACAAAGTATGCATTATTAATGCACAACACACATTAAACACATGAATTGTTGGGTGAAGCGCTGCACTGTTAACTAGATCACTAAGTAATCTCTGTGTAGGAGAGTTAGTTTCCACTTCCCATATGAGTAGGTATCACAATTATCATGTTTTTATGCTTTTGGAGATTACAATTTTTCAGATTATCTAAAGTACATACATCTTTTATGGGGTACTGTGTTAAATGTTACAACAAAATACCTTGTGACATATTGCAATTAAATGAAAGAAAATTTAAAACTCATATTAAAAGTACACTTTGTAAACAAGCATATTACACATTAGAGGATTATATCCAAGATAAGAGTGCTTGGAAACATGCTGGTCCTGCTCCATAGGACAATTAAGAATCAAGACAAAATCAAACAAGTTGCTAATTGAATTGTAAAATTTATAATTTTGTGTTATATGACATTGATTTTAAATTCTGTGATTACTTCCTCACACACTGACTTATTAATTTTAAAAACATTAGGAAAATCGTCTACTTTTACAATGTCTGTAAATATGTGAGCACCATGTATCTATCACATAATTAAATTATCTGTCGTTGCTTCATTTTTAATTCTTTTTACCTATTGTGGTATAGAAATTTTATTCTAGGTGCATCGTCTTCACATAATTATAATTATTTAACTAATATACGTATTAATACAAACTATTGTAAAACATTTTATCCATTGCCCATTCTTCTCCATACGAAAACTACCTTTTGGAAGGGGCGACTAGAATCAATTATATTAGTCTGTAAATTTTGACGTTCAAAAGTGCCATACATGGGCCTATTTGAAATAAATGATTTGACTTTGACTTGACTTTGACAATATAAAACAAAATTCAAAAGCAAAAATCCTTATATTTTTTTTTTTTAATGTTTTGTTGTGAGAAGAAAGGTAACTTAGCAATAAGGAACTACTTCAAACTTTGTCCTTACCTACTGGATATATTTCCTTTAATGCTAAAAATAATGCCGTTCCCAATATGACTCCGTCTTCACCTCAACTCCGGCCGGTACACGTGTTTCAGATCTATTATGGACCAGTGGATTTCCTGGCTGGATATATCTTGCAGAATCTTTCCGAATAGCAGGTGATATGACTGTTTGACTTGGGATATTTAAGCCACTATTTCTTTTCTATCTCGATGTATACCAATATCAGCAGGTCTAAAACGGCCACATTAAGTAATTCCTCTAAAAGCAATTCATTTTCTGAATTCCCAGCAATTCCTCTATGGTGACACATATTTTAGTTGAATCATATTCAATTCAATTCACATCTGAATCATATTTGGTGTAAATATTGCCGTATGAAAAAATGAAGACCATCATTTTACCGGATTTTTTTTCTTTTCAGTTGTTATTAATCAAATGAGATTTTTATTTTTGAAGTGAAAACTTCTTTAGGCCCGTTGGGCAGTTTTGAGATGGGACTAAGCCATTGATTTCGCGACACCGTGACGACACCTCATTTTTGTAAATGCGATTGTGCTCTTTATTTATATAACGTTACGGATCAATATTCTATGCAAATATAAGAATACTTGCACTTTAAGTTTTCACTTCTGTCGGCACTCCCGGAGTGCCAACTGTATATTAGTAAATTATTATAACTGAACGCAGATAATATTATGATTCTGCCAAAGCGGCCGTTTTAGGCCCAATAAAGTATTGAATAAAACTTCAAGAACAACGTAACAAAGGAGTAGTTATTCTCTTGTATCATGGGTGTATGCAGTTACAGACACAAACCTCAAATACACTAAATTACCTACACATAATATAACATCACGCCTGAATTCCAGGAAGGGTTAGGCAGAGGTGTACTTATAGTAAACCCACATTTCGCCAGTTATGTTTAAGTCCTACATAATAAAGGACAGGCCCATTGCCATCAACCGGGCACAAATCCTGACTTCCGGCTACTACTGAGAAATTTCAGATGGAAAAATTAAATAATATAGCTTTTGGCGCTACCTGGGAACCGAAGCCAGGTTCTCATGCTCAGCAGTAGCGCTTAAAACCACTAGGTACACCAACGAGGAAGTAAAATACAGTCAAAATAATAATAAATAAATATTAGTTTACTTCCGGAATTGAACACACAACTCGTTGTGTAGAAGCCAATCATTTATTTATGTTTTAACAATAATACCAAACTATCCTGTACCCACAACCGGGTGCGTGCAGGTCCAGTACTCTAATTGCGTAACACACGATCAAAAATAATCTGAATCATTTTGAAAGGAAATTGCTAATCCATTGCTTCATATGTTCGAAAAATTTGTCTGCCCAACAACGTAAATAACGCAGTGAATGTTCTTGAACTGTCAAAATGAAACCAACTGTGATTGATCGTGTGTTACGCGATTAGGGTGCGGATGTATGAACGAAACCGAAGCAAAAAGAGGATGTAGGCAAGAATCGTATCAAGTTGTGTTACTATAGTTTCTGTCTACCCCCATGGGAAGAAGGCGTGAGTTTATGTATGTATGTATCCTGATACCGCGAAGTTATTATCAGATTAATTATAAAACACGAACTTTAACGTAAAAATATCTCGAAAATGTCTGTCGGTTTCCATTTACGGCACATTATATATCGTCGCGTCGTCACCGTGTTTAATGATGGACAATCTCATTAAATAGGGTTGTATTGATTCTCCATTTTATTGGCTTCCATCAGCGGCTTCACGCCTTCTTGTTTTATAGGGTAAGCCTGATCTTGTACAGGTTTTACCTACATCAGACATCATTTTAGATGTACCAAACGTGGATTCTACTTGGACTTTATACAGGTACTAGCTGCACCCCGTGGTTTCACCCAGATATGTTTCGATTCCGTGAGAATATCAAGATAAAAAGTATTTTATGTCCTAACTCAGGTCATGGTCTATTCATGTGACAAATTTCATCCAAATCCGTTCAGCCATTTTAGCGTGAAAGCCTATCAAACAAACAAACAAACTCACTTTCGCATCTATAATATTAGTTCGCTCACCGAGTCGCAAAAATTTCGCCTTGGTGTTTGCCAAAGAGCAATGGAGCGCAGCATTCTGGATGTAAAACGAACTGACAGAATACGCAATACCACGCTACGCTCCAAAACGGGAGTTTTAGACGAAGGCAAAGAGGTTGCCAAGCTAAAATGGGATTGGGCGGGTCATGTCAGCAGCATGCATTGCGACCGTTGGGCAACAGTCTCCACACGGTGGGTGCCTGAGAATGGACGGCTGAACCGAGGCCGGCCCAGGAAGAGGTGGCGAGACGACCTAGACGCGTACTGCAAGAGTTGGATGCAGGTGGCCCTGAAAAAAAGATGCTTGGAAGGATTTGGGCCTTTGTTCAGCAGTTGGACAGTGTAGGCTAACATAAAAAAAAAAAAAATATATATTAGGATGAGGAACAGGTTGTAAAGTTCACTCATACTCTATAGAAAAGGGACCACACAGATGTTGTGTCTGGTGGACTAAAGCCCGACCCTTGCTGTCGGGACGTTGTATATATGCTAGTCGCGCGGTAAACTCTGCTTGCGTGACCGCAGTGTGTTCGCATGTGGTGTTGTAGATGCCACCACAACTTTTTGTGAAAATAAAGAAAGTATTCTATTAGAAATGATTTAAAACATATTTCTACTGCTGAAAAGACTCACAGAATCAGTTGAAAACACTAGTTTTGAAATAAATGTCCATCCATCTTTTATTTTTCTATAATTTAAACTGAATTATTTCCAAATCTCCAGTGCTGAATGTAAAATGGTTTGCATTCACGAACGACTCAATGATCACTACAGTATACGCAAAAGGTAGTTTAGAAAATAGATAGATGATTACAGTTATATACAGAAGGACATACTTGCCCAAGTAAAAAAATCAACCTTGTTCGAAAGATCCCTTCATCGCCTTTTACAATCTGTAGGTAAAAAAGGTACAATTATTTACGCATAGCAACCGATAAATAAAGGAAAAAAAGCCTTCAAAATATCCGACCAAACTACCTCAGTAATGTCAAAATAAAGCAAAATTTATCGGGCGTAAAGACAACCCACCGCGCTGTCACCTTTGAAAGAAGCCGGAAGCGTTGACAAAGACAATATGGCGTCAACATGGCGGCAATCTGTCACCTTCTTTTCACAGTAACTAGAAAAGCTTTCAGGTTATAGTGAGGAATTTTATTTAGTGAGTGTGTAATAGGCAATTTACAGGCGGTTTTTTCTACGCAGGTAGAATTAACGACTGTCTCGTAGGTCTAGTGATCACAAGCGCTACTGGTGATCATGAGGTTCTGGGTTAAATTCCCGGGTCGGCCAAAGTGTTTTTGGGTTTTTCCATCTGGAATTTCTCAGTAGCAGCCTGGAGTCTGGATTTGTGCCCGGTTGATGGCAATAGGCTAGCTCATCAGGTTAAGCTACGCTTGCCGGGGTTGGTCCATGGTTGGGTGACCATCATTACATACTGAGACTCCTCCGTGCCTCGGAAAGCACCCGGCTGTCATTCATGGCTCTTTGACAGTCGTTACGGGTCGTCAGAAGCCCGAAAGTCTGACAACCAGTTTTACCAAGGGGTATCGTATTACCCAGTCACTGGGTTGTGGAGGTGAGATAGGCAGTCGCTCCATGTAAAATACTGATATTCAGCGGCATCCGGTTAGACTAGTAGCCAACCCCAACATAGTTGGGAAATGGCTCAGATTGATTTGATGGCAATAGGCTCGCCTTCTTTTACATGGGACTTAAACATAACTGGCAAAATGTACGTGTACTATAGGTACACCTCTGCCTCACCCTTCGAGGATTACAGGAGTGATGTTATGTTTATACGATTAGAGAAGAAGTGATAATTATCTAAATGCTAAATTAGAGAAGAAGTGGTTATTATCTAAATGCTAAATTGGTGATAGTACTTTGTTGTTGTGCACGTGTAGTTCTGATAAAAAAAAATGTATTAGTGAAATCAGATTCATGATGGAAACGAAACAAAATAACATAATATCACGCCTTGTTTCCCAGTAGGGTTGGGCAGAGGTGTACCTATACTTATAGTATAGTACACCCACATTTCGTCAGTCATGTTTAACTCTCATGTATTATGAGGCGATGATGTATTATGCTGCTACTGAAAAATTCCTGATGGAAAAACCCAATATAACTTTGGCCGACCCGGGAATTTAACCCAGAACCTCATGATCACCAGTAGCGCTTGTGATCACTAGACCTACGTGACAGTCGTTAATTCTACCTGCGTAGAAAAAACCGCCTGTAAATTGCCTATTACACACTCACTAAATAAAATTCCTCACTATAACCTGAAAGCTTTTCTAGTTACTGTGAACCCAGGACCTGATACTCGGCAGTAGCGCTTGCGACGAAACAAAGTGACCTAGGTAAATACCACCCATTGTCTATCTCATCATCATCGGCCTAACCTTTTTCCAAGTTTTATCTCGGGGTTAGCTTCCAGTCTAAACGAATGCAGCTGAATCTCTTACCTAACTTGATGCTTTTGTTCTGAAAATACTTTGTTTTAAACCCACAAACCTGTAACATGCTGTGGTGGGTGTTTGAGGTTATGAATATAAACCATTTTACTTAAAAAAGTCATTATTATTAGCATTGCCTTTCAACGTGGCAATGACACTGATGATCATGAAGTTGGACATGTTTTCGGATGACAGCGATGCGGACGAGTACTTCGACACCTAAGTGTCCTTTAGTTTTTGTATTTAGGAGTTATAGTGGGTTAGTTAGTCATTTAATTTAGTACCTAGTGTAAACGGTTAGTTGCGTTAAATATTTTAAAAGAAATCAAATAGAAACACCCCATTTTATGACGCTAAATTTACTTTTAACCCTTAAATTCCACATCAAAATCTCCATACAACAGATTGTAACAGCTACTACCCACTCATCGCCCACTCCTCTGGACTTGTTCATTACTGAAGGAAAAACTGCAAATAGGCCAAAAAACATGTTGACATGAACATGTTCTGTAACAGGCCAATTAGCAGAACTGAAGGGCAAAAGGTCAAACTTGAAGGTTTATGGTTAGTTATTTGTAAGACTATTTATTTCAGGTAAGAAGGGCTGTATCTCATGAATCGTAATAGTTGAAATTTTCACAGATTGTGTATTTCTATTGCCGCTATAACAACAAATAATAAAAATTAAATAAAGTTAATAAATAAAGGGGTCCCCAGATTCCTCAAACAAGAAACGTGTTTTTACAGAGATTTTTGCTCGATCTTAATACGGTACATGCCCTTCGTGTGCGAGTCCGACTCGCACTTTTTTGTGTTATGGAAAATTGTAACAGTTTTTGTAAAAACATCATCAGCCTATAATGTTCCCAGTGCTGGGACACAGGTCTCCTTTTTCTGTGAGAGGGGGTTGGCCATAATCCACCACGCGGGTGTGGGTTACACAATACAAATATTTTCGATTTTTCGGTTCTAGGACATGCCGGTTTCCCTACGATGTATTTCTTCACCGTTGTAAGAGCAGTAGTGATGAAATAATTTACACCAAGTAAACTGCTTGGGTTCGAAACTCGCAAGTCGCGGCCGTTTTGGTGTATTTAAGTAAGAAAAAAATCGTTAATTTTCTTTGGCTTCCCACTCATGGTTCGGTCTTTGTTTGATTTAGAAGCTTCGAAAGACTCTTATTAGTCTGTTAGTGAGTAGAACCTTAATAAAAAGAATATATACTAAATTATGTCAGTGCCTATTCCTGCGGGGATATGATTATGATAAGTGTTTAAATTATTTTAGGAAATATACAAGAAGCTACAAAGACAAACGGCACCATTTCAGGTGATAATTAAATAATGATTTCACACAAAGTTGCTAATAAAAACACTCTTACAATTTTTTTTTTTGTAAATCGTTTTCTGTCTTAAAGCACGAAGCAGAGGCAGGCGGAAAATATTTTACATACCTACCTATTTGTTAAAAAAGTCAAAATTAGTTCAGCAGTTATTGAAAAATTCGCGACCACACGCATACGTACAATCCAAACACAGAACCTCCTTTCCTTGATGTCGGTTCAAAATAATGATTTAACCCTGTAACATACGAGTAACTCAACACGTTACAAGTAGAACAATTTGGAACACAATTAAGTGAAACATAGCATTACATGGAGGAATCTATAATTATAAGGTATATGTGGAGTAATTAAAAGCCCGAACTTAATACTGAGCTTAATTAATGAATCCAATTAAAATGGTGACTATAATGCGTACTTATTGTGAATTCATCACGATATCGACAATAGCTTAACTTATTAGCATCTCCTTAGGTACATCACGCCAGTAATCTCCGAACAGTTAGGCAGAGGTGTACCTAATTCTTGTTCCACCACTGGGCCATATAGTCATTCTTTCAAGAAATTTTTCACTGATATTTTCCACTGTGTATCACTAGATATTTAAGACTAGTGGAGAACCTGATATGATGGAGGCACCTGATATGCTGGAGACACAGTGTAGTTTCATTTAAAAGTAGCTCGACTTATATTATTGAAATATTAGAAAACAACGGACATAAACAGGGACATACATAAGTACTTCTATCTGAAACAGGCCGGAGTTCTACACGACAACTGGCGGCCAGTGGCTCATAGTTGTAGTTACTTCAAACTACATGGATGTTTCACTATGATTTAAATGGGATAAATATAATTCTCTTCATTTTTCAATTAATAAAATAACAATTCCAACGTCGGGCAAAGTGTTCCATTAGAAATTTCTCAGTAGCAGCCTGGAGTCTTGATTTGTACACACGTCTACACATCACGCTATACATTTCCAGTATAAGCTGACCTCTCATTGTACGGAAATCCTATACAATGCGAGATCAGCATAAACTGGAACTGTGTAGCTTGATGTGTAGCCGTGTGTACCCGATTGATGGCAATAGTCTCGCACCCTATTACATGGGACTTAAACATAACTGGCGAAATGTGGGTGTACTGTAGATGCACCTCTGCCTCACCTTTCGGTGTTTATATCATGCGTACTAAATCGTTTGCCAATACAAGAACCTGTCGATAAATCTCATTAATAATGCATAACGCTTGCAATCAAGGAAAACAAACATCATCTCTGCGGCCCTCAATCTTACATCCGATGGAATTAAAGTTTTCCTTAATAAAACAAGAATAGGTAATTACGATATTTCCAATACGATCTTGAGTAGCTACTATAAAAAGCAAAGTTAATAAGTATACATATAGTTATTTTTAGGTACTTACAAGGCAGATGTGAGTGGAAATGCTGGGAGGACCCCCTAGAAGGACATCATAGTGACCGTATTGGTGATGTTCTTCAGAAAGGTCAGGTGCGTAGTACTCACAACCGGCGGGCGTGTATGACCAGATGTATGAACATAAACGAGGCAAAAGGAGTAGATGTGTAAGGAGCAGGTGGCGTTCTGTTGTTTCTGTCTACCCCCATGGGAAGATGGCGTGACTTTTTATGTATGTATGTACAGTTATTTCAAAATCAATTATCAATTTTAAACGTGTTTCACATTGCGAATATTATTTAGAATTTTGTATGGAGGGTGAAGTAAAGCGACGTCATTGTTGAACAAGATCTTCAAAAACGTTGCTTTATGAAACTATAGGTAATAAATTTTCTTATAGCATTACTTTGATGGGTGAAGAGGATGCCTAGGCGACACCCGGTTGGAACGAAGTTTCTTTCGCTGTATATTACAGAACCATCAAATTTAAATTTTAGAAGATAAAAACTGATACTAGAAATCAAAACAAAAACTTTTGACACTTGAAACGGACCTTTTCGGGCGTAACGTTTTCTCGATACGTGACGATCTCCCAGTCAAATCCTACGGCAAGCCGCGTTAAAGAACTTCGTTCCAAAAATGCAACTATGCTTTCAAAATATAGAGTTAAATCCGTGGTACGGTAGATAGTAAAAAGGTGATCTATTCTAAATTCAAATTCATATTTTTTATGAAACATCAAAAACTAGGTGCACGGTTCTATTTGTTCGTTTCTTATGGAGAAGAGCCTAAGATTGTGATGATGACCATTTACCACGGCTTAGCAACCTACCTTATTTCATGCGACCATATTTTCTTGGTCCCTATCAATACTTTCCTTCATTACCATGTATCTAGTAAACAACGGATAAACATATATTAAGTAAACAGCTAAGAAAGATTGATAGATACGAGTTTTTGTTAGTAACTACGTCATACAAGTACTGTAGAGGTTTTGTCCGGTTGGCTTTGGCAACAGACTTCCGCGTATATGTTACTAGTTGATGGCGTGTATAATGACACAAACACTATTTCATTATTTTGGAAGATTAGCAAAGAATTGAGACTCAATTTGCAGAAGTGACAGAAATTGTCAATTTGTCACCTTCTATCAATCAATCTATGATTGATAGAAATAATTATTATCATTTAACAATAATAAATACGCCTTTATTTAAAGCGCGTGGCGCGCTTACTGTTCTGCGTTTTGTTAGTAGCTACGTCACATACTACGTTTAATTAGTAGCTACGTCACATACTATGTTTTGTTAGTAACCACGTCATATACTACATTTTGGTAGTAACTACGTCATATACTACGTTTTGTTAGTAACTACGTCATATACTACGTTTTGTTAGTAACTATGTCATGTACTACATTTTGTTAGTAACCACGTCATATACTACATTTCGGTAGTAACTACGTCATATACTACGTTTTGTTAGTAACTACGTCGTTGGTCGGCTATAGGTCGGATGTTTTGCGGATACTTTGATCAAATAATAATTAGTGGGCGGTTTAGCTTGTACTATACGGGGACGGCAAAACATGGTGACGATGACGTCTTGAGTAAGGAGCGAGATTTTATAATGTGGTGGTCCAGAGCTGAATATAGTATTATGTCTTGATTAAGTAGAAAATAGACCAAAAAAAATTTAAAGCATCACAGAAATAATTTTATTATTTTAATAACCTTTTATAGAATAAATGTTCACGCGAAGGACACTCACGTGGCTGAAAGTTTTAGGAACATTTTATAATTGAACATTTTGAATTACTCTGACAGAATGATCACCTTAAAATGTTCACAAACTAGAAGAAAGAAACAGATGACTTGCGGATGTGCCAGCTTCGCACTAGTGCGTAATGATCCTAGAACCCCTAAGCCCAGGTACGCACGGACGATTTTTCCCGCAGCGATTATTTTTCGCACACTGGATTTTTAACAATTTGCTTAGCGTGGAGAGTTGAAAATCCAATAGTGTCTTTTGGACGCGCTGGAATGAACTTTGTTAGATTCTCAACGTTCGGCTCAACACTGAGATTTTAAAATCCCGCCGCGATATTTTTACGTCCGCGCGAACATGGGCTAAATCTCTTGTCATCAAAACATCATGCAGTTAAAATTGACCTACTTCGTCTCTTATCCAGACGTACCAATAAATGTTTCCAAGATATAGATAAAACGGAATCGTTTTACTATTAAATTAAACCCATGTAGTCTACTTTCAACAAATTTGTACATGTGCACCCACCCGCAGCGAGAATATCGATTGACAAGCAGCGTCGTTGGAAATGCATTAGTATTGAGCACCGCAGTGTTTGTACAGAATGTTCGGTCATATGTCGTAAGCTTGTGATTAATAAATAAGCTGTTTTCTTTAATTGGGTTTATTTTGATCCGATAGTTTTCCCTCAAAGAATCAAGTTTTTCAGGCTAACTTGAAAGCAAAAAAGAATTATGAAAGGTGCACGCGGCGGCTTAATAATAATAGTATTATTATAATGATTTATTTTACAGAAAATACAATCCAATTTGTAAGTAGATATATAAAGAACTTAAACATTAGTATTATTAAAAGAACATCAAAGTCATCTTCAATCAATAATAATAGTGAATCAAATAATACAATAAACAACATTGTTTCAAGGCAAACTCAAACCATTTATTTCAAATAAATCAATTACTTACAGGTACTTTTGAATTCTCAAGGGTTCGGTCAGTCAGAAAGATGAAGCTAGTTGCCCATTCCATAGCGTAGTAGGTACCTATGGAGAAGAACGGACAAGAAACTCCACGGACACTCTTTTAAATCAAAATATTGATTACATCATTTATGTTGAAATTATACTTACTTAATTATAGTGGCGTGGTTTGAAGGCAGTACTGGTGTCCTAGTCAAGTGTTTGAGTATTAGAACTTCCACCATTCTGTAGCGTCTACCTATCTACCAGTAGCAAAAGGCGTGACTAACATGTATGTAGGTATAACCTAGACCTACATGATTTCTGGTATTTTTTTTTATTTTTTTTTACTTTTTATTGGGTTAGTTTGTAATTCATCAGTTCCACTTTACCAAATGGTGCTTTTCGAGAGCAAATGCACGAGTTACTATAAAAAATACTCAAATCGCTATAGGTGTGCCTATTATATTTGAAGAGTTCCCTCGATTTCTCTCAGATCTCATCATTAGAACGTAACCAAATAGCAATGGGACCAACTTGGAAGTATACCCTTTCAAACGGAAAATAATTTTTCAAATCGATCCAGCCGTCTTCGAGTAAAAGGCGAAAATACAGAAAAAAAAATATTCCGAC
The DNA here is from genome assembly GCA_916610215.1 of Omphaloscelis lunosa. Lineage (NCBI taxonomy): Eukaryota > Metazoa > Arthropoda > Insecta > Lepidoptera > Noctuidae > Omphaloscelis > Omphaloscelis lunosa. Next base: position 1,456,936 of record OU744266.1, on the reverse strand, counting down.
GAACGGAGAACTTTTTTTTTTTTAATCGGTAAAAAATTTAGATGTATAAAGACTATATTCCTTATAAACAAAATTCGATCGTATATTTTATTTATAAACTCTCGATATTGTTTTAACAAACAAACAAAGCGCTTGGTACTGAATATAATATAGATGGAAGGTGCGTCGACCTTTAGAATTTTTAAGGAAAACTTATATTTACATTTTTCATGAAACCGGCAGAACATTTATTTTTTCCTTCCCCTGAAAGAGGCGTCTTAAAGCCTATTCATCAGTTTTACGTCTTAATAAATTTTATTACGAAAAGCAATAAACGTCTACTATACTGATAATTAATTATCGCCTCCCTTCAATTTTGAATTGAAAAGCGAATTGATAACATGGCGGCAAAAAGACGGACAAACCTCCGCTACATCGAAAGCGAAGCGGAAGCGGGACTATCTGAGGATCAGACAATCGCTTTGAAAGCATTTCGTATTCTACGACGTCCGACACTTGTCCCACCGCTGACGAAGAAGTGACTAGCCATTAACGAGTTTCTCATTCAATAAACGTAGAAAATATTTTAGGTCCCGTGTGGGTAAAATAAATACATACAATATTATGAGTTGATTTCTGACGGTCACACCGCGAGTACTCTTTTGTCGTAGTGAGAAGAGCTATCAAAGAGAGTACTCGCTCAGCAACGTCCGCTCAGCGGGCAGAACACTCGCTTAGATACATATGCTTAGAACATACACATACCAGCAAGTAATCGCTCGTCGTCGTCGTGAACTCGCTTCTCGTTGGCCGCCAACTCGTTTTTAGTTATTTGCCCTATTCGCTTCTGGTTATCGCCGGCGGTGCCTTCAACAGGAGTGACATTAGCTTTTCAGCAGCTTATGTCGGTCCCATATTTTTTTTACATTTCCATGACCGTGGTCATTTCATCATTATCGCTGACAGAATGTCACTTTATCTTGGCGATCTGAAAAGGCTGAGGACCAAGGCTTGTGTGAGCCTCGCCTTACTGAAATCGTCTAATAGTAAACCTGGGTAGGTTCACCATTAGACCTTTTAACCCGTGAGTGTCTTAAAATACATTTTTTTTAAGTTCTTCTGTCTGTCTGCTACTAAAAGGTCTGAGGTCGGCTACAATCACTCATCAATCTAGCATAAAGAGGCACATTATTCCTGCCCTTATCCTATTTTATTTGGAGTAAGTACAGCATAAATCTTAATAGCCATAATATCATATTTCCTTCGTTCGTCAAAAGGCAACACGATCTTTAATAAGATGATGAGACATCAAAACACTACGGTTTTCATCACTCACGAACACAGTTCCCGCAGTCGCCTCTGCCCCTCTACCCGCTTACTGTGCCGCGTAGCCCCAAAAGTGATTTTTCTTTATCATCGCAAATTTAATTAAAGTTAGATAAATTAAGATTGTTAATTATATCAACGTTTTGGGTTCAAAGGAAAAGCTGAGTTTATTGAGTAAAATAATTGAGCGACTTAAGTAATTAAGTTTTTAGCTAAGTGAGATTTTTTCTTCTATTTATTTTCATTCAATTAAGTTTGTGATAACAAACTTGCCTCACTACATTTACTGGGTGTTGGCGTTTTCAGATTTCCCCACAATATTTTCCCCTATTAGGAAAAACGACTTATTTGACGACAAACATTTTCGAGGCACAGTACTGACCCTAACGAAAATCCACCATAACGACGCATAATATGCTAACCGGCTGTTTTACACATAAGCTGTTAAGCCGAAGCCTATACGACTACTTTGCACCTCCGTGCTAATCCGATATCGTCTCGAACTATTCGTCTTTTCTCTAACGTCACTATCCCATACATGAAGCCTTAACTCATATATCAATAATATATCATCGAGCAACTCCAGAGGATGGCACGTACGGAACGTTCATAAATTCACCATCCGAAATTATTTGTTGCGACCCCGTGAGGGTCGGCCGTAGCCCGTATTTATAGGTGATTCTTGATAACACGCTGTCTCCGTAGCGGTTGTGCTGCCCTAGTACCGGTTTTATAATATGATGATGTGAGTAAATTGCATAAAGGTTGTTTCCTAGGAATTTTGTATGCGAGCATCAAATAACTAACGTATTTCATCTTTCATATGCCTAGAAGGCTACTTATAGATTTTTTCATGAAATTAACGAGAAACATACGCGGCCTAATATTTAGAGATCAAATGCAACCCCGTGGGGGTTCACACCACCGCGTTGATTACCGCAGTACCGATTTTTTTCAAGTTTTCACTTTTGTTTGCATTCCCGGAGTGCCACCGTTTTTTAGAAGTTTTTTGCTCGATCTTACCACCGATAGAATTGCTTTATTTACCTAGCTTCAGCGCAGCTCTGGTGGAAACAGCTCAGCGGTACGAGGCTTTTGTACGTACAAAACAAGCGAGTGATGGGTGCGAGGGATGTGTGCGAGATATGTGGGCGAGGCAACCTCGCACCGCTCAGCGGCCTAGCACATGTCTGGTGTGTTTCACAGCTTCGTTACGGATCGTCGCACCGCTCAGCTATCTCTCACATCTCTGGTGGAAACGCAGTCTTACCATGTTTAGATATCGATTACCTATCACTTGTGCGTGGTTTTGCTAGCTAATTTTATTTGAGTCTGTATGGGCTGATAGTGTTGATGACAATGACCTCTTTCCTTCACAGAGATGCAGTGTTCCTGTCTCTTAAAATAGTGTTCAATCAGCTACAATTAGATAAAAAATATGTTGTTTTTTTTTTAATGGCATCTCGCAGGTCGCAGGGCAACCTAGGAGGTTGTTGGCTACTTATCTGGACTTTCCTGTGGCTGCCTCAATAAATAAAGGCCTCCAACCAGAGCATAAAACTTCGAAGAAACTAAGCGACTACATGCCAAGGGCACTCCCTGTAGGGTACGGACCTCGGCTTAGGGCCTCGCTGAGGGAAGAAAGCAAGGGACAGCTTAGATCGGATTAAATAGACAATGTGTTTACTCCGTTTAATTTATACCTAAACTCTGTTCATCTTTTGCAAAATTGGCAAAAGATAAAGCAGTTTCTGTTTTCTTTTTTATTAGACATTTATTACAAAATAAACCTCAGTTGGTATTGTACTAAAGAGGTTGTTTGCGTTAGTCTGAAATACGGCACGTTTTATAGAGGAAGACTTTTTTGAAGTTTAATTTGTTGCTGTGCCTTTTCCATTTTTGTTTGGCGTGGTTGTAAATCTTTCTCTTTGAGAATGGATGACATGTGAAATATACCGTTAAAAGTAAGAATAGGATTTTTATGTAGGTAATTTACATGGCAGAACCATGTAAATCACCTAAATTGAGAATTAGAGGTTGTAAAGTTTTCGAACTCTACTTTAGCATTGCTTATAGTAATTACTTCGATGTAGCCCACGAGATTCAAATTTGTTACTTTTTTGCACAGAACTTTTGAAACTCGCAGGCGATATTGAAGTAGTCACCTTAACTTGGTTATCATTGTTAGCAAACTGGATTACCCCATAATTTACTTCTTAAGCCAGCTGCATATTTCTGCTAATATGAACTTAGTAGTTTAAGATCATGGAACGTGTTGGTTTTTGTTATTTATGTTTTGTAACTATTACTAACATAGTTTTTAAGTAAATTGTTTTTAATATTATGAGTCCATGTCACTTGAAAATAAATGTTTTATTTCCTTTATTTAATTTTTAAACATATTATTTACATTTTTAAATATTGATTTAAAAAAAAAAAACATTTAAAAATATAAAAAAATAGTAGTCCACCGGTGTCGGGAACAGGGTCCAAGCTCCTGAGAGAGGAACCTCCTAACAATACGCGCCGTGTCCAGGAGTACCGCTTTATGGATAAAGCCCTTGATCCTAACCTATCGAGACCCTTTTCAGGTGGTGGTCGAGGCTCTTGGCTATTATGCCATTGGCCATCACGACTATCGGCATAATGATTGCTGTATCCACATCCCACATGTCGATGGCTCGCGAGGTTGTCGACATGACAGGTCAAGATACTTATCTTTTCAGCTTTCACGAGGTTCTCGTCATGCGGGACCGCTATATCAATATAATCATTGTGCGACGCTCTAATCGATCTAGCACCATGTTTTATTATTATTATAATATTTATTATTATGCAATGCTAAAACAGAGTTTAACAAGTTATCTACTTAAAATTCCCAATTCGGAAGCCGAGTATTAGTAACAGAAGTCCTATATTAATTATTTACTGTAGGTATGTTTCGGGATCGTTGAAAACTCCTGAAAAATACAGTTCGGTGAAACATAGAAATTACATAACATTTGTGACTTTGGCGACACTCGTCATAGTTCGAAGGCAATATTGGCAATGGCCCAAAGGCGTTGGACTAGTGACCTAAAGGTAGCTCAAAAAACTACAAAAAAAATGCTCTTCTAAACCGAATTGCGGCCACGGCGGCCAATCTCAGTGGTGACTAGCCATCAACGCTTATATTGCGCAAGTGTGTGCGCAGACACAGGTGCACTCACTCCAATAGTTCGATGGGACGGCAATCCGACACGACCGAAGAGCAACAGCTTAACATGCTTTCCGAGGCATGGGGGTATCACACCACTATCTTCTAAACCCCGGCCTGTTACTGAGAAATCCTAATGGAAGAACCCAAAAACATTTTGCCCGACGTGGGAATCGAACCCAGGATCTTAGTCAGACCCAGTAGTCTCGCTTGCGACCACGAAACGATCAGGGCAGTTCAAAAACCCGACTTCACTATTGACGTAATCCTACTTCTTCATTTATTTAATGCTTTGTTGTAAGCTAAAAGCATTGACGATGAATTACAGCAGATTTAAAAAAAATGAAGCTCCAATGACATTTCCACATTGACAGCTTTTCATAAAATAAGATCTCAAATGACAGCGAGTGCTAATTTTCACGGGCCTTCTTTCCCGCTCTCTAAAAACACGAATTAATTCGATTCGAAGCTCGCTCAAATAACTCGATAACGTACGTTGAAATGGCAAGCTCTTGAATAAACTCTAGACTTCTAAAAGGACTTCTTAATGAATGAGGAACTAAATTCGCACTAATTGGCACTCGTTAGCAGGTATTATAACGACGGTGAGTGGTGATAGGAATAGGTGGTACTGAGAGCGTTTAATTCTACATATTTATGTCTATTTTTGGTACCGTAAACTACTACATCGATCCCCAATCAACTTCGTGTACCAAAACACGAAGTTGATTGGGGATGGATGCAGTAGTTTCGACGACTAATCGATGTCAAACTCCATTGTATCTACTGGCGACAAACCACGCTGTACATAGTTTGATAAATACTATACGTATGGAAAAAGTGTAAAAGACAGAAAGAAAATAAATGTATTCTACCCAGGTTAAGGCCCAGGCTGGTGTACCTACCTGGTAAAAGGGAGGGTTATTAGAGTTTCCATGTTCAAGCCATTCAGGAGACCGATTTGACGCAACGACTTTTCAAGAGTTGGAGACTTGCTCCATTTTAGAAAGTACACGGTGTATGGGTTTAGGTAATATGACCTGTTGTGAAGCCAATCATCTCTTATTCAATAACCTATAATTAATTAATAATATATATATTATTTCCAAAACACTTAACCCATTTTACAGTTTGATGTTAGCCATAATAACGATAATCTCCCAGATTTTATGTATTTGTGCTGGCAAGCCGTTCCTTCATAATTTTTAATAAAACACTTTTATAATACCTACAGCATAATTATTTATACATTAAAATATCTACTTGTTATTGTGCCACTACACTATAGTTGGGTGTCAGCTCAGCGATACCAACTCCATTCGTCACCAGGCGAGAAGTTTTTTAGCGTCCAGTCGACTCTCGAATACCTAATCTAGTTGACATAACAAAGTTAATTGTTTTCGGTACTCGAGATAATATCACTGGTTTTGGAACAATTTCCAAAGCTAACAATGATTTTCACTGAAACTTTTACCACAGGTTATTTATTATTGGATCACTTTTGGTCACGTACCGACGGATCGTGTGAACTGTGGTTTACCGTCTACCACTAGGGATGTGGAAATAATATTCAAAATGGCCGAAATTACTACCGTGGTTGGCGATAACCTGGACTGTGTTAATTTTACAAGAAAATTTTACGCAGATTTCTCGGATAAATATTTAGAAGACATTATAGTGACTTTGTTGTGACGTTCTTCAGAAAAAAATCATGAAATCAAAATTCAAAATATTTTACTTCACATAAACCTACAAGGGCACTTAAACGTCAGAAGCTAGGTGCACGGTTCCAATTGGTCGTTTCCTATGGAGAAGAGCCGGCAAGAAACTCCGCGGTTACTTTTTTAAAAATAATTGGATTTTACAATATTTTCAAATAACAGTGTTAACAGGTATGGGAGGACAGTGATCTGATAGAAAATAGTCAACAAATCTACATTCCACTAAGCCTACAGTGTTCTCACATTCACAAAATAGAAAAGAATCTATACAAAAGATAAATTAATTAATAAAAATAAAAACCTATTTTAATTAAACGCAATTACATGATTGCTGTTAAACTGTAACAAATCTGAATAATTATTATCACAAAAGCCACTAATAAAGTTGTAGTTGAAAATGAATTGTAGGTATATAATGTCAAATAATAGGATGGTTATGTCAAAGATGAATGTAAAAAAAAAACATGGTAATTTGGGAGCAGTTAATAGACTCTTACATAATTATACCGTTAATGAGTAGTATTTAAAGTCAGGTGCATAGTACTCGCAACCGGCGTGCGTAGAGGTATGATCAGAGGTCATTTTTTATTTTGTATGGCATTTTGCAGGTCAACCTAGGAGGTTGTCGGATGCTTAACCAGACTTTCCTGTGGCTGCCTCAATAAATTAAGGCCTCCAGCCAGGGCATAAAATTTAGAAATTAAGCGACTACACGCTAAGGGCACACCCTGTGGGGCACGGACCTTGGCTTAGAGCGTCGCTGATGAGGACAGCAAGGGCCAGGCTGGATCGGATTAATATTATTATTAGGGGAATGTAAAGCTACAGGCTCAGCGGCACGGGCTGGCTCGAGTAAGGGGTCGGGGCGGCGATGGACGGGGACGTCGCGGCGGGCCTCGGTGGCGAGGACGGAAGGTCGGCGGTCGGTTTTTGTTTTGTGTGCTAAAGTACTGGTTTCCGTACTACTCTCCTGGAGGAGGGTTGAGGGATATGACTAGTGGCCCTAGTGTGAGTTTATTTTAACCATCTCGACTTTATGCATCGATCGCATTCGGCGCTCCGATTGGCCCTTCATTGGCCTTCACTAGTGAAGGGCCAATCGAAACGCCGAACGCGGTCGATGCGTAAAGTCGAGATTGTTAAAATAAACTCACACGAAGGCCTCTGATGTATGAATGTAAACAAAGCTAAAGGAGTATGTAAGGATCGTAGCAGATCTGAAGTTTCTACTACCCCCCCATGGGATAAAGGCGTGAGTTTATGAATGTAATGCTAAATGTATTCCTCTGAAATCATAGTAGTTAAGTTTCCTATACCAGAAATACATGGTGTTTGTTTAAAAATAAAATGTTGGTAGACATTTGTTTCCACGAAGAGTATCAGCCGACACAAAGCTGGCAGTTGACGTTTTTCCCAAAATCAAAGGATCTTACTCAGCAGAATCACTTTACAAGAATTGCACAAAGAACAATAATTTTCACACAGTTTTTATATTTTTCGCAGTTATAATATTTAAGCTCTCAACCCGCTTTTAATCCGTGAGACTTAATTATAATCCCACTTATGACTGCTCGTCATTTTAAGTAAAATGGTGGGCACTGCGGGCCGTCCACTCTTGCACAAAATAAATAGGTACAGAAGGTTGACTCCATACAACAATTGAAAACAGGCGCAAGCACACATGGACGCGTCCGTGTGTGCGGAGATCTAAAACTGTCTCTATTCAAATCCCTTTATAATCCTCTACTTAAACGATTATCAACTTTATAGTAAGTAAGTATAAAGTTGAAATAGTTTTTTTTTTTTGTTTTTATGTTAGTTTGTAACACTGAAAAATTCACAAATTGTTTGAAGTTGTAGCGCAAACTGAACTTTAGGTTTGGGTTTTAATGTCAGTTTTACCAAAACCACATGTAGCTGACATGTTTGGAAACTAAATTGCGAACGCAGTATACTTGATGTGTGTCTGTGTGCGTGCGTTTTCGTTCGTTGTATGGAAGCGACCTTCTGTACTTATCTATTCAGTGGCTCTTGTTACCTTAAAGGTTAATATAATTCTGGCACTGTGCCATCCCAGTATTGTACGTGATGTGACTTAGCATAATCATGAAGGCTCGTGTGTTAACGTGTGGGGAAATTACCCAGCAGTGGACTAAGATAAGCTTTTGGAGAGTAAATAGGGTACGGATGTAACGGATGTTAGTTGATGAGGTTGCCGGATTAAAATATTTGGACTTGCGAATCCGGATCAGGCTGCAAAAAGATAAGGGTTTGAAGACGCAGATACTAAGTTTAAATGCAAATGTACGTAGCATAACATCACGCCTGTATTCCCTGAAGGGTTAGGCAGAGGCGCACCTATTAATAGTACACTAGGGTTGTCATCCCCAAATTTTGAAAACCAGGATAAGAAGGTAAAAATACCAGGACATTTCGGATTTCAAACAGGACGCAGTTAATGAGCAGAAGTTTTAATAGCAACACGCAAAAAAGGTTCTATGAAATTAAATTTTCGCTGGAGCTCTCTCTATCTAACGGTTAGATATAGGCGCAAAAATAGTATTGAGAAAGAGACAACAAGCACAGTGCTCGTTACATCTTTATTTTTAAAATAATACCCTGTAACTCGCATTTAAATGTCATAAAAAATACTTCTAAGACCTTCAAACGCGGAGTGCGGGGACGACCGATTAACGTAAGGTAGAAGGCGCGAAATTCAAAATACAGGACTAAACGAGGATGCTTTAAAAATCCAATAAGTTACTTAAAAAAAGGGGCACTCCGGGAGTGCCGACAGAAGTGAAATCTTGAACAATTTTAAGGGTCTTTCAAACAGGCGCGACACGCGACGCGACACAAAGACACCGCTCCTCGCGCGACGAGCGGTGTCTTTGTGTCGCGTCGCGTGTTGCGCCTGTTTGAAAGAGCCTTTACTGTGCAGGAAATAATGTATCGCGCGTTGATGTCTTTTTAATGGTCAAAAACTGGTGTCGTAACAGTGTCGCGAAAGCAATGGTTTAGTCCAATCTCAAAAATGCCCAACGCGCCTAAAGAAGTTTTACGGGTGAAACCGCCGGGCGCTGCTAGTAGTTAATATAAGTTTGAAATCACCAACTCGTCTTGTACAAGCGTGATGATCAATACTCGGGCCTTCTTTGTATGAGACAATAATAGGCTGGTATTATTATTTAACATAAAATCACGCATGTAACCCCGAAGGGTTAGGCAGAGGTGTACCTATACTTAGTACACCCACATTTCGCCAGTTATGTCTAAGTCCCATGTAATAGCGAGCCTATTGCCATCAACTGGGCACATATCCAGACACCGGGCAGCTACTGAGAAATTCCTGATAGAAAAACCCAATAACACTTTGCACGAGTTGGAAATCAACCCCAGAACCTCATGGTCAGCAGTAGCACTTGTGACCGTAGACCAACGAGACAGGCGTTTGGTATTATTTATTACTAGTAGGTTATAGGTACGTATTTTAAATAACACTCTTCACATATTCACAAACTAAAATGTCTCACAATCCTGGCTAGCTACCGTAAAGATTATGTAATTCTGTCCCGTCCCCGAACAATCCGGCTATTCTGCGACTGTGTCCCTGTAGAAAGGTAAGCGAGGCTTAGCGTGAATATGAAAAGGGGTCATATGAGCCTCTAGATTATCATAGAATGGCCGACAAGATCTTAAAGGGTTTAAATTCCTTGAATTGTGAATGAAGAGGCTATGATTTTGATAATGTGAGATAAGATTTACAGAAGTATTAATATCATCTTTATATGTATTACAAATTAAAGTCTCTTTTCGTGTTTTTCTGTGTGACCGCGTTGTTCTTCTTACTTTTTGATGCGGGTTTCACCATAATTTAGAGAATTTATTCCTATTAAAACCTAAGAAATATGTATAAAACATTAATTAAACTTACATAACATAAAGAAATCTCGATGTTTTTACAAGTCGTAAAAACCGTGCGACGCAGAGGCGCGGCGCTAGTATAACATATAGATATCGTCATTTCTACTGAACATAGGCATTAGACATTCCCCAAGCATCGCCATAAAACTGGTGCTATACGTCGTTACATACTACATACAATGCTGAAGTAACTATGCATTTCAGTTTGTCATGATTTCCAAGTATTCATAAGATTTAGTGATTTTAAATATAGAATTAAAAGTATGTGATTTGCCTCAAATGATTTTTCTATCAGTGTAATCATGAAGTTTAAAAGTATATTATTTGACAGTTCCGTAAAAGTACTGGTTTTTAACATAACAAAGAGATATAAGATATTAAGAGCGTCGCTTAGCTTCTAAGTCAGTTCGGTTTGACTCTCGAAACCTAAAGATGTCTTCAAGAAGTCCAAAGTCTATAACGTTATTATTTAAGTACTTAATTAAATCATTTGTTAAATAATGCTAAAAGTGTACCATGTAAATGCATCTTTCTTTCTTTCTTTCTTTCTTTCTTTACCAAATTTGTACGTGTGCAAGATTATAAATACAGAAATATTAGTACTGAAATGGTGTATCCTTAGATGAATGATTGGTCTCGCTGAGCTGCGAGACCAATCAAGGACCAAGGGTGTGTCATTACAAGTTATTGTGCCTCGATGCTAGTTAATATTTTTTTCTTTTGTTTACAGGGTAAGAAGCTCCACCTTCTATATATCAACTGGATTATATCGAGATCATAAGCGTAAGTAATTAGAAACGTAGTTTTGCATTACTTACGTTAAATAAAAGAGGGTTTATGCTTTTGAACACGATAGAAGTGAAAACTACAGGAGCCGATTATACGGCGCCGAGTATACGCAATTCAGCGTCACCGACCGACTGGAGCCGAGTATACCCGATTCAGTGTGACCCGAGCGTGACGGTTCAGTTTCGATCACGAAAAGCGTCTCAGACAAACCAAATTGCCTGCCTGCATTTGTTTGTGTGATGATCAGCAACAGAGGGTTACGTTTTAAAACTGCACCATCCATATTTCGCGATAATCGATCCATAAAGGAAACAGAAAGCTAATCTAAGTTAATCCGTACAGTGACCCCGGCGTTGAACCGCGAGTAATACCATCTTACACAACCCTGAGATAACCGGGGACTTAAAACTATTCTCGACAACGTACATACAGTCAACGGCAAAAATATGTTCCACTTACTTATTTATTCGTTTCTCTTGGATATTTTTTTCTCATATTATTATGAAGTTTAGTGGAAGTAGGTTTTCCATTTGTCCGGATTTGTCTGATCATGTCTGGGTTATGGTTCCCGCCCCGTGCGGACTTTTTACGGTCTTGTCGTTTGTCCGATCCAAAGGGGATTTTTTAGAAAATAAGAAACGTTAAATGATTTTGTGAAAAAAAGAATTTAATAAACGTACAATGGCGGGACTTTTCAATTGGTGGAAGGTTAAGGGTAAGATCTTTGGATGATCTTTGCCTAGAAGTTGAGAAAAAAAATAAGGTGTAGGTACATCTGTTAACACGAATTTTACATATTCTTTTCAACTTTTGTAAAAAGTTAATCATTTCAGCGATTTACGAACAACCGATACAATTCGAGACCACTTTTTTTACTAAAACCCACCCGTGTTCCTTCAGTTGCCATGTTGCCGGGGGCCATGGTTTCCCTATCGGACTTCCCCGCAATCACGGCAGGATCTTTAAGACCCCTCATTTTAGAGTTTTGCAAAGTGTACGTATACATATTTTTGCTCTTGACTGTACGGTCGCTTCGAGAATAGATCTGATCTAATAAATAAGATTTAGAAGTGAAGGAATAAACAGTTTGCAAAGTAAGGAATAGCTTTCTTTGTGACGTCTTTAGAGAAGAAATGCTTTTGTTGTTGTAAAATTTCAGCGGGGTAATTGTGTAACACACATAACATGACAATCGATCGCAATGCCTTTTATTTTGACAGTTCAACAACATTCATTGCGTTATTTACGTTGTTGCAGACGAATTTTCCAAACCCATGAAGCAATGAATTACGAATTTCCTTCAAACCCTCGGATAGTGACTGGAAGTGTGTTACGCAATAGGGGCACTGGTTGGTTTAAAAGTCAAACACGTCTAACAAAAAGCTAAAAAATAATAAAAGCAATATTGTTGTTCTTATTTCAAGTTTGAGTTCTATATGGTTGCAATCCTTAATTTTATTTTTGGGTCCGCTTATTTTAACATGTTGTTTTTTGAAGCAAAATAGGTACGATTAATATCGTAAATGATTATGAGAGGAGTATTCGTTTTACATTATTTCGGGAAAAAAAGTAATATTATTGGCAAAGCAAAATAGTTTTTGTTAAAAAAAAAAAACGACATCAGTTCTCTCTTGTATCGAATGTAAAAACACCAATGAATCATGTAGGCTATGATATTGTCCAGCTATCCAATAAATACCTTGCAAAAACTGTAATCGTATGTAATTGAAAATATATCGGATTATCCGTAGTTCCGTATTCCGTGCCGGTACAATGTAACATCCCTAATCCGGCAGTATGGCGAGAGCCTGATTAGTAGCTAACTAACGAGCTTCGTCTAATTAACGAACAAACTTACATCGCTTTGTGCCTGAGTGTATGTGTTTGGGAGTTCATGCAAATGCATGCGTGTGTGTGGTATCACGACGGTATACAAACTATTGTGCAACAAATACATTTACGTGTATTTCAGCCAAGACTCAGAATACATTATCTGGAAATCCTTGAATAAACCCCGAACTAGTTCTTTTTAGGGTTCCGGACCTCAAAAGAAAAAAACGGAACCCTTATAGGATCACTCGTGGGTCTGTCTGTCCGTCTGTCACAACCAATTTGCTCCGAATCTAATAGACCGATTAAGTTAAAATTTGTTACACATATTGTATTTCTGTGACCCACGGACATGTAAATAAATAAATTTTGAACATGGGTGCCAAATAAAGAAAATTAAAAGAAAGAAAATTTAAATTTTAAGATAATTAAAAGTTATTTAAGAAAGTTGATGAAAATTGACCATTACACCCTTATTTCCGAAAGTACTGAGCCTAAAATTTTGAAAAAATACATAGTATGGTTCTTTACTCATAGATTACAGGAAAAGTTATAAGTAGTCTATTGTCTTAAAATAACATGATACATATCTCAATATTGTGCATACAAACTTACATTTGAAGTTAGAATTTATAGAAGAGCATGTTTTTTAACTACAATGTTAAGTTTATATTTGAGATAAATTCATCCCCACCCCCAACTACGGAACCCTTCGTTGTGCGTACGCACTTGGCCGGTATTTTTCATACAACGTTATTTATTTCACACAAACTTCTGCTGTTACTTTTGCCATTTATTTCGTCTCCCTCATTGCATGTATAAACCGATAGTCTAAATTAGATAAGCTAGTCCTCCAAAACGCCCGCCGTTCACCACTTACTAGTCAAAATCAAAATGCATTTCACGAAAAAAAAAAACACGTTAATAACAAATTGGGAGAAAATATGCGTCACATCTACGCAAAACGGCCATCACTCGGCATAAATACTGCGACCCCATGCGAGACAGAGCCTTTTTTTGGTGACAAAACGTCAACCGGTGCAGCACATGTTGAAATAATAAATAAAAAATGAAATAAATACAATACTTAGTCGTAAATATTTACACAAATATAATATTTAAAATGGCAAAATTTCGTTACGTCGGCGACTCACGCGCCGCAGATTTATTGCAATCTGTGCGCGTAGCTGTCATTAAATTACATAAGTCAGTCCCCCAAAACGCCCGTCCTTCACCACTTCCTAGTGCTTAAACTGGTAAGAAAAAGTGGCGCAACAAACTCCCCAGCGGCACAGCTATCTGTTCAGTTAGAAGAACTTGTTTATACGTATGTACTTAATTATCTTAACGCAACATAAAACAATACCTAAATTAAATTATTTGCCAGCTAATGAGAGCAAAACAAAATTTACGTGATGTGGATTCTGATAAAAACGAAACTCGAGATAACCACTAAATCGGATCCGAAACCGGATCCGCGGATCCGTGTCCGGAATTAAACTGGATCCTTAAATACGTAGTTGGTAATGAAGGTCTGATTAGTGAACCGGTAACAAGCAGATGTCTAATTAGTATTAAAACGAGTTTGTTCGTTAGTTTGTTCAGAGGAAAGCTTTCGACGTGAATGTCTGTCAATTACGTTTAAGACAAACGTTTTTGAGGCTAAACGATGTTTTTAAAAGAAGTATTTAATATACGACCTTTTATCTTTGACAAACGGGTATTTCCTAAGGTCACTTTTTTGCGGTTTTTAAGGGTTTTAACTCCTTAGCTATGTCTCACTCTTCAAAACAAAAATGTATCGCTCTGATGTCAAAAATTTAAATCCCAAATATTTCCAAAACTGATTAGTTAAAATCGGCTTTGTCCATACTCATCCCCAGTTCGAACTCACCCGGTTTTTTTATATACCTATCAGCTGCAAGGGTACAGTTTGTCGGAAAAGTGCTACGATGTATAAAATAAATACTCTTCGTGTAAATAATAAATATTGATCACGTATTAATTTTACTATGATAGTCTTGATCTTTTCCTATATATATATATGTTTTTAAACAAAATGACCTACTTAGATTCCGTGCAAATAAGTAGTTATTAATGATTAAATATAACATTCCTTGGAATTTTACAATAATTAAATTGAATTATTGTTAATATCGACTGTGATTTTTGTGCAGAGAACTTGAATTATTTTAAAAACTGCGTTTTTTAGAGAAAAGTTTAAATTTGAATATTTACCTAATTAAAGTTTTTATTTTTGTACTAACGAACTGTGGTTTTAAGAAGTTAGATAAGCGAATGGTTCTTTTAAACGAGCGTATAATACAGTTGTTTAATGTTGATAATCCAAGCGTCATGTTCGTGAACGGGCGCTGTCAGTAGGGACTGGTCATCTTCTAGCTGCCATGGCTTTTATGATTTTTGAATTGTTTTATTTGTTTTATTTTTTATTACAGACGCTTTTATCGTTCTGCATCGTTCTCACATTTATAACTTTAACATGAATGATGTAACCAATATTTTGTAAACATATTGTGATTTAAAAGAGTGTCCATGGAGTTTCTTGCCCGTTTTTCTCCATAGGTACCTACTACGCTTTGGAATGGGCAACTAGGTTCATCTTTCTGACTGATCAACCCCTTGACAATTCAAAAGTGCTTGTAATTGGTTTATTTGAAATAAATGCTTTGATTTTGAGATTGAGTTTGATTCTTTTTATAGATGGTGAAAAAACACTAATAGTACCTACTTACTGTTAATTTTATACCGCGTATTATGACTGAACAAAAATAAATAAAAATCATACCTACTAGCACTTTTCGTAGTCAGTACTTTTGCGCCTTTTAGCTATACCTACATGTAGTTAGATGTACACGAACCTAGCGAGTTCGAACTGGGGATGAGTATGGATGAAGCTTTAAAATCGACGGCAATTTAAAAATTGGCTTAAGGCACCTCCTTTTAAAAAAAAAATCAATATAGACGGTAATAAGAAAATAATTGAATACACTAGCAATACTTAATGCATAAGAGTATTTTGGACCTATCAATATTATCTATGCTAGCGTTGAAATTGAAAACGTCAATCTTTGACAAGCTATAATAGTGACTAAACTATTGGATATACCTAAGAATTTGATTGATTTTTTGCATGCAGACTGGAACCGCAGTTTAATTTAAGAGCGCACCGACAAAATTGCGAAACAATTGCGTTCGTTTGATCCCTTGCTGCATCGTTGTTACTTAACCTTTAGTTATGCAGTTAATATGTAAGATATTTGAGGATTCACTCTATAACGATTAGGTACTTATAATTTCCTCGATAGAAAATAAAACCAAAATAATCTCTAAATAAACAAATTAAACCCTTAGTACGGCGTAAACAGTTCACCGAAGGTCATCAGTTTTTTATTAATAACAAAACTACATGTTTTCAATAACGTATACATTTTACATTTTAAAAATGTGTATATATTTTAATAATACCAAGGAAATACCTAAATTAGCGCGCTAACAGCCCATTCTTTATCACGCTCTATCCCAATAATTAGCGGCAAAACCTCGGTGCGCGCTTAATGTGGTATTGTCGTCTCCATCTTGTATAAAAAGCACATAAGTGGTCAATCAAATAAAACAAAAACCGACCGCCGCGCCCGCCGTCCTTCCGTCCTCGCCGATGAGGCCCGCCGCGACGTCCCCGTCCTTCCCCGCTCGGCCCTTATTCGAGCCAGTTCGCGCTGCAGAGCCTATAGCTTTATATTCTCCTAATGATATTATTTATCCAATCCAGCCTGTCCCTTGCTGTCCTCCCCCGGCGACGCCCTAAGCTGAGGTCCCCACAGAGGGTGCCCTTAGCGTGTAGTCGCTTAGTTTCTAAGTTTAATGCCCTGGCTGGCGGTCTTAATTTATTGAGGCAGCCACAGGAAAGTCCGGTTAATCAGCCTCCCAGGTTGACCTGCGAGATATGTTAAAAAAAAAAACAAATGAGGTGATTTTGGAAAACATACCATTAGTACTCGTTTTGGTTTGTCCATGGTCAAACAGCCGATATACTACGCACCTAACGTTTTTGAAGGACATCAACAATAAGTTCGATAAACTATGTCCTTTCAAATCATCGGCTTTTACAATATTAATTTAAGGCTCGTGCAGACTGGCGCGACTTGTCGCGGAACGCGATTTTGCAATATAATTGTATCCGTGGAACAAATTTCTATGAAAACGCTCGCGACACTACACGCAGGAGCGACCTAAACTAACCGAATGTTCTTTTGGTGTTGCGTTGCATGTCAGATCACCACAATCATAATTGCAGAATCACCACGCGACACGTCGCGCCAGTTTGCATTATTCTTAAAATTACATTTTGATTTCTTCAAAAAGGCACATGTTCTATATCTACCTACATCTACAAATAGTACAAAACAAAGTCGTATATCGTGTCTACCTGTGTGACCGCGTTGTACTTCTAAACTGGCCCACGGATATTGATCCGTACCCTAATTGCGTAATACACGATCAATCACAATCAGAAGAATTTTGAAACAGATTGCTAACCTATGGCTTCATAAGTTCGAAAAAATATTCTGCTCAATAACGTAAATAACGCAATGAATGTTGTTGAACTGTCATAATAATACAGATTAGTCTTAATCATTTACGCAATTAGATAATTGGTTGTACTATAATTTAGAGAATTTATTCCGGAACGTTTATGTGTATAATACATTAATATTTAGCAGTAATAGCCTAGTGGTGTATCCGTCGGACTGCCAAGTCATAGGTCTCTAGTTCGAACGCACATCTGACTTTTCTGATTCATGTGCTTAATGTATAATTATCACTTGCTTCAAAAACGGTGAAGGAAAACATCGTGAGGAAACCGGCTTACCTGAGAGATATATTTCTTGACGGCATGTGAAGCCAAGTCAGAGGCCCATGGGCAGTTTTAAAACTCTGACACCAGGGTAGTCTCTAACCACACGAAAAGAAGATTAATGTTTAACTTAGTTATACCACAGACATCTCGATGTTTCGGCATGTCGCCACTTGCAAAGCTTGGCCGGGTCGCAAGTAAACTTTAATAAAACAAATCTCACTTAATAAAGTGAGTATGAGTGTAAACGTAAGGCGAGTCATAGCGCGGTGAAACAATAGGGCACCTTGAGGGCCCACCTGTTGGCACCCTGTAACAGCGGCTGCTAAGCCTCTCAGGGATTTAGTGAGAGTGCTATTAAATTAAGTGCGTGTGTTATTGCTTAGTTTTTTTTTAAGTACCTTTTTTATTTTTTATTGGATTTATCTGCCTCGTTGGTAGCTTACTGGTAGCAAGCACCACTACTGAGCATGGTCCAAGATTCGATTCCTGGGGCGGGCAGTGTTATTGGGTTTTTTTATTTGGAATTTCTCAGAAGCGGCCCGGTTTCTGGATGTGTTCATGGGACTTAAACATAACTGGCGAAATGTGGGAGTACTATTAGGTATACCTCTGCCTCACCCTTCGGGGATTATAGACGTGATGTTATGTTATTATGTTGTATGATTGTTTTGTACATTTTAAATTATCAGTAACCTAAGATTTTAACGATAAACGATATATAATTACACTCCATAGGTTTAGGTAGTTAAATAAAGGTAACCAAAAAAAAAACACATGACGAGACAGCTGTCAAGTAACCGACTAAATGTAATACCTACGACTTCAATTATGCTATGCTATGTTACAGTTGTACTCTTCAATTTAGCAAAGTTATAATTCATTGACGTTTAGAGTTTGGGCTCTTTACAATAGACAGATTACAAAATATTATATTAGTATTAACTAAAAAAATGTGCTCAATCAGTTACATCTACGAAGAGTAGTTAAGAATAAATGATAAAGCTTAACATGTATTAATAAAAGAGGAAACTATTGTAAAAACCTAAAATAAATTTAATTTGGTTTTATCGTATTTTTTCAAAGAAAGTGTAATCTATAAAAACCCTTTTTACGATTTGTTTACCTTCATTTAACTACCTAAACCTACAGAGTATAATGTAGAAAGACAGATGGAATATGCATCATTGTACAACAAATTGTAACACAGCCTTTTAGGGTTCCGTACCCGAAGAGTGCTAAACGGAACCCTACTACTAAGCCTCCGCTGTCCGTCTGTCTGTCTGTCAGCGGGTTGAATCTCGTGAACCGTAATAGGTAGACAGTTGAAATGTTCACAGATTGAGTATTTTTATACAAATAAAAATCCCAATAAAGAAAACCATTTGTCATTCCAGACGAATTCAAAGCACAAACAACAGTGAAAAAGTTAAAATATTATGAAAACATTCAAACAACAAAATATCAGTGAGACGCAGCAAAAATTTTCGTCAAAAGGCCCAACTTTTCAAACACATTTTCGTCGAAAAGGCCCCACTTCTCAAACGTATTTTCGCCTTTCTTTTTACTTAAAAAAGAAGGAGTTCCCTAAATTGAGAAGTCTTCCTTTACAAATGTATACAAAGAATGGTAAAGCTGTCAGATCGATGGGGCTTTTCTATAGGTATTGCAAAATGACGAGTAAATCTCTTCTCTTCTCTCTTATTAAAGAAATTGGTGAAGCGTCAATGCCTTTTTACAATATCAAAAAATAAAATAATAATAATTTAGGATTTCTCCATATATTAGAATATGTTAGTATTTCAAATTAAATATTTTAACTTCTCAATTGATGAATCCTCGCACCATTATCTGTTGACGCAGCGCCCATGTATCGAGACTTTCTTGAGTCTTCTAGCAAGGGCCGATAGATGGCATTAGCGAGTGCACACAGCTCGCTTCGACCGTTTGATGAAGACGGTGTGTTTGCATTAGCGCTCCGCTTTAAAAATTCCTTTTTGCTTAAATCTTGACGATACTCGTAAAAATAAATGGACCTGCATCTTTGCTTCATTGAGAACTTATAGTGCAGTGTTGATTTTTGGAGTTTTTAACCATTCCACCGTTGGATTCAAGAGGATTTTGCTCGCCGGCCGGCAGCCCATACCTGCAAGTGCGCATGAACGAGGTATCTTCTCATCTCCCTGGGTCTGAGTGGGATCTCTGGATTGTCAAGGTACGTGGGCATGTTAGCTGCTAATATTTCTCTCTTAGTGGTTTGTCGAGGATTCATCAGTAGGGAAATTGACTTATTTTGAGGTCCGCCATTACACATAAGACATAGGTTCTTATTTTAACTTTTCCTTACATTCTTCAAAAGGTGCAGGCTATTTACACGCCTCACCAGAAATACTTTGTTTTGTTGTAATACTTCCTGCAAAACAGAATAATAATGTACCCATAATGACGGACTTACGTTATTATTTAAAAAAATGTTAATATTAATAATAGACTCGAAGAGTTAGGCAGAGGTGCACCTATAGTACACCCACATTTCGCCAGTTATTTTTAAGTCCCATTTAACAAAGGGCGAACCTACCGTCAACCGGACAGAAATCCAGAGGCCCGGGCTGCTACTGAGAAAATCCTGATGGAAAAACCCAATAACACTTTGCCCGACCTGGGCATCGAACCCAGAACCTCATGCTCAGCAGAGGCGCTTGCAACTACTAGACCAACAGGGCAGTCAAACAAAATCCAATAAATCAATCAACAGCAATCAATTGTTTAATGTTCTACATGAAATAGCGAAATGAAAGTCCAACGTCGCTAATATCACACGTATATTGATTTTGATTCAGAAATGGTATAAAAATATGAAGTTCACGGTATAAAAATACAGGGCAGGTAAAAATAGTAAACGTCAAGTAAGAGTCTCCGAGTTATTAAGTTGAGGGAGGTGGTAACGAGAACACGAGGCCAAGTTAAGGGTTATGAGGGATAAATATATAGAAATTAAAAATATAACCAAGATCGTGATAGACTGGAGATTTACGGATCCGAGTTCTTGGCACAGAAGTACACATCAAGCTATACATTTCCAGTTTATGCTGATCTCGCATTGTATAGAATTTCCGTACAATGCGAGGTCAGCTTATACTGGAAATGTATAGCTTGATGTGTAGCCGTATGTACAACAGGAACATTTTTATTTTATTTTATTTTATTTGGGAAAATAAACGGTTACACATTACAGTATGGTTAAGAACTTAAAACTAGAATGGTAATATAAATGTATAACCAACAACATTTTCCACATAATATAAAAAAAGTTAAACTAACATGAACATCGTGCGATGTAAAGTAGATAGAATATCAAGTATGAATAAATGTTAAAATAAAACTAAACTGAAAGTTATACATCCAAAAAAAAAAAAAAATATGAGAAAGGATTGAACTATGATTTTAAATTATTATGTACTTAAGTCTGCTATGGTTTTAAGAGCAATACTTCTAAATTTCCCAGCCGAGACAGCAAAGAACTCAATATCCTGGAAAATTTTATTGAACTGAGTGGTAAGACGTCGTAGGGGTGCTCGTGAGCCTGCGTTTGATCGACAAGAGGTTACAGCAAACAGCGGTCGCGCGCGCACACCTCGACATATAGTTGTTCTGGGTACTACATAACTTATTCTATTGCTTATATCTATACAATCAAATTTATTGTTACATAAATCAAACAGAAACATCGATTCCAAAATTATACGTCTAGATTTAAGATCTTGAAGTTTAAATTTATTTAGTAAGTCGCTATAAGATGCATACTTGCGAAAACAACGGTAATGCATGGCCTTTAGAAATTTACGTTGTACTTTTTCTATCATGTTAGAATATTTTTCATAGAAGGGATTCCACACCGGGACCCCATACTCCAATTGAGACCTGACCAGAGTTTTATATAGGTATAAATAAGTACTAGGACGCCTAAATTCCTGAGCCGATCTCATTACAAACCCGTACATACGAAAAGCATTGTTCACAATTTTAGTAACGTGAGCATCTAGATGGAGTTTGTCATCTAGCAAAACACCAAGATCACGAACCACTGTTTCTCTTGCCAGATCTGTATTGTGCAAGGTATATGCATGTTTTATTAAGTTTTTATTTTTAGTACAACTAATGCAATGGCATTTGGATATGCTCAATTTTAGTTTGTTTTTTACACAATATGCAGAGAATCTATTTAAGTCTTCCTGCAGCAATAAACAGTCGCGTAAATTAGTAATTGGTCTAAAAATTTTTAAATCGTCCGCGTATAGTAATAATTTAGAATTTAGAAAACACGTACCTATATCATTAATAAACATAACAAACAAAAGAGGACCCAGTATAGAGCCCTGAGGAACACCGGAAGTAACATTTAGGGTCGCAGAATTAAAACCGTTTATCACAACTCTCTGAGATCTGTTAAAAACGTAAGAAGAGAACCATCTCAGTAGGTCGCCACGTATGCCATTAAAGGCAATTTTACTCAAAAGCAGTTGATTGTCCACTTTGTCAAACGCCTTTTGGAAGTCCGTGTATATAGTGTCAACCTGAATACGAGAGTCCATACTATTAAATAAATAGTCAACAAAAGTTATCAGGTTAGTGGTAGTTGATCTTTTTTTGACAAATCCATGTTGTTGTGGAATTATGCTATTATGTAGTAGAGGATAAACCTTATCATGAACAAGTCTCTCAAATAACTTGGAAAATACCGATAATATCGAAATAGGTCGATAATTTTCGATATCCTGTTTAGGTCCCGACTTGTGAACAGGAGTTATGTTTGCGAGTTTCCAGGCTTGGGGAAAGACTCCTTTTGAAATGGATAGATTAAAAATAATTTGTAATGGCACACACAGATTAACAGCAGTCTTTTTAATGAACACGACTGGTAAGCCATCTGGTCCCGGGCCTTTTGACGGATCTAATGCTTTTAGCGCACTTAATATTTCATCGGCATTAAACTGAATGCTACTAAGGAGAGAACAGGTTTCAGAGTAATCTCCGTACTGCGATAGAACACTGCGACTTGAAGTGGATGACTCATATACCGAATTGAAAAAGCTTGAGAACAGATTACAGATGTCTTCAGGGTTGTTGGCTGAATGATTGCTATAGTGCATGATAGAAGGGAAGCTTGTAGAGGATTTGCGGGAAGAAATGAACGTCCAAAAGTGCTTAACATTAATTCGGATGCCGTCTTCTACAGAGGCAATGTACTTTCTGTAACAATTTTTGCTCTCAACTTGGAATCTGGAGCGGTAAATGGAAAACTGCTCGTAGTCTGAGATATTTTGATACATCTTCCATTTTACCCAAGCTTTGGCTTTATTTTTGTAAATATGAATAAGCGATTTTGTGAACCAAACCGGAAATTTGAACGATCTACAGTTATTGAACGGAACGTGTTTCTTAATAATGCTGAAAACAACGTCATAAAATGTGTTCAAGGTATCGTCAACGGTTTGGTTACCTAAAAATTCCTCCCAATCAATGTCTTTTAAATCCGCATTTATGTCATCATAATTTGCCTTGTAATAATTATATTTTTTAATCACCTTGCGAGCCATCGAATCATATGGTACACTTAGAGAAATAAAAACATTGCATTAATAGGATACAAACCTCCTGATGAAAGTCGTGATGTACCCGTGGGTAAAGACCTCGCCTCTCATGCGATGGGGTTCAAATCCAGGCAAGTATCAGTGTGACTTTTTAAATTCATAAGTACTTTCAGAGTTCATCCTGGATTTTACTGACACCGGTGAAGGAAAAACATCGTGAATTTAAGACTTGTACTAAATATAAATCTGAAATCGCAAACCCGTCTTGAGCAAGCGTGGTGTTCAATGCTCGTGCCTTCTGTGTATGAGAAGAGGCACTTGCCCTGCAATGGGACAGTAATTATTATTAAACCTCTGGAACGATGAAATTACAGACTAAATACGATTTTCCCCGAAACAACTATATATTATGTGGGCCATATAAATGTTTGTTCCGTGCGGCAAATGGGACTGAGCCGTCAATATTATCATAGGCTCATAACAGCCATGTAAATACGCATCCATTGGTTGGACCTCGTCATTGATTGCTGTATTAAGGTTGTACTAGTCGATGGCTCGAACTCGTTGGTGCGCGTGGCTAATATGCATGCTATTTGGTATAGTTATTTATTTATTTAGTTTTATTTATTTAGTATTTATTTATCTAGTTTTTATTGATTTATTTATATATTTAAAATGAAAACGAGCGCGTATTATTTCGTGAACAGACCTTTGGGCGTATAGATATTATGGAAAAACTACTGGATGTATCTACTCAAAATAAAATTATTTGAACTTTTGAATAAGTTATCTATCCCTGAAAGGTTTCGATTTTGCCATTTTCATACGACATAAGTTATTTATTTACGCCCAAAGATGAATTAATATTAGTTTTGAAATATGGAAGTTTCGACGCTTATAACTTCCAAACCAATATTTCTTTTCCAATTCTGCTTCCATACAGGGCTAGATAATGACAAGACAAATTGACATATCTTTAATTTTGAACGTACATTGTCAAACAGACGAGTAATCACCCTACTACGTTTGTATGGAAGAATGACCGACTAGCTTAACCTTAAGCACATAATACACAAAGCGCTTGTAGCTTGTATGAAAGTTTGCAAGGAGCTTGCAAGCTTGCGTATTATGTGTCTTGTGAATATATATGGCTTAGTGGCTTAATGATTACAGCCGTACGAGTCGATCGAAGGGTAAGCTACGCTTGCCGCGATCAGTTTGCGGATGGCTGACCATCCATTATATAATCGAGACCCCTCCGTGCCTTGGAAAGCAGGTTAAGCCGTTAGTCTCGGCTGTCATTCGTAGATCTTAACAGTCGTTACGGGTAGTCAGATGTCCAAGTCTGACAACCAGTCTTACTAAGGGGTATTGTGTTACCCAGTAAGTGGGTTATAGAGGTCAGATAGACAATCGCTCCATGTGTATACTGGTATTTAGCTGCAGCTGGTTAGGCTGGAAGGCGACCCCCACAGTTGGGAAAAGGCTAGGCAGATGAATTGATGGCTTGCTGGGTATTTCTTCGCGCCATTTCTGCCCAGCTATAAAAAACTTGGAATTAGTGAAGGTGCGGCATTGTAAGAGTTGTCTTTTGTAACCTATAATAAAAAAAAAACGCCGATTCTCTGGTTGATTTGAATAGATGGATTTTTGATTTTAATTAAACTCTCATAAGACTTCGTGCTTCGCTTCGCAGTTTATAAAATGTTTTTTTTTTTTTTACTCAAAGAATACTCTAGTTTAAGAATTTCCTGAAACCATGACCGTACTGTAGCAGAAATATATTTAAGGTTTATGATTAAAAGCAACATCACGCATCATATTATGAAAATTGCGCCATGTAACCGCCATTAAATCGTGATATTTTGAAAGAATTTCTTCCCATTTCGCAAATAAAATGCCAAATTTTTCCCATTTTGTCGATTTTCTTAAAATATCAAAGGTAGAATTCCGTCTTTATTGGCAACGCTCAGCGAACACACAATATAAGATGTAACAGAAGGTTAACTTGGCATCAAACTTACATGTGTGTACGTACACACGGCTACACATCAAGCTATACATTTCCAGTATATCCTGATCTCGCATTGTATAGGATTTCCATAAGATACGGTAAATAATGGAAACAAAAGTTTTGTGAAAAATTACAAGAAAAAAAGGAATAGTTCTAGATAATTGTTAGGGTTAGCGCATTTTATTATTTTGTCTTGAAAAGATCTACTTACTTAAAAAAATAAACATCATTTAATTTTATCATCATAATGTTAGGTTAGCTTATAGGTACTTTTTGATTTTTGTTTTTGATTTTTGTTACACTAGGATTATATCCTGAAATTGAGAAATTGTTTAGTGAAAACAGCTTATGACTTATAGCTTTTGTCTCACATATTATGATTAGATTGATTGGAATAATGATCCCAAAGTGAAAACATGTATGTGACCTTTTCAATAGAGTAGCAGTGTTAAGACTTTTGTACCTATCTGTCCAGTGGGACCTAATAAGTAGGTATTGACCCCACCACAATGAGGCAACTCGCGAGTTCAACTTGAAATATTTGATGCTCGGGTATTAAAAGTTGAAGGAACTCTGAACTTTGTACTCAGGGTATTTCTCAGTTACTGTAAGTACTTATTATTGGGTATAAAAACTGTATTCTAAAATATTGTACGTATTCTTTAATTACATTATACATAATCATGTATTTAGTTGGTTCGTTAATAAAAATTACGGAAGGGTCGATATCATGTATTTAGCATTTATTTCACATAGTATTAGTAACAAGTAGGTACACATTTTATGTACTTTTTGTAAAGTTACATTCCGATTAGGTAATAGAAATGACTTGGCTTAGATAATTATTAATGATATATTGATAATGATTGTCATATAATGAGGACTACATATGGGAGAAACAATGGTGATCGCAGTAGCAGAAACCAACCCATACATTTTTTTTTCAGCATATTGTCTTCATTCGCGTATAAAATCAATAACATATTTTTCTGAGTACCCAGAAAATGCAAAGACACGTTACTCAATCCACGATAACCTCAACGCACACACACAATCCGCCCGCACTATAGTTTTATAAAAATAACACAAAAATATAACTTTCCCACAGTTATGTTTATATGTATAGGTGTAATATCTTCGTGTATGGTCTGTTCCGAAAGAAACTGATAAAAATGTAAACAAATGGATAGGAAAACTTAGGCTGACCCCACATTAGGCGTGCGCGATCCTCGGGCGTGTGAGTAGCACAGGGGCCGGGCGCGCTCGTGGAGGCGATCGGCGGCGGTGATCTCTCGCGTCCGGCCCTGGTTCAGGCCATGGTACGGAGCGAGAGGAAATGGGAGGCCGTCACCTCCTTCTGCGAAGCGGTAATGCTCGCGAAGGAGGAGGCGGAACGCGTGAGGGAGAGGCAAATTTCGCGCCCTCATGCCCCTAACCGCCGCAGGAGGAGACGCCCAGGGCGTCGGGAATCGCGAGGCGATTTCCGGCCACCGTAGGCGCGGGCTTGCGGACGGTGAGCAATGGGTGGCTCACCGTCCGATAAGGACCAGGCCCGGGTCGACGGCGCGTTGTGTTCCACGCGCGCCTCAAAGAGATGTCAGCAGATTCGAAGGGGTCCACTAGGGCCGATGCCTGCCGGGGTTGCGAAGAAAACCGAAAGGGAGATCGTGGCCCCCGGCAACAGGGCAGCCGAAGGAACACGGGTGGGTTTTAGTCAGTAAGAGTCTGACACGCCCTCCCGCTCCGCCCAGAGCGGGAGAAGTTATTTGATGATTTCCCACCCTCAAAAAAAAAAAAAAAAAAAATGGGCCGGGCGCGCGCCGCGAGTGCGCTGCGTGAGCGTCGCGTTTTGCTGCCCTGCGGCGTGTATGGAGAGTGCCCGCGTCGCTCACACGCCCGAGAAACGCGCACGCCTAATATGGGGGAGGCCTTAGGTACTTACCTAGAATGCGAATTCCTAGTGCCACTTACAAATCCAATGCTTTTATTTTTGATTGTATGAATATTAAGTATTCATTTCATTCATTTGATTATTTGAAAACTTAACCCCGAAATTCTAATTTGTAATCACCATAAATATGTTTTTAGTCTGACAATTGAGGTTTATTCATAACCTCAATGTTCGACCATAATTTTTAAATAACTTTTTGATAATGTTATTCAAAAAATAATTCTGGATAAAGTCGTGAGATATAAAGTTGAAACCCTCTAAATACAAATAAATAAGTAAACATGCTTATTGCTTATTATCTTTAGTTACCGATTTTATAAAGATTTAACCTGAACACAGGGTTTGTTTACACCTTCAAGAGGTACTGTAGGAACAAACTATAAATGTATAATATTACTATGGTTGTGTGCGTTAGTCGGACCTACATTTAACTGACACATTATTATTGTTGACAATCTGCGTCCGCTTGCACCTTGGCTAGGGTTGTGCAGCATTTCTTGGATCAAGATTTTGTTAGCAAAACAAAAACAAGTTCTGTGTATATTGTTATTTTTCGTACACAAAATGGAAGTCTCCCTTTCTCTCTATCTATACTCTTGGCCAATTTGGACACACGTAACGATACAAAAACAAAAAAAAAAAAAACTCATATTTTGTTGTTGTTTTTTGTTCGTTAGAAATGAATAGTTTATTGAAAAGTAATGAGATTATTCAGAACTTATAGAAGAGATACATAGTCATGTAGTACTTTATAAAACATCCTTAGTCGTTTTCGTCAGTTTTAATACATTTAACATTCTCATTATTTGATTTTGTACACAGCCCTGGGAAAGATAATAATCAAATCTGCTACAAACCTTCCTTATCTTTTGATTACAAAAAAGGCAGACAAAAAAAGGTCGGAAAATGGTTAAAACTCATAATTATTACTTTATGAAAACAGTTTTAAAAACACAAAAACTTTTTTATTAAAATATAAATTAGATTACTTTGAATTGGGTTATGTCTAGACGATGTTTAATCAAACATAACAGAAGTATTTTATTATCCAATTCATGTAGATTTAATTATTTCAATTTGAATTCGGAGGTAAAACGATATTGTAAATATCGTTACTTTTTCAGTATAATAAAAAAAAATAAACGAAAACATTCACATCCTATTACGTTGAGTAAATAGATGGAAACATCTTTCAATTGAGAGAAATATATTTACAAACATTTTAGACGAAGAAGGAAAATAATTATTCTGAAATGAAGATCTTTTGGATGAAGAAAATAAAAGTTAGACTTCAGTAAATTATACATTATATGTTTTACTGTCACCTCGCCTTTAAAGTTTTCTTTTATTTCCATTAAAATTCTTGAACTATTAATTCTGGAATCAACTGTTGATCAACATTAAAATAATTATTACAATATTTCCGTCTACCACCAAGCTTATTTAAACGTAATACTTGGCGACTTATTGGTGATTCGCACGAATTAACTCGCCCGAAACAGGCGAATACACTTAAAAAAAAATGTTAGGGAGATTGGCACGAACTTAATTTATTTTACGAGTGACATGATTTATTAACTTTCTATCTGATATTAATTATTAAAATGATTAATTATTGTTCTCCTTTGCACGTTATATCTAATTGATAAGGTGAAAGAGAGAACAATCAATAATTATATTACCACAAACACTTTCGTGCCATCCCTACCCAGCAGTCTTGACCCAAAAACAGTTGAACACAACACAAAAGTTTTGGCTGACGTTAATATCCCTTTGATGTCCATTTTATTGCACATCCATTGGTTTTAATGCAATTCCATATTTCTAACTGAAACAATATTTATGTGAAATATTAATAAATGACATCGATGTTGTGATGGTCTGTGGATTCAACGTATTAATGGCAGATCGAAAATGCATGCATAATATTTGCGAACGGACTTGCGCAAATAAACGGCTGAAAATAGAAAGTTCATTGATAAAGCTTATCCTAATATTGTGATGATTTGCTAATTTTAGCAACTTATACCAAACCTACTAATCTGCGTTCGCAATTTATTTACCAAACATGTAAACAAATATGAGTTTTAGGAAAAACGACTGTAATGCCTACTCATAAGGTTAAGTCTGTGATACAACTTAATTTTTTTATGACTTTTTCAATAGTACTCAGTCTACTAGACAGTCTAAAATCAGCTTTATTTATACTTTTATAAAGTTGATGTTTGTTTAAGTTGAAATAATATCAATTGGAAACAAGTTTAAATATACCTTTGCCTTGCTTATATTTATACTGCCTCATTCGTCTAATGTTTGCAAGCGCTACTGCCTAGCATGAGGTTCTGGGTTCGATTCCCAGGTTGGGCAAAGTGTTATTGGGTTTTTCCACCAGGGATTTCCCAGTAGCAACCCGGAGTCTGGATTTGTGCCCGGTTGATGGCAATAGGTTCGCCCCCTATTACATTGGACTTAAACATAACTGGCGAAATGTGGGTATACCTTATATGGGTACATCTCTACTAACTCTTCGGGGAAATAAGACGTGATGTTATTTATGTTATACCCATTTTCACAAACACTCGGCGATTTCAAAATGTAACGCTACGGTTTTCTAGAAGAGTGATGGCTGCCACTAATTTCCGCAATTCACGTGCGAATGACGTCACTGAAACATTAATTATGTAAGTTGGTGCGCTTCTTAAATTCGTCAATGACATTAAAATTCGCTAATGTCATAAAAATTCGCCAATGTCATAAAAATATTTATTCAATAACCACCTCGTCAGCTTTTTGGGGATGGAAATCTCTTCAAATGAATTAGGTAACTTGATATACACCTCAAAGGCATTACATACACATTTCTCTTAGTATGAAGTGTAGTATAAGTTATAAGTACGTGTCGCTTTACATGCTCACACTTCATTTACAATCAATCTGCCGAGCGTATTCCCAACTTTGTTGGGGTCGGCTTCCTGTCTAACCGGTTGCAGCTGAATACCAGTATTTTACATGAAGCGACTGCCAATCTGACCGGTACGTTTGATCAATAAAGGTAAGGTTAACTTTGAGTTGTGTGAAAAGTAATTATCAAGAAAAATAAATTTGACTGTTTCACTATTTCAATCAAATGAGTTTGGGACATTTACCTAGCTAACTTAAATCGCCCGTGCCTATAATCAAATCATAACTGTCATTCTTTGACAGTTATTATATGAAATGGCTATTACATAGCAAATTGACGTAGGGAAACAATTTTCTTAACTATTCATTTCGCTGACTGTACACTAGCACAAACTGCGGAGATCTAATTAACCTATTGTTAATAATTACTGACCACAAATCACAATGCCAGACACTCGTGCCGCTACTGAGAATTCCCACAGAGAATTCCCTTTACGCAATATTTTTGTTATAAGCTTACTTTAACTGAAAATTAAATGCAACGACTAATGCATTCGAGACACGACAAACAAAGTGCGAGTCGAACTCTCACACGAAGGGTTCAGTACCACCGTCCAAATTTTTTTAAATTTTTATTGACTCTACATACTTATATATATATACTTTTTTGTTATAATGGATATTAGTAGTATACACTCAGTGAAAATTTCAAGTGTCTAACTATTACGGCTCAAAAGATACAGCCCTGTGAGAGACGGACGGACGGACAGACAGCGGAGCCTTAGTAATAGTGTTCCGTGACATTGGATCGTAATACTAACCTCATTACATATGAATCAACAAAATATTAATTACAAGTACTAATTAACAGTTCCGTTAAACTCAGGTTCATAAAATGAGAACCATTTAATAAATAATGCACTCACAGAAGGTATTCAGGTTTGAAATGAATCTGGTACACTTGCGCGAAAGACACTTGCGCAAAAGACACTTGCGCAAAAGACACTTGCGCAAAAGGACAGTCGTAGAAATGCCTTTTCGTTGAAGTGTCTTTCGCGCAACAGTCCATTTGTGGAAATTTTTATTTCCGCATAAATGTCCTGCTATCGCTTGAAATAGTATGCGATGAAAACGTTTTGAATAAAATGAATACATTTTTTGTTGCATATTTTTTACTGCATATTTAATATGTACATTGTAACATGTTTGTTTGCGGTTTACCTTTGCATTTTTTTAAGTGCCTCAATGTACTTACTATTGTTTATCAGCACGAGGTGTGATCCACGCGGGGTGTTGTAATGGAGCAGCGAACCACGCATAATGAAGGGTTCCGTAGTTGGGATAAATTAATTCCAAATACAAACTTAACATTGCAATAGAAAAACATGTTCTCCCATACATTCCAACTGCAAATCTAATTTTGTACGCACAATATTGAGAGATTTACCATGTTATTTTAAGACCATAGACTTCTTATAGGTTTTTCTGTAGTCTATGGGTAAAGAATCTTTTTAGGCTTAAAAGGCTTAATTCAAAATTTTAGGCTCAGTATACACCATAATATATTTATTTTAAAATTAAAAATAAATATATATATATGAGATCCTCTCAACAAGCCCTTTCATTTGATATGTCACACGGTACAGTTTGCAAAACTTTTCTTTTTTTAAATTTTCTTACAAGCCCTCCAAAAGTGACCCCCATATTCATTACACGTTCGCGATTGAGTCACAGAAATAGATATATTTACCTACTAAATTTTAACTTCATCGGTCCGTTAAATTCGGAGCAAATGGACTGTGACAGACGGACACATGAGTGATCCTATATGGGTTCCATTTTTTTCCTTTTGAGGTACGGAACCCTAAAGAGCTGTTGCTATTTATGCCTGGCCAATGGCAATGAAAAGTTTTTATAACTTCAAAGAAAATTCGTCAAAAGAGAAATGTTGTTATAGTATTTTTATTCTGGTCGTTCAGACGCGACTTTATAAATAATTGTCCAACTTCCTTACCTTTTAAAAGTAGCTCTACTTTACTTGGCTTCCAGATTTTCTCTCCATCTTGGCAGAATTCCCAACGTTTTAGCGCCGTAGGTAACTTCTACCATTTGTAATACTGAAACGAAACCTTTTGAACATTAAAGCTTGCTTGCACCATAAATCACTAAATTTGCGTTTAGCGCTAAATATATTTAGAACTTTGTTATATGTCTGACATCTTCAAATGAAGAACGCTCCGCAGAATAATCATGTCAGTTTGTATGTCAAAGTCAAACTCAAATAATTATTTTAATTAGGAACATAAAAGGCACTATGGAATGTCAAAATTTCAAAAAAAATATAATTGATTCTAGTCGTCTTATGGTCTACGGGGACGCCGACAGTGGCGTGCCGCTTTCCAGCTTCCACAGTGATCCATATAACACACAATGAATCAACTGTGGTTTTTCATGGCAAAAAAACGTGTGTGTACAACGGGTTTGTAAGTTTATTTTTTTACATAATAAAGCGCTATCTGCTTTGAAATACATTAGAAAAGACCTGCATGGCACAAAACCTCTTTTTTTTTTCTCACGAAATTCTCAGACCATAGTATAGAATTATGCCAAAATACAGTAGGTATTTTACTATGTGAAACATCTATAGCGGCGGGTCAGAGCGGCTGTTGGCGTGGCGACGCGTGGCGATACGATGCCACGCCAACATTCGCCATATTTATTTCCTGACGTAAACTATCCTTTTATGCATATTACCAGTACATAATAATTTCGATGTTTCACATCTGCCAGGCGTCCCGCGATGGCACATTTTTTTTTTCTTTGTTGCTTTGTTTACAATTTCGGAAAAGTTTATAAAAACCAACTTTACTTAGAAATTTTAATAATGCCGAGCCCATCTAACCGTAGACTAACGCATCATCCTCTTATAAAAAAATCACTAAAATATACGCAAAGGTTTGAAAACCCTGTTAATTTGGAGGCGAATCTCGTCATTTAAGTTTTAAATTACCTCGCACGGACTTAATTAAAATCCGTGTGTGGCTGTGCCGTGATACCGTGGTGCCTACGGATGTGGTTATAGCGATTCGTGCGAAATATTTATATGATTTAAAGTGGTGAAATGATTTTTCGTTAATGAGCTGCAGTTTATACATTGTTGTAAGACATTGATGGAATTCTCACGTTCCATATTTCTATGAAGGGAGGACATTATTAGTGATGTTCATCAGAAAGGCCTGGTGCGTAGTAGGTACTACGCACAGGATGTATGAATGTAAACGAAGCAAAAAGAGTATGTAAGGATCGAAGACGGTGGCGTTCTGTAGTTTCTATCTACCCCCATAAGGAGAAGGCGTGAGTTTATGTTATGTTACGTTTGACAAACCATACCAATTAAAAAAATTTGGCAATTTTTTTAAAATATGAGTTAGAGGTAAAGTAACCGTCAGAATAAATACATAAGTAACCAACACAACATTTAAATGACCTAAAAGCTACCAGGCAATCATAAACCAGCGAAGTAACTAAATCAAAAAACCTATTAAAGCGCTAGTCGCATGCAGCTAATTCCACTGAATATGCAGAGAGCGCGGTAATTGAATCGATAGCCCCCAGATGCTGCACCGCTATGATACCCTAGTACTCGTATATCTCAGGAGGTCAATTAGGATAAAATCTTGACTTAAAAGGCTGATTAACGATTTTACTTATTTGTGGGAATGAGACTTGGTTGAATGGAGATAGAAAAGAGGCAAATAATAAAGAAATCAAACTACTAACTTTTACGACACTCGTGACATTTTCGCGCCAAGTGTCAGACACCCGCGACATTTGACTGTCAAGTGTCACATACTTGCAACACTGTTTCGCCAATTTTTTTTTAATTGCGTGACATTTTTTCGCCAAGTGTCAGGTACTCGCTACATTTTGTCTTCAGAAATTGAGGACATCGATACATTAGACCGAAGCTCACAAGTGGAAAGCTATTCTTTTCAATTGATTGATGATGACAGTATGCTAACCCACTTTTTTACCCTTTTTGATTTATTTGTTTGTTACTAAAAGTACACACCTGTTGTTTTGTATGGCTCAGAATGTTGGGCCAAAAAAGAGATTAATTAAAGGTATGGATGCAGCTGAGATGAGAATGCTCCGCGGTATGTGCGGTGTTACGCGAATGGATAGGATAAGAAATGAGCAAATAAGAGGAAGTCTGTAAGTGGCACCAGTGATTGAAAAGTTGCGTGGAAGTTGGTTGGCAAGTGATGCGGAGGAATGAGGAAAGGTTTAAATAATTATGGATGTGGGTGACTATAAGAGTAAGGTAAGAAGAAACACAAAGAAACGATGAATGGACTGTGTAAAGATGATATGGCAAGAAAGGGGTGACTACCGAGACGACGACTGATAGAGATGTATAGGAGAAAAAGACATGTTGCGGCGACCACAAATAAATTGTGATAAGGGTATTCATCTGTCTGTGATAAGGTCTAGAGAGTGATGACGTTATTACAAGTATTTGTGTTATCCTCTCCCAAACATAAATGTGCTTTGTAATATCAATGAACATATAGTAAGTTTTTGAAGTGAAAACTTCTTTAGGCGCGTTGGGTATTTTTGAGATGGGACAAAACCATTGAGATGGGACAAAATCGCGAGACTGTGACGACACCAGCTTTTGGTCATTAAAAAGAAATCAACGCGTTGATTACCGCCGTGCTGATTTTTTTTTTTTCAAATTTTCAGTTCTGTCGGCACTCCCGGAGTGCCAGTTTTTTTTGCGTTAATTTTCAAATAATACGTTTTGAACCTTCAATGAATCAGAATATAGAACAAAGTAAACTATGACGATTATTCAACTAACCAATACATTTCACTACCCGGAAAATGGAGTACCAGGCATTCATAAAACAAGATCGATATTCTATGAGTAAGCATCGCAGCCACATACTTCTCTACATTACCAAACAAAGCAGTCGGTACATCGTGACTCGATAGTCCATTCAAAACAGCTGACTTTGAACAAGACTGCTCTGTTATGTTTTATACCTAATGGATAAGTGCATTTAATATATCTCTCTTACTAGGTGGCAGCTCTGTCTTTCAACGTGGCAATTAATTAATTTGATATTCTTTATTAATCGCATGCATAATTTATTATTTATTTATTCATTTAAACTTTTCACACTCAAAACGGTACAAAGGCGGACTATTATTCAAGTAATTAATTAAATACTTAAAATAATATCTAAATATGTAAAATTTGCTCGCCGAAATTAAAGGCATGCTAAGAGATCTAGAAGATATATGATCAAAAGAACCTTATTTATACAAATAAATGATTTTGAATTTGAATTTTGAATGCTGCCAGCCTTTTGGGCACTTTTCCTGTTGACAGAGATGCATACGAATTTTTTGATGCCCAGAGTTCTTCATCTTTTTTTTATTTTTGTACATAATATTATGTTTTAACACTTTTGTATCAGCTTATTAAAAATGGCAGTTAATCTCATTAATTTAATTATCAAAAGGAATTACTACCGCAAACCCATCTGACGTAACCAGAATGCATGACAGATTATTATGCTTCTGCGGTCATATTATTACATTCAGGGAAGCGTCCTACTGTCTGCACATAACAACTAACTGCATCACCACAACCGATTTCTGCTTTTTACCTTTAACCACTTCTAAATGATTCATACATAACCTAATGGTAAGTCACAAATTAATACATCCTTTGTTCCACACAAATTTCTTTAGCCAGGAAACACCTGTAGCTACCAGGCTAACATAAACGCGAAGTGATATACAATGAGTATGTCTCATGTAGTTCCCGTAACTCATGCGCTATGTGACGCATTGACCACACGCGTTTGAGGAAAACGTGGTCACATAGTTACATAGGCTACGTTGTTTGTATTTTAAAGTGTCCAATTAACGATTAATTTGTAGCAAGAGGTTGTTGAATTGTTGTTGAATTTGTTTAAGGAAATAAAGTTTAAGGCGGTGATATGAAGCACTCGCGCGATTTATCAAGTTAGATCGCGACAGTGCGGTTAGCACGCAGGTTAACTAATTTATGGGGTAATTTGACTGTTGTTGTTAATATGTTCTTCTTGTAAATAACAATTTGTGTTAGGTGTAGTAGTATTGGTCTATGTGAAAAGGCTAGTCTGGGAAACTACTAGTTACTTCTGTCACTAAGCAATATTGTGTTTCTGAGTGAATGGTCAAACCGTAAAAATTTAAAGAACCACAACGCATAGCACTTTAATGTCCAAAATAAATAATAAAATATCAAGTAGGAACTTTGTAGGTAGCTACAAAGTTCTACAGCAATTTTTTTCCCTACATTACTTTCCAATTTACTTCGCAAATTATATTAAAATTAAATTACATTTCCATCTCAAACGACCGTTTCAATTCGTAATTTTTCTTCATAAATATTTTGTGTCACTAATGGCCAGGAATAAATTGTTTTTTATGTGACGAATAGGAATATAACTTAATAATATGACAATAAAATTGAAATTTCAATAATAATGATAAAGGACATCGCGGCATGCTTAAGGATACCGAATGCGCTTCCATGTAGTGATGCCGAAAGATCCCCAGCCATGCCGTGCCGCCAAGGGCGCAGGCCCTTAGTGGTGTGTCTGTTATTATAGTAAGGGGGTAATTACCCGACTACACGACAGCAAACACAGGGTTATTACCCGACTGCACGACATCAAACACAGGCTTATATATTTCACACCCATTTTTATATGTGTGATTCTTTATACCGAAACATGCGGCTGGATGGATTTTAACACATGAGGTATCAATCAACTTGTCTATGTCGTGCGATGGTTAAAAGCTAGATTCTGGTTTTATAAAATCAAAATGGCGGATTTTAGACGTTAAAAAGGTAATGTCTTAAATTAAAAATGTTTAGTACCTTGACCATGTGACAGATTATGTGATATCAAAAGAAAGGGCTTGAGGAGACGAGTCCAAAAATATAACATAGTAAAAGGTTGAAAACCTGGTCGTAACTAAAAAGTTCATAACAAGATTACTTTTCAAGCATTCTGATGCAGTTGGTGGCATTAACTCTGCGATTGAACTAAAACAATTGGTTTTTAATCCCCAGACAAGTAGCTGCAATAGAACTCCACCTTAATTGGTGTTGCTGTACCTAATTAAAGTAAAGGGATGATTTGTATAGGGTTAATAGCACAGAACAGATAAAACCTCTTTAATCTGTTCTATGGTTAATAGATAAAGTGGACAACAGATAGGCTTAGATTTAGTATAATGAGTGTTATCTCAAGATCAGATAAGTGCGTAGTTACCAGGTAGAAACGTTTAAATGCCTTGTTGAGACAGGATTAATATAGTGTAGGTAATATCGATGTTTTGGTCTTCACTTTTAAAATGTAAATATGTAGATCTTTGCTGACCCATAAATAAACTAATCTCAAAATCAATATATTTTATTTCACATAAACCTACATGGTCACTTATGAAACGTCAAAAGCTAGGTGCACGGTCCCAAAAGGTAGTTTCCTATGGAGAAGAGCCGGCAAGAAACTTCACGGTTACTCTTTAAAAAATTGGCTTTTAAAATGTTTTCAAATTACACTGTTAGTAGGTATGGGAGGACAGGGTAAGCCTGTCAACAAGTACTAGACACTTATCAAAGATGATGTGGCTAGAAACGGGGAGAGTAATAGAGATTTATGGAAATACATGCGGGGCTAACACAAAATAAATTGTGAAAGAGGTGATTCGATTTGTTGTAACAGGACTTCCTCAGGTTTTCATAATATTGAAGGTTAAAAGTTATATCTACACATATCTTGGCCGTCCCCGACACGTGGACGGACCGTGCTCCGTCAGAGGCTAAAAAAATATATCTGTTTGTACATTTTATATGAACTTGTTCACATATCCCGTGTACGGAGCCGGCAACTGAGCTTCAGGGCCTGCCTTGTGCGTGCCACCGCCCTGTTACGGACCTTTAAAGTGCTGTTCAAAACATCAAAAAGTTCGTATGTCAAAATCAACAACTAAAAGACTGAGTTCGGCTTTTGCTCGCAAATCATTGATTCGCATGACAGCTAATTTGCCACGAATTTCTCAACCCTTCAAAGGCAAGTCAAATTACCATAATTAATGATTTTGACGAGTACCCGAACATGGTAATTTCTCGGTAACTTCAAAAGCAAATAGAAGTATGTAATTCTCGAAGTTTAGTCGTGCGAATATTTTCCGATGAGGTACCGGTATATTTGTAGGTACTCATAAGGTAATTGTACACTTGAAAACAGGGTTGCCTTGTCTGACGTTTGGTAAAGTATTTATGTATATGTGACTTATGTAGTGACCTTATTGGTGATGCTCTTCAGGAAGGTCAGGTGCATAGTACGTGCAACCGGAATGTGTAGCATGACCACCATAGAAACGGGTTTTTGTCGACGAAAATGCATTCATGATCACAATCTGTCATAGTCATGTCAAATACTTAATCAGCAAAATGATTTAGGGGTGAATTTTATAAAGTTTTTTTTTTCGTAATCATATTGCGTTCCATCCTATTTCCTACTCATACTAGTTTTTTGAAGCAAGTGATAAATTATACATGAATCCAAAAGTCAGAGGTGCGTGCCTAGGGTTCGAACTTGAGATCACTGTACCTATGTTTAGAACTGTTGCCAGCTGATCTATTCCGTAAAAATGTCACCGTGACAACTTAGGTGAAGTGACCTGTCAAATAGCACTGCCAACAACTTTTTTTCGGGTTATCTAAATGACATGAACATAGACTGTAATGTGATGCAGTGTAGGGCCCATTTCCTGCACTCGCTGGTCTCAAGTCAGCCTAACTAGATACTACTTTATATTTGAACTTTTCAAGCAACGTTATTTGCAGAATATTTTCATATTCTTTGCACGTAGTAAATATGAAAGTGAGTACAGCGTTTTATGAAAGTCTGTATGATTAAAATAGAGCTTTTATCGTATGAAATTCTAAACGAGCCGGGGATACTTAAAAATGCATTTTTTATAGTATGAACGGCCTAGCGTTGTTGAGAATATAAATATTTTAAGTAGGTGTCACCGTCTCGTGTTTGAAGTATTTTGAAACACTGCTAATTAAATTAATCACTGAGTTAGTTCATATTCAGTTTTTTTTTTCACACGTTCTGAACAAAGAGCTATTTAATAAAGGTTCGTTTTTTAGACTCCGTCATTTCGGACGAACCAGTCAGATATTTTTATCTGATTTTCATACAAAAAAAACATTATAAAAACAAAAAAAATGTTTCTGTACTTTTCTTTATTATGTGTTTTGTTTTGTGTCAATAAATATTACAAAAAATGGTGATAAAGGTCTCCTAATGAACATTTTATTCATGATTTCTGTAAAATAAGGTCTCTTCTTCTTAAAAATCATAAAACATGGCGAAAAAAAAGTTTTTGACCTTAGTTCCTATCCCATTTTACTGTAATTACTTTTATATTTACTTCGTGGTAAAACATACGTCCCCATATATTTGGAGTTGGTTAGACTGGAAGCCAATTTAGGATCCTACTCGGAACAGACACAATGACAGACATTGAGGGAAGTTACAACTTCCCGGGTAACCAGAGCCGTCCATTCAGACTAGCTTCCAATTTTATTTTATAAGCTCATGCGGCCAGTATTGGCTTTTGAATTTCAAACTGTAAAAGATCTTTATTGTCTATGTGTTTTCATTTCAAATAACGGGTGTAAAAAGACGCATAGCGAAGCCGAGACTCGGTTATTCTTCCCGTCATTGTGATCATTTTTGCTACTAAACCATACCTAGGAAGCTTCTGGTTACGAAGATAATATATTGAAGGTCAAAGGTCCAACTTTTTTTTTTACCTTTTTTGCGAAAACCTTTTTAAACGTTATAAATAACTTAACTTCGATATAACCCTACGATCCCTGTATGCACAATGTTTTGCGTGCGTTACATTGCACACTACCTACACCAGAGGTGTGATAAAAATTGTTTCCTAGTAATTATTTTTTGCACAAAATTACATGGTTCGATTTACAGAATGCGTAGATGACGGTTTCGTGATGGCTCGTTTTACAACCTGTATTATGTAAAGTATCTACCTACTGGCCATAAATATGATACATAGAGCTTTAAAAAGAAATACAATTAATTCTACAGGTATGAGTGACACAGAGGCAACAGAGCTGAACTTTTTCTGAGATGAGCTAGCTATATTCACGGCAAACAGTATAACTGCGTAACACACAATGGCAATGCCTCTCATTTGACTATTAAACAATATTCATTGCGTTATTTAGGTTGTCAAGCAGAGTAACTATTCAAACATAATTATTATTATTGGTATCTATGTATTTAATCAAACCTCAAATAATTCCCATTTTGCTTTCTTAAAGATATTACTGAACACTCTAATATAATGATTGCGCCGCTTTTTGGGAACCTCAAATACTTCATACCTATTTTGGGGTCCTAAAACATAGTACTCGCCGGCAGCTACCGCGGCAGAGCTCGCTTCGCTCGATCGTTTCGCGCGCGGTTTGTCACAGTCGTAACACTCGTAACCTAACCCCTTTGATCGGGATGCCCTAGCTTAGTCATTGCGCCCAACCGTGGGAAAAGGCCAGAAAGTTAAAAAGGTGTTCAATCATTAAAAAACGGTGCATCATTAGAAGCGCAAAAAGTTTTTGGAGGTTCACTAATTTCAAAAGTGTCCATCATAAAAGGTCAACAGATAAGTTTTTAGAGGGTCAATTAAATATTTTCCTTATTAATATCCGTCAGTGAAATCCTTTAGATTGTGATTGTAAGCCCACGTTCGCACGGACATAAAAATATTCCGGTGGGATTTTACCGCACACTGGATTTTCAACTCTCGGTGTTAAGCCAAGCGAGCGTGGCCTAAGTGTATTACGCAACTGGGGTGGATGCAAGTTCTGTACCTGTTTCATAGAAATGAAAATAACGCCTACATGGCCATTTCTGCAAAGCCGAAGCTTTCGCGGGGATGTATCGAAACGTATCTCAGTAGTACTGTTGACATACCTACACCTATTTCTAGCACATAATGTCTACTTAGTGGAGTTTCTTACCGGCTCTTCTCCATAGGAAACGACCAATTGGAACCGTTTCCCTAGCTTCTGATGTTTCATAAGTGCCCTTGTAGGTTTATCTATATCTACAAAATAAATCTCAATTTCCTTTTGTCACGGCAGCACGGTAAAACGGCTGAACGAGTTCAGATGAAACTTGGCATATGGGTAGAACATGACCCGGAGAAGAAAATAGGATACTTTTTATCCCGATACTCCCACGGGATCGGGACATCGCGGTGAAACCGCGGGGCGCAGCTAGTGTGAAAAAAAAAAAACATTTTGAATTTAATTGAATAGCTTAGTTAGAGTAAGATTGCACAGTAATAGAAAAAAATCCTGTTATCTTTAGTTAGGCAGAGTTATACCTATAGTACACCCACATTTCACCAGTTATGTAAGGTACGTGCCATGTAATAGGGGGCGAGCCTATTGCCATCAATCGGGTACAAATCCAGACTCCGGGCTGCTACTGAGAAATTCCAGATAGGAGACTCAATAACTCTACCCGACCTGGAAATTGAACCCAGGATCTCGCGTGGCCAATAGACTAACGAGGCAGTACTAAGTATGCAGTCTGCAATCTAAGGCGTCAAACAGACGAGTAGCACAACACAGACTCTGTCGACAGAGCCAAATTCAACTGTTGACAGAGCCAACTTCAGCTGTCGACAGAGACAACTTTTGCTGTCGCCAGGGGCAATTTGAATTCGGCATTAACTCAAAGACGCACTCCATATACAGCCCACATCAAATGTTGATCCTTGAAAAAACCAGTACCAAAATGCCTAACCCAAAAACTGTAACAATGAACTGGTTGATGGCAATATGCTCGCCGCCTATTGCATGGGACTTAAACATAACTGGCGAAATGTGGGTGTACTTAGCTGCACCCCTGCTTAATCTTTCAAAGTTTACAGGCGTCATGACATGTTATGTCATAAAAACCATAAAACATTAATCACACAACTAAAACAAAACAATAATACACCATAAAACAATTGACAGCTACTGATCATTTATTACCCATCCACAGAACTATATGTACAAGACCGAGACAGTAATTCGCTATTGTTATCTGGCAATCAAGAGACACTCGAGTCTTGTGAGGCACGCAATCCAGTGTTGATGAGGCACGCTGCCTTGTAAACTATTGTAGAGCTTCTGTTATCGGTAATTAGTGTTGTTTAGATGCCCTATAACTATTGATAATATTAAATTCTCTATAACGCAAACTACACCTGAAAAGCTGACTGAGATTGACTGACTTACATTGATTCAGTGTTTCAATCCAGTGTCTCCTACGCAAAAAAAAAAATTAAACTTTCATGTCTTTGCAAACATGGGTAACACTGAATCGATGCTGAACCAATTTAAATGCTTTTAATCCAATCCAGCATTTAGTAAGTACCCAGCGCAGGACTGAAATCGAGTAGCCGCTATTAATTGGTCGATGACCGAGCCATGCTAATGGATTCTAACGCCTGAATTAAATACTGGATCAATTTAAATGAGCCTATAATATGCTAAACATAGTAGCCAGTAAGAAAGGTGGTAGCGGGGTTGCCTGTACAAGGTGTTAAACACATGATACACATACGTAAACTCACGAAATGTTTGCTTGGACCCAGGCAGAAATTATGAACGCCACCTGCTACGATCCTTACATGCTTCTTTTACCTACGTATCTGATCATACACGCATGCCGGTTGCAAGTACCTACTACGCATCTGACCTTTCTGAAGAACATCACTAATAAGGTCACTATTATGTCCTTCAAGGGCGTTCGCGGCACTTCCACTCACATCTGCCGTGTACTAACTTTTTTTAGTCATCTTTCACTCATACATAATACATACAGGGATATAATAAATTATCTAGATTTAATTTAAGTCTAAAATAGCTTCAAGCTAAATGTAGATATTTTTAAGCCATTCTATGTAGGTATCGCGAGTTTCTTACTGCAGCTCAAGCACTTACTGTGATGTGTGCACTTTGCATGTTAAGTATATGGATGACTTTGGTCTCCTGTGCAGGTTAAATGTACTATGTTTTGAATATATATCTTACTGATGGGTAAAAGCCTCCCTCAAACTTCTCGATTGAATGCAAATTCTGGTAATCTCTGCCCTGCAATAATTAGATCGGCATAATATACCTATTTTGGAACATATATACTACTACTAAAGACTATTATCACTTGCATAAAGTAATTAGGCGCCACTAAGACCATGAGCGTGGCAGCACGTAAGCTGTAGTGTTAATGTAAGATGCTGTTTTAGTACAAACGACTACATCGGTCACACAATGTTGTGGAGATTGGATAATTATGTTTTCCAAATAGATTAGTGATGCTTGTGGTGGGTTCTATCTTTTCGGTGTAAAGGTAACAATGATGAACAGATTTGTGGACAAAGATGAAGATTTAGATTAAACAAACTTAACATAATTTAAGTTTTATGTGTGTAAAGGTGAAGCATACTTTAGTCGACGATAATGCTAATTTTTAAAACAAAGACATTTTAAAAAAAAACTTTCTTAGTCCTACAACACACTTCCATGTAACGACGACTTAACATAAATTCTGTTTGAGAATACAGCTGTAAGGAAGCCAAAATGTTGAAAAAACAAACTTGTTTTCTTAATAAACCGCGACCAACAACAAAACGCTTAGCGGCGCTTTATTGACGTTGTTAATAAAGCTTCCAAAGCACTTGAATTGATACTTAGGTTATCGGCTGATTTAAAAAAACATAAAAACGTTAAAAAATATTTATTGTGCTTTTGTCCGCAGCCATTTGGAGTACGCCTCGCAAGTGTGGAACCCTAATTATAATATTAATATAGACAGAATTGAGGGAATTCAAAAGCGGTTCCTACGTTTCTTGCAGTACAAAACTAAGGTATATACTACGAATTATTTAGCGTGATGTAAAAGGTTTCAGATTTTACCACTGCTTGAGCGCAGACGGATTTGCAGATATTTCGTATTTATTTAAAATCGCAAATGGTACTAAAGATTGCCTGCGCTGTTCGGTAGTTTAGGATACAAAATGTTTCGCAAACCTAGTTTGTTGCATGTACCTCATTCCAAGTCCGCGTACAGGCAGAATTTATTTCTAATCTGTGCGAGCAGAAGTTTTAATAAACTGTCTGGTGAACATGATTTGGATATATTCAACACCAATGTTTCTCGGCTTTAGCATTTGTTGGTAAAAAGCTTCTTTACGGAAAAGTAATCGTTAGCAAAATCA
The DNA here is from genome assembly GCA_916610215.1 of Omphaloscelis lunosa. Taxonomy (NCBI): domain Eukaryota; kingdom Metazoa; phylum Arthropoda; class Insecta; order Lepidoptera; family Noctuidae; genus Omphaloscelis; species Omphaloscelis lunosa. The sequence goes on along the minus strand of OU744266.1, from coordinate 1,412,453 downwards.
GATTTTTAGGTTGTAATTTATCGTAAACTATTTATTTTATTTTCCTAATTTAGGTATGTTTAATATGTATTTCGTACTGACCTTCTTTTTCTCGTTTTTATGTTATGTATTTATCAGTGGTAACTTGTAAATAGCCTTGTTGTCAATTTTATATTATTTAAGAACACTGTTTAAGTTAGCTCATTAAAATTAGCTTATTTAAGTCACTGTGTAAGTTTCCCGAATAGAATAAAATATAAATAAAATAAATAAACAATCACGGTTATACATTTTTTTTTTTGTCGCTAATTAATTTGATCTTAATAAAGAAAGAGGAAAGAGCTCTTCTTGAGAAATAAACGTATTCCTGTCGCAAATCTGCGTTGCTAATTTCCAGTTTGAAGGGTATGGATGCAGGGTGGAGTGCACTTTGAGTTGACCAACATGGGCAGTCCACGATAGGTAAGATTCTATGGTACCCCCAGGTTTTTAAACTGGATTAACCTATTTAGCTCCATTCAAACAGAGGGAAGACACCGATGCAACATCGAGCCTACTTCGCATCTATCAATCTGCCTAGCCTTTTACCAACTATGTTGGGGTCGGCTTCCAGTCTACCGGACGCAGCTGAATACCAGTATTTTACATGGAGCGACTGCCTATCTGACCTCCACAACCTAGTAACTATGTAATACGATACCCCTTGGCTGACTGGTTGTCAGACTTTCGGGCTTCTGACGATCCGTAATGACTGTCAAAGATCCACGAATGACACCCGGGACCAACGGCTACGTGCTTTCCGAGGCACGGAGGAGTCTCGGTATGTAGAAATGGTCACCCATCGACGGACCAGCCTACTTGTCTTCATATATATCTACCTTATTTATTTGATTTATTTATACAGTAATAATATGTATGTAATATATATTGAAACCAACATGCATAGTCGTATTTACAGGTAAAAATCGTTTGACTTTACGTTACGTTTATTTTGCACGTTCATCCAAGCCCTATTGTTTGACAGTCTCTAGCGCGGTACTGAAAAACAAGAATTTATTGAAAAGCATTTCTGTCGGAACAAAAAAAAAAACAGATTAACAAAAGAAATCGACCTCACCAATTTCTCACCGAAGCATGGCGTCTTCACACAAAGGACCTATCACATTATCCTGTCTCTAACGTGTATTTCACCTGATTTAAGTGACGTAGTTTCCTTTCCCCCCGCCCCCCACGCTTTCCCCTGTCCGCCTTCATCCTGTTTTTGTTATCTTCGACTGATAAACGTAAAATTTATATATTAGCTTTTCTATTTGAGCTTATTAGTGAATTCCTTTTTTTAACTCACAGTTGTTTTTTTTTTCTGCAAAATGTGAGTGGAAACACCGGGAGGAGTCGGGGGCACTAGAAGGACAAAATAGAGACCTTATTGGTGATGTTCTTCAGAAAAATCAGGTGCGTAGTACTCGCAACCGGTATGCGTGTGTCACCAGAATAGATGTATGAAAGTACACGAAACAAAGGGAGTATATGAGGATTGTAGCAGTTGGTGTTCTGTAGTTTCTGCCTACCCCCATTGGAAGAAGGCGTGAATTTTTGTATATTATTATGTATGTTCCGTGTTGTTTTCATTTTTAATTATGAATTAATTTGTAGTAATGGAATCTCTTTGTCAATTATTGATGTGCGTATGCCAAGTGAACGCTTGACGAAGCAATTATTTTCACATAATTAACATCAAACTTCACACATAGATAAGTTAGTTTGACTTCTAATTTATATTAGTCACTATCTGACCCGACAGACGTTGACCTGACCTTTTCCATACAAAAATTCCATGGAAAAAGTACGATTGGATTTTCCCGAATCTAAAAAAAATCTGGGAACCTTTTTTTTTTCCATTAAAACCTATTTCGGACTATTTCAAACAAACAAAATAAACAAAAAACAAAATATATCCCAATCGGTGTAGTCGTTCTCAAGTCATGCGCTAACGAACAGCATTTTATTTTTATTTAAACGCTAAGAAAAGCAAAACGCTTTTTTTAAAGGCTAAGAAAATTCTTTCTCTTATTAAAAGTAGGGTTTACGGGAACATTTTGTGCTATAATACATAATGATTGTATTCTCATCAACTTTTCAGTAATAGCATAAAAATAATAAACGTACAGAAGTATTTATTTCCAGAAAAAGCTAAACATTTTTCCATCACATAAAATATGAACGTCTAAACGAGAGAAAAAGGAATTACCTCTAGTAAATTGCTCGCCGTAGGTAACAAAATTGGTTCAGCTTGTAAATCTGTTTTCAAAGGATTTTTTTATCCTGTTATATATCTTTGAGGCAGGTTCTAATTGACGTGTCGTTAGTTTGGGTTCAGGCTGGCTTATCTGAGGACGATGGGATAACAATAAACGTACGGTGCTTATCTAGCAAGATGTGGGGAAAAGGAAGAATAGTGATCCTTTGAAGCAAAAAATTTACTCATTTCATGCTACTTGACTACTTAGTAAGTTTTCTTTTGAAATGCCTTAAGGTAAATCGTAGCAGGGTTATTATACTTACTCGGATAATCTTCGTTTTGCATGAAGAACTTATGTGACATTATAGTAATATTATAACTGATTTACTATTTTTTTACTCAAACAGGCACCACATTCTCGACCAAATTTGAATGACGTAAAACCATTAGTAAACCTGGTGGAATGGTATAAATTGAAAAAGGTCGACAAATATTATTGGAAACTAATCAAATGAAGAAAATGGAAAATCTGCAAACAATATAGATAAAAACCACACAATATTATTAAGTTGACATCTCTACAACCATTATTGTTTTCAATAAAGAGAAACACCAACTTGGTGTGAAATAAGCTTAATGCCAACTTCACCTCTGTCAGTTGTTCTCGGTTCAATAAGGTTCCAAGTCATTCTGTTTTCCTCATATTTTGCGATGAAAACATTTCTGAGCACTCGTCCTATCTTTGTTTGTTGTTTCTCTTTCAATTGTTTCAAAACTTCGAGGCGTGTTCTTTAAAATAAAAGATTTTAGTCTTTATATTAAAACAAACTTTTGCCCGCGTAATCGCGTGGTGGTCGGGAATTATCCCACGGGAATATATTCATCATCAGAATCACCCACTGCTGGATGTAAGACTTCCCTTTTTTTTCTGCTATTCTTCCCGGTTTCGTGCGTCCCTCATCCAGCCATCCAGGTGTTTCCCGCAACTTTGACGATATCATCAATCCAACGCGTGTTTGAACGATAGTTTCTCTGGGAAAGTATTACCGGGACAAAAATTATCCCTTGTCCTAATAATATTAATTATGGACTCGCATCATCATCATCTTCTTGCCCTAGTCCCATATGTTACTTGAGGCTGGCGCGGCACGTTATCTTCTTACACTCTGTCAACCGTCACGCTATAATTCACTCACTTCTCATTCATATTATTCCTCACACAATCCATCTATCTTCTCTTTGGTCTTCCTCTTCCCCTCCATTCATCAATATTAAGTATGGAATATGGATAGCAATAGTATGGATTATGATTTCAGTATAATATGTAAAAACAACGCACCCATAACGCCACCAGTCCAGCGAGGCAGAAATTGTAGAAGATTTCAATTATTTCAGTGTAACCATTGGAAAAGATTTTTTTAAATCGAAACTTGTTTTTAACTGATTTACGGAGGAAAATATCAGATTTTCGAACATTTAAGCTTATCTGGACTGTATTCCCTGACGGGTTATGCAGAGGTGTACCTACCTATAGTACATCCACATTTCGCCAGTTATGTTTAAATCCCACGTAATAGAGGACGAGCCTATTACTATCAACCGATCAGAAATCCAGACTCCCGGGTAATATTACGAATTGAATGAGGAAATGAGAAAAAAATATCATGAAGAAAGTTTTAAGTATGAATGTGGATGGCTATAAGAGTAGCGGAAGTCCAAAGAAAAGATGGATGGATCGAGCACTTGATCAGGCTTTTAGACAGTAACATTATTGTTTGAATGTACTCATTAATAATGGATCTATAAGTTTTCTTAGCTACGTTTATTAAGTCTAATGTTTCACTAGCAATTAGTGATTGAGTCATAAATTTAAGTGTGGTTTCAGTTTCATAGGTATTATTAGGTATCAGCTTTTCAAATGAGTCAAGTGACTGTAAGGTACATGACGACCTCAGCCTTCTTATGGTTTACAGTTAACATTATGTCAAGATACACATACACACGCTATGGTTAGCCACAGCATTTTTTTTGCATTACTGCTGACACCTTCTTTTGCGATGCGGATGATAAGATTTTATAATATTTCTATTTTTTTTTTTTTGTTTTCTTCTTCATTTTGATTTCTCTCAAAACTTTGCCAGAGCTTACCAGTTCTAACGTATTTTTATAAATATGGATAGGTTGACCAAGAGTTACCAGGATCCTATGAGGGCGAAGAATTGTTATTCACAGTTCACGGCTTGGGCATAAAAACCAAATGTACCGTACTCCCATCAACGCCTTAGCTGGTCAAACATTACATCACACAAACTACCAGGCGCGCAGAATTCGGAAGTGCTCGTTAGTATTCGAAGCCAGTATTATTTAACACTTTTGTTACACGTGCAGGCATTGTGTGGATAATATGATACAGCTGTGTAAGGTTGTGATAGGTTGCTAACCTGTGTGTGGTTCTACTAACCTATATCATAATGGCTGGTTTTGAGGTTTTCGTTCAAGGTTCCAAGGTTCAGTGGCTTTTGGGGTCATAAAATATCAGGCATAAAATGCGAGTTGTTATCTGTCATGTTTACGAATTAAAAAGATCGTTCTATAGTCAATGGTAGATGAAGATTGTTAACAAATTCTAAAAATCTATTGATTTTTATACTAAAAGCACTAAAAGGAAGGTTTAGCAAGAAATTACAGTAGTTATGTCAACAGCTTTTTCTTGCAAATAGAAAAATCCCGCTGTCAGGTCGCTGTAAAGCTATTAAATCGGACAAGCACTACATGACAGCCACCTCGAGGGAGTTATTTTGGAGCCTTTAGAGTAGTCTACACCAGGAATGACGGTCTTATTGTTGATAGAAGAATCCATGCAACCATATATTACATACCCCCACATACGTACAAGTTGTGACACTCTCCATCGTCATTCTCTTGCCCTTATCCCAATTTATTTGTGGTCGGAGCAACCTGTATTTTTCTTCCATACTTCTCTATTAGTCATCATCTCGGTAGGCACTCCTTTTCTTCTCATATTACCTTTCACACAGTCCATTCATCGTTGCTTTGGTCTTCCCCTATTCGCACCCGCATCACATGCCCATATTATGACAACCGATTTCCACACAACTTATCAGTCACCGGTACCACTTTCAGACTTCCTCTTATGTTCTCATTTCATATTCGATAAACGAAAACAGTAGACAATATTAGAATAGGAACAAGTTTTATACCTTGGTGTTTACGCGGGGTAAGAAAGTGTCCGTCTCACTTTCCCCATTACGGCTCTGGAGATTGCGTAACAATCACACAATTGCTTCATTGCCTCATATGGCTTATGCATGGCACATACGGGCAATATGAACAGCCAACTTAACATAACTTCACGCCTTGTTTCCACAAAGGGCTAGGCAGAGGTGTACCTACCTATAGACTTCACTCACATTTTGCCAGTTATGTTTAAGTCCTATGTAATAGGGGGTGAGCTTATTGCCATCAACCGGGCACAAATCCAGACTCTGGGCTGCTACTAAAAAATTCCAGATCGAAAACCCCAAAAACACTTTGCCCGACCTGGGCATCGACACCAGGACCTTATGCTCAACAGTAGCGCTTGCAACCACTAGACCAACGAGGTTCTGTAGATAATTATATTCAGGATGTTTGACATACAGGTATATGACTGTCTTGCAAAAATGTCCCAAAACTAATTTATTTTTAAGGCGTATATTATCGCTTTGTATCACGGTTCACTAGTACACATAAGTGCCGGCGCCAATAATAATTATCTACTAAACACTACTGACATACTTATCGCATAAGATATCACAACTCACTTAGGTAAGGACAACACTTACTCCGCGTCCTAATAGAAAGTGATCGTCGCGTGAACACGCGGTCGTCGCGTCCATAATGTCACTTTTTGTTCGGAAAACCGGTTGAACAAATAAAAAGTGACATTATGTGAACGTGACGATTGCTTTCTATGAACACGCGGCCTTATATTAATTACATGTAATCGTTTAATCGGAATTCCACAAATATGTTCTAAAATAATAATAATAGAATTATTATTTACCCTATTACCTAATTTATTAATGATTACACGATGATAACACACGCCATATATTTTATAAATTAAAGTCTGTTTTCGTGTTTATCTGTGTGACCGCGTTGTTCTTCTAAACTCCGCAACGGGTTTTGATGTGGTTTTCACCATCAATTAGAGAATTGATTCCAGGAGGTTATGTGTATAACATATTAATATTTAACTTACATATTAAGTATGATAAAGAAATCTCAAAAAACCAAACAAGTCAAGTTATAAAAACCAAAGGAGCTCGTGACTAAATAACAACAGCCGCACGGGTCGATCCATCAGGTTAAGCTTCGCTTGCCGGGGTTGGTCCGCGAATGGCTGACCATCTTTACATACCAAAACTCCTCCGTGCTTTGGAAAGCAAGTGGTCCCGGCTGTCATTCGTGGATCTTTGACAGTCGTTACGGGTTGTCAGAAGCCAAAAGTCTGGTTGTCAGACTTTTGGTCTTACCAAGGGGTATCGTATTACCCAGTTACTGGGTTGTGGAGGTCAGATAGGCAGTCGCTCCATGTAAAATACTGGTATTCAGCTGCATCCGGTTAGACTGGACGCTGACCCCAACATAGTTGGAAAAACGCTAGGCAGATTGATTATCAAGTTGCATAAACCGTGCGAAGTATAGCGGGTCGCTAGTTTACAATAATTGTGATATTTAATATATTATTATAATAACGATTAATTATTTACTAATTAATCAGTGTATTCAAAGCCAGAACGGTCATTAGTGGCAAACAAATTAGTTAAAAACATGTATTGAGTACAAAGGAGAAATAATATTTTGATCAGAGAAGGTAAAATTGTTTGCGAAATCTTTTCAATGCGATCAAATCTCCAGTTGGGCATTTTGAGAAACGGATCGTGTGTTTACTAATCTTATCAATAAATTAACCATCGTTTAATACACTTGACGAACCTGTCCTACCACCGGCGATTAAGAGGATGTGCTAAAGTAGCCCGCGAAATTCAAATTTTCTTTTGTTTTTTTATGTTGTATGTTGGTTGAAATATGATTAGCAACCGTAACAAATAAGGCTTTAAAAAATTATAGCTCTGAGAATCAGCAATACAACTCCATAAGTTAGCATAATCCTCAAATGTCATGATTTCATGAAATGGTCATTCTATTACATGAACTTAGAAAGTTGTATTGACGATTTTTATGATTATAATTCTATAAATAAACATTTGATACGGCCGCGAATCATATTAAGATCAACATACAAACTGATACTCACCTGCAAATTGCAAAAAACGTAATAAAATTTGAATTTCGCGAGATACCTTGATGTCTTAACAAGAAGCAAGTAGAACTAGCTAAACACGAGTTGGCGAGCAACGAGCAGCGAGTGCGCGAGGGCGATAAGCGATCATTCACTAATATGTGAACGTACCAAACTTGAGTCTCTTGGCGAGTGTTCTCTCTGTCGTTGGGCGAGTACACTCTTTGATAGCTCTTGTCGCCGCGACAAACGAGCACTCGCCGGCGCGGCGGTGTGAACAGTCAGCGATCAACTACTAATATATGTATCTCTTTTACTTACACGGACCTACAATTTTTGTACGTTTCTTAAGCGAGAAAATTGTTGATAGCTAGTCGCTTCCTCGTCGGCGGTAGGACAAGTGCTATAATCTGAATTCAAAACCTCTAAAAAGTCAGTCTAGGATTTTCCCGCAAAACATTTGAATTCAAACGAAATCTACGAATTGACGAAATACAAACAATTCAAACATGGTATATTTTTCGTGGAAATGGGGCATAGTGTGGGTATTTGTATTATATATTTCCCGAGGGTAATGCAAATTAGAGGGCAATTTTATACTTACTTTAATTTGCTTAAACAAACATTTGGGTAGCAGGTAACAACGATGAACTGGCAAAATGTTTAATTTGATAACGTTACATATTTTTTTCTCTCAGAATTATTTTTGCTTATAAGTAACTACCGACTCGGCCTGCTTCGCACTGTTTCTACGACTTGACAAGACACCGAGATATCTTTATTATATGTAAGTTTAATATTATTTTTTATCCACATAAACCTTCCGGAATCTAAACTTATATTATATGTATAGGAAAAAGATTTGGTTTTTGTATGTTCGTATGTGTGTTTGTTACGATTTCACGCTAAAACAGCTGAACGGATTTGAATGAAAATTGGCACACGAATAGACCTTGACCTTGACCTTGACTTGATTTTTGACATAGAATACTTATCCCGATATTCCCACGGAATTGAGACTTTTGCCGGTGAAACCGCGCCACGCAGCTCGCAAATTATTTCAAAAAGTGATGGTGAAAACCGCATCAAAATCCGTTGCGTAGTTCAGAAGAACAACGCGGTCATACAGACAGACACGAACAGAGCGACTTAAATTTATAATATGTATAATTTTTGGGGCTGGCACATTGATTTTTCGAAAGAAACAACTGGAGAACACAAATTCTAGTGCAGGACAACATTTATACAAATAAAAAGAACAAAAACCGGCCAAGTGATTGTCGGACTACACACAATGAAGGGTTCCGTAGATGGGATGAATTGATCCCTGAATCCAAAAGTGGTTTTCACAAACTCACAATATTTTTGAGCGACCTTTCCAACGACACCCCACACAATGGGATAGACAAGAAAAAAAAAACATTCCCACTTTATGGGTACGGGAGGCACCCAAAAAATAAAAATAGTCTTATTTTACCACTTTCTCGGCGTGATTGATATGTATACCTATGCCAAATTTCAGCTTTCTAGTAGTAATTAGTCTCTGAGCTAAACCGCGGATAGACAGACAGACGGACATGGCGAAACTATAAGGGTTCTCGTTGACTACGGAACCCTAAAAAAGACTCAAACATGCTGATATAAAAGTGAGTTAAAGAGTAAAGAACCAGAACAAGAACATAATTTTTTTGACATTCTTGATTATTGCATGTTAGCTGACTATCCCTGTTCACACCACAAGAATTGGAAGAGTCCAGATACATTGTGCATTAGATCGTTTAGTCTAAACCAACTATAAAATCCTGTTGTTAGAGGTTGATTATGTCACTAGACTGGCTCATCACCACACCAAGCCTCTCGTGCAGGCACAGCATCACTCTCAACTCTTTCCCGTCATTCGTGGTAACTGACAGTTGACATTATTGACAGCTACCTAGTGAGGTAGCTGTCAATAATGTCAACTGTCAGTAGTGACTGATGTGCATGAGATAGTATTTACATCCTTACATATTATAAAATAAAGTCCCCCGCCGCGTCTATCTGTCTGTCGGTTTGTCTGTCTGAACGCGATACACTCAAAAACTACCGAGCAGATTTTCAAACGGTTTTCACCAATGGACGGAGTGATTCATGTGGAAAGTTTTAATGTATAATTCATTAACGTTTTTTGTAAATTGGCTGAAATTCTACGATGATTGTTGAAGATTTTGGAAAAAATCATGCTGACTGGGAACTTTATTGGCGTGCACCGCGGAAATCGTAAAAATTACATAAAATATATGTTCTACAGTATTGTTCATCTTAAAAAGTTCGCAAAAAGTCCGCAATGGCATATGTCTATCTTCTAAGGATGACCCACAATAACCATTTTTATCTTTCAGAATTTGATGAAGATTTCATTGTTATTTCCGAAGCTATTTTGACCGGTATTAATCCTTATCCAATAAACTATGTTACTTAAATTGAACATTTAATTTAGATTATAATATGTCTTGTTATCATTTCATTTAAATGAATGGTTTAAAAGATGTCACAGATTCAAAACTACGCGTAACAATATAATTATGGTTGACGGCAACGTGGGTGCAGCGGTAGGAGTCAATGACTTTTTCCTCGGCTATTAGGTATGTAATCTCGGTATCGGTAGTACGTTCCCGTGGGATACTTTCCTACATCCACGCGGGCGAAGTCACGGACAAAAGCTAGCATCCATTAAATAGATATACTACACCGAATTTAAAGTAACAACACTTCTATTAATTTCACAAATGTTTTCTGTCATTTTTTGAGTAATTTTGTTCTAATTGATGATATCCGTCAGCCCACAGACGATATTAAACTTTATTTTGCAGTAAAATACTGATTTAAGCCGCATATACCGGCCGTGTACCGATGTACACGGTGGGACTTTATCGGAGTTATGGCACTTCTATTAATTTCTCTCCCACCCAACATCACCCATTATAATCTCATTTAGCACAATCCTCAAATTAACGACATCTTTATTCAAAACTAACCTCGCCGATTTGCGTAACGACCTACAATTGTGATGACAAATGACACTCGGTAACATCAAACAACGCTTTACTTCAAATAACAGGCATTAGTGATCTTTTGATAAAGATGGCGGTTGCTATTCATTGCTGAATAACGTTTCAGGGGAACCAACAAGGTGGAAAATATAGGGTAAGAGATGAAAAAGTTATGCGTGGTCATACATAAAAAAAACCGGCCAAGTGCGCGTCAGACCACGCACAATGAAGGGTTCCGTAGTTGGGATTTTATCCCAAATACAAACTTAACATTGCAGTTGAAAAACATGGTCTCCCATACATTCCAACTGCAAAAGTTAGTTTGTACGCACAATATTGAGAGATTTACCAAGTTATTTTAAGATTATAGACTCTTATAGATTTTCCTGTAATCTATGGGTAAAGCCAACCAATCTCTGTATTTTTTTCAAAATTTTAGGCTTACTAGTTTCGGAAATTAGACTAGGAATGGTCAATTTACATCTATTTTCTTAAATATCTTTAAATGTATTTATTTTAAAATTATGGAAAAAATATATTTGAAATCCTCGCAACAAGTCCTTTCATTTGATATGTGTTTACGCAAATTAACATGTTTTATATTATTGTTAGCTGTAAGTTCTGAATTCAATAACCTAATCATATTTTATCTGTATTTTGTGTCAAAGCTTAATTCATTACTTGCAACACTAGTTCATAGATTTTGAGTAAAACTCCATTGTTTGGCCTTGGCATTGTCGATGGTTCGGGAGAAATGAGCAAAATCGGTAATTGTAGCTCTCATTGTATGAAATTAATTTATTCAATTTTAAGTAGAATTACTCATCAGATATTTTTCAAGTTTCTGTCAATTGTGTATGGTTAAAACATCAAGATAATAAAGGAAAGTTATCAGTTTTTCATTTTGCCACCGTTGTTCACATTCAGCATTCCGGTTGCGATTCGAAACCGCCAGCTGGAGTGAACAGATATGTAACACGGTATAGTTTACAAAACTTTTTTTTATATTCTTATTTGGCCCCCAAAATTGACCCCGTGATCAAAATTCATTTATTTACGTTACACGTCTGTGTTTGAGTCACAGAAATACGCATGCGTATCAAATTTCAACTTAATCGGTCCATTAGATTCGGAGTAAATTGGCTGTGAAAGACGGACAGACCGACAGACAGACAGACACACAAGTGATCCTATAAGGGATCCGTTTTTCCTTTTGAGGTACGGACCCCCTAAAAAAATATATATCCGCGTCGACTTGAGAATATCCTCCTTTTTTCGTCGTATCAAAACACAGGAAATTATATGATACGCGGCGAGAAAAATCACCTCCCGAAATGTATCGTATTTAGGTAAAAAACTAAGTTATAATGTAGATAAGTAAACGAATGCTGTATTTGCTATAATATATATATTTTACTAACAGCCTTGTATTTCAAATATTTATTTAAATAAGAGCAAAATATTACTAGATATTACAAAAAAAAAAGCTATAAAAAGTTATAAGGCTTTATTAAATATTAAAAACGTATTAATTCCTAAAACTATTACGATTATAAAAAAAAACTATTTTGCTGGTTATCATAGGGCATTGGTTGACTTCGGATGAAGTAATATTTTAGTAATTTTTTCTCTGAAGTTAATATTATGTTTAAACTTGCGTACCGACAGCTATAAATGCAGAATTGTACTATGATCAAAACTTTAGATGTATGTTAGAAGAAATAGTGGAAACTATGTGCATAATTGAAGGGGAAAAATGTAATAATAGGCGTCATTCTGGTTAAACGATGTACTTCCATAAAATAAGTAATTATTCACGGTGTCACGTAGTAGGCATTAGAATTTAATGCCATCGCCAATAGTAGCACTGTCTCAACCAGTACTTTTTTTAAGAACTTTGCGCTGGAAAAAATGTCGTAGAAACGTTATTATCAGCCTTCCTGAACCTACTTTCGAGTATTGCTGCTTTTACTTCTTTCCAATCTCAACAAGAACGAGAACACCTTATATCATCCACTGCTTGAATCCAACCACTGCTGGGCATAAGCCCCTCATATCTTGTGCCATTCTCCACGCTCCTGTGCCCGCCTCGTCCAGGTTCTACCCGCGATAACTACAATGTAGTCCGCCCACCTCGCCGCCAACACCTTATGATCGTAGTGAAAAGCTTATTCAATAAGCAAGCTAGGTAAGGTCTCATCATCGTCATCATTATCAGCCTACAGCAGTCAACTGCTGAACCTAGGGCTCTCCAATGAAAGCCGTTCATCTTGATTCTCATCTACGAAGATTACGCCTGTGCCTGTGCCTGGTGCGTCCTCTCTTACAGTTCCCAATTCGCGGTTTCAACTCAAGAACAGGTCATCGGTTCTACAGCTAATATGGCCGCCCCATTACCAATTCAGCTTGCTTATTCTGTGAGCTATGTTGACAACTTTGGTTCTGGGGGGTCTAACTGCCCAAATGCACCGGACGAACTAAGTAGGTATCGCCACATATGGATGATCTTTAACACTCTAGGATTGCATATCATTATGAGAGTAATCCATTAGTTATCTATTTAACACTAAGAGGGTACTTAATATTCACAGCGAGTATCACTGGCCACTCCGGTAGCTTGATGACGTTGTAATAACCAAAACTGTTTGACAATTAAGATATAATGTGTTTTGGTTAAATGCTTCATTAAATGATCTCATTGCTAATGAGGTTCTGTTTCCGTTTAAAATTGAATGTGTGGTGGGAATTAATTATTTGTTTCGTAACACGCAGATAGATATCACGCATGTAGATATTGATGTAATCATTCAAATGTAGTTATTGATTTAGGCTATCAGCTATTATAAGTGTCTTAAGAATTGATTTTAACACTGTCATAAACTAAATAACGACTGGAAAAGTCGTTTGAATTTTTTTCGTATTAGTTAGTGACTCTGAATTAAAGCGATATCATTTGAAAAATAAACTATACCTACTATGAGTTTTCCTTGTAAATTTGCTGACGCAAATTCACCTGAAAAAACAAAATAATTGTTGGCTGATTCTCAATTTTTGAGTGTATCAGAAAAATAAAAAAATAATGGATCTAAATTTGTTGGAAATGATCTTCTAGATAAGTTAACCGAGAGTTATCTGGAGGTTGGAAAACAGCCCTTAAATCAGGAAGGTTCTCAACACTGATGATGTCTATATTACAGTATGCATCAATTATATTAGGTAATCTATTATAACTGCCTGTCACTTGATGACACGACGCACGCACCTAAGGGATATTACTAAGATTAATTGTCAATTATGATCAAACCATTAATTTTATTTTCATATTATTACCGCATTCAATTTGAAGGTTCAGAAAATAGATCAGCATTCAGAAGATAGATCGTCATTGCTGTTAATAATACTGATACAAAAGTAAGATCAACAATCCGTTTTTAGATAATCTTGATGATTACTGCAATTTTCTATAATACTATTGACCCCGTAATACTTCGCACGGGTGTAATGGTGACATGTCAAAACACAGAGATCGCTATGCTAATCTAAGTTGAATATTAATTAAATATATACATAATCCTTCCTGAATAAATGCTTTAAATGATGGTGAAGCGCATCTAAATGCAATGTGTAGTTTAAAAGATCTAAGCGATATGAACGAGAAGGGAGTGAATGATAGCATGACGGTTAACAGGGGAAAATGGAAAATAAAAACGGGTTGCGCCAACCCCACGTACATGAGACAAGGGCTGGAATATGATGATGAAAACATCTAAGCGGTCACAGGAGACACGAAAAGCGACTTTGTTTTATACTATGTGATATGATAATTGCTTAATTATTGTTGCAGTAATTAGAATGTCCTTAAATGTGCTTATGCCGTGGCAAAATAAATCACACAGTAATTATTTTTCTGTCCTTTGTACATAAATGAATTACCTACATGTGGTAGTTTATGTCAAAATGAAAAGAATGTTCAGCTTTCTGAATTATCAATCGGTGGTAGCAAGTCTGACGGCACAGAATGTGCCGAATACGCTTCGAGATCTTCACTTGCATGAATTCTAATACTGACCCTTACGTAGGATAGCAGATATTCTAACAAGCTAAGGTAATTAAAACAATAAACTGAATCATAAAAATACTTAAAGACACTGTGCACAATGTGGACACTGACACAATAAAGGACACTAATGTACCTACCGCTTCACTAGTGTCAGTAGTGTCACAAAACGATGACCTCGGTCTACCGGGTATTAAGTTATATGAAGCCTTTTCGTATAGTGATCCGGCATTCTAGTACAATGACCTAAATACAGGTATCGTACTCAGGTGAGCGAATAAAAACCCTATTTTGGAACCATAGTTCAAAGTTCAATGTTAAGTTCGATAAGAACTGTCGCATTTTGTTTTTGTTAGGTTAGTTTAGGCTATACATAGTTTGAAACCATGATCGATACTTAGTGACAGCGCAAACTGTGCCTGGGTCTTGTCTCTGCGTCTTGCCGCTGCGACTAGACGCAGAGCTGTCGTTTGCGTCTGCCACTAGTCATTACGATAGACATCGTGCGGGAAGCGATAATTTTCTTTGAGTATTCGATGCGCTTTGATGGCCGATTTGAAAACATTGAACGTATGCATGTTGAGGTTCACAATATATACACACGTGCACCTTTCTCAGCGCTCAAAGCAAACCCGACGCTGACCTATGGCATGTGACTGTCGAAAGCGTGCGTCTCCCATAGCCTGTCGTTGCAACTCTGCAACTCAACGCCAAGTGTGCAGAGCTTAAAAAAAAAATACATAAAAGTCGTTGGCCGCACTCTATCGTTGCGTCTAGTCGCCGAGCTGTCGCAGTCGCATGGCGCATAGTGTGCGTCATGTCTTATAGAGAATTTCATTCGGTTCATGCGTGGCTGCTAGCGCAGAAACCTTACACAGACTGTGGTAAGTAGCTGTTTAGGAAATTGAGCGTTTCAAAATAATTAAGTACATTCCTACTTACAATAGATTATGCTCGTTAGCAAAATTTGGATAGCATATTTACATTCACAAACTTAATTATAGTTAAACTTTTGTTACTTTTATAAAAATATGTAACTAGCGACCCGTCCCTACTCCACTCGGGTGCAATCTACTGATGTGGGGACATGTTGTCAGAACATTGAAACTTTTATGCTAAATCTAAGTTGTGTACAGTAATGTATTATACGAGTCCGCATCATAGTTGCGACAAACAAATATGCGACAAATGTTAGGGCGACAGTATGATACGTCGATACATAAACCTTCCAGATAAATGTTCTTAATGATGTGAACCGCATCTAAATCCATTGTGTTTCTCAGAAGAACCAAGTTGTCCCACAGATAAACTACTTTTTTCTAACCTTTTCTGTCCCACGGCTGGGCAAAGCTCTCCTCCATACATTTCTATTTAGAATTGTTTGCTGCATTTCCGGTCAAACAGGAACGAGTCCTCGCGCCAGCGTTTCATAGGCCTGCCTTGACTTTGTGTTATACTTTTAAAGATTGGTATCTTTATTTTCTTTACTCCAGTTCTGCTCTAAGTTTTGAACATTCACGTATTTTCTTGCATGCCTTAAAATAAAAGTAAATAAATTATTTTCAATCATTTCATATAATTCAATTTTTATTCTTTTAATTAAACTTAAACGAGCGTAACTTAATTTTTACTTACAAGAACTATGTAGGATTGTAGGAGGAAGGCGCCAATATCTGTCACACAGTTAATACTAGCACAGACATCGTCGTTAACTCTATCTTTAAAATACTCTAAACTCTGTACATTGTGTTTTTGTTTATGATAGATGAGTTGTACCAACATATTTTGTTAATAAAAAAATATTACTTATTATTTTATTATTATTTATTAAGTTTTGAACACTGAACAACAACCCTTTTTTTGGGTGGGAATTTATCAAATAACTAATAACTTATCAAATAACTCCCGCTCCGGGTGGAGCGGAAGGACGTGTAAGACTCTTACTGACTAAAACCCTGCACTACAATTCGAAAATGTTACATTTAATCACTTTTCCCTTACATTATCCACCTTCTAACCCTATATTAAATCCCACAAATGCACTACCCATTACCAAACAACATTATCCTTACCTAAACCCTTAGAATTTGAATATAACTCCACACCTATTATTCCCGGAAGAAGGTGAGAAGGGGTGTATAAAATAGTACACGATAATAGAATTGCTTTGAAACCGATATCGTAGCTCCGACCTATACCGATAAAAACAGAAGAGTGTCCATGGAGTTTCTTGCCCGTTATTCCCCATAGGAACCTACTACGGATTGGAATGGGCAACTAACTTCATCTTTCTGACTGACCAACTCCTTGACAATTCAAAAGTGCATGTAAATGGTTTAATTGAAATAAATGCTTTGAGTTTCAACATATTTAAGATATTGGTGAACTTAGGATCAAACCTTAAGTTTCATTAGTGACTACAACTAAAGCCTGATTTACACGTGGTGATTTTATTGCCTGAGTTCCCTCAGGCAATAAAAATCACGACATTCACCAAAAGTAGAAGCAACAATAACAGTTTTACCGCTATGCAATCATTTGTTGTTTCAATTTTATTGTACGCCACAGGCAAGAAAATTGCAACGTGTAAATGGGGCTTTACGAGTCAGTTTTGTAGTGACCTAACCTAGCATACTATCGGCAGTGAACTTCCTGGCAGAACTGAGTGCATACATGACACATTTTTACTCAAAGTGAACAAACAATTTTTCGACCGTCGTAACAAAACGTTCTAAACTTCTCACCCACCCTTCACTAGTAATGAGGTACGCTTCTGAGATGACCAACTGACCGTAGAACTAGAATCTTTTAACCTTCTGAAACATATTGCACTTTGACATCAATGGCTTCTGATATTATTCAAACAATTGTCAGTGTAAATGGCGGTCATAAACGCACAACAATTTATATCCTAAGCGAATGTAAGGAAAAATATAGTAATAGACGACATAATATCGGTGTAATTGAGCACTTTTATTTGATGCATTCTGTGTTCGCGTGTGTATGTGCTGTTCAATTTATTTATATGTTTGTTACTTTAGGATAATAGTCTTTATCATTTACGTCATACACGCATGTTTTCTTTGGCAATGAATCTATTTACGCAGTCAGGATGTCCGACTGTATGTTTTAGTTTATATTTAAATAATCTCCAGAATCTAGCTCATAATTTATGAGATAGTCTCGACTGTGAATTATTATCGTTAGTTCAGCTGAATTTACATCAAAGTACCTATCTTTTAATAAAATCATTCTACAAAATAATATATTAAATGTACAGTAGTAATTGAAAGCTCCACACAAAAGGTTTCTCCTTATTTTGTTAACACTCCAAGCGAACAGAATAGCCAACGGAACTTCGTATCCACAAACAACTTGAAGCAATACCGACTATTTGTCTACTCTAGTTGGATCCGACCCTCATTTGTGCTGTTTGTTTCAGGTAATCGAACATAGCCGAGAGATGACGAACATTCCCGAAGTGAGAAACGAAACAAAAGTGCCCCAACATTAAACTGCCATGACATCCGAGGAACCTATCGATGTCGTCGCTAAAAAAGACGCCAAAAAGACAGATGAGTGTACTAACTTCGAAATACCAGAAAACAAAAAGGACAAAAGTGTAGTTGATCATAAACAAAAACGTTCCCATGAACTCATGAGGCTAGTGTACGAACTTCCGGATGAAATTAAGAACCCAGAAATAATAGAAAACAACAATATGTTGAAAGAAAACCCACCGATCACCATCGTGGAGATCACAGAACAGAATGGTTGTGCTGAGTTAAATGCTACTCAATGTGATAACGATTATTTTAACGTAGACGGCAGTCCAAAGGACTTAGGCAATAAGGTGGTATACGACGTGCTAGCTACTAATGAACTGATAATGCATTGTGCGGAAGAATTTAAAGAGGTTATAGACAGATCATCACCGGATGAGTGTAGTGATGAGGACTTGATAGAGTTGAAGAAACTTTTGGAAGGGAAGCCGAGGGTTTTGGATAGGTATATACGGGAATGTGCGACTACGGACGAGGTAACGAGGCTTCATGGTTTAACATCGTCTGGTCCCTTATCCCCAAGGCCGCACCACGAGGCTCGGAGTACTTCAGTGACGTCAGATCTCTTCCAACTATGGCTGTCTTCGTCTCCAGTTAAGGTTAGTGATCATTTTTAATGTTTTATTATGTCTTCTATATGTGCTAATGTCAGTAATGATTGAATACGTAATTAATGTGTTTTTAATACCAGTGTTTAGCAGAACAATTTTGGGCAGACGGAAATATTTATAAGGTTAGGTGGTTGAGGAAAATGTTTTGAAATAATTTGTTGTCAGAGAACGCTATTAGCAGGTTGGCTTGTCAATGTATTTTCTTGTGATTAAAAAAAAAAGTAATAATAAAAGTTTATTTTTTACGAGTTTATTTTGGACATAACTGACATTGGTGAAGGTAAAACATCTTCAGGGAACCTGGACTTATAGTCAATATAAGTCTGAAATCGTCATCTCGACTTGAGCAAGCGTGGTGATTAATGCGCGTGCATTCTGTATGAGATGAGGCCTTTATCTTGCAGCATTATAGGCTGGTATTCTATCTATGGTATTCTATATATGGTATCATTTCATGTCATAATATAACTTGACTGTGACTTCTGCATCTCATACGATGTTAAAATCCGGGTTGCCAATTCCTACAGTAACCTACTTTCCTCCTCTTGTTATATTCTTTTGCTATGATAAGTCATCAGGTACATTAAATGTTTTTCTTTTATTTCTCTCTAACTTCTATCTAGCTTCACAAACATTCAACATTCCTAGAATGAGATTGAAATAACTTTACTTTCATATTTTTCTTTTGATTCAGTCTCTGAGCTCCTTTGACATTTAAGTTGTTCTTCGTTTTTATTAATGTTCTATTTGATTACATCGCTACATTAAGTATTCTTATTATCTTTTAAGAGTCTTATTATTCTGAAATTTTTCTCAGAATAATGAATTATTCTGTTATTTTAAAATTTTCGTTTCCTTTTTCTTTCGATTGCTGCGAATATTTCTTAAAAGAAATACATGGTCATAAAAGAGACGAAGATCCACCATTTTTGCAAGTATGGTCAGAGACAAAAATGGATTAATACTGTTAGTTTTACACATCATCTATATTGACGTATAATTATAGGATACATTGTATTTCAGCTATCCTTTCCGGGAATCGAATCAAGACTTCATGCTCAGCAGTAGCGCTAGCGACCATTAGACCAACGAGCCAGCTCAATAATTAAGATTTAATCCACTTTATTCGCTGACTGTACCTTTCACTATTTTACAGACTTGAGAATTTAGTCACACTCTCAGTCAGGGAAAAATGACAATTTTCCAGAAAAACTAGTGTTAATTATACAGGAAAATCAATTGTATAATCAAGAAGTATTTCTTCGAAATACCCACTACTCCCTTGTTGGAAGTCCCGCACATTAGACTGGTAGATCAAGAACAAAGAGCGATTGGGAAAAACAATGGCATCCTTTGGCCATATTCGATAGTACAACAATGTATGATGTAACGTTACTGTACTATGCTATGCGGTCATCGCTCGGACATTAATTTGTATGTACAGTTTGTTGAACGACATTTCGGTAAGTAGATCTTCTTTGGGAAAATGATAACAATAAAAATGCATTTGCATGTTATTAATTATGTCAGTTTGAATTGTGACTTCGCCGCGTGATGAGCTTAGTGCTAAGAGCTCGGTTTAACATCGAAACTAGTTGGACGGATTCGAAATAAATACGTGAATATAACCAAGTAAACAAAAATACGTGTTGGAAAATCCCAATGAGAAAGTTTTCAGAATCCTTTTAAAGAAGGACCTAAGTGAAAAATATAAGATAGTGTAATTAATAAATGAGAAAACGGAAGTAAAAGAAAAAATAAGAATGCTAGCTCCCGAAGAAAATCAGTCCCACGTTTTTTGCTACAAAAGAAATAAATATATCCAAGAACAAGTCTTATGTTCTATAGTTTTTGCGGTCGTACTTAACAATTAATTACAATATTAGTTAATAAAAAGTACTCCCCCTTTCTTACAATGTCCCTAAACATAATTCAACGTTTACAAAAGAGTGCTTTGGCATTTGTGCAAGAGTGGCGATGTGATACCAGTACCACCATTTACCTCCGGACTCAGGTAAGTTAATCAAATAAACGCTATTCAAGTACTCAGATGTCATATCCAGTTTGAGAAAGAGACATTGACACAGTAGTGATGAGTGACAGAGACATACATACATAAACTGTAACCTTCGTGCCATGGAGTTAGGCAGCAACAACAGAACACCACGCTACGATCCTTACATACTCCTTTTGCTTCGTTTACGTTCATAGATTTTCACCCTAATTGCGTAATATACAATCAATTATAATCTGAATAATTTTGAAAGAGATTACTCCATTGCTTCATAAGTTAGAAAATAAAATCTGCTCAACAACGAAAATAACGCAATGAACTGTCAAAATTAATTAGGTTAGTCTTAATTTTCTACGAAAATGTGTTACGCAATTAGATAGTTGGTCATACTCGCACGCTGGTTGACAGAGACGTCGTTGTTTCATAAAGCCTAACAACCTATTCTAAAATCTCGATGAATTTGAATTCTATGTTGGCATTGGAACAATAGGTACATAAAGTAACTCCCACATCATATTCCGACCAAAAATCTGATACAGTATGTAAGTGACTACGTGAATACCTTCCCTACCTCTCATGCGTAACGATATTTAAATTTATTTTATCGACGTCACACTTTCATCCCTGTATTACCATATAAACAACAGCAAGTTTAACTTGAATCAAGATGGCGGCGCTGCTGTCAAACGCGAGCTGTCAAAACTAGTACTTTTGAGGTTAGTTGTCTATTTTTCCGCGGGTCTTGATATAGTGGTGGTAGAATCGAGTCAGGTAGCGAAGGGCAACGATATCAGTCGTGAAGCTCGCCACTCGATAAAGATAATATGGTAAAAGCATTTCAAGTGTTGTGTCCACTTCGTAGAGCGGCCTGTCATGCCTCTTGTGGAGGTGGGTTAGAAGTTGATATGGCATTTATATTATAGTAAAATAATAGTTTGCAAGCGTTTTGATAGTGAGAAAACATTCGGTGGTGAATATAATTAGGACAAATAAAAAGAAAAGTAAATATTATTGACATGTAATTTAATCGAACTCTATAATTTAATATTATTGAACGCTAGTATAATAATAAGGCAGGCTTGCACGTGGTTGGCCACAGTTCCAAATTCTAACCTAACCCGTTTGATTGGGGTAGCTTAGTGTCTGCGATCAACTGTGAGAAAAGGCCAGAAAGATAAAAAGAGGCTCACTTATTTAAAACAAAAAGTGTGCATCATTCATTAGAAGCGCCAAAAGTTTTTAGAAGATCAGATAAATATTTCCCATAACTTTTTGCGTTACTACCTTACTACATTGCAAAAAACTGTTAATAGTTCTGCTTACTCACATGAACCTACGTACAAATCAGTCACATTAGTGCAATCGAATCAAAATTTCTTTATTCAATCAACAAAGTCCATAATATTAGTAATACTGTAGAGGTAGTGTTAGCATAATCAGCCTACAATGTTCCCACTGTTGGGACACAGGCCTCCTCTCGATGAGAGGGAATGGGACATAATCCACCACACGGGCCCAGTGCGGGTTGGCCTGTCGGGGCTCGAACCTACGACCTACAACTCGAAAGTCGCGGCCATTACCACTGGGCCACCGCTGCTCGTGCTAGCTAGTAATACTAAGTATTATTTGAGTTTGAAGCATTTTGCACAGAAGATGACCAAGTAAGGTACAAGTATCTCACTTGGCCAGCCTCTCCACAAAATGCCTCAAAATGGGAGAAAAGAAACTCTGTATCACTGTTTTCAGAAGGCTGTTGCTACTGGCCCGTGTTAACAATTAAAATGCGCATAACGATTACGTGACTGAAATTATCTGCATAAATTCCTATACGTTTTCCTATTAATAGTATAGGTATGTAAGTACCTAGCCGGATAATGTACATATTGTCAATGCGGTAAAAAGTCATGTAAATGACGTGTTAGCTGATAACTAACGTATCCACACTAATAATAGAAAGAAAAAAGATTTGTATTTTTGTGTGTAATGAATAAACTCAAAAACTATTGGATCGATTTTAAAAATTCTTTCACCAGTTGGATGCTATTTATCACTGAGTAACATAGGTTACAATTAAGAAATAATTCACACGAGGGGAGCGGCTGCTGAAGCTAGTATTAATATTATTTTAAAATAGATGCACCTGTATCTTTTGCAATAACTTCATGAGAAATTAAAAGTCTCGACGTGTGACTATGCATTAGTATGAATGCTTGTATGAAAATATTTTATGCCTCTGTAGGTCCAGCACATTTTTAGTTATCAGCTCAGCTATCGAGTTTGCCGTCTTGGTAATGTCTTACCAAAGCATGACCATGAGCTACGGAGCGAAAAATTCCTAACCATCTACAGTTGTATTTCCCATCCCATAGACAAAATGAAGACCCGTTGTCGAGCAGTTTAGTCGTCTTCTGCCTTCCAAGTTATTATCATCATCATCTTTTGCAAGGCATAAAACTCCTCTCATTTTCTCCAGTTCTGTACCAACCTTAACTGTCTATAATTATACATGCTTGACATGTATAATTATTTTGATACGTCATCAACACAATTAAAGTGTGTCCTGCTAACACATTATAGCCTTCGTATGTTAATTATGTCGGTCCAAAGCACTGTTGGGCTTCATACCAAAAAGAGCAGTTCTCCTTGCATCCACCTATTGGTTAACCTAGTAGATCGATCTGACCAATAGCCGCGAGGCCTTTCGGCTTACCACTTCAGTTTGCCAAACAAAGTTCCCGACCGCGGTCGTCTTATTTGCTCTGGGTACCGCTAAAACTTCTCGATATTATTCATTTGATTCGGTAGTTGCCAATCAAGCGGTTTTCTAATAAAATATGTTTTATGTAACAAGATGTACGCGTAAAATAATGATAGGAACCCATTCACGATGAGGAGCATAAAGAATTATCAATTTCCAATGTATCCTTCTTCCGTGACAGTCTTAAGACTGATTTAAACGATATTTTTTTATTGCCTGTGGCATAGGTATTTTTTTTAACCCCAACGTGGAAGCTCTTAGCCTTCATCTCAACTGATGGTAACTGATGATTAGGCCGAACGTGGAAACGAGCTTCACCAGGAATCCTCAACCACAGAGGAACTGGCTATCTTACCTCTCACTGCCGAAACCCAACAATGCTGTTAAAATTGTTGTTATGGTGACAGACTTAGATAAGATGTTGGTAATGTGGTGTGGTATGTGGTGGTGGTAACTAGGTATCATCACGTCTTTGACAGGCAAAGTACAGCCTAAGTCATTTAAGACAGAACTATGTGAGCATTCCTTAAGCTTGGGTTTCTTAAGGAAGCGGTGCCGTTACATGCTTTATAACGACCCACAATGCCACAAAATTGTGCAGGTGATTTGAGATTATAGTGCCTCATCATCTTGACTTCACAATAAATACTCTCTCTATGGACAACCGTCATCACAGCCGTGTATGTGACGGTACCACTGTCTTAGGAAATAAAGGGGGTTAATCTTTTTAGTCAGACAAAGTCGTGGGGCAAACTATTCTTAAATAGGTATTGACAGTAACTAACTGACCTTTCTATTCGTGATGTCTTTAGATCTAACCATGTTTAGACAGGCTGATTGAAATCAGGATCAACTAATGCAATTCAATGTAAACAAGGGATCCCTTAGGTCTTCCCATGTAAAGTAAATCACTGTTGATTTGTTTGAACCGCAGCTCCCAGTTAGCCAGCCAGAAGGACCTATTTATACCTGTTTGATGGCTTTCCAATAAGAGAACTAATGGATAATGGACTTGTTGTTTTAAAGCATGACTATTGTGATCGTTAATTTAACTGTTGTAATTGGCCTAAACTGGCATTTGTTTATTAAAAACCAGTAATTTTATGGCCAGAGTATTATCTGAATTTGCGTTATTCCACGATTAAGTTTTTAGAATGGGAGACAGATATTTATTTAGTTATAGGTGATGTGAGGGTGATGTAGGAGCTCGTGACTGAGTACTAACAGCTACACGGTTCGATCGATCAGGTTAAGCTACGCTTGCGGCGGTCTGTTCGTAGATGGGTTACCATTTTTACCCGACTACGGCGAACAATAAAGGAGGGTTATGATTTTGACCGGTATGTATGTATGTATGTTCATATGTTACTTCATAACTTCTAAACTACTGATCATAATTTGACAAATTGAAAGCGTCTTGAAAGCATTGAAAGCGTCTTGATCGTCCGTTAGTTATAAGCTATGTGATGTTACATTAAATGCAATATAGCGCCCTCTAGATGACTTATAGAAAAAAAAAAATGTTGTGTTGGGTATCAAAAGAAAGGGCTTGACAAGCACATTACAAATATGTTTATACATATATAATATTGTCTAAGTACATAAATATGTTTAAATTGTTAAAAACAAGCAAAAGTGAGACTGTGCTACTTACGACAAGGCTGTATAATTAATACCTATTATACAATAAAACCCAAACAAAAAGAAATTAAAGCTGCTCTGTAAATACTTTATCACGAAATTATAACCCCAAAATAATTGAAATAAAAAGTAAGTTCAAAAACTAAAAAACCCGACTACTGAAAAATCACACTATAAAGTATGAAAAAAGAAAATATTTCAGACAGAAATCAAGACATAGGTACACCTACAAAATTATAATGGCATACAACCACGGCATTACCTCGGTCTTGATTTCTGTCTGAAATATTTTGTTGTTTCATACTTTTTAGAGCGTGATTTTTCAGTAGTCGGGTTTTAGTTTTTGAACTTGCTTTTTTACATACCGAGACCCCCCGTGCCTTGGAATGCACGTTAAGCCGTTGGTCCCGGCTGTCAATCGTGGATCTTTGACAGTCGTTAGTCATCATAAGCTCAAAAGTCTGACAAACAGCCTTACCAAAGGATATCGTATTACCTAGTAACGGCTGTGGAGGCCAGACAGGCAATCGCTCCATGTAAAATACTGCATACAGCTGCATACGGTTCGACTAGAAGCCAACCCCAACATAGTTTGGTAAAGGCTAGGCAGATGATGAGATGATTGGTGATGTGATGAGACGGGCCTTTCGTTTGATCACATCATTTTAGGGTTTTTTGTTTATCGATTTCCAGTTAGCTTCTTTTTGTTCCGCTGTTTGAACTATAAATTGAATAAACTTTTTGTCTGTTGGATGAAGCGCATTTATGTTAAACGGAGTGTGAATTCACTGATATCATTAGTTCAACCTAACAAATAACCAACTACAGGTCATATTACACATTTGTTCTTGCGATCACCACATCATTTCATTCTCACATCCTCAATATATTCTACGTAAATATAGTACACTTCGGCGCAGTAAAACATTATCATTAACAGATAAGATAGTTACATTAAATTGAATCGAATCCTACGCTTATCATCGCTTGTCAATGATGTGACGTCGACAGAACATCATACGATAGATGAGATCTTCATTTGTTTTTATTGGTAGTTGCTGGCCAATTGAAGACTTCACAAGTTTTGCTCTGTACCCACAGCTTAAATTCCTCATTGGTAGCATTTACTTATTTATGTTGCATAGCAAAGCCGCAGCCCACGACTTAAGGTTCTTTCAAACAGACGCGATGCGACACAAAGACGAAGACGAAAGAAGACACGCGTCGCGTGTCGCGCCTGTGTGAAAGAGCCTTTATTCCGGTGCAATTTGCTCTGGATATGGGTACAAACCTCACGAAAAAAAGGAGGAGGTTCTTAAGTTTTTAGAACATAATCATAATCATTATCAGCACCGGTTCATCAAAAGTTAGCGTAATCACTACGTTTTTTAATATTGACTGGTGATCATTATTTGTAGTAATGTTGTTGTAGGAGACATGAGGTTTATATCGCCCTCGTAGACACTACATTCTTTTTTGTAAAATAAAAGTATAATATAAATAAAAGTAATAACTCCTAAGCCTAAGTTACTCATTAATTATAACATCAGCTATTGCTAGTGAAAGCCTCCTCAAAATCGGTCCAGCCGTTTCCGAGATTAGCCGGAACAAAGAAACAGACAGACAAACAAAAAATATTTTTTTTATAAGTTCCGTATATGTTCCAAGGGTTCCGTATATGTTTTTATTTATATGTTCCAAGGGTCGGCAACAAGCCAGCCGTGGTCCATATCTGGACCACGGAAGGTCGGAATTCGGAACGCCAAATATTTTCAAATAACTAATCATCTTGTACAAAAATGTTTTTTTTTTTTTGCCATAACAAATACCATTCGAGATTAACGGACAAACAAAAACGAAAGAACGCAAAAAAAAAAAAAAAACAACTAAAAAGTAGGTATTATGAGTATTTTTTTCTAGACCTCGATAAAGAATTTCAACAGTATCCGGCCCCTACTTAAAATTACTTGCAGACCCCCTTTTTTTTTTTTTTTTTTGAGGTTGGGAAATCATCAAATAACTTCTCCCGCTCTGGGCGGAGCGGGAGGGCGTGTCAGACTCTTACTGACTAAAACCCACCCGTGTTCCTTCGGTTGCCCTGTCGCCGGGGGCCACGATCTCCCTTTCGGTTTTCTTCGCAACCCCGGCAGGCATCGGCCCTAGTGGATCCCTTCAATTCTGCTGACATCTCTTTGAGGCGCGCGTGGAACACAACGCGCCATCGACCCGGGCCTGGTCCTTATCGGACGGTGAGCCACCCATTGCTCACCGCCCGCAAGCCCGCGCCTACGGTGGCCGGATATCGCCGGGCGATCCACACAATGGTGATACCCGAGCGTTTCCTCCCGCCTTATCCTGTGCAAGAACCTCCCGAAACAGCCGTGTCCGGTGAGGACCTGCGTCAAGTGGAAGGTGAGGACGCCGTGGCGCCTCTCTAGCCACTCCTCAAAGAGGGGTCTTATCGCCGCAATTGTGGCGTGCCCAGCGCTGGGTTGCGACAATCGCACTCTCCATGACGCCATGAGATCCCGCCCGAGCTCCGTCCGCTGTACCGCGATTTCTTGCGGCAGCGGAGTTAAGCCTCGGCGTTTCGCCTCCTCGCGCCACTCTAAAATGTGCGCGAGGACCTTTGCCTCCAGATCCCATGGCGGTAATCCGGCAAGGAGGCTCGCCGCCTCGCAGGAGACCGTGCGGTATCCTCGGGCCAGCCGGATAGCCATGACCCTCTGGGACGCGTTCAACCGGCGGGCTGGCCGCAGCCTTATTGAACGCGCCCACACCGGCGCCCCGTAAAGGGCCATGGACCGCACGACCCCCGCGTAGAGCCTCCGGTAGGAGGCGTTTAGATCCCCTAGATTGGGCAGGAGCCGCTTCAACGCAGCCCCGGCCCGCTCCAGTCTGGGAGCCAAACGTCGGAAGTGTTCGACGAAGTTCCACCGGCTGTCGAGGACAAGTCCCAGATACTTCATCGTCCACTCGACGCCGATGTGAACCCCTCCCGCCATTACCTGGGAACCCGACGGTGGCGCATTCCGAGGGCCATGAAAACCCATGGCCTCAGACTTGTGCAGGGCCACCTCGAGTCCCAACTGCCGGATCCTGTCGACGATTGTCGCAACCCCGCGTGTCGCTAAGTCGGCCGCCGCCTGGTACGACCTCCCCTGCGCCAGGACCAGCGTGTCGTCAGCGTAACAAACGACGCTGACGCCGCTAGGGAGGTCGGCGCGCAGCACCCAGTCGTATCCGATGTCCCACAGATGCGGTCCCAGGACCGATCCCTGTGGAACATCGCACGAAATCTCTCGCCGGTTCCACTCTCCTTGGTGACCGGAGTAGATGACGGCCCTGTCCGTCAAATAGGCCTCGACCACACGACAGAGGTAGGTCGGCATCCGGTGATACCGGAGTCCCTCCCTGATGCAACTCCAGGGCAGAGTGTTGAAGGCATTGGCGATGTCTAGAGACACCGCCAAGACAACCCCACCCCGGGCCTCGGTATATTCTTTCATATACATTTAGTAAAAAGCCGTTATTTTGATATTACAAAAAGCCACTTTAATTTGATTTATTTGTATAGATATATAGAGATATAGATGACTTTCCCTTTCCGCGTACAAAAATTTAACCAAATATGTATAGCCAATAGACAGTTAGTCAAATATTGGCAAAACTCATAGACGGGCCATCACTACTTCGTTTTTAATCTCGATGTTAGAATAATTATATCTAATAGATAGTTCCAAAATTCTCGTATACATTAGTATTGCCAATATTCATTTATTGTAGTATTTTCGTCTGCATATTGTATATACCTACACACATAAAATTATATCGCTTTTAGTATTTTAGTAGCAAGAACAAAAAATCTGCATAATATTCAAAATATAATATTTCTGTTATTTTCTGGTGGCAACTTCACAAATAAACAAAACTTGGTAACATTGTTCTCCCATCTTTAAATAGCTTTGGTAACTAAATGAATATTCAAAATACTTCAATTTATTTGTTGCGAAGCGAGCAAAAGCTCCAAGTTTATTAATAAGTAAGAAATAAGAAATTTATCATCGTTTTCTTGCTTTGAATATTTCTTTTCAAGATCCGATTTAACGTTTTAGTATGATTAAACAAGGTTGGCTTTTGCCGATTCTAAAAACCGGCCAAGTGCCTGACGGACCACGCACAATGAAGGGTTCCGTAGTTGGGATGAATTTATCCCAAAGACAGACTTAACATTGTAGTTGAAAAACATGTTCACCCAAACATTCCAACTGCAAATATAAGTTTGTACGCACAATATTGAGTGATTTACCATGTTAATATAAGACCATAGACTTCTTATTGGTTTTCCTGTAATCTATAAGCATAGAACTGTTCTCTGCATCTTTTTCAAAATTTCAGGCTCAATAGTTTCGGAGTTAAGGGGGAATGGTCAATTTTCATCAATTTTCTTAAATTTATTTAAAAGTATTTATTTTAAAATTATTTTTAAAAAATGAGATCCTCGCTATAATCCCTTTCATTTGAAATGCCACACGGTACAGTTAGCAACTTTTTTTTAAATTATTTACGTTACACGTCCGTATTTGGGTCACAGAAATACATATGTGTATCAAATTTCAACTTAATCGGTCCATTAGATTCGGAGCAAATTGGCTGTGACAGACGGACAGATAGACACACGAGTGATCCTATAAAGGTTCCGTTTTTTCCTTTTGAGGTACGGAACCCTAAAAAGGTTTACACAGACAAACATACAAGTTAGACAGTTATATTTTGTACACCAATTTTTCGACAAATAATGTACATAAATATATGCACACTCACGCCTTCTTGCCATGGAGGTAGACAGAAACTTCAGAACGCCACCTGCTACGATCCTTACATAAACCTTTTGCTTCGTTTATGTTCATACATCAGGTCAAAGGACGAGCAATTGCAAGCAATTAGTTATCACTTTTACTAAAACATAGGAAGTCATCATACTAATCGAAACTTCTCTAAAAATATCCAACATTTTTAAAATATTTTCAAGAAAACTTCTCTAACTTTCGCTTGGAAACATTCCAAAGTCACTGAAAAATAGGAAGGTAAATGATTTTCCTTACCGCCACAAAATTCCCGCAAGCTTTCAAAATAATCTTCTTCAAGATCCTCCGAGTGATTTTCTAGATGAGCTGACATAAACAGACAGACGGGTAACGATACAGAAGGGCGCACTTCACGGCGGCTTACTCATGCAAATTCGCCAAAATTTCCATTAAACCTGAGGTTTTTTATAGACGGGGAGCTAGCAATGTTGATATGTATAAGATATTTTAATTTTGTTTCTTTGTCAAATATTCTGCTGAAACGTATATTTTGAGTTAATTTTAGTTGAATTTCAAATTAAAGCTTGATTTTCTTTTAATGATTGTTATTTTCAGATATAACTTCCCAGATTTCATCGTCGTAAGTCATCTTCCTTCCCTTTTCCCATGTTACTTGAGGATATAAATTGTCACAATTATATTTACTTTAAAAGAAAATACTCGGAGTCCTAAATTCGCCTAATCGACAAAAGAATTCAAAATGTCTTCTAACAAAAATTGTTCCTAAACAAAAAAAAAACTACACTTTAAGTAACAACACTAAACGTTGACCCAAAAAATATCTTCAAATCTTTTTATTTATTTTTATTTTTTCGTGTTTAGATATCGATCCCGACCCGTCTGCAGAGTCTAGCTACCCCATCATGACCCATCACGTCTGCGAAGTCTAGCTAGCTAATTTAATTTGACCCTGTATATGGGGATATTTTTATTTCTGAACATGTAATTTCTTAAAATGTCCCTACAAAGCTATAAAAAGACAGTCAACTCTATAAAAAAACACCTTTCCTATCACATTACATAATTGAAACCTCAGTAACCTCCCAGTCTAGACTCCCAGTAAAATATATTGACAGCCGGTCTTAAAAACCCCATTTGAATTCTCAAGGTTAGATTTAAATACATTTAGGGACTGCCTAAGTACCTACTAGCTGCCTGTAGAATTGGCAAAAGGACCACGGAATATTATACGAGAATAGTTTTCGCTGTTGCTGTGTTAGGAACAGGACCAAATATTTTATTGCAAGTCGACTGAAATGTATGGCTAGATTAAAATACCCTATTTTCTACACCATAATAATTTTATATCTTCTTTAAATACATAATTATGTTAAAACACAGTAATTTTTCGTGTCTGTTTGTGACCGTGTTGTTCTTCTAAACTCGGATTTACCCGCAACAGATTTTGATCCGGTGTTCACCATCATTTAGAGGATTTATTCCGAAGGTTTATTACATTTATATAACTTACATAATTATAACAAAGAAATCTCAATGTTTTTTTCTTTGTTCTCATGCTGTGCTTTTCTAAAAGTAATGAGGCACTTTAAACTTAAGTTTTCAATTTACAAATTGTTAATTAACTGTGCACTTATTATTGAAGAGCCTCATAATAAATAAATAAAAACTTTTACGACTTGACAGAACAACGAGATTTCTCACTCACTAGTAATACGTAAAAATAAGAAGATTTGCAAATGATTAAATGTTAAAGAAAGGATCTGATCATGAGGCTTGTCTCTCTGACTAAATGACCGAGTCTTTGAATATTCAAAAGTACTTTTAAATGGTTTTGTTGAAATACTTTGAGAATGACGAATCATAAAACTACTTACAAGTGTGTTTTGTTCGTAGTTGTTATTCTACACTTCATGTTCTTGTTCCATCGCTTATTTTCATGAAATAATGAAGTTACGCACTTAAACTGAGCGTTATGTGAATATTGCTTTGTATTACGTTATTTCCATGTTTCCAAGGTTTAATGGGAATGTGTTGTGTATATTGCAAGAGTGTGTCCTAATATTGAAGTTATGGGAAGCTGTAAAGAGTGTTTTTTGTAATGGAAGGGAAAATCGTGGAAACACAATTTAATTTTAATAAATTATTTTTCTTTAAGTACGCTGTACTGGTACAGCGTCTAAATATTTGTTTGCTGCACCGGTCGACGTCATTACGTCGGCGCCGGCTGTCTGAAAACCAGCGCTGGGGCTCTGTCTTGCATAGGGTCGTAGCATAATGCTGAGCGATAGCCGATTTGCGTGGATGTGACGCATGCTTCCCCAACTTTTTTAACTTTTTTATGTATTTAAAACTTTTTTTTTTGCGTCATGTTTACCGCAAATAAACGTTTTTTCTTTCTTTCTTTCTAAATGCTTTTATACAAAATTAATGTACATGAAAAGTCATCTCAGAAAAAGATGTTCAAATGTATGAACATCTTTTTCGCCATATCGATGGTTTTTCAGTCACTGTTGTCTGCGTTTTTCTTTGATCTTTGATAGCAGCTCCTCTACGGCTGTGACAGCTTCCTCAGTGAAGGCATCATTAGCATACAAAGATACCGGCTTCTAGCAATCTCGTTGAGTCTCTCGTCCATTTCCGAACGTAAACAGAATGGAATATGTCGGCGTGAAACTGACCAATGTTCTCACAAACTGTTCGTTAACAAGATGAAGCTTTGTTAACTACGACTAAACTTTATTGTGGATATTGTACAGAGAGTATTTAAAAATATTATAGTCATTAGGGCAAGCACCCCAATAGTTATATGGATAATATTGCAGGGCAACATTTTTCATTCGTTGCTTAAGAGTGACCAGCAGTGGACGTCTTTCGAACAATATGATGAGGTATTCCACTTAGAGTATTGATTTAACAGCACTTGTCCGAACCACACCTGAGCACTTACACTAATCACACTGAAACAAAAGGAGATGAAAAATATTGGGCCCAAATGTTATAAGTTGAGATGTAATCTAAAAAATTAGTCATATTTTTTATCCTTGAATATAAAAAATCAGCTCAATTCTCAGTCTGGAAGCGGAGAAATATGATAAAGATAGTTTTCGAGAGATTATCGATTAAAGTAATCGATTACACAACTACAAAAAGAAAACCTACCCACTAGGTAACACTAGCTAATATAATTAACTCAAAGTAATTAAATGCACTATATATACTTTTATACAGTATAAATTATGTTGCATTTAATTGAAATAAAACATCATTAATTACTGAAAAACCAAAATAATGATTTTATCAATGTCATATCGATTAAAATCAGTCTTATATTATTAGTCTATGTCACTGACAGTGCATGTCTGCACTGGCATGAGCTGACTGACATTGACAATTTGATACTAGACATTAGTGGTGGGTCGTTCTCGATTTTTTAATAGATGTAACCGTTTTCCTGACGACGAAAATGGTTGCAGAAAACGGATAAAGGACGAAACTTATCCAACATGGAATAGAATTGCGTTTTCGTCGAGCTCAGTTTTTTACAACTATCAACGATTTGAAATGTATGAAATGTTTTTTTCGCATCACGAACGACAGCATTGACAACTGGTAAAACAATATTGACTGTATTTAATTTCAAAGAGTTAACTTTTTATTGTACCCGACTGTATTTTCTAAGATGTAAAATAAAAAATCGCACCAAGTCATTCGAAAACTGGTTTGTGCAATGAAGACTATTTGAAGTTGAACCCAGGATGTAAAACGGTTTCATCATCACAAAACACAAAACGGTCTTGTAAAAGGTTCGTTGTCGCAACGCCCACTCCTAATAGACAGCTGTCAGTTGTTTCGTGTTTTCCGATGTATTTTGAATGCTTTCCCGATTATTTTTCATTTTCAACGACCACTGCTTTGATTTTTACGGATTCTGACTCTGCCTACCTTGTACGACCCTTGCTTTCACACTGGACACCGAAGATCGCTCACACGATTAACTTGGAATTGTTATTTTGGATTTTACGGCCGCTTTGTGGATTAGATATTGTTGAAACTATGGATCGCTGTGTGAATTGTGGGATAGCAACTAGTCACTGCAATACACTAATGTATGTTTCAATCTATATATTCACACCATCTTCATCTCGTTACATTCAGGCCCAAGAGTATATGTCATCGTTTCCGACTCCTTTGATAAGTGTGGTTCGATGGAACAGCTTATCAATATTATTTTCAATCCCCGAACAGCACCTACGTAAAATATTTTTTAGTAATGACGTTGATTACTTCTCCATACTCTATTTATACAACTAAAATACTCCTGATAATAGTTATTACGCCTAATGACACCCACTTAGGTAACCGATGGCAACTAAACATGGTGGCAGGCGGAAAAATCAGCTGTTCCATACATTTTGACCACGTATGTATTGCACTATTCTATAAAACAGCAGTTCTTTTTTTTTTTAAACCGACGAAAAGTTTAGAATCATGTACTGAATCCATGGTAACGCTGGTAACCCTGCCACCCTATATAAGGTGTTAAAAAATTAATTTTGTCAATTTTAAGAGGATCTTTAGACCATCGAACTTCTTTTTTCTTTTCGTGTGGTTAGTGACTGGCCTTTTTTTTTTGGATGGGAAATTATCAAATAACTTCTCCCGCTCTGGGCGGAGCGGCAGACTCTCTCTTACGAACTAAAACCCACCCGTGTTCCTTCGGTTGACCTGTTGCCGGGAGCCAAGATCACCCTTTCGGTTTTCTTCGCACCTCCGGCAGGCATTGGCCCTAGCGGACCCCGTCAATTCTGCTGACATCTCTTTGAGGCGCGCGTGGAACACAACGCGCCGTCGACCCGGGCCTGGTCCTTATCGGACGGCGAGCTACCCATTGCTCACCGTCCGCAAGCCCGCGCATACGGTGGCCATAAATCGGCCGACGGCCTGCGATTCCCAAAGTCCAGGGCGTCTCCTCCTGCGGGTTAGTGACTAACCTGATGTCAGAATTTTAAAGCCGCCCATGGAGCTCTGACTTGGCATCACATTATGTCGTCGAGAAATATCTTTCATGCATGCCGGTTTCCTCACGATGTTTTCCTTCACCGTTTTTGAAGCAAGTGATAATTATACAATACGCACATGAATCCGAAAAGTCAGAGGTGCGTGCCTTGGATTCGAACTCGAGACCTATGACTGGACAGTCTGACGGTCACATCACTAGGCTACACAGCTACAATCAAACTGAATAACTTTTACTATGGGACCAATTTTGAAATCGCGGAAAAAAAAAACACAGTTGTCCCATACAGTTTAGATTAAAACAGTATTAAACTTTAGTATGGAACAGCGGTTTTTTTTTCGAGATTTCTATCTTGAAACACCTTATCTAATTAAGGGTATATTATAAACGTTACCTTTTTCAAATTAGTTTTTCAAATCACAATACCTCACAAAGCCATCCCATCTTCGCTATCTACAATTACTTCTCCCGTCACAACGTGCTCGTTCAGATCACGGATCAAAAGCCATTCAACACGAAATAAACTTCGTTTCGACACAAAAGGGTTGCCTATTACCCGTACCTATTCTGTACAATCATCTTTCTGAAAAGCTGGCTTTAGAGCTACGAGCCGTTTCAATTTGAAAGGTTTCGGCCTTTCATTGAGTTATTTCAAAGTCATTTTTGAAACGTGTTTTGTGAAAAAGATGTTATATTTAAGTAAAAAGAAATGAAAGTGAGATATTATCTAAGAGGATTTTTTATCGGTTATTTGGATCCATATTAGGAATCCCTTGAATCATTTTTTTTAAATGACCTTTGGCAGCATAACCTGCCATACATTCCAACTGCAAATGTAAGTTTGCACGTACAATATTGAGAGATATTCCATGTTATTTCAAGATCAAAGACTTCTTATAGGTTTTCCTGTAATCTATGAGTAAAGAGCCATACTATGTTTTCTTTTTTTCCAAATTTTCGGTCCTGTAGTTTTGGAGATAAGAGGGGAATGGTCAATTTTCATCGAATTTATTATATATCTGTAAAAGAATTTATTTAAAAATTATATAAAAAATAGTTTTAAGATCCTCGTAACAAGCCCTTTAATTTAATATGTCACACGGTACTGTTATTGCTAACAGTACCGTGTGACCTTTTTCTTTTTTTTTCGTGATTGCCCCAAAAGTGACTCCTATATTCAAAATTCATTTATTTACGTTACACGTTCGTGTTTGGGTCACAGAAATACATAATCCTAATTTCAATTTAATCGATCCATTAGATTCGGAGTAAATTGGCTGTGACAGACGAACAGACAGACACACGAGTGATTCTATAAGGGTTTCGTTTGTTTCCTTTTGAGGTACGGAACACGGAAAAAAGGAAAAGAAGAAAAAAATTATCTCTACCATTTCAGGCCATTTAGCTCCTTTCCGACTATCATCGCGTTACGCGATAACAATTCATGATTAAAATATAATAATCACGTCCTAATCTAAATGTAATCCGCACCACATTATCATAATATCTGACTACATCTTAGGGAAGCCAGATTATCTCCTGAGGAAGAAGGAAGGGCCGCAACAGAGCCCTCTGTTGCGGCCATTAGGAATTCATTACGACTGACGCCCTCCCCTGTTTCTTTGTAGAAAGTGTAGGAACAAGAGTAGGTATGTACTGTGCCTTTAATGAAGTATGCCTTCTTTAGTGCTGTGGTGAGGTGTATATCGATAAAAGGCATACATTTTGTTGACTAGTTTTTGGTTATCCCCTCGACTTTATGTGACTAGATTTTGGCCTTTTGAAACCTTTTTTAGAAAATGTAGCCATCAATTAATTTGATGGCCACATTTAAAAAAAAAAATTCGTTAATAAGCTGTTGAATTCTCTCTTCTCTGTCATAATTACATGCATACGTGGCTTTTACATATTTATGTCATAAAAAACACGTTTATTGGCAATCAATTATGCTTCAATATGCAAAAACTCTGCCTTCGGAAATAAGTAAACCTGTATCTCAGGAAAAAGTTAGAAGAACGTGGGACATAGTTCGTGTTCAAAAAATTACAATCCTTACTACACATCTATAGAGGTCACTCATCCTCTATAGAAAAAGGAGGATCCGTCAACCAGACGGGTGTTGTGTCTACTGCCCGACAATTATAGTCGGGACGTTGTATATATGCTAGTCGCGCGGTAAACTCTGCTTGCGTGATGCAAGATTTTGCGTGACGTCAGTGTGAAGCGTAGTTCACATGTGGCGATATAGATGCCGCTACACAGAGCTTTACAGGCTCTAACTTTCGCGTCTCGTCGTTTAACTTACGTATGCACACAATCGACTCAAAACTTCACCCCCATACGCATCCCTATTTCCCCCGCGTCTTCACACTTTTGTTCGCTACTTTAAATTTATTTGAGATTTCCTTAGGGAGTCAGGAACAGTACAATGAGATGCTTACAATGTGTGGTTGCCGTCATTCTTCACCCTCTGCATCCCCTAAGAGGGGTGGAAATGTATTTATTGTACCTATGCTATGTTTATTATGTTTAAGGGGCATACATAAATAAACTAACGTCTTTTTCCCATGGGGATAGGCAGGAACTACAGAACGCCACCTGCTATGATCGTTACATACTCCTTTTGCTTCGTTTACTTTCATACAACTGGTCATACACGCACGCCGGTTGCAAGCACTACGCACCTGACCTTTCTGAAGAACCAATAAGGTCACTATAATTATGTATTAAATTGCTGAAAATTGCAAAAGATTATGTTCTGAGTGGTTGAAAGGGGGTCTTTTTGATAAGTGGAGTATTATGATCTAATCATCACACTTAGTGTTTTCCTTGTCTCATTCATCAATTTTTTTTTTTGACGGGCCAAAATTGGCCATTCTCCTCAAAGGTAGCAATGGCAACATTGTAGGTGACATTATCTTACTCCTTAAAGGATAACATAACATGTCATGACGCCTGTATTCCACAAAAGGTTAGGCAGAGGTGTACCTATAGTACACCCACATTTCGCCAGTTATGTTAATTAAAGTCCCATGTAATAGTAAGCGAGCCTATTGCCATCAACCGGGTACAAATCCACACTCCAAGCTGTTACTGAGAAATTCCAGATAGAAAAACTCAATAACACTTTGCCTGATCTAGGAATCCAACCCAGGACCTCAAACAGAGCAGTACTACTAGACCACTACACTAACGAGGCAGTCTTTCAGCCTCAAATGCTCCTTTCTTATTTTTTTATTATTGTTTGTATTTCCTGTGCGTGCCCCAAATAAAATATTTTTCATTCTTTCTTTTCTTTCTTTCTTTTTCTTTCTTTATAATGGGTAAAATACTATAAATACTCACCCTTATGTATCTTATCGTACGATCAACAGATAACCATAAAAATAGTGTTGTAATTAGACAGTTTACCCCAAAAGATCCGTAATTAGGTTCAACACCCAACGGCTTATAGTGGCTATTACCCAATATTACCCAATAATGAAGGCTTCGCTTCCCCACCCTTTTGTTGCGTTAATGTTAGTCAATTGTTTTATCGGATAGTCATTCCGCCTATTTGCTGTTTCTTTTTGTATTTACTAGCTTTTGTCCGTGACTTCGTCTACGATCCAGGATGAAGAGTAGCTCATGTCCTTCTTCAGGTCCAAGGGTGTCTATCTGTCTAATTTCATAACGATTAGTTTAGGAGTCTAATCGTGAAAAGGTATCAAACAAACAGCCGAAAGCAACTTTCACATTTATAATATTAAAGCACGGAGATTCCAATCAATGTATCACAATTTTTTTTTGTTCTTTCTGTTCGTAGGCATCATAAAAGACTACTTACTAAAATATTTCATCGATGGATGGGTTGTGGCAATATCTATTTACTATCACAAGCTGCAACCTCATTTGTCTAGAGGTCGCAAGCTGAAATTTCTCAGTAGCATCCCGGAGTCTGGATTTGTACCCGGTTGATGGCAATAGGCTCGCCCCTGTTACATGGGGACTTAAACTTAACTGGCGAAATGTGGGTACTATAGATACACTAGGTATCGTGGATGGAGTTTCGCACCAAAACCTCTATACGCCAGAACTCGACATCAAAAAGTGTATTTCTGTTCTGGTCCAAATGCGCAACCTCAAATACTTCGGACACGTCTCGAGGCGTGAGGCTGACTCTGTAGAGCGCCTTATCATGCAGGGTAAAGTGGCGGGCATTAGACCACGTGGACGATTACCCATGAGATGGACTAACCAAATTAAATCCGCGATGAGAGAAACCGTTTATGGGTGCACTAAAAACCCCAATAATCGGAGTAGATGGCGAGAAATCGTGAGGCGAATCTCATCAGCCCCTGGACAAGAAACTAAATAAAGACCACACCCGCTCTGTCAAGCGTGTTACGAAGAAGAAAAAGAAGATGGGTACACCTCTGCCCAACCCAAAGCGTAATGTTATGTTACATCAAATTAAAATACTATTGTGATAATTTGACCATTAAAAACAGAGATTTTGCCGAAACGCCAAGCGGTTAATATCTACAAGCCACTTTAAACTATCCATTCCCTGCACCTTTCGAGCCTTGGAAAGCTTAGCATAGTCGACTACATTATTAATTAGTCCCCAACCCGAACTGTGAACAAGTACATAACGATTATATACAGGCTTGTACATAAGGTTGCTAATAACAAAGCTGGTAAGCTAGGTGTTAGGTTTGTATATATGAACTGAAATTTGTTGCACAAGTATTGAATCTTTGATTAGTATAACAGCAGCCTTCTGCCTTAAACGAGTGGAAAATGATTGTGTTAGAGCTGTTGCTATATCCAAGGATACATTTTGAATCCGACTTTTTCCGATATATTAAATGTCGTGATGGCCAGTGGTTAAGGCCTCGCTTTTCATGCACGGGGTTCAAATCCGAGTAAGCACCAATGTGACGTTTTCAATTCAAGAAAGTACATATGAGTTTAAAAAGGCACATCATTGTCAATTTTTTCTGATTTTATCTTGGAAATCACTGACATCGGTGAAGAAAACATCGTCAGAAAATGTGGACTTACAGTTAATATAAGTCTGCGCCAACCCGTCTTGAGTATTGAGCACGCGTGGTGATCTATGCTCGTGCCTTCTCTGTACGAGACGAGGCCTCTGCTTTGCAGTGGGACAATAGCAGGCTAGTATTATTCCAATAATTAGTAATATTTCCGATAATTTGGTGTTCATTATTAGTAAAAAGCTGCCCAAATTCTCTTAAAAAAAAAAACATTTTTTTTTTGTCTTTCTGTCTCTCTGTCCATTTGTTCCGGCTTATCTCCGAAACGGCTGGACCGATTTTCACGGGACTTTTACTGGCAGCTGATATTATAAGGAGTAACTTAGGTTACTTATATTTTAGAAAAAGGGTGAAGCCGCAGGCACCAGCTAGTGTCCCATAAAATATTTCAGATCTACGTGTACTACAAATGACTATAATGTCATCTTCGAACTGTTTAAAATATTAAAATAATAAATATATAATGTGTTTTAAAGACGTTTATGGCTAAACGTATTTATTAAAGAAAATGAAAAGAAAGAAAATATGTTTATTTGCGGTAAACATGACGCTCAGAAATAACAAAACATTTGGGGGAAAATATGCGTCACATGCACGCAAAACGGTCATCGTTCAGCATAATGCTGCAACTTTATGCGAGACAGAGCCCCAGCGCTGGTTTTGAGCGACAGCCGGCGTTGACGT
This sequence comes from Omphaloscelis lunosa, assembly GCA_916610215.1. Classification (NCBI taxonomy): domain Eukaryota; kingdom Metazoa; phylum Arthropoda; class Insecta; order Lepidoptera; family Noctuidae; genus Omphaloscelis; species Omphaloscelis lunosa. The sequence goes on along the minus strand of OU744266.1, from coordinate 1,371,682 downwards.
GATGACGTCAACCGGTGCAGCGGTGGTGCGTGTGATTTGTGTTGCAAGCGAACCTAAATGTTTTCCATATCTTTCAATTTTAGTTTTACACAAAATATCGAAATAACCTTCACCAATCTAACATAACGCAAACGAAAATTAAATAAATAACAACAATTCCATTGCCTACGTGCAGCTGTGCTTACATCAAGTTATCAGAACACCCCATTCGTAACAACTTTGTGTGCTATTATTATTAAAACAACGTTTAACAAGGTGCCGCACTAATTAGATGCTGACCGCTAAGGGCTGGGGCACGCAGGCAGTCTCAATTTGTCACGTTGGCAAGCAACGGTTAGTGATGTACTGGGTACACAATTGATGCAGCCCACTGTACATGGCTCTTTTAATTTACTGTACCTGAATGTAAATTACAATCTAATATTAGAATAGCATGTAAAGACAGGGAAATTAATTGTTGATCAAATTGCTTTGTGATTGATATGTTTTTTAGAAGAACACAAAGAATCCCAACAACTTTAAACCATTGCTCAAAATACTTTCTTTAAAATCATCTTCGAAAGGTATACTAATATAAAACCTACAAAGCTATGAATAATTTACCGTATAAAACAAATAATATATTTCATAATAAAAAAAGTCGGGAGGTGTCGTGGGACACCTGTTTGGAACGAAGTTCCTTTTACTGTACCACAGATAATATACACTGTACATTAATACAAAGCCATCTAGTATGGTCTCAACTGACTTTTACGGGCATAACGCTTTTTCGTTACGTGACGATTTCTGCCATTGTACTCCTACTGCAAGCCGCGTTAAAGAAATTCGTTCCAAAAATGCAAGTTCAAACCGCAAGTGTGGTTACAGCCTAATTGCAATGAGAGCCCGCTCATAAACAATTAGTGGCTGAAGACTTTTACTAACGCTTGCATGTAATTTCCCCGTAAATTTTATGTGAAACAAACGAAAATATCGCTGTTTATTTTATCCTTGTAAACTTTAATGCAAATACTGCGGTTAGTTTTAAATTATAGTACAAAAAAGTAAATAGTGATTGTAATGAGTGCACAATTGCCGCTAAATGCAGGCAGATGCAAACTTTAGTTACACACTAACTTAACCCTCATTCTGACGCAGTAGGGTTAACATACCATTAAGAAAGAAAAAAAACTTATTGTAACTCGCAGGAAAATCACAAATGAAACTAAACACACTCATAGAAACATAAAATATAACAAAATTAAAATGAAAATTGAACGTCCTGTACGAGGCCGAAAGGCTCCTATCTCAGCATGATGCTGAGACATTTAAAAATAAATATCGCAGCACTGGTATTCAGATAGAGCCCGCAGTGATGCCCAACATAAGTAGCCCTAAAGCACGGTATTCGAATGTCGTACTGAAATTACATATTATTGTAGTTTTTAAAATAAAGAAAAAACAGTTCAGTTCAAAATGGTTTATATTATAATAGAGCACACATAAATTTATTTGCTCAGTTTTGAAAAAATATATTTATCTTTATCTTTGGATTGAAGCTTATTTATTATACAAAGCTTCAATCCATTAATAATAATTGCAATGTAGCAGCCATTATTTGCTTTAGTATATTAAACGGTTTTAACTATAATATAATTATGAAACACTGCATTATTAATTGGATTCCGTAAGCCGTGACCACTAAATGCAGTGAGTGTGCTGTCCAGACAATAACTTACTGCCCCCGCTTCATACAAATTGTGGTTGACAACGCACTCTGCTTATGGAATTTCACAAATTATTATTAAGTCGAAATTTAGTGGAGGTTTTTAATGTGCGTAGATGAGTTTTTTCCACAATTATTTGAAAGTAGGTATTATTAACACTATGTTAGAACTGTTGTGTATTAACTTAACAAATTGACTACCAACTTTCTGTCCGTATATTCAAATAGAAACTGTCATTCTTTGACAGTTTTATTAAATGACTATAACACGGCAAATTGACAAAAGGACAAACTTACAAACAAACAAATGTTACGTCTTTATAATATTAGTATATACTAAACGAAACGAGGCGAAGATTTATTTTATGTGCTTTTCTTTAACTTTTAGTTCGTGCAACCACGACCCACATAGTGTTAGACCTTATTACTTAAAAACTTTGATATTAGTAAACATTACGGCACTTTAGGATCCCCCCTAAAGTGCCTAATAAATATCAATGAGTTTTATTTTATTTTTAAAAAATGACTTTCTTAGATAATACTGATTTCCTGAACACGACAAAGTTACGGTGAAAGAAAACAACAGGTCCATTCTATAATAATCTCACCGTGAATACTTAGGTAGCTTGTAGTGAGCTGTTCGTTCACCTGATGATAGAAAATGAAAATGAAAAATGTTTATTTGTGCCAAAACAGTTACATGGATTATAAATGAGACATCTCCAGTAAGTAATTGATAAAAACTTGTGTTGGGGCTATCTCGCTCTTTCCCTTAATTATTAACAATATTGAGACGATTGTGTACAAAAGGTGACTAAAAATTAAATTTAGGCAGAAAAGATAACAGTAAATGATTTACAAACTATATGTATCTTTATTATATCTGTAGTTGTATGCCTATGTGAAACTGTATGTGCGTCTTAAAACAGGGTTTGTATTGTTTTAATGTGTGTGTGTGTGTGTGTCTATGTGTTTGTGTGTGTGTGAATGTGTATGTCTTCTTTGAAGTGCCGTGCAGTGCAATTTATAAATTAAACTCGGTGAGTTTCCTTTCATTTCCCTCCCATTAATAATATAAGAATACATTATTAATAAGAAAGAAATAAAAATAAATTGTTTAACCAAGTCTATTCAAAACTTGCTCAGTTTCCTCGGGCAAGGATTGGCACTATTGACTACATTTCAAACTCACTTCACCTTTTTTTTTAAGTTTTCACGTTTTCACGGTAATAATAATAATTATAGCAGCAATAGCCTAGTGGTGTGACAGTCGGACTGCCAAGTGAAGGTCTCTAGTTCGAACTCAAGGCACGCACCTCTGACTTTTCGGATTCATGTGCGTATTATTGCACTTACTTCAAAAACGGTCAAGGAAAACATCGTGAGGAAACCGGCATGCCTTTTTTTTTTGGGTGGTACATCATCAAATAACTTCTCCCGCTCTGGGCGGAGCGGGAGGGCATGTCAGACTCTTACTGACTAAAACCGACCCGTGTTCCTTCGGTTGCCCTGTTGCCGGGGGCCACGATCTCCCTCTCGGTTTTCTTCGCAACCCCCGCAGGCATCGGCCCTAGCGGACCCCGTCGATTCTGCTGACATCTCTTTGAGACGCGCGTGGAACAGAACGCGCCGTCGACCCGGGCCTGGTCCTTATCGGACGGTGAGCTACCCATTGCTCACCGTCCGCAAGCCCGCGCCTACGTTGGCCGGCAATCGGCTTGCGACTCCCGACGCCCTGGGTGTCTCCTCCTGCGGCGGTTAGGGGCGTGAGGGCGCGAAATTTGCCTCTCCCTCACGCGCTCCGCAAACCGGCATGCCTAAGAGATATTTCTCGACGGCATGTGAAGCCAAGTCAGAGGCCCATGGGCGGCATTAAAACTCTAACACCAGGTTAATAACTAACCACACGAAAAGAAGAAGACATTAATCATTTTACAGAATAGATCAGCTGGTCTCCAATACCAAAGACGTATAAAACCTAAACGTGCCAATATTTCCACGAACTAGCCGTATTTTGGCTAGCTAATCTAAGGCTCCGCCGCATACCGGTGTTCAGTGAAGCGCGCAAATTTAGTGGAACATAAAATCCAGCAGTCGAATCGATAGTGTCGCGTCGAGCGATGGAAGTCGTGTCGCCGAGTCAGTGCCACGAATTTGTTCCAAATCGGGAACTTTGTACGATGCGATAGTTTATGTGCATCTGGGATGGGGTGAAAGATTTGTTGTTTCACTTACAAGACATTTATCTCAATTAAAAGATATCGTATATTGTATGTAAGCTGAGGCCCCATGGGTCGTTAGTATGTAGAAGCTGCATAGGATATTAGTTTGCAAGTCTATTAAAAGTGTGCCAAGTGGAATTTGGCAATGGCTGGTAAAAATTCCATTTTATATATCAGCAAACCCCTTAGTATTATGACTGACTATATTGGTAGTCACTTTTTAACCGACTTAAAGAAGGACTAGGTTCGCGATTACTCCGCCAATTATGAATTGATTTTGATGATAATATTTTTGTTTGGTAGGTCATACTTCAGAAGTGGACCCATGTAAATTTTATTAACTTTGTTTGGGTACTTTTTGAGTTAGCTTCAATAATATGTATTTTTCCGTCACTGTTATTTACATAGCAGGTAGTGATATTCGAATTTGTATGGGGTAGATACCACAACTAAAAAAAGAAAAATAAAAACTTTTAAGGAAAAAAACCAACCGACTTAAAAAAAAAACACTACACAGTGAAAAATAACTTTAATTTCGGAAGTCGGTGGCAAAAAGATAAAAATTCAAAACCAAAGACACAAATTTCCGAAATTAAAGTAATTTTGCACTTTGTATTTTTTTTTTTAATAGTTTGCTTTTATTATCTACAACATTATTGAGGATGGGTTATTTCAGCTTACCCCCGTGGGAAGAAGGCGTCATTTTATGTATGTATGTATGTTTACCAACCTATGTAAAGTGAAAATCTCACACTGAAACTAAAACCATCTTGAAGTGAGATTAAATCAAGTTGTCTTCTACCATATCAAATGAGACTCCTCCACCAACACAGTCTTCAGCACAGGGTAGATCACTGGTGAGTGTCGAGAGAGCTATCAGTGTCATGTCGCGTATCAGTGCTTGGTTTTATCGCACTAATGTGGAAACCGGGCGATGCAATGTTTTAAGTGGGATTGGCTGTACTGAGTTGATTTTGATGAGCTTTCGTTTTGATTTTATTGATGCCTTGCTGCTTTTTCACTCACAAATCAAAGCATTCCACTGTTTATAAGTTCGCTCTATTTGTTTATCTTTCGGATTCTGATACTTTCAACTGCCTTCGAACTATTTACTGCTAAATTAATTCAGCTTGAGTATAGAGTTACGTGCTGAACACAAGTTTTCCCAAATTACTTTCCAATACTTTAGTTTTCCGCCTTCCACATGCAATCTTTTGTTTATAACCTTATCCTTCTTGTATTTTAATAATTTAATTTAATATTTGAAACTAAGTTCATTATCGCACGTTATACTCTGCATACTTGGCGAATAAGAGATATACCGAAAAAAGTATAACATTTTGACTTTTGTTACGTAACAAAAGTGTCGTGACGACACTTTTCGGTCTAGCTCTCATTCGCCAAGTGTGAAAATGCAAAAGAAACTTCGTTCCAACCGGGTGTCCCATAACACCTCTCGTTTTTAACTTTTTATGACCCCTCCGTGCCTCGGAAAGCACGTTAACCCGTCGGTACCGACTGTCATTCGCAGATCTTTGACAGTCATTACGGGTCGTCGAGTAACTGGTTTGTGGAGGTCAGATAGGCAGACGATCCATGTAAAATACTGGTATTTAGCTGCATACGGTTAAACTGGAAGCCAACCCCAACATAATTGAGAAAAGGCAGGCAGCTGATGGCTAATAATACATAACCAGATTGCTAATTACAAGCCACAGACGAACACAAGAATATCGATTAAGCTATAGAAATATAGTTAATTACTTACTTACTCAAAGTTACTAAGTTAGTAATGAAGTAATTTAGTTAATTAAGGCAGTATTTTCAAAATTTAATTGTAATTAAAAATCCTAGTTGATCCGGAGGAAGGTGATGGCATTCGTGATACAGGGTAATCCTTAGATTTACATTAGACCAAATTTGTATTTAAGGAGATTTACTGTACCAAACTCAAACTCAAAGCATTTATTTCAATTAAACCATTTACAGGCACTTTTGAATTGTCAAAGAGTCGGTCAGTTAGTCAGAAAGTTGAAGCTAATTGCCCATTCCAAAACGTAGATCTCTATGGAGAAGAACGGGCAAGAAACTCCAAGGACACTCTTTTAAATATTGATATTACAAAATCCTGGGTACATCATTCTTGTTGCTTCTATATGTGAGAACAATGTACAAAAAATAATCAAAAGCAATTGCAAATATAAGATTAAAAATAAGCCCTGGCAGATAAGAGATGACCAGTTTCAACTGACGGCGCCCGTTCACGAACATGACGCGTGGATCAGCACCATCCAGCTCAACCATTTTGTAGGGAACCGAATGATCCAACACACTCGCCACCATCAGCGAGACATTTAAGTGAGCATGACATAGTCTCAACTGCCATGCTATTTCAAGTCAACATACATCTTAATAAGTTAATAAACGGCTCCATGGTCTCACATTTACAAAAATAAAAATGCTTCTAAATTATACAAAACTATAGTTTGCAATGTATCTAAAAAAATAAAAGAATTTAACCACCAAAAAGAAAGAAAATCATTACTTAATTGGAGCATTCAACAATTAAGTTGGTAAAACAAAAATGAACATTAAGTTCCTAATGTCAAAATATATTTTTTTTTAAAAGGGGAAGCAACTCTTCCAAATATTAAAATTTTAACTAGTGAGCCCAAGCGGCTGTGGAGCAGGACCAGCATTAAGCCAAGCATTTTTATCTACGATATAATCATCTAACTTATAATATGCTTGTCTACATAGTGTGCGTTTAATGCATGTTTTAAATTTCTTCTCATTTAGTTGAAGAATATCGAGTGGTATTTTATTATAACATTTTACACAGTACCCCATAAAAGAAGTGTGTACTTTAGACAATCTAAAACGTGGTTAATCTAATTTGTTCCTATTTCTAGTGTTAAAATTATGCCTGTCACTTATCTTACTAAAAAGATGGAGATTTTTTCGAACATACATAATGTTCTCATATATATACTGACAAGGTACCGTCATGATGTTGATTTTCTTAAACAGTTCCCTTAGAGACTCGCGTCTGCGGAGGTTGTAGATGGCTCTGACGGCCCTCTTTTGCAGAATAAAGATAGAATTAATATCTGCAGCCCGTCCCCACAGCAAAATACCGTAAGACATGATGCTATGAAAGTAACTAAAATAGACCAGTCTCGCAGAATCTACGTCTGTTAGTTGGCGGATTTTCCAAACAGCGTAAGCGGCTGAACTTAGCCGCCCTGCAACTGATGTTAAGTGAGGACCCCACTGTAGTTTAGAGTCAAGCGTTATCCCCAGGAAAACAGTCTTTTCGACGAATTCTAGTGTCTCCTTATTCAATACAACGTGACATTCACTACTTCTAACATTCGGTAACGCGAATCTTATGCATTTAGTTTTCTTCTCATTTAATACCAAATTATTTACAGTAAACCAATTATGGACCTTAAGCATAGCGTTATTTACGTCGTCAAGCTCCTGTGCATGTCTGTTTACTTTAAAAATCAGTGATGTGTCATCAGCAAATAACACCATTTGTGGTCGGGTTTTCAGTAAATTAGGTAAATCATTTATGTATACTAAAAATAGGAATGGACCCAATATCGAGCCCTGTGGAACACCCATTTTGACTTTTAAACCCAATGAATTTACACCGTTTATTTGAACTTGCTGCAGTCTATCATTCAAGTATGATTTTACTAAGCTCAGCGCAAGTTTATCTAGTCCGTAATGTTCAAGTTTCAAGAGCAGCGTTTCATGACCTACGCAATCAAATGCCTTGGATAGGTCGCAAAAGATGCCTATTGCATCTCGTGCCTCTTCCCATGCATTAAATATGTGTTTTAATAAAGTGACACCGGCGTCGGTTGTGCAACGTCCTTTGGTGAAACCATACTGTTGATCGTGTAGGATGTTATTACGATTAAAATGATTGAGCATTTGATTTAACATTACTTTTTCAAAGACCTTGCTGAAAACCGGCAAAACCGATACGGGTCTATAATTATTTGTGTTTTTGCTGTCCCCGGATTTGAAAAGTGGAATAACTTTACTGTATTTCATTAAATCCGGGAATATCCCTTGATCTACACATAAATTAAATATTAAAGCTAAATAGGGTGCAATTGTCTCAATAATTGATTGACAAACTTTAGTAGACATGCCCCACAGATCTTCGGTCATTTTAATCTTTAGTTGCTTAAAAGCCTTTACGACGACCACAGGGTTTATATGTTTAAATTTAAATTCCACAGGACAGGCTGAAACATTTGCTTTTAATAAATCAATAGCAAGTGAAGGGGAGGAATTTAAAGTTTCAGTAGTTTTAATTGCAATATTGGTAAAGAAAGTTGCAAATTCCTGAGCAACATCGATGTTATCGCTAATGAGACCGCGGGAAGTGTCTAGTGTGTAATCTGTATTATGTCTTTTGTTCTTGTTTGTTTCATTGTTAATAATTTTCCAAACTGTCTTTATTTTATTATCTGCTGATTTAATCTTGTTGCTAATGAAAGAAGCTTTAGCTGCTTTGCAGATATTTTTAAACGTTTTAGAGTAAGTAGCAACATACTTACTAAAAGATTCCGTCTGAATATACGGCTTAAGGCCATACAGTTCAAATAATGTTTCCCTACTTTTCCTGATACCTTTAGTTGCCCAGTCACTGAATAAAAACTTAGGGCAAATAGTTTTAGTTTTTTTCTTAAAAGACTTATTAAACTCTGATTGCACTAATGAAAAGAATTGTTCATACAAAATATTGCCATTGGACATATTTAGACCCTGATCACTTAACTTGCTGATTAAAGTGCTATTAAACTTATTTAAATTACCTGTTGTTATTGGTCTAGTTTGTATCTGCACTTTTAGTATTGGTGTGTTTGATTCAAAAATAACGGTTTGACCGCTGTGATCAGAAGGGAGATAATTAACAATGGCTTTATCTAAATAGTCGCAGCAACAAAAGACATTATCAATACATGTAGCAGTAGTCGAAGTTATTCGCGTTGGTTCTAAAAACACATTTGACAGATTAAATGATTTGAAGAGGCTTAATAATCTACTGCTATTTGAATTATTTTCCAAAATATTAATATTAAAGTCACCACAAATAATTACTGATTTATTACCAGTTGTAAGTTTTGCCAAAACATCTTCCATTACTGATTCAAATATAGAGTAGTTTTGATAATTTGGCGGTCTGTATACGCACACTATAAAATACTTATCTAGCTCAACACAGGACAGTTCAATGCTATGATCCACCGATAGTTCAACTATGTCATTACGATTCTTAGATTTTATACAATTTTTAATTATGATTAATGAACCTCCACGTAGCATGGATTTTCGGTTAAAACAACTGCCCACACTATAATTCTCAAAATTAATTAACATTTCATAATCTTTCAACCAGTGTTCAGTTATACAAATAATATCAAACATTGTTTTTTCTAAAAACAATTCAATTTCTAATTGTTTGGAAGAAAAACCTTGAATATTTTGATGAAATAATTTCAAGGAATTCTGCTTTGCCCCTTTTTTACAATTAACTAATTGATTGCTAGAAGATACCTTGTTGATGGTGAGATCAAAAAAATTGTTACTGGTACCTTCTGTTGTCTTACTGACTAGTTTACAATATTACTAACCACCTTAATATTAGTATTATTACTAATTTTTGTGGTGCTATTTACAAAATACTTCGACATACTACTTATGTCTGAGTTTATATTAAAAGCTAATAGCGATGCTATTTGACGTCTAAAACTAATAGGCAGATACGGAGTATCCCTAGTCGATTTTAATTTCTCAACAAAAGTGTTGGTGTCAAAAAATATAAGCTTTTCACTATAGTGATTAACTAATAAATGCATGTGGTTATTTAACATATGTATATTATGATTTTGCCTACTTGACAAGTGCTCAAAGTATGGAAAAGCACACAATATTATTTTCTGACAATTAATCTTCAAGATTTCAGTGACACTGTCAGTGATGTCATCTTTTTTTACATTAGTACTATTGCCTACAAATACAGAAATAATGGCTTTCGGTTCATATTTATTCCCTATTATTGATGAAATTATCTCCTGATAGGATTTCCCTGGTATACAATAATTAACTGAAGTTTGACTCAGGTTGTTACTTAATAATTTACCTAACCCTCTCCCTAAACTATCTGAAAACATAATAGAACAATAACAATCTTTACTAGAATAAGGCAGAGAACAAGTATCTGTCTGTGTTACTTGAGATAAAGCCTGTATAACATTTGGTGTATCTTGATCAGGGATACAGTCCTGAGGCTCTCTAGACTGGGACGGGTCCTCCGTTGCCTCAGGTTGAAGAGCCTCAAGGTTGGATGCCCTTTGACAAGAACATTGAGTTGTGCTAAGAGTGATCGGAACCACTCTGTCTGCCTCATCGTTACACATTTCTACTAACTTGTTGGCAGCAAGGATATGTTCCTTTATTTGTTTTTGAGAGCTCACATACTTAATATAAAGTGAATGTAGTGACTCTTCAAGTACCTCAATTCCAGACTGTAATCGTTGGGTGTCAATTTGATAAATGTTTTTACTGTCTTCTAATTTAATTTGATAGTTTTTTAATTTATTTATTAGAAAGACACGTTCTTTCCTTAGTTTAATATTATTGGAACTATGCTTTTGTTGTTTCTTGAATTTATTGCATTTATTTATGATTTTATTTAGTTTTGCATATTTTTTTATTTTATTTAGACTTACTTTATAACAACTATTATTATATTTCAATATAGAATCTTCAGTAAGGTCTATTGTTATTAAGGAATGAGGGGTACAATTACTATTGGATAATTCATCATACAAGTTATTAGTTTTCTTAACCCGAGTACAATTTTTTTGTTTCTGTAACTTAGTAATTCGTAGATTTGCATGAATTAGTTCATCTTCTAGATCCCTAACCTTACACAGACCCTCCTCATATAAGTTACTACAGTTATTAAAACCATCCGTGACCAGCCGCAGTTTGTCCCGTTCATCAACAACATCTAGGTATTGTTGATGTAGGTCTACTAGCTCCTGTTTTAAGCTTGTATTTTTGTGAACGACCTTCTCGACTGTACCCATTCTGATAGTAATAAAGATTTTTAAATATTTTTTTAAATATTTTATATTATTATGTTTTAAAATTAATTAGTTAATTTGAATCAATTGATTATTGATCTATCATGCCAATAATAAATTGCAATCGATCGAATAGAATTTCTTCAAAAATACCCTTCCCATACGTTGGCACAACTCGGAAGCCGCGTGATATAGTAATTGGTTTCCGGGAGCGCAGGCGGGTACTTTCACCAATTTGACAGCCGCAAATACGTAGTTGGAGTTAAACTAACCAGTACCCTAATTGCGTAATACAACACAATCTGTTTTGATTTGAAACCGATGGCTAATCCATTGCTTCATAAGGTTGAAAAAAAAATCTGCTCAACAACGTAAATAACGTAATGAATGTTGTTATCCTGTCAAAATGACACAAATTAGGCAAAATTGTTTACGAAAAAAGTTTCGCAATTAGGGTACAGTTTTCGATACGTCATCTTTTGTTGAATATACCTGTATAGAGTATGTGTCTTGCAAGTTGCAACCCAAGTGTTCCTTATGTTGAAGTGGGTGTTAAGTTTCATAAATTTTCTATGAAGGATCAAGAACCCTATTTTTTCAATAGTTAAGACAACTAACTATTTACATCAGGTACTAATTGAAATAACTAACTATACAAATAAATACACAAAAAAAGAACACATAAGCTTCGAAGTACTCGTCCACATCGCTGTCACCCAGAGACGTAAATTTATGTTTTCTTCAATTTCGATTGTCGACTTGCACATTACAAACACGTCGGTAAATTTCTGAATAAATATTAGCTTGTTACTGGGATAAGTGTCACAAACTCTCAAATTTAACCAAGAAAGCGTAATATAGATTAAAATGGCGCCATAATATTGAATTTATTTTTCTAGGGGAAAATAGAAGGATACATAACATAGATCCTGGTCTTGATATTTTTTACAGTAGCAACGTATAGGTGAAAAAGCATCAACCAACAATACTGTAAAGAAACTGATACAATTAGATATAAAACAATTGTCATCAGCCAGCGTTGGTACCCATCAGGTTTCCCGCAAACCTCTGCTTTAAGATAAGAAAAAAATCTTCAACTTGGTCCATCTTTCATAATGATAAGAAACAAAGAAACCAAAAACCTGAAAGCTCCAGTCCTCGAGACAGTAAATATTCCAATCTAAGGCAAACGCTCGACCCACGCACATTTATTAGGATATTGACAAAAACGAATATCTGAGACGTGACCAGAAATGTACAGGGAGCGTTGTATTTCTAACTATGGACATGCGTCGCCAAAGCTTTAAAGATAAGCATGAGGTAAGGGTGGAACGACAAAAGCATGTTAATCAAGAACATTTCGTAGTCGATAATAACCAGGTGGGTTTTTATAGGCAAATCAAGCTCTTTACGAATTATGGTAGTAACGTTTTTATTGCCAAACTGGGCTTTAAACTATTTCTCGTAAAAAGGTGAGCGTATTTTGAATGCAAAATTATAAAAGCAAAAGGACGGTCTAGGGGTCTTAACTCTAGAGTGGGCGCGTTATGAACATTTTACCGCCCTTGGCAAAAAAAAACTACAATATTTTGTAAAATATTTGCGAGTTAAGTTTAGGCTTTTTAGTAGCAATCAGTGAGCCAGGGGCTGCATGATGAAAAGGTTTTTACCATCAGATATCGTATTTCAGCGATTTTCTCAGAAGGAGGGCTGTGCCAAAAAAAATAAAAAAGGGTGTCGTAGATGCTAAAAATTTCTGTGCAACGAGCATTGCATGCACTTGTGTAAATTTTGTTTCGCTGAAGCATATCCTGCAGATGTAGAAAATGTTTAATTTTGTTATTTTTAATTTTTTGTTAATTTTATGATAGATAAGTTAAACATTGCCATAAAAAAGTTACGCTTTCCCAAAATTATTATAAGCCGACTATGACATTTTGCAAAATAAATGTTGAGTTCTTATGAATTGTTTGTCTTTTACTTAAACCTTGAAAAAAGAATCTGATTTAATTGCAGAATTCCAACTTAAAATTAACAATGAAATTGAGTGGCAAAATGCTTCCTACGCGCGGCACTGACGTTTTGCGGAATAGCGCGCCCACTCTAGGGTTACTTGAAGAAACTAAATTGCGATAAATCAAGGGCCTTTTTGAAAGCTATCTTTTGAATGACGTTTAAAAAGCACTAGAAATTCCCCTTCCGATAAAATATATTCTTCACTTAAAGATTAAACGTTTGCTAAAATGCAGGTATCACCCAACGTTTCCACTCCTGAAAACCGCTCCAACCAATCACTCCATTCAATCAGAACTCTCAAACCCTTCAACAAATAAAACGTACAATCTATCCTATCAGAGCATCGTGTCAACAATTTGTAGCACTAGTGTAGTGAATACTATTATGACGTCACACAGTCGATACAAATTTTATGGCTTCTGCCTCCGTTTTACAACGTACGCAGAGAGTTACACTTTCGATTACCTTCGTAAATTGTTTCTTGTAACCCTCGGGGGGAGCTGACGGATGTTATTCTGTTTCTACCATATTGAATACATGATTTCATATTTGCGTATTTTTGGGCATGTTGCGCCATTTTTGTGAATGGTGTTACAGCATTTCAATTTCGGTGTGAACCTGGTAAAGCCATGTGTTTTTATTAGTCAAATATTGCGTTGTGCTCCGTTTTTCTGTAGTATTATTCTTTTTTGTATGTACGTCACACTCCTACAACAGGTCATGCTTTGACATTAGTATTTGTTTCGGTAACCATACAAAAATCGCAGTATTGTAAAATAAACAAACTTAGCAAAGTTTTTAGTAAATAATACATGAGAGTTTCATTGAAGGGTACCTACAACTGGGGGGTATTAACAAGAACTGGACAGTTTTGGGCGACTCGTGACCATCACTTGTGGTCAGCGACAGCCACTACTACTAGCTATCGAGAGTAGAAATTCTGCCTTAATAATTGATTAATTTATTACAGTTATCGAGTTCTAGAAGAGATTGTAACTAATAAATAAACCCGCGCTTTCCATAAATGGCCGTGTAAAGAAAGAAAGAAATAATTTATTTAGGACAGACTAAAAGGAACACAGACCCACTGAAAGGTTTTTATTCTATAATTTATCATCAACAGCATACAGCAGTCCACTGCTAGACATAGGCCTCTCCGCTCATTGCAGGCCTTTTTCTATATTTTTATCAAAATAGATTTGTTACAGCTGTAGTGGCAATCATGTCATTTGGTTTAAATAGGTCCTTATTTTTATTATTTTATTAATTTTTTATATAGATTCTTTTCTTTTAGATTTTGTAAATGTGAGAACGTTGTAGGCTGTAGACTTGTGGACCATTTTCTATTTTGCTAAGTATCTGGTACTTGTTGATAAGCCTACACTGTGCCTCATAACTATTAACACTGTAAATTGAAAACATTGTAAAAACAATTCGTTTTTAAAAGAGTAAGCTGACGTCCGCACGGACGTAATAAAATCGCAGCGGGATTTTATCGCGCACTGGATTTTCAACTCTCGGAGTTAACCCGAGCGTTGAGAATCCAACGTGCTGGGACGCACTCTCATCCCAGCGCGTTGAAAAAACACTGTTAGATTTTCAACTGTCGGCGCAAAAAAGAGCGTTGAAAATCCAGTGCATGAAAAAAAATCGCTGCGATTTTATTACGTCCGTGCCGACGTTCGCACAACTACGGTTCGCTAACCGTTAAGATTCTTGCCAGCACTTCTCCATAGGAAGCGACCAATTGGAACCATGCACCTAGCTTCTGATGTTTCGTAAGTGCCCTTGTAGGTTTATGTGAAATAAAATATTTAGATTCTTTAATTTTATTGAAGTTTTTAATTTCAATTTTATTCTTGGCAACACTAATCCAGCTGCTACCAGCCACTCTTCGAAGATCGCTCCACCTAGCCTAAGAGCGTCCTAGTTTACGTTTTCTGATTCACTCAAGAACACGTCTACCAAACGAACTGCCCATTGCCACAGCACTTCAACTTGTTTATTCTGTGAGCTATGTCGACAACTTTGGTATTCTAATTACATACCAAATAGATACAAATTCTTGCGGCAAAACACGATACAAATAAATCCACACGTGACAAAGTTTACGCAAGTTCCTGCAATAGAACGACTGTTGTTTCCGAAGACCAGTTGAAGAGCGCTTACTAATGAGCGCGGAATAATTACAAGATCGTTATCAGAGAACTTTTGCGGCAGTTGTAGCGATACGCGAGCGAAAATGTAGGGTTTGTAGAATAACAGGTGTAGAGATTACATTAAGCACCTATATTTTATTAATTTAACGAGTATTGGATAAAATACGGATTTCATTTATGATTAGTGTAATCTGACTTTTGTTATATTGCCATTGATGCCTCACCTGCCTCGTTGTTCTAGTGGTCGCAAGCGCTACTGTTGAGCATGAGGTCCTAGGTGCCGGGTCCGGTCAGATAAAGAGTTATTTGGTTTTTCTACCCGGAATTTCTCAGTAGCTGCTCGGAGTCTGGATTTGTGCCCGGTTGATGTTAATAAGCTCACGCCCTGTTACATGGGACTTAAACATAACTGGCGAAATGTGGGTGTACTGTAGTTGCATGTGTTATACATTGATGATGGGGCCATGATCACTGCGGTTCCTACTATTCATATCGCGACACTAAATAGTTTTACGAAGTGGCACAGGTATTGGAAGAACTTTCGTAAATTGAATTTCACCATGCATCTAACTGATTTCGCTTTGTAAAAATTCTGAATAAGAACTATCAGCCCAAAGATGTCTACTGCTGGACATTTAGCTGGCTACCCCGAGCATCTTTAAAATGACCTTATATAAATAAAAGTAGACACAGTATTTCTCTATTAAAAAAAGCTATAACTGTCAAATACAACAAACAAAATACAAAAAATATATGTAACTAGAAAAAGACATGAATAAATTGTATTTATCTTAAATTTCCCTTTCAATGATTTTCGTTAACGTAACCTGTGTTTGATAGCTACACAATAGGAAGATCCTTTCCGTCAATTTTAATAATGGACGTCTGAGCTTTATTCGAATTGACGGGTGAAATCGACGATTCGATTTGGGTAAAAATTGCCTTTAAAACTGCAATTTGGGGAACTCTTTTGTTACGTTTTTCAGGTTGGGGAAACCTAATGGTGAAATTACGGGTTCTTGGAATTTTACACCTTTTTAGTCTATTTTGGATCAACAATAGCTTAGTACATATAGACACTCACGTCTTCTTCCGATGAGAGTAGGCAGAAACTACAGAACGCAACCTGCTACCATCCATAAATACTCCTTTTGCTTCTTTTACGTTCATACATGTGCTGGTCGTACACGGACGCCGGTTCACAGTAGTTAGTGTTGCATGCATTTTTTCTTTTTTCTTTTGTTAGTTTATTAAACCCTTTCTTGTATACATAAAAAAAATAACAACCGTGTTCCAAAAAAAATAACACTACAAAGTGAAAAATAACTTTAATTTCGGAAGTCGGTGTCTTTGGATCTGTATTTTAGTTTTTTGCCACCGACTCTGTCAACGAGTGAAGTCGGTTATAAAAGGACTAATATTTAAAACCAGTGTACAATGGGCGGTTTTATCGCAAGTAATCTCTACAGACAGGCTGGAGAGACCGAATGAAAGGACCAACCCAATACCAAAATCTTCAATCTCTTCAGGATGTAAAACATTGGTTTTTGTATTCGTAATTTTGTTTGTGTATTTTGATTCTTAGTATTCCTCGCTTACCAAACATAAAAAAAAATCACTTAAACGTCGTTCTTAACAGCCATAAATCACTTCCAATCATTTATCATTTAAATGTTAAGTCCAATGAGGAAAATCTTTCGTTTACTTTTCTTTGATATGACGAGGAAAATGAGAAAACAATAATATACACGCCTTTTATAGACTTCCCGTATTGCGGCTGGAAAAAAAGATGGTTTCAAACTTTTTACACATACATTTTTACACTCTAAAGCTAGGCTTTACTAACACAACGGTGGTCGCCACATAGTGTCCGTTAATTTACCATCGAATAACGTCCGTTTAGTAATTTTTTAAAGTAAGTTGATAAAGCCAAGATAGCGTTTTTTGACATCGGAAAGTCACACCCCAGTGCTATCATGTTCATGACGGCCATCACAGCGGTCGTCATGCCACCGCTCTTCAAGTAACCTTTACTGATAGCCCCACAAAAATTGCGTCAACAAATCACAGCCAAACATTCAGCAAAATTCGACAAATATCCGTTGGAGACACAAAAATGTGTCCCGGCGCGATCTGAGCCGGAATTCAGATATCGAGTATTCGAATTCCGGATTCGGACCGGACAGCTGCTGTGAGCAATCCTGAAGGGATGATTGCATACATTCCGTTTATTGATGAGTAAGCAGTATTTTATTGGTGCTATTTAATATGATTGTGTTATACATTTTAGGGGCTCGGGAGTTATTGCTGAAATAAGTGACAATTGCGTAGGGAAAGTCACGGTATGACAAACGCGCGTAAAAACGCGCGCGGGTTCCGACCTTATAACGAAAAACGGAACCTCATAAGATCATTATTTTGTCCATCTACCTATGAAGTTTTTTTGTAACATGTAGTCTTTTGAAGGATATTAAAAAAGTAAAAAAAAAAACTTTTGAATTTTTTTTTTTTTTTTTCTATTTGGGTTTGTAATTTATTGTCATACCTCGAAGATAATTTTAATCGTTGATCCAATTTTTAACATGAATATTTATGACTGTCGTTACAGACCTCAGCCAAAAATGCTGGTCTAACCTTTTAATCTTGTTTGTAGTAAAAAGAATGACTAGAAGGCAATGAGTATATCTAATCAGTTAGTCTTGAAGACGATCCTAATCAGCTTTGCAAAAAGCATGTAGAGAGTTCTAAGTTTGAAACACTACGCTACACCCTACCCAATTTTGTTCAATAAGTAATAAAAAGATAGACAAAATTTAATAAAAAAAACTCATTTAATTCAGACTATTTTTGTCCATATTTTGTCAGTACCTATTACATTCTCTTAAAACTATGTTAGTAATGACGAGATCAATTAATAGATACAATTACGTAACATAATATGAAATAAATAATTGAATTTAAATTAATATAATCTGAAATAAATACATAAACGAGTTCTTGATACTAAAAACAATTCAATCTTCTGGTTACAAACCCTACATTATCAATTTTATCATCTACCTCAGGTCAGGCTGTCTTGTGACATAGGCCTCCTTTACTTCCCTCCACTTATTCCTGTCTAAAGCTGTTCATGGCTAACCTTTTGTCAGATCATCCTCCCACCGTCTCACCCGTCTTCCCCTACGTCTTTTCCTATTCCTTGGGTATCATTCTATGACTTTTATGGTCCATTTTTCCGTGTTTGCTCTTATCATATGAATTGTCCATTTCCATTTTATATTGTTCTTGTTTTCACTCTAATGTCTGCCACTGTGCTTTAAATCAGCTTAGATAATTACAGAATTAAAACAAGATTTAATAATAAATGTCCATTACAGTAAGGTGCTTTGTAATAGATTTGCAATAAATTGCTGCTTTTACACCGGAGTACCGAGGAACCTGCTTTTGTGTCAGTACAAAGGTAGCTTTTTCAGGCTTCAGGTATAAAAGGTTGTTATTAAAAAGTATTTTTCATTCTTTTAATAGCAAAAGAGAATGTTCTCCATCCTTTATTATTTTATTTTTGCATTGAAGCCGTGTTTAAAATAGGTCCTTAAATACTTGCAGATATCCGATAAAAGAGTATAAACAAAATATGCAATTATTTTTGCAGTACCTTTATGTCCACTTACGGCATAGGTTATTTAAAAGCCTTTTTTACCTTGTTATATTGTTAGCGTAGCGACACACCTACCCCCATGAAAATTACGTGACAGAAATTAAGCGATCTCACGGCTAAAATGATTTTCAAATTAATCCCTCATTTAAAAAGCGCCACATTTGTAGGCATAAGCACGACGAATTTTCCACGCGTAATTTTGAACTGGAGGGTAATTACATTTAGAGTTCAAGAAAAATAACTAACGGAAATCAGGCTTGCTGATTAACTCTGTTTTATTTAACTATACGACTCGTACAATAACTACACAGGAGAACGAAATCCGTTCAATAACAGATCAAATAAATTCACACCGAAAACTCACGCCCAATATCCAAATGATTGTATTCCTCCTTCCTCCACTTTACCATACATAGTACTAAATATTCACATTCAGAGCTGGGAGGAGTCGGGAGGACATCCCGACCATCTAAATTAGTTCCCACAACAGATTGAATTACATTTTTTCCAAGAAATTTCGGATGGTACGTGCTTGTAATAATAGAGTTGGATAGTAATCAGATTTGCAGAGTCTATGATTTTATTCGGTCGGCCATTTTGGGTGGACCGTTATAACTTGAATATGAATTTATTGTTTGGAGAGAAAATTACAATTTTCCTAAAATGCTATTTTGTATTTATGAAAAAATATTGATTTAGGTTGAAGAGAATTATATAGAGGGTATGGTTAGGTAATTTTTTTAAAGAAATATTCTATATTTTATAATATTATATGGTATGAGCATACGCAACCGTAAATAATAATATTATCCTTTATATATATAAATATTGTACATATAAATAGATATTGTAAAACCCTGGAATATACAATAATGATGACCGGGTTATTTCCAATTGCGCATATTTAGGAGTGGCGCAAGGAGGTGAAACGCCGAGGCTTGACTCCGCTGCCGCGAGAAATCACGGCACTGTGGACAGAGCTCCGGCGGGATCTCATGGTGTCATGGAGAGTGCGATTGTCGCAACCCAGTGCTGGGCACACCGCAATTGCGGCGATAAGTGGTCTTTGAGGAGTGGCTAGAGAGGCGCCACGGCATCCTCACCATCCGCCTGACGCAGGTCCTTACCGAACACGGTTGTTTCGGGAGGATCGTGTTCCGAATAAGGCGGGAGGAAACGCCCGGGTGTAACGACTGTGTGGATCGTCCGGAGGACACGGTGGAGCATACGGTGGAGGTCTGCCCAGCTTGGGTGGAGCATCGCCGTGTCCTCGTGAAGGTGATTAGCAGCGGATATCTCTCGCGTCCAGCCCTGGTCCAGGCCATGGTACGGAGTAAGAAGGCATGGGAGGCTGTCACCTCCTTCTGCCAAGCAGTAATGCTCGCGAAGGTGGAGGCGGAACGCGTGAGAGTGAGGCAAATTTCGCGCCCTCACGCCCCTTAACACCGCGCGCTGCAGGAGACGCCCTGGGCGTCGGGAATCTCAAACCGATTCCCGGCCACCGTAGGCGCGGGGTTGCGGACGGTGAGCAATGGGTAGCTTGCCGTCCGATAAGGACCAGGCCCGGGTCGACGGCGCGTTGTGTTCCACGCGCGCCTCAAAGAGATGTCAGCAGAACTGATGCCTGTCGGGGTCGCGGGAAAGAAAGAAATTTTCACTTAAAAAAAAAAGAGTTATTTCCAACTTTCGTTTTCACGGAAAATATCGAACGACCTCTGTAACACAATATAACTTATTAATAACTTGCTTTTGCCCGCAGCTTATGTCCCAACCCAGGTCATTGTTTATTTCGCTCAGCTGTTAAAACGTGAAAACGTGTAGCTTGTCCACTCTGAACTGACGCGCCCTACTATCGCATTACCCATAGAAATTTGCATTATTACCGTGTACGCGGGGCGCGACAAGCTTTAACAGACAGAGAATGGATTTCGTCTCTGCATTATTTACCAAACCATTCACCTAACCAATTATTTTCATTTAGAATCCATTTTAAATAAATCAAGTAATAAATTGTCCATCCTAAAATAGCCAATCACAAAAATAACCTAACATTCCTGATATTAAATATTGATGAAAGGGAACTCAATTAATTGGACTTGCCATCAATTCCAAGTGAAATGCAATTTTGTCAGCAGCACTGCAGATTGATAGGCTGACCAGAGATTCTTTGTGTTTCTGGATACTCAGATTTTCATATTATTTACACATACCTACATTATATACTTTTGTTCTTCCCATAGGGTAGGCAGAAACTACACAAAGCCACCTGTGACGATCCTTACATACTCTTTTGCTTCGTTATGTTCATACATCTGGTCACACACGCACGTCAATTGCGAGTACTACGCACCTGACCTTTCTGAACAACATTACTAATAATGTCAGGATATCTTCTTCTAGGATGTCCTCTCCCGGCGTTTCTACTCACATCTGCTTTGTAGATAGTCCTTTAAATAGTCACCTTTCATTCATATTCTACATACAAAAAACTTACGTACCTACGTAAGTTTTTTGTATGAGTTATATACTATTATATAGCTACCCCTCAGATTGCGGTACAACTAAATTATTAAATGACAACAACCTCTTTAGTCATGAATATTTTTAGTGTCTTAGTTTTGAATTTAACCAACCACATGGGCATAATTTATATGGAGTAGCTTCACATTATTTTGAAGATAAGTTAATTTTCATTGAAAGATAAGAACACACCAAGTACACAGACTAGAACTGAAAAGAAAGTAGTGAGTTTAATTCCCACCTGGGAGAGAGTTCTCTCGCAACAAACTTAATCTTATCAAAAGAATTTACTGAAATTTAAGAGATAAAAAAATACTAATAGGACCAGAACATGAAGAAAGAAAAAAGTTCCCTGTAATTCTTAAAAAACGAGGAAGCTGAACTTTGAATTTTCACTAATTAGGAGTCTTAAAAAACCTGCCACTTTTATGTTTACCATGCAACCCTTATCTAAATTTTGGACGCTATAATCCTAAAAATAAAATCGTCCCTGGTCACCCCAGCTTCAACAGCTAAATTGGTTCGGTGATTGCGAGGTGGCAATAGTCCAAATATCCACCCCATTTTACACAGCTCTTGATAGACATACTGTTTACTCGTATATTTTGTTTTTAAAACTAGATTGTGACCCCGATTTTGCACACATAGCTAAACACGATAAACAGATATTTTTTCCATATTTAGGAATTTGTTCACCCCTTTTGGAGTAGACTTTCTAAATAATATCAATTTTGGTACGTATAAACAATATAGCATTTGAGGCATGCGGGTTGTGCCCGAGTTTCAGAACTGGGAAAATTAGTTACCTACATATATACTTAAACTGGTTATGATGGAAGCTTTTCTTTCATTCTTATTAGAAATATGAAACATGATCTTTCAAAGTAAATAACTGTTATTTACTTAAAAAAAGGCCAGCATTTAAACTACTCGAGCAAGTGAAGTAAGATCAATTATGAAATTCAAAAGACTTACAAAACTTACAGCTTCGTCCTCTTCCTTTGACCTAGGTACGACAAAAGTTCAACAACTTGAATACTTACACAACTGCCAAAAACTTGAGCTTCGTATATTATAACTTTGAAATAAGACACAAAGTCCCGAGCCCACTACGAGGGATAAGCTTAACACTTACCAAAGAATAACCACCGGTATTTCTCACTATTATAATTCAACGTTACTAATGGCGTTTAAGGAAGAATAATATTATTTCTCATAGAAGTTAAGCCAAAGAGAAAAAAAATCCTATTTGAAAAAGACTACGCATTCTATTTACAAATACGTCTGAAAGAATTTAAGTACCGCAAATAAACGTACCTATTATCTTTTTTTTTCTTTTCTTTCTTTCTAAATCGTTCATTCAGAAATGCGTTTCTATTTCTTCTCAGTTTAAGTCAATTTTTGCTTGGCTGGTCTCGGCTCTTTAGCTTATCAGATGTAGGTATATCTTTTTAATCAGAAAAAATAATCAAAGGTAACCTTTTATTCCTTTTTCTCAGTATTTAGATATTTAATATTATTAGTTGCCATTTTCTTATATTCGTATCAAGCGGAATATTTTATTCAGCCTTTTGATGGATCAATGGACCACATTGAAACGATATATATATAACAAAGTAGAAATAGGTAATTGTTAGATAGAGGTAAAATTACCGTTTCTGTTTTACAAAAGGTTTTCACTTTTTCAGCTCAGTGTGCTTCATCCAGTTTGAACAAGTTATTTAATACCGTAATAACAAGTTATTTTTAAAATTTTATTATTTAATACTCTAAGCACACGAGAACTATATATTTTCTACCAGCCAACCTTT
Organism: Omphaloscelis lunosa; assembly: GCA_916610215.1. Lineage (NCBI taxonomy): Eukaryota > Metazoa > Arthropoda > Insecta > Lepidoptera > Noctuidae > Omphaloscelis > Omphaloscelis lunosa. Next base: position 1,348,476 of record OU744266.1, on the reverse strand, counting down.
GGTGATGCCGAGGCAAACAGTGGTAGGTGCAATAACCAAAATTGTGGAATGAATATTTATTTAAATATTATGGATATACATATATCTATTAAAAACTATAAATATGAAAAAAAGAAAGAAAGAAAGAAAACATGTTTATTTGCGGTAAACATGACGCAAAGACAGATAATAAAAAATAATAAACATAAATAACAAATTGGGGGAAAATATGTATCACATCCACGCAAAACGGCCATATATTATAATTATCTAACTAATTATTTATAAATATAAGCACAAATAATACTAATTTGCCCTTGAGAGCTGAGCGTCAGCGGCTCCACTAATGGGGAAGTTCAAAGTTAAAGCATGTCCAAGTTGTAAAAAACTTAAAAAAAATAGTAATATCATGCCGCACCAACACCTTATGAGGTGGTTTTTAGGATCATCATCAACCTTTCCTAACCTTCATCGTTTTTAACATGTTTGCCATGCTGTAACTTTTCCCCTTGGAACTGACTCTCATTCTTAAGATAATCCAATCCTATACTATTAAATGAGCAATATTTGCAAGTATTATATATTTGTAATTACGTTGTTGAAAACGGCTCCAACGATTTTTCGTTGAAAGTTGCAATGTAGGGGTTTACGGGGGCGAAAAATCGATCTAGCTCAAGGATTATATAATACAAGGATTATATAAATATTGTACAATAGAGTTACATTAAAGGCCGAACTGCTGCCTCCTAAACTAGGCAGGAAGCCTGTGTTTTAGGAGCCAAGTTCCTCCAGGTATAATGGCATACAATTGGTACTGAGTGTCGTGCAAGTACTTATAAAAACAACATAAATAAAACAAAAAATGCCTTAATTTAAATACAGTATAGTTCTATTAAGAGACAATTGTGATAGCTAGGTCTCATATCTGAGAAAAAAGTGTAATGGGAACATTATAGGTTGATCTTGATATGTATAATCAAAGAAAGCATTGTACCACTTGTTATACGATCGGTTTTAACAGGGAACAACGAGCTTGATCATAAAAGCATTACTTTGTAAACCTATTTCGTATCTAGCACGAAAGTATTTCACGCAATTGGAGTACAGAATTATTATCGTTAGAGATGGAGAAAAGGAATTAATATTTTATTTTCAATGCCTCCATCATGCAAGGTACAAAATTGACAAAATTTGTATTAATTGAATGCGAGGCTTTTTGCTAATTTGTAAATGTGTATTTTATGTAATTTTTTATAATGTGCGTTTAGCTTGTGCAATTTTTTTTTTCTTTTTTCCTTTTCTGTCTATTATGTTGTGCACTAATTATTTCATTCCGGACCCAAGGCACTGTAACGTTACACACATAAAACACACAAAGGCAAAAAAGGTAACAAAATCTCTGTCAAGTAAACAACTTCACACAGATTTTGAAAACAGTGGCACTCCGGGAGTGCCGACAGAAGTGAAAAATTGAAAAAATTAAATCGTCATTTTTGATGTCATAAACGCATCACAGAAACCGTATTTTTATTGATCGATTTATTACATTTGGAGTGGTAACCTTCTAAAATTTTATTTGTCCTATGACGCTCTCCAAAGACGCTAAAAATCTCAGGTGAATGTACGCTGAGCCAAAATCTATGTAATTATGAATTTTTCCATGTCGACAGTACATTCGAATTTGATATATTCAAAGGCCTCTCGAATGGTATGGTATGGTAGCTGCAAGAAGTGGTAAAACTGCTTTTCGGCCCACAAGACTTTGCTTTTCGCATCCAATGATAATAGCATCCTTTTACGGTGATGTTGGGAAACGCTTTAAAAAAGCATTAATTGCTCCTTTTTCGTAGTTGCAATGTACTTTGATGGTATTTCCGATTTAATTAAGCTTGACAGGATGTAATAACTGTGCTCCTTGCGGTCTGTCAGCAAAGCGAAAATTAAGGGCTTTGCCTTAGTATATGTAATGGTACTGTTCATATCTCCGTGAAATTTATATATCTGGATAAATGGAGTCGGACACCTGTGAAATGTACCATCAGTGAAATAAACTTTAATGTTCGGATATCTTTCGAGATTCTTTTGAACAAAAAAAACTATTTATTATACCTGTATTATCTGCCGGATTTTAATAATATGCCAGGAAAAATTCCTGATATTACAATGAGACTTCAACTTCATATAAAAAATTAAATGATATATTGGTAGGTATACCTACATAATTTGAATACCAATTATATACATTCAAGAGCACTGCACTAATTCACCTGTCAAGGGTATCCTCCAGTTGTGACTTGGGTCCGGAATGCATTATTTGATGTCGTTATGGCCCAGTGGTTAAGGCCTCGCCTCTCATGCAAGAGGTTGTGTGTTCAAATCCTGGCAAGTACATACCAATGTGACTTTTTAGTTGTACATAATGTACTTTCCGAGTTTATCCTGAACATTACTGACATTAGTGAAGGAAGACATCGTGAGGAAACCTGGACTTTATAGTGAATAAGTCTGAAACCGCCAACCCGTCTTGAGCAAGCGTGGTGATCAATGCTCATGCCTTCTCTGTACGAGAAGAGGCCTTTGCCCAGCAGTGGGGTTATAATAGGCTGGTATTATTATGATAATTATTTTGTTTAAAGTGTAAACCAAATATACACGTAAACCTACAAGTTGCCTTATCAAAATGGTGGTTGCATCTGGCAGAACCAGAAGCCGACGCCAACATTTCAGTATCATCGTATAGCAGCCACATTGTATTTTCAATTTCCTAAACTTCTCTATGTAGAACACGTACTATCAGAAGTACTGACCTCAGGTAGGTACACTTAGGTACACCGATGGATTGGCAACCTGCCACGAACCACGATCGCGGATGGTGCACCTCTGCACATTTTAAACTAATACTTTATTACTGCGGCTATGAAGTTTGGGATAGCTAACGCAGATATATTTTGTGATATGTACTGCAAAAGCTCAGCGCTCTTGCGGTACCTGGTCAATGAAAGGCGTATTTTAAATTATTATTCCTAATGAAAAGTTATTAAGACCGGGGGTTGGCAGCTATACGAGCTGACTGTCTCCTCGTTTTTCCAAATGTAATTATGAATTAGTGTTTATCTCTTCTTATGGAATGAACTTACTGTTTTCCCGGTATGGGAGAACAGTAAGTTGATTATTAACAGTGACACAAAACCTCCACAGTACTTATCTGGTTATGAAAGGTTTCAAGTCAGGTTTTGAAATAAATATCGATCTGTGATTTCATTTAAGACATTCGGATTATTTCTTTAACTCAAATGTAAACCTTAGTACCCAATATTTTTTAACCCGACTCGGCGCAGGAAACGAAAGGTTATACCATATATCCCGGAATTATAGCATACCACCAAACACCACAATGAAATATTATGTTACAACCTGGTATCGGGTAGCCAACCAATAGCTCTGCTCGGGTGAAAATAGAGCAAACGAATTTTCCCAGATAATAGGATAGGATAAAACATTTTTTATTTTATTTTATAATGATGTAACATTATGTTTTTATTAAATTGTGATGATTGTGGGAGAAAATTTTGTTCACATTACAAACCTACGCACACAGTCGCACAAGGGTCTAGCGTCGTAGGCACTTCGTCCGTTATGGTTTGTTTTGACTGTACAGCGGAAGTGTGACTGTAATTTACATAGTTTGAAGTACTTTTGGGATGACAAATTACCTATATTAAAAATGACAGAAATCAATTCAGTAAATGATTCTGAACAAACTACTTTCATAATGTGCATTGTAAACCTACAGAGTACAGCTTGGAAAAGGGCTTTGAATATACACAGAGAAACTCAGATATTATTGTGTCTATAAAATATTCTTGAATTAAAATAACCATAAAAAAACACAGATATCCACTATGATAATATTTCCTTTTACTTTTACAAATCTAACCACGTGGGCGCTGTTACATCGAAGACATTCTGCTTTTAACTGAAATAGAAAACTCCACTGCATAATGTAATAATAATAAACCCAGTTTTAAAATACAAGAACTAGACATTTTCTACTTCTATTCATAGCCCATAGCCTGTATTTATTTGCTATTCTGAATATTTAACGGGAAAAAAAGCAGTCGTAACCGGTGCAAACTGGTTATTTCTTTCAGGCCGACGCCTCTATTGTGAAAGCTGTTCCCTTGGACTTTTTGAGCGTTTACACGGTTGAAAACCGTTTACGAAAGGTTCAATTGGAACCGTGAACTGGTATTCAAAAAGTGTATTTTTGAATTGTATTCTGGTTTTTATTTGGACCGCGCCCGAGAGTTGACAATAGCTGACAATTTGAATCAAATCTATGGAAGTTGTAGAAAAAATGTCATGATGGCTTTTTGTCCAACTTCCATACGTGTTCTGTACAGAGAAAAAAGTCATTCGAGTTTTGTCACAAAAAAAAACGCAAGGAACCATTCGCAAAAAAGTCATCACCCTTTTGAATTGTTTAAGAAGAAAATCGGGCAAGTGCGAGTCGAATACGCCGAAAAAAAAAACACGTTTCTTGTATAATTTTTAACTTTTTTTTTGTTTTTATTATTATTTGTTGTAATAGCGGCGATAATAGTAAATACTCTGTGAACATTTCAAAAAGTGTCTACCTATTACGATTTAAAAGATATAGCCATGCGACAGACGCACTGACGGACAGCGGAACCATGTTAATAGGGTCCCGTTGGCACCCGTTGGGTACAGAACCCTAAAAACTATTATTTGAAAATATTGTCACGTTTGCAGTGGGAATATTATAAGCTGATTATGCTTACGGTTCTCATAATCTTACGGTGATATACATATTATTATTTTAGAAACATTCCTATTAGTAGTAATAATTACACTAATATGATATAATAAAATATATATTAATATTATATATCATTTTATTTTTATTATATTTGCTTTTATTTTAATTTTACTATTTTTTTATTTATGTTTTAATGAGTGTGTTTCAGTTTAATTTGTGATTTCCTGTGGGAGTCTCAATTAATACCTTTTCTTTCTTTCTTACTATAAATATAATAATATTATAAATTTGAAAATTTGTATGTTTGTGTGTTTGGATGTTTGTTACTCAATCACGCAAAAACGGATAAACAGATTTAGGTAAAATTTTATCTCGGTAGTATATTCTCGTGGGATAATTCCATGCGGGCTAAGCTGCGGGCGAAAGCTATTGTTTTCTACAATATTTTCATATAAAACTGCTCATTGTCTTGCTACAACTAGGAACCCACCTCTTTGTAGAACTTACTCGTCTTATACGGAGATTGGAAAGCAGCTTGCATATTTCTTGTACAAAGAGAATATTCCTTATTCTAATCAAGCTACATTGCATCCTCTATTCTTGTAGAAATCTATTGTAATAAGCGTAGAAGGTTCTACAGCAGGTTATTTATTTTATAAATTTTAGGAAAACTAATGTGTAAACGATGGCCAATTACAAGCTTCCAACTAACGATTAAAGTGAGAAAAATTAACAAATATGCGAAAACAGCGACGTAAGAGTATCACGCAAATGAATTATGTCACGCTCGAAAATGACAATAATAAAGAGAAGAAAAAAAAAAAAAAACAAATACACTTTACTTGGTTCTAATATGAAAGCGGGTTGATAAGTATATGTTAATGTATATACGGCAGTTAGTTGTAGGTAATGACTATTCCTACATCCTATTCTATTAATATTATAAACTAGCTGTGCCCCGCGGTTTCACCCGCATAAGTCTCGATCCCGTGGGAATGTCGGGATAATATGTCCTAATCCAGGTCATGGTCTACCCAAGTACCAAATTTCATTTAAATCTGTTTAACCGTGAAAGCGTAACAAACAAACTCACTTTCCCATTAATAATATTACTAACTTTTGCCTGCGGCTTCTCCCGCGTGGATGTCGGAAAATATTCCACAGGAATGTACTACCGAGATTCAGAGTATCCTATATCCTCATCCAAGTTATGGCCTATCCAATGTCTTTCGTCTAAATCTGTTTAGCCGTTAGGACATGAAAAGGTAACAAGCAGATAATAAATCTGTTTTAGAATTCCGTACCACAAAATGAAAAATTTTAACCCTTAATGGATGACTTCGTTGTCTGTCAAGACCCTTTTTCTCAGGAACGCGTGGAGGCATCAAGTTAAAATAGATATCAAAAACATAGATCTACGGTCTCTTAGAGCTGTAACGAAAAACAAACTCAAGTCAACGCAATAAAAAAATACGGCCATTTATGCATATTTTGACACTCGCAAATAAACCAGTCTATTTGGTACTTCCCGTTGGCCCAGCAGCATGAAGTTTGGCGAGAAGTAAGGTCAAGTAAAGAGGAAAATTGTAAAAATTAGTAATTTATAGTTATATAAATATGAACTGCAAATGTTAAATTTTTTCTTCAATCTGGGATCAAAAATTTATAGGCCGTGTCTGAAGTAACATTGAGTCTGTATTTCATTACTCTGTTAAAAGTTCTTTTTCAATTGAAAAGTTAAGTTTTTCCTTCAATACAGATTTAGAAACTCGGGCAGCTCAGCAAACACAGCTTTGAGACGGAACCCTCAGGGCGCAAGTCCTACTCACACATGTCTTCTAAAAAAAAATAGTTTTAGATATGATTCTAAATGCCTTTCTTAAAATACCAATTATTAATTTAACTATTATTATCATCATTGATTTGTAATACCTACTCTTGCCGCCATTGAACACATAATACCTACATGTTAGAAAGGTTAGTTTATGAATTTAAATTGTAATAACTTTTGACCGAGTGAGCCGATTTTAATGAAAGTATCTGGGCGACCGAGCTCTGCTCTGGTGAAAATAGAGAATGCTCATTAAATAGTATGGGATAGTACCTACTAATTCCATACTGCCATGATACTAGGTACTTAGTAATTCCATGCTGCCATGATCATTATTCTAATGTCGAAAATGTCATGTCATTATTCATTATCTTGTTCTAAACTTTGGGCGAGCGACCTCTGCCCTGGTAAAAAGATATGAGACCTAGCTAGATCAATTTTTCGCCCCCGTAAACCCCTATGTTGCAACTTTCATAGAAATTGTTAGAGCCGATTTCGAAAACGTGAGTAGAAATCTTTAGACAAACGAATAAATATATATACAAATATTGCTCGTTTATAGTATAGGATAAAGACTAAATGTTAATTCACGATACGGACTATGACTATATTTCCAATCCCTTAAAATCGCTTGAAAAGAAGACCCAAAAAAAGCAAAATTGCCATTTTCGCTAAATTTATAACTCAGTGCTCTCAAACTAAAATATAGTTAAGTTGTATCACTTTAGTCTATTCCAGAATGAGAAATCGTCGTATAAGCCAATTAGACAATTTCAGAAACCAGAGGTTATAATCTTTTGGTAATAGAGACCTCTATTTCCAAAAATAAATAAAAAGTTAATGAATTGTAATCGATCGACCGGCGCGCGGCGCCACGAACCCTTCTATCAACTTTTATTATAATTGATTAAACGAAAATTAACCACCTTCTACAAAATTATCTAAAAGACCAATTTCTTTATTGCAGAGGTCCAGATCACCAAGTGGGTCGGCACAGAAACAGCTGGATGAAGCGGACCTGTTCATGGACCTCATCAAAGACGTCGCCAACGAACTGGATATCGATGTGCTGTGTCATAAGGTAAAGACTTGTTCTTTCACATTCTTTTTTTTTGTCCACTGAATTATGATGACTGTTCAACTACGGGAACTTATTCATCCTCATATAAATTCGTAGTGATTCGTCGTTTTAAACTATCCAGCAGCGATACTTGTAAAGTTGATAAAACTGTAGCATTCCTACTTAATAACTAACCAAATTCAGCCTTTCAAAAGAATCGCGAGTCTCTGTGTTGCAGAGCATAATCCAACAGGCGCTATTTTTAGCATATGTAAAATATTTTTGAAGAAGTTCGATGAAAAGGGTTATGCTTGGAGTTTCTCTACGTGATCAAATCAGAAATGATGAGATCTGTAAGAGAACTAAGGTAACCGACATAGCCCAATTTTTTTTCTAACTTCAGTGGCAGTAGGCAGGGCACATTGCTCGCAGAACAGATGGCCGATGGGATCGTAAGGTTCTGGAGTACCGACTGCGTAGAGGAGCATTGGAACGCGTCCAAAAAGGTAGACCGATGAAGGCCGCGGGAAACCGCTGGATGCGGAAAGCCCAAAACCGGTCGAAGTGGCGGTGGTAGGGAGAAGCCTATGTCCAGCAGAGGACGTCTAGCGGCTAAAATGATGAATGATGATGAAAATATTTTTAGGTTCTGCATAACATACTATGCATACAACATGATAAGTTACAATTTAATAGCTCGAAAAAGTCGCAACAGCTTTTCACCAAATCTAATCTGTACCCAGCTACAAATCATTATTATCCATTTTGAATATTGAGCCCAGAAAATCACTGTCAGCACTTCAGCAGGCATGATAAATAATTCACAATTCAGAACCCAAGCTCTCTCCTAAAATAGCACGATTCGTGGAAAACCTATATTTGGCTCCAACAGCAACATGTGCTGTGCATACCAAGAGATTTAGCTTTTCAAACAATGGAATGAGTTCGCTTGATGTAGAGGGAGAAATGTCAAAATTTGTATACCTTGTCGAAATCAAATCAGGGAACTATAATTGGTGTTATTGTTTCGGTGTTAATAACTACGTATGTGGTTAATCTATGTTTGTTATTGTGGGTGCCTCCGGCTTTCCTTGATGTAACTTATCCATATTATTGGATGACTTTCTGCCATGCCGATCATCAAAACAAAGCTTTGAAGATTTAAATGTTTATTAAACCTTGTGTGATCCTGGCAGACTATAAAACTTTAAAACTTAACCTCCTGGCTAGGAGAAAAAAGGTACATTGACGACGCATTTTTCGCCCAGATCTGTATCAATGCTTTTTATTCCCCCTAATACTCGCCCATACAAAACCGACAATAAACTTTAACTTCAGTACCTCTTAAAAAGTTGAACTGTATAAATCAAACAAGACCTACGCAGAGCATGGAGGAGCGTTAATTTAAACTTCGGTTTACGACGGTACACCCCCACTGGTTCAAGAGCTCATACAGAAATAATGGCAGAAGACTGTTTGTTTGTACAGTTGAGCTTTTAGTATCTTTTTTCAACTATGTTGGGGTCGGCTTGCAGTCTAACTGGATGCAGCTGAATATCAGTATTTTATATGGAGGGACTGCCAATTTGACCTCCAGAACCCAGTAACTGGGTAATTCGATATCCCTTGGTAAGACTGGTCTTCAGACTTTTCAAGCTTCTAAGTACTCGTAACGATTGTCAAAGAGCTATGAATAACAGCCGGGACTAGGGTGAACAGATCTAATTTCCCGTTTTACGGGACAACTGCATTGAAAATACGGGATTCGATGTTAAAATCCGGGACAAGCCGTTTTTTTTTATTAAAAATCAACATTCAGTTTTTTTATTACTAAAATTTGGTATAATCTATTTAATAACCTATATCTACAATTGCTAAATTATTTAAAGAAAGACTTTAAAAAACACTGAATATCTAAAAACACATTTTTTTTTAAATATTATCTGGAAAGGAAAATGTGAAATAATCAACTGAATAACCTATACTATGTATAAGTTATTAGATTCCCCTTAAAACAACAAAAACACAACAATTTGTAAATTAATTTCGCGGTGTTCACCGCTGTGTGTGAGAAAATAAATATTGTTCGAATAGGTATTTTTATCATTAAATGCCACTGAATCATTAAATTGCCGGACAATGTACTGTCCCGTATTGGTTTTCCCAAATTACGAAACAATGAACAATTTGTGCTTGAAATACGGGACATCTGGTCACCCTAGCCGGGACCAACGGCTTAACGTGCTTTCCGAGGCGCGCAGGAGTCTCGGTATGGAAAGATGGCCACCCAAACACGGACCAACCCCGACAAGCGTAGCTTAACCTGATGGATCAACCCGTGCAGCTGTTATTACTTAGCCACTAGCTCCTCAGTTGAGCTTTTAGTATGTTTTCTATAAAATGGCATGCTGGCTGCTTGCTGGTTGTATGCTGTTCACCCTGAATTGGGGCTCGAATCTAGTATGCTGTCTGATTTTCCTTCAATTTATAGTCCATAAGTAGTTATAGCAGAATCCTTTGGAATATGCCTAAAATGATTAAAGGCTCCCGCAGACAGGCGCGACGTGACTCAGGTGAAACAATTTCTATGAAAACATCACGTAAATTGTACTACCGGTGTCGCGTCGCGCCTGTTTGCGTGTAATTTAGTGTGGAAAGTTATTCAGGGATATGTTTGATTATTTGTCACAAAAACACCGGTTTTAGTCAATGGTATATATGCTAGTAGATGGTTGCTAGGTGTTTCTAGTTTCCAAGTCATTTTTAAAATCTACTTAAGCAATTCACAAGTTCAATGGAACTTTAATCGCTTTTCTCTGTAAATCTTACAAAATGCAAAATAGCGTCGTTTGTTATTTTTATGTATCAACTTGTAGTGGCGGCGAGGGACTTTATATTTAATCTTACTTTTTTGTAAGCTGGCAAAACTTCGGAGATTTAAGTTCACTTCATACAAAATGCGAGGAGGCTGCAAAATAACACCAGCTTAGAAGTAAGTTGAGCTCGTAGTAAAAACCACGATTTACATTGCAAGTTTTATTGCGAAAGTTTACATCTTTAAACAAGTTGCTCTCAGGAAAAATTTAAAAAACTAATCCAGCTGAAACTAAGATGAGCGTTTTAGCTCTTAGTCAATTGAAGAAGGTAAGTATCGTCACACTCTGCGCCTGGCATCGGACGCGGACGGACGTGCTGCGCTGCTGATTGTGGTTCCCGATAGTGACTCAAGCGATCCTGTTGCTGAGTCATCGTTTCGTCGCGTACTGCGACGCTCTTCATAGTCGATTATTATTAATCGACTATCGTCGACCAATTAATCGGAGTCTTTTTCAAGATACGATTAATTATCTGTTTCTTTATCGGAGTATCGTCAACTGACTCTTCAAGTCATTTTGCCCCTTCAGGGAAAAACCACAGTTTCGTGGTCCTCGGTGGAAACCATACGGTGCCAACGAAACCGAGGGGGTGTTGACCCAATCACACCCGCCGAGCCCCTTCAGGGTTAGGCAGTCAATTGGCCGGGTCCCAGTGTTCGGCCTTGGGGGGTCTCCTAGTCGGCATTGGTGACAGTTTTCCTTCCTCAGCAACACACCTAGTGTCGGTCGGGTGTGTCTACACCCGGCGCACTAGACTGGTCAGGACCCCGTTGCACAATAAGATAGGCAACGGGCAAAAGCAAGCTTAGGGCTCACCATTAGGCACACAACCTCCCTGTCTATACCTGACAGGGAGGGTTTACACATCCCCGGTAGTCCGCCCGGGGAAATAGGTTGTTAGGATTTTTATTAGGGAAAAATTTGGTCCCAAAATTTAATTTTAGTTAGTCATTATGGAGGCCGTACAGAGTGACATTCAGTCACTCCGAAACGACCTCATTTCCCTCAGGAGTGAAAACTCCAAGTTGTTAGACCTCCTTAGCAGAGTGCTCAAAAAGGAGCCCACTCTTATCAACGAGTTCGGTAACGAACTCGAAGGTCTGGCTGCTTCACAGCAGACTAACATTAGGTCCTCATCCATCGCTGACTTCAGCGATGTAATAGATGCGCAATTCAGTCCCTGTCCTTCTGACAGCATGGACATTGCAGAAGACGCAACCGCGGCTACAATCCGCGCCCCGACCCCCCATCCTTTTTATACCCCCGACTTAGAGGCTCAAGCCTCTGCTCATTCTTCCTCCTCTTCCCACTCGGATGACGAAGGCTTCACCCAAGTCACCGGGAAAGGAAACAAGAGGAAGAAGAAGAAGCAGAGCTCGTCCCAAGCGAGTAAAGTAGTCGTCATCGACGACTCTATCATAGTTGCCCCTCAGGCAAACCCCACTGTCACTCCCGCCGCTACTTGTACCCCCGTAGCTTCCCCCTCCACCGCCCCTCGCCCGATTGCGTCATCCTCGCAAAATGACGCACCGCGTTCCGCGCCAACCTCCGGCCCTAAAAAGGTCGCGCCGCCACCTCCTGTCTTCATCCAAGACAAGGATAAGTGGACGGCTGTATCAAAGTGGTGTGTAGACCTCAAGATAGGCTACACTAGCGCCCGCTCTACCCAACAGGGTATTAAAGTTCTCGTCCCTACGTCGAAAGACTACAGGGACTTAACCAGGGTCCTGAGAGAGAGAGGTGTGTCATTCCACCCCTACTCCCTCCCAGAAGAAAAACAGATTAGGGTCGTCATTAAGAAGATCCCTAAAGAGATTCCCTCCTCCGATATCCTTGCCGACCTTCAGTCGCAGAACATCCCCGTGAATGAAGTGCACCGTATGCACCGCTCGCGTGGAAGGGAAGCATACGACATGGTCATCGTCGTGTGCTCCCCTACCGAGGGGCATCACCCCATTTTCAATGTCAAGACAATATGTCAATTAGTGGGCTTCTCCATAGAGAAGCCCTGGAAAAACAGCGTCATAGGGCAATGTCACCGTTGCCAACTTTACGGCCATAGTCAGAAGCACTGCCATGCGAAACCCAGGTGCGTCAAGTGCCTGGGAGACCATGGCACGGCAGACTGCACTCGACCAAAGGATCGCAACTTGTGCGCCACCCCGCCAAGTTGCGTGCTGTGCGGCCTCGAAGGCCACACGGCTAATTACCGCGGATGTCCCAAAGCCCCTAAGGCTAACACAGCAAAGCTGTCTAAGCGTCTAGACGCTAGGCAGCAACGTCAACAGGTACATCAACCTTTCCCCTCAGCCCAGATGCCTCAGAGGCTTAGCCCTCAGAGACCTAGCCCGTGGTCTCAACTCAACTACAACCACCAGCAGACCTTCCCGGCTCTGGTTACCCCGCGCCCCCCTCCCCCTCACACCCCGCTATACTCCCTAATGGACCCGCGAGTCCGCCCTCCTCCTCCCCCCGGCTTCCCCGCTCCCCATGCGCCTACACAGCGTAGCGCTCCCCCCGCGACCTCCGCTAAACCCAACGTAAACCCGGTTACCCCGCGTCCCGTTCCCATTCCCGTGGCTAACAAAAATAACATTTACTCGGACCCCGCTAAAAATGCATTCAGCATAATTAGTTCCACCTTCATGACCTTCTGTACCCCCAGCGCTCAACAAATGGCCCTAGACATTGTAGAAGCCAGGAAATCAGGTTGCTTCGAGCAAATCCAGAATGTATTCCTGGCATACGAGGATATCACCTCCGCCCTCACATCCTTCACTAGACCCTCAAGATGTATAACGCCTCTTATGAAAGGTTTAAACCCCGATCCCTAAAGATAGGAACTTTCAATGCCAATGGCTTATTTAATCAGAAAGATGAAATCGCGGAATTTCTCCGCGATCATCAGTTAGATCTTCTCCTCATACAGGAAACCTTCCTAAAGCCCCATAAACGAAACCCCTCCATTGCTAACTATCGTTTAATTCGAAATGATAGGACGCGCTGTCACGCGGGTGGCACTCTCATTTACTATAAAAAGGATCTGTATTGCATCCCTATGGACCCTCCACCTCTCTCCCGACTAGAAGTATCAGTCTGTCGCCTAGGCATGACTGGTCACTCGCCGATCACTCTAGTGTCGGTCTATATCCCTCCCATCCCAGCTCAGGCCTCAGAAAACTACCAACTTATTTCTGATGACCTACAGCTACTTTTCGGCATGAGCGACTCTGTCATTATGGCAGGGGACTTCAACGCCAAACATCCTTCTTGGAACAGTAATATCACTAACCCCAGGGGCCGACACTTGTTCGACCTCTCTTCCATTCTTAACTTCGACATCATCGCTCCGATGAATCCCACGAACGATCCCCATATGTTAAATTACACCCCTGACGTCCTTGACATAACGCTCCTTAAGAACGTTAACTTACGACTTGACTCAATAGAAACGGTGCACGAGCTTACCTCTGACCACCGCCCAATAATCTTCCATCTTGTATCCCGCATAGGTCCCTCTGACCCTAACCACCCTCTCCCCACTAGAAAGGTGACGGACTGGAAGAAAGTAAGCGAAAAGCTGAAATCCAACACGTCCCCCTTACTAGACTCTATTCCGGACCAGTTTGACTCAGTCGCTAACACGACAGCTGCGATCGACTCACTCACGGAGCACGTGCAAACCGTCCTGAGCGATTGCTCAAGGGAGGTTCCGGCAACAGATCCCTGTTACCTGAAACTCCCGGACGATGCGCGCGCCCTGCTGACTGAGAAGAACGCAGCTGTCCGTGCCTACAGCAGCTTTCCCTGTGCCGCTAACAAAGCCCACATGCGCTACTTACAGAGAACTGTGAGGACACGTATGGCGGAGCTGCGTGAAACGGGCTGGGACAAGATGCTGAGCGACCTTGAGCCTACCCACCTTGCCTTCTGGGAACTCCAGAGAAAACTTAGATCCCCTCACTCAGGCCATATGCCCCCCTTAGTCCGCCCGGACAAAACATTAGGCTTCGATGACATCGACAAAGCCGAGTGCCTAGCCGACAGTCTTGAAGCCCAATGCTCTCCCAGTACCCTACCAGTAGACAAAGCTCACCTCGATGAGGTCGACGCCGAAGTCGAACGTAGAGCCTCTATCCCTCCCATTGAAGACCCTGATTTTCCCCTGCCCCCCATCGAACCAGATGAGGTACATGAGATTATCAAAGGTCTGAAAAATCGTAAAGCCCCCGGCTCAGACGGACTCACCAATAGGGTGGTCCAACTATTCCCAGCCCATCTAATCATGCTTTTGACCACCATCTTCAATGGTGCGTTAAGCAACAACATTTTTCCCCAGACGTGGAAAGAGGCCACTGTCATAGGTATCCCTAAACCCGGAAAACCCAAAAACGAGCCATCCAGTTATAGGCCCATCAGTCTGCTCAAGGTTCTAGGCAAGATCTATGAGAGGCTTATTTATAAGCGTCTCAGAGACTATGCAGAGACCAAGGGCCTCATCCCCAACGAACAGTTCGGCTTTCGAACTCAGCACTCTAGCGTGCATCAGGTCCATCGTATTGTCGAGCTAATCAGCGGTGCTCTCACCCATGGCCGACAAACGAGCGTAGTATTCTTCGACATAGCAAAGGCGTTTGACAAAGTCTGGCACAACGGCTTAATTTTTAAGCTTTACAAACTCGGTGTGCCGGATCGTCTCGTGCTCATCTTACGAGACTATTTGTCGAATCGCACCTTTCGCTTCCGCATCGAAGGAGCCCTTTCCTCCCCCCGCCCCATGAGGGCAGGAGTCCCTCAGGGCTCAGTATTAGCCCCCCTCATTTTCACGTTATTCACCAGCGACATCCCCAAACACAGATCGACGCAGTTGGCTCTGTTCGCAGACGATACAGCGATCATCTGTAAGGGAAATTCAGCTACGATGCTGCTAAACCTCCAAAGGGCTGTCAACAACCTTGGCGCCTGGTTTAGAAAAAGGCGAATAGAAGTAAATCCCGACAAAAGTCAAGCGGTTAGCTTTTCTAAACCGAGAACTAGACCCCCCCCTTTCCCCCGACCTATCACCATGTTCGGCAAACCAATCCCTTGGGCTAGGCGCGCCAAATACCTAGGTTTTATCCTAGATCATCATCTCTCCTTTTCTGAGCACATAAAGACGGTTCGTTCGCGAGCCGCTTTCGCTCTAGGTAGACTCCACTTCGTTCTAAATGCACGCAGCAAATTATCACTTAAGTGCAAACTGCGCATCTATACATCATGTATCCGACCCATTATGACCTATGCGGGTGCAGTATTCGCCCACGCCAAGTCCCATTCCATCCATAGGTTGCAAGCTTTGCAGAACCGTTTCCTCCGTAAAGCCACGGGAGCTCCCTTCTATGTCAGAAACGAGATCCTCCATCTCGACTGTAAAATCCCTACGATTCACCAGTTCCTAAAACGCATGTCCAAGCGTTACTTTGACTCCGCTCCTAGACATCGCAACCCCTTGGTTGTCGAAGCAGCCAACTATGTCCCTTCCCGAATTAGTCAGATCCGCCGCCCGAGGCATGTCCTTTCCGACCCTGATGATCCCATCACTCTCCTCCAAGAGCAGAATAGGGCCACCAGCACAATACACAAGAACAGACGCCTCCCGTCATTCCGACCTCGCCGCCGAGGTCCTTTGCGACCGCGACCGTGTCCCTGAGTAAATGATACTCCTCCCCGACCCTTGCTCGAAAACGAGGTGCCAGCAAGTTGTTGCCGCTGAGCACGTAGCTTTAAACTACCCCGCATAATAATCATGATTTAAACCAATTTTTGATCCAGCCTGTCCCTTCTTGCTGTCCTCCCCTCAGCGACGCCCTAAGCCGAGGCTCGTACCCCACAGGGGGTGCCCTTAGCGAGCGTTCGCCTAGTTTTAATTTAGTTTAGTTTTTTGCCCCTGGCTGGAGGCTTTGAGTGTAGCAGCTTAAGGCACCCACAGGAAAGTCCGGTTAAGCAGCCAAGACCTTAGTGGTCAAAACTGCGAGATGCCCGTTTCAAAAAAAAAAAAAAAAAAGTAAGTATCGTATTTAAAATGCAATATACTAACCAGGTGATCACGTATAGATAAAAGCCGGCCTAGTGCGAGTCGGAGTCGACCACGAAGGGTTCCGTACCGTATTAGGATCGAGTAAGAAACGCCGAAAAAAAAACGTCTCTTGTATGGACCTCTTTAATTATTCATTTTATTTAATTTTTATTATTTGTTAATATAGCGGCAAAAGAAATACATAATCTGTGAAAATTTCAACTTAACTATTACGGTTCATGAGATACAGCCCGCTGACAGACAGATGGACAGACGGACACCGGAGGTTTAGTAAAAGTGTTCCGTTTGGCACCTATTTACACTCTGTTTACTCTTCTTTCTTTCTCTTTGATTTGTGGGGTCATTAGTGATGAGCGAAGTGAACTTTACGGAACAGAATACAATCTATGGCAAATACTATA
Organism: Omphaloscelis lunosa; assembly: GCA_916610215.1. Classification (NCBI taxonomy): domain Eukaryota; kingdom Metazoa; phylum Arthropoda; class Insecta; order Lepidoptera; family Noctuidae; genus Omphaloscelis; species Omphaloscelis lunosa. The sequence continues at coordinate 1,331,473 of OU744266.1, read as the reverse complement.
CTCCAAGTAAAATATTACCAATATACTTGTGGACAAAGACCATCACAACATAATTCCTTGAAAACGTTCAAAGGCAACGCGCAAGACCCAGGCGTAAATGTCGGCACGAGCTTGAAGCTTATAGGAGAGATTGGTACTACATATTGGCTTAAGATCGAGTTGAGTGGAAAAGGAATGGAAGGCCTTTAATCGGTAGTGGGCCAATACAGGTTTAATTATTGTTATTGTTGACTCACATAAAAAAATAAAAATATGGTATCATGCATTTTTCCTGCATTAAATATTTTCATACGTAGAAAAAATAAGGGGCAAAGTTTAAAAGAAAGTAAGTTTATATTTACATTTAAATGGGAATAATACAAGAACCGTAAAACTAGTAGAAAAGAGCAAGTTTTAAATATACAAAACAGTTGAATTCTTTTATTTGAACAGAATATTTTATTAGTGAAACAAGTTACGGACGAAGTTTTGAACTTAATAAAGAAGTTGTTTTATTTTATACACTATTCCTGCGAAACGAGTGCCTTCTTAGTAATTGGAGAAGTTTTAAATTGGCTTACATGCGTTAGAGGAATTATATAGGAGATGTTAGAGTAGGGTTTGGTGGATAATAGGGAAAATCTTTTACGTGGTTGTCGAGGAATACAAGGGATTCATCACCATAACATAATATTATTTGCGAATACAGATACTGCGGGGTCACTAATTCTCTGCCGCCCTGCTGGTTACAGGGTCCAGGAGGCTGAAGAAATACCAAAAGGGAGTGCTGTGGTTGTGTTTTTAATTATGTGGAAATCTACTTACTTACAAATTAAATTGAATAGGAACAAGGAATGCAATCATATTTAACACACCATGCTCCTAAAAGAGAAAAAATCTTGCCAAGAGCATGTCGGACCATGCACAATGAAGTGTACCGTAGTTGGGATGACTTTATTCCGAAAACAAACTTAAAATTGTAATTGAAAAACATGTTCTCCCATATATTGATATCAATTCTCCAACCGCAAATGTAATTTTGTAATCGCAATGTTGTTTTTGTGTGATAAAACTACAAATGAACTATTTTCGCACTTTTTCCTTCACATGTGCTGTGGGATCTTGCTTCCTGCCAAATTTCATGATTTTGGTAAACGGGAAGTACCCTGTAGGCCGTATTCTTTATTGCGTTGATTTAGAATCTTGATATAGCTTTACAGCTCCAAGAGACTATAGACCTACATTATTTGTTATTAATTTCTACTTGATACCTCCACGCGTTCCTGAGAAACAGAGTCTTGACAGACTGACTGACAGACAACGAAGTGATCCTATAATGGTTCCATTTTCTTTTGAGGTACGGAACCCTAAAAATAAGCCTGAAAAACAAAGAAAAAAAAAATTGATAAAATAATTAATTAATTAATTCCAAAAATAAATTGAACTTCTCATCGAGCGCACCCGCTTCACGAGCATGTCTCACAAATAAACAGTTCCCTTAACTTTATCGTTCACCATAAAAACGCAGTTTAAATTACAAAAACAACATCCTGTTTGTCTGTTCATCAGTGTAACGTCTCTTTTATTGGCGAAACGGGAAGGTTTGAAATTGACTTATTATCTTTTAGAGCTGTTTTCTTAAGGAGAGGGAGATAAAACCTCAATTTACATTGTCGTACAATTTTCTGGAAATGACTTGTATTATAACGAAATTATGGTGATGAAGCAAAATGACGGCGAAACTCGTCTTAGGATCAATTTGTTTGTTCGGAGTTATGTCTCATTAAATTATGTCTGATCTTTGAACCGTCGACGACGTAGCCGAGGAACTAAATTTTCAACGTTTTTAAATTCATAGCAATTCGATCCTTTGATGACATTTTCCTGGATAATACAAAACCGATCGGAAAATTTATCTTTTAATGGGTTCTTTTGGTAATGTCTCTGTTTTTTTCGGGATATAACAGGTATACACAGTGTAAAGGACAAAGAAAAGGACCTAGAAATTTTTCGTTGGTGATTTAAAAAACGAGGGAGCTTTACAGTAGTCGCATATGATGTGTGACATCTGACATCTCACCTTAGTAATAAGCAACAGAATCAATTACAATGATCAGTTATAAATTGGGTTCATAGTAAAATGGCGAGAGATCGGGAAAGGGGCGGGGCCTCATCAGGGTCGTTTCTGTGCCAACTCTAGCACTGCTCGCGCTCATTGGTCAAATCAAATAGTGCGCCGTTCCCCGGCTTCCTGTAATATACTTCCGTCCCTTTTCACGAAATCACTCCTACAGATTTCCCACTCCATAGATTGCAAGAAAGTAGGAGGAAAGGTTTGCAGAAAACCGAGCAGAAAGATGTTACACATCAAAAGAATCTGCTGTTTCATACAAAAGTGCAATACCAACACCGTCAAAATGTATGGCACAGCTGAGGTTTTTTAATAACCGACGAAACATTTTTTCGCGCCCTGATTACACTGTGTATGCAAATGTACCCAGTACCATGTAAAAAATCTGAAGTATTGTAATACTTGTTATGTGGTTTTCCAACCATTATGTGCTGTGCAGCTTCACAACTAAATTCTGAAAAATCTAATACTTTATTGAATTTATAGTCCAATGTTATTATTTCTTCATGTTACGACCCTCCACTGCACCATGTCCTCAAACACTTTACCGAACTATAAAACAAAAATAAGTTTCTGTCAAAACTAACCCTCTGGGACCCAAGTTAGATGTCGATTGGTCTCAAACCCAATGATAATATTACTCTTTCCCGTTCATAGGGTACATTGTACCCCCGGGAAGTCAATTCAGCTAAATCGGTTAGCTAGCGGGCTGGTATTGGGCCTTTTCTATACGTTTTGTTTCGCTTATTAAACAAATATGGGTCAAACTGTTTCTTTCAGTTATGGAGGGTTAGAAAGAGTTTAGTGTTATTCAGCTGAAATAGAAAAGAGATAATTTAAAGTTCTTTTTATTAACTTTTATATTGTTGGTGAGAAACAGCTTTTGTTCTACAACTTTTGAACGTGTCAAATTATTATTTTAGAGAAAACAACTGTGCACAGTTTTGAATAATCTTGCTTTTCATATTACCTATATATTTCTGTTTTATCACCTATTCAATATCGATACGCGTCGCGTTCGCGAAGCTTTACCACTTAACTTATTTTGACCCTGAATATTATGAAAAATCTTTAAGTAAGTACGTACGTAATCAAGTTTTTGTAACGTTTTTGAGAAATTAAAGATTCTTTGAAAAAATACACAAAAGAATAAGGCATTTTTTTTGTTACTATCAACATAGTTTCATATCCCTTTCAGTAACGCATCTTTTGATACTATATTCATTTTTCTATCTTAATAATTGAGGACAACTTTTCTTGAAAACGGCTACCCATACTGAAGCTATCGAAAAAGCATTTGCAATGCTAAAATTGTCTATAATCACACAGCAAACAAAGCAGCACAATTATTAATAATAACCTATTTTAATTCAACGCACCCTCTGTCGCTTATAACACAAGCTACAAAGAAATAAAGAAAAATATCTCTCACAGGGTTTCTGCGATAAATGCGGACCACGTAAGTACTCTTGAGATAGGTACCATCCCTTGTCAGTGTTGCAAAAGAAACTTTAAGTGCATGTCATCTCACATAATTGTTACTGGCAACTCTGAGAATGTTCGTGGAGAAGTCCGGTAATATATTTTAGAGCAAGATTTTTCCAAGAACTATTTTATCTACGTCATGCGAAAAATTGCAGTATATTTTTCTGTCGATTTTGCTTTGTAAAGTTTCTTTCGTTTAAGTATAATTTACGAGAACATTTTTTTCTTTAATATTCTTTTTTTTTTTTGTTTGTGTTCTCCATTATATTCAACTATTGGTTAACTTGGCCCCCCTTTTCTTCCAAACCTCTGTTTTGTGTGATTTCTGGCTATGTTAACCCCGCAAAAATAATCAGAGCAGCATATCACCTTCTACCATGTTGATTTCAATACCCATTACGTATGTGAAGTTTTGCTAGTTAATTTTATTTTATCTTAAACAATGATTAATAAAAGTCCATTCAAATATACAAGACAGTCGTCACAAACTCACGACACAGTGGAAACTAGACTTACATCGTAACATCAGTGTGCATGTGTGTAGACAAATGCTCGGAGTCAACGTATTTATCGTGAATTCAAAATTCAAGTAATTTATTCAAACTAGGCTGAGAACCAGCACTTTTCGAACGGCAAAATGACATAAGACAGTCCCCCAAAATACCCACCAATTTTTTTTTTGTTTTTTCGTTTTTCATATACCTAATAATAACTTAGTTCTAAGACTTTATTCATATCTGATGATACTAATGCTTATCAAAAAAATTAACAAAAATGCTATAAAACAGTTGCTTTTTGGATTCCAAAATCGTTCGAATTTATTATAATAATATGTTCGTGCTAGGGCTTCTGTGCTAGGTTACAATTCTTAACTATCTCTACTACGTACAACTACACTTCTACGTCAAAAAACATACAAAAAGGCACATAACCGCATAACGTTCGAACAATATGTCTGCGCCACATGACGCCACCGTTAACAGTCGTGTCCGCAAGCGATATAAGGCGATATGAAGGAACATCTCGTACGATATTACGATTAGACGTCTCGAATGATGGTTATGTCTGTGTGTTTGTCTGGGGGAGGATTTGGTTGGATTCATTAACTAATGTGTTTGTTTCGTCTTTGTCAGGTTTATTTACTCAGGCTGTGATACATTCTCACTGTACAAAGGTACAAAAGTAGGTATTTCTTTTTCACATAAAGTTAAAGTATAATACCTACTAAAAAACCTACATTAAATGGTTTTAAACATATTGAATAATCTGAATATACGGAATATTTGTGATTTCATTCTATCGCAGTCCACTGCTGGACATAGGCCTCTCCCAGGCTGTACCACAAGTCCCTGTCCTCGGCCTTCCACTTCTGTCTGTCCTAGCCACCTTTGTGATCTATTCTTGTTTATCCTCCTCAAGTAAGTTGGCTTTCGCTCCGCAAATGAATAATGCGATTAGAGATAAGTACACATGCTATTATTTAACTCATGATTAATTTTATCAAAGTTATTTAATATATTTCTAAAGCAGTCTGTTCTATGAACAGTTAAAACAAAACATGGCATTCTACGGTAAAATATCAACTAAAAATAGTTTTCAGATCAATCGCACCTTAAGTTTCCATACATCCTATAATTGTCCAATGCATAATTTAAAGTCAAAGTCAAATCATTTATTTCAATAAGGCCCTTGAATGGCACTTTAAACGTCAAAATTTACAAAATAATATAATTGATTCTAGTCGCCCCTTTCAAAAGGTAGTTTTCGTATGGACAAGAATGGGTAAGAAACTCCACCGTTACTCTTTCAAAATATTTTATAATATTTTGTATAGGTACATTACTTAAATAATTATATGTGTAATTACGATGTACCAAGAATAAAATTGCTATACCACAATAGGTAAAAAGTATTTGAAATGAAGCAACGACAGATAATTTAAATATGTGATAGATACATGGTGCTCACATATTTACAACCATTGTAAAAGTAGACGATTTTCTTAAAGCTTTATAATTAATAAGTCAGTGTGTGAGGAAGTAATCATTTCCCTTTAATTATTATGGTCCTCCCAAAGATTGTGAAAATCCAACCTAATAATATACAAGTTTTCTTCCCAATTTAATCTGGTCAGAGACGCCGTGGTCTAGATCTAAGTTTGTGCTGACACAAAAGCAATAAATTGTCTTTCGCTACAGTTGGTTTTTGGCATGATACAATACGTCGATAAATTAGAGCTGTCGTGAAAAATGTTCTCTAACTTTCATTTCTGTTTTTCAATCTCGTATGTTTTAGTAGACGAGGAACATCGAATCCTTTTATCAAAAAAATTGAAAAAAGAAGAAAAAAGAAAATACGGATATTTACGGTAAACATGACACAAAGAAAGAACATAAAACGAAACCGGCTAAGTGCGTGTCGGACTACGCACAATGAAGTGAAAAGTGAAATGTAGTTGGGATGAATTTATCCCAAAAACAAACTTAACATTGTAGTTGAAATACATGTTCTCCCATATATTCCAACTGCAAATATAAGTTTGTACGCACAATATTGATAGATTTACCATGTCATTTTAAGAACATAGACTTCTTATGGGTTTTCCTGTAATCTATGAGTGAAGAACCATTCTCCGTCCTTTTTTCAAAATTTTAGGCTTGGTGGTTTCGGACATATGGGGGGAATGGTCAATTTTCATCTATTTTCGGAAATATCTTTAAATGTATTTATTTTAAAATTAAAAAAAAATATATTTGAGATCCTCGTAACAAGCCCTTTCATTTTAAATGTAGTACAATACAGATTGAAAAACTTTTTTTTTTTATTTTCTTATTTGCCCCCAAAAGTGTCCCTCATATTCTAAATTCATTTATTTACGTTACAAGTCTGTGTTTGGATCACTTATGTGTACCAAATTTCAACTTAATTGGTCCATTAGATTCGGAGCAAATTGGCTGTGGCAGACGGACAGACAGACAGACACACGACTGATCCTACAAAGGTTCCGTTTTTTTCTTTTGAGTACAGAACCCTAAAAAAGAACAATTTGGGGGAAAATATACGCCACATCCACGCAAAACGCGCACTCAGCATAATGCTGTGACCTTATGCGAGGACAAGAGGCAGCGCAAAAAAAAAAAACAATTTATTTGTAATGCCACTTATAAATTGAGTGATTTGATTCGATTATTTGAATACTTAATAAACTCGAAATTCTAAGTTTAAATCACTTTAAATTATTGAACGTGTTGCTAATTCCCTTTAGTAAGTGATTTCGTAAGCTTTTCATTGGCTGATGTTAATCCAATGCCTACATTTTTGACTTCTCCATCATCTTAAAGAATGTCACTTTTGTAAAGAAAAAACAATGGCACTCCGGGAGTGCCGACAGAAATGAAAACTTGAAAAAAAATCGGCACCGCGGTAATCAACGCGTTGATGTCTTTTTAACCGAATTACGAATTTTCGATCAGGTCACGTGTCCTGACGCGAGTTTAAAATTTTTTACCCATTACAAAAAAAGTGCACAACGCCGCTAAAGATGTTTTCACTTCAAAAAATATTATTAAAATACTCTGTGTACCTTCTAACGCCATCTAGTGTAACATAGTTGAAGTTAATGATATGTGCATTGTAATACCACTATTTTTATTTGAAAACCAGCGTCAGGCGGTAGTTGCTGAACTGGTCCTATTTTTATTCCTTTAGTTTTAGTATTTCTTTCGTTTAAAATCAAGAATGTCAACATCAGGCTATTTGGTCAAGGAAGTTGTGTCTAGGTTCTCAAATCAAATAAACCGTACCTATCTACTGACTAAAGCATACGTGTGAAGTGCATTTAGTAGTCCAGTTACAAGTTAGCAGACTCCGAAGTTCTGGGCCAAAGCAATTAGTCTTGTACTGTTCAGTGTTCAGGCTAGCTAGTTTGAAAGTAGGGGTACAAGATAGTTTTAGTACAAGATGCAGACTTTGACGGCTGATGTGCAGCAGCATCAAAAGCCCCTACAGATTAGCTGTTGTCTTGTAAGCTGATTTAAGGCATTTTTCTGGAGAAAAGACTGAAAAATCTTCCGGAATGCGGATTTGAATATTGTTAAAACAGCAAAATGTTTTCTAAGTTTGAAGATTACATCTAATATTATTACACGACTACCTAAAAAGGAGTGTTATGGTTACAGGGTTTGTGTATGTATGTGAGTTTCTTTGTGGCATCATAACTTTTAAATGCCTGGACAGATTTGGATGTATGGGGTATCGTTAGAATCCTTACATCATTGTCGATTTCTTCCAGACTCTTTAGAAATAGCTAAGCGGAACAGGTTACTAAATATATCCACATCATCATTTTATAATGGATTTCCGCAAGGTCACGCCTGAATCAATTAACTACCACCATTAGTGCTTAAATATTAAAATAATATTAAAAAGCGAAACGTCACTCATTCACTCGCTGACTGAACAGATATGTATAATTGTAATTGCAGTCGGGGAACCGTTGTATCGTTGCGTAGAACACTTTTTAGTCTAAGAGGTCCCCCCGACTGCAATTACAATTTTATTTGTCTGCTTAGTCAGCGAGTAAATAGTGACCTTTCGCTTTGTATATACTGATTCACTAATACAACCTGTTAATTACTTTTTAGTTCATTTTTGGCAGGCAGTTGTGTTTTTTTATTTTATTTTCTTACATTTATAGTTAACAATGTTTTTGAAACTTCCTTCCTTCTTATTTTAATTTACCTAAATATCTATTTCGACGAGAGGTCTTTTTTTCGACAAAACAATCTAGGCCATGCTAGGCTTCTTGAAATCCTTTTGTTTCAAGCTTTATAATTATTTTTGAAAAGGTTACTTATGTTTATTTAATGTTTATTTATTTGACTGCCTCGTTGGTCTAGTGGTCGCAAGCGCTACTGCTGAGCATGAGGTCCTGGGTTCGATGCCCAGGTCGGGCAGTGTTATTGGGTTTTACTATCTGAAATTTCTCAGTAGCAGCCTGGAGTCTGGATTTGTGCCCGGTTGATGGCAATAGGCTCGCCCCCTATTACATGGGACTTAAAACATAACTGGCGAAATGTGGGTGAACCTGCTACAGGGCTGCCCCTGCGGGGAAACAAGGCGTGATGTTATGTTATGTGTTATGTTATTTAAAATGGTGAAGATAATTATTTAAGCATAAGATCATTCTTACATATACCTTACCTTACCTTACCTTACCTTTTTGAATAACTAGCAGAGCCCCGAGGTTTCATCCGCATAAGTCTGGATCCCGTGCGAATATCGGGACAAAAATCCTATAAGTTGTTAATCCAGGTTATAAACTATCTAAACATTCATATCTGTTCAGTAGTTTTTGCGTGAAAGAGTAACAAACATCCATCTTCACAAACTTTCGCGTTTATAATATTAGTAGGCTGTCCTACTGGATAGGATTTGCAAACAAACCACCAACTTTTGGATACAGCTTCTTTTTTAATTAAAAGTAAAATGAACTTATTTCATCCCCCGTCCCCGTGTAAGGACGGCTCTTTAACAAAATGGTTCCGTTCATCGCTGGCCTAATCCTGTATCCACTTGTCTTGATGGAGTTTTATAAACAAAACTTCAAGTTTTTCTTCCGTAAATTCATCCTGAGAGGGATTATGTAGTTAAGCTTTGGAGATGGTTCTGGGTTCCTCAGAGGCGGAAGAAGATTTATTCAATGTTTTGAAGTTGCAGGTTGAACTGTTGTGAATATTATTATGATCCTTATAAATCATCATTATAAAATGTGGTCCATACTTAATACTATAAGTTTTTGATGTGATATACATTTATTTATGAAATGTAAATAAACAAATTAATAAAATTTAATATAATTTAAAAAAAAAAACAGTGGCACTCCGGGAGTGCCGTCAGAAGTGAAAACTTGAAAAAAAATCGGCACCGCGGTAATCAACGCGTTAATGTCTTTTTAATGGTCAAAAGGTGGTGTCATCACGGTGTCACGAAATCAATGGTTTAGTCCCATCTCAAAAATGCCCAACGCGCCTAAATAAGGGTTCACTTCGAAAAATCTTCGGCTACTGCATTGCTTTATTTACTTCCATGTTATAATATATTGGTGTATTTATGTACCTACTGGATACGCAGATTGAGTATTTTCACCCTGAACAACTACCAATCTCTAATAATGTTCGTAGCATGATACTGTGTATTCAACTTTTAGTACCTATTCGTCCATTATTTAAATTTAAAATAAAGATACCAATGATAGAAAATAATTTACATATCATCACGCCTGTAATCTCTGAAAGGTTTGGCAGAAGTTTACAAATAGTACATCTACATTTCGCCAGTTTGTGTATCCAGTTATGCCATCAACTTGGGCACGCCACAATTGCGGCGATAAGACCCCTCTTTGAGGAGTGGCTAGAGAGGCGCCACGGCGTCCTCACCTTCCGCCTGACGCAGGTCCTCACCGGACACGGCTGTTTCGGGAGGTTCCTGCACAGGATAAGGCGGGAGGAAACGCCCGGGTGTCACCATTGTGTGGATCGCCCGGAGGACACGGTGGAGCATACGGTGGAGGTCTGCCCAGCTTGGGCGGAGCATCGCCGTGTCCTCGTGGAGGCGATCGGCGGCGGTGATCTCTCGCGTCCGGCCCTGGTTCAGGCCATGGTACGGAGCGAGAGGAAATGGGAGGCCGTCACCTCCTTCTGCGAAGCGGTAATGCTCGCAAAGGAGGAGGCGGAACGCGTGAGGGAGAGGCAAATTTCGCGCCCTCACGCCCCTAACCGCCGCAGGAGGAGACGCCCAGGGCGTCGGGAATCGCGAGGCGATTTCCGGCCACCGTAGGCGCGGGCTTGCGGGCGGTGAGCAATGGGTGGCTCACCGTCCGATAAGGACCAGGCCCGGGTCGACGGCGCGTTGTGTTCCACGCGCGCCTCAAAGAGATGTCAGCAGAATTGAAGGGGTCCACTAGGGCCGATGCCTGCCGGGGTTGCGAAGAAAACCGAAAGGGAGATCGTGGCCCCCGCGGCCCCGGTGACAGGGCAACCGAAGGAACACGGGTGGGTTTTAGTCAGTAAGAGTCTGACACGCCCTCCCGCTCCGCCCAGAGCGGGAGAAGTTATTTGATGATTTCCCACCCTCAAAAAAAAAAAAAAAAAAGTTATGCCATCAACTGGACACAAATCCTGACTCCCGGCTGCTGCTTATAAATTCCTGGTGGAACTTGGAAAAACTAAAAAGCTTTGCCTTTTTAGTTTTTAGGTAGTTCCCGAGCTAGGAATCGAACACGGCCTAATGCTCATTAACAGTAGCGCTCGCGACTAGACCAAATACTATGATAGAATATAATTAAGTAATTTTTTATTATTATTTTGTCCTCCTTCGAGCAGGGCTATTTATTTATAAAGAATTCTCAAATTCACTAAGTCCTAAGTAGGTACTTAATAATGAATTGTTAGCTATTCATTCAATAAAGTGTATTACCTCTTTACCATCAGCGCCATCTATAAAGCACCACTTAATTAAATCACGTAAACATACGACCCAGTTTACTCTTCACCTCGATAGAAGGCGTTATTAAGAAAAGTTAGTGCACGTAAAAGCCCCTTAATTCCGTGCTATAATTCAAGTTAGGCTATTTTTATTCCACATAATACGATCCCTTGTAGTTAAAGTGAAATACGGTAGACCCTTTTGTAGGAAGCCGTGTAGAAGGATGATTAAGACTAGTTACGTTTGTCGTATTGTTATGTAAGGATAATTTTAATTTCTTATCTGTTAATTGGGAGGAATTAGGCTAGACTACAAATTGTTTTTGGTGTATTTACCTACAATAGACGTGGATATATTTAGTAACCTGTTCCGCTTAGCTATTTCTAAAGCCACACCAAGCGCTGAGCGCTGATTCACACGCGCTTGGTGTGGCAACACGCCGTGTTCGAGTTCGCGACAAGTCAATCGTCATCGTGTGGATGCCTCGTTGAGAGGTGAAACACGTGTCGATTTCTTTCAGGGTTTTTTATGGCTCTTTAGAAATAGCTAAGCGGAACAGCTTACTTAATATATCCACGTCTATTCTATTTTATAATGAATTTCCGCAAGGTCACGCCTGAATCAATTAACTGTATTTACCTACTTTACTTTTGTGTAGTTTTTTTTAAAGATTCAGATTCAGATTTTTTTCAGTTGTAGTGGCAATCATGTCATTTGGTTGAAGAGCGTTTATACTGAAAGTGGGCCACGTCGCAGATATCTGTCACATATTTCGCTGTTTTGATTAATTTGGCAACATTACTTTATGGAAATAATAAATATGGCTACCTAGTGAACTAAAATATTGATTATGAAATGCAATAATTAATATCGTAACCCCGAATATTTAGAAAACCAAAAACGAAAAACCAAAAACATTTACAACATCAAATTCAGTGTTATTATTGCAATTTGTTATTATTATTCTAGTTCACTAATAAGCCGTATTTCCTTAAATTAATAAACAGTGTTCAGCGCAGAAGATGTCTTCAAGCTAAAGTTAACGCACCACAGCTGTTTGCTTTGAACCAACTCGTGTTGCACTTTCCAACAGTAGAATATTCGATCGACATCGTGGTTGCCCAGAATTTCAAAGTTTCTATTCTCAAGCATCATATAACATAAACATAATCACGTTTGTTTTCCCTAAAGGGGTAAGCGGAAGGATATACTACACCAGGGTCGGTCTGGCCCCAGGGCATACCGGGACTTTTTCTGGTGGGCCGGTCCCTCCGTGGAACAGTCCGGTCCATTTTATGTAGAGCCAAGCCGTGATTAGTGACATAATAATTATTTTATTTCGAACCTCAAGAATGTGTAAATGATGTAAAAATTGTGTAATTTGCTGTTACAGTATTCTAAGTCGGTACAATTTGTATGCTACGACATATAAACACCTTAATCTACCATATAAATATCTTTTGACCCTTTCCTTCATGTGAGAAAAGTTTTTCGACTTTGAAATTTATAAAAATCGTCTGAAAAACCAAATATCACAAGAAAATTTACAGTGTTTCTTGCTGATGGCATGTGATAAAAATATTATTAGCAACCTAAATCCTGACGAGAATATTGACAAACTGGCTCAGAGAAGCGACCTCATGAACAAAATGCTCATTGTTTATGGTGACGATAACCGACTTTGAATGATTTTATACTGAAGATCACGTCTAAACGAGTAGTGTTAATGATTTCGAAAAAATACATGTTAAATTAATAGCATTTTCTTAATAACTTAATAAATGAATATTTTAGATTGTTTATATTACATAGTGAAACTAATTTGTAAAGATATGTCTAACGCGGATAAAAAACTGAGAATCACGCAAAATGTATCAAGAGTATTTTTCTGAAGCCTTTTCCCTTTACCTTTACCTAAAGATAATTTTATTACTGATTTTAATCAATAATTAAACTATCTTAAAAATGGTAAAAGTTAACGTGTTTTATTAAAATATCTTTTAGTGGAGCGCCTGGGGTTTTTGACCTCGGACTTTAGTAAACGTGAATGAATTTTTGAGATCGAGGTGGGATTTTAATTTTTATACTATAAACTGCAATGTTTACCAAATAATTGTTTAGTGTTTTTGGTTTTTAGCATTGAAAATGCTTTTTCGATCGCTTCAGTAGGGGTGCCCGTTTTGGAGGAGACGCCCAGAGCGTCGGGAATCGCGAGGCGATTTCCGGCCACCGTAGGCGCGGGCTTGCGGGCGGTGAGCAATGGGTGGCTCACCGTCCGATAAGGACCAGGCCCGGGTCGACGGCGCGTTGTGTTCCACGCGCGCCTCAAAGAGATGTCAGCAGATTCGAAGGGGTCCACTAGGGCCGATGCCTGCCGGGGTTGCGAAGAAAACCGAAAGGGAGATCGTGGCCCCCGGCAACAGGGCAGCCGAAGGAACACGGGTGGGTTTTAGTCAGTAAGAGTCTGACACGCCCTCCCGCTCCGCCCAGAGCGGGAGAAGTTATTTGATGATTTCCCACCCTCAAAAAAAAAAAAAAAAAAAAAAAGGGGTGCCCGTTTTCAAGAATAATGCGACCGGGGACTAGCGTTCTTAATTATTAAGATAGAGAAATGAAAATGGTATCGAAAGATGCGTTACTGAAAGGGTCATAATATTGTAAAAAAAAAGTAAAATTTTTATATTTTTTATTTTATTAAAAAAACCAATTACTAAAATGGTGTCCCCAAAAAGGATAATAATCTACTATTAATTATTATCCTATCAAAACCAGAATAGTGTCATTTTAAAGCCCTATAAATTCTCCAGGAGTCATTTTTGCGATATCTCTTTTCGTTTTTGAGAAGTTTAAGATTCTTTTAAATACGTCCCAAAATAAAGAGTTAAAATTGGCGATTAAAAAAAAAAAATCATTTATTTTTTTGCAGTATTGTAGCCTTTTCAGTAACGCATCTTTTGATACAATTTTTATTTCTCTATCTTAATAATTGAGGACGGTAGCTCCCAGTCGCGTCCCATCGAAAAAGCGTTTTCAGTGCTAATCCTATCAAAACGAGAATGGTATCATTTTGAAGCCCTTTAAATTCTCCAGGATTTTTATTTTTATTTTTTCGATATATCTTTACATTTTTGAGAAGTTTAATATTCTTTAAAAAAAGTCCCAAAAGAAATAATTTCCCTTAATTAACTTCTTTTTACAGATTACTATCTCCATTTAAATAGATAAGTTAACTTAATTTTGATATACAAAAATGTTCTACAGCCTAATATGTATTAATATATGTGAATTGATAGAAAGATCTATTTTTTTTTTTTCTATTCAATATCACAATTTTTAATAGGTAAACTTTTTATTTATACATTATTATTAGCTAAACATTATATTTAGATTTTTTAAATTACATTCACTGTAACAGAAATCCGAGATTTTCATGTTATTAACACTCGAGACACTCCACTATTTAGTTTTATGGATAATAAATTAATATTGCGTGATGCAAATTTGGGACAGCGCTTCTTGATGGGCGATTCCTATTACTGGCTGGATGTACGACGCGTTGCGTGAGCTCAGTACAGAACACGCAAGCTCAACTCAAGGTCACTGGCATATATCTGCGTCTTAATAATATTTTTAATAATTTGATTTCATGTCAATAATAATTTAATTTAACTCAAACATCACCTCTGATAAATTACCTACATTTAACTCATTTTTTTTTGTCTTGCCAGATAAAAAGCTTTTGCTTTTTTTTATGTGAAGTAGCCGGATAAAAAAGGAGTGTGGGCCGCAGTTTAAAAAAATTCCCGGTATTTTTTTGGGTGCCAGAACGACGCTGGACTAAACCCACATTTTGTGGGAGCGAGTAAATTTCCATGCTTTTATCTACTGTAAAATAGCCAATTGAAAATCACAGTTCCGGAAATCGGCCCTGAAACACATCCACAGAATTCTGAAAACAATTAGATCATTAATTAGTTACGGATTGAGGCGTTACTATTCGTAAATTCATGACAACAAAATCGTACAGGTTTGGGTAGCATGTTGCATTATATTTATCGCTACGCCTTCTGCATGTGCATATTTTACGGACTGCATTCTACAGCCACCCCTGAATCTATTATTTGGCGGAATTAAAATTTAATATTAGAATAGCATAACATCTGAGATCATTAATTCTCTATTAATAAAGAAAACAAGATTCCTTTAAATCCCTAAGCCAGATAACTCCGTTCCGTTACAAAAACTATTATCTCAAAAAGAACCATTCCTAAGTCGTCGGATGCAAATAAGCGCTCGTTTCAAAGCGGGAGCGACAATAAGCTCAGAAAACAAAAGAAAAAAACCTTCCTTTATCCCATTGCATATAAATTACTGACTGATTTAGTCAAATGAGAATCGTATCGATTTGCTTTGGCTATTTTAGAGAATAGTGTTGTATTTTATCTTAGTTTGGATCATGCTTAGAGATGATTTTCAGCTGCAACTGATATTCTGCCATTAGGTATTTAACTTTTCTTATCGTAACACAAATAAGTAATAAGTTTATTTTTCCATAAAATTGAGAAATTTTAATGTGACACTGCTGCCATCACCACTGAGAAATAATTAGGTTGTGGCGGTAAGACTATTTTACCCCATGTAAAATATAAAAATCTGCTGCATGCTTTAATAGAATAAGAATTTCCCACTCTTTATCCTATCAAAAGAGAATCAATCAAGGGTGAATTCCAGCGTGTGTGATATTAATGCCTGCTCTATCTTACTAAATATGTATTATGGCACTCTTGTCCTCAGATCCTGGTGAACGTGTGCCTACTAACGTCGGCAGACCGAGGCAGCTTGTTCCTGGCGAAAGGAATGCCACCCCACAGATACCTGCAGGCCAAACTCTTCGATGTAACTAGAGATACAGGTTGGTCGTACACGTCCTATAATTACTTTTTGACAGGTATATTGAATGACAAAAAAGCAGAATGGCTCACCTTATGTTAACATGAGGTGAGACACATGACAGATGTGTTGCCATCCTAGAAACAAAACTGAAATGTAATATGAAGGTTTCATCAGGTATAATGTTTTTAACGTAAAATCGCGCAAAAATAAACTGCGTGAAATGGAACACGCTTAAAGTTAGATAACTTTATGAAGAAAACATAAATATATGTGAATTATAAAATGATTAGCAATTGTTGCAAGAAATAAGATTTAAATAAGGCAGCGTGGGTTTCGCTACAATACGTATATTCCAAGAACACAGGAAGCAAACATATTTGAATTTTGCACTTTAGTAATCGTCGTGTTCGTCAACATGACTGAAGGTTGCGTTCATATTTCTTCACTTTTGATCAGCGCCCTTGAGACCCACATTATCTACCCCGATTTTACTCTAAAAATCAATAGTCCAGGTACTTACATAACCTGGAAATCCCTGTTCAAATAAACAGATAATTCCGTAAGGGGTGGCGCTCCCCAAATTGTTATGATTCATGAATTCCTACCCTCCGCCGGAAAATTACACGGCAATCGATTTCGTCGCACCCCTGAGCGTGATGACTGTCGAATAACTGAAAATAAATGTTAATAACACTTGTCCTATGAAAAGGAGATAGCAAAACATTTTGACGGGCTGTCATAAAAATCTAAAAATGTTTTGTGTTTTGTTTGAAACTTTTAACCCTTTCGTTAATACGGAGTTTTAAACCTTTTCTAGTTGTTGTGTGAAAAGCAATGTTGAAATGCTTAATTATACACTTTTGTTGTACGACGAGGTATTGCAACCATTGTATACAATAGGCAAAGGAATCTAAGAATCCTACCACTTACTCAAAAATAACAGACTCTATTAATGGATTTTTGACATAAAAACAACGCCGAGCTAACACGGGTTAGTAATCATAGGATATTGGCACAAGAGGAAGGAGGCTTTAAAATTGTTCTTTGCGTATCAAATGCATAAGCAAAATAGGTATTATATGATTAAATAGGCTCATTGAGGATGTAAACCAAATACTGACCAGAAAATTCCTTCAAAGCAGACTACTTTAGGCTTAAAAACTGGCTCAAAATTAGGTTACGTCACGGTAATAACCCTTCTCGCTCCGTCGCTAATTCTCGGCAATGCGAGGCATCTGAAGCATTTCACGTTTTTTTCTTCATTCCCGAAAGTGAAAATTACTTTACGGAGAGTATTCATGAAAATTGGGAGCGTAGGCACAAGGGCGATACATTTGGAGGCAATCATCTAGGTATAGATAGGTATGTAGGTCTAAATTGACGAGTCGATTGGGATGGTAAGTGCAAGAGAAGGTTCATGTTACAACTCCGTTTTAATGTATTGAATTTTAGGTTTGGTGAGAAAAATTCTTGTGGTAGTTACGATGGCAAACATGATGTTATATAAACGTGAAACAATATTTAAGTGTGAAATAACCAATTTATTTTTTTATAATACCACCCAAAAACTTTATTAAAGATAAAAATAAATTTATTTGTTCAAGCATGTGTAACATGATACATGCGTAGGCACATATAGATGGAAACATAAACACAATACACAAACACAACACAATATCGACGAAAAATCAAACGTTTAAGGGAATTCTGAGGCAGGTACCGTGCGATAACGCAATAACGCTTACATTAGTATCGCACGATAAAAAAGCGCCTGTGGGGGAGAGGCTGTACTCTGTATGTATGTGTATGTAAATTGTTAATTGCCTTGCATTAGTCAATGAACCACTATTCGACAGAGGTTACTTACCAAGGCATTGAACCTGGGTCCTCCAGCTAACCTACCAGACCTCTCATGATGATCATAAGACGTAAGGTGTGTGGTCGCCATATGGGGGTAGTTCTAACGTTGTGTTGATGCGCCATTGTCTATCCATTCAAATGCAATAAAATTTTCAATAGACAATCATCTTTATTATTAAAATGTCGGGTCATTGTTCATTTTGTAATTAAGCTGTTTTGAATCCTGCTGTCTGTGATGTTGTGAATTCTTAATTAATAGGTTATTTATTACTTTTGTTTGTTTTTGACTTATGCAAAGTGAGCGTGAAATATTTTGCAACATTGCTTGTCAAACAGGCGATCACTGCACTGGACTGTACATATATGTCTGTTGTATTTCCACCGGAAAATGGCACCTCTGATCCAATGATCCATCATGACAATATTGTCATCGATGATTAGCGTACCTATGTTTATAGTTTCTATTCTTTTTAGTAGCACACCTTTTTTTTGCTCTGGGGAAATCCTCGGGGATACCCTCCGTTTGGGGAGAATAAGGGTCATGTTGGACTCCCTCTGGCTAAGTCGGGGGCCCTGGAGATACTCAGACATAGGTACCCCGTAATGGATAGTAACACACCGGCCCTCCCTTTCAAGGAACAGACGTAATATTTGACACATTCAAATATATTAACTATATTAATACCTATATTTGTAAACACTATCTCATGCATAACATAGGTGAGGTAGCTGATCACTAAGAATGGCGGAAAACAGTTCAAAGTAAAGCCGTGTCCCCACGAGAGGCTTTTGGTGTGGTGATGAGTCGGTGTAGTGTTATATCAGCTTAAATACCGGATCAACAGGATTCTACATATTATACTAAAAGTCTATAAATAAACAAAAACGTAAGAAGACTACTAATGCAACTTCACTAAGGAGGTACCAACAGGGACAAAATATGGCTTATCTAAAAATAGAACGTTCCCGTCGACGCGTCGCATGGATTCCGTTCAGCTTCGGGGGTGTTTTCCGATCAAGATTTTATGCGTCAGAGATTGATTGGCCCTCTATGATTGGTTTCATATTTCGAAGCTCTTTTACTAGAGAAAAAGTATGAATTGGAGATTATAGAGAGATTGGCAGGCTTTTTTTCACAGATGAAACACTTTCGCTAGAAGACAAAAGAGCAGCTTTGATTAAAAAGCTAAAAAGCATAGGATAATAATGAAATGATATCCTTTTCGCACTTTTGTGATTTTCGTGATGAATATAAAACATAAAGCAGAATGTTTCAGTTAGTCTAACTTAACCTAACAAAGTCAGAGAGAACAAGATGCACCTATCAGACATAGGAACAGGTACTATTGTCACCATGATGTAACAAAACTTTCGGCACAGAAACCCAAATTGTAATATTTCAAATATATTAACATGTTCATGTAGTGCTAGCGCCGTGGCTGCGGCTGCTGAGACCCTCAAGCGGCGCAAATACTGTAACCTTATGGGTAACCACAGTTTGAGCCGATGGTGGTAAAAACGCTCGGGTCATGGGGCCCAAGTGCCCGTCTTCTTTTTAAGGAAATTTCTCGCCGACTAGTCGACACTTCGTTAGCATTGCCATTCAACGTGGTAATGTTGCCAGTCTTCTGGGCACGTTTTCGTATGACAGTGATGCGGACGATTACTTCGACGCCTAAGCGTCCTTTTGTTTTTGTATTTATTTGTATAGTAAGTTAGTTATTGTTTTAATTTGTTACCTCGTGTATATAATTAGTTGTATTATATTTGTATATAAGAATTTTAATGTTTATAAAATAAAATATTGTTGACACCCAGAACTGACTAAACTTATTAACAAGCACCTGTTGCTAAGTTTGGTCTCTCGAGACGTCATCATTGTGTGGTCCTACCCCATTAAAGTATTGGCTTACCCCATTAAGGTCAGCGACATACTTTAATGTATTTCCAAGAACTGAACACTAATCAGATTAATTGTCTGCCAAACTGCTGAAACATGAAACTAATGGTGTCGATGACCTTTCAGTTTTTGCAGGAAACTATTTTGGGTCAGCACTATGTTGCTCTAATTTTGTACCCTTTGTAACAGTAGAACTGTTTCGTACAGGTTAGGGATTGGTCCCACTGAGTACGGAATTACCTTGCCGGTAGCGTCTTGAGACGACAGTTGGTACGAATAAAATTCGTTGTGTCATAAGATGTGTTGAGCGCACAACTTCTGTCATCTTTGCCATTCAAAGCCATCAGTTTATATACGTCATGTGTGTCGTAGTGCAAATAAACGGGTTGACGGAGTTCTTCCTGTAACAGCAGCCGATGAGGGTTCCCCGTGCTCTGTGTTATATTGACCTATTAAGTATACAAAGAAAATAAAGAAAAATATTACCAATCACCAACCAATCAACCAACCCCAACCTACCAACCACCAACCAATCAACCAACCCCAACCTACCAACCACCAACCAACCAACCATTACCAAATGGCTACAATACCTAGTGGTTTTCGCGGAAATCTGTGTGGGCGCAACTAGCGAAAAAAAACCGCACCAAATACAGGTGGTGATTACAATATACTGACTATTATGATTGTGTTAATCAACTTTCTGTTCTCCAAACCTAAATAATATTCTTCTAGCCCCAGGGCTAGAGGTTATTTTTTACCTGATGTAACATGGAACCAGTCCCATGTTAGATCAGGTAAAAAAATAACCTCTTCGATTCCCCCTAATAATCATCACGATATCTTTCACCCCGTTTCATTCATATTTATTTACTTATACTTCATGTACAGTAGTGGTATTTATACACATAGGCGAACTTAATGCCACATGGCATTCTTTACCAGCCAACCTTTGGCTTAAAAGGACAACATAGTGATATGTGTTCAAAAAAGATAAAACCATTTTCTCTACAACCCTTAATCCTACAAAACAAACTTCTGAAAATAATCCTAAATTGTTTCACCAGAATTAAACGACGCCCTCCGCACTGCGCGCTCGCAAGAGATCAAGATCCCCTTCGGCGTAGGAGTGGCTGGACTCGCCGCGCAGACGAAGCACCCCATCAACATCAAGAACGCATACTCTGACCCCAGGTATGTGTCCCATGATATTAACTGTCTTTTAGCCAACTGATTTTAGTCCGAATTAAAAACAACAACATAGACAACAAAATGAGTTAAAAAAGAAGTTATTTATTCAAATTAGGCTGATAATCACTCCTAGAACGTTAAAATTTCATACAACAGTCCCCGAAAACGCTTGCTCTTCACCACTTCCTAGTGATTTAGCTGGGAAGAAAAACTGGCGGAACAAACTCCCCAGCAACCTACGATAGCGAAAAGGAAACCACCTACTAAACTCATTAATTGGAAAGTCTTTAGAAGAAGCGTAGGCAACAAATTTAGCAGTGTACCAGTTCCCGAACACTGTTGAGATCACAGTTAAGGTATATCAATTGAACAGTGGTTTCATTATTATAGAGGCTTTCGCAATTGAAAAAAACTCTATAGATTCTGAAGAATTTACTAAAGAATCCGCTAACCTTCATAGTCAACTGCCAAAATTATTATAGACACATTCCTAAATTATTCTTTATTGATTATTTCAGGTTCAACAGTGAGATCGATGCTCGCACGGGGTACAAGACTGACCTGATCCTTTGTATGCCCATCTGCAACTACGAAGGTGACGTGGTCGGAGTAGCACAGATTATCAACAAGACTGATGGTAAGGTTCCTTATATTGCTGTTCAATGAGATAAGATTAAAATGTCGCCACCCTGCCTGTCGTCAGCTGCTTTACAAAATGCACTGAAATCTCTACGGTGCGTCTACGATGGTATTTTAGTGTTAACGCTACCGCAGATTAGGGCGGGCCGCGCCGCAACGCAACGCGTTGCAAAAGAATGATCTAGAAGAATTTTGTTTTAGACGCAGCGTAGAGTTTTTAGTGCCATAGATATATATCTTAACCTATTTACAGAAATAAAATCATTTATCATTTCATGGCATTTTGGCAACCCCATTAAATCTTCCAGTTGGTTGTTTTCCTGGTGTTCAAATATTCAAACAAAATCAACTCAGCCTAATATTGCAGTCCACTGCTGGACATATACCTCTCCGCCATAACACCCTGTTCACCGCAAATTTGGCGTCGAACATTATCATCACTAAACCACTCTTAGTTTACATGGTTCCGTGTTATTGCAAATTCGTCAATATTGGTTTCTTCAATATTAATAACTAAACATAATATTAACTTAAAATACAATCCCTTCAAGCTAGTTCCTCGTATAGTGGTATACATATCTTCATCTATATTCTCCAGTTAATCATAATTGAATTTGGTGCAGATTCCGCCGCATCGACTTTTTACCAAGTTTCCGTCCGACGTTCGCAACTTTCAAGCCTTTGTTGTTTCCTAACTAGTATAACTAAATTTATGATAAACTAGCGACTGAGCCACGCTTCGTGCTTCATTTTTAAAGGAATAATGTTTTATTTTAAGATTTTGAAGTTTGGTGTGTTCATTTTGCGAGCTTTAAAGTTTTGGATTATTGAGAGCATAATAGTATCGGATACTTATTTCCTCAATAAGTGTTTTATGTTAGCTTCTTCCAGCACCTTTCCGTAATTTTGTGATAAGGTGAAACCATAGATAGAGTAGAGTAGGTACTATCTATAGGTGAAATCGAGGAGGCTCTTATGGCCTAGCTAGAGTGTCATTCTATCAGCAATAATGGTGATTGAAAGGTCAAAAATGTATGAGACTGACTCAAGTTACCGAAAAGCTTATGTCAATCCTATTAAACATAATTGTAGAAATACGGCACGCTTTGAAAGCGTCAAGCGTCAACGTCAAACCACTTGTCTAGGCCCTCTTATGTTATAATATTTAGACTTAACAGTTTAATTAAAATTAACCATTTAATTACTAAAGCCACTTGAATCAGCCCCAGTTCTGAAACATTTTTAATCCTTCTTGTCTTTTCTATTAATAACTTGACCCCAGCAGGGGTTGACAATAGACGAAGAAAACTTTTTCACATAATAGTGGTCCATTTCAGGATCCAAAGAATTTTCCCCCCGAGACGTGGAAGTCTTTCGCCGGTACCTCACATTTTGCGGTATCGGTATCCAGAACGCGCAGCTGTTCGAGTCCTCTGTTCTGGAGTACAAGAGGAACCAGATCCTGCTGGCGCTGGCCAGGAGTATCTTTGAGGAGCAAAGTAACCTGGAGTGCTTGGTCACGAAGATCATGACTGAGGCGAGGGAGTTGCTGAAGTGTGAACGATGTGCCGTGTTTATTTCTGATACGGATCATTGTGAATCGGTAAATAAATGAACGTTACAATACCAATAGAACTTAATTCCAAGTCTTATATTAGGTATGTAAATAAGACTTAGTTAAGATATTAAGAGACCCGATAGATATTAGTACCTATCCGGTCTAATTCTTTACTTTAACTGCTATTGTATTGAAGTTATTCTTATCACAATCGCTTTTAAGTTCATTCGAAACTAGCATCCTGCGCATGTATCACACCGTTTTTACGAAATACATAAGATCGAGATTTATTTATTGTGTTAGTATAATATTAATGTTGGTATATGCAGACTTACATAAACCGTTACACATTTTCTAAATGATGATGAAAACCGCATCAAAATCCATTATGTAGTTTAGAAGAACAATGCTATCAGACATGTCGTTATTCGACGGTGATTAAAAAAAGCAGTCATGGGGACTGCAAACAGTAAAAACTAAACTGGTATTAGCGCCATCTTACTTCTATAGTACAGCACTACGGCGCGAGCATGACGGTGACGCGAATCCATAAGTTTATCCCCTACCAAAAATCGCTCAACGCGCCTAATTAAGTTTTCACTTAAAAATCGACTGTTTCATACAAAAATGCAATACCTACACGGTCAAAATGTATAGAACAGCAGATTTTTCTTAAATAACGCTGTCCCCAGCATAGAAATTCTAGGTCCAGAATTATGTGCTATATTCATGGTAGCAGTCTGCGCGTCAATTTTCTGCGGTACACCCTGTATAACAACAATTAATATTGTTGTTGTTTTTTTTTTTTATTGTTTCACTTTTATCTTTTTGTTCAACATTAAAAATCGTCCCTATCTCTTCCAGAGCCACCTAGAGCGCATAGTGCAGCGGCCGGGCGGCCAGAAGTCGTCCATGCCGGCGCTGCCGCCGCCCGCCCCCACGCGCTTCCACACGCTGTTCGAGCTCGGCGCGCACCAGTCGCGCACCACGCTCACGCCCAGGCACGACTACCGCTCCACGCTCGCGAGTATTGCGCTGGCGGTAAGGAATTTTATTACATTTTGAAATTAACAAATTCAACACTATGATCTACGCCCAACCAAGACTCTTAGAGCGCTAAAACACTGGGATACCATGGCGACATGGCTACCTCTGGCTACCTACTGTAGCCAAATGAGGTTGCTAAATAAGTAGCCAGTAACACGCGGGCGTCCGTCCTGGCGATCAGTTGGCCACTGACTAAAGGAGGCGTAGCTTACTTGTATACAAAATACTGGCGACTTGGCTACGCGTCGCCAGGTTGCCTGGCAACCTGGCGACGCGTAGCCAAGTCCAGTCTCCACGTAGGGGCCGGTCGGTTGTGGCTACGCTTCCACATTGGTGACGTCGCCAGACCGTAGCCAAGAAAGTTAACTGTCATACATTTCAATACTAATTGTTTGGATACGTAGCCGACGACGTCGCCATGGCATCCCAGTGTGTTAGCGGTCGTAGTAGACAACTGGGTATATTACAGCCTCGCTGCTCGCTTCAGGTCTCAAGCCCAGTAGCCTAGTGTGTGTGTCTTTGCTTCCTACAATTTACGAATAGGAATGTCATCGGTCGTCAACTTGGTTTTGGACTTCTTCCTCGTGGTTAGTTAATGACAGTTCATAATACAGGACTGCTAACTAATGTCTTTGTTTTTCATCTATCTCATAATTCGATAAAGTAGCAAAGTTTTCCAAGTCGCCGATTCATATTATTTAATAACAAAATTAAATTTCATCGAGACAGATAGTCTAGATAGTTATTATAAGTAGGTAGGTACTTGAAAATCTTATCATTCATGATATTTGATGATTATTTTTATTTACAACATAAATCCATTGGTAAATTAAAATTGGTAAGTACCAATGGAGTTGGTAATGATTTAAATGTGTAACACCTTCACTTATACCAACTCTCCAATTTCCAGGTGGCCCAAACAAACAAGGCACTAAACATATCCGACGTGGCGGACTGGCGGAGAGAGAACGGCATGTTCGTGGCAGACGTGTCTGTGGACGACGCGGCCACCGTCAGGACCATGTTATGCATGCCCATCGTCAACGCTAACAAAGATGTCATTGGAGTTGCGCAGCTTATTAATAAGGTTAGTAAAAAGAGAATTAGGTAAGGATAGAAATATTTTCTCCCGGAAATTGGGACTTCAGGGCTATAATAATTATATATACCTTTATCAAAAATAACCTTCATCAAGAGTCAGAAATACATTGGCATGAAATCACTCATTCAGATTGCCAGTATCTTCGCTTAGATTCCATTGTGCGCTTTTATAATTTCTAATGTGACGTTATTATCGTGGACTTCCACGGCATCACGATAACACAGGGAAGTGAAATGTATGGAAATTTATTAAAGGCGCTTTTAAATTTCCGTCCACGATAATGTTATAACGTGCACGTGTTTCCAAACATGTTATGGACGTGACGTCCACGATAATATTATTTTGCAAGCAGTAGGTATTAAAATCAACAAATTAATGACAAACTATGCGATCAAGCATCGGTATGAACCTACTCATAGTTCAAATGGATTCTGACGGTGATGAAAAAAAGACTTAATAATCTTTATTACCAAAACTAACATTAACATTGTTATTTCCAGGAGAACGGGTGTCAGTTCACAGAAGGCGACATTTCGATATTCGAAGCGTTCGCCATCTTCTGCGGCCTCGGCATACACAACACGCAAATGTACGAAAATGCTTGCAAGCTGATGGCTAAACAAAAGGTATTGGCATCGTTTTAACTCACCTTAGATCATGTCATTTTAGAATCATTGTGTGAACTGTTCCAAGTCGTCAAAATATTCGCGGACTGCTTTACATAAAAATCACTTTGTTCATCTAAACTTCGTAAGGAACGATCAAATAATACCAATTTTACACAACAGGTGGCGTTAGAATGCCTATCGTACCACGCGACAGCATCGACCGAAGATACGAGCAAGCTGTGTCAGGACAATATCCCCTCAGCGGAACTCTACAACTTGTACAGCTTTCAGTTTCACGGTAAGTCAATCATTGAAAAGTGGCCCTTAGACCCGATAGATACATCACATAGTGATTACTAAAGGCAAAGCTCTTGTTGGCCTCTCGTATCCATTGATGGATGAACTATAAATTTGAAAACACGTGGCTAGGCATATAACCCGAGACTTTACGAGATTTGACGCGTAGCGTTATATCAAGGAAAGTTTCTTCCAAGTTTAAGAAACTCCTTTGTTCCTTTCAATAAATCTTTCTTCTTAATGCTTTGTTTCAGATTTCGACCTTTCAGATGAAGATACGTGTAGAGCGACTCTCCGTATGTTCCTACAGTGTAACCTGGTTGAGAAGTTCCACGTACCATACGATGTAAGTGACCATCTATATGAATTACTTCCTATTA
This sequence comes from Omphaloscelis lunosa, assembly GCA_916610215.1. Classification (NCBI taxonomy): domain Eukaryota; kingdom Metazoa; phylum Arthropoda; class Insecta; order Lepidoptera; family Noctuidae; genus Omphaloscelis; species Omphaloscelis lunosa. The sequence goes on along the minus strand of OU744266.1, from coordinate 1,304,918 downwards.
AAAAACGCAAGGAGTATCCTTGTATGCTAGTTGAATAATACAATAATAAGTAGACGAAAACTCTGTTTTTCGGAGGCAATTATGAAACAAAAACAAAAAAAAAAACAACGGGCTTCCAAAAAAACACTAAAAAGTAAAAAATTGTTTTGTATTTTAGTTATTTGTCACCAACTTCCGAAATTTAAGTTATTTTTCACTTTGTAGTGTTTTTTTTGGAAGTCAGTTGTTTTTTTTTTGGAAAAAAGTTTTTATTTCTCGTTTTTTAGTGGGTAGTTTGTAATTTATCTAAGTTACAACAGCCTAATCTCAACAGCTCATCACCTTTTACAAAATATTGCTTTTCCCCATGCAGGGACGTTAATCATTATGGAGTTCTCCTGGTACTTAACCATCAGCTCCACTTCTTCGTATGCATTGTGACGAGCATAAATCGCATTGCAACCATATTAAAGTAATCGAATCGCAACCCGTGAAATACTTTATATTGAGTAATTCCGGTGGCCATTTGTGGTCTTCAGCATCAGTTCCACTTCACCAAATGGTGCTTTCCAAGAGCAACTGCACGAGTTACTATAAAAATACCCAAATTGCTATAGGTTTGCCTATAACATTTGAAGAGTTCCGTTAATTTCTCCAGGATTCCATCATCAGATCCTCAACAAAAAAGAAAAAAAAATCGGTTCATAAACGACGAAGTTATCCGCGAAAACACATTTAAAAAAATATATATACGGTCGAATTGAGAAACCTCCTCCTTTTTTTAAAATCGGTTAAAAATTGATTTCTTCTTCACATTATTTCATTAAATTCGTTTTATACCTTTCCAGGTACTCTGCCGCTGGATACTCAGCGTAAAAAAAAACTACCGCCCAGTAAAGTACCACAACTGGAGACACGCGCTCAACGTTGCTCAAACCATGTTCGCCATGCTAAAGACTGGCAAGATGGAGCGGTTCATGTCTGACCTGGAGATCCTGGGCCTGCTGGTAGCCTGTCTGTGCCATGACCTGGACCACAGAGGAACCAACAACGCGTTCCAGACGAAGACGGAGAGTCCACTCGCGATATTGTACTCGACTTCCACGATGGAACATCACCATTTCGATCAGTGTGTCATGATTTTAAACAGTGAGAGTAATAATATTTTTCAGGTGAGTTTTGTTAACATTATTTTTATTATATTTAAGGGGCATATGATACCCGTTTCTAGCAGCAATTACCCTCTCGCTAGCCCATTATAGTAACTGTGGATTTGTTAGATAGAGGTTTCAAAATCACCATAGAGTAAGATAATAAATAATAACATAGGTACATGGACGAATACAAAAAAAACCGGTCAAGTGCGTGTCGGATTACGCACAATAAAGGGTTCCGTAGTTGGGATGAAGTGATCCCAAATACAAACTTAACATTGTAGTGGAAAAACATGTTCTCCCATACGTTTCAACTGCAAATGTAAGTTTTTACGCACAAAAATGAGAGATTTACCATGTTATTTTAAGACCATAGACTTCTTATATGTTTTTCTGTTTTCTATTAGTAAAGAACCATTCTTGGCATTTTTTTCAAAATTTTAGGCTCTGCAGTTTCGGAGTTAAGGGTGGTCAATCTTCATCTATTTTGTTAAATATCTTTAAAAATATTTAAGATTCTCACAACCAGGCCTTTCATTTGATATGATTGTCACACAGTACCGTTTGCAAAACTTTTTTTTAAATTGTCAATTCGTCCCCGAAATGTGACCACCGTATTCAAAATTCATTTATTTTCGTTACACGTCCGGGTTTAGGTCACAGAAATTGATATGTGTACTAAATTTCAATTAGATTCGGAGCAAATTGGCTGTGACAGACGGACAGACAGACACTCGAGTGATTCTATAAGCGTTCCGTTTTTCCTTTTGAGGTACGGAACGCTAATTACTGAAGTTACAAATTATGTTTGAAGTTGGTTCATAGATATATTTGAGTTGAAGTCATCATGCAAACGTATTTACATATACCAATATTGATACTATTACCCAACTGAGAGAATCAACCAGACAATTTTTAATACAATTACCTAAAAAATGTTCCGACACCGTAACGAAAGTGAAATGGCCAAGTCTTACCTGAACTTGTGAATAGAGTCCATCCTCTGATTTTCCAGGCACTATCACCATGCGACTACAAAGACGTGATGAGGGTGGTGGAAACGGCGATCCTCTCGACAGACCTGGCGATGTACTTCAAGAAGAGAGCAAAGTTCCACGAGCTGGTGGAGAATGGAGAGTTCGACTGGCAAAGTCCGGAGAAGAAAGAATGTGAGCATTTATTACTTTTTTACCATACTTGATTTTTTATATCTATCAGATTTGAATTCAAAATTTTCACAAGCTAAATCACACTGGATGCCAACAAAACTAATGTAACTTTTTGGAAAAAGGATTATGAAGCAGAATAACTCAAAATCCTGCCCACTTTTGAGTGTCTGGTTTATTTTTTGTTGAAGCATTTTAGTTATTTTCCTAACGCAGTTTTTTTGTTTTCCGCATTTAAATTAAAACTCTTTTTCTTGATAATCAATGTACCTAGTTCAGTACTTAATACTTCAGGCTTCAGTTCTTAGCGATCTTTCTAATAATATTTCAGTGTTATGTGGCATGATGATGACAGCATGCGACGTGTCAGCGATCGCGAAGCCCTGGGAGGTGCAGCACAAGATCGCCAAGCTTGTGGCCGACGAGTTCTTCGACCAAGGAGACCTGGAGAAACTGCAGCTGAACCAACAGCCTATTGCTATGATGGACAGGTGATTATCGTTACTTTAACTGTTCTTCATTTGCAATACAAAACAGCATCAACAGCGAAGATAAAGAAATTTACGGTACTCACATGAGGAAACAATTTATGGATCTAATCTCGTCACTTTTTTCGACCTGTACCCTAATAGCGTAAATTATTTTTGTAAACGATTATGCCTAATTCGTTTAATTTAGACAGTTCAACAACATTAATTGCAATATTTACGTTGTTTAGCACATATTTTTTTCCAACTTATGAAGCAATGGATCAGCAATCTGTTTCAAATCGAAACAGATTGTGATTAATCGTGTTTTACGCAATTTGGGTACTAGTTGGCATGTAATACACACATCAAAAGTGTCTAGGGATCAACATATATTTTTGCAATAACTTTTCTCCTGATTGATATTAATTAAAATTTTCTTTAAGGATTCATCAAATAAAGTGTTTTCGTTTGTCACAGTAACGATAAACCAAGTCACCTTTGCATTAATAAAGAAATTTGCCATTTTCCTAATAAAGGGATTTTTGACATTTGAACCACTAACATTAAAGTTCGAAAAAAAGACTGAAATAACAGTTTTCTTTAAAATTTTATTGGGTAACTTAAACAATTAATAATCCGTGTTTCTACCGCGAACACTAACAACACAAGAACATCGGTTTGGCATACTCAAAATGAGTTCATCCAAATCACGCTGTGGAATGGCCGCCCATGTTCGTTGCAACAACAAAAAAAGGTCTTCTTGCGACTGGATACCCTCCATATTCGGCAGAGCTCTTCTCTGTAGCATATCCCATGCATGCTCAATCGGGTTCAAGTCTGGCGACTGAGCAGGCCAGAGCAGGACATTGATGTTAGCTGCGGCGAGAGTCTGTCTTACAACTCTTGCGGTGTGCGGTCGTGCATTATCATGCATTAACTGAAATAAGGGACCGATTTGCACTTGTAGAGGAAGGATGACGTCAGATACAATCGTCTCAGCATAAATTTGAGCGTTGAGGTTGCCTCTGATCCAAATCAACTCAGTTCTTCCGCCGATCCAAATACCCGCCCATACCATGATGGTTCCACCACTATAAGGATGGACTTCCTGGCAGGATTTTAATCGCTGTTGGCGTCCAGGGGTTCTCCAGTGTCGTATACGTCTTGTATCCGGTCTCATACCAAAACGAGACTCATCAGAAAAGCACACGAAACGCCATTGTTCTTCTGCCCAATTTCTGTGTTCAAGAGCCCATTGATATCGAATCCTACGATTGTGCATTGCTATAGGTGGTACCCGTAGCGGTCTTCGGGAATGAAGGTTCACTTCATGCAAGCGGTTTCTGACTGTTTGGTCGCTAATTAAGTTCCCTGAAGAGTGATGAAGCCTCACGGCTAACATCATGGCGGTTATTGTTGGAGCTCTTCGAGTTAAGATTTGAATGTATCGGTCTTGTCTCCGTGTGGTGCAGCGATACCGTCCTCCATGGCGCTCAGCCACGGTACCAGTGCTTCGGTAACGTGTCCAAAGTCGACTGATAACACTCTGACTTGTATTCAGAGCTAAAGCCACAGTACGTTGCCGGGAACCAGCTTCTATCATTCCCACGGCTCTGAGCATTTCTTCCCTGCTTAAATGACGTCGCCGCTCCATAATAACGTTGGTTTTAATCAGTAGTAGGGAAACAGTAGCACTAATAATGTCTTCAATGCGTTGTATGTTTTTATAGGGAAAATATTGACAGCTGATTTTCATCTTTTACTCGAATTTGATTAACAGTTCCTGTTTCAAATTATGAAATGCACCAAAAAGGATCCATATAAATTTATATAATCATAAATTTATTACAAAGCCACATCTCAATCTCAAGAAATCCGCATAAAAATGCTTGATCCCTAGACACTTTTGATGTGTGTATTTGTCAGTGCGAGTAGGTACGGTCAATCACATGTCAGTGGAAATGCCAGCTACGACTTTTACGTGTGGTTGACAGTACTTTTTAGCAAAGTTGCACGTCCAACACATTCAGTAGTTTTATTCCTGGGAAATATAGCGAAGATTAACAATCTAGAATGTTTTTCAGTATCAGACAATCGAGAATTGAGTACTATATCAATTACCCAATTTCCATTTCCAGAGAAAAGAAAGACGAGCTCCCCCAAATGCAAGTGGGTTTCATCGACATGATCTGCCTCCCCCTCTACAAGGTCCTCTCCGACACGTTCCCGTGGATCCTGCCGCTGTACTCCGGCACGATGGACAACCGCCAGCGCTGGCAGGACCTCGCGGAGAAGGTGGAGATGGGGCTCACGTGGATCGACCATGATACTATTGATAAACCTATTGAGGAGTTTACTGGTAAGGAATTACAAGCTTTTGAGAATTTTGGCTTTGGTTCTAAATTCAGTAACGCGTAAACGAACCCCTCGATTTTAATAATAATAATTAGCCCGTATTGTCCCATTGCATCGTCGCCCTTTCCTTTTTCCACTCAACTCGATCCTAAGCCAATATGTACCAATCCCTCCTATAAGCCTCATATTTGTCCCGCCATCTACGCGATTTTGTATACTGCAATTAGTTGTCCTATATGCAGACTTAATACATACTTACTTAGTCTAATGTGTCTCAGAAAGTTAGGTTGATTGTTGGTTAAGGTTAAATTTGGCTTTATTGTCTTATTGGATTCGTATTATGTCCTTAACCTGCCAAAGGACATAAACATGATCATTTATTTATACATATAAAAAATCTGTTGCAAATTCGTTTTCCTACATCGAAAATATTAAAAAAAAAAAAACAAAAATAGCCAGGGTGTTAAAGAACAACCAACAGAACCCAGTTCCAGCATTTTTCAAATTTTTTGTCTGTTGGTCGGTTTGTCTGTTTATTTGTTCGTGCATCACGTAAAATGTACGAAAGCAATGTAGATAACTTTTATACACGACAATTGTGCGTAGTAGAAGTAACATTTAGTTATTGTTTCATTGCAATCGGTTCACTCAATCAAAAGATATTTGAATTTAAAGTGTTGCAGAAGTAAAATTAGGGTTATGCGCACTTGGTCCCACTGTCACTTTGTATCACAACACACGCAGTTGAACTGCAATGTAGCTATAACTCTTATACACAAAATTGTGCGTAAATTGAAGTAATATAAAGTTTTTGTTTCATCGCAATCGGTTCACTTTTTATCAAAATATATTTGAATTATTATATAGTGTTTCAGAAGTAAAATATTATCACAACGCCATCTATCGAACTGAGACTGCACGCAGTTGATCTCTATATTCGATAGATGGCGTTGTGCGTTTGACGTCATTTTCTGAATCGTGGGTTAAGATTCTCCGTGAAAGAATGACCCTTGCCCATGTCTGCCGACATTTTTGAATTTTGTAGGTGTCATAAAAGTTCTGAGTAGTGTTGTTCGTTTTATCTTCCAAAAAGAGTACGAAGGAAATAAATAATACATTTGAGTCAAATAGTTTTATTTACTTCGTAGTTTGAAGTTAGTCTCATTCATTTGAAAGTTTGTATTGTTGAGATGATTCGAATTTGATGCTGTCCGCTAAATTAAAATATTCTAAAGTGATGGATAATCAATCACCTAACATATTTGAATTTATTTGATGATTCTAGAAAAAAAAATCTTTCGCAACGTAGCTTAGCCCCGATTCGAGAAGGGTGAGACGAAGTAGGTTTCAGGAAATAGAAGAAGATCGTGAAGTGAGGCTAACAGCAATCCGAGCAAGGCAAGTCAGCTCTTGCGTCAGAAACGCTTATTTTGGTTGATAATCTCCGTTGTTGCGTTACATCACAACAGGATCTAATTACTTCTGTGTACGGAGATTCCGCAGACATGGGAAATGAAGCCGGTTCTTGGCTATATCAGCGAGCTATTTTGACTCCCCGCAATGACCAAGCTGCAGCAATTAATTTAAAAATATTGATTCATGTGTCCGGGCATTGTAGAGAATACACCACTATAAATACAGTTATGAAAGAAGATGACACCACGCACTACCCGATAGAATTTTTGGATTCCATCAATAAACCCGGACTTCCAGCCCACAAAATAGTTTAAAAAATCGGTGTACTAATAATTCTCCTTTGAAATTGATGTCCTCCCAAACTATGTAACGGCACTCAGCTCAAAGTTACAAATCTGCAGCAAAACATAATCGAAGCTAAAATCTTAACCGGTTGCAGTGCCGGTGATATTGTTTTTATTCCAAGAATACCTATAATTCCTAATAACTTTCCTTTCTTTTTCAAACTAGTGCAATTCCCAGTAAGTCTCTATTATGCCATGACCATTAATAAAGCTCAGGGCCAGACATTATCCGTTACGGGGGTGGTAAAGTATAAGTAGTAAATTGGATGCTTTTCCCATGGTCAACTATACGTAGCTCTTTCACGTGTCAACAACCCCAATAACCTTTTTGTGTATGCTCCAGATGGTTCCACAGCTAATATTGTATATAAAGAAGCACTTGCATAAAGAAAATAAAATGAATTGGCGGTATCTTCCAACAGCGTTTCGCACTAAAAAACACATTGTTAAGTTCCGTCATCTACGCGAAGTCGCGGGCACAGCTAGTATCCAATATAACTAACTTTGTTTGTCTCTGCATCCTCCTTGTCTAGTCGACTGGCAAAAATGCTTGGTACATCTCCGCATAAATTAGTAAAATATTATACTGTATTCTGTTTCCAGCCTTAAACGAGCCAATAAAAGACGTGGAGCTAACAGTCCAGACCCTGAACTGTACGAAGACGATCCCTGAGAGTAGCAGCAGCATGGCGCTGGTGAAGCCGTTGAAGACCTCCTTCCACTCGTTGAGGAGAGGCAAGAGTACGAACTTCACGACAAGGCCCGCGAGGAGTAAGCTGACAAGGTAAAGCTCTTGTGCTGTTATTGAGATTACTTGGCTTAAATGCTTGATCAAAGTTTTGTAGAGATATTCTTTCTATTTGTAGATCAGATTTTTATCATACCTTTTACCTTTTTTTTATCATTTTCATTCTTAACTAGTATTTTAATATTTGCACACTATGAAGATATGGTAAACATGTTAGCACAACTCCATGTACTTATGATACCTTGCATGCATTGTATTGTATGTACACACATGTTTGAGCAAATAAAGTTATCTGAATCTGAATCTGAATCTTGTTCTGCTGCTGTAAAGTAAATGATCTAGTTCCTTACAGCATGCTTTAATTAAAGTAGTCATGTAGGCCAGCAATATTGCAGATAATAATTTAATATGCCTTTTAATTACGGAGTCATAATTTTATCAGCATTTTCTAATTTGCTGCCGTTTTAGGTTTAAGAATAATCCTATCCTATACTATTAAACGTTCTCGAAATCGGCTCCAACGATTTCGATGAAAGTTGCAATATAGGGGTTTACGGGGGCGAATAATCGATCTAGCTAGTTCTCATATCTGGGAAAATTTGTTTTCTCCGTATTTTCACCCGAGCAGAGGTTCAAAGCTTAGCTCAAAGTTTAGAATAAGATAATGACATTAGAATACTGTCATGGCAGGATGGAATAAGTAGGTACTATACATGGATTAGTATCTATGAACTTTCCTATCCTACTATTAAATGAGCATTATTTATTTTCACCAGAGCAGAGCTCGGTACCAATTCAGGCCAGGTACTAATTCTAAATTAAGTAAATCTTTCAACGTCCAAAGTAACTCAGCATAGTAATGGTGGTGGTGAAAATCCAGCGCACGATAAAATCCCGCCGCGATATTTTTACGCCCGTGCTAATGTGGGCTAACTCAGCATGTTAAAATTGGGCTTACTTTTCAAACACATGAGCGGATGGTTCAAAGCTAAAAAAATCGATTTTGATCTTTTAGATAATGACAGTCGAGTGGTCAAAATATTAGCAATAGCCCACAGGGTAAGATCCACGGAAACATAAGTTTGATACCCAAAAGCCGCGCCATAAACTGGAACTTTTGTAATATAAATAAAAGACATCGATCTCATTAAAAAATATTAAATAGGGTAATAAACAAATGTTAGACACAACACCAAAAGAAACAGTTGTAAAATCAAAGTAAAACAAAAGCATGTTTCAGATCAATGTACGCGGCGGCAAGCTCTCGGGAAAGCGAGAAGCCTCCAATAGTGAAGAAGAGCACCGTCGTGAGCGACAGCAAGCTCACCAGCGTGCTGCCTGACGACCTGCCCGCCAGGGGCAAGCACCGCGCCCGCCTGTGTCACATGTTGTGACGGTTGAGCTTGAACTGGTGAGTGCTACACTGTGGTACTCTTACATGATTTGTAACTGGGTAGCAAAGAAGCTGACGGCTCACCTCATTGTGAGTATTAACTGCCGACGTTAGACATCTGTAATACCACAAGCTTCTAATAGACTATGCTGAAATGTCCCTTGTGCTGTACCCGGCACCCATACCATTAAATCCGGATCACAGCCTCGCTCGCTAACGAGCGGCAGAAATAGACATAGTAAATAGTACAAAGAGCTCTGTCTATTTGGTGAGACTGGAACATTGTCCTACCTACTTACTTATATGATTACTATTTGCGATCTTAATTCGACTAGCTCACTAATACTGATCTATCTTTTCTTTCAGGGGTAGCCAGAATAGTACAGAAAAACCTGATAAGCTGGACAGAGTGAAGCCGTCCAAATCGATTGATTAGACAATAGGGGGTCGTCGCTGTAACGTCATTTTGTAGAAAACACATTATTGTCAAACTTTAGAATGACAATTGTCAGTTTGAAGACGGAAAACCGATTTACAAACGATTCTAAGAGTCGCAAAACTGAGTTACAGTTAAAAGGTGTTAATTTCTGACGCCAAATAATTGTGATGCAAAATTGACGTCAAAACAAATAGTTATTTGACAAATGAAAGTTGTTTGTTGAGAAGCTGACGTCGGAAAAGTTGACGTGATTTTTACAAAATGACGTGAGAGGACTGGGTTGTACTCTCTACTTCGACTCTTGTGAGTCAAATGTCGTTTTACTAATAGTCGTTACCGTTGTACATTTCTACTGTTAGAGACTTCGTATTAAGTAGATTACGTGGGACTTGTTTTTGTTCTGGCTGAACAAAATTATGGATTTTATAAAATATAATATGTAAACAAAAAATTTGAGGAGCAAATAAAAATGTAGTTGTGACAAGTTAGCCGTAATGTATGTAATGCAATAACAGAAAACTTTGAAGATTGGTTATGATTTTATGAACCAATACATAACCTGATGATATAACCTGTAATTTTCAAATCCTTACAATTTTGTTCAACCGAACGAAATTATTAGAGAACAAAAAAAAAAACTAAAAGTCATTTTTAGTATTTTAATCTCCGCGTCTTTTTGACGTTAACATGTTTCCTGTAAAGCAAACTTTAGGTAAATGTTTATCTAATTAAATGTATTATTTACATAGACTGTGATCTAGTATTACTTCACGATGTTCTATTTTAAAAACAACAGCTTAGATCGATTTTTCGGGTTTTCGTAACTCGGAATTCAAAGTTATTTTCAGTCAAGGTTTGTGGGTATTTTAGTGTGCGATATTTCGAGTTATGTTGCAATCCACTGCATTTTTTCTTCAATGCCTTGTATAAGACTGGAATGCAGGATGAGATAGTGTTTCCTGTCGCTAGTCTTTTTTAACAGTTCTGCTATTTGACTGTTATCACGTGATTCTTCTGTGCTCTGGTACAGTGTATGCGTATCAGCTATATTTATAATATTTTGCTAATATAATATTATAAGATCTATCGACTGTTTAAATTTTAAAATAGAATGATCGTTTCTTGGCCTGTGAAATAAGGTGTACGATATAACTACTAAGCGTGTAAGGGGATGTTTTCGTATTTTACATCATAAACGTTCAATTAAATTATTTTATTTATTTTTTGGAGCTAAAAGTATTATGATGCTAGTCGTGTGTTATGTTATATAGATATTTATTAATATTACTGTCGAACGTAATATTACGTCCAATTTGCTTATGAAGCTTATTTTGTGCAATATTGTATTGCTGATTCGATTCAGTCTTAAAGTATTTGAGATTATTTTTATTACCAGTACTTTTAAGTGTCAGCAATATTTTAGGATTTGTAATGTATAGTGATTTCAGTACAAGAAATTGACTCATATTGTAATGGTTCATGTAACAGTGGCCCATAAACAATAGTATCCATTGATGAGTTACCATACACTTTGGTGGAGCTTGTCTTTACAATTAGGACAGTGGACGCTAAAATGAGTAATTGTGTGCAAGAGCCGCAAGATTTTAAATTCGATTTTAAATCTTTTTGGATTACAGTTTTAGTATTAAAAAATAATAATAACGAAACGTCATACTTTGTCTTTTACCAATGAAGTAGTCCGAATATTATAATGAATATAATAATTATGACATTATTATTGAACATAAATAGAATGTTTGTTTGATATACTAATTGACTTCTTTTTTAGAATGAATAAAACATGTTATGAACGCCTTTAAACAATATATCGATGTCAAATATTGTGCAATTTTTACTGTTGTTAAAATAGTTTAGAAAACTGCTTTGACATTGGCAAAATGAAAATAAGTAGCTTTGTTTCTGTGTTAGACAAAAGTCATTATAATATTTGTTATAGTGATGTTTTTGTCTCGTTCTTTAGTTTTGTGTCCAAGCTGCTAATTCTCGTCTGTTATCTTCACTGATTATGAAGTCCAGTACTGACAGATCTTCGAGATCTCTTAAACTCTGTCCTGTTGTCTGGGAGAACTCCGGAAGCGTGGCCAAGGAGCATGGTTGTTCTTTTCTAGAAAGGGTGATAAGACCCTTCTAAAGAATTACAGATACATTTCGCTCCTTAGTCAGAATACGTTTACCTCAGGCAGACTCTGCAGTTAGGTAAGGACAACTTTGAGATGGAGGCTAACAGAAGAATTCAGCTGTACTGGGTAGTGTTTGGGAAGCTTTGTCGAGATTTCTCGTCGCGTATTCCACAGAGCCTAAAGACGAAGGCCTTCAAATCAGAGCGTCGTGCCTGTTATGACCTACGGAGCCGAAACGTGGACACTCGCGGTACGGCTGGTGCATAAATTCAAGCTCGTTCAGAAAGACTCCAAAAGTCTTTCTGAGGGATCGAATCAGCAATGAGGTGATCCGGCAGAGAACCAAAGTTGTCGACAAAGCTTACAGAATAAGCAAGCGGAAGTGACAATGAGCCGGCCATATTCGCCGTAGAACTGATCACTCTTGGGATAGACATGTTCTTGAGTGGAGACCGCGAATGGGCAAACGTAAGGTAGGACGCCCACAGGTTAGGTGGAGCGCCGATCTTCGCATTGTGGCATCTGCATGAGAGTTGCTGGAAATCGAGTTGAACGGCGTACAGTGAGGCCTACGTCCAGCAGTGGACTGCTGTATGCTGATGATGATATCTTCACTGAATTTAGTTATGCTGCTTCAAATTTTCAATCTAATCTCTAATCTTAAATATCGAAGAACAATATTTTTCAATATTTCTGTTTTTTTCTCCTATATGTTTTTGTCAGGTGCATTTTTTTTTTTTTTGCAAAAGTCTTTCAAAGTACGTACTTATGAATATAATCCCGAAAGCCTGGCAATAAAATTCAGAATCAGCCTGTCTAAGGTTTGGTTACGTCGAACTTTTAAAATATTCTACCGAGTAGTGGTTCAATAATTGTAAGGTTCAAGCCCGCTTACACCCCAACTCGCTTAATGATACGTTTCCTTCCAAACGTATCTAAAACATCTCTCTGTTTCTCTCTATTGTTTGACAGTAACAGAAAGATGTTTGAAATATGTTTAGCGCTAAATACATCTAGTGATTTGTGGTGCAAGCCAGCCTTAGATTTTCTTCGTATATTTTTATTTTGCTAATGTAGAGCCACATAGTCCAGATGTTGTGAAATAGACTATACTTAATGTAATAATAGTATTACGACTGTTCTTTACTAACTTGATATGAAATTTTCTTTTATTTTCATAAAAATAATCTTTTAAACTCGGTTTAGAATTTTTGAAGTAATCACATAAATTGATTATTTGATTTTTTCAATGAAAAAGTAGTTTCAAGTTTTTGTACACGTATCATAATAAAGGTTTATGTAACTGTTGCATAATGAGGGGTATTAAAACACGAGTATGTGTTTAAAAACGGAGCTGTAGGCGAGGTTTTTAATAGTATCACTCGAGTGTTTTAATACCTAGTTATGTGCAGTTTCATACACTACTTTGTCTACTCTCATACATTGGAATTGAACATACCAAATAAAAGATCAAAGTTAAAAGACTAAGAATTTTTTTCCCACGTAATTCAGTACAACAAAACGTATGAATGGCGCCAAAACATCACTGCGCATGCGCTAAAGTGGGCGCTGCCACAGACAAGTAAAAATTGGAATCAAAACTTTTTTGTAATGCTATAAAAATGGCGCGCCCCGCATATGCGTTCCATTAGAAAAATATAATTCATGGAAACTCTTTGGTGATATTAACTTCTTGGATTTTCCCTGTATCGTATTGGTAAAAAAATTGTTTTATAACATTAATGTGTTAGAGAAAGAGTTATAAAACTCGTTTTGAAGTTTATAATTCGAATTTTACGATATGAGAATAGATAAAATTATATACGTTGAATTTATTTGATTTAAATCGAACTTTGTTAATTTATCGTTTGAGAAATATAAATAAATATATGGTTGATTTTTAAGTTTTTTTGCTCAGAATTCTTTTTAAGACTTAAGTAGTGAAAACTATTTCTGTACTTGATTGTCCTAAGCTAGCCTAACTTAAGTCTGGGATGGTTTACGCAATAAATATTATTTTGTATTTTTGTTCCCGTTAGCTATTTGTGATTTTAAAGAATTGTTTTCTACTAAAGGACAATATTGTAACTACGCTTCTCAGAACAATAAATATTTCTTCGTTATGATTCGATCAATTTGTAAAAATACCTACTGAATGTGTTTCGACGAATAAAAATATTGTGAAAGATATATTTGTGGTTTTTTTACTATAATTTTATTACTGTTTCCTATAAGATCGTTTCACGTTTTTGACGCTACATGCACGAACAAGGTCTGTCAGAAGTTTTAAGAAAAAAGAAAAACAAAAGAAAAATGTCATGACGTTATTTATTAAATCACCTCTCCTCAATTTTTACAAAATGTCCAGATATAGGGGTCATCATTACTTTCAATTTTAGTTTCAGCTTTGTATGATCCGCCGTAAGTTTGAACTTGCGTAATAATGGAACTATCGTTGCTTTTAAATACATCAGTGCATACGTTTTTCCTGAAATGATATAAAGATTGAAATGCATAAGGTAGTAAAAATATAATAATTAAATTGCTGAGAATAAAGAATATGGGCCACAATATACTACTCCGAGGAACTCTTGCTTTAGGTAAGCCTAAGCGAATCAGTTTCTTGTGATGTCTAACTGACAACAAGCATTTATTTTATACATTTAACACACAATTAATTAGCAAATGTTAGTCGCTTCTTGGGTTAGTCTTTTCAAATAAGCATCTTAAATGTCAAACACTTTAGCAAAATATAAAGTTCCAATCATTGTAATCACAACTACTATTATTGATATGGCGGAGAAAACTGTGAAAAGAGTTAGTTAACTTACCAATACACCCTCTTCGGCCCGGAGAAAAACTAGCATAAGCAGCTTGATGATCCGGAAAAACGTCAGAACTAAGCCACCTTTCTGGTTTAAACTCTTCAGCATCTAAACCCCAATATTTGGGATTTCTGTTTATGCTCCATACATGGACTACTATGCTACTCCCAGCAGGAATGGTCACATTGCCTAAAGAAATGAAAAATTAATAAGTTAAAGAGTAGAATCATCTAGAAAAAGTTTAGGCAAATGTATTTTCACCTCAACACCTCAAACGAACAGGGTTTTGCTGTTTAAAGACAGTGAGAAAAAATCGATTTTGCTGCGAGCGTGAGACAAAGTAACTTTTTAATAAAAAAAAAAGAATGCTAATATCTGTGCTGGGTCTACTCACAAAATTCGGAAGATTTGAACTTCACTATGTTTTGCCCCTTTCATTTGGATACAAAAAAAGCGAGAGATAAAAACAAGTCGATTCGAAGTTCGATTTTAAAATTCCTTAACTAAGAGGCCCAAAAAGAAACAAACAATACAACGTTCAGATACACATATAACAGCAATTGCAAATCATCTGAAAAAGTTTTATTTTAATGATGTTTTATTATAGTTTTTGGAACGAAGTTCTTTAACGTGGCTTGCGGGAGGAGTGCACTGGCAGTAATGGTCACGTTAAAAAAGGTGCTTGCGACCGTTTTCTTCTAATTCAAAGAGAAAGAGAAAGAGAGATAGAAAGTGTTAATTGTGTCGAAATGAAAATCCAAGATGGCCGCTGCGAAAATTTTGAAGGAACTTCGTTCCTGACGGGGGTCTCCCGACCCGAAATAATATAATTATATATATTTTTTTATAATCAATTAAAGAGAATGTTGAAGAAAAAAGTACAAAGTTTATCATGTTGCATTTTTTACCTTTAGGTTCTCGCTGCTGAAGTGAAAATTTGTATGTGTTACACGAGACCAAAGTTATTTGCATCTGGTGTCTTTGAATCCCTCGCTGCGCTCAGGAACATTGAACTTTAATATTTTCTTTAAAAGCTTGAGGCTTATCTTAAAGGGTAAAAAGGACGTTCACGCCTCAAGCTTTTAAGAAAATATTAAAGTTCTACGATTGCGTAAGTTTTATTTTGTACTTTTTAATTCATTAAAAGCTTGTTTTTAAAAAGATTTTTACCTAAATTTTATTTTATGCTTTTTAGCATTACAATTTGTTTAAATATATGTTCTATCACCTTCACTTGAAAGGTACTTGTAAATACAAATCCAACGAACCTAAACGCATTTACACAAGTCATGATGTGAAGTCAACCAAGTTGCACTATCCAAGTCATGCTATAAGAACGGGCTATTATAACTGAATGCGTATACAAAATTTCGTGCCTGTGCTGTTGACTGCTGAAGAGATCTCGCGTATGAAGCCAATCCTGGGTCAGCAGGCCGGTCATGGTGTATGAATGCGTTTATAAAATTTACCGTCTATGCTATTCACCGTTTGGGAGTTCCCTCATCTGGACCCATCTCTGGGTGCAACACTAAGGTCATGGTGTACTTTAGAACGGCAATCATAATTGAATACGTATATGTCGTACATAAAATTACATGTCTGTACTGTTGACCGTCAAGGAATTCCCTTGTCTGAAGCCAATCCTGGCTGCTTAATAAAATGCGTAGAACTGATTAATAAAATGCGTATTTTAAATTACTTGTCTGGACTGTTGGATGTTAAGGATTTCCCTCTTCTGGAGCCAAACCTTGGTGCAACAACGAGGTCATGGTGAACTTACAACGGCCTATCATCATCCAATACGTACATAAAATTTCGTATCTGTACTGTTGACCTTTGAGGAGTTCCCTCGTCTGAAGATAATCCTGGCTGCAGCAGCCAGATCATGGAAGAATTAAGAACGGACTACTTAAATTAAATGCGTATATAATATTTCGTGTCTGTACTCTTAACCGCTGAGCAGTTTCCTCGTCTGGAGCCAAACTCGGATACAGCAGCTAGGTCATGGTGGACTTTAGAACAGACAATTATAATTAAATGCGTATATTAAGTTTTGTCTCTGTGCTGTTGACCGTTCAGGAATGCCTTCATCTAGAACCAATCCTGGGTGCAGCAGCATTAAATTTCTTGTATGTACTGTTGGCTATTGAGTAGTTCCCTCTTCTGGAGCCAACCCTGGGTGTAGCCGCCAGGTCATGATGAACTTTAGAACGGGCTATCATAATTGAATGTGGATATAAAATTTTGTGTCTGTGCTGTTGACCGCTGAAAAGTTTCCTCTTCTGGAGCCAACCCTGGGTGCAGCAGCCAGATCATGGTGAACTTTAGAATGGGCTATCGTAATTGAAAGCGTACCTATATAAAATTGAGTGTCTCAGTTGTTGATCGCTGAGGAGTTTCTTCGTGTGGAGCCAATCCTGGATGCTGTAGCCAGGTCATGGTAAATTTTAGAACGGACTATCATAATTAAAAGCTTATATTAAATTCCGTGTATGTACCGTTGACTTTCGTGGAGTTCCGTCATCTGGAGCCTATCCTGACTGTCAAATCAGGTCATGCATCATAAAAAAAATGCATTGTCTTTGAAACTAAACCAACATGTAAAATTTCAACTCCATAGGATAAGAGGAAGTGCTTTTAATTCAGCTTGCAAGATTTGCTTGCTAACACACTAACAAGTTAATATAAAACTAGTATTAAAAAGGAAGAGGTTATTTCTCTTGATCGGTGATCTCTCACGTCCGGCCCTGATTCGGACAACGGTACGGAGCGAGAGGAAATGGGAGGTCACCTCCTTCGGCGAAGCATTAATGCTCGCGAAGGAGGAGGCGAAACGCGTGAGGGAGAGGGAAATTTCGCGTCCTCACGCCCTTAACCGCCGCAGGAGGAAACGCCCTGAGCGTCGGGAATCGCGAGCTGATTTCCGGCCACCGAAGGCGCGGGCATGCGGACGGTGAGCAAATGGGTAGCTCGCCGTCCGATAATGGCCAGGCCCGGGTCGACGGCGCGTTGTGTTCCACGCGCGCCTCAAAGAGATGTCAGCAGAATTGATGGGGTCCGCTAGGGCCGATGCCTGCCGGGGTTGCGAAGAAAACCAAAAGGGAGATCGTAGCCCCCGGCAACAGGGCAAATGAAGGAACACGGGTGGGTTTTAGTCAGTAAGAGTCTGACACACCCTCCCGCTCCATCCAGAGCGGGAGAAGTTATTTGATAATTTCCCACCCAAAAAAAAAGGCCCAGACGGAAATGGCAGGATGAGCTGAACTCCTTTAAGAAAGATTAGTCCTTGGAAGTTCTGGACAGAGAGAGATGGAAAGAGAGTAGGGAGGCCTTTGCCCAGCAGTGGGACAATAATGGCAAAAAAAAATGCAATAAGGCTGTGTCGATCGCGAAAGATGAGATCATTAAATGAAAAGGATCATGTGAAGCAGTATTCCACAAAAAATGCATGAAAAAAAATGCATGCAGAAAATGCACCATCAAAAAGAAAAATATGAGGTTTCCGTCTTCCCGCCCGACTGGCAACCAAGCTCGCCTAGTATTGAGGAACCGAATATTGCAGTAACCCTGGTTGATCAGGATAATAGATTTTGTAAACAAAAATCGAGAAAAAGCTAAGTGAGTTGGCTGATCTTATTGATTTCGAAACACTTTGAAAAGAGCAATAAATTGCAAGACAAACGTGTAAATGAGCTGGAAGAAAAAGATAAGAAAAAGGTAGAGCTAGCTGTAGTAGAGATAAAAGAAAATGAAGTTGTTGCAAAATTTAACGAGTTATGAAAGAAATCTTCTATGGGTTTCTAAAAACCAGCTAAAAACCTACATGGATTCAGGATGAACAAATACTCATATAAAAAGTGACGAGCAAAAAAAAATGTCAATTAGGAGTTAACGAATTAAATATTCAACGATTCTTAGAAAGCAATGTCGTTATAGTTCTACGTGTCGAGTGGACACATGTCATAGTACGAAGTAATCACTGCGAGCATCATTACGACATCTATTTAAATAAAAATGAAATGCTGTTCGTCGGTAAGCGCATCACTTGAGAACGGCTAGATCGATTTCGCTATTTTTAGTCTGAATTAGATTTTAATGTAAAGAAAAATTTGAAATTTCCGGAAAATGTTCAAATTCTGGAAAATCTGTGAACGTATTTTCTATGGGATGTTTGTATAAATTATTGAAATTTGAACAGGACAACGTCTGACTGATCAGTTAAGAAACAAATATTTTTAATTATTTATTTTTAAATGTCGCGGTATCATTCTGAGATGGAGTCTTTTGGCCTTGTACAGGACTTTCTGCTTTTATTTAAATTTTACTTTATTTATTTTTTTCATTTTTAATTTATGTTTTTATTTGTGTGTTTTAGTTTAATTTGTGATTTTCTGTGCGACTTTTAATAAATACTTTTTCTTTCTTTCTTGCTTCTAAATAAAAGTGGATCGTTTCAATGCGATTATCACATTGGACTGTCAATTTACTAGGTCTAAGGTAAAATGCAAGCACCTCGGTTCAGAGTATATCTAACAACAGCTAAAATCTACATACATTTAAATATTCGGTCGATAAATAAAAACTTTAATGAATAGTGGATTTTACTGGGTTTGATTTTTATTGGGTTCGGTTTAGAAACGTACCGCCTCGTTAGAATTACGCGAGATTATTTGGGGGTTCTAAAGTATCTCCTGAATTCGATAAAAAAAAAAAAAAATTTTGCCGGATACGTTTAATTTTTATTTTTATAAAAACTATATTTTTTGAAGAAGAAGGTTTTCGAAGGCGATGACGGGAGCTCAAGTAAGTGAGCAAAGCGACCAAACGAGCCCCCTTCATCTCCTTCGTGTTAGATTCCTTTAAACCTTGCAGACGGAAATAGGAGCCGTCGACTACGCATTACTTCAAAAGTTTTATATTTACACACTTCTTTTTTTATTGGACCTTGACTTACGAGATGTTTGACATTGACCTTGAAAAAGTGTGTAAAGTACGAGATGTTTGACATTGATCTTGAAGAAGTGTGTAAAACTATCAAAGAAACGTAATCATATTGAGGAAATGAAGCGTTCACAAAATAAATCAAGAACTATGTGGAACATTATTAAAAATAGCCTTAAACCAGATTCCAAGTGCCCTATTAAAAATGTTACCTTGCGTTATGATGACAATAAAACCACAAATACACCAACATCGGTTGCTAATATTTTTAATGACTTCTTTGCCTCGGTCGGCAAACCGCTACTCAACAACACATCGAATACATGCCCAGTTCTTACACCATCAATAAATTCCCTATTCGTTCAACCCGCCACGGAGAGTGAAATCTATAATATAATACGCAAAATGAAGAACAAGCGCAGTGCCGGAGTTGACGAAATACCATCTTTCCTAATTAAAAAATGTGTTAATGAATTGATACCACCTATAACCGAACTAATAAATAAATCCTTTGACGAAGGTATCTTTCCGGATAAATTAAAAGAAGCTAAACTACGACCAATATTTAAAAAAGGCGGCAAGCCTCAAGATCCCTGTTCCTACCGACCAATAGCCCTTCTACCAGCTATATCAAAAGTTTTCGAAAAAGCAATGTCCAATAGAGTTAACAAGTTTTTGGAAAAATTCAATCTCTTGGACATAAACCAGTTTGGCTTTAGGCAAAAAAGATCGACCACACTTGCGGTATATAATTACGTACAAGAAATATATAATTACATCAATGACAAACAATATGCCATAGGTTTGTTCCTAGACATGACCAAAGCCTATGATAGGGTTTCCCATGACATTTTATTACAAAAATTAAATGGCATAGGACTTAGGGGTACTGGCTATAAATGGCTAAAATCTTACCTAAAAAATAGAAAACAGTATGTTGAAATAGAATATTATAACAAAGAAACAAAAGAAATACAAATTGTAAAATCACGGACAAAGATTATTAACCATTCCATTCCACAAGGCAGTGTGTTGGGGTGTATATTATTTATTATATATATAAATGACCTACCTAAAATAATTGACTCGAAGTGCGTTCTATTCGCGGATGACGTATCGCTAGTGTTTAGAAGCACTGAGAACACCGAAACTATGACCAACATAGTAAATACTTATGAAATAGTTAAATCATGGCTAGAGAAGCACAATCTGCAAATTAATGTTAACAAAAGTAATCTACTACAATTTAGGACATACCAACGAAAGCCACTAAACATAAATAACCTTATTAATAAATTAAATATCCCAGAAAGAGACGACCTAACGCTTCTTGGTTTAACATTGGACAATAATCTAACATGGAAAAAGCATGTCGAACATCTGAAGACTAAATTATCGAAATTTATATACGCATTATGCAAATTAAAAAGTAACACAAATTATGAGACCGCGCTCTCAATATACTATGCCTATGCTTATGCATGGTTTAACTATGGCATAATATTGTGGGGTGAAAGTACTGACTTTAACGATATTTTCATCATGCAAAAGAAATGTATACGCATCCTTATGAACATTAAGCCATGGGAAAGTTGTAAACCACATTTCATAAAAAATAAAATATTAACGTTACCCTCCCTTTACATATTACAAATAGCTACGTTCGTGCAAAAACACAGGAATTACTTTCGATCAAACATAGAAGCAAACCAGAATTATAACCGAAGAAACAAAAACAAATTGATTACACCAACACCAAAATTAAAAATAATGAAAAATAGCCCCAACTATAGAATCGCAACAATTTATAATAAATTACCGAATTGCATAAAAGATGACGAGAACATAAATTCATTCTATAGCAAACTTAGATTACTTTTATTAGGGAAATGTTATTACACAGTAAACGAATTCATGACGGATAAAACTTTTTTAGATGTAGGTACTTCATAATTTATTATTATTATTTTTGTTAGATCCGGCCTGATCAAGGACATGAATATTGTATATTCCAGTGACATTAAATCTAATCTATTTTATTTTGTATTGTATTGTAAAATGACTTTATATTTAACCTATTCCTTATTATTCTTTTATTCTAAATTAATCTGACTAAATATGACTATGTGTGTTATTGTGTTTGATTTTATATTGTTTATTACTGTTAATATTAATTGAAATCATATCGACGTCTTGACATGTATTTTTATTTTACTTTTATTTCTGAAATGTATTTGATTGTATTTTTATAAGTTTTGACAAAATTTATGATAATTGTTCAAAAACTCAACAGCAAACCAACATTGTTCTTTGCAGTGCCCTGACAGGGTTCATGTACAAAAACCAACAGTAAATATTGTAAAATGTGTATGTGCATGAGAGCAAATAAATAAATAAATAAAATATGTCTCCTGTAAACTGGTGGGTGGAGGATAAGTTGCCCTCTTCCTCTCTCCTCCCTTCCACCTCCCTCTACATTTCATTTATCGACCTTTTTATGAGATTTATGTCAAATAAAAAATCGTTTTAAAAATACCTATGAACTCCGGGGGAGGGAGTGGGGGTTAACTCCCCCCGCCCCTACTCTTTTCGAGGCGGCACGTTTCTAAACTTTAGGCCGAGAGAGAATACAAGAAGAAGGAGGTGGTTATTTATGCTAAGGAGAATCTTATGTTTAATGCCAATAAAACCCTGACGAGTTCTGTCGAATGCCTTCATGGCAAACTCACTTTTAACCACTCAACTATATACTTGCAATAGACAAATCGTAAAACCAATAAGTTGTTATTTATTGATGAAATTGAGGACATAATCAGGAAGATCCCAGCATCAAGGACATCATCATGTTAGTACTTATACGTAAATCTGTGAGGAGTAAGTGAAAGTCATCCAATATGGAAATATAAGGACTGCCAGTGAAGACTAGGTTTACAGTGCGTAATACCACCTACGGACTCCTAGTCGTTTATTGAGTGCTTCATGTCGGATCATCATATGGTTGGAGTCTCGATACCGTTAGATACGACGTGGCTATGGACTTATAGTAACTCGGTATGTGAATAATATAAGATAGTAGCTTAGAAAAATCAACCGACCTCCAAAAAGAACACTACAGACCAAAAAATAACTTTAATTTCGGAAGTCGGTCTTTGTTTAGAATTTTCGTTTTTGGCCACCGACTTCCGAAATTAAAGTTTTTTTTTGCCTTATAGTGTTTTTTTGGAAGTAGGTTGTTTTTTTTTTTTTGTTCAAAGTTTTTATTTGTTACTTTTTAGTTGTGGTACCTAACCCACGCAAATTCGAACATCACTACCTGCCACGTAAATAACAGTGAAAAGGAGCTTAACATAATAATCATCCACATACTAAGTGGGACAAAAATACGTATTATTGATGCCAACTTAAAAAATATCCAAGCAAAGTTAATAAAATTTATATGAGACCACCTTGAGAGTACTAAAAAAAAACAAAAAAAAAGAATTTTCAAAATCAGTCCATAATTAACGGACAAATCGGTGGACCTACATAAAAAAACATACAACAAACATATGTTCGTAGGTTAAAAATCACTGATTATTATTGGTCTCAACTGTTGTTTATTGATTGCCCGTTATCTAACTATTTATGATAAGTTACAAAATGTCTTAATTATGTTTATAAAAATAGTAAGACTGTAATGCCAAAGATTAAAAAACGGGATACAAAACGGTGGATAGGGATTGGTTATTTAGGGATGGGAAAGAGACACCTTACAATATCACGAAGACTAGAATATACATGATTTAGAAATAAAGTAAACTTTATATTTAAAACAAGAAATAAGGAAATTTGAAAGAAGTGTGGTGACCCTAAAAAAATTGGGATAAAATTAATACCTAGTTGGACAGACCGGTAGAAAAAGCAAATATAGATAAAAGATACTTTAGAGGTAAAGACATAATGTTTAACATATGTAGTAACCACAGAACAGATAAAAGTCTGTTCTGTGGTAGTAACTTTGCAGATACATTTACTGAAGAAATATTAAACATAGCTGTAATATTAAATTAATAGACAGAAGTAACAATGTTAAGGCAAATGATGTAAGTTTTCGCTTTAGGCCAATATCCAGCAACACGTTGTATAAAGTTATCGATCAGCTGAGATAAGGCGCCGGGCTTCGATTGCATTCGAGTCTAGTGCTAGTGACTGAATGGTGCCAATCCATGCGTCATGTTCGTGAACAGGCGCTGTCAGTAGAAACTGGGCATCTTCTAGCTGCCATGGCTTATTTTAATTTGATTTTTGAATTGTTTTTGTTTTTTATTACAGACGCTTTTATCGTTCTGCATCGTTCTCACATTTATAACTTTAACATGAATGATGTAACCAATATTTTGTAACGATATTGTGATTTAAAAGAGTGTCCGTGGAGTTTCTTGCCCGTTCTTCCCCATAGGTATGTACCTACTACGCTTTGGAATGGGCAACTAGCTTCATCTTTCTGACTGACCGACCCCTTGACAATTCAAAAGTGCCTGTAATTAGTTTATTTGAAATAAATGCTTTGAGCTTTTTTTTTAGTTTTACGTCACAAATAAATAATAATAAATACATTTTGTATTGGCATAAATACGTACGTGATGCGGAAGCAACAAATATAATAATATTGTATTTGCGGCCCTCGCTGTCCAAATGACAATATTTTTACCGTCCATTTATAGTATCTACGTCCTTAGATGTTCAATTAAACTACTCATACCAAAATAGGGCCAACCCTAAGTTAAATTTTAGAAAATAAATAATTAGGTAAGCATTTGTGAAAGTAAAGCACTAAACTTTATTGTTGACATGTTTATGGGTCCTTGTCAATGTTCCGAGCGTCAATTTTAGCGTAGAATTCAAGTGGTTTTCAAAACGTTGACGTTACCCGTCACTTTCCGTCAGTTTTTTTTTTTTCGGTTTTAATCGTTCTTGTTATGCCTGGTTCTCGTCGTCATATGCACATGGAATGCGCAGCAAGAGCTGTTGCTATGCTTCAGGATCCCGGGGCAGAGATCTGTGGTAGCAATACGTCTCTGTGCGTCACGTACGTTTGAACCAAATGTGTTAAGCGCTCATTCTGCCGCCAAAGTGTTTCGCAGTTTGGTAGCTTTGTAAAATGTGTAGAAGTGTTTGGTCCAAAATAAAATAATTATTTACTTATAAATCTTATTACTTACGTAACTTTGTATCCGTCGTAGCTTGGCGACCCAACACTGGTGCAATCGGGTATAGCCTGATGGATTCTTTGATTACTGCTTCTAAATAAACGAATTGAGATAAATTCTCCTTTGAAACCCTTCCATCTTCGCCCAAAACTTGAATTATTCTGAGAATAGAAAATGATGATATACAAATTTCTTCGTTTTATAAAAAATAAAAATAAAACTCACTACATTCTGATGTAATAATTTTGATTAGAGTCTTGGGGTACAAGAATTCAAAACGACATGCTATTTTTACGCAGTGAGAATATTTATAATTCATTTTTGTTCATGCGAAACTACTCTTTGGAAGGGGTAACTAGAATCAATTCTATTTTTGAAAGTGCCTTTTAATAATCTAATTAAATGAAGGTAGTTCATTCACGGGCACTCAACATTCCACGACAACACTCCAAAAACCTTCGGGAATCTCACATGGATTGGGTAGAGTGGTAAAAAATATTGAATGAAAACGCGCGAATTGATGGAAAAGGAGTGCCCGTGAATGGCCACCTTAAATTGATTTGACTTTGACGTTGGAAGCGTGGATTCGAAAACGTTAAAATAACTTACTCCTGGTAAATTTTCTCCTGCACCTCAGGGGCGCTGCCGATGCAGAGGAAGATGAACAGCATCTCATAGATAGTGGTATCAAAGGCAGCTAACAACAGGTTGTCTGAGAAGTTCCTCAGGTCAACATCCGTGAAGAGGCTGCTAGTCTCAGTCATTGTGTTCTCCAGAAGGATATCTAAGACGCTTTGGCATTTACCATGACCTTTAATATAAAAATGGGTATTTCTACTAATATATTTATAGGCACCTACTTTTACTTTAGTTGATCCAATAGGTATTAATTTTTCACTCCTCTTGCTCAAAAAGTCCGTCACTGTAGCGTACCAGAGCGGGGAAAAATAGCATTTCTTGCTCTAGGGGAAAAAGTAATGTAATGAGGAGTGAAAATGTCTTTATTCTTATGTAGAATGATCATGAATAAGGAACTAACGAACTCGACTTATTACTGTTTCACAAGAAAAGAAGAACATTTTTTTTTTTAATGGAACTAAAAGCGGCGGTCTCTTCGGTAGAATGCGTGCATTGCGTTGCGGCTACAGAAGAAATAAAAAAGGCATTGTCGCAAAATCTTTAGAAACGAGGGACCCTCAAACCTGGAACTACGTATCTCCCACGTTTACCCAACAGGCAACTCAACATTCGTCTTCACAGAGGACAAAAATTAAGTTGCCGGGAAAAAACATCTCGTTAAATATCCAGAATTGTACAAATAAATTTTTAATAAAATAAACAAGATATTTAATATTTTGTTGGATTACTTTATTTTCTTGCAATTGTAGTGAAAAGTAGAGTGTTACGGCCTACGAATAATACGGCACTAAAAACCCATTATAACTCGGTTTCTCTGTACTCCCTCGCTAAAGCTCGGGAGTAAAACTACCTCGTTATATAGGTCATTTTAGTCCCTTGTATTACAATCTACTTATTACACGAAACTGCTCGATTGGTATCATTAAAATAAATCATGATAATTGCCTTTTTGTAGCTGACTGTACCATTCAACCAAATTCTGTGTATGTAATTGGCAATTAAGTGCAGGTAACTATTGCAACAAAAAAAAATAGAGGTGATCTCCTGAGAACATTTTCCTGTAGCCGATAAATTTCTCCGCTGGTCAGTTTATTTACATTTTTGAATTGATTTTCTTTTTTCTTTTTTACGGACGCTTTTAATGTGCACGTCTTTCTACATTGTTCTCAAATGTATAATTTTAACAAGAATGATGTAACCAATATTTTGTAACAATATTGCTCGCATGCTTGTAAGTATGTTGGCTTGTGTTTGCAATTGGTTGAACAGTGTAAAAATTGTAGATAGGCCAATAAAATAAAATAAATATTTTGATTTAAAAGTGAGTCCGTGGAGTTTCTTGCCTGTTCATCTCCATAGGTACCTACTACGCTTTGGAATGGGCAACTAGCTTCATGTTTCTGAGTGAACGACCCTTTGACAATTCAAAAGTGCCTGTATTTGGTTTATTTGAAACAAATGGTTGTAGTGTGAGTTTGAGTTCTTACCTTCGTAGTCCAAATTTCCTTTGTGTTTCAACCGTTGTAAATGTTCCGATTTTCGTAGTTGCACCATCTACAAAATTTGTAAGGTATTTGAATATAACAGATTAAACGGTATAAATTCATTACATTTTTTTTTTAATTTTTCATTATAGTTTTATCACAAAATCTCATCAGTTTTATTCTCGTAGTAAGAATAAGAATTATATACTAAGAATGCTCACACACCAAAGTACATTATGTCATAAAAATTGTTTTATCACAGCAGTAATTTTTTTTAACAATATCCCAAGAGATATTAGGGAACTCCCTCTGAAATATTTTAAGTCTAAATTACATAAATGGCTCATAGTCATTTTTATAGTGTAAAAAAGTTCTTTGATAAAAAAAGTAAGTGATAAATATTGTTACTGATTTACTGATATTTAAGATAGATACTGCAAAGATTCAGAACTGTGAATTGTAAACATTTTAGAATTAGGTACCATTTTGTACTAGTAGGTAGAATGAATTAATGACTGTTACCTACACTGTTATTATGATTGATGTTGGTTACATAATTGTAAGGAATGCGTTTGCTTTAAAATATTTGTATACCAGTCCCTGGCGAGACATGAAGAATACAACCCTATTATTAAGATCATTATTGTACCATGTTTAATGTAAATAAATATATTCTTATTTTTATTCTAGTAGCTTTTGCCTGAGGCTCCGCCCGCGTGGAGGTTGGAAATAATCTTACGAAAACGTACTACCGAGATAAAAATTATCCCAGGCCAGGGTCTGCCCATGTACCTTTCATCCAAATCCCTTCAGCCGTTTTAGCGTGAAAGCGTAACAAACAAACAAACTCAATTTCGCATTTATAATATTTTACAACTTGTAAAGAAAACCCTGTCCGATCCGTGAGGGTGTTGTTAAGTATCGTACTGAGAGTCTATTTATGTGGTAATTTTCAGGATTTTTTTTTTGTTTTCATTGAGGAATTTTACCGGGCTATAAACCACCGGGTCAGTGCGCTCGCCATTTTCTTATACAAGGCCGAACCATGCAGCTCAAACATCGTAAAGTGTAAAACGTGTAATATTGTGATTAACGAGGTGTTGGCATTTGTGCAAAATAAGTTTGGTGTCAACGAGTTTCTCCGGTGAAAATATCGATCAGGCAAAGTCGTTATTATTTGAATCTTTGTCAGCGGCGTAAAATATCCAGACGTAAAGACAAGAGACATAAGGCCCTGGAACACATTATAACTCTGTTCAAGAATACAGACCTCGAACTAATTCCTATATTTGTGGCCAAAGAGCTGAGCAAACTGCCTCCCGTAACCTTTGACCACGTTGACGTTACGGGGCTGCTTAAGGATTTAGTGCTACTTAATAACGAGGTAAAGCTTGTAAAGAGTAACTTACGCAACGGTTGAGCAGCTACAGGAAGAAATAAAAAGTGAACTACATAATTGTAAATTTATGGGTCAATTGTGGGAATAACATGAAACGTGGTAAATCTCCGGGCAGTGACGGACTCAGCATTGACCTTCAGCAAGCAGGTAAACATTTATTTAGAGTACTGGCATCCGTCACTCGTACTTACCACCTAAGATGACGGAAACTATTGTTGTACCTATAGCAGAAAATGTTCCTGGAGATGTAAGAGACATGAATAATTATAGGCCTATCTCCCTGGCTATTGTGATGGTGAAGGTTTTCGATGAAAGAAAGAACGTTTATTTGCGGTAAACATGACGAAAAAAATAAAGTTTAAAATACAACAATGAGAAAAGGTTGGGGGAAGCATGCGTCACGTCCACGCAAATCGGCTATCACTCAGCATTATGCTACGACCCTATGCAAGACAGAGCCCCAGTGCTGGTCTTCTGGATGCTCAGCTCAGCAAGTATATTAACCTTCACGATGTCCAATAAGGATTTCGCGATACTTTGTCAACTGAAAGTGCTATTTTGACACAGTCGCCTATTATGTTGATCGGAAAACACCCATATACTCTTGCTTTCTGGACCTATCGAAGACCTTCGACCTAGTCCATTATTACAGGCTTTGGACTAAGCTTGGGGAGGTCGGGGCTCCCGCTGAACTCACTAATATATTTTCTTTCTCTGGTATAACCACCAGAAAATCGTTGTGAAGTGGGGAACCGCATATTCTGAAGAATATTCACTAGAGTGTGGAGTGAGGCAAGGGGGAATGACCTCTCCAAGACTATTTAATCTGTATGTCAATCAGCTGATATATGAACTCAGTAATAGCCATGTCGGATGTCACATAGATAACTTTTGCGTCAATAATATCAGTTACGTGGACGACATGGTGCTGCTGAGTCCATCTGTAGGAGGGTGAAGGAAGCTATCAAATATTTGTGAGGCCTACACTGAGAGTCACGGCTTAAAGTACAATGATAGAAAGAGTGAATATATGCTCATCAGAGGTAAAAATAAACAACCTGAGCATATACCACCAGTGTATCTCAACTGGGTATCTTTGAGTCGGGTCTCTTAGTTTAGGTATGTAGGGCATGTTGTCACCCTGCATGATGATGCAGACATTGAGAAAGAGCGGAGAACATTGTCGGTGCGAGCTAACATGTCGGTACATAGGTTTGCGAAGTGTACAGCACAAGTAAAGGTAGCATTGTTCAGAGCCTTCTGCCAAATTTTTTACACCAGCGCCCTATGGACCAACTACACGCAGCGTGCCTACAATGCTCTCAGGTTCCAGTTTAACAACGCCTTTAAGATTCTAGTGCGACTATCTCCATTTTGCAGTACCTCGGGCATGTTTGCAGACGCGAGGGTGGATGACTTTTACGCTATAATACTCAAAAAGTCAGCCTCACTAATTCGTCGAATTCGAGGGAGTGGCAACGGAATCCTAAGGATGATTGCAGACCGACCAGTATCACCAGCTGTGGGAAGACTCAACAGGCTGCATGTTGCCTGATGAATGTTTGTATTTTATTTTGAAGTTATTAATTTTAATTTTAGCGTAATTTAATTTTAATTTATTTTCAATTATTTATTTTTATTTTTATTCATTTTCAATTATATTAATTTACATTTAATTATTTATTTCGAGTAGGTATTATATATTATGTTACCTTATTGTAATAATTGATCTCGTCATTACTAACATAGTTTTAAGAAAATTTAATAGTAGGTACTAACAAAATATGGACAAAAATAGTCTGAATAAAGACACCGCTCGTCGCGCGACGAGCGGTATCTTTGTGTCGCGTCGCGTGTCGCGCCTGTTTGAAAGAGCCTTTAAATGAATTTTATTTTTATAATATGGGGTGCGGGCGGCCGTCGTTTGCCGTGTGTCTACAAGTCATTACTTATGACCCCTGTTGAAAATTTGCAATAATAATAAGATTTTTTAATACTTTTAGGTAATGTTATAGCAGTATCTATGTGCCCCTGTCGGATCGGACAGGGTTTTTTAACATATTGTATAGTTAGGATAAGTTACATTGTGTATCGACTTAATATCATACTCACTTGCTCCGAAAGACTGAAAAATATATTTAGAGCCTTGGACAGTTTACTTTTATAACTCGACAAGTTGAAGATGACATCCAACATGAGCCAAGGTTTATTGATCCTGTTGGTCATGATATCAAAACACTCGTTGACTGCCACCATGTAATTATCGTTAACAAGATCTTTACCATCGACTCTAGCGCCCAGTGTTGTTCCTGAAATAATATCATTCTTTTAATTAGAATTGTATAGAATAAAATGTATTGTTGTTACAGTTATTTACAAAATGAAGCCTGTACATTACTTAGAATAAAAAAAATCTAACAACGTGGCTAAACCTAAAACTAAACTATCTGCAAGAACTAATTATATCGACGTCCAGACATGTATTTTTATTTTTATTTTATTTCTGAAATGTATTTAATTGTATTTTCATAAGTTTTGACTTAATTTATGATAACTTCACAAACTCAACAGCAAACCAACATTGTGCTATTTTTGTGCATGAACCCTGTCAGTGCCCTGAGAGGATTCATGTACAAAAACCGACAGTAAAGTATGGTAAAATGTGTGATGTGAGAGCAAATAAATAAATAATTAGGTAATATAAAGTGACGTTGCATGGCCTGTCACCTGTGCACTTAATGACTATGACTGCGCAGTAAGTGGAGTGGAATTGGGGCCAAATATATTTAAACTTATTGCCATCTATACGCTAAGAAGAATAAGATTGAAAACCTTACCATACATGCATTACAGAAACACTCTTTTCAACACTTACTGCACGCGGTTTCCAAAACACTCCTGGTGATTTTCTCAGTGAGATCCACTTCACCTTTGCCGACTTCTTCGGCGAGAAGATCAACAAATCGACCAGCTTGAACATTGAACAGCTCAAGATGTTCATCCAAAACGTATTGCTTGAAGCACAGGTCTGCGAATCGACGATTGCGCTTCCAAACAGGCACTGAAACGTTTTGGACACCATGGAAACTAATAAAATCAGTCTGTTATAGTATAGCTTCATCCATTTAAAACTTGAATTAAGTCAGGTTATTAAGATTAGGTACTATTAGCAAAGCAAAACAGAACCAAAGGAAGACTGGGCAAAAGTGGGCATATTATTCTGAAAATTACCGTTCAGATTCTGATGCCCCTTTGCACAAGGGTATAAATAAGTTATCCCTACATAAATAACAGAAGCGCAGCGCCATTGGTCCATAGACCACTTCCGCCCAGTCACAAATAATAATGTTTAATAAGAAATAGTAAATAGGCTACCTTCAGCAGAAACCAACATTTTGCCAAACATCGGTTCCACGAATCTATATACAAACATTTTTTTCAGGCACTTGTTGAGTACTGTGAACACGTCTTCGGGATCTGTTACAACTGTAACAAATATCATTAAGAGGGTGTATTCTGAAAGTTGGCAACTTCACAAATGACAATAAAATATTTCGATGTGTTGATTAATTAATCAATATTACTAAATTACATTATGAAATATGTTGTGTTGCACTGTGTTGATTTTTTTCTCAAATTATAAGGGATTAATTGATTATACACAGATGTTCGGGTCGGCACATTTCATTCGGCAGTAATTGTTGAACAACTAAGCCAACCCGAAGCAATTACTACAAATATTAAGTTTTCATTCCGATCGTGCCCATCAGCACCTAACTCCGCTGAATCATGTTCGGGTTGGCTCGGCACAATTCGAGCTAAGCCTAGCAACTTTTTGCCGAACTTTATTATAGCCGCGTTTAATCAAATATATTCGATTTTGGAACCCGGCTTTGTCGAATTAGGCCGACCCGAGCGAGTGTTTAGCACCCCTAAAATTTTTACTAACTGTAAACTGGCATCGGACCCATAAAAACTTTGGTCACATCTCCAACTTTTAAAGAATATTCTCCAATTGAAATCACTTGTTGAAGCAAACCTGAAACAAAACATTGCTCTTAATAGTCATTAATATGATTAATACATAAATGATTTCCCCATTATATTTTTTTATAAAAATAAACCTGTGTTGATTTCAGTCTTACAGTAGATACAGTCTCGAGCATAAATATATTACTATAGACAATTCGGCAATAATATCTGACTTTATGATTCATCCATTGATATTATCGTCAAGATGACGGCAAATAAATCTGATCAATAGTGAAAGGCATATACAAGGGGCAGCACAAATATGTGACATCCAAGGAACACCAAGACTATCTGACGAGACAAGCGACGCCAAAATATAGGATAATGCATCGGCTTTTAGATATGAAGTATCTCTGAATTAATGCGTTTTAAATAATCTCATTAATAAATAAAAACGTACCACTTATTTTTGACATCAAGTGAAAATGCCCGATAATGGGCAACTTCCCTGGGTGTGTGGGCACAAGCTCATTCACTGGGGGTAGGAAGTGACGACACAGCATCACATACGTCACATACATACATAGTAACGAAATTATAATTGTTAAAAACATTTTTTTTTAACAATTACTAGGGACTTACACTTGATTTTAAATAAAAACTACAGCTTAATTATTAAGAGAGAGAAACCTATTTTTTTTAATAAATAATTACTTTTGGTCCGTGTTAAACACAATTCAACACTAGAGTGAAATTATTGATAAACACACCCTGGTCTTATAAAACAAAACACGACGTATTTGGTGTCCACTGCAGCGTAAATTGACATTTACGATGGGCCGATGGGATGATGATGATGGGGTACGATGGGACACCAAATACGCGTCAAACACACCATCATTGCTGCGTCTGTCTGTCTGTCTGAACGAGATAAACTCAAAAACTACTGAACGGATTTTCAAACAGTTTTCACCAATGGACGGAGTGATTCATGCGGAAGGTTTTAGTTTCATTAAGGTTTTGTATAAATTGGCTGAAATTTGACGATTATTGTTGAAGATGTCAAAAAAAAACATGCCGACTGAAAACTTTAATGGCGTGCGCCGGGGAAATGGTAAAAGTTACATAAAATTTATGTTCTATAGTATCGTTTATCTTAAAAAGTTCAACAAAAAAATCCGCGATGGCATATACATCTATCTTCTAAGGATGACCCACAACAACCATTTTTATCTTTCAGAATTTGATAAAAATTTCATTGTTATTTCCAAAGCTATTTTGACTGATATTATATTAATCCTTATCCAATAAACTATGTTACTTAAACTGAGCATTTAGTTTAGATTAAAATATGCCTTAACATCATTTCATTTAAATTAATAGTTCGAAAGATATCACAGATTCAAAATTACGCGTGACAAAATAATTATGGTTGACCGTAACGCGGGCGCAGCGTTAAGAGTCAATGACCTTTTCCTCGGCTTTTAGGTATGTAATCCCGGTATCGGTAGTACGTTTCCGTGGAATATTTTCCGACATCCATGCGAGCGAAGCTGTGGGCAATAGCTAGTATTATATAAAATAAATTCGCATTTCGTTTTTGTCTGTATGGCCGCGTTGTTCTTCTAAAATACGCAACGGATTTTAATGAGATTTTCAACATTATTTAGAGAATATATTTCAAAATGTTCATATGTATAACATAATTCCTTTATATTAAACGTAGTACTGAAACTTGACGTTTTGTCAAGTCGTGAAAAAGTTA
Source organism: Omphaloscelis lunosa (assembly GCA_916610215.1). Classification (NCBI taxonomy): domain Eukaryota; kingdom Metazoa; phylum Arthropoda; class Insecta; order Lepidoptera; family Noctuidae; genus Omphaloscelis; species Omphaloscelis lunosa. The sequence continues at coordinate 1,271,099 of OU744266.1, read as the reverse complement.
TTGCTAGGTATATAAAATTCTCAACAGGGGTCATAAGTTATGACTTGTTTATAGACACCCGCTAAACTACAGCCGCCCGCGGAATATGCAGAATATGTTCACATCCATTCATTAACTAGAAAAGAGCTGATAATCTTCAAACGGCTGAACAAATTTTCTTAAATCATAGCTAAGAATACTCTCGATCAAGCCATCTTTCAAATAAAATAAAAAAATCAAATTCGGTTCAGCCATTTGGGAGCTACGATAGACAGACTACCACAGACAGACACACAGATACACACATTAAACTAATAACCGATCCTAAACGGTACGAAACCCTTCGTGTGTGAGTCCGACTCGCACCTGGCCGGTTTTTTTTAATACAAAGTTTAGATAAATGAAAATACTAAACGAAGAATATTTTTTATCTAAAATTTAAAAAATCGCAATGTTTTTGTACGTCCGTCGTAATAATAAGGTGTTTTGCAATTGCAGAAAATCGCCCATATTTAAATAAAATACCTTGTGAATTGGCGATTTTAATATTTGTTGAATAAATACAGTTTAAGGTACATAATATACAGAAGTTTCGCCCGGAGGACACGGTGGAGCATATCGCCGGGTCGACGGCGCGTTGTGTTCCACGCGCGCCTCAAAGAGATGTCAGCGGAATTGAAGGGGTCCACTAAGGTCGATGCCTGCCGGGGTTGCGAAGAAAACCGAAAGGGAGATCGTGGCCCCCGGCGACAGGGCAACCGAAGGAACACGGGTGGGTTTTAGTCAGTAAGAGTCTGACACGCCCTCCCGCTCCGCCCAGAGCGGGAGAAGTTATTTGATGATTTCCCACCCTCAAAAAAAAAAGGGTTAGATTTTTTTTTCAAAATTAAATATAATAATAATAATAATATAATAATAAAAATGTTTATTTTCTTCCACAAATAACACTTATTAACTATAACTTAAAAACGGAAAAAAAATAATTATGATGTAGGACAATGTTCATTTGTGGGAGACTGGTGCCTAAACTAAGCCGTGACTTGTATTTCAGGACACCAGGGACTCCCCCCTAGAGGCAAAGATAACATCAAAAACATTACAATAGAAAATTCTTACCGAAAGTTACATTTTCATGTTCTATGGGCAAACTATATATTGGAAGAGAATAATAATAAAATCTTAAATTTGTATGAAGTGTAGTGGAGTTCAAGGTGCATGTGGAGTGTAGTGTGGGTGAGGGGGTGATGTGTTTTGTGTTGTCCGTTTGTCTATGTGTGTGTGTGTGTTTGTGTGGTGTGTGTGTGTGTGTGAAGTGTTGAGGGGATATGTGATTGGGTTCATGTTCAACTAGACGAATGGTTCCCATTACGTTTTTATGACTAGTAACTCTTCTGTTTTTATGTAGTTCAATTTTAGAAGCCAGTTAGTCAATATAAGTTTACATTTAGATTTATTGTAATTAAAAATACCCAATTCTTTATTTAACTTATTATAGAGTTGAGGCCCTCGGAAAGTATAGAATTTTTGGGCAAAACCTGTATTATGTTTGGTCGTGCCACATATTGCATACTGCCTCCTCGTTGTTAATTTGGAAAGATCGAAAGACGATGGATCTGAATGTTGCCGCAGAATAGTAAAAAGGATGTAAATTTGCCTAACAGTTAACACCTCAGCTTCCTGATACAGTGCGTCGGTGGGATAGAGTCGCGGTTTTGAAAGGCCAACTTTGAGAATCAACCTTTGGGTTCTTTCTATTTGCAACATTTTTGTTTTACCGGCACCTCCCCAAGTTGTTACACAATATGTCAGTATAGATTGAACAAGGGCAAAATATACCATTTTAAGGGTTTCACCATTTGCTACCTGTCTAAGCTGTTTAAAAATATAAGTTAGTTTCCGTACTCTTTTACATAAGTTGTGAATGTGTTCATCAAAGGACAACCTTTTATCAATGGTAACACCCAAATAACGAATACTTTGTGTCGGTTGTATAGTTGAGCAGCTATTACATCGATTCAAAGGGGGAAATGAACACTGATGAACAAATATGGGAGGCTTATCTTGTAAGAAGTTTTCTACGCTCCTTATTGCAAAAGGAATATATTTTGTTTTATCTGCGTTAAGAGTCAGCGAGTTAGCAGCGAGCCAGTGGCAGACCGTGTTGAGGCCTGATTGAGCTAAAGAATATACTTCTTCCCAAGAATCGCCCTTGAAAGTAAGAGCTGTGTCGTCTGCGTAAGATATTATTGTATGGATCCCCTTTTAAATATTTACTTTATTTTAAAAATATTAGTAACATTTTATTTTTGTTACAGCGGCAATAGAAATAAAAATCTGTGAAAATTTCAACTGTCTACCTATTACGGTTCATGAGATACAGCCCGCTGACAGACGGACGGACGCACGAACAGTGGCGGCTTAGTAATAATATAGGGTTCCGTTTAGCACCCTTCTTGTACAGAACCCTAAAAATGAATAAATTCAAACACAAACTCTCTGCGTGATTGGGTATGGTACAACCTAGTAAGTGCAGACCCTACATTTATAAATTGTCTCTTTATCATCACAAGCACGCCCATGAATCACGAACTGAATAAATGATAAGGTTATAATAATATTATTGACATCCTTTGTATGTCCATACTTATAATTAAAATTAAGTAAAAAAAAAACGCATGACGTTTGCAAACCCTGTGTGGACTCCCTGCAAGTGTCTGAACAAGAGATAACCGGCATCTTCTGGGCACGCTTGAGTCATCGTAGACCTCATGCATCGCTCTCCACTAGATCGAGGTTAGGAGCTGGATCAGCTGTACTGTACCCATTACCCTACTGATCGACTGATACAGAGGGTCCAGAACGCCTGCGCTCGATTCTATTTCACAATCCCAGCAAGAATTCACGTAACGCTGTTATTAAATAAGCATTCAATCTGCAAGATGAAGTCACGTCGCAAGTTGCACTTTGCAAGGTCACTTGTAAAATGGCCAATAAATTAATTCAGCTAGCAACGTCAGTTGTCAATTAAACTGCATTGAAATTGAATGAAGCAACAATAATAATTAGGTATAACAAAACAACTTTTGGGATCTACCTATGATGCCGCAGATAGACACATAAATCCACACATTTTATTAAACTTATGTAGGTTCCGTACCAGTATCGGGGTATCTACCAACAACAACAAATGAGATCCCATCAAAAACGTTACATGTAAAAAATTGCTAGTCTCGCAACGCAGTTCTTCTACCGCAAAACGTCAACGAAACAAATCTACATACAACAAAATCTACCTAATATTAGCGCTGTGAGCGGTTTATGTTTGTAAATTGTATATGCATAAATGACGGTGAGAGCGGACATGCATTCTTTGGTGAGACAACCAGGCGAACGGTCGTGTTTTCTATTGTCACCACGTGCTGTATTGAATTTACCGCGTTTCCAATTCTTATCTGTTCTGATCGGCTTAATCGTTGAACATTTTTGTAATTAGTGTGTGAAGTAATAAATACACAGTTTCTTCAAGTTTTCGAAGTATTATATCGAGTATTATATATTATAGCGAGGCGCCCCATCCAACCTCGTTATGTTCAATTACGACTATTTAAAATAGTAGATTATTCATATGTGATTATGTTGCTGTGCCATGGGTCAAATTATTCTATTCACATATTACAGAAAGAATCACGTCTAATATTGATACGGTCACTATAAAATGTTCTTAGTTAAGTACGTAATTAGGTAACAATTTATAACAAAGTTGTTGTTGGATAGATGCCATTCCATACTGAATAAATTAACCAACTTGGTTTTACATTAGATACCACAACGTTTTTCATTAGAAGAACTGCGTTACGAGACTTATTTTTTTAACCGACTTCACAAAAAGGAGGAGGTTCTCAATTCGACTGTATATTTTTTAAAATGTTTGTTACCTCAGAACTTTCGACTGGGTGAACCGATTTTGATGATTCTTTTTTATTTGAAAGCTGGTGCTTTCCGTGTGGTCCAGTTCTGACAATGGCATCCATGAGAAAACCATATGTCTTGCAAAAAATTTGCATCAAGTATGTGCGTGACAAATGGATGAATAACTCAATATCACGCCAACCGATTTCGATTTTTTTTTTAAATAGTAACTTGTGCAGTTGCTCTTGGAGCTTTTGGTGAAGTAGATGACTGATGATGAAGACCACAAATGGCCACCGGAATCACTCAGTAATAAGTATTTCACGGGTTGCAATTCCATTACTTTAAATGGTTGCAATGCAATTTATGCTCATCACAATGCATATGAATAAGTGGAGCTGATGGTGAAGTACCAGGAGAACTCAACGATTAACGTCCCTGCATTGGAAAAGCAATATTTTGTAAAAGGTGATGAGCAATTGAGATTAGGCTATTTTAACTTAGATAACTTACAAACTACCCACTAAAAGGCGAGAAATAAAAACTTTTTTACAAAAAAAAACCAACCAACTTCCAAACAAACACTACAAAGTGAAAAATAACTAAAATTTCGGCAGTCAGTGGCAAATAACTAAAATACAAAACCAAAGACACCGACATTTTATTTATACATACATAACCTAACATCACGCCTTTTTTCCCCGATGGGTTAGGCAGAGGTGAACCTTACAGTACACCCACGTTTCGCCAGTTATGTTTAAAAGTCCCAAGTAACAGGGGGTGAGCCTATTGCCATCAATCGGGCACGATTCCAGACTCCGGACTGCTACTGACTTTGAAATTATACATAAATAACTACTTAAATAATCAAGTAATCAAATACACATTCAATACATCTAGCAAGAACGTTTCCCAATGCAAAACTTTACTGTAGAATACAAAATTAATATTGCGGATATACCAGGCACAACATAATTTGCGTATTTATCTCGTCTACTCGAGGTCCTGTTCACTTCCGGTATATTTGCCTTACACATGCTGAGCCAGAGGAATCCAGCTCAGCATGTGTTGTGTGAGGCAACAACTTACAACAATACAGCATTGTTGTAGTTTGTTGCGCCACTTCTTCCCAGCTAAAGGCACTAGGAAGTGGTGTAGAGTGGGCGTTTTGGGGACTACCTTATGTGATTTTGACATTCGAAAAGTGCTGATTCTCAGACTAGTTAGAATAAATTACTTCATTTTGATTTTTGATGTGATACATCTTAGCGGCGAGTCAGACTGAGTGTTGGCCTGGCGACGCGTGGCGATACATCACCTCGCTAACAGTCGCCATCTATATTTATTTCCTGTAACTATCCTTTTATGCATATTACCTGTACATAATAATTTCGATGTTTCACATCTGCCAGGCGTCCCGCGACGGCTCATTTTTTGGTATAGGATACACTTAAGGATACACTTCACCAAAATAGGTATAAATTGTACTATAGATAGATAGCGCTAATAGTATTTTTAAGTTTTCACTTCTGTCGGCCTCATGACCAGCTATTTTTTTATTATCTATTTGGTGCAACTTTGAGACACACACTGCACTTTGTAGTTTGTTATTTGATTTAAAGTGTGTTAAATCGCTCCACCGTATCCGGAGGACACGGTGGAGCGATTTAACACACTTTGATTTCCACATAATGGTAACACCGCAGCACCCAGTCGTATCCGATGTCCCACAGATGCGGCCCCAGGACCGATCCCTGTGGGACACCGCACGACATCTCCTGCCGGTTCCACTCTCTCGGTGACCGGGGTAGATGATGGCCCTGTCCGTCAAATAGGCCTCGAACACACGACAGAGGTAGGTCGGCATCCGGTGATACCGGAGTGCCTCCCTGATACAACTCCAGGGCAGGGTGTTGAATGTATTGGTGATGTCTAGAGACACCGCTAAGACGACCACATCCCGGGCCACAGCATCCTCTGTCGTGAGGGCCCGCACGCGCATGATGACGTCCACCGTAGAGCGCCCCCTGTGGAAACCAAAATGGCTCTCCGCCAGATCTGGCCCCACCCGCACCAGCTGCCCGACGAGGCGGTCTGCAATGACTCTTTCAAAGAGCTTGCCCACCTCGTCGAGCATCACAATGGGCCGTCGTCGTCGGCGGTGTGGTCCGCATCGGGCACCGCATTAGGCGGAGCCATGGGCGGGGGTTAAGTTCCCCTCTTGAAGGGAACAGAGCGCTCACCACGTCCCCCACAAGCTGGGGCCGGAGACTCTGCGTCAGTGGGGGAGCCCATGGACGCTGATTTTCAGCTGCAACCCACGAGTGTCATACGCTAGAATAATAATAAACACAAATATAGTGTCTGTCTGTTTTAATAAATAAATTAAAGGTAATATAAGATAGGATAATATAAAAAGCTCATACTAAATCAAATAAATGTTGTGACATAGGTACATGTGTGTGTGTATTGTGTTGTAATTAAGGAGAAGCTCAAATTTTAATCTGCTATTTCATAGAAAAGTGCATTACCTACGCGGTCAAAATGTATGGAACAGCACATTAAAAAAAAAAACAACATGTTCAGAATCACGTACTGAATCCATGGTAACAGTTTTCGCGTCGATGTCCCTGCCACCCTGTAGATAGATATTACTCTCTGCGTTCTTACTCATTTATCGCACGTATATTTCAAGGCAAAATATTACGCCCATCCATTATCGTCAAAAGATTTTAATTTTAAATTCCCAACATTGACGTAGACATTGACCGCTAAATACTAAAACTGACACTAAATTCATTAATACGTCTTTGATTTGAACAATTGACGTATGTTATTTAATTATATACTGAACGCAATAAAATAAAATAGTGTGCGTTAGTGCATAGAAAATTTATTGAAAATGATGAAGGAAGATTTTTGCAATGCGTTGAGTAGCGGTGTGGTCCGCGTTAAGGAGAATCCGTCAAGGTAGTCCGCGAAATTCAAAACTTACGTTTTCTGCTACTTGCAGTGTTCGCTTTAAATTATATGTTGACAAAAATTCAATTCGTGACAATATGTATTAAATAATTAAATCAATACAATCTATTAAAAGTACTCAAATAAAAATTCTATTTTAAAAATTTAATTACCTATACTTAAACAAAAAGCAAAACCTAACTTGCTTTCCTATAAAATAATTCAATCAATCTACCTATTATTTTCCCAACTACATAATGTTGGGGTCGGCTTCCAGTCTAACCAGATGCAAAGTCAAAGTCAAATAATTTATTTCAATTAGGCATATAAAAGGCACTTTTGAACGTTAACATTTACAAAAAATTGAATTGATTCTAGAAGCCTCTTCCAAAAGGTAGTTTTCGTATGCAGAAGAATGGGCAAGAAACTCCACGCTTACTCTTTTAAAATGTTTTACAATATTTTGTATATGTCACGGCTAGAACCCGAAGTGCGGCTACACCTAGTTTTAGCCGGCTACAACAAGGTGCGGCCAGTAGCAGTTGGTTAAATTTAGTTAAAGCAAATGAAAATGACTGAAAGTTAGGTTAGGTTAGAACAAGTTTAACAAACTGCTACCGGCCGCACCTAGTTGTAGCCGCACTTCGGGTTTTAGCCGTAACATATAGTATATATTAATTAAACAATTATAATTATGTGACGACTTAAGTAAAGATAATTAAAAATGAAGCAATGACAGAAAAATTAATAACGTGATGGATACATGGTGTTCACATATATACAAGCATTGTAATAGTACCTATACGATATTACTAAAATATTTACAACTAAAACTAATAATTCAGTGTGTGACTTCAAGTAATCACAGAATGTAAAATCAATGTTGTAATAATTAAATGAGCAACCAGTTTGATTTTGTCTCTATTCTAAATTGTCCTATGGAGCTTACATGTTTCCAAGCATTCTTATCTTGGATATAATCCTCTAATTTTTAATATGCTTGTTTACAAAGAGTACTTTTAATATGAGTTTTAAATTTTCTTCCAGTTAATTGTAATGCAACTGAATACCACTATTTTATATGGAGTGACTACCTATCTAACCTCCACAACCCAGCTACTGGGCAACACAATACCCCTTGGTAAGACTGGTAGTCAGACTTCTGGGCTTCTGACTACCCGTAACAACTATCAAAGATCTACGAATGACAATGGCTTAACCTACTTTACGAAGCACGGAGGGGTCACTAATTATTAAATTATAATAATTTAAAACATTTCGAAATTATATTTATGGGAAGTAAGACTGTTTCGTGAAAATAATTATGACGATTTCCATTAAATTCTACTACCTTTATTGATGTTTTAAATGATGACAATTTAATAAATATATCATATTAACTATCGCGTACAGACTTTTGATCGACTGACAACATAAACAACGTTGCAATTTCCATAAAAAAAAAACAAATGTAGAATTACGCGGGCTACCTACGTACATTGCTGATTGAAGTGAACACATCAAATGGTCGACTACGGAATGTTAACCTACCTAACCTTGTGATTTCTAATATCTGTGTACCGTGTAGCTAATTATACCCATATTAAGCATAATTATAAATAACCTAAAACTTCATCCGCGACTTCGTTCGCGTGGATTTCGTATTTTCCCTGAGATTTTCGAAGGCTCCTTTGTTAAAATTCATGGTCTTCCTTTTATTTTGGACTTTATGTTATTAGCATAAAATAATCCTTATGATGAAGCCTTTCGATCGGTATGATAAAGCTACAGGGCGATTTTTTTCTCGTGTAACGGGTTCGATTCCCGGTTCAACCATGTAATTATTTAAATATCTATGAATGCAGTTTAAATTGTTTTTTAAATTCAAATAATGTCTTCTTTCAGTAAAATGTTCCATCTACAATATTCAAGGTAGTTTCCCTCCATGTGGCATATCCGTGGGACGCCCTGTATTCTTCATTTACTTAATAAGTTTAAAGTCAACGAACTTATGACTGCACCGGTTTACTAGTAGCCACTGAAAAGTTGCGATATCCATCTACGGCTCCATCATCAGACCTCAACACCAAGTGCTATCTATTGGACTCATCAAAACGAATCATATGACCCCTAAACTCGTGGGGTTTACTAGCAGCCAATTAAGAATTCTACTATCCACCTCCTGGCTATACGTACAAAGATTAATTTCGATACGACAATTAAAAGTAGGTTAAAATTTACTTCCAAGATTTTATTACATTGTTTGTTACAAGTGAAGCTATTATAAAAGCGTATTGAAAAGCAGAAACTGACTAACAAACCGACTGAAGTAACAGCGCACAGCCGAAACTACTGGAAAAATCTGCACAAAGCTTCTCGTATTAGTATTAGTTTTTATAACTCAAACCCCTCAAAGGGGGTTTAGGAGGTGTTAAAGTTTGTATGGAAGAATCTTATTAACGCGCAGTACCTACGTAGTAAGTCAAGGAAGTATCATTGTAATAACAACTCTGAATGAAGGCAACACGCTTATAAGACGATATTTAGGTACATATTTTATAATCTTCTTTCTTCTTCATGTGTGCGCATTGTATAAATTATTATTGAGCTGACAGCTGTGCTGCTGGGGAGTTTGTTGCGCCACTTCTTCTTCCCAGCTAAAGGCACTAGGAAGTGGTGAAGGGTGGGCGTTTTGGGGGACTGTCTTATGTAATTTTGACGTTCGAAAAGTGCTGATTCTCAGCCTAGTTTGAATAAATGACTTTAGAATTTTGAATTTATCACTTGCTTCAAAAATGATAAAGGAAAACATCGTGAGGAAACCGGCCATGCATGAGAGATATTTCCCGACGACATGTGAAGTCAAGTCAGAGCCCATGAGCGGCTTTAAAACTCTGACATCTAGTTAGTCACTAACCACACAAAAAAGATTAAAAGATTTTATAATAATTATATATTCATTAGATAAAAATAATCGCAAAATTGATAGGGAGTTCCCTATCAATTTTGCATATGAAACTTCAAATGCGATTCGACTTATAATAAATATAAATAAATACTTTTATTTGAATACTAAAACGGGCTGTAATATGGGGTTCGTTCTTTTAATAGGCTGTCTATTTGAATCGGGGAAGAATAACAGGTATGCTTTTGCCTCCCTCTCCCTCACCCCTTATCACTAAAGTTTGGAAAGCGATACTACTACAATAATCTAATTATTTTAGATATTTCACTTTTCTATACCTAAATAGTAGTAGCTGATAGAAGTTAATTAACCTAAATATTACAGGAAAACAAAACTATGCCTCTAACTAGCACAATTTGTAAGAAATCAGAAATCTTGTACTATAAAACATAGACCCGCGGTCTCAAACAATAACATTACGGCAAGGAACTCTTAGTGCGCCAGTTCGACACGCACCTGCCCGGTAATCTTCGTAAAAAATATGATATAATGAAGTGCTGTGAGCTAGCTTGGGGATTTGGCAATCAAAGTTCAGTGAATATCTGGCCATATTGTGCAAAGTAAATAGGTTTCAAATCCATAGTGCTAGCACAGATAATATACTAGTAGTGCTAGTGACGGTAAATTAACACATTGAGTTTGAAATACGAGTCCAAAACTAGTGAAGCAAAGGCCTTAAAAAGGGGTTGGTTAAGCAATATTTGTTGGAAACGGGAATTCTGGAGGTCCCAGGAATCTACTACATGCGGTAAGCACAGGAGTGGACGTCTTTTAAAATTTTGATGATAATTATGAAATTGAAGCAAACGAGCTACCAGAATACAGAAGAGGTACTGATAGCAAAATGATCCACACCTTTCTGGCTCAAAATAGTGGGATGATCAAAGCAATGGTATATTCAAACTGATAACTAAAATGAGTATAATTTTCAAAGATCTGAGGTGGACTATTCAAAAGTGCAGTCTTTTACTTTCTAGAAAAGGATCACTGACGAAAGAAATTTTAAGACATATCAAATGCAATTTAAATTTTCTAAATGGAACTAAACTTCTCATTTCAGTAACGAGGTTGATCAATAATGTTTTCTGTGGCACTATTCTGCATCGCGTGCACTATGTACTGGTTGTGGAACCGGATAAACGCTAAGACTACGGAGCCGCCATATCTCCCGGGAGCGTGGCCTATTGTGGGACATGCTCCTTCGCTCGTTGGGGACAGCTGCAGTATGTATTTTTACATACATTTAAAAGCCTATCTGAACAGGCCAATCTATCAGACCGAATAATAGTTCCGACAGTTGGAGGCAATCGATGATGTTCACTGGGTAGTTACTGATTTCAGTCAGATCTGACGGATCTGAATATAGTCCTGACCATGTATGTAACCTTAAGACCAGAGTCAGATAAAACAAACTTGATATTGTATTGTATGGTATTGAATTGAGTATACTAAACAAATCTAGCGCGTCTAAACTTTGTATTAAGTACTTGAAGAGCTTATCAAACATGTTATGTCTTTCTATTTCTGTTTGAAGCACTGTGGAACCGATTAAACGACATGGCCAAACAATGTGATGACTTGGGAGGAGTCATGTCAGTCAGCTTTGGACCACGAACTGTATATGGTAAGTATTTTTATGGTAACCTAACACAAACAAGGTGGGGAAATGGGCTTGACAGATTTCTGTCCGATGGCAGCCTGGAACATTGAGTTTTTGACAGGAGTTGGATGGGGCTAAACGTTCGAACTTGTAACCAAAACTTTTGGATAATTGATTAAAACGGTATTACACTAATGACAGGAATGAATTTAAAAAATACATAAAGGTAATTTCAGGGGTTGCAATACTAGGGCACGCCACAATTGCGGCGATAAGACCCCACTTTGAGGAGTGGCTAGAGAGGCGCCACGGCGTCCTCACCTTCCGCCTGACGCAGGTCCTCACCGGACACGGCTGTTTCGGGAGGTTCCTGCACAGGATAAGGCGGGAGGAAACGCCCGGGTGTCACCATTGTGTGGATCGCCCGGAGGATACGGTGGAGCATACGGTGGAAGTCTGCCCAGCTTGGGCGGAGCATCGCAGTGTCCTCGTGGAGGCAATCGGCGGCGGTGATCTCTCGCGTCCGGCCCTGGTTCAGGCCATGGTACGGAGCGAGAGGAAATGGGAGGCCGTCACCACCTTCTGCGAAGCTGTAATGCTCGCGAAGGAGGAGGCGGAACGCGTGCGGGAGAGGCAAATTTCGCGCCCTCACGCCCCTAACCGCCGCAGGATGAGACGCCCAGGGCGTCGGGAATCGCGAGGCGATTTCCGGCCACCGTAGGCGCGGGCTTGCGGACGGTGAGCAATGGGTGGCTCACCGTCCGATAAGGACCAGGCCTGGGTCGACGGCGCGTTGTGTTCCACGCGCGCCTCAAAGAGATGTCAGCAGATTTGAAGGGGTCCACTAGGACCGATGCCTGCCGGGGTTGCGAAGAAAACCGAAAGGGAGATCGTGGCCCCCGGCAACAGGGCAACCGAAGGAACAGTTTTAGTCAGTAAGAGTCTGACACGCCCTCCCGCTCCGCCCAGAGCGGGAGAAGTTATTTGACGATTTCCCAACCACAAAAAAAAAAAAGGGGTTGCAATACTGAGTCAAAGATGTAAAGTCTATTCAAATCATAGTTTCCAATTAATGTAATTTCCATTTGAATATAAACTATTTAAAAGTAAAAATAAGTTGATATCAGAATGACTTGTACTATTAAAAAATCATAAAAACGTTTGAAGTAAAGAAAGAAAAAAAAATATTTTAATACCCACACTTAAAGTTCAGTTTGTGCTACACACAAACTGAACTTTAAGTGTGGGTATTAATTTTTTTTTTTTAAACTCTAATTTATTAACATGTTTGGTAACTAAATATCGTGATTTAGTTTTTCGCAGTTCAGTTTCATTGTTACATACCATGATTCACCGCTTTCAATTTTTTTTTACATGAATGTACTCGATTGTTATTTTCCAGGTATCACCGACCCGGATGACTGTTTCACAGTTGCAAACAAGTGCATGGAAAAGGATCCCTTTTACGGCTTCGCTAAATCATGGCTAGGACACGGTTTAATCACTGCGAGATGTAAGTTGCATAATATACGCTATCATTATTAAGTAGGTACCCGCCCCTGCTTTTTATTGACGTGAAAACTTCAATGGCGCGTTATATTTTTGTATATTTTTAAAGAAGCCAATGGATTTATATTGCGGGTTTTGTACATCTAAAATTAAACAATCAAATAAATGTTTACAAGTTTATTTACTTAAGTACATATTTATTATTCGTCATCTTCCCACATGGAACTTTCGTCTGTTGACAAATCTCCGCATTTTATAATGATCGGTTCTTGCCAGTTCTTGCTCTCTTATATTGCCGAAAGCCGCATCTCTTTCCCAACAGATTTTTATTACAGATTTTTTTTTGTTCTTTGCTTTTAATTTCATTAATTCCCTATTCAGACCAGTGAAGGATTTGACTAATTCGATTGTTGAATAGTGGTATATTCTATTCATTTAAATAATAGTAGGTACCTCATTAAAAAGTTATTTCATCATACAAAGGTATATTGTGTTCTATCTCCTCTCAGGCTCCTACTAAATGTTTTTAGCAATTTCTGACTTTTCTCGTACTCAAACTTCAGTTGGCCTGATATAGTTTTTTGACCCAAGTTATATGAAATAGGAACGACGGGCATCAACAATTTTTTTGCGAAAAATTACCATTTTCTTGCTGAATGTATATTTTTTCCAAGTCTGTGAATGCGAATCAAAAAGTTTGAAAAGGTTAAGAACAGTCTTCTAAGACTCTTTTCTTGTAGCGACAACGAATAAGGTACCTCTCCTTATTGCCCCAGCTCAAAATCCGTCCTGTAGTTATGATTGACTGCTAGGCTCCATAAAAGTATAGCGTGATAATAATCTTTTAAAAGATGATGATGTGGATATATTTAGTAACCTGTTCCGCTTAGCTATTTCTAAAGAGTCTTGAAAAGACCCTGGAAGAAATCGACACGTGTTTCACCTCTCAACGAGGCATCCTCAGGATGACGATTAATTGTCGCGAACTCGAACACGGCGTGTTGCCACACCAAGCACCGAGCGCAGACTGAGCTTCATCGTCGGGGTCGTCGCGACGTCCCCGCAAGGGGACGTGGCGAGCGGGGTCGGGGCGTCGCCCCTCGCCCGCGGGGGCCATACAGTGACTCATTAATATGAGCCCCTCGCTTTGGTGCGCCTCGGACGGCGTCGTAGAATTCGACGCACCTTGCAAGCAAGATGCGTCTGTGTGAATGGTTGCTCTGAATATTATTGTAGGCGCGCCACGGCGCTAACTCCTGTAGCGCCGCTTTCTTCACGACATCCCGGCGGTCAGTCCCCGCCAGGTGAGACCCCCAGTTACCTGGGGGAGGCCCAGCGAAGACGACCAGCGACGAGGATGCCGACTCGACACACCTACATGTTAATATGTAGTCTACCTCTCGCCCCGTTCACAGATCGAGCCCTTTGCGGATTGAGAGGCAGGCAGTCTCGTATGTATGAGCGGCTAGTGTTGTAGAGTAACACCGCTCAGTGTATTACGTGCGTCGCGGCCCGCGTCGCGGCCCGCGTCGCGCCCGCTCGTGTTGTGTATAGATGCATGTATAGATATGGTTGTCTGTATGCAGTTGCGCGACATGCCTATATTAACTTAGAACACGCCGCACAACAGATGTATGTGTACATCTGTAGAGTCTTATTATATCGAGTAAGCTGCGTGTAACCTGGGTGCTGCTTACTCGAGGCGTCATATCCGGTGCGATGGGGTCAGGGGTCCGCTACCAGGTCGCGGGGCAGGGGTCTCGCGTCAGGCGGCCGCGCGTGCAAGGGCGCTATCTGCCTGACATGGGGCCAGGCAGAAGCGTCGGCACGCGCGAACATGGCCTTCGCGAGTCGCCGCACAAACTCATCCAGGCTCTCGATTCCGAGCTCCCGCTGGATGACATCATTCCTCACGAGATGAGGATCGTCAACAATGGTCCGCAGCGCAAGATGTTGTTGCGCGCGGAGCAGCTTCCGGCTCAACTCACTCGTGAGGACGAACCAAGCGGGGGCGGCGTACGTCAAGACTGGGCGTACGTACATCTTGTACACGCTCAGCTTGACGCGCGCCGGGATGCTGGAAAGCTTCATCGCCCGTCCAACCCACTTATATACTGCTCGCCCCACCTCGGCTCGGACCGTTATCAGCGCGATAAGGGGCGAACAATCGCACTAAAGGTGACCTTGGCATACTCGTATTTAATTCGTTCAACAGTGTAACGTTTCCTGTATTATTTTTCACTATTTCTAATCCGGTCGTAATTTTCAGACAAGATATAAGGAACATATTGCAGCGTTCCGGAACAGTAATCCAGAAAAGTCCCATTTTGCTCAACACTTAATAGATACAGGTCATTCGTTAAATAATAATAACACTTTCGAAATTTTACACACATGTGAAAGGTTTCAGAATGTCAGTTCTAGAGAGCTTAGAAATAGTGAAAAATAATACAGGAAACGTTACACTGTTGAACGACGCTGTTGAACGACGATGTTGCATGCGGGAAGCACAGACCCGGTCGAAGTGGAGATGGAGAAAGCTCAGAACCAGTGGACGTCTTTCAGCTGAAATGATGATGATGATTTAACTTACAACCTTATGATCATAAAAGCTTATCTACACATTTTTTTGCTTTATGCTTTCCTATTAATCTGTAATAACAAAAATAAATATTCAAGTATCAAATACGTTTTTCCATACTTGATCCGGGGATACCCCCAACGTATTTTTTTTTAAATTTGCCGCTCTTTTTCGTTCCCAGCTTTCATTAGACAGACTCTAGTAAAAGTTCCAATCACCAAAGAAATCAATCACGAACATTGTATGAACAAGTAACAGGCTGAATGACAAAGCAAACGGCGCGCGAGCCAAATAAAAAAAAAGTGTGAGTAAAAATATAATAAAACGCGCGAAATGCATTAAGCCTTCTTTCGTAATTGTTTACTCAAATTCGAATTATTACTTGCTTTAGGTTAGGTTTGCATGACATATCATTTTATTTTTATATATGTTTGCATTGTCTACATTCAATTGGAAGAGCGGAGTCTCCTAACACAAACAATTCTTGCTTAGGTGATCTCCAAATCATGTATGTAAATGCACTTTGTAATCGAAATAAACTTGTTTTATTTATATAATTTTACATTAGTGAGCAGGTGGTGTGAAAAGACTTATT